>CM059556.1:44957769-46230060 GCA_030386875.1 Morinoia aosen | reverse complement strand
CACACCTCTAGAGCTACGGTCCTCACAACCCCACACCTCTAGAGCTTCGGTTCCCAGGACCCCACACCTCTAGAGCTACTTTCCCCAGAGGACCCCACACCTCTAGAGCTACGGTCCCCAGGACCCCACACCTCTAGAGCTACGGTCCCCTGTACCCCACACCTCTAGAGCTACGGTCCCCAGGACCCCACACCTCTAAAGCTACGGTCCCCAGGACCCCACACCTCTAGAGCTACGGTCCTCAGTACCCCACACCTCTAGAGCTACGGTCCCCAGGACTCCACACCTCTAGAGCTACGGTCCCCTGTACCCCACACCTCTAGAGCTACGGTCCCCTGTTCCCCACACCTCTAGAGCTACGGTCCCCAGTACCCCACACCTCTTGAGCTACGGTCCCCTGTACCCCACACCTCTAGAGCTACGGTCCCCTGTACCCCACACCTATAGGGCTACGGTCCCCTGTACCCCACACCTCTAGAGCTACGGTCCTCAGTACCCCACACCTCTAGAGCTACGGTCCCCAGGACTCCACACCTCTAGAGCTACGGTCCCCTGTACCCCACACCTCTAGAGCTACGGTCCCCTGTACCCCATACCTCTAGATCTACGGTCCCCTGTACTCCACACCTCTAGAGCCACGGTCCCCTGTACCCCACACCTCTAGAGCTACGGTCCCCTGTACCCCACACCTCTAGAGCTACGGTCCCCTGTACCCCAAACCTCTAGAGCTACGGTCCCTAGGACCCCACACCTCTAGAGCTACGGTCCCCAGGACACCACACCTCTAGAGCTACAGTCCCCAGTACCCCACACCTCTAGAGCTACGGTCCCCAGGACTCCAGACCTCTAGAGCTACGTTCCCCTGTACCCCACACCTCTAGAGCTACGGTCCACAGGACTCCACACCTCTAGAGCTACGGTCCCCTGTACCCCACACCTCTAGAGCTACGGTCCTCTGTACCCCACACCTCTAGAGCTACGGTCCCCAGGACTCCACACCTCCAGAGCTACGGTCCCCAGTACCCCACACCTCTAGAGCTACGGTCCCCTGTACCCCACACCTCTAGAGCTACGGTCCCCAGTACCCCACACCTCTAGAGCTACGGTCCCCAGGACCCCACACCTCTAGAGCTACGGTCCTCAGTACCCCACACCTCTAGAGCTACGGTCCCCAGGACTCCACACCTCTAGAGCTACGGTCCCCTGTACCCCACACCTCTAGAGCTACGGTCCCCTGTTCCCCACACGTCTAGAGCTACGGTCCCCTGTACCCCACACCTCTAGAGCTACGGTCCCCTGTACCCCATACCTCTAGATCTACGGTCCCCTGTACTCCACACCTCTAGAGCCACGGTCCCCTGTACCCCACACCTCTAGAGCTACGGTCCCCTGTACCCCACACCTCTAGAGCTACGGTCCCCTGTACCCCAAACCTCTAGAGCTACGGTCCCCAGGACCCCACACCTCTAGAGCTACGGTCCCCAGGACCCCACACCTTTAGAGCTACAGTCCCCAGTACCCCACACCTCTAGAGCTACGGTCCCCAGGACTCCAGACCTCTAGAGCTACGTTCCCCTGTACCCCACACCTCTAGAGCTACGGTCCCCAGGACTCCACACCTCTAGAGCTACGGTCCCCAGGACTATACACCTCTAGAGCTACGGTCCCCAGTGCCCCACACCTCTAGAGCTACGGTCCCCAGTACCCCACACATCTAGAGCTACGGTCCCCAGTACCCCACACCTTTAGAGCTACGGTCCCCTGTACCCCACACCTCTAGAGCTACGGTCCCCAGTACCCCACACCTCTAGAGCTACGATCCCCAGGACCCCACACCTCTAGAGCTACGGTCCCCAGTACCCCACACCTCTAGAGCTACGGTCCCAGGACCCCACACCTTTAGAGCTACGGTCCCCAGTACCCCACACCTCAAGAGCTACGGTCCCCAGGACCCCACACCTCTAGAGCTACGGTCCCCAGGACCCAACACCTCTAGAGCTACGGTCCCCAGGACCACACACCTCTAGAGCTACGGTCCCCAGTACCCCACGCCTCTAGAGCTACGGTCCCCAGGACCCCACACCTCTAGAGCTACGGTCCCCAGGACCCCACACCTTTAGAGCTACGGTCCCCAGTACCCCACACCTCAAGAGCTACGGTCCCCAGGACCCCACACCTCTAGAGCTACGGTCCCCAGGACCCAACACCTCTAGAGCTACTGTCCCCAGGACCACACACCTCTAGAGCTACGGTCCCCAGTACCCCACGCCTCTAGAGCTACGGTCCCCAGGACCCCACACCTCTAGAGCTACGGTCCCCAGGACCCCACACCTTTAGAGCTACGGTCCCCAGTACCCCACACCTTTAGGGCTACGGTCCCCTATACCCCACACCTCTAGAGCTACGGTCCTCCCAACCCCACACCTCTAGAGCGTCGGTCCCCAGGACCCCACACCTCTAGAGCTACTTTCCCCAGGACCCCACACCTCTAGAGCTACGGTCCCCAGGACCCACACCTCTAGAGCTACGGTCCCCTGTACCCCACACCTCTAGAGCTACGATCCCCAGGACCCCACACCTCTAAAGCTACGGTCCCCAGGACCCCACACCTCTAGAGCTACGGTCCTCAGTACCCCACACCTCTAGAGCTACGGTCCCCAGGACTCCACACCTCTAGAGCTACGGTCCCCTGTACCCCACACCTCTAGAGCTACGGTCCCCTGTTCCCCACACCTCTAGAGCTACGGTCCCCAGTACCCCACACCTCTAGAGCTACGGTCCCCTGTACCCCACACCTCTAGAGCTACGGTCCCCTGTACCCCACACCTCTAGAGCTACGGTCCCCTGTACCCCACACCTCTAGAGCTACGGTCCTCAGTACCCCACACCTCTAGAGCTACGGTCCCCAGGACTCCACACCTCTAGAGCTACGGTCCCCTGTACCTCACACCTCTAGAGCTACGGTCCCCTGTACCCCATACCTCTAGATCTACGGTCCCCTGTACTCCACACCTCTAGAGCCACGGTCCCCTGTACCCCACGCCTCTAGAGCTACGGTCCCCTGTACCCCACACCTCTAGAGCTACGGTCCCCTGTACCCCAAACCTCTAGAGCTACGGTCCCTAGGACCCCACACCTCTAGAGCTACGGTCCCCAGGACCTCACACCTCTAGAGCTACAGTCCCCAGTACCCCACACCTCTAGAGCTACGGTCCCCAGGACTCCAGACCTCTAGAGCTACGTTCCCCTGTACCCCACACCTCTAGAGCTACGGTCCCCAGGACTCCACACCTCTAGAGCTACGGTCCCCTGTACCCCACACCTCTAGAGCTACGGTCCCCTGTACCCCACACCTCTAGAGCTACAGTCCCCAGAACCCCACACCTCTAGAGCTACGGTCCCCAGGACCCCACACATCTAGAGCTACGGTCCCCAGTACCCCACACCTCTAGAGCTACGATCCCCAGGACTCCACACCTCTAGAGCTACGGTCCCCTGTACCCCACACCTCTAGAGCTACGGTCCCCAGGACTCCCCACCTCTAGAGCTACGGTCCCCAGTACCCCACACCTCTAGAGCTACGGTCCCCAGGACTATACACCTCTAGAGCTACGGTCCCCTGTACCCCACACCTTTAGAGCTACGGTCCCCTGGAATCCACACCTCTAGAGCTACGGTCCCCAGTGCCCCACACCTCTAGAGCTACGGTCCCCTGTACCCCACACCTCTAGAGCTACGCTCCCCAGTACCCCACACCTCTAGAGCTACAGTCCCCAGGACCCCACACCTCTAGAGCTACGGTCCCCAGGACCCCACACCTCTAGAGCTACAGTCCCCAGTACCCCACACCTCTAGAGCTACGGTCCCCAGGACTCCAGACCTCTAGAGCTACGGTCCCCTGTACCCCACACCTCTAGAGCTACGGTCCCCAGGACTCCACACCTCTAGAGCTACGGTCCCCTGTACCCCACACCTCTAGAGCTACGGTCCCCTGTACCCCACACCTCTAGAGCTACGGTCCCCAGGACCCCACACCTCTAGAGCTACGGTCTCCAGGACCCCACACCTCTAGAGCTACGGTCCCCAGTACCCCACACCTCTAGAGCTACGATCCCCAGGACTCCACACCTCTAGAGCAACGGTCCCCTGTACCCCACACCTCTAGAACTACGGTCCCCAGGACTCCACACCTCTAGAGCTACGGTCCCCAGTACCCCACACCTCTAGAGCTACAGTCCCCAGGACTCCACACCTCTAGAGCTACGGTCCCCTGTACCCCACACCTTTAGAGCTACGGTCCCCAGGACTCCACACCTCCAGAGCTACGGTCCCCAGTACCCCACACCTCTAGAGCTACGGTCCCCTGTACCCCACACCTCTAGAGCTACGGTCCCCAGTACCCCACACCTCTAGAGCTACGGTCCCCTGGACCCCACACCTCTAGAGCTACGGTCCTCAGTACCCCACACCTCTAGAGCTACGGTCCCCAGGACTCCACACCTCTAGAGCTACGGTCCCCTGTACCCCACACCTCTAGAGCTACGGTCCCCTGTTCCCCACACGTCTAGAGCTACGGTCCCCTGTACCCCACACCTCTAGAGCTACGGTCCCCTGTACCCCATACCTCTAGATCTACGGTCCCCTGTACTCCACACCTCTAGAGCCACGGTCCCCTGTACCCCACACCTCTAGAGCTACGGTCCCCTGTACCCCACACCTCTAGAGCTACGGTCCCCTGTACCCCAAACCTCTAGAGCTACGGTCCCCAGGACCTCACACCTCTAGAGCTACGGTCCCCAGGACCCCACACCTCTAGAGCTACAGTCCCCAGTACCCCACACCTCTAGAGCTACGGTCCCCAGGACTCCAGACCTCTAGAGCTACGTTCCCCTGTACCCCACACCTCTAGAGCTACGGTCCCCAGGACTCCACACCTCTAGAGCTACGGTCCCCAGGACTATACACCTCTAGAGCTACGGTCCCCAGTGCCCCACACCTCTAGAGCTACGGTCCCCAGTACCCCACACATCTAGAGCTACGGTCCCCAGTACCCCACACCTTTAGAGCTACGGTCCCCTGTACCCCACACCTCTAGAGCTACGGTCCCCAGTACCCCACACCTCTAGAGCTACGGTCCCCAGTACCCCACACCTCTAGAGCTACGGTCCCCAGTACCCCACACCTCTAGAGCTACGGTACCCAGTACCCCACACCTCTAGAGCTACGGTCCCCAGTACCCCACACCTCTAGAGCTACGGTCCCCAGTACCCCACACCTTTAGAGCTACGGTCCCCAGTACCCTACACCTCTAGAGCTACGGTCCCCAGGACCCCACACCTCTAGACCTAGGACCCCACACCTCTACGGTCTAGGACCCCAGGACCGAAGCCTGAATTATGAAGTTTTGCCGCATCCTCCCTATTCTATCACTTGTTCAAGCATTTCTAACTTCTCATTCATGATAAAAAGTTCTTAAATAAAGAGAGTATTGTTGAAGCATTTGAATTGTTTATTCGGAAAAAAAGTTATTGGGAGTTGGAATAAATGTTTTAGAAAAATGTGCGACGAAGGTCATAGAGAACAAGATATCATATTTGGATTGAAACGAACACTTCGCGACCGTTATTTTCATTCATTTTCAAATGCGACATTTCATGTGAGACAACCTGATTGTAATGATTTGACTTGTGTTCTTGATCCAGGGGGAACTTCAAACACTTTACGAACAAGAAAGTCTTTATTTACACAGAAGGAACCGGAATTTCATTTTTATTTTTTACAAAACACAGGTTGAAATCCGGCTATTGAACAGGAACACAGTAGTTGTTGCCAGACTACTGTAGTATACGATTACAGTTAACCGCTCACTCCACGTAGTTTCCTCCGCACACAGACCAGATCCAGGAACATGACCAGGCACACGATGACGTAGTAGCAACAAGAGGACAGCGTTACGGCCCCGTACCTTGGGAGCTACGTGTCAACGGAGAGAGGGTCGCGTTCGAACGTCCGCTGATTACAGCTACGTATGACTCACCGCGCCCTCTAGGGTTAATTGTATTTGCTACATTACACTGATACTACACAGGTGTACTTCAGTGCTGTACTCACACACACCCAAGACTTTTGGACGACACTGCTGTACTCACACAACACAACACAGGTGTACTACACTGCTGTAATCACACAACACTGGTGAACTACACTGCTGTACTCACACAACACAGGTGTACTACACTGCTGTACTCACACAACACTGGTGTACTACACTGCTGTACTCACACAACACTGATGTACTACACGGCTGTACTCACACAACACTGGTGTACTACACTGCTGTACTCACACAACACAGGTGTGCTACACTGCTGTACTCACACAACACTGATGTACTACACGGCTGTACTCACACAACACTGGTGTACTACACTGCTGTACTCACACAACACAGGTGTACTACACTGCTGTACTCACACAACACTGGTGTTCTACACTGCTGTACTCACACAACACAGATGTACTACACTGCTGTACTCAGACAACACTGATGTACTACACTGCTGTACTCACACAACACCGATGTACTACACGGCTGTACTCACACAACACTGATGTACTACACGGCTGAACTCATACAACTCTGGTGTACTACACGGCTGTACTCACACAACACTGATGTACTACACGGCTGTACTCACACAACACTGATGTACTACACTGCTGTACTCCCACAACACTGATGTACTACACTGCTGTACTCACACAACACTGATGTACTACACTGCTGTACTCACACAACACTGGTGTACTACACGGCTGTACTCACACAACACTGACGTACTACACGGCTGTACTCACACAACACTGATGTACTACACTGCTGTACTCACATAACACTGGTGTACTACACTGCTGTACTCACACAACACAGGTGTACTACACTGCTATACTCACACAACACCGATGTACTACAGGGCTGTACTCACACATCACCGATGTACTACAGGGCTGTACTCACACAACACTGATGTACTACACGGCTGTACTCACACAACACTGGTGTACTACACGGCTGTATTCACACAACACAGGTGTACTACACGGCTGTACTCACACAACACAGGTGTACAACACGGCTGTACTCACACAACACTGGTGTACTACACGGCTGTACTCACACAACACTGGTGTACTACACTGCTGTACTCACACAACACCGATGTACTACACGGCTGTACTCACACAACACAGGTGTACTACACGTCTGTACTCACACAACACAGGTGTACTACACGGCTGTACGCACACAACACAGGTGTACTACACGTCTGTACTCACACAACACAGGTGTACTACACGGCTGTACTCACACAACACTGGTGTACTACACTGCTGTACTCACACAACACCGATGTACTACACGGCTGTACTCACACAACACAGGTGTACTACACGTCTGTACTCACACAACACAGGTGTACTACACGGCTGTACGCACACAACACAGGTGTACTACACGGCTGTACTCACACAACACAGGTGTACTACACGGCTGTACTCACACAACACCGATGTACTACACGACTGTACTCACACAACACAGGTGTACTACACTACTGTACTCACTCAACACCGATGTACTACAGGGCTGTACTCACACAACACTGATGTAATACACGGCTGTACTCACACAACACTGATGTACTACACGGTTGTACTCACACAACACTGGTGTACTACACTGCTGTACTCACACAACACAGGTGTACTACACTGCTGTACTCACACAACACTGGTGTACTACACTGCTGTACTCACACAACACAGGTGTACTACACTGCTGTACTCACACAACACCGATGTACTACACGGCTGTACTCACACAACACTGATGTACTACACGGCTGTACTCACACAACACTGATGTACTACACGGCTGTACTCACACAACACTGATGTACTACACGGCTGTACTCACACAACACAGATGTACTACACGGCTGTACTCACACAACACTGATGTACCACACGGCTGTACTCACACAACACTGATGTCTACACGGCTGTACTCACACAACACTGATGTACTACACGGCTATACTCACACAACACTGATGTACTATACGGCTGTACTCACACAACACTGATGTACTACACGGCTGTACTCATACAACACTGATGTACTACTCTGCTGTACTCACACAACACTGGTGTACTACACTGCTGTACTCACACAACATCGATGTACTACACGGCTGGTCGGCCGCGCACAAGTAAAAGAAGCAACAGAAGCACATTCCTCACACAACACCCGATCCCAAAACTGACGTTGCAGACCGCAGTTTTTTCAAGGCAACTCAATATCTGCCGCCTGAGATTCGGTGGCCCCGTGCGCCGCCGCTTTTCTTCGTTTTTTCACTTAATTAAAGCAGACAACTCGCGTCAGGCGTTTGCGTATCAGATTTTCACGAGAAAATTTAATATGTGATGCAAATTTTGTCCACTGAATGAACTCCACTTTCCAGTTTCTTTGGTATTGGAATGTGCAGTTCTTTCTCGAGTTATACCTCCCCTTGTGTAAACCTCATCTTGTACGGGTGAAAATTGCTCCCAGTTATCGTCGAGCATCGGGTCAGTTGAACAACTGCAACCAATTCTTGTCCACATAAGTTGAAGTTCGCACGAGATATCAAACGTACAATTTGGGGATTGCCTGCACTTTTGGCAAACCAACTCCCCCGCCGTGACTGAAGGGTCGGACACCAGCACAACTTGTGAGGGGCCAGCTAGGTGGCGCCATTGTATCCTTCGTAGCCCGTACGGTTCTTCTGTATACCCAACATGCACGGTATACCCGTATACCCTGCATCCTGCATACCCTGTATACCCGTATACTCTGTATTCTGCTTATCCTGTATACCCGTATACTCTGTATTCTGCATACACTGTATACCCGTTTACTTTATATTCTGCATACCCTATACACCCGTATGCCCCGTATACTTTGCATCCGGCATACATTGTATATCAGTATATTTGCATCCTGCATGCTCTGTATACCCGTATATTCGCATCCTGCATACCCTGCATACCCGTATACTCTGTATCTTGCATACCCTTTATTTACCATACAATAGAGGGTGGGATCATTTCACGACAAGACACGCGCGTCTCACCACATTCTCAATCCTCAAGTTTCTTTTAGCGTTCAAATTTTACACTTCGTTATTTGGTGAGGCAGACTGACGCTTATACGAAGCCCACCTACAAAGCTTTAATGCATCGTAACTATGAAATACATGTGAGCGTTGTTTTTGTGTCTTGTGTTTGTTGTGTGTGTATACATCGTGTGTATTTTGTGTGTGAAGCGTGTTATAGGGTGTGAATGCGAACCGTGTGTTTGTTGTGTGTGTATAACGTGTGTGAATTTTGTGTGTGTGTATGTGTGTACTACACATACACACGGCTGTACTCACACAACACTGATGTACTACACGGCTGTACTCACACAACACTGATGTACTACACGGCTGTACTCACACAACACTGATGTACGGAAATTTCACTGTTCCCTTTACCAATTTTACTGTGTTTGCAAATCAGATCAGTGTTTTCAAACTCTATCCGTACGGAAGCACGGAATCACCTCTGGAAGATGAATCGCCTTTGCCGAGCTGCGCCAAGTGGTACATTGTGTGGAGTCTGCGATGGAGAGGTTGGGCAGTTCTCGCTTAAGTGCGAGAACTGCTCCTGTTACACCCACCTGAAATGTTCGGGACTGCCGTCGTACCACCTTGTTTGACTGGAGTTGACCAGAGCCTCGTATAGGTGCGAGTGCTGTGTAGCAAGGGAGAGTGGCGAGAGGTACCAGGAGGTTCTCGACTCGATTGAGGAGGAGCTCAGAAGTTCCGGAGACAAGGGTCTGGAGAGCCCTGGAAGAGAGCCAAAAACCCCTAATGCACCACCGCTGTCGGGTGTGGTCGCAGCGCATGGGAGGCAGTCGTTGAGCATGGACGGCTTGAACGACACGGCCGGGTGCCCAGAGAGTGCAAAAACGGGGGAAGCGAGTGGAGAAAAAGCTGAAAAAGCTGTGTGCCGACATTACCTGAAGGGACAGTGTAAACATGGTTTGAAAGGAAGCTCCTGTAAGTTTGCGCATCCTAAGCTCTGCCGTAAGTTTGCGAAGCTGGGAGGTAAGCGAGCGGGAGGTTGCAAAAAGGGCCGAGAATGCAAATTTCTCCATCCTGCTGTGTGTTGGAGGGTGGAACGGGGGGAGCAGTGCCCGTACAAAAACTGCAAATTCTATCACCCCAGGGGACTGATCTCGGCTGTGTCGGGGGAAAAACAGTCGAGCATTAGTGACCAGGAGCCGAGAATGCTCCCCAGGAGCGAACACAGCGAACCGAGGGGCGCACCACCACAGAGAGGGCTGTCTTATGCTGATATGGTGAGCATGCGTGCGCCGGTTGTAGCCCAGAAGGTCACGCAACCTGCTGGTTCGTATGGCCAGGATGCAGGCCTACTAGGGTCTTTTCCGGGACAGACTGAAAGTTTGTCTTTTTTAGAGCTGCGCAGACAGGTCCAGGAAATCCAGAACCTGCTGACCTTGCTCCTGAAGGAGAGGGACAACGAACGCCCCCCTATTCAAGGGCTACGTCCGTGCAGCTGCCGAAGCCATTTGTAGAGAGTAATGTTTGCCCCACAATTATTTCCTGCAACATAGAAGGCTTGTGCCCACGTGCTCAGAAACATAAGGTTAAGATATTAGAAGAAAGAGCCTTGTTGGAGCATGCGGTTGTTGTGGCAGCGGTTGAGTCACACCTACGTGAGGAGATCCTTGATGCCGAGGTGAGCATGAGGGGCTACTGCTTGTACAGAGCTGACAGGGCTTCCGACAGAAAAAAAGGAGGCATTGCAGTGTTCGTCCGTGAGGATCTGGCTGCAGCCGCAGTGGTGTTCAAGAGTGGTTCAAATGGATGGGTGGAGCACATCGTCCTGTGGTTTGAAACGATGAGACTTATTACTGTTGTTATGTACAGACCCCCCGCGTGTCCTTCTGAGATGTTTGTTCCGGTTCTCCTTGATATCGCAGAGGGGATTGAGGACCTGGGAACACCTCTGCCGACTCTGATTATACTTGGTGATTTTAACTTTCCCAGAATAAACTGGTCCTTAAACAGTATCTACGGTGGCTCTCGAGAGGACCGATTACAGGCCAAATCTCTTCTCGAGTTCATGGACAAGTTCGCGCTTGAACAATCGGTGAACTGCCCAACTAGGCTGGATAGCTTATTAGACCTAGTCTGTACCAACCATGGTGAACTGGTGAGGGACGTGGTTGTGGAAGACACAACATTGTCGGACCACACACTGATAATAGTTAAAGCTGATATTGGATGGGCCAACCAACAGTCCAACGCTGAGCTGAACTATGGGAGTATCTTGGGTTCACTTAACTTCATGAGCTCTCGAACCGACTGGTGCAGTTTAAGGGAGGAGCTTGCAAGAATCGACTGGGCTTCGAGTAGCGAGGACATGCTTCCCTTGAACATGTATGAAGATCTCTGTGGTGTCCTGACAGAGGTCTGTTCAAAATACGCCCCGCCAAAGACAGCAGTTCGTCAGGCGTCAATTCCAAGAGATCTTAAGATCCTAATGCGGAAGAAAGCCCGTATACCTAGGCAGCTGCTCGGGGCTGTCAGCTCGGCCATTAGAATGAAATTACTGAGCAGGGCAGAGCTGATCGAGCACCAGCTGGTACAGTCGCATGAGCTTGAAACTGCGACTAGGGAGAGGCGGGCGATTGAAGCAATCCGCAACAACCCGAAGTATTTCTATGGGTACGCACGGGGTAAGTCAAAGACCAAGTCCCAGATTGTCCCTTTTTATGCTGGCGACGAGCTCGTTGGTGACTCTTTGGCCAAAGCTGAGGTGCTGAGGAAGCAGTACGAGTCAGTCTTCAGTAGGCCGAGAAACTCGGACACGCTAGGTCTCCTGCAAGGACTACTCGAAGAAGACAGGCCCTCCCTCCTGGACGATGTTCGGTTCGGCGACAACGAGCTGGTGACATGCATAAGGGAGCTGCCGTCCACGTCCGCAGCGGGTCCGGACGGGATTCCTTCGATCCTCTTAAAAAACTGTTGCGAGGAATTGAAGGCTCCTATACATGCACTGTGGAGATCATCAATGGATAAAGGATGTGTGCCTGCTCCTCTCAAATTGGGAGTAATTATTCCGGTTCACAAGGGGGGCGTGAAGCATTCCCCAGCTAATTACCGTCCTATCGCCCTAACATCCCATGTAATTAAAATTTTTGAGAAGATCGTAGTTAAACGACTAGTTACGTATCTCGAGAGCAATGACCTACTGAACGACAATCAGCACGGTTTCAGACGGGGTCGGTCGTGCCTCTCACAATTGTTGGAGCATCAGCGGCAGGTTACGGAGGTGCTTGGCTCTGGACTCGCTGTGGACGTGGTGTATCTGGACTTCGCTAAGGCCTTCGATAAAGTAGATTATGGCGTGCTGCTTAGGAAGCTCCGTCTTTTTGGAATCAGTGGTAGGCTCCTTGAATGGATTTATAGCTTCCTAACAAACAGGAAACAAGTTGTCTCAGTGGACGGGAGCCGCTCGACGGAGTCGGGGGTGGTGAGTGGTGTGCCTCAGGGATCCGTTTTGGGTCCACTCCTTTTCCTGATCCACATTTCGGACATCGATGTCAATCTGTTGCACTCACGGGCCTCATCCTTCGCTGACGACACCAGGGTCTTGAAAACTATTGCTACGGTGGAGGACTGTGAGGCTCTACAGAGTGACCTCCAGAAGATTTGCGAGTGGGCAACGCGAAACAACATGACCTTCAATGAAAATAAATTTGAGTTGGTGCGGTACGGTTTGCACCCTGACCCCTCCTATGCGTACAGCCCCACTGGAGGTTCAGCGATCGACTGCAACTCTTCGGTCAGGGATCTGGGGGTCGTAATCTCGGATGACGGTGGCTTCGGAGAGCACATTAACCAGGTGGTGCTTATGTGCAGACGCCAGATCGGATGGATCCTGCGAACCTTTAAGACAAGGGAAGCCCCACTAATGCTGAAATTGTTCAAATCGTTAGTCCTCCCATTGGCAGAGTACTGTTGTCAGCTCTGGAGTCCGAGCACTGTTGGCGAAGTACAGAAGTTGGAGGGTGTACAGAGGACCTTCACTGCAAGGATCGACCGAATGCAGTCGTTTGACAACTGGAAACGGCTATCACACCTGTCCCTGTTTTCACTACAGCGTCGCCGTGAAAGGTACCTCATCATATATACCTGGAAGGTTCTGAATGGCTTGGCTCCGAACTTCAGGGACCAGGCGATGCGACTAACAGCCCAGCGGCACATTCGGCGAGGGAAAACTTGTAACATCCCAGCCTTTACCAGCAGGGCGCTGGCGAGCATTAGAACGAGGCATGAAAACTCGTTCTCTGTTATGGGTCCTCGCCTGTTCAACTGTCTTCCGGCTAGTACCAGGGAGTTTGAGGGGACACTGGAGTTGTTCAAAGGGAGACTCGATGGATTTTTCAGGACGATTCCGGACAAGCCTCCCTTGCCCTATTACTACCAGCCTGCTGAGGGTAATAGTATCCTGCAGCAGCTGGCACATATGAGAGCGGCTGCCCCCTAACCTTGCCCCGGCAAGGGAAGGAGGGCTGATGCCGCTCGTTCTGGAGGCGTCGTGGCCTGCATCGGCTGTGGTGGAGCTGCTGGCTCCCTTTGCTGAGGACCTGGGGCTCCGTCGCAGCGGGGAGGTTGGCGGCGTCGTGAGGCGGCGACTCATCGTGGCCTGGAGCTGTGCTCCAAACTATATCTCAGGAATCTCAGGAAGCGTGTTATTGGGTGTGTTCGCTACGTGGTTATGGCGAGTATATTGTGTCTGTGCCATGTGTTTGTTTTGTATGTCTACCTGGTTGATATGATATGGGTTATGTGTGTGTTGTGTGAACGCGTATATGTGCCTTATGTTTGTTTGGTACCTGTGTGTGGTATGAGCACTCAGAGTTGGCGTCGTGTGTTCTTACGATGTGTGGGCTGTGCGTGTATTGGGTGTTTGTTATGTGTGCGTGCTGTGTGTTTATTGGATGTGCGCATTTGTTTTGTATGTATTATGAGTGTTGGGTGTGTGTGTGTGTGTGGCGTATGCGTATTGTGTGTGCGTAGTGTGTGTTTTGCGAGTGTGTCATGTATTATTTGGGTAAATGCCGTGTGTGTATTGTGCGTGTGTGTTGTTTACGATTTATGAGAGTGAGATGTGTTCGTTGTGTGTTTGTGCCGTATGCGTATTGCTTGCGTTATTAGCGTGTGTGATGTGTGTTTGTTCGGCTTGTGTGTGCTGTACCTGTATTTTGTGTGTATAGTGCATCTTGTGCGTGTTATGTGATTGAGTGTCGCGTGTTTATTGGGTGAGCGTGTAGTGTGTGTGAGTGCCATGCCAAGCGTGTGTGCGTTGTATTGTGTGAAGGGAGTTTATGTGTAGCATATTGTATTTGTTTACTGCACATTTTGTGCATTGATCGTTCATGTGTTGTGCGAGTGTGTGACGTAGTGTGCGCAGCACAAACACAACAATACAGGACCAGCATAAAACACCACCAACACAACACAGCACCAACACAACACAGCACCAACACAACACAGCACAATACCAACACAACACAGCACCAACACAACACAACACAGCTCAATACCAATGTTGGTATTGAGCTGTGTTCACAACACACAACACAAGGTGTCAGCTACAGTGGCCTAGCAACAGCTCGTTTGCCAGCCACAAGCAAGATCCCGGGTTCCAATCCCACCCCCGCTGCCATCAGCAAGTCTTGATGCGCTCCACTTGAGGAAAGCAGGCAATGCAAAATTCATCGCACAACCCAGGCAAGTGAATGGGTCCGGCTCGAGCGCGTCATTGCGTCATGGCATTGATTGTAATGTTGAATGTGTCATGTATCAATTTGGCTGGAATGTTGAATGTATTGTGTATGAATTTAACTGGAATGTTGAATATGCTGTAGGTAAATTTTTCTGGACTGTTGATAGTGACGTGTGACATTTGGCTTGAATGTTGAATTGTCACGTGTCAAATCGACTGGAATGTAGAATGTGTCATTTATAACCTTGACTGGAGTGCTTAAAGACTCATTGTTGGAATTGGCTTGAATATTAGGTATTTAATGAATAAAACACACTGAATTATCAAACACGTCATTATGAACTAAACGGGAAAATAGAGCGCCTGACGTACGTAACGCAAGTTGCAGCGGCCGCCTATAGGAGCACAACCATTGCGTTCGCTTCACTACGGAGACCCGGCCCGTGCCTGCAGCGGCCGCCTATAGGAGCACAACCATTGCGTTCGCTTCACTACGGAGACCCGGCCCGTGCCTGCAGCGGCCGCCTATAGGAACACAACCATTGCGTTCGCTACACTAGGGAGACCCGGCCCGTGCCTGCAGCGGCCGCCTATAGGAGCACAACCATTGCGTTCGCTTCACTACGGAGACCCGGCCCGTGCCTGCAGCGGCCGCCTGTAGGAGCACAACCATTGCGTTCGCTTCACTACGGAGACCCGGCCCGTGCCTGCAGCGGCCGCCTATAGGAGCACAACCATTGCGTTCGCTTCACTACGGAGACCCGGCCCGTGCCTGCAGCGGCCGCCTATAGGAACACAACCATTGCGTTCGCTTCACTACGGAGACCCGGCCCGTGCCTGCAGCGGCCGCCTATAGGAGCACAACCATTGCGTTCGCTTCACTACGGAGACCCGGCCCGTGCTTGCAGCGGCCGCCTATAGGAACACAACCATTGCGTTCGCTACACTACGGAGACCCGGCCCGTGCCTGCAGCGGCCGCCTATAGGAGCACAACCATTGCGTTCGCTTCACTACGGAGACCCGGCCCGTGCCTGCAGCGGCCGAGTATAGGAGCACAACCATTGCGTTCGCTTCACTACGGAGACCCGGCCCGTGCCTGCAGCGGCCGCCTATAGGAGCACAACCATTGCGTTCGCTTCACTACGGAGACCCGGCCTGTGCCTGCAGCGGCCGCCTATAGGAGCACAACCATTGAGTTCGCTACACTACGGAGACCCGGCCCGTGCCTGCAGCGGCCGCCTATAGGAGCACAACCATTGCGTTCGCTTCACTACGGAGACCCGGCCCGTGCCTGCAGCGGCCGCCTATAGGAGCACAACCATTGAGTTCGCTACACTACGGAGACCCGGCCCGTGCCTGCAGCGGCCGCCTATAGGAGCACAACCATTGCGTTCGCTTCACTACGGAGACCCGGCTCGTGCTTGCAGCGGCCGCCTATAGGAGCACAACCATTGCGTTCGTTACACTACGGAGACCCGGCCCGTGCCTGCAGCGGCCGCCTATAGGAGCACAACCATTGCGTTCGCTTCACTACGGAGACCCGCCCCGTGCCTGCAGCGGCCGCCTATAGGAGCACAACCATTGCGTTCGCTTCACTACGGAGACCCGGCCCGTGCCTGCAGCGGCCGCCTATAGGAGCACAACCATTGCGTTCGCTACACTACGGAGACCCGGCCCGTGCCTGCAGCGGCCGCCTATAGGAGCACAACCATTGCGTTCGCTTCACTACGGAGACCCGCCCCGTGCCTGCAGCGGCCGCCTATAGGAGCACAACCATTGCGTTCGCTTCACTACGGAGACCCGGCCCGTGCCTGCAGCGGCCGCCTATAGGAGCACAACCATTGAGTTCGCTACACTACGGAGACCCGGCCCGTGCCTGCAGCGGCCGCCTATAGGAGCACAACCATTGCGTTCGCTTCACTACGGAGACCCGGCCCGTGCCTGCAGCGGCCGCCTATAGGAGCACAACCATTGAGTTCGCTACACTACGGAGACCCGGCCCGTGCCTGCAGCGGCCGCCTATAGGAGCACAACCATTGCGTTCGCTTCACTACGGAGACCCGGCCCGTGCTTGCAGCGGCCGCCTATAGGAGCACAACCATTGCGTTCGCTACACTACGGAGACCCGGCCCGTGCCTGCAGCGGCCGCCTATAGGAGCACAACCATTGCGTTCGCTTCACTACGGAGACCCGGCCCGTGCCTGCAGCGGCCGCCTATAGGAGCACAACCATTGCGTTCGCTTCACTACGGAGACCCGGCCCGTGCCTGCCGTGGCTGCCTATAGGAGCACAACCATTGAATTGGCTATACTACGGAGACCCGGCCCGTGCCCGCACACAGCACGCAGTTCCCCATACACTTGCTTTTGGGTCCGTTTGCTGTGTGGGAAGGAACGAGTTTGCTGGTCTTTACTGCGCTCATCGCACATCTGGCCCCTGCCCTGGGGTTCTGCAGGGTATCGGTGTGGGAGGACGGGGAGGAGGGACAGAAAAAAAGAGGACAGGGAGGCGAAAATATCCTATAAAGAAGAGTCAGTTGTCCCATTCGGAAATGTCTTCTTCTCGATGTCTTGAACTCACTTTTGTTGTGCACTACTTCCTAATTTCTGTTTGCGTGTCGGATTAAATCAATTCATTAGGTGTCATATGCGACCAACGGTCATGTTAAAGAATGACGCAATATATAAGTACGTGCAAATGTGTATCAATGACTTAGAAAAGTTTTTTCATAAACAAAAGCAACATGCGTATGTGAGCCTTTCTCAGATGAAAGGAAGCACGTACAAATCTTGAAACTCATGCAAAAATCCAAACTAACGACTTTTTTCAAGAATTAGAAAAATTCAAACATTGATCGTTTGCGAGATATCGGATAAGAAAATTGTTTACTTCCTGTGATATTGTACGTCCATAAATTATGGCTTTTAATCACTACGTCGTCTTGTATGAGTAAACATTTGTTGCTAAATAGCTCTGTCAATTAGACAGAAATGGATTTTGTTAAATGGATAGTTGAGGCTGAAAGGTTCCATGCGGATGATCTAGGAACGTTTTATCGTGTCCGGGCATTGCTTCTGAGTGCGTACCAGACGTGTATTGGCGGACCAGGAGGACATTTTGGAGACTAATTCGAAATTAAAATTCAGCAACAATTGTTCAGGTAATCATATGAGCTTCTATCACCTACAACTCGATTTGAGGACTACCCTAGTTAGGTAGACCATACTCAACTTTGGAATCGATATTTCGATGTAAATTCAGATTTGGGTTTCCTCATATTCTTGAAAAAGTTGTTTACCAGGCGTTTACAAGCTCTCCGAATAAAAAATTTGCCGCCTGTTATTTTTTTCGAGCTTTAGGTGTACGTTACATATGTCAATCGAAGTTCTAATTATTTTAAGCTGAGACCGAAATTCAGGTTATGTGCGAGTGCTGAACAGCCATCAGGCATCATTTAGAGCTGATAAGGTATACATTTGATTCTTAGTAGCTCCTGAACAATAGGACGAAAGCCAGACGTTTCGGAATGACAAAAAGGGGTATTGTACTTGGTCGGGCTGAGGGATACAAAGTGAAGGAAGCAGCAGGATTCATGCCGCACTGTTATACAGGTCGTCTATCAGCAATTTTTCTCATTCAATCCGGAACTTACGGTAACTCAAGGAAAAATTGTGGTCAGAAGAAAATTTTAATCCATAGTGCCCGCCGCACCTGAGTCCCCAATCACTTAACATCACGGTATACACATGCTTTACATCATGGATGAAGCTACGGTGAAACTTCAAATGAACTGATTGCTATGGATGTATGGAGCAGAGGGGGTCAAACATAGACACATTGTACTTTAGAGGAATATAGAAATGTGTTGTGGTCAGATTGACCACGATATTCTGTCTATAGCAACGGTGTTTGAAAGCCTCATGAAGCCTTCAACTAAGTCTGTGTTCAAGGGGCGATACAAGGAGGAGGAGAGTCTGCCGTGTTCTGGGGCTGTTTCCATTACATAGAAATTGGTCCTCCACTTCAAGAACCAATCACGTTTACCAGCAAGGTTACACTGAGCTGCTAGATGACCAATTTTTGCAAATTGCACAATATCTGAATGGAGAAAGGGATGTTGGTTTACCTATCTCTGAGGATGATCGAGAACTGCCGGCTGTTCGAGCTAGAATTGCCATTAAGACATGTGTCTTTCTGGATATGCTAGGCATCTAGAATGGCCAGCTAAGTGCCAGAAATGAACCCAAAAGAAAATTTGTGCGACCTCCTTGAACGTTATGTTAGACGTCGAGCAGTTCATCCGCAAGCTGAGCCACACTACGATATCTTATGATGCATGACTGGTTGAAAATCGACCAGATGTTCATTATAGGACACGTGTAGACTCAATGTCACGCACAATCGCCCGGTGCTTGTGGAGGCCCTACACCATATTAGTAGCAGGTGACTAATTAGTATTTGCACGGTGAGTTTATATCTACCGTCAAAGTACGCTCTGTAAGTTTTATCCGATGAGTGTATCGCTTCAGTCAAAGTACGCACCATTCGTTTTGTCCGGTGAGTTTATCTTTACTGTCATTAGTATTCGAAACCCTCAAAAAATATACATATGCATATCGTGATCGCTAACATATCTAAGCAACAATAACCTGTCGTATGAAGAGCCATGATAGCAGCACGACAAACAGCAGAGGTCGTCTGCAGCAACGCGGCACCCTGCAACAAAGGACAGCAGCCCACCAAGGCCGCTCACACTACGCGTACGTCCTCCACCCGCTGTTTCCCATCTCATGAGGTCTGTAACGTCAGCAGCACGCCCTTCGTTTTTCACGCCTTCACTGATTGCATAAGGAACATATTGGGAGGTGGTTTGAGCTTTAGGCAATATTTTTGTTAAGGTTTAATGATAATCACCGAGCCAACTGCCGTCACCGAGCCAACTGTCGTCACCGAGCCAACTGCCGTCACTGAGCCAACTGTCGTCACTGAGCCAACTGCCGTCACCGAGCCAACTGTCGTCACTGAGCCAACTGTCGTCACTGAGCCAACTGTCGTCACCGAGCCAACTGTCGTCACCGAGCCAACTGCCGTCACTGAGCCAACTGTCGTCACTGAGCCAACTGCCGTCACCGAGCCAACTGTCGTCACTGAGCCAACTGTCGTCACTGAGCCAACTGCCGTCACCGAGCCAACTGTCGTCACCGAGCCAACTGCCGTCACTGAGCCAACTGTCGTCACTGAGCCAACTGCCGTCACCGAGCCAACTGTCGTCACTGAGCCAACTGTCGTCACTGAGCCAACTGTCGTCACCGAGCCAACTGCCGTCACTGAGCCAACTGCCGTCACCGAGCCAACTGTCGTCACTGAGCCAACTGTCGTCACTGAGCCAACTGTCGTCACCGAGCCAACTGCCGTCACTGAGCCAACTGCCGTCACCGAGCCAACTGTCGTCACCGAGCCAACTGTCGTCACTGAGCCAACTGTCGTCACTGAGCCAACTGCCGTCACTGAGCCAACGGCCGTCAGCGAGCCAACTGCTGTCACTGAGCCAACTGCCGTCACCGAGCCAACTGCCGTCACCGAGCCAACTGCCGTCACTGAGCCAACTACCGTCACTGAGCCAACTGTCGTCACTGAGCCAACTGCCGTCACTGAGCCACTGCCGTCACCGAGCCAACTGCCGTCACCGAGCCAACTGCCGTCACTGAGCCAACTGCCGTCACTGAGCCAACTGTCGTCACTGAGCCAACTGTCGTCACTGAGCCAACTGCCGTCACCGAGCCAACTGCCGTCACTGAGCCAACTGCCGTCATGTAAATGTAATTTTATACAGGCTACCTCGTATTGTCCTAACATACATGTAGATGAAATGTGATACAACACTTCCTATTATAGAAAAGACTGATAATATATCTATTTACCAGAAAATGCTCTGAAAAGTCACAAGCAAACTATTCGCATGAATTCCTACCATAAATAACGGCTAATTAACGGCTAATAAACTAACGGCTAATAAATAAATAACGGCTAATAAATAAATAACGGCTAATAAATAAATAACGGCTAATAAACTAACGGCTAATAACGGCTAATTAAATAACGGCTAATTAACATCATTGAATATTGCCCACAATTTTCATTCCCTGATCCCCAAAGTACTCGGACGCAGAGCAAGAATTCACTCATTAGAGATCACGCGGACTAATTATATGCCTAATACCTGCAAAGTTTATTGAACACTTCTAATTTCCCAGTGAACGTTGATGAATTTGAAAAAGAGCTGACGACAATGCACTTGACAATGACGGCGCGGGAATGAAGCAGGACCCTCACGCGGCCAGCCAATATGATGGCGCGGCGCGTGTCACGCACCCCGCGCATGCGGGCGCTGCAGCACGCACAAAGGGCACGGCAACCTTGTGTGCAGGCGGCCATTTTGCGTGGGGAGTGTGGGGCAGTGGGGCCCAGGGCCGAGCGTCCCCAGGGGCTGTGGGTTGCCGTCTGTGCTGCATTTGGCCTCTTTATTGAGCGTCCCATTGCAATGTTGCGGCGTGTTTTTATCACGGCATCTACGTCTAATGCTAATCAATGAGCTTGTTATTATGGTCCTCACCCCATCATCATACCTACTCTTATTTCTAAGTAAGGTACTTATCATTATGATACTCACCTATCATTATATCATACACTTATTTCTAAGCAAGGTACTTATTGTCATTATGGTAGTCGCCTATCATTATATCATACCATTATTATTACATCATATATTTAGCATAATGACACACACTGACAATATATGCCATAAATGGTTTATCCATACTATTTGCAAAGATGAGAAATATAAAGAAATGTTGACATTTACATCGCAGATTACCCTCAATGCTCTACCTCTACTACTTGGTGCATAACAATTATTGTACTACCTGAAAGATTGTTCCCGCTGTGGCTGTACATATGACCGTCTCAATGGCATAACCTCTCACGAATGGAAAACTATCACAAATGTAATACCTCCACGAATGTGTCACATTCGCAACTGAGTTACCTTCACGAATAGTATATTACCTCCTTTAATACCAGTTCATTACCATCATGCGTGCTTTAACTCCACGAATGTATTACCTTCCCTTTTGTAGTGTCATCCACGTATTACCTTTATGAAAATTCGCTAAGTCTACTAAGTCTACTTAACATATTTTATTCTCTTAAAATTGTTTTGTCTTGTAGATCGTATTACTTCTCAGGAAAATAAAAAAAATATACCACCAGTGCACAGGCAGTTTTCCCTACTTTCTCAGGTACGCACACACAGGAAAATTGTAAAAACTAATGACTTTTTTAACCACGAACAATTTTCTAGAACAATTTTCCGTAAAACATGGCACATTAGATTGATTAACGTAATTAATTATCACATTTATAAAACAAAATAACATGATAACACCCAACAATGCAGTGTATCCCATTTCTGTAACCTTGAACATAACTACTCGATCATAACCACCAACATCACAACGATCATGACTTCTCATAGCCACCACTTTATCATATTTCTATAACCACGAACATTACAATTCATTACTTTCTCATAACCTCGAACGCAACTCATATATTGCAATACTTACGTAGGCACCTGGAGCGTATATCGTCTTGGCAACAACACATGCACATGGAGGTTTCTGTTTGCGTCACCCGCGTCCTGATGTTTTGAAATAGATATAATCGAACGTCGATCTTGTCGATACTCGAGTCCAGCATCAAACGTCAAAATAAGGAAAAGAAAAAAAATCCAAGTCTTCCATAGGCTCAAAGATTCTTCAGAGAAAACTCGATAATTTTGCTGGAGCGTATAAAAATTTCATACGGTCTGTGCCTACGTTTTGTATTGGAGTGCACTTGAAAATTTTACCGGGGCGCACCAAACAATTTTACTGGAATGTGCCTGTAACTTCACCGGGGCCTAACAAAGTTTTCCAGTGCATGGGAAGTGCATGCAGGTGTTATTTACACACTCAGGGTGTATCGATGTCTATATTAATGGTGCATAGGCAAATAATTTAATATGTCGCTCCGTTCTTGCGTGAATACAAAGGCTGTTGCTGATTTTGAAATCCACATTTTTTAGGTTAACTCCGATTGACTTTAATGAGAATAAAAGATCGTGAAATACACTAACTCCAAGGAACACTAATACACTAATTTCTTAATTCAAAGTTAGCCATGCATTTTATTAGAAGTGTTTCGTATTGCAAAGGCATTGCATTTATAGAACAATTTTTCCCGAGTTATAGTTAGACAGGCCTTCCAGTAATTGAAACAGATTATTTTTTGTTTTGTTTTTACACGGACCAGCTTTTTCGATTGTTTTTTTTTTAGCACCGATTACGTTCCTTTCCGACTGTTATCTTGTTTCATACATATTTTTAAAAAGTTGTTAATTACTATGCGCAGGGTGAGGGGACACACCATGTGCATAGCTTCCCTTCATTTCATACAAGACGGTGCCTTAATTCCTCCGTCTTGCATGGGAGCACTTATGTTGTGGCTATGGAGGCTTAAACTGACTTATAATCTAATCTCTTACATGCACCAATTTATACACCAATGATTTTTCCCATCGCTTCAATTTTCTATCGCGACTTCTAATTTTACTTTAGCTATTGTTGCTAAGTTTTAAGCACATATTCACTGGAAGTTTAAAGATCTTTAAGGGTAAATACTTGTGGTAAGTTAACCACTTTTGCAAAAAATTATTGCTCTCGTAAAAATTTGTGATGAATTTACAAATTGGTGCGCAACACTGAGGTTTGCCTTCCATGATATGTCGGGGTAATTTTGTAAGGATTTTAGGTAAGTTTCCTAGCATGCGTTGCGGTGTGACGGAGGTACGCAAAATGCGTCAGGGTCCAGGATGTCATCAATCTGATCTAAAATACCGGATACGTCAGAACTACGAATGTCGTAAATCAGTTGTAAAAAATACGTCAAATTGTGCAGAACACCGCAAATTAATTGCAGAATATGCGTCAAGGGTGTATAGATATCGACAGAAATTATATCACATCGAGTAGGTCAGTGTTCAGAATGAGGTGCATTAATTGTGAAAAATGCATTTTGGTTTAAAATGCCGTAAGTGAACTATAAAGTATACGTCAGGGTTCTCAACGTCGTACATCAGCTGCAGAAAAAAAATTGAGTCTGCATGAAATGGCGCAAATGCATGCAGTAGCATAATATATACTGAAGTTCATAATGCCATAAATTAGTCGTCAAAGATATTTCAGGGTTCAGATGAGGTAAATCAGTTGTAAAATGGTATGATAGGGTTCAAAAAGTGGTGACGATTGGAAAATGTTAGGGTTCAGATTTTAGTGCATCAGTTATGAAATTCCGTTCTCTATATTCAGAATATATATAGTGCATCATGCAGTTATAAAATTACGTACATCTGGGTTCAGAAACATATGTTAACAAAATATACTTGAAAAAACATGTTTCCTTTAGGTAAAAACATATGTGAACGTATTGGTGAGCTAATATTTCCCGTAAAAATGCCTCGTACAAAATTGGAGCATTAAGGTATAAGGACAGAGAATGCGAGACCCCATACGAGACAAATAAATATCAAACCGATTTATTTAATTTGGCTAAATTGCCAAGAAGTGTAATTTCTATCCTAATAAGCCGAAATGAATTCAAAATTTCCTCACGAATATCCTCCGCTTCTTAAATGAATGGATGGGACTTAAAGAATCGTAATTGATATGATGTTTACTTGTAGTCATATACTTAGGCAAGCTAGTTAACTAGGTAATTATGTATCTTTCATTAATATTAACGTAAATTTCGAAAACTTACTCAGAAAACCTGTATTTTTGAATAATTTTCATGAACTAATGGATTTGTAATAAAAATTCAATGAGAGTAGCATGTTTCGTATTCGTGGACGAAAATAGAAAATAAAACACTCAAGGTTGATTATTAACGAAAATTATGGGGTATCCACGTCAGGTGCGTGCTACGTAATAATATAGAGAACAAGATAAAACGAAACGTACTAAACGGATCAATTACATGCGTTGTCGGCCGCCCAACCAGCAAAGAAGCGCATGAATCTGCGATACAAACTTCGTTGAGAATTAAGCTACCGAGAAAACATAAGGAAAACAAGAAAAAGGGGCAGTTTTTCAAGACAGTCTAGTGTCGAGACTGTCGTCATCTGGCAAACAGTCCCTTACAGTCGCAGCAAAAAACTCTGGCTCCAATGAGTCCAAAAATGAACAAGAGTGAGCCAAAAAGAATTCCGGGTCTCCTATTGGCCGCACGTTCGCGGGTTGTCTGGTAGCGCATGGTAATTGGCTGCGTCCCGCCACGCTCGACCAATAGCGTGCCGCGTTCGTGTACGACGGCAATGCGGAAGAGAATCTGAAGCACTTCGATGGTCCGACCAAACCTGTTCTATTTATTTACGGTAATCATTACTGCGATCGATAATGCCGAGTGATTCAACTGAATGCGGTCAGGCTTAAAACAGGCTCAATTGTGCCCTAGAATTGGAAATTTTTCGGCTCTAGGGCTACAAATTTCTACAATTCCGTGGTGTAACCGAGGATTTCTTCTATGAATACATTGGCGGTAAGCATTGCTCCTGGACTTGTCGTCAGCCACAATTGACTTAGAAGGTCGTCTTATACAACTGAAGCTTAGCTTCAGTCATCATGTGAATGAAAAAAATATAAATGTAGTGCTTCAGTGTCTGCAAATGCCATAGTTGAGCATTTTTGACTGAGTCAATCAAACCAAAATATTCTGTGTGGGTTTCAAAAATTCCAAAATTGTGGTGTACGTCACTCGGGATAGTACGTGAGGCGACTGTTATATGATGGTACATGGGGAAGACAACCTCGGGATGGTATATGGGGAAGACAACCTCGGGATGGTACATGGGGAAGACAACCTCGGGATGGTACATGGGGAAGACAACCTCGCGATGGTATATGGGGAAGACAACCTCGGGATGGTACATGGGGAAGACAACCTCGGGATGGTACATGGGGAAGACAACCTCGGGATGGTACATGGGGAAAGCATCCTCGGGATGGTACATGGGGAAGACAACCTGGGGATGGTACATGGGGAAGACAACCTCGGGATGGTACATGGGGAAAGCATCCTCGGGATGGTACATGGGGAAGACAACCTGGGGATGGTACATGGGGTAGACAACCTCGGGATGGTACATGGGGAAGACAACCTCGGGATGGTACATGGGGAAGACAACCTCGGGATGGTACATGGGGAAGACAACCTCGGGATGGTACATGGGGAAGACAACCTCGGGATGGTACATGGGGAAGACAACTTGGGGATGGTACATGGGGAAGACAACTTGGGGATGGTACATGGGGAAGACAACCTGGGGATGGTACATGGGGAAGACAACCTCGGGATAGTACACGGGGAAGACACACACGGGATGGCACATGGGGAAGACAACCTCGGGATGGTACATGGGGAAGACAACCTCGGGATGGTACATGGGGAAAGCATCCTCGGGATGGTACGGTACATGGGGAAGACAACCTCGGGATGGTACATGGGGAAGACAACCTCGGGATGGTACATGGGGAAGACAACCTCGGGATGGTACATGGGGAAGACAACCTCGGGATGGTACATGGGGAAGACAACCTCGGGATGGTACATGGGGAAGACAACCTCGGGATGGTACATGGGGAAGACAACTTCGGGATGGTACATGGGGAAGACAACTTGGGGATGGTACATGGGAAAGACAACTTGGGGATGGTACATGGGGAAGACAACTTGGGGATGGTACATGGGGAAGACAACCTCGGGATAGTACATGGGGAAGACACACACGGGATGGCACATGGGGAAGACAACCTCGGGATGGTACATGGGGAAGACAACCTCGGGATGGTACATGGGTAAGACAACCTCGGGATGGTACATGGGGAAGACAGCCTCGGGATGGTACATGGGGAAGACAACCTCGGGATGGTACATGGGGAAGACAACCTCGGGATGGTACATGGGGATAACAACCTCGGGATGGTACATGGGGAAGACAACCTCGGGATGGCACATCCATGGGGAAGACAACCTCGGGATGGTACATGAAGACAACCTCAATAGGGTACACGAGGAAGATAGCCTTGGGATGATATATGGGGAAGGTAACCTTGGGATGGTCACCCTCTCATGTAAGGCATAGGATAGGCAATATAGGTTTGGTTAGTTGAGTTTGTCTATTTCACTATGCTATTCCACTGGTGCATCGAGTTGAGATGCTGGTGGGTTACACAGCTAGATAGGCTTTCAAGACTTCTATCTTTCGTGCCCACTTTGTTTCTTTCAGTTATCAAACACTGTTTGTAATCTCTTCTTTTTTCCTTCCTCTCCCTTCCTAACTTGCTGTTTATATGCGCAGGGTATTCTATGCATAGAATACCCTGCGCATATAAACAGCAAGTATTCTTACATGTAAGAATACAGGAGTATTCTTACATGTAAGAATACTCCTTGTGCAGAGATTCTACGATTTTAAGCTAAATAGTCCCTTCTCTTTTCTCTGGGAAAATACCTTCGCTATGGAAACGATGCATTGAACTAACTATACTACGCATTGTTAGTTTTTTGAGACGGTATGATCTCGGTGCGGTGAGGAAAACTTGAGCAGGTGATACACTAAGCTGTCTTTATAATGCCATTACCACAGGCTTGGTCGCATTCGCTGCTCTAAGAATGTAATTGTAACATTAGATGACAGATTGCAGCGCTGCTTAGACCGCTGCTAAAAATTAGAATCAGTAAAAAGTCCAGGAACAAATCGGCAGGGCTTATTTATTTCATCACACTCTTAATGCTGTCAAGATAATAGCATAATACTGACGGCATTTCATGGTCATGAGATAGTTCTGTCAAGGTGCCCTCATTCATCCCTGGCATAAATGCATTTAAGACAAATCCCCCAACATATATTTTCCATTCAAAATTACGGCTTGATACTTGGAAGAGTTGTACAAGTTCAAGAAAAGCAGGTTTTTAAACGCTGTCGATCGAAGACATGTTCTAACGTTAAAATAATGCTTGGATTCTTTACTTTTTCTCGGTCTAATTCCCTCAAGTTCACTTCAATTTAGCGCATAATGTGCTCCTAGCTGCGCGAGCAACTTAGCAAAGATGTGTTTTAATTTTCGTGATCGTTCAGTGTATAACATTCCAGGAGTATGTATATTGACTGCCTTGTCATATGAGTGCCTCTTTTTGAGTTATTTTGGTTGATTTCTGGAATCTTACCTCACGTTTCTACCAAGTACGTTGCTGCATGAAAATTGAAGTTGAACAGCGGAATTACCGTCACGTGCATAACTGTGCGAATTATATTGCGTGCATGGTGCCTAATTATGCACATATCGTGTTTTCAGTTGTACCCAGTTGGTGGTGAGCTCAGTTGTTGCTGCTGCAGGCGGTGGGGGTTTTGCATACTCTGGCCAAGCTGTCGCAGCCTGCTCAAATTACGCTCTTGCTCTTCATCACGCAGTTCATTTACGTAACTAACACGCTTTAGAACTATTCATTTTGGTGCTATTTCATTTCGAAGGGTCTTAAGTAGGATTTTACTTATTACACTCTCACTTTTTATTTTCCAAGTGTGAAATACGCAGCCATGATTTTTATTCACGCTTCCTGTTTCGCATATAGAACTTTTACGCGCACTTCAAACTAAACTATCACCATGCACCAAATGTAGCAACCAAATACGTCTCTCTGTATTATAATAAATAGTTCTCACTTCTCTCACTCGCCCACGCACCTTATAAGTACATTTATGTATACTTTCTATTTATGGTAGTTAATCAAAACAAAACTGCGAGAAGAATGATTATATTTAAAAAGTACTGTGGGTTGAAGACGTGCACGGTAGAGCACAGGGTGGATCGTAATTTACGACATTAAGTGACGTAAAATGAAGGGTTCGTTAAACACCAGCCTGTTTGCCTGCCTGCTCTACGCTGATGAGATACTGCACAAATTGCTCCCTGATCACGGGGTTCGGAATAATTTCCCACGTCCTGATGGAATCATCAACGCGTCCTAGTGACGAGCGACGGAAATCATGATTTACCTTCAAGATGAATTATGTCAGATTGAGTAGATTTCTGTTGTTGAAGCCTCTAACATGAATGATAACTAGATTACGCTGTCTTATGCAAATTTTTCTGACATTTAAATTCTTGTGTTTGAATGTACGAATGAATTATGTTGGTATTTTTATTGGACAATTTGATGCGTTTTAATCTTTGTGAATAAATTTACGCACCATCGGTGATCGTGCAAGCGTTATCACCTTAAATTATGCATACATTACGTCAGAAAATATTCGTATGAATTAAAATACTTTTGCTATTGAACAGAGATCGTGTCAAATGATACTAATCGAGTAAATACATGTAATATAAATGCGATCTACTGAACTGGGCATCGAATACAATACATCTAAAGTCACTAAGATAGCCATCAATTCTATAGAGGGCAAGTAATAAACTTTGAAAACACACCAAAATATCCAATTTTTCAAAATGTACCATAAAAACATAAATTAATATATTTCCAACAACCACAACACGATTTATTTGCGAACCGAAGTTAAGTTGAATTTCATTTTTCATTCCAGAAGTAGGCTTAATTTCACGTCATACTTGCGCGCAGCGGGCAGCTGAGGTATGAGCAACAGGGACATTCATGAGCAAAGTAATTAGTATCCCTGCATGCGTACAGACGTTCGTATGTGAAGGGGAGGCTAATTTGTTCTTGAATGTATCGAATTTTATAAGTGACTAAAAACTGTGGAGTTGAATACTTCGCGATTTTGGGGCAGAGTACCGTGTGATACAGCCCCACGTTACGTCGAACACATTTCGCCAGAGTACTACATTTTTAAAGTAATTCAATTCATTACACTGCGCCTCCATATTCTGACCGTCAAAATGCATCAAAACTTTGATCAAACGCAGTATTTTCAAAGACATTGTTGGAATGCATGGTTAAGTTCCAAAACACTAAATCAATGCCTGTTCATAAATATGCGTTTGTTTTATGAGTCACATCGGGTATTTTACACACCCCATGGAGTAGCCTAATCATGGCAGTTAGATCAGTTCATCCCTATATACAGGCGCTACAGCTTAATTTTGGTAATTTTGGACAAATTTTCTGCTACAACCAACACATGTCGATGCTACCACCAATTTTGATCTTGTATCAGGATGTTCAAATAATTAATTGAAGGGCACATGGAGTCCACAATCGTGACTTGCAACAAAAATATCAGTTTTCAGCATCATTCATGCGAGTATATTCCCCCCACCGGCGGCAGCTTTATAGCATTCCGTTCCTCACTCATGCAGTCATATCTCCCGATACAAAATGTGGAATTATCGGTCTTAAATTAGAATAAATTGATATATATTTTATCCTGAGATGCAAAATTGTAGGATAACGATATTTTGCCATGCGCAAACGTCCAAATCACGTTCGATCACCCTCCTATATCTACAGTTAGGGAAGCAGAGTTTCCAAGATCAGTGTATGAATTGTTCGAAGACCCAACCGCTCGTTTTTCAAAAACCGAATAGAGCTAAAGTAATACATAAATAAAGCTGGTCTAGACACAACCACTCGTTGTTTAGTATCCGGGATCCGATGAATGCAAAATTAGTGCCTGAACAAAGCTGTTCTCCCTTGGTAGTGAGGAGATAAGGCCGAGAAGCTGCCGACATCACCGCTGCAGGACAGGAAGAACCAAGCATTTCCACAGCCTGAAGGGGTCAGGGCAAGACATGACGCACAGCTTCTGTTATGTGTCACCCTGCATTACGTATAGCGTGTCGGGTTCAGGGAGCCCTTGTTTTAATGCAAGATACGATAAAGTTTCAGTTTAAATGAGTATTTTTAACGATTCAACCCATCGTATATCAGAGTAGGTGTATTGACTAAACAGAGATTTGCAGTAGGTGAAGTGTGAACGACACTGATCGACTTTCAAAGGTGGACGAGCCCTGGTCTCTATAATGTATACAATGCGTGTTGTTTGTTGAGGGATCGAATTCAGTGTATTAAACATGAACAAAATTTTGTTCACTCTGAATCACAATTAGTGTCGAAGCAAGTCTTCTAGTTTGAGCAGTATTTAAAAGCGATACCATCACCAAAATACGCTGCTACAAACAAGAAGGAGCTGCTCACCACCAAAAAGTGTGACCGTCCCTCAGGGATCGATGCGTGGACCGGTTGTTTCGCTATCCTGTATCCTGCAGCTGATGCAGGAAGTCCTAAACTGGCTGCTTTTTGTTCAGAGAGCAAGAATGCTCTTTATTTGTTCATTTAAGAGATGTAGAGTGGGCCGCAGCAAGTATTATTTTATGTTTACGACAGAAATAAAGTTCTACGGCTCATTGAAGTCGAGCCGCGTCCATTATGAAGAGGTGCCGCTCTTGGATACACCAAACAGCGAGTGCACCTTTGATTTCTGACAAATTTTACGTCCTCAGGTACAAAGTTAGACAACGAGGCAATCTATGCAAGTTCCCATAGGCAAATTAGGTTCTTCTAGACGAGCCTAGCGATTGTTGGACGATTCCCTATAATGCTGTCCACGTCCAGAAGACAAGTTTACTTGTTATATATATATATATATATATATAATAGCGATGAGTTAGACGTGTTGATCACGCTACTACTCCACGCCACTTCGTACACAGCGTAATTGAAATTTAGAAGCGATATTTCTCGTATATTTCATAAACGGGCTTTGAAATTCAATCAGAGCCATTTCAAGATTATTATACTCTGTTGGGTTTTTATTCACTGTATCCGAGAACATTTCCACTATATTCAATGTTTGAAAACATTCACAGAACACGGAAATTTCACTTTCGAAACGCTGCACGAAGACTTCTCTCCCTGAAAAAAGCAAGTTATTTCAAAATAATTCAAAGGGATTATTTTATCCAGTATTGTAAGCCATGAGCTCCCTGAACCCGACACAAGTTACTTTAAGGGAAGAAAATAGAACTACAGATTTTTTGGAGTATTAACAATTTCTGTATAGTCGGCAACACTGATCTCAAGCCTACCAGGACGGTGACTAGCCGCCTCCGATATCATCTAAAAAAATATTAGACTTCGTCCAAAAAATGTTGAACGACTTTAAAAAACCGGTTTTGTAGTGCGTTACGCCGGGTCCTGCTTGTCTGTATGGCAACCGCCTCAGATATTTGTGCAACTATGCCAGGCCTCAGGAGTATGCGCGCCGGAATGTGGGGCTGTGGGGTCTCTTGCTAGTCCGGGGTCTGTGTATATCTGGGGTCCACAGCTTTATCTGGGGTTGGGTCGGCATTAGGGGTTTGTCTATACCTCAGCATCGGGGTCAATATATCTCAGCATCAGGGGTCTACCTCCACATCGGAGGTCTAAATCATTATCAGGGGTCGAATCGGCATTAGGGAAGTAACCTGACATCAAGGGTCTACTGCCACGTCTGGGATTTATATACCTCAGTACCGGGGATCTATACCTCAGCATCAGGGGTCTATACCTCAGCATCAGGGGTCTATACCTCAGCATCAGAGGTATAGGTCTATTTTAACGTCAGAGATGGCCTTGCGTTGCCTATGCCTGCTCTCTTTGCCACACGGATGTCCTGTGGCGGTACTACTCAACTATACCTTATGTAAATACACACAACTTTAGCTTCTTTAGCTATACCCACACCTACACCTACCATAACTACACACAACTACACCTACCATAACTACACACAACTACACCTACCATAACTACGCACAACTACGCCGTTCACGATAACTGTACAGGAGTGCCCCACACATGCCACGTAGATTTCCTCTCTACTTCCTGCATTCAGGGCGCACGGTAGTTCCTGGTCGATTTGGTAGTTTTTCGAGCCATTCACGGTGGAGAACCTTTTACTGTACTTTTCGTTCTCCGTTAATATTTTATTCTTTATGATAGCATTTCTCTTATTCTGAGATTCTTGGTAATTTATTTATCTGCTATCGTCTAGCAACCCATTCACGTATTTATTTTTGACTAGCCTGGGCTTTAGATCGTTCAGACGCGGAAATTTCGTAGTACATTTGCCATGTTCAGTGAGCTGCCGTCTCTTTTGTGTGGGATGAAGGACAACTTTTTATGCACACGTACATCGCTGCGCAAGCCCACCAAAGACATCTCCTACACCATGTCTAGACTCACCCTCTAGTTTTTCACACAACTTCACGATGGATTGAAACAGAATCGAGAATGATTGAGGAACTCTGGGACTCAATATCTGTCAACACCCTGCAAAAATACTCTGCACACTTTATTATTTATCATGATTATTCTTTACTAAAAATTTTTTATCTGCATTAGAAATCTGGTGTAGTAAGTGCTTTATTATATCTGTCGAATTCTGAAAAGTTTTTCAGCTTCTCAATTAAAGAGCAGGTAGTGAAGAATAAGCTCAGCGTGTGAAGGGTTTTTCCTATAATCTATTTTATTCATCTCCTCCATTTTACCATCACCAGAAGAGGTTCTTGTGTTCTGGTTAAAACACCGCATTTGAGCGACTGGACTTGAACTCGGGACTTTCTTGTCCAAAATATGAGGCATCAGGGTCTAGTCACTCGCGCCACTGAGCATCAATTTATATAATGACCATTTATTCCTTGTGTTCTGTGACGCTGGACTGTGCCTGGCGAGGATAGTGCAGTCAACTTATTGATCTGTGTTCATTTTCTGCGGGTATTTTTTAACAGTATTATTAATTTCAAATGTAGTAGTATTTTATATTTACGTAGTAAATTAATAATTCAAATTAATAATTAATTAATATTTACGTAGTAAATATACGTAGTATAAAGTATTTTATGGCGTTACGTAAGACTTATTATTCATCTCAAAAAGTCATTTTCCACCGATTTCCATAATTAGTTCTAAGACAATTGAAAGATCAGTATAAAAACAACCTTAATAGTATATTTCATTAATTGTTCGATCCACGGCTCTACCTGCATAGTTTCAAGACCCCCGTGGAGGAGGCGTGAATGCGCTGGAATTTCCGTCTCCACAACAGCCTAGGTTCACGGATTGGCGTGGATTTACGTGTAGATTCACGATACCAACTCATGCCGTGTTGCATATGCGCTGTAATGTACGCCACTTTACAATAATCTTAAACTGGATCGAGGAAGTAAACTTTTAGGGATGAGTTGAAGCACCAGGGAGAGTCACGCCACCAGCTGTAGCCAGAGCTCCCAGAAAAAATAAAGGGAAGCACCTGTTCATTAGATGGAAGACCCCATCTATTTATTTTGTGCCCGAGCTGCGCCTAGTATTTAGTTCGACCCGTGATTTGCTAACCCAAGCAACCAGGTGATGTATAATGCGTTACTTCACCTAACGTAACACGTATTGAGTGTTTTAACGAAGCCTGGGTGGATCTGACAAGCAAGGTAACTGCTTCATGGTTGTAGAAGACTTGAACTACTTCACTAAGCCTTCTTTACACGAGAAGTAATCGTGCCCGTCTCACGACTTGAGTTAATTATCTAATTAATTTCCAGGAGAACAAAAACCATTAAAATCAGGACTCTTCTGCAAAACATGTGCTTAAAATAGCCTTATTTTTCATGGACCCTGAAGGCAATATTCTGGGAGCTAAAGTGTGCTTCTGCTGAGAAGGAGCACGGATAGATTCCTTATCCTGATCATCATTGTATTCTAATTGAAAATATAATAGGCTATGATTGTGAAAAATATCCTGGGTTTGGAGTTCGTCGGGAGTTGATCTCTGAATGAAGCGGTGACCGGAACTATGTTGTGGCGTTGCATTGCGTACGCACATTTTAATTAAATTTGGAGTGGATGCAATGGACATCGAGGTTTTGACGCAGCCTTAAATTGGGGTTCCCCACAGCCTGCGTCACTTTTGTCAAATTTTAAACGGTATTTTGTATATTGCCGTTAATTTCATAGAAGGAAATGAAAATTGGTTGAAAAGGCGATCAATGAATGTTAGGAGTGTGATCGAGAAATGAAGGTACTTGAGCTTCTAGAGGTCTGGCCCACAATCAGGTCAAAAGGTGGGCTAGTAAGCAGAAAAGATTTAACGAACCAAATGACGTAATGTAAATTTGCGTACTCAGTATGAACAAATATACTGACTCGAAAAAAATTGGTGAAGATGGATCATTAGCTTGGAATGGTCTCCCTCTGAGTGTTTATAAAAATTACACAGGTGCCCTCAGGCAGCTCTTAAAACTTGTGCTGTAGTAAATGCTGCCCATGATGTTAAAAATATGTTTCCACGCTTCATATCAAGTTGCTTTACTGAAGCTTAGCAGCATATTCTACAAAATATTCCTAGTCAACGCGTTAGGGTTTCACTAAAAATACAAAATCACGATTCACCAAACAAGATAACATTCCGAAGGCACACTTCATCTTTGTTTTTTGAAGTCGAAAACAAATTTATCCCGTCATAGATGTTCTCGCGATAAACTTTTCTACGTTACGCGTCAACCCAATTCGCTTCGCAATCAATAGCAATGTCCGAGTGTTTCCTTCGTTTAAGATAACAAAAATCTTCTCTCAAGTCAAATTATCTAGCCATCGTCCTAAAAGCTTCGTGTTTCATTTCCTTGGCAGATAATTTCTGTCAGAAATGGATATTTTTCCTTCCTGAGAGGCATTCAAGAAATAATCTATGGTATTAAACGGAGATATTATTATGTTATATTATAAGATATATACGTATACATCTTCGACGTATCATACATTTGCATATGTGTAGAAACACATTATATTCGTATTTTTTCTCTGTAACACAAGAATCGTCGCCTGTATGAGCTGATAGCGTTTTATGAGAGAGTCACAGTTCTTATTTGAGTAGACGCATTGGTGTGGTTTATACCGCATTAATGTGGTTTGTACATCTGAAGCTTTAAAGCTGGGATGAATTCGTGAGGTGGTGAGATTGCATCAAAGAGACGCTCATCGAGCCTAACTTAATGATTCTAACTCACTGATTTATGAGTTTTGCCAAACCAGAGATTGTCATCATTTTTGATTGGCTGCTTACAATGTACATTCTGAATGAGCGTTTACTACATTCAGTAGAAATCCATTCTACATAAACTCTTAATTCGTTCAGTAGTAGTAAATTTTGAATGAGCTTTCACTACATTCTACAGTAGTGTTTTCTGCGTGAACTTTCACCGGTTGCCGACGGAGGCGCCCTGAGAAGGTGGATGGCAGTACAAAAGTGGTGGGAGCGCGTGATGGTCAGAAAAGGTATGGAAGATGCCTCGGAAGGTCAGCAAAAACAAGAAGAGAAGGGCTACAGCAAGCACTAAAAAATAAAGGAGCTCTTCTTTACTCCTGCATCACTGATGCCATCGTGGGAAACAACGCGTAGCTCTGGAAATCATTCCTACCTGTTATGTGAATTTTGGTAAGTGCAAGCTCTGCGTTAACCTTATTTTTAAAGTATTTTGTTTTAGTGTTCCTAAAGTGTGCAGTGATGCGGAACTTGTGTCCAGGTCTGCGCAACATAGTTTGGTAGGGAACTCTTAAGTAATTCCTATTTTATTATATGGGACCAAGGTATAGTCCCGAGGTTATTTCAACGAAATCTGATTGTAATGAGTTGTATCCCCTGATGTTGACCCTGAACGCTAAATTCAGTTTAGAAACTTAGAAAGCAAAACATGGCCTTATATATTTAAATTGCTTATTCACATTTGAGTAATTTATTTATTACTTACGTCATTGCCTTAAAACCGTGTCTGCTTTGAAATAAATAAAAATTGTTCATGTTCAAAACGAAATACCACCACCACTACCGCTGCAAACCAAGATAAAAATTTATAACATAAATGAGTCTAGAGTCCAGGGCAGCTGAAATCATACGACCGAGCTGGGATGCGAAATTATACAATCATTCCACTAAACGATGAATTTCTCCGAGTTACGGTGGCTACGATCTATGAGTCAAGAAAGATACCAACTAAAGCGTATAGGATAAAGTCTTCCTTAATTACTTTACAAGCCTTGCTGTACAGATCAAGTCTTCCTTACTTACGTCGTAAATTTACGCTCCGTGTGTGTTTGCATTGAAGGAATCGCTTGCTGTGGCACCTGATGCCAGACATGGAGGAGGCGAGTAGTGAGGCAGCAGCAAACTCTCCTGCCTCCGTAGGTTTAACTCGCATAAGTCAATGCGAGAATTGGCTACGCTAGAGGTGGAATGAAATGCGCTTAATAGGTCAGGGAGAAGGGTAGTTTTTGTAATGATGGTGACATTTTTTTAAATAATAGTGGCGCAACAGAGTCGAGTGAGTGTACGTATATGTGTTTTTGTAATGTATTCACAGTCGAAACTATTGATTCTGACATTTATGCTTTAGACGCACTCAGTTGAGCTGGAAATTTTCTCCTTTTCAGGATTTCTCATTCTCACCTAAATAGCGACGCCTGTGTGGTGCATGAGGGCACGTGTACTACAGTACACTGTGTGAAGTACACAAACATGAGTTATGATTTTTCAGCTTTCTTATTATTCCATACATGAGATATACAGGTAAATTAACCTAAAACATTGCGAACAAGGACACATTCACTATTCATCTAAACTTTCCCCTGTCTCTTATTTGTTATTAATAGATGTAGTAACAAGCTTTACAAAACCTTGATTTACTTGGCCATGGGTACATATTTTTGTGTGTTTATCTCAATCTTTTGTACGAACATTGACATGGGCTGTTTTGACATCCGGGTACTGTACAAATCTGCGACTAATAGGTTGAAACATTTGTGAAACCAAAATTAGATTTGTGTGAACTTTTTTGAAAATATACAGTTTTTCTTTCTTTTTTCTTCTTATAGAAAAAGATATTGATGCAATAGATGGCTACCAACAAGAACGATACCAACAAGAACGGCCTAATTAAGCGATAGAATTTATAGAACTACAAGACAACAGAGACAGAAATTATGTGATGACGCCCGGGAAGGAAGCAGGCCCCTCAAAGAGGAAGGTAAGTCTCTTGCGAAGATAACAAATCTAGAGCTGGCTGTGCAAATAATTCCCTTGCAAGGTCGCTGCGGAGTAGCCCGTGGCAGAAATTTTTCAGTCGGCTTGGCTTCGTTGCGTGATGTTTTATTTGATGTAGTTTTAGTTTTATCGGGAAACATTTACGTTCTGAGCATCTGAAAACTTACAGAATCGCTGGTTCAAATGTGTAACAACCTTCAATGCTGAAATTTTAAATGAAATATTAAAACTTCGGTACTTTGGGCAAATAAAGATGCATTTAGCGTAGCCAAACCTACAGAAGACCTTTCATTGCGAGATGTACCGCTGCGATAACGCAAGTTTGAACATCAGGACCTTGACACCTGCAGCACCCGCGTGAGAGGGCGCGGTGCGGCGGCGGACACCGTCACGTGTCACCGCCGGAAACTCTGCTGTCCGACTTCCTCGTGAGGCAGAGGCAAAATTGCGTCTACTGTAGTTCCAAATTCCAGGCAATTCCCGTGTAGGTATGAATAGGCAGGGATTAAGGGGAATAGAGCGAACCATTTGGAACTTTTTGCGTTTATTGCGATTCCATGAAAAATTAGAAGTAATGCAGAAGTACTTGTTACCTCAAAGGCATTGCAATTTCGACTTGATAACCTATAGCACGTCACAAAACGTTTAAGGGACTTGATAGGACACCTGCAACACGGATATTTCGAACCAAGCTCTAAATCATCTAATTTATAGTAATTGATAGTTTGATTGTTCTTTTTGCAATTTAATATGACGTGAATGCTGAAGCAATCCTGTTTTGTATGTCTTCCTTTTCTTGAATTAAAACTATTCTTCATGCTTTCATCAAGATTGTTTCTATAGCATCTGCTATCCACATGAGAGCGTTGAGGTTCTAGTGCGCTCGAGAGATGACAACTCAAGGAGCTTTTAGTGATTTACATCGCAGATGGCCCTTCTAAAGTACGGGGGATATAAATAACTCTGATTAAATTCCACTCATTACCAGTTTCTCATTTTCTGTCATCTGCTACGTAAAAAACGCACAAATTGCCATTTCAATATTAGCTCTTATAGATGCGATCATGCAGGGTTGTGTGCTTTTCCGTTTCTCAGAGCTCAACCCATTGCCACATGAATTAATTTCTGTTACATCCACTTCGCTCTTCTTATGGGAATATGTTGTCAGTGAAGCGCTTGGTCGATTTAGGAACTTTGGATGTTTATGCAGTAACTATCAGCCTATTAGATTTTTTCATACTTTAGAAAAAAGCCTATGGTGTAAAGTTAGCTGACCTGGCAAACAGTACAAATATCTATATATAGAGAGAGTTTGCCTGAGAATATATTCAATATATGTGTGGGATAAATTTAGATGAATATGAAATGTGAAAATCTAAATTTTAATTCGACACATTTTTACCCTCCTGGGCCGCAAATATCGTACTCTATGAATTTCACATTATGGTCCGCAAATTAGGCAGGCTACCGGTACTACAAGCAAATTTCATTCTTACTGTTGCTTGTTACTGTTGCTTGTTACTGTAATGTTTCGTTACAGTTAGGTACTACGTTCAACGAGTGTTCTGGTAAAATACCGGACGTAGTTTTTCTGTTGACTTGGAAGTAACATTAAAAGGAGGGGCGGCTGATAGCAGCGGAGGCCCCAGCCACTGGACACACCAGCCTCCCAGGAGGGCGCCTGGGAGCAGCGGAGGCCCCAGCCACTGGACACACCAGCCTCCCAGGAGGGCGGCTGATAGCAGCGGAGGCCCCAGCCACTGGACACACCAGCCTCCCAGGAGGGCGGCTGGGAGCAGCAGAGGCCCCAGCCACTGGACACACCAGCCTCCCAGGAGGGCGGCTGGGAGCAGCAGAGGTCCCAGCCGACACACCTCGCGGGCTGGAGGTCACGGGAATAACACGGCAGTCCCAGCAGCAGAACCTGATCAGCCGCCGGGGTGGCGCGTGCGCTGCCCAGCTGACGCGGTGTCCGGGTGGTGGTGAGGTGGTGTGGGTGGTGGTGTGTAGGTGGTAGTCGTGGTAGCAGCAGGTAGTGGTGGCACGGGGGTAATGGTGTGTAGGTGGTGGGGAGGTGGTATAGGGTGTGGGGTGTGGGTGGTGGATTGTAGGTGGTAGTCGTGGTAGCATCAGGTAGTGGTGGCGCGGGGGTGGTGGTGTTTAGGTGGTTGTGGGGTGGAGGTGGTAATAGTGGTAGCAGTAGGTAGTGGCGGAGCGAGGGTGGTGGTGTGTAGGTGGTGGTGTGCAGGTTGTAGCAGTTGGTAGTGGTGGTGTGTAGGTGGTAGTGGTGGTGGCGGTGGATGTTGGTGTAATTAAAATTAGTGGTGGGGTGCTGGTAAAAGTATAGTGGTAGTGGTGGTAGCTGGTGGAGCAACTACAATACAGCAGATCTTTCTGGTGCTGTCACCAGGGCAGTTCTACTTCATCAATCACATGTATGTACACTCTCACAAAAGCACACACACAAGATCATACAGACTGAAAAAACGTTTGGTTGTTATTAAATTCAAATAATGCATTTTATAATTTATTCATTGATTTGAACAAGACTCATTGATCTCGATGGGAAACAATAATCTGGAGTAAAATGCTTGCAGATATTGTGAAGCATTCAGTGTGATGACGCGTGAGGGAAGTGGCAGCGTGATTATCACTGAAGAACATGAGCTGGCAACCATCAGGAACTGAAATCATAAAACCAATTCGATTGTTATCAAACTTAACATACGTCTGAAAAAATCAAATAAATATTATCAAGAAATGTCACTAAAATTAACATATACGAGTATGTGAAATAACACTGCACTGAACTTATACACCACATCAAAACTAAACCAAAAGCAAATAGGAACTGTTCTGAAGTGAAGCTGATATAACGTTGAACTGTGTAGCAACTTAGATGTTTCAATTCGGCATGGCGGGACTTAAACTCTGTAAATATATTGCATCCCCACCAAAGTTTTCGCGTTTTGAAATTTGTTTCTCGGCTGAATTATTTTCTTGTTACATATTCATTCCTAGACCTGTGAACGATGTCAACAACCATGGTTATTTCTGTGGAACAAAAACGCCTCAAAGCTTTTCAAGATAACACTTGTTGGAGATATTCGTCATTCATAGAAATGTTCTCAGACATCAGCTGGGCGACGACATCAGCTGGGCGTGCACGTTCTCACAAACTACAATCTGTTTAGAAATTGATTGTGTCAGGATCTGATGCTGATCCTGACGACGTTGAGGACGAGTTTACTCGTAATGTAACACGCGCAGGTGTGCGCTAACTCGACCGGCCTGGCTACGCCGGTCTTTTCTCGCCAAAATAATCAAATTTGGCTATATTTCAGTTAAAACTTTGCCATTAGAAACATCAGGTATCTGGCGACTCTGTAGGGTTGCCAGATGTTCAGTGATTTTTTTTACAGAATTTCAGTTAAAAGATTCGCACTCTCAAGGGAAAAATGTGAAGTCTCGAGCTAAGGGTTAGGAAGCCTTCCCTTTGTTGAAATAGAATAAGTTTTTGTTTCGTTACGGATCATCTTTTTCCGGTTCACTGCTGCCCTGTTTTACAGAAACTACTGCTTTCTTTTCTTTTCCAAGTCTTACCTTGTTCCCTAAACTTCTTTTTCAACTTGCTTTTACTCTAAGCATCAGAGGTCTTATGCATAGATTTCGCGCTCCAACCCCGCACCAAATAGTGCCTTCTCCCTTCTCTTTGGAACACCTTTGTTGTTGTTAAAGAGGTTTAAACTTACTTAATTTCAGTTAAGCGCAAACTTACTTATTTTTCAGTTTCAGTTAACAAATTTTCAGTTAAAGAGTCAAACATCTGGATTTTGATCGGGAGAAAAGTCAATTCGGCACGCTCGTTCCCCCCCCGTTTTGTGCGTGCTGAGGTGTTCACGTGTGGAGATGTGCTGCTTTAAATTAGCGGCTCAGCATTTTCAAATATTCACTGCTAAGTTGCTGGGAATTTTAGTATCTTGTTCACATTTGCTGCATCTCAGCAGATTTTAACGGGGCATTAATGAATGTGCCTCGAGAAGTTAAAATGCGTAAAAATGTTTGAATTATTTCTGCATTAAATTAGAGGTACTTTGAATATGCTTATTAAGCACATATTTATGCTCGAAAATTATACTTCATTTATGAATTGATGGTTGTTTTGATGGTTTAGATCACTCAATTATGTTCCGATCAATTCGCAGAATTCCATTTTGACGAACAAAAATTTAACATTTCAATTGATGAATGCTGTTTTGACATTGCAAAAGTATTGAGCGTTGTGTTTCTTTCCCCAGCTGTTCCTGCTTCAAGAACCACAAAAACAACTCAAAAAATCGAACTTGAATTTCGAAAAGACAAAGGAACATTAAGTCACAGTGTAAATATACGAGAATAATACTATTTTAACTACCTCACAATTTTTTCGAGTTGACTCTATTCAACTTCTAAAATAAATTTTTGGGCTACGCACGCAGGACAGCGCCTCATAACGCCGGACACAGTTTATACAGATCAAGCCCTCCCTCATACATCAGCGAGGGACGCGCTTGTCAGCAACGAAAGGTCAATTATTGATGTATACGCTCCTGAAGATTGTCCTTCACAGTGGTAAATTTTATTTAGCAAATTTCACATAATATATCAAAATGCTTGCAAATTGGTAGAACTATTTCTTATTCTTCTTACAAGAACATATTTCTAACGCCTATTGCGATGAAAAGTGAGCGCTACCATCTCGGGAAGCATCCTCTCCCCCGTCAGCGCCGTGGTGCAGCTCAGCAATGCGGCAGTGACGCCCCGCCGCCCGGCACGTGTCCCTCGTCCGGATGCCGGCAATTGCGGAGGCTGGCAATCCTGCAATCCGCTGCTCCAGACACGCTCCCAATCGCTGCCAACAATCCATTCTTTTGCGTCTAAATTGCTCAATATGAACAATCCTAATCTTTGTGAGGGTGTAATGAAGGTTCTGTGTTGAATAAAGCAGCAAATAGATTGTTGTATCTATGCTTCAACGAGTCCAACGCTGAGCGAAGTGGTCTGTGTTCCCATTGATGTCACCGGTGCTTCTCAGCTGAATCTGCACTCACTTATGTACGATAAGCTGAAGCGCAGTTTTGCTAATGATCTGCTGTTATTGAAGCAACACTGCACTGATTGATTTGTAATGCTTTGACGAAAACTGTGTTATTCTTTGTTTTAGAATTTGGTGGTGTTTATGGCCTTGTTAGAAAAATGATACCGATCACTGACGCGATGTTAAATCGTATCATTTTCCCACAGTGGAAAATGGTACCGATTGCTGATGCTTAACGAAAATGGTGCCCACCATCGCTGTCTAGAAGAAAAGGACACCGATCAGTGTTACTTAGGAAATGAAGAAGTCGAGATTGCCTTTAATAGTAGAAAATAAAAATTAACACCACTATAGTTCCTGCCCCATTCAGTTCACATAACGCGGCATTGCGTCAAATTGCGTTCTCGGGCAGCGATCAGCTCTTACAAGTAAATGACTTACTTAATTCACCATGAGTTCCTACAGAACTTTCTAAAGCGTAGACCTGGCTTACAGCAGCAACTATTGCAAGTTCTGCAAGATTGTTTCGCCATTCTCCTTCTTTCACTTTTTCCTTCTTTTCCTTTTTCCGTTCCTCTACATTTGAGTTTTGTGCATTCAAAGTACGGTAAAAATTCGTGGAAAGTCCGCTAAGTTCTGATGTTTGCATTACATATTTGATGTACCGTACATTCGAGGCCCCGCATCGTCGGAGCAGCAGCAGCGGCGATGACATAACTTCTCCGTCACAGAGCGCCTCACAACAGCCAGGCGGGTCACACCAGCAGGCCCCGGCAGAAGTAAATAGACTGCCTCCAGGCATCTCGGCTCGGCAATAAGGGGGTATTCTCAACCGACAATTTTGCCCTTAATCCTTTTTTCGTGCTAACTCAGTGATCATAAGCAAACTTGTGCTTTTTTACGTTTGACGCGCGTCTGCAGGCGTTTCTGATGAACGTTTATGGCGTTATACTGATCATTGGAGGACATGCAAGAATGTAAAAAAACAAATGATGCTACTAAAATCTACATTGACAAGCAACCAATGCAATCCTTAATATATGTGTAACGATAATATGAATAATAGGAATCGTTTTATATGACACGCGCAGAGATTGGATCCTTTTTTATCCTATGTAATGAAACAGTTTTGTTCTCAAGTGTGTTGGAGTATAGTTCTATAAGGAGCTAAATTGAACACTACGAAGAGCACGCATGCAGAGATACGCGGGGCATTTATACCCTATTTCATGTTTGCTAGAAAAGCGATGATAATACATACGATACAACTAAAGACACTGTAATTAAGACAGTGTTTATTAAAACAGCCGTATGGGAATTATAGTAGCAGGGGAAATCAAAGAAATATTAATCAAAGCAACAATGAACGCACACAAATAATTTTGTGGAGCGGGATCTGTAAAATCTACGGATATCAGTTTCCCTCGTTCAATGAGCACAGAAGCTGGTCTCACATCGCATTCAAGTCAACGTGCAAGGATGTTCCTAAGTTTTCTTTACCAGAACTTGCTATGGAAAATAAGCGCACACCAATGTTTCATTTGATATTAAATTACTGAGCACAACAAGAATTAGTAGATGAGTGCATGCGCGACCAAGGCTGGATTTCAGCAACTCGGTCTTGCACTCCGCGCCTGCTGTGTACCGCTGATGTTCTCAGCTGAGGGCAATGTGTTGTTTCCTTCTGCTATTCGTTGCATGCTACGTTCTATGTTTTGAGAGCTCGCCGTACTTCTTTTACTGAGGAAATACCCTATGCTGTTTATTCAATGGATATACGCCGCAATGTTTATTGCACGTCATCTTCAAGTGAGCAAATATTCTGTTCAATGAGAGATTTTTCAGAACTTCGACACAGCAGCCTGCGTAAAATGGGTCACGTTATCAAGAACAAACAACGCCAGTGAAATGAGAGGAAACTCTGTGAAGAAGAATAGAGGAGGAGCACGAGGAAGAGTTCTGAGTGACACACGTAATTGGCAAGTCAGGTTAATTTAGCTTCATAATGAATGTGAGAAGAGGTTTTCATAACTAGAATAGCCGAGTCAGCGCTACAAGTAAGAGGCACGAGTTGTCTTCATAAGTCTGCTGACGAGAACAGACATTCAATACTCTAATCGTCATCCTAAACTACAAGATTTTTCACTGCATGTTCTTTTTTACGCTTACTTAGAGATCAAAAGACATTCCAATATATTGATGATGAGTACTTCAAAGCTTTTAAATTTTGCCGCATCACCGACGTAGCATTTGAAGTTTGACTGGTTTTCTCAAGCTCCGAGAAGCGTGAGCTCCGTTGCCTTACGATATGCACAACGTAATTTGACGAATCTACTAACTAGAGGACTGCGATGTATGTTTGAGATTCCTTATTCCTTAAAAATTATAAGTATATTGCGTTCATGAACTGCGAGGTAAGAAACCTAGATCGACAGTATGGACAAATCTTCGTAGCTTTTCCACAACCACACTTTTCATCTCAAATTTGTTCTGACGGAATGTTAGAGGTTCTCAATGTCGATAAATTGTTGAGTATCCGCTGGCCGGCACATCAACACACAACTCTCACGCTCGGCTATGTCGTGGGTAAATATTTGGTCCGGATTGCTTAACAAACTTCAAAGATCTGGGGTATGAATTAAACATTTCAGGGCAAAACTCATTCAAGATACTTGCTGTTATTAAAAAATAGTAAAGTAAGGTTTAAATATACAGCTAAGAGCTGTTCCGTGATAAACATCGTGTGCTAGAACCATTAAGAGGGAACATTGCAAACATTTAATGCCTTCAAATTTAACAAATTACGGCCAAAAAACTCCAGCGAGTCTCAGCAGCCTGGGCAGCTAACTTTAGCACATATTTATGCTCTGCTGAAAACGTAAAGAAACTTTGTGCGTACTAGATAAACACAAATGTTTCTCGTTTCGAATTCTGTTGCATTTTAACTGATTATTTTTGCAATTTTCTTGCAATGGTCGTGGAACGTTGTATGTTTACTTAAGAATGACGGAAGATGACTCATACAATAAACGTACAAAATGAGACGATTATAAATCAAACTTACATTTTGCTTTAAGTGAACTGGACAGAAGCTCTATATAAGATCAATAAGGTTTACAATGCACATGCATGCCTTGAACGCGTGTAGGCCGGAGACTGGAAAAAACCTCCTACAACCTCTACAGGGACTTCGAGTATTCTAATGGACGTGAGCCCAGCCCTGTATTCCAGCCCCAATTGCCAGCCCCCCGCCCCCTCCCTTGCCAATTAGGGCACCTCACTGAGGTTCCATTTATACCTCACCATCCCGAATGTGGGTTGATTCAACCCCAGCGCGCGCATTTCACTGCTGCTATCATCGCAAAAACTCGTCTGCTGTCGGCCGGGATATTTAACCTTGAGAACTGGTTTGTGCAGCCTGCCATGCCTGCCATGCCTGCCATGCCTGCCATGCCTGCCATGCCTGCCATGCCTGCCATGCCTGCCATGCCTGCCATGCCTGCCATGCCTGCCATGCCTGCCATGCCTGCCATGCCTGCCATGCCTGCCATGCCTGCCATGCCTGCCATGCCTGCCATGCCTGCCATGCCTGCCATGCCTGCCATGCCTGCCATGCCTGCCATGCCTGCCATGCCTGCCATGCCTGCCATGCCTGCCATGCCTGCCATGCCTGCCATGCCTGCCATGCCTGCCATGCCTGCCATGCCTGCCATGCCTGCCATGCCTGCCATGCCTGCCATGCCTGCCATGCCTGCCATGCCTGCCATGCCTGCCATGCCTGCCATGCCTGCCATGCCTGCCATGCCTGCCATGCCTGCCATGCCTGCCATGCCTGCCATGCCTGCCATGCCTGCCATGCCTGCCATGCCTGCCATGCCTGCCATGCCTGCCATGCCTGCCATGCCTGCCATGCCTGCCATGCCTGCCATGCCTGCCATGCCTGCCATGCCTGCCATGCCTGCCATGCCTGCCGTGCCTGCCATGCGTGCCATGCCTGCCATGCCTGCCGTGCCTACCGTGCCTGCCGTGCCTGCCGTGCCTGCCGTGCCTGCCGTGCCTGCCATGCCTGCCATGCCTGCCATGCCTGCCATTCTGCCATGCCTGCCGTGCCTGCCGTGCCTGCCGTGCCTGCCGTGCCTGCCATGCCTGCCATGCCTGCCGTGCCTGCCATGCCTGCCGTGCCTGCCGTGCCTGCCATGCCTGCCATGCCTGCCGTGCCTGCCATGCCTGCCATGCCTGCCGTGCCTGCCATGCCTGCCATGCCTGCCGTGCCTGCCATGCCTGCCATGCCTGCCGTGCCTGCCATGCCTGCCATGCCTGCCGTGCCTGCCGTGCCTGCCATGCCTGCCACGCCTGTCATGCCTGCCGTGCCTGCCATGCCTGCCATGCCTGCCATGCCTGCCATGTCTGCCATGCCTGCCATGCCTGCCATGCCTGCCGTGCCTGCCATGCCTGCTGTGCCTGCCGTGCCTGCCATGCCTGCCGTGCCTGCCGTGCCTGCCGTGCCTGCCGTGCCTGCCGTGCCTGCCGTGCCTGCCGTGCCTGCCGTGCCTGCCATGCCTGGAATGTTGGATGAATCAACCTGGCTGGAATGTCGAATTTGTCGTGTTCTGCATTAGCATCACACCAGGACCACACCAGTACCTCAACAGTATTAGACCAGTATCACACATCAGTACCACGTCAATACCACACCAGTCCCTTCCGCCTGTCGCAGACACCAGTATCACCACAGTATTATACCAGTACCATATACCGGGTACTACGCCAATGCTACTCTGTATCACGCACCATTACCTCCCTGGTATTACACCAGTACTACACATCATTTCCTTATCAATACCACTCCAGCACCATACACCAGCTTCTCACTCTCTCCAGTACTACACCAGGAGCACCACACCAGTACCACGCACCAGCTCCTCACCAGTACTATACCAGTACTACACCAATTCCTCGCCAGTACCATATTAGTACCACACCAGTAACACACACCATGCAGCTTCTTGACAGTATAATACCAGTACCACAACAGTACCGCACAGCAGCTCCTCGCCAATCCTTCATGAGTACCACACCAGTGCTCGTCACTACTACACGAGTACCACACCAGTATCACACCAGTACTACATCAGCACCGCACACCACCACTACGCCAGTACCACGCCTACCACGCAATGCAGGGACACTATGAAATCAGGGACTCACAGGGTGACCGGCACTTTGTTGAACAAACTTCAACACAATGTGGGGACCGTTGAAATGAACACTTTTTACTCAATAACTCTGTGGTCGGAAATGCTTCGTTAAAGCGTTACAAGGACTTAAACAGTTTTTATCTAGTTTCCTGTGTTCCATTAAATCAAAGATTAAAATTTATTTGTTTAGATTGAACATTTTGTCGTCAGCAAGGATGTTGACGACAATGGAGCGAGTGTCCCATGTTCAATTAGCAGACATGTTCTTAGTTTGCGGTGCACCAAATTTGAATTTTACTGAGGCTGTTCAAATTTACACAGCAAGATATCCCAACAGACATGTTCTAACATTCGTGGCCACACACCGGAGATTATGTAGAGGCGGAGCATTTCGCAGACCACAACCTGGAGACTGCCGTAGAAGGTTAAGAGATCCAAACATAGAGGAAGAAATACGGAACATTTTTAAAATAATCCAACCACAAGTAATCATTCTGTTTCACGTGTAAGTCAAACCAAAGGGTGGGAAATGCTACGTGATAATGGGCAACATCCATTTCACGTTTAGGTTATGTAAGAATTAAATGATGAGTTCTCATGTCGTGTTCAAGTTGCGAGGTGGTTTCTACACAAAGCAGTTTAGGACCTCGGTTTCCATCCGACGTCTTATTCAAAGACGGTGATGCATCATTCATATGAGAAGGAATAGTTAACGCCCATAATCTGCACTTGTGGTCTGATGTTAATCAACATGTACGCAACAAGGTAAACTTCAGGGTAGTGTCCCCGTAAATGTTTGAGGGGTGTTCTTGGCGACCATCTGATTGTGCCATATATATTGGGTGTTTTCTTATTTCTGCGGGCAAATTTCAACCATGGGTAGAAAGACTCAAAATAACAGAAACCTGCTTTAGTGGGGTCTGAAATATTCAGACCAGCGTGAACACTGGTGCATACTTGGTATCTACTTTAAGTTTTAAATTTTCTTTAGTCCTTATAACTCGAAAGTTAAGGAGTTTTTTGGCATTTTATCATTCGTGAAAATCGATTTATTTGAGTTTTTCCGTATATGGTTGAAATTTATCCGCATAAAAACACCCTAAATAATGCCTGAAACAGTGAATGGATGCAATTTTTGGATTTTTCTTAATGAAGTTTTGCACGAGTTGCTAGAAAATGTTCTTTTGGCCAACACCAGAGGAATGTGGTTCTAACACGATGTTGCTCCTGCACACTTTACGATTGCTGTTAAAGGCAGTTGTTGGTTACCCGATATCCAAATCGCCGAGTTAGCCATGGCGACCCCATCACATGGCCAACTAGGTCTCCTGGTATTACGCTCCTAGATTTTTACTCCTGGGGGCATTTGAAGAGTCTGGTGTGTGAAACAACGATTCATTCCGAAAAGGACCTTATCGATAGAATGGTCGGAGCTTACGCAAGGATTTGTGAAACTCCTGGTGTCTTCGATCACCGGTTATCATTGTACTGACGTTTGAAAGCCTACATCGCAACTGATGGACGTCATGTTGAACATCTTCTGTAAATCACTAACTTGATACAAAAATCTGTTTCTTGTTCTTAAAATAATGAGGATGTTATTCTTTTTCTTGTGTTCATAATAAAAATGCTTTCTAAATTTCTACATTTCATTTCCCTGCCCCCCTCAAAGTACGAAGTTTTTCTAGTACGCCTCAAATTTGAAGTCCTTGGAACTCCTTAATGAAGCATTGACGACCACACGGTTATTAATTAAAAAGTATTTATTCCAGCTGTCCCAACCTTTGGTTTCAGTTTTATTAAAAAAATTACTGGTCTCCCTGTTTTATGTAATATGTTCGATTTGAGGCAAAATTAGGAAATTATGTTTTTTAAATTCGAACAAACTACAAAATATACAGAGTATTAAAAAATGCAGGGTAACAAACTTTGACAGTGTGCGGAGACACTCGAAATGATGACTTTTTCAAGAAATACCTCTTGATTCAAAACTCTTTGGTTTTCATGACATAGGTTTGAAGTTTAAACTTGATGCCAAGGTTAAAAACATTTTCATTTGAGAGTAATTTTATTGTAACAACAACACATATCGGAGAAACAGAAGTTTTATGAGACGAACTTGACAAAAAATACTGTTCGAAATGCCTACCCCGCATGTCAATGCATCTGGTACTTCTTCCGAATGGATTACTAAACACGCTACGAAATCTTGGTTCTTCTGCAATGTTTCATACTGTGACCGTTATCCTTGCGACAAGATCCATCTCGGACTCTACCAGGGTTTCGTAAGTCAATGATACGTATCCAAGAGAAAGTAATCTGAAAGATTCATGTCTGGAGATCTTGGGGGTGACGCCACTAATCCATGACGCCCATCCGCATATTCGGAATAGCGTCGTTCAGTAATTGGCGAGCATTCCCGTCAAAATGGGCTGGAGTTTCGTTGCGCTGGAACCACATACGACGGTGAATACCTAGAGGAACATCCTTCAACAGTTCGTGCTCCACGTCTTTTAGAACGGGACATGAACTGGTTCATTTACAGGAGACGGCGTCAGATATGGCCCAATCAGACAGTCGATTATAACTCCAGCCCACACCTTTACACTAAAGCGATGTTGGTAGTTATGCCGACGTACGTCATGAGGGTCATTCTAATGCCAGTTGTGCAAGTCATATGCACAGAACGTTCCGATGGCTGTAAAAGAGGCTTCGACGATTAAGAGAACATGCTTGAATAAATTTTCATCGTCTTGTTCTTGCCTCATGCACCATGCAACGTGCAAAAAATACTCGAGGATGAAATCGGTAGGGAGCAGATGCAGAACTTTTTGAAAATGGTAAGGATGTAGAAGGTTGTGATTGAGAACATGCCATATGTCGACGTGGCATGTTCGACGAGGCGTTTGCATGAAGCTCGTCACAGAAGTATTGCAGCGCGTCGTCCTCAACTGCATCACTTTAATTGCCCTCTCATGTTCACGTTTATGCGTCCATGTTCACGAAGACGATGGAATATGTTTGTAAATACGAGATGTGAGAGTAAATTTCGGTTGGGAATACGTTTGTAAAGGAAGCCTCTCCCGCAAGCACGGCCGTTGCCCGCACCTTATGCTATATGCATGCCAGCCATTTCTTCATTTGAGAAATGTGCCAGGATGTCAATTTTATACCACAGGAAAATGTTATTATGACTAAACGCTATAATTGTGGTTTTATACTTTCATACAAATCGATTATGTAGGAAGGAATTTTTTTTTCATAAATGAAACAGAAGAAAAACTAAGCACTTCTCATTAGGCATCAACAGCGAGTTTAATCCTCTGCATCAAAAAAGCCAGGAAAACGGCAACGCTAGCATTGGAGAGGACGCGATCCAGAGTATTGCCACGCGGTAGAGCTGGGATGAAAGCTGCGCTGCGGGCAGAGAAGGAGTAAGCTATTGGTAACTTTTCAGGTACACCCATACGATCACATGGTTATCAAACACTATAATTGTGAGCATAATTAATTTTCAAAATATGAATAGCTAAAAGGCAATTACAAATTAGGGGAGCAACAACAATAAGGGTTATGGGTTACAGAAATACAACTGTTATGTATGGGTTATATAAGGCTATTTTTTTCATCCCAAGTAGCACCGCCAGATGCTAGGGTCCTATTTAAATATTGATTTTCCACTCCACGTTTTTACCTTAGTTATCGTAACCTTTTTTTTTGGTACTCCAATATTTCATTAATCATTTGCAAGTTGTATGATTCATTCGTAGTTAACATCAAATTTATCCAGTGATCATCGCATTTTCAAGACATCCAAGCTTCAAGTTATTAATAGAGTGATATTGTAAGGTAAAGTAGCGTTTCTATCTTCATCAACTTCAATTAGTCATCGACTACTTATAACTCCATCCTTAGCGGGAAGACAAGAAAACTTAAACCCCATTGATGATTAATTGCCTAAAAGGGAAGAATTCCAGAGTTACCTAGCGCATCAACGTTTAAACTGCATCAAAATGAACCTAATATATTCCTTTAAACTGCATCAAAATGAACCTAATATATTCCTACACATCAAGGGTAATATTAGGTGTGCGTGTCAAAGATTATCCTGCACATCAACAATAACTCTATAAGTGGAAACAATCCTATGAGTGAATTTAAATGGCATCAACAGGGCTCATGTGAGCACAAGTAAATAATGGCACCTATCTGGCTGGTGGGTTCCAGGTTGGTGATTTGAGAGGAACTTCAAGTTCTTTTAAATTGTTCGTACGTCACTTAGATTTGTATACGACAATAAATGGATTTTTTCAAAGAAAGTTCCTCGCCATGCCCGAAAAGCAGGCGGGGCAGAAATAAGGACATTCTCCAGTCACGGTCCTCTCTCGAGTGCCCCGCTCCCAGATGAGGGTAGCCACGGTAGAGGAAACAAGGTAGGGTCATTTCTATTGGGGAAAACGCACTTCTTTTTCGGCTAGCCAATAGAACGGCTTCATTTCAAAACAACTTTATGACGTTACCAAACCGCCATTTCGTTAGGCCAATAGTGGAGCCAGATTTGGTGGTAGCAGTGCTACCAGATGCAATATGAGTGCTGCTATTGGCTCGGTGCCGTGAAGTCAGCAAACCCACGCAGTCGACGAAAAAAACACTGGTTTGACCCTACCTTGTTTCCTCTACCGTGAGGGTAGCGCAGTCGAGTATCCGGACTGTATTGTGACGGTTTCGCGCTGGTTAAAATCTAGCATCACGAGCGAGCAAAGTCGACAGATGATGATATATTGAAGTAATACTTTCAATAGAAACATTGATTCATATTTAATTTAATTGGTAATATTTTATTTCCTTTTTAAAGAACTTAAATTGAAAAATGACATTAGAAGGTTATAACAAAAAGAACTTCTCCAGGCGTTGACATCCGGCATCTTCGGTGAAGTGTGGTTGTTCTTCGCTTTCGGAGTCGTAGGGTTTTCGAATGTGATGTTGGTGCAGGCCTCGAAATGTTAATGTTCGGTTCGAACATTCGAACATGATGACGTCTGATTTTTTATGCTGGGCATTATGAGACGACTCATTTCACAACTTACATATTCACGCAGAGGAATGTCAGGGGTATCTCGAGGGAATGGGCATAGGCATTACAAAAAAGATCTAGAACGTTGGATTGGGTAGAGACATGTGCATAATTAGGGGCTTGACAACAGAAGAGCTTATAGGAAGGTGGAAGTGGAGTAAGATGCACGGCTCTAAGATGGCCATATATATAACACAAAGTCTACCTAATACTGTGTGTTTTTTTGTGCAGAAAGGTTCTTGGGCAGGAGGTAAGCAACAGATTTAAGGCGGATTTAAGGCTCTAAGATGGCCATATTTATAACACAAAGTCTACCTATAACTGTGTGTTTTTTTTGTGCAGAAAGGTTCTTAAGCAGGAGGTAAGCAACAGATTTAAGGCGGATTTAAGGCTCTAAGATGGCCATATTTATAACACAAAGTCTACCTATAACTGTGTGTTTTTTTGTGCAGAAAGGTTCTTAAGCAGGAGGTAAGCAACAGATTTAAGGCGGATTTAAGGCTCTAAGATGGCCATATTTATAACACAAAGTCTACCTATAACTGTGTGTTTTTTGTGCAGAAAGGTTCTTGGGCAGGAGGTAAGCAACAGATTTAAGGCGTATTTAAGGGAATATAACGGCATTTTGTATTTAAAGATGAGCGGGAATGAGGGGATTAGCAATGCCTGTAGCGGGAATTTATTACGTAACTTTTGGGAGAGGACGCCACAGCTCAAAAGCATAACACTGTGAGGCGTCAGTCTTAAATTGTAACCTTCATGGTCTTCTTAACATGCTCACTTATTTATGGCAATTAATATCCCACTTATTTTTTCAAAACCTTTCAAAAATTTTGAAAACAATTCATGAAGGGATGTAATTTTTTTTGCGAAAGGAACGATCTATGAGTAACAGTGTGAATAAATAATGAAATACTAATTTGATTTATGTCTGAATGTGAGGGTAACTGTACTGAACCATTTATGTTTCACTTTTAAGGATTTATGCTTCCATAATGTATATATTTAACGTGTCAACCTGCGAAATTAAATAACTTTGCAAAAGTTGTCGCATAAAAAGCAAATTCGAGAGTGTAATTATAGACAACAAATTCTATACAGTAGAATTTTATGGGCAGCGAAGGCAGGGTGTAAATACTTCGTTTCTTATATTGGCTAGTTTCTTAAGCTAGGAATTAGTCAAAGGGGCTTGTGGAAGGTAGTGTGCCGTCAAAACTGACATTCATCAAACTTCCAGATACACTGAAGCGTTTGTCTTTCGCTGAGGTCGACGTGCAGCAGATGTGTCAACATTGAGGGCACAAAATTGGAGTGCTTGCAGCAAAGCCAATTTTGAATCAGTAACCAAACGTAAGGAGCACATACATGCAGCTTGTGTCACCACCTTCATAATACAGTAAGAAACGAGTTGTTGATACAAGTTTCCAATTCGAGACCACAAGTAGCTATACTCAACTGAAATGCGCAACACGAGTTATCAAAATGGCTTCCTCGGAAATACTGCAGAGTAACTTCGCATGGGAACATCTAACAGGTAATACGGCTATTCAACGTTCTTCAAGTTAATTTACGCTATCAGTTGTCTTTAACATCGATTCACGAATCCTGCAATTTATCTTTATTCGTTCAAGATGCGAAGAAGACAAGCAAAAAATTTCGGAACGCTACGACACAAAAACCACGACGGGAGGGTATCGCCAACTGAACACGGTGAATTTATCGTAGTCTAAAGGCAGCGCGAGCTAAGTAAACGGCAGCAAACTTTCCTTGAAGAGTAGTGTTCTAAGTATGAAATTTATGATTTGAAATGGGAGTTTACAGTGATATCTAAAGTTAAATTAATGCTATAGGTCATTTATAAAGTTCACCAACTTAGAAAATTGGAGTTAATTTAGGGGTTCAGCCAGAGGGGTTCATACGCTAGAAATTTTAGTCCTTAATCACAAAAATTAATAGTGATAGGAAAAGCAGAGTTGCGTTCTTCATTCTTTTTTTGTTAATTTCTCTTTTACGGCTCTTACCTTGTGTATTGTGTTTTTTAGATGATAATTTGGTATCCATGATTCTGTTAGCTTTTGTAGTTTTGTCTGTGCTTTTCTAAATTATTCTGCGCCCACACTCTTCGCCATAGGTTTATATTGTTGGGGTCACATACGGATAATATTTTTTCGTTGCATTTTACTGCACATTTGAACCACCATGTATAAGTCACGCGCTTTCTTAAAATAAAACAGTTAACTTTTTCAAGCTAGCATTGGTCAGTTCTCATGTTGATCAAACTTGCGAAGCGTACAGTAGGACTTTCATTACATCTCCTATTTCCACAGTTTTGTCAACAATCTGTAATTTACAAATTACTAATGTATGGCTGTTAAGAGTTCAAATCCCCTTTTCAACACCTGATTCTCCTCACACTGCAGGGAGAGACGCGTCTTCCAAGGGGCCGTGACGCCAACGCCACGACCCTCAGATCATCACCTAGTGCCCACCTTCAACTAGCATCACTCACCACCTCTAAAAATTCATCACTACCCAACATCACCACCGCCGTCACCTACCACTTACCACCACCCAGCACCATACACCACCATCAGCACCACCTCCGCCACCACCACCCACCACCCAGCACCACACACCACCATCAGCACCACCTCCGCCACCACCACCCAGCACCACCACCACCCACCACCATCAGCACCACCTCCGCCACCACCACCCACCACCCAGCACCACCACCACCCACCACCCAGCACCACCACCACCCACCACCCAGCACGCACCCAGCACAAGTCGTCAGCATGCAGGGCAGGAGGCCCCACAAGTTCGGGCCGCCCTGCGAGTTACGGTCGTTAGTGCAAAATTTGAAGTCGCGCCTCACACTTCAGATTATTTGAGTCATTCTTGGGGTGAGCTACGTCGGCAGTGTGTTGTGTAGTGTGATGTGTAGTGTGTCTTTCCATTGTAAGTGTGTTGTGCAGCGTTATGCGTAGTGTGTTGTGTTGTGTAGAGTGTTGGGTACTTTGTTGAGTGGCGTGCGATGTAGTTTATTGTGTAGTGTGTCGTGTTGAATGTTGAGTAATGCGTTGCACAGTGTGTTGTGTAGTGTGTGTTGTGTAGTGTGGGTTGGGCAGTGTATGCATCGTGCTGTTTTTTTGCCCACCTCCCGAGTTTTGATTGAAGTTAAGACTGCCGTAATTTTCATTTGCTGACGAAACTATATATTTACTGAGGAAGCCATGCATACCAATTTAAAAACACGTCAGGGTTGACCATTTATCCCGTTTCAATACATTCATCTTCGTCTCAATCAACCGTAGGTTTATGAGACCATTCACGGAGACAGTATTCAAATGATTAATTCTATTAAAATTAAAATAGCAATCGTTGCTTTTGAATAATTTAGTGATTAATTCACAGAGGAATTGCGTACAGGCTGTCCCCAGCTGTTTCATGCGTTAGCTTCGCATCTTGGGCAATCCGTACACAACATCTATAGTCTTGAAAGTAGAACTGTTGCAATAAAGTTTTTAATAATAAGTTTTAATGTGAAACCCCTTAACCATGGAGTTGCTAATGGAAGAGCCCTTAACTACTGCATCCTTTTTAAATGGTGCACAATAATTGGCAGCTTGCATTATTAATTACAATTAAGTTATTTTTTTCATAGCGGCTCCTGAGACGTGTTGTGTAGTGTGTGTACACTTTTGGATACGTGCGGAAGTATTTTTTGTTTCTGTGTGAAAAAATCATGAAGTATATCGAATAAATTGCAGTCGTCAAATGTCTAAAGAAGCACGCTTTCGAAAAGTAAGTACGTACGTTTTCATTCGAAAAATAATTTGCAGAAGCGCTTAAAGTCACTTTATTAATAATATCACGTTTGAAAGAATTCTTCCTCATTTTGTAAATCATGAAGAAAAAAGAGCTTATTTCTATCAACTTCAACGCTTTTAGACGTTTCTCGTGTTCCGTGTTTCCAATCATTTGAATTTGCTCTAAACAGGCATCAAATATTGCGATTGAGCTGATTTGCTCAACTTGACAATTCCTCCTCGTGTCTTCCGTGGGAGGAACTTTGAAATTCTTCAAATTTATCTTTTGATCCGCCTTGCCCCCTGCGCCAAAAATATTCCAGCGTCTCTTCCTTACTCGCACTTTCTGCTTCAGAGGCAGAATACTTTTTACTCCCATAGGCTAGTCTTTAACTTAAAAGGTGTTCTCTAAATCAAAGGAAGAAATTATAATATAAAAGCACACAAACAACGGCAATGAAGGATGCTCCATTTCGACGAATCTGAGAAACGTACTGATGATTTCAAAACCATTGTTGGAAATTGTGTCCGGTATTGCATGTATTGTCCGGTATTGTGTCCAAATTGTGTCCGGTATTGGTATAAATTGTGTCCGGTATTGCATGTATTGTCCGGTATTGTGTCCAAATTGTGTCCGGTATTGCATGTATTGTCCGGTATTGTGTCCAAATTGTGTCCAGTATTGGTATAAATTGTGTCCGGTATTGCATGTATTTATTCATTGTTACCAAATTATATCAACGTTTTTCATTAATATAAAATATTTAAGACGTGTAGCTTCTAAATAAACGAAAGTTTATTTTAAACGCCCACTGCTATAAATCACTTGAGAAGATAAGTTAGGGTTGAGTTGACAAAGTTCCTCCACGCGGGCAAACGTTTTGAAACTTAATTAATCACTATGCAGGGTATCCTAGAAAGGATCCCGTGTAAGCAAACTTCATAAAAAGCTTGTTTACACGGATTTTTTCATAGTAAGGGGAGTTGCATCGGGGCTTGAAAATAATACATGTATTAGTTCATTTATCACTACCCTACATCTCTTCTTTAAATTTTTAGCTGACAGAAAATTTTAAACGCTTACACATTTTTCAAAAAATTTTGAAGTCAGTAGACGTTCGTTATCAAAATTTTTTTAGTTCGATAATGATTTCCAATAACGGACGGCGGTTTAGTGCCCAGCTTTGTTATCAAAATGAAAAACACGAAAATTCATAAGGCAAGAGCACAATGATAGCGCAGTGTTTCATGGCAGCTTACGAGTCCTGTCAAGTGCAAGAACTCTCAAGAAACCATAGAAAAAATACGTGACTAGTGTAGTAAAAGTTTGATTGTAAAAAACGATTACTTTAGAATATTTTCTCACTCCTGCTAAATGATTCTAAATTGGTGTTTGTTCGTTTGTCGCAGGTGCTACTTTGTCGGGTGATAGGCATCACACAACTGAAGTGTGGTGCAACAACTGGAGCTGTCCAGGTGTGGTGCGGCAACTGGAGCTGCCCAGGTGTGGTGTAGTGCAACAACTGGAGCCCAGGTGTGGTGTGGTGCAGCAACTGGAGCTGCCCAGGTGTGGTGTGGTGCAACAACTGGAGCCCAGGTGTGGTGTGGTGCAGCAACTGGAGCTGCCCAGGTGTGGTGTGGTGCAACAACTGGAGCCCAGGTGTAGTGTGGTGCAGCAACTGGAGCTGCCCAGGTGTGGTGTGGTGCAACAACTGGAGCTGCCCAGGTGTGGTGTGGTGCAGCAACTGGAGCTGCCCAGGTGTGGTGTGGTGCAACAACTGGAGCCCAGGTGTGGTGTGGTGCAGCAACTGGAGCTGCCCAGGTGTGGTGTGGTGCAACAATTGGAGCTCAGGTGTGGTGTGGTGCAACAACTGGAGCTGCCCAGGTGTGATGTGGTGCAACAACTGGAGCTGCCCAGGTGGGGTGTAGTGCAACTGGAGCTGCCCAGGTGTGGTGTGGTACAACAACTTGAGCCCAGGTGTGGTGTGGTGCAGTAACTGGAGCTGCCCAGGTGTGGTGTGGTGCAACAACTGGAGCTGCCCAGGTGGGGTGTAGTGCAACTGGAGCTGGCCAGGTGTGGTGTGGTACAACAACTTGAGCCCATGTGTGGTGTGGTGTGGTGCAGCAACTGGAGCTGCCCAGGCGTGGTGTGGTGCTGCAACTGGAGCCCAGGTGTGGTGTGGTGCAACAACTGGAGCCCAGGTGTGGCGTGGTGCAACAATTGGAGCCCAGGTGTGGTGTGGTGCAACAATTGGAGCCCAGGTGTGGTGTGGTGCAACAGCTGGAGCTGCCCAGGTGTGGTGTAGTGCAACAACTGAAGCTGTCCAGGTGTGGTGTGGTGCAACAATTGAAGCTGTCCAGGTGTGGTGTGGTGCAGATGTTGCGCGAGGTAGCACCAGACGCAACACTACGGAGACGGGCAGCAGCAGACGCAATATTTTAAAGTTAAATGAAACTCAAAAAATATTTGGTGAGGATACTAAACAGAATATGCTAGATTATCAATTAAATTCCATATTTTTATTTAAAAAGTATTTGCTTCCGAAAAGTAGAATCTCGGGCAAGTGTTTTTCACTTTCGCAGCTTTATAAATCTGACTTTTTTATAAAGTTTTCTACACTCACATTAAGGCGTTGCCATCCATGTTCCTGATTTGCTCTAATATTATTCTCTCAAAATTCGCGGTTGTACTTGATATAATTTGATGTAAGCAGTAGATAGCTTCAGCATTCTTCACTCACACCAAGCGTACGGAGCTCGTATGCGGCGGCACGTGGTTACCCTCAGCAGTTGCTTAATTCAACAAAATTAATAAGCTAAATGACATCAACGCCTCGACCGTCGGCAGGAGCTTCTGTAATCAGGCTGCGAGGCAATTGCTCGTCGAGCTGCTGAGAAAAACAGAACTATCCTCTCCAAAGATACGTTGGATGAAGGTCTAGAGAACTTTTTCTTCCTGCCGTGCATTTTTTTCTAAAACACTTATTTTCAACGTCGGGGCAACGTGAGCCTTTACCGGGTGTCCCACAAAATGTCCCCGACTTTTTAATCGATTATATCTCCGCTCTAAATTAATATATTTGAATTGTATTTTTTCACAATGCAGTAATTTTTTTTTCCTTTTCGAAAATTTAAGTTTTGGAAAAACAGTTAAATAATCCCTTTACAATGATCGATTTACTGAAGAGGAAGAAAAACTAATTGTTCAAAGGAACAGTTTTTAAACAAATTGATATTCTTCCTTATTTTGTACTTTCCGAGAAACCGAACAAACAAACATTTTGAAGATTATCAAATCATTACCTTAAATAACATCTAAATAAATAAAGTAATTTGGTCCCCTTCGACATGCCCTCCATTCCTCTCAAGGCAAGTATTACTTCTGGCCACCATTGAACGAAGAGTTTTGCGGATTATTTCACCGTTTTCTTTCAGTTCTTGAAACACTTCTTCAATAATTGAAAAAATAATTGAAGAAATATTCAACAATTGAAAAAATGTTTCAGGAGCTGAAAGAAAACGGTGAAATAATCCTCAAAACTCTGAGTTCAATGCTGGCTAGAAGTAATACTTGCCTTGAGAGAAATGGAGGGTATGTCGAAGGGGACCAAATTACTTTATTTATTTATCTGTTATTTGAGGTGAAGATTTTTTGCCCTTTTGAATGTTTGTTCATTCGGTTTTTGGAAAGTACAAAATAAGGAAGAATATCAATTTGTTTTAAAATTTTTCCTTTAACGTTAGTTTTTCTACCCCTTTCTGTAAATCGATCATTGCAAAGTGGTTATCCAACTGATTTTCAAAAACTTAAATCATTCAATGAAAAAACAAAATTTAATACATTTTGAAAAAAAATTCAAATATGTTAATTTAAAGAGGAGATATAATCAATTAAAAAGTCGGGGACATTTTTGCGGGACACTCGGTACGACGGGCACGAGATGGTTTCAATTCATTACACTTGTTACCCTCAACACACAAACATGTGACCCACAACACACAAACATGTGACCCACAACACACAAACATGTGACCCACAACACACAAACATGTGGCCCACAACACACAAACACGTGACCCACAACACACAAACATGTGACCCACAACACACAAACATGTTACCCTCAACACACAAACATGTGACCCACAACACACAAACATGTGACCCACAACACACAAACATGTTACCCTCAACACACAAACATGTGACCCACACCATACAAACTTGTGACCCACAACATACAAACATGTGACCCACAACACACAAACATGTGACTCACAACATACACACGTGTGACCCACAACACACAAACTTGTGACCCACAACACACAAACATGTGACCCACAACACACAAACATGTGACCCACAACACACAAACATGTGACCCACAACACACAAACATGTGACCCACACCACACAAACTTGTGACCCACAACACACAAACATGTGACCCACAACACACAAACATGTGACCCACAACACACAAACATGTGACCCACACCACACAAACTTGTGACCCACAACACACAAACATGTGACCCACAACACACAAACATGTGACCCACACCACACAAACTTGTGACCCACAACACACAAACATGTGACCCACAACACACAAACATGTGACCCACAACACACAAACTTGTGACCCACAACACACAAACTTGTGACCCACAACACACAAACATGTGACCCTCAACACACAAACATGTGACCCACAACACACAAACATGTGACCCACAACACACAAACATGTGACCCACAACACACAAACATGTGGCCCACAACACACAAACACGTGACCCACAACACACAAACATGTGACCCACAACACACAAACATGTTACCCTCAACACACAAACATGTGACCCACAACACACAAACATGTGACCCACAACACACAAACATGTTACCCTCAACACACAAACATGTGACCCACACCATACAAACTTGTGACCCACAACATACAAACATGTGACCCACAACACACAAACATGTGACTCACAACATACACACGTGTGACCCACAACACACAAACTTGTGACCCACAACACACAAACATGTGACCCACAACACACAAACATGTGACCCACAACACACAAACATGTGACCCACAACACACAAACATGTGACCCACACCACACAAACTTGTGACCCACAACACACAAACATGTGACCCACAACACACAAACATGTGACCCACAACACACAAACATGTGACCCACACCACACAAACTTGTGACCCACAACACACAAACATGTGACCCACAACACACAAACATGTGACCCACAACACACAAACATGTGACCCACAACACACAAACATGTGACCCACACCACACAAACTTGTGACCCACAACACACAAACTTGTGACCCACAACACACAAACATGTGACCCACAACACACAAACATGTGACCCACAACACACAAACATGTGACCCACAACACACAAACATGTGACCCACACCACACAAACTTGTGACCCACAACACACAAACTTGTGACCCACAACACACAAACATGTGACCCACAACACACAAACATGTGACCCACACCACACAAACTTGTGACCCACAACACACAAACATGTGACCCACAACCTCCAACATCGGCTCCCAAATATATTTTGTTACTGAAGCGCTAGAAACCTGGTTTTACAACTACTACTACTACCAAATATATTATATTTGAACCAGAGTTTTAAGACCCCGAACTGAAGCTAACCACGACTTTAAACTGCCGCCAAGTCCCCGCCCCACCACAGCTCCAGAGGCGGCTGAGCGAGTAGGCCTACAGGCGGGCCGGCACGTGAGAGCGAGTTTTTTGCGGGGCTCATCGCCCACATGACGCAACTGCTCCGTGGTGGCTCTTGTTTCACGGTAGCGGCGGTGTAGTACAGCGCAATAACGTAAAAATGAAGGTACTTTCCAAATTTTATTTTTGCAAAGTGTAGACAGCACAAGGGTAGTATATTGTACAGAATGTCAGTTTATGCTGAAAAACAGTGTTTTAGTTTCCTCGTTAATCGCGTCTTCTACGATTTGGAGTATCGCATTTGAGCGAATGATAAATCTGTTTCTTCATCTTTCTTTGATATCAAATGTTCCTGTAACTCGAACAATACGTGATGTCAACTCGTGAAGGGTGTCCTCAACACTAGCAGCTTATAGTAACATAAGCTCAGAGGAAATTATCTGTTCAGACCAGATCCTTACAGCACACCTCTTAGATAGAATAATTCGTATCTCCATCAGCGGACTCAATGCAAACTTTGCAGCATCGCTTCCAGTCCATGCTTCGGTTGGATGCCCACCACGGTGATGCCCACCACAAGACGTGCTCAATGTTGTGGTCAGAGATATCTATCTTTGATGGGAGATGTCGGTTGTTATTTGCTGTTGTTAAAAACCGCAACTATCACGAGGAGCGAGCAAGTTGAGTTCTTTCTGTTTCAAGTTGAGGAGCATCATGTAATCTAGTGTCTATAAATATAGGTGGACTATCGAGAGTAGTTTGTGCTGCTTTTCATTATGTCCATGCCAACTGTTTACGTGTGGATTCACTCGATATTACTTTATATTACAGGAAGGATGTACTATCAACCAAATTTTAAAATTAGTATCCATTGCTACATTTGCTGTATATTATGTACATTTGATGGGATTGAGGATCAAAAAAAAAAATCGAACTTCTCATTGGAACATTTCACTACTTAAACTCTTACTTAACGTAAGAGTTTAGACATTCGTATTGAACGGCGTTTAGACTCAGTCATAAAAACGACGACTCAGTCATAGACTCCGTCTCAGTTCATGGAAGTGCAACAATGATAGTTCTTTAGTCCTTTAAGTCTTCAATCAATCAAATTATTTGAAGGTTATTGTTTTAAAAGCCGATTAAGTCGACAAAATACTACGTGAACATACGAATCCTTTACCTAGGAACAGTCGCGAAACTCGATTTCATATGATGCTTATTTCCAAAATATTCTTCTTTGTCTAAATATCACGTTAGATATTTGACTGAAGTTAGCTTGCAATCACGTAGGGTGCTTTTAGTACGGTAATGTTATTTATTTATCAGACAGAATTTGAGTCCCAATTTGGAGTTTTTCTAATCTTCGGTGAGGTCTTAATATCAGGCATTCGAATTCCATGACTTACGCTACACACAATGACATTCATTACAACACATTTAGTAGGAAAACAACGAGCTAGAAATCAGATTTAACCAAAAGTGGTTAATGATAATATTGGGTGCTGACGGCGGGTCGGTGTGGATCGAGACGCACATGTTCGTGTCGGAGCGTAATGATCTGGCCACTCTTAGATCAATCAGAACTTCTGGCAGAAGTCCTTAGTGTAATTCATGGGCACAAGCGATACTTTTTGCTACGATTTTTGTGCGCAGTCGTGCTGAGCTTGGCCCACTCCGCTACTAGCTGGGGCAGGCCTTTCAAACAATATACGTCGTCGTAGGGGCACAGCAAACAGCAAAAGTTTTCTGTGTTGGTCAACTCAATGACGCTCAGAGACTGTATCAAATCTGAAACTTTTCCTGATAATTTCGGCAGTATAATCACAACATCTGTAAACCTTCAGGGTTATCAGATGCAAAATGCCTTTTTCCTATGTTTAAATTTAGTTTCAGGAAAGTCCTGCTTGATGCAGTAAGTAGCGAAGCCGGGTCCTTTTGGTTGAACTTACGTTGTTAACTGCTCTGCTATGACTACGTAAATTGTTTAAATCCGTAAAGTGACTATCGTAAATTGTTTAAAATAGCAAAGTGACTACGTAAATTGTTAAAATCCGGACCCCGATGTTGCAAACTCATGCTGGATGCCGGCTGCGCATAGCGGGTGCCCGCTGCCTCTCCCCGGCAACACTTGCATAGCTGAACTCAAATGATTTTTATGCCTTCTTGAAATTGTGGGGAGCCATGATGCACTATGTAGACACGTTATACTGGTATAATGTTTATGTAGATATCATGTATAGAAGTGGTTCTTAACCCCTGGGTCGCGACCCAAAGTTGGGTCGCCAAGCCATTTCATTGGGTCGCTAAGGGTTTGTGTAACCTGTTTGTAACCTATATTGTAGTAAAATTTTTATTGCTGTAGAGGCTAGGGTCGCGGCAGTTATTTTGGACAGAATTTGGGTCACTGCCAAAAGGTTAAGAACCACTGATATGTAGTCTAACAAGCGGATAAGAGACGCCGTCATAAACATGTTGATCTGGAAAGATACGCGTCAGATGTGATTCAGTGAAATAATATGCAGTTATGGTCGGCTGAACTGAAATGTAATTGCTGTATTCTATGTAGAAATAATAGTAGAATATAATACTCTGAAATAATATAGAAGTTTGTAGGGAGTATTGATCCATGAATCTGATACGTCAAAGTACGTTCGCAAATATGATCAAAACAAACTAAAAGCGTGATCGTGACTTTTTATTTAAATAATTTAAATTAAATGTATTGCTGCATGATTTTTATCGAACCTGAGTCAAGAAATTAGGAAACACAAGTTACTAATGGTGTCTGAAAGTGAAGGCGTTTCTCTTTGAGCAAAAAATAGTCTTATACTCGTCGCCTCATCTGAATGGTGCACAAACTTCGGCGTGCGAACCTCTGTCTCATGTACTGCTGACTGTGAGTGAGAAAGTTAAGACCCATCATCATTAATGTATTCATAACTTTTATTTTGACTGTTACAATCAACATTTATGACATTAATAAGAAAGTATCAGGGGCTTTATAACACTAAATTTGATCACCTAATCTTTCTTCATGCACACAGCATTAAACTCTGATAGCCTTGTTTCTTTGCATGATTGTTTGCTTGCATGGTTATCACTAGAGCTGTGCCATTGCATAACTTGCATATATGCACGCCAAGAGATATGCAGAGTGTTTTATGCAATGCAAAGAATTATCTTGTGCATATGCAAAATCACATATGCAATTTTGCATATGCAATATAACAGATGTAATATGCAAAATGAAATATGCATATGCACGATATCATTGCATATATGCTGTAATACGAATGTTGTAATTTTATTTTTTTAATGTAAAACTGCAAATTGGTTATTAGAAGCAGAAATTTTGTACATTGATAGGATCTCTCGCATACACACAATCAGTTGTTAAAGCAACATCTCAAGTTTTACCCGGTGCGCTATGTTCAGTACCTGATGCCCAGGTTTCCTACTCGACCTGTTCTTCAGTTAAATTTGGTTCATAAATAAAAGACAATAGAAGTGTCCGGACTGAATGTAATGGAGTTTGAAGTTTTTAAGAATTGCACGGTGTAATAGTTTTTGTACACCTAATAGTTTTTTTGTTTTGTTCTACACATAGGCCTCCATATATGTACAAAGTGTTAAAGTGGAAATGCAACTGTGAAGTTTGTATCAATTCCCAAAACATTTGCGTTTAGTGAATTAATAATAAATACCTTTGTTGTGCTCTGCTTGCTCATAAAAAATGAGAAAGTACTCAATAAGGTAATCCTTCGAATTCCGAATATGCCACAAATTCCCAAAATTTGCATCATTACAGTGATTTCGCTTTCTGGACTTATATAAGGACAATCAAATCTGCAGTTGACATTTAGTGATCATATGCTGATTTGAATATTCCTGCAATATTTGGTTGTTCAAAACCTAATGCAAATGTTCGGTATTTGTGGGATGTCCGGAATGAGAGAGATTACCTATATATATATATATAGAGGAAGATTATGAGAACTTTTTCACAAAATTTTGTGTTAGTTTTTGTATTTAAATTTACAGATGTATTGGATAATATGATGATGATTGAAGAAATGAACAATTTTTTTTAGTATTCTAATGATTACCAATCTTTATTAGTTACACCATTCCAAAGTACCCCAAAGGGTAAGGAATAATACTTAAGAAAATGAATTCTCAGAATATGACTTTCGGGACGGAAATCTGTATTTTACCTATTGCCGGAAAACTGTAAGTTGTCGTGCAATCTAATAAGAGTATACACTGTTATTATCAAAATATCTGCTGCAACTTCATAGACATGAATAACGAAGATCATCCTTTTGGTTCAGCGTAAAGTTAACCGATATTGACCCATTTTCTTCTTCGATAAAATCAACGAAATCTAGTAGTTTAACCCCCATGTCTCATTTAATGTACGAAACTAACATTAGTGCTCGCCGTGGCCGAGTGGTTGAGGACGTACCCATCCGTGAAGGTGTCAAGGGTTCGAACTCCGGCGCTGCGCGGCGATTTTCCCCGTTGGGTAAAAGGAAAACTCAAACACAATACCCCACTCTACCCAGATATCTGAAATGGATAACGGCTCGACAGGGGAGTAACCGTCCTGGTGCTATAGTAATACGGCATTTGAAAAACCAATGTACAAGATGATATTTATCATGCTGAATTGATTGGAATAAAACTTTTTTCTAGATTGCTAGCACGAGAAGATCTTCCCATGATTAAGGATGTCAACTCAATTTTGCATGGCTATCCTGTTGAGGAACGAAGACCAACCAACCAAATTTGTTGACCAACGAAGGAGTTGGTTTCCTCTTTCCATCTGACATGAAGAATATTAAATTTGCTCGCTGATGTACGGTGTAGAAAGAGTGTTTTCGCAGTACAAAATTATTCATGCCGATAAACAAAAAAAGTGTCCTATTTGTAAACATTAAAAAGTACATTATTATTAAATGTAACAACAATGGTTAAATCTTGTTTTACTTTGAAATCTTGTGAAATCCTATTTTCATGTTTTCTTCATTAGTAGCAAATGCTCGATGTTCTAAATATTGAACACTATTGTATTGAATCATTACCTTAGAGTTCAATATTTACAACATCAAACAAGTTCCAACTAACTGAAGTCGGTCATTCAGCCGTGCATGTGCAAGACTTGATCGCATATTGTTTGCATATAAATGCAAGTACTGTGCATACGACACTCCGCAACCGCATATATGTAACCTCAAGCCGCATATTTTATGCGCGCATAATTTCATATGCGCTTGCATATATGCATGTGCATATTGGCACAGCTCTACGGTAGTTATCACACCATGCTCCACATCCAGCGATGACACACGTAGGATTAGATTCAGTATCCTGCTTTCAGTAATACCACTGAGCAGAACTTACAACCCTGATTTTGTTACCGATAACGTGCAAAATTTAACCTTTGCGTAAGCTGTATTGTGGATACGGTCTGTTACAAAATTAATATCGGTTCCCTGAAGTTTATCGACAATCAGCCCACCAGGCCATGTGTAACACCAGCATATTCAGCAGACCACACAAAATACGAGCAGACCATGTGTAACACCAGCATATTCAGCAGACCGCACAAAATACGGGCAGGCCATGCGTAACACCAGCATATTCAGCAGACCACACAAAATACGGGCAGGCCATGCGAAACACCAGCATATTCAGCAGACCGCACAAAATACGGGCAGGCCATGCGTAACACCAGCATATTCAGCAGACCACACAAAATACGGGCAGGCCATGCGAAACACCAGCATATTCAGCAGACCGCACAAAATACGAGCAGGCCATGCGTAACACCAGCATATTCAGCAGACCACACAAAATACGGGCAGGCCATGCGAAACACCAGCATATTCAGCAGACCGCACAAAATACGAGCAGGCCATGCGTAACACCAGCATATTCAGCAGACCACACAAAATACGGGCAGGCCATGCGAAACACCAGCATATTCAGCAGACCGCACAAAATACGAGCAGGCCATGCGTAACACCAGCATATTCAGCAGACCACACAAAATACGGGCAGGCCATGCGTAACACCAGCATATTCAGCAGACCACACAAAATACGGGCAGGCCATGCGTAACACAAGCATATTCAGCAGACCACACAAAATACGAGCAGGCCATGCGTAACACCAGCATATTCAGCAGACCACACAAAATACGGGCAGGCCATGCGTAACACCAGCATATTCAGCAGACCACACAAAATACGAGCAGGCCATGCGTAACACCAGCATATTCAGCAGACCACACAAAATACGGGCAGGCCATGCGTAACACCAGCATATTCAGCAGACCACACAAAATACGAGCAGGCCATGCGTAACACCAGCATATTCAGCAGACCACACAAAATACGGGCAGGCCATGCGTAACACCAGCATATTCAGCAGACCACACAAAATACGAGCAGGCCATGCGTAACACCAGCATATTCAGCAGACCACACAAAATACGAGCAGGCCATGCGTAACACCAGCATATTCAGCAGACCACACAAAATACGAGCAGGCCATGCGTAACACCAGCATATTCAGCAGACCACACAAAATACGAGCAGGCCATGCGTAACACCAGCATATTCAGCAGACCACACAAAATACGAGCAGGCCATGCGTAACACCAGCATATTCAGCAGACCACACAAAATACGGGCAGGCCATGCGTAACACCAGCATATTCAGCAGACCACACAAAATACGAGCAGGCCATGCGTAACACCAGCATATTCAGCAGACCACACAAAATACGAGCAGGCCATGCGTAACACCAGCATATTCAGCAGACCACACAAAATACGGGCAGGCCATGCGTAACACCAGCATATTCAGCAGACCACACAAAATACGAGCAGGCCATGCGTAACACCAGCATATTCAGCAGACCACACAAAATACGGGCAGGCCATGCGTAACACCAGCATATTCAGCAGACCACACAAAATACGGGCAGGCCATGCGTAACACCAGCATATTCAGAAGACCACACAAAATACGGGCAGGCCATGCGTAACACCAGCATATTCAGCAGACCACACAAAATACGGGCAGGCCATGCGTAACACCAGCATATTCAGCAGACCACACAAAATACGGGCAGGCCATGCGTAACACCAGCATATTCAGCAGACCACACAAAATACGGGCAGGCCATGCGTAACACAAGCATATTCAGTAGACCATGCATAACGTTAGATAGAGTAGGTGGGGCAGAATAGTATAAAGCGCTAGTACGCTGCATCAACAATATATAGTGTCGACCGTAAATTTAGAATGTACTTGACTGAAGAGGCTTATAGCATCCAATGATACAAAAGATTGAATTGAGGTTGCGGATTGGTTTTGGACCCAAAAGAAGAATTCATTGGATGAGCGGATACTATGCGTCGTGTCATGGCGTGACGGGATTTTGCTGTAAGAGTACCGGGCGACGTCACGCGTAACTGCTCCCGACATGTTGATCGTTACGGCGAATCATTCACACGATGTCATTGCGAATCATTTTCTTTTAAGCCATTGCAGTTAGAATTCCAGGATCATTTACAAGAAACCAATGAGAATCATTTACTTTGCAAACATTGCAGTAAGAATTGCAGAATCATTTACAAGAAACCAATGAGAATCATTTACTTTGCAAACATTGCAGTAAGAATTGCAGAATCATTTACATGAAACCATTGCGAATCGTTCACTTTGCAACCATTGCAGTAAGCTCTCATATCTCTACTCTTCCCGCCGATCATAATCTCTCGAAAAGCCGTGTAGTGAATTGATTTACTTTTTTTAAAAATCGCTCTTATTCTTCGGATGTTGGAGACGCAGCCAATGTCAATGTCATCATTGAGATCAGATGTAAGCAGCACATATCTATTCGAGCAGCAATTACAACACTACTCCAGAGACCACCATGAATATGCCATAAATTTTGCTAATGCCCGAAACGTTGGGTTTTAAGTACATCGTTTTCTTCAAGGCAGGAGTATCATTCTGCTCAGGAATAGTTTCAAATCGAGTGGATCGTAATTGTAAACCGATTTATTTCAGAATCAAAAAGCGATGTACACTTTAAAATATTAGACCACCCTGATTCTATCGAATCCATATGTTTTAACAGCTAATTTCATTTTTCGAGGGGGAGAAAGATTCTTTCACTATGGAAAATGCTTCTTTGGAGTATTTGTTCAGAAATGGAGTGTTTGTAGCTTACAGTATCCACAATACAGCGCGTGGGATTACCCTTTCAAGTTAACTCAAGAAAACCGTGATTTTTTTTTTTGCGTTATAGTGAAAGACTCGAATTATCATCTTGATAAAATGAAGCTGAATGTTTCATAGTATTTTTGAAATCATGTGTTGAATTGTTTAATTTGATTTCATTGAAAGTAGAGGTTAGACGGTGATCGTCATGAAAACAAAGAAAGAAAGAAAGAAAGAAAGAAAGAAAGAAAGAAAGAAAGAAAGAAAAAAAGAAAAGAAAAACAGTTTATTTCCAAAAAAGCTAGTACAAAACGGTAGCACATCATTGGTTTTTAAAATATCTAAACTAAATGCACTTAGATGATACACACACATGAGTATTGTAATACACATGTCACTAGTCGAAAAGAAATTTTTGAGGGCAATGTGCTCCTAATGTCGCTTAATCTACATTTGATGATACATGTAATGATAATTATGAGAGACAACACAATTTCATTGATGATGCATTTTCATTGTGAGGTGAAAACACTTTTGACAGTTTACATGTACATGACATAAAACATTGAATTTCTTGACGCCAGGAAATAATATTAGAATTGCTTGTTTCGGCAGATGTTCATAAATGTCATTTCAAGGAAGCATGAAAAAATATGTATATAAACATGATGACCACGAAAATTACAAGTTTTGTATTTCTAACTAAAAATTTTTAACATAACGGTCATTACTTGGTAAGCATTTTATTTAAATATAAATGGATGATCAGCATACGAACAAAAAAGATAATCAAAGTTTTATAGGCCTCTAGACTATACCAAGGTTTACGATCTAGATTAGTGGACCGTACCACTTATGTTGGGTCAGATAGAGTGGGTGCAGCTTAATTGACGGTTATTCAAAACTAGGCAAATAATGATACAAGAACAAATTTATATTACTTTAAAGTACCATTTGGAGTAAAAGTCACTTCTCCATTTTGAACATTCATTACAAGGCAAATAGTACAGCTAAAAAAATGCGTTTTATACAAATCTAGTTTGCACGGCCAGTCAAAAATGAAGGGATTCAACATCTTTCTAGAATAAATTTTCCAGTTGTGGATGGCAAACAAATACAGGGTGTCCCACAAAAAGCAATACCCAATTTACAAGAGTTGTAATTCGGAAACTATTAATCTTAAAAAAATTGGAAAGTCACATTTTGTTTCCTTACATTTGCTCCATTTTTTGGACAAAAAAAAAATTCGGAAGAATTGATTCAACCGTTTTCTTGAAGCAGTATTTTTAGTGATCGATACTGAAAACCTGTTTGCACACTTCTGTTAACTTTCAAATTTTATGGTATTAAAACCATGTTTTTAATAGCGTTAAACCGTTAGTTAAATGGAAAAGGACACAAAATAAAAAACAATCGAAATTTTCCTCCTGTTGCTCGTTCCCTTCTGTGTGTCCTCCGTTTCTCTCAATACACAGTTGCATTCGCCTCCTCATTCCCGCCATCACTCGTCTGACGAGAGCATCATCTCCTTGCAGCAAACTGGCCGATGATGCAAATTGATGATTTCAGCAAATGTTCCCAATCTCCTAGCAGTAAACGAAACGAACTCGAACATTTCGATTGTTTTATTTTTATTTTAGTGGCATTATCCATTTAACATACGGTTGAAAGTTATTAATAACATGGTTTTAATATCATAAAATTCGAAGTTTAACATAAGTGTGCAAGCAGGTTTTCAGTATCGGTCACTAAAAATACTGCTTAATGAAAACAATCGGATGAAATCTTCTGAAATTGTCTACAGAGATGTTACAAATGTTAAGAAACAAAATCTTACTTTTCAATATTTTGTAAGTTAAATACTTTCTGAATTACAGCCCCTGAAAATTGGGTATCGTTTTTTTTCATGCTGTTTTCAGACACCCGGTATATTCATCCTAACAGTACCGGAGATGTAAAATATCGTTGCACATGTACACTGGTAAAACTCATATTAAAGATACGGTCATTATAACTATCCTTATGAGCGTGATAGAGAAATCTAACCTAACCTAACCTAACCTAACCTAACCTAACATATCCTATCCTAAGCTTACCAAACCTACCCTAATCTAATCTATCCTGAAAAAAATTCAAACATATCAATGCTTATGAAGGCGATCTTTTAATGTTACACTGAGGAATTCGGTATCTATGATACCGCAAACTCACACGAAAGCGTAACAGATACTAAGCAAATAAATATACATTTTATATTTCTTAAGAAACGGACACAAAACAAATATTCAAAAAAATATATAAATCAACACAGAACGGGTATTATTAGGTTAGATGCAATCGAAAATTTTCTAGTTTCATCATGTTTCATCATACTACGGATTTGATGCATATTATGTAATCGAACTTTACACAATTATCATATCCCAAAAATACCAAAATGTAGCAAGGACCAACGAGCAAAGATAGTGGAAAGTAATTTCTCTCATAATAGATCGTTAGTTGCAGTACAGGGGGACTTCGTAAGAAGATTTAATCAACAAAGGCCTTCCAAACATTGCAATAATCCAATGTAGCTGAAGTGGATAAGGAAACTCTCCCCACCTTCAGAAATATGATACCAGAAGTGTGTAAGGAAACTCTCCCCACCTTCAGAAATATGATACCTGAAGGGTGTAAGGAAACTCTCCCCACCTTCAGAAATATGATACCTGAAGTGGGTAAGGAAACTCTCCCCACCTTCAGAAATATGATACCTGAAGTGTGTAAGGAAACTCTCCCCACCTTCAGAAATATGATACCTGAAGTGTAAGAAAACTCTCCCCACACTTAGCTCTCGCAAATTCCGGGAAGGCTCGGGGAAGAATTGGATTTTCTCCCTGCAATGAGGACCTGCGAGCTGTCCTCTCCCCAAAAATTTGAGCCTTTCTCCTGCGCTCAGCGAACTCGCCGCTGATGATACTTAGCATATCTAGCATGTGCTAATGTGGTGAGCATCATGTTAGCATATCATGTCGGGCGTCATGCATCATGCATGCTTTCTCATGTCCTTGCAAGCACCGGCCTTTCACGGGTTCTGCTATGCTTCTCTCATTTACGCCTTCAGTTAATATCTCTATAAGCAATCCCCGTTGTAGATTTTGTTGAAAGTTTAGCGATTTTATTTACAAAATGACTGTTTTCAAATACAAGATTAATGTTCTTTTTTGCTAAAGTTTATCATTTATAGAAGGGTAGAAGTTATTTTAAATTCAGGAGAAGAGTTTCTTAAATAGAGGATGAATGTATTTTAAATACGCGCTGACTGTTTCCTAATTTCAGGGTTAATTACAGTTTAAACTAAATAAGTACTTGCATTCTTGAAGTGCTAGCTGATTATTTTTAAGTTCAAAATGAATGGGTTAAAAAATCACCTATCCATATATCACGTAACGCAAACCTGCTCAACAGCACCGCAACGCGTGTTTTACAATGTTGGCCAATTCCCATTCGATGCATCAGCACGGAATATCATTAGCAATACCATCTTTGGACAACCTCCTGACGAAATAAACTCGGCTTACGATTTTCTCCTCGCCCAAAAGAGTGGTTTGTTTGTTGTGAGCCACGCGACGGTATAAATTATAGTCGAGGAGGATGGGTGTGTGAAGTGACTGTGTGCAGCCAGCTGTGGTGATGACCAGGGTAATCGCCAGCAGCAGTCAGCAACCGCCAGTGACCGACAGTGGCAGCTGCTGACTGTCTGTGACTGTCAATGACCGTCAGTGACCGACAGTGGCCGCTACTGACTGTCTGTGACTGTCAATTGCAATGACCGTCAGTGACCGACAGTGGCCGCTACTGACTGTCTGTGACTGTCAATGACCGTCAGTGACCGACAGTGGCCGCTACTGACTGTCTGTGACTGTCAATGACCGTCAGTGACCGACGGTGGCCGCTACTGACTGTCTGTGACTGTCAATGACCGTCAGTAACCGACAGTAGCCGCTACTGACTGTCTGTGACTGTCAATGACCGCCAGTGACCGTCAGTGACCGCTACTGACTGTACGTGACTCTAAATGATAGCCAGAGACAGCCACTGACTTCTTGCTATTGACCACAAGCGACTGTGTATTATTTTGTGTATTTAAGAGGAATATGTTTCAATATTTGTTCATGGTCACTGTCCCATAGATCAATATCAGGTCAAATGTCTTCACTGCCTCTATTGGGAATCATAAGATCAAGAAACGAGCACGTTTTTTCATCAAGTTTATTTTATTGATTAGACGCTCGCTTAGACCTCGGGTAGAATCCCAGTCTTACAAAGACGGGAGCTGCCAAAACTTTATTCAAAGTAAGAGATCGTCGGCGCTTCCGCAAGCGTGTCTAGGAGCGTTTGAAGAAATTTAGGAAATAAATTGGATCGAAGCCAGAGAAGAGTTGAGTAGATTACGCTTAAAAGACACACGATGTCGCTAGCTTTTCTTCATTAAGAACATTGAAGAACATTAAGGGTTCCACATCAACGATAAGTGCGACGTTCATCAACGGGAGTTCTGTCATAAAACGGGATATTATCTTAAATACTTAATTGAACATGACGAAAACTAACGCATAACTTCAAATGATTTCAATAAACCAAAATTTATCAGAAATTTCATTCGACATTATCTTGAACAATAATCCCGATCAAGAGGCAATTATGCCGGGTCAAAGAGGAAAAATTGGGGTTAGTAGCCTTACCCAGGGTCCGCATTTAAGATTAAGGTTTAAGCATTCCAATAGGTTGGAGATTTTAAGGTTCGTTTGGAATGTTTAAAGTAGGAATTTTATTTAGAACTTAAGGAGCAGTAGCTCAAAGATTTCATGACTTATCTTAAAGACTTATCTTCTCCCTGCAATGAGGACCAAAGTGCTCGCCTTAGCGCAAGTGGCTAGGTGTTCTGCCGCCGTGCGGCAGACCCGGGATCGATTCCCGGCGCTGGCGGTGGCGATTTTCTCTGTTGGGTATAGGAGAAAAATTCCAAGCACAATACCCCCTCTCTACCCAGGTGTCTGAAATGGGTACCGGTCTTGACTGGGGGAAAGCGTCCTGGCGTCCTGGCGTTAGTTATAAGGCATTTGAAAATCCAATGTACAAGGTGATATGTATCAGGCTTGATTGGAAATAAAGCATCCGTAGATGCCTTCATTATTATTAAAGGCCGTAGCCAACAATAAAGCCAACTGGCAGCAGTCAAAGAGACCAACGAACAATTATTAGGGACACCTCGAAAGGAGCCCTTGAACATTTAAGTACTAATCTTCTTCTTAACACTAAGTTTAATGGGAACAATTGAATCTGGGCAAGGCAAGAAGCTCTGACATGCAAAGAGATAAAATAAACAAAACAAAAAAATAGAATTGCAGCTGCAACAACGTAAACAGAAAAAAAAGATGTCATGAAGATTCCGGCTTGGTCCAGACTGCCCTTTCGACTGGGTCAGGCAAGAAGTAACATTTTTTCCTAGTAATCGCATTTAAGAAAGTCGGAATCATAAATTTCTAACACCTCTCCACTGAACTGGAGAAATTTGTAAATGGAAATTATATTCCAATCCAGTAAGTACATGGCATCAAACATTAGGGTAACTTGAGATGGTGATCCCACTCGAATTGTGCTTTCCTGTTACTGTTATTATCAAACTAATTCTTAAATCCTTCTTGCAACAGTTTATAACCTATAGTAAAATAATTTACCAATTAAAACTACTAATATCGAACGCTTTGGTTTTTTAATACACTCGCTATTATATATGTCCCTCGTAAGTAACGACTACTCAGGTGCAAAGTTGGTCAGCGCTGTCTCTTCAGGCTACACAGTGGCATTGTGAAACAATGTGAACCTATGGAATGAATAGGAACATTTGGAGTAATCAGGAGCGGTCAAAACCGTGTTTCATGTTATAAGACCACTTGACTACAATGTGCTATTGATTTACATTTAGTTCATTGTTCACTGTTCGTGAAACTTATTTTGTGCCTTTATTCAACCAAAAATAGGTTCTTTATATTAAATTTATTCGTTCACTGGCGAGTCGAAATTCCAACTTGGTTCTTCAGATATAATCTGCAGATAATATTTCTTAGTGATGAAGTAATTTATCACTCAACGAATCCCTCGAAATACTGTAAAATGTTATAGTTGAAAAGCAGGTAAAACAAAGGCGAGAGTAAAATCACAAATATCCGGGCAGTTTGAAAATAAATTCAGAGTGGTTAAAGCTTTTTTTGTAAATTATTTCCACTACGGTATAAAAGTTTCAGCATAACAGACTCAACTAAATTCACACAATGATGACGGATGATTGCATGGGCAAACTTGTGTAATGTAACATAAGCGAGAGCTCAACTTCGAAATCAGGACACTAGTGACGTAACGACTATAGGGAGAAAGGAGACGGGCGCTAGATGCGGAGATTCTCGTAATGAATGTAACGAAACACACATTTCTCATTGGTGAAACTGCACGTACCACCAAATGGCCGTTTCGCATGTACTGAATGTTATTTTAAAATTTAATGAAAAACGAGAGGCCTGGCTGTTAAAGAGGTGTGAATTGATCAAAAAAACATTAGTGGTATCCCTCTGCCCTGAGGAGGAGGTGCTTGAGCTAAGGGCACAAGTAGGGCCAGATCCCCTCGTCCTACAGACTCGGTGGCGTGAGGGGGCACCCGTGCTCCAGTGTGGGCAGACTTTAGGCGAAACCTGCTCGTTTTATCGTTGCTCGCCGCAAAGATATCCTACCACTGTAATGTATTGGAACTCATACCTAAGTCAGTTGATCACCAGACACACATTTTTAAGGAAAATATAACAGATAACGTTTTTAGTAATATCAGAAAGAGACCAGAAGTTATAAGTTATCCACATCGACAGTTCTTGTAATTTTGAAACCGCAACGAAGGTGGAGAAAGACGCTGGAGACGAAGAAAGAGTAAAGAGCAGCATTTTGCACATGTAGTAGGAGAGAGGAACAAAGGCATGAAAGTGGTCCTAAGAACGGCTTTATTTTTCCTAGAAGTTACTTCCAGAAGATTTGGAAAACAAGCACAGTCGTGGTTGTGGTACAGTGTCATCACGCATGCTCCGGCGAAATGTATTCGAAATTAACATGCCACTAATTTTCTATAGTAAAAGTGTGCTCGCTCAGTGCATGACAATGAATGTTAGTGTAATTCTAATCAAAAATTTCTGAGTAAACGTAAAGGAAAAGTGCGACAACTCATCCAAAAAAACGTCCAACCCTCGCAACGTACCCGATAAGTTTTGAGCTCGCTGTTTAAGATGGCGACCGATTACAGTGATGGGCTCTAGATACATCAAATGTATTTAAATAATAAATCTTAAAAACATGAAATTCATTTGAATACTTTAGTAAATATTTTTCTCTTAGAATTAAATTTACATATTGAAGAATCAATAAACTCGAAGATTGAGTGAGCTAAATTGACCTTGAGATATAGTTTGCATGGAGCAATAATATGGGCGCTCCTTTAAGATGTCCTTTTAGTACCGTTGGGGACTATAATATAGCTTCACAAAATTGAACGGCTACTAGAATTTTAAGCTGCAGAACTAAGAATTATTATTGTCTAAAAGTTTGGCTCGACCTCTGCAGCTAATAAATTATCTAGAAATGAGAGTGAAAGAAAGGTAACATTTTACTCCCAATTAGCATTTTTCATTTAATTTAGAAACAAACACTTGCACAATTTTGTAATATCCTCCCATGGAGTACTGTCTTGCATTATTTTAATAAATCGCCGATGTATGACGATGCGTGAAAGACTGTTATCAAGTACAGTATTTCTGTACTGACGTTATTTAGATATATTCCATTGAGATAAATTCCATGAGAAGAACCCAGATACACCAATGAACGATTTCAAATATTTTTTGGACTTGGCTTTCCTTGGAGGATGGATAGGATTTCCGAGCTCCACCATAAGGAGGCTCGCTGATCCCGTCAGTCCTCGGCAGCGTGCCTTGAGAACTTAGCATCCCTCGACGGAAATATGATCGAGCTGCCTATCTCAGTGTAAGCAATGTTGGCTGCACGAGTCTGTTGAAGGTTTAGATTTTGTAGGTAAGTAGACCTCATCCCTGCGTTTTCTCCGTCCGTGTCCCTCTCTAATAGTGAAGGAGGCCTCGGAACTGACTTCCTGCGCGGATGTCTTCGATTCATAATAATCTAAAGTCTTCAGTATTTCATTTTTTTGTCTCTAAAATGCTCTCTGCTCCTGCTGAAGCGCCTTTGCAACGGTGACTGAGGTAAAACACTATTGTGCGTAATTCAGTAACCATAAAAATTTGGAAAAAGCTCAAGTTCTAAAATATAGTCTAAACCAAACGAAAAGAAAAAAATAAAGAAAAACAGTTTATTTCCAATAGAGATGTTACAAAACATCTTTGCTTTTTAGAATATTTAAAGTATGGAAAATACATTTATATGATACACACACATGAGTATTGCAATATCCATATTAAAAGTCGAAAAAAATAAATGAGGGCAATGTCTCCCTGGTGTTGCTTAATCTAGATTTGATTATATATATAACTACAATTAAAAAAGAGAACATGATTCCCGTCACAGTGTATAGTTGAGAATACATTTTTGGTACACACTTGCAGTGAAATACGAGCTCAGTGACTTGCAGTATAAGTAATTTGTTGAAAGTAAAACGGGTGGATCAAAATAATCCTGCATCCATGGCAGCGAGGTTAACATTCAGAACCATATTTTTATTCCCACGTATAGACTAGTAATCCAATCAAGAGACTCAGAGAAAATGGTTTTTATCACGCAACGAAATTATGATATTTCCATGCTAATAACATTGCCACAAAACAGGCTACAAGAGTCAGAAACATGAAGATGGTTATTCAACAACAGCTACCAAGACATGCACAACATAATTGGAGTGATGCGTGAAATTGACCACCAAGATAGAGTTGTCATAGCATTCTCTAGAGCGTATAATGATTTGCATCACACAAGAATAACAAGAACATTTTAGGACATGAATAATAGCAAAACACATTAGTGTTCTTTCTAAAGTTACCAAATTGGAAAAAGATACGTTATTTTCGAAACATGACGCAAATGTCTTTAACTGAAAACATAAATGGGTGCCACGACGGTCCAGTTTAATGCTTTTACAGAAACGGAGAGGAAAAGCATAAAAATGTATCCTATAGCTGCTTAATTGAAATTGAATTGTGTTTGTTAATTCATGGAAGCAATAAAGATAAGAACTTCGTTGGGTGAAAACACTTGTGACATTTTACACGTACGTGCGTTGACATTTCAGCTTTGAATTTCATGAAATCAGGGAATGATATTATAGTTGCTTGTTGTGGCAAAAATTCAAAAATATCATTTCGAGCGAGCATGGACAAAAAAGAATACACCTTTGAAAAATTACACCTCAACTGATTGCTTAAATGCGCACGCTATAACCCAAACACCAGTTGAGTTTACAAGACAAATGCAAGTTGATTGATTAGACATTTTTCAAGAACTGTTGGGGGTAAATGTATGAATGTAGAAACAAATACAAATGTACGCATACATATACATACACACACACACACACATGCATACAGATACCAGGACACAAACATGAAAATTATGTTTTGTTTTTATAATTAAAAAAAAGTTTAACATAACGGGAATTAGTTGATAAGCATCTTATTCAAACATACGAGTATTTGAAAGATCATACAACAAGTTTAATTTTTTGCTAATGTCTTAAAATAATAAAGTGAAAATGACGAGTTAGGGTAGTGTTACAAGTTGCGTGTGAGATAGGGCGGTATTTAGAGTTCAAATTTAGTTGCTAGTCCAGTGCACGCACAAATATGTGCGTACGCATACATAAACACATACACGCACACGGATACCAGCATATAAGCATGAATGATATGAAAATTATAAGTTATGTTTTTTGAATTGACATTTTTTAACATAACGGTCATTAGTTGATAAGCATCTTAGTAAAACATATATGGGTGATCACGCTACAAATTTATGCTTTTTTGTGAGTGCTTTACGATAGTAAAGTGAAAAATGACGTGTTAGGTAATGTTGCAGGTTGAGAGTGAACAGAAAAAATCGGTATTTCTCGTTCAAATTCTAATTACAAGTTTAGTGCACAAATATATGTATATGTGCATATATATATGCACACATGCACACACACAGTATTTATAGTTCATATGCTAGATGCTAGTCCAGTGCACACAGGCTTATGCGCATGTATGCACACCCATATGCACACATACACCCATTTGCATATACGCATATACAAGTAAGCATGTTTGCAAATCCGAACGTATAGAAGATCAAATCATAATACCTACGTTTGGGTGTCCTGATTTATGCACCTCTCCAACTAAGAACATATTTGAATTCGCAATTTCATTAGTAGTCCTGTTAACAAATCAACGAGGAAAAAATGTTTCAACTATATATTCGAATATGAAACGAGGGTCAAATTGGTCTTTGAATGTTCAAGAAGAATGAAAAAATCGGAGAGGCCAGAATGAATGTGTGTAAGTAAATGCAATTATAAAGAAACACTGCTTTAGAATCAAGTAAGAACATAGAAAGAACATTTTTCAATTAATTTCAAGTAAAAATATTCATATAAACATGAAATTCAAGCCTAACTATGTTATACAAAACCATTTACTGAGAAATGAGCCTCTTCCTGAGACACGGTGTGGCCAAAGTTCGTTAGAGACTCATACTGTCATCAAATCAGGAGGCCAAGCCTTCTGGCTTAAGTACATAAGCAGCAGTAGGTGGTATTTGAATAATTATAATTATCTCTCTTGAAGCACTGCGCTGGTGTTTGTACTTGTGTTAGTTGTAGTGGCTTAAGCGCAGTGAAACGTGAAATCAGAAATTCGTACATTTATTAAGCATTTCTTCTCAAACTAACTCGCTGTACATTATCAATAGAAATTCCTTTACGAACATCAAGGCTTGTAATCGATCACGAATATACAAACAATAACTATGGGAAAGTAGGACGTTTAAAGAACATAACGTACTCGCACATACTTTATCCACATCCCATCCTTCTCTCCTGTCATGCAATCGCTGTGTACGAAAGGTGTTTAAAGTTTTACATTTCGCCGAAATAATTGAATGATGCTTTTTCCTGTTAACCGTTATTATGTACCACTTTTAAAATTTATTTTCGTGTATATAGCAAAAGGTCAAATGTAGGAGTAATGAGAGCATGCCTGATGAAATCAATCTCTAATTTTGGCTTTGAATATGATAAAAGCAAAGAAGAGCAACAGCTGTTGGGGGCAAAGAGCGTGGGTCTAATGCTGAAGTCTATTCAAAGCGATATCATAAAGGCTCAGTTCAAGCTCAAGTCTGACGTCTACATTGTCGGAGCATATTCAGTAAATTGTTAATAAAAGATGTCTCGATGCAGATCCTTTAGGAACACCGGTTGTAATAGACTTCAGCACTGATTTCTTGTTGTTTTATTGCTTTGCACAAACTTTGTAATAAGCTGCTAAGGTTTCATTAAGTGATGAAACCATCAACTCAGGTCAAGTCTAATTTACGTCACCACATAGATTAATTAGAACGTTTAATATAATGATATAAGTGAACAGATAATATCCGATGATTTCCCAAATTTAATGCTAGCAATTTCATTTTTGAGAAAGATTAATGCTATGGAAAAAATTACATTCTCTGAATTGACCGAATTTTTAGTAGTGAGATGTGCTTTCTCCAACGTAAAAAGTTACGTAATAAATAACATAATGACATTTCAGAACTGTCGTTCAAAGAGCAGAATTTTCGACTGGCCATGTTTCGCGGGTGTGAAATAATCCCAGAAATTCCGTTCGTGTCAGTAACATTTACGACTTTTTAGTTGATTCACGTTCTCTGCTTCGTATAGTGTGAATGCATCAATGTGAGTGATGCGTTTATACAGGTATTGTACTTCATATATAATTAGTCTTTGGTGTGTTCCGAAGCGCTTGAAGTTTTATGGAAGTGTGTGGGATTTGTTTACACTTTTCTGTGTGGGGATTGACAGGGAATACAGACGGGAGGCTAATTTCCTTGGCGTACTTAGACTTTTTGGTTTAGAACCTAAATTGCTAGGCGGAATTCTTCGTAATACACGCACACTTCTTTTCATCTAAAAAGTCTGCCACTATAAATTAGTCTTCTTCACTTCAAAAGTCATGCCCACCTGATACTAGTATCAAATAGCTTTCAGAATATCTTATATTAAAATTTAGCTTCCATCTAAACGTTCCGTTTACCCGCACTTTCTCCTCCTCCTCCCAATAGTTGAACAACTTTTCTATAAGCTACGCGAATATCTTCAATTCATCGGTTTGTTTTGGAACTTGAGCAAATTTTTCCTGAGTTCATTCACTTTTTCAAATTCCTTTTCTATACATAACTCTTAAATTCATCTTGGAGTTAATATTTGTTTCGATCTTTCTCATGTTATTGCTCGCTATATTCTACAGTTTATGAACTTTCTCCATATTTCTCTGAAAGATCAAGTTTATACACGCGATTTATAAAGACTAATTGACTGCCTTGCTGATGCACTATTACACAATTTTTTACTTAAGAAAAAATTCATCGTGAAATTTTCTCAACCTTTTCCACAATAGCTACTCTACTACAGTATTACTAGCACTATACTTTACGATCCACGGTGCGATTCATTACGATATTTCTTACGAATGCAGCGCGATACTTCCTGGAAAACTTGCTGGTATTCCTTTCACGATCGAAGCTACGATTAAACCCACGATAGAGAGAATTTATGCTGCAGAAAACACATGCAAACTAAGCCCGGGATCGTATCGAGTTGTGAGACGTCGACAACCCGCTTATTAACGTAGATACGATCGTGGCCGCCATCTTTACTTGGCTGCGCAACACACCACCTCACCACGCTCGCCTAACTGAGATGTTAGCTTCGAAATACCACAGAACATTTACTTAGTATATCATCTGTGGAAATATCCAGCGGTGCACTTCCTCCGGTGTTTAGTATTAAAATTGTTGAGGTCACATTTCATCGCGTGTTTAGTCTTAAATTTATTGGGTTACATTTCCTAGTGTCTTCAGTGTGATGGGTATGTCATGTTAACTTTACTTTGTATGTATTGTGAACGATGTAACATATTTAGCATTGCATTCCTGCGAGTATAAAGACCTCTTGGCGCAAATATGTATGGTGATAGTAAAATTACTTTATTTTTGGTATGTACATATGCTTCTTGAAAGTGGCTCTCCAAAATGTCTGTGTTATAGTTTGCTTCATGCGTTAGAGCGAGTGACTATTGTCTAACGATAAAAAAAACAAATTTCTCACCCGGAAAATAAAACTAAAATATTTTACAGGGTTATCAAGTGCGATAATTTTAACCACTCTCGAAGGAAAAGTAATTTTGTTCGTTTTAGAACAAGCTCAATGTCGGAGTAACGGTGACTTATTACATCAGGGAAATATTCTACCAAAAATGCTACATTTTTCTCATATTGATTGCAACTTTATACACAAATGCATTTGGAAACAACTTTTCTTTGCACGAGTTTGTAATATTAGAGAAATCTACAGAAAACTTTCACTGGTGCATGCAAGGAACCAACAATTAAAGTTAGAATTACTAAGTAAAATTCCAGCCCAACATTGAAACTCATGTATAACTTCAGGAGTACAGATTTTTACTGTCATTTTACCTGGTAAATAATTACAAAACTTCCCACGTTAGAACCTAGTACACTTCGAATGTTGAATAAGTTGGGTATAATCAGTGTACAAAATTTATGAGCAGAGAACACGAGGGCTGGGGCATGAGTTGCGAAATTGAATTGGCTGTAGAAAAAGAAAAAGAAAGAAAAACATTTCATTTCCAATAAAGTTCATATATGAAATGTTGAAACATTGTTTTTTTAAATACGTTAACATCAACATCCTTGGTTGATAATAACACATTGGTATCGTAATACCCGTGTAAAATGTTGAGACAAAAAATGATTGATAGAGAAGCATAACGAAAATGATATAGTAAATAGCCAGCGTACTTGTTGTGCGGTGAGAGATTAGTTCCTCGTTCTCTTACACATTAATTGTAGGGAACATAGTTCGGGAAAACCAGCATCTTGAAATATATCAAAAAGAATATCTCCTATGATGTTTTATTTTTTGCTTTTGAAGATAATTCTTCAATTTGAATAAAAAATTGCTTTCGTCAAGAGATATTTGGTGAGCGACAAATCATTCTTCAAAGTCAAGAAAAATTAACTATTTAATTAACAAATCGAATTACGTTAAAGACTTGGTTGAAATTAACGCCGTAAGAAATTGGTACGATATATATTGAGAATAATTTGACATGAAGTCCATTCAGTTAAATGAAAATGTAGTACATTATTCCATTAGAAAGAAATATGATTTTCTGAATACAAATAGTCTATCTTATTCTAGCCATATATTCTAAATATCTCTTCCTATTGGCCAACTTACTTTAAAATATATTTTTTTATCCTCACGAGCGAGCACAGACTTCGCACTGAAGTTACCGTATCAGCTTTATCGATTCAGCTGCTTGAAACGCTCAAAATTATAAAATATACGCAGCAAAGTTAACTTCCATTCCCCATATAACGCATTTTTATTACAAGGCTTGGATGAGCATATTGATTCAGCGACGATTCAAATAATTAATGACTTTAATGGAGCTGCAATAAAACACTAATCAAATTACTCGGGTGATTAGAAGTCGTTTCATTATATTGATAAATGACGCTCCAGAAATTCCTATCGTTTATACATGGACCGAATTATGTAAATTCGGACGGGCCTGTTTTCATTCGCAAGTAAATTGAGGCCTTCACAAAGTTCCTCAATTCAGCGAGCGCTGGGGATAGAATGCGTGAGCCTTGTACTTACAATAAATTGGCTGTGAATAAAGCTCATCTGAAGCCTTATAGATTATCAGCGATGTTAGCTTTCGCGTGTCCTTGCTATGCATATACATTGAAAACGAACATAGATCGAGGCTTGGCCGCATAAACATGCATGGAACAAAGTTTTACGCTCATATCCGCGTCATAACTCACTCAGCAAACACGCTTATGTGTGTGCTCTTCGTCGAGAGCAAACGATCGAACGCGTCGGCTTCCGATTTTTATTATAATAAAAAAAGAGATAAATGTGATGTCCGATCAGCGGGGCCTCAGCACAGTTAAGTTTTTGCCAAACGCAGGATGTTCCGCTGCACCTCTTTAAGTTCTTGCGACTCTGCTCAATTGTTTTAAGAGTTAGTGTTCCTGAAAATTTCGTAATTCTTTTTTGTTTTGTGTCATTCAAAGTAAAAAGATGAAAGGAGATAATATCCTTCACTTCTAGAGAGTCCCCTTCCATATTTGAAGTGCCTACTGGCGAGATGGAAGCAGGAATATCAACTTTATCTTTAGAATTTATCTTTGGAATTTATCTTTAGATGCTGGAGATTCATTGTGCGATGGCGCGACGATAGTACAGACGAGTACTATCGTTAACGCTGGACAATGCGATGGTAAATAGCCTGCTTGTTTGCGTTAGTAAGAACAGAGCCGGAAACATGTTCAGTCCTCTTTGTTTATACAACTGCAACAAAAAAGCTAAAAAAATGGACGCAAAAAATTACCGTACAAAAACGAGGACCTGAAAAAATATAAACATGTTTTAGAAAAGCTGAAACGTCCGTCCGTCGTAGGAAAGATGGAAATCTTCGCTTTTTAAGCACGGCAATTTTTGTTCAATTTACATTTTGAATTGATTAATTGCATTTTAAATTCACAACATACGAACACAAAATTTCTTTCTATGCTTCCTTCTACTATAAATTTGTTACTATGATGGATACCGAGGATCGATCATTCAGTCTAGCAGTTTATTAGGACCCCAATAAAATTACGGACGCCATTTATAAAGTTCATTTACGAATCTTATTTCCAACTATTCACATTTTGACGTTACCAAATACATCAAATTAGCCAAATCGTTGAACAGAATTAAACCTTACGTTACCTGTAAAAGCCTTGAAGTTTTCTGCTTCGCACCAAAAAGTGAAAGTTGGTCGAGATGACCTGGATTAGATTTGGCAACTGTGCGGAAACATTTCTCTAGCGTCCAGAGCTGGTGATGTAGAAAATAATGTTCGATCAAAACGCTCGTAGGAACAAAATAGGACAACAGGAGCGAGATGAGTAACGTATTCTAGAGTTGCTACCCAAAATTACATGACATCTGACACTAATTACGAAGAGGCATCAGAATCAAAGTACAGGAGGGATAGTAACTGTCTCATTCACACTCATCAATCTTTACTAACAGAAACAGGAACACTTGCATCAATAAATCTAAGTTACGTCTGACAGGTGTGAGGTCTCAGTGTCATGATTAGATTGTTTTTTCTCGCTTGTCATTTATTTTCAAACCGTTACGTATGTTCTTTCATTCATGCCATGTTGATGCTATTTTGAGATGGAGCACGTACGAAGGGCATCTTAAGTATGGAACAAAGACGCGGATTATGATGTTGCTGGTTACTTGTACTTAAGCAAAGCATAATGTTTTTTCTGTTTATACCCTTGCGTTGCGATCAACACCCGAATACTGATTTTAAAATGTTCAGGTTTACTACACCTAAAAATGATAGACACGATTTTTAAACGTGTTCACAATGACAGCAGAGCTCATATCCTTCAGCAGCTCGTTCCAGATTCTAATTTTGACTAGAAAGAATCTAGGGCTTCGGACGCTGCAAAATTTTTTCATATCAATAATTGGTCGTTATTTCCGCTACGGGCGTGATTCTGCAGGGTCAAATTACCCTTTAGATCATCATCGTTAAAACTATTGACGTGTGTGAAAAAGAAATAGGGAAATGGAAAACAGGCCATTTCCAACGAAGCTCATTCATAAAATGTACTACAGCGTTGTTTTTATTAATATTTCATAATATAGAGGTCCTTAATAAGTGCTTACAGTAATTAGAGGCGCCGAAATAGCACTATCTTTGACCGAATGAAATATTGAAAGAAAAGCATAAAAAATGTTCTCCGAAAATTAATAAAATAAATGTTCATTAGATCAAGGTTGAGGAAGCTCATAAGCACTCATCACAAAAGAAAAGCGGTAAAGATTGGTGAGAACGTCTTGAGGAACGCAATCTTCTTTTACAGCGACACATGAGTTTAGCGAGTCTGCGATCGCAGGCGATATTGTTCAGAGTATAGTGAGCGAAAATAACATATTGGACATATACAACCAAGAAAGTCGGCCGCTCAGAAATTTGAAATGAAGTTTTTGGGCACTCAAATCGACGAGTAACTCTGATAGTTACAAGCGCGTGCCAAGCACAGATAACCTACTTTAACACACGATAAACTGAAATCATTTATTTTCCAAATGATGCTCATGAAAAAAGAACAATAAAATAGACATAAATGGTAGTATATTTAGGATAATTACTCTTTACAAACGCTATTGATTTGTAATATAAACTGTCAGGCGATATAAGCTTTAAAATTCACAAAATTTTTGTTATATTTGATAGCTGATAGATTTGAGCTGCCCAGGTTATGCACAGAACCATAAAAGTTGAGCGAGCTACGGGAACATTTAAATATCAAAAAACGCGTGAGCGAGTAGACGTAGCGGTGCGTCCAACGTTCTCAGTTTCACATTTGTCTTTTCATTTCCCAACTGATATCAGACATTGACTTATGAGCTATACGGCAAAAGTATGACAAAAGGATGTTTAAAAGTTCCGGTTTGATAGTTGATTAAAAGATGCTTCGTTTAGAGTTAAAATGAAGGTCACAGGTACAGTTATTTTGCTCTCCCTTCTGCCAGTACATATCCACATTGTTCGTTTTAGCTATACACACACAAGTAATCAAATTTGTATTCGGACAGAAATTTTATCGAACATTATGTAATTTAAAATAACTACACAAAGAAATTTGAAATTAACATTTCGTCCATATAAACTAACGAGAACCTCAGGTTTCAATCTTAGATAACATGCATTACTGAGCAACAAATCGGTGAAAAAAATTACTTAAGTAATACCGCCAGAAAATATTTCCTGGAATTAAAAAGCACGAAAAGATAGTCGCGTAAGGCTGAGAAAATTTTTTTTTGTGTTTCACGAAACAGAACAAGTAAATAAATATTTATGTTGATGCAACTTCTCAATGGTATTAGTTACACCCTGATATTATTAATATAAAACCATATTATTGCTTGGGGCGTACATTAAGGTGAGCGTAATTGTCAAAAATTACGAAATTATTCTACATTTAAATGAATATTTTATTCTGCTGCATTAATTATTGAATGCTGGTTCGTTTGAGAAAAAGAAATTGTGAAATAAAAAAACTTTAAGTAAAAGGGGAAAAAAGAAAAGAAAACAGTTTAAAGTTAATGCATAAAATATATGCATAACACTAGTTTTTTAAAGTTTCCCAACATAAATATCCTTAGTTGGTAAACATAGCATAGTAGGCATCATAATAACCTAATCAATGATTTTATGAGAGATTTAAAAGATACACAAGAATATCATCCCTAGCTTCAGTTATTTTGAATTTGAGGACGCCAATGAATGGCGGTGAGACAAAAAGAAAACTGACACATGTATGATGCAGAACACCGTGGAGGACAGCCTCCTCTCACATTGCCTCATGAGCTCGGGCTTCTGTGGTAGTCCTTGTTATTGTTGAAAGTACAATGAGTGGAAGTAAACGATTTTACATGAACACAAAACTAAAATGACGACTGCTCTGAAATTTGAAGATTAGCTTTCCGTGTATACATGTTTAGCACCCAGTGAACTAGCTCGGAAAACCATACAACAAATTTATGAAATTTCCCCCCAAATAATACTGGCATAAAAGATACCTGAGAGTCAGAAATGAGAGATGATAGCCGCACAAAGCTGACCAAAATATTTTACAACAAAGGCATTACAATGAAATAAACATTTACGCTGATGAGCCAATATCTCAGTGTTATTTGCTCTATTATCTTATACATTGGGTTTGAATATAAAATCTACTAATTGTATACTGTCACGTGTTTGTCGGGATCCAAAACATGCGAAAATATTCTGCCATTAAAAGAAAATTTCATTCGATTAATAAATCGTTGATTGCCTGGGCATTTGAGCTACAAAAATTTTGAAGAAAGAAACCTAAAGATTAGTTTCGAAAGCGCTCATGCAAGCTTCAGAAATTGGTAGTTCAAGCAGAAGTTTGAGTGCATATTTTGGGAACTAACAAAAAACAGTAAAACGAATAACTCTTGGAACTGCGTATACAGTCTGTCCGCTATGTGTATGAGTTAACTCAATTACAATATGTCGTTGTTCAATAAATCCTAGCAAATAATACAATGACCTACTTAGTCATTTTCGATGACTTCAACTATGATTTTGTACAACATGAAAAACTGCAAGCAAACCTCAAATTTTATCTTTGCGTTTCAGTTTAAATCCTTCCAATAATCACGAAGCCTATACGTGGCTCGTCTACGCTGCATGATATTCGCGACAGAGCCGACTGACTTCTTCAAGGAATAGTTACTTCCAATTCGTCTGATAATTTTACGGTGTTTCTTCCTAAGCTAAATGTCTTAAATTCTTATACCGAACCAGGAGCTAATACTCGTAGAGATCTTTGTTTTAATGGGCCAAATACTCGTATGTAGGAAAATGTGCACAGTACGGGAAGAATAATAATGCCTACAATGATAATCTATCAACCAAGCATTGATGCGACTAACACTGATGGAGCAGTATCAAAGTTAGCTGAAATTATACATGCTGCGCAAGATCATTGTTGTGCACTTATTAGTCGTACAATGATATTGAAAAATAGACAAAAGCCCTGGATTAGTGAAAAAATTGTTTCAATAGAAGAAAACATCATGCGTGCTATGCATTATTCTTCGAAGGAGGATATCTAAAGTAATGTATAATAGATTCAAAAGTTATGTAACACATCAAACAAGACAATCGAAGAAAAATTATACTACGCTAAAGTTCACCCAGTTTAGAACTGAATGCTAAAATATAATCTGGCGGCAGCTCAATTCTATTGATGAACACAAAAATAGTGCTAGAAAACGATTGAACCCGTCGTCCAAAATGCTGAAAAATATCACGAGAAAAAATAGGAATTGCAGCTGTTTTAAACAATTTCTTTGTTACCATTGGGAAGAAGATTGCTAATAGCATTACTAGAGCGTATCTACAGACCTAGACAAGGGGATCTCAAACGTTTTTCAACCACGAACCACTCTTATTACAGAAAATAAGCTGAGGACCCTCCTACATATATTCCCGTCAGAAAAAAAATATATATCTCTATATCAAAATGTATCCGCTGATAAATTCGTTAAATTTTGCGGATCCTCTGTCAGAGTGGCACAAACCCCACTTTGAGAACACCTGTCCTAGACTATGTGGAACATGTACAACAACTCACCTTTCTTCTTTGCGTGCACTTATTTCTCTGGAGTTCTTGACTACTTAAGCCGCTTAAAAAGTTAATCATGTGGAAGCTAATGAACCGTTCTCTGCAAAAGTACTGAATGATATAGCTCATATGTTAGCGCCGATCATCTTAAACATAACGTCTCTTTTCTAAAATATTTTTCGAAACTCTTTTAAAACTTCTCGAATTACATAGACTATTGAAAATGGTTATAAAGCTAGTGTTACATTTATAAACCTGTATTGGTTTTAGCAAATTTGTCAACTATTAGAGGAAATTATGTATTACAAAGTGTTCTCTAATTTGAACAGAAATCAGTTCTCTATGATACACACCATGGTTTCCGTTCGAAAAAATCAACAACACAGGCGTATTAAATAATTTACAATACCTGTTGGTAACGAAGAATTTTTGCCTCACTTAAAATATCAATTGTTCGTATTGTTCATCCCAATAGTTGGCATTGCAGTATTCTCAATGCCACTTCAGCTTATTTTTTCAGAGTGCTCATGACAAGGTCGTCTGCGTTGAACCTTTTATGTTCACAGCGCAGCAGAGCTCATTCAGCGCGTACGACTGCGCGGCAGTTCTGGATAAAAGGCAGCGGGGACGATCGGAAAGCCGTTTCTCTCACGGTGCATTTTAGCGCGTGGCAGCGATTGCCAGTTTCTGTGTTGTTGTGTTGTGCTCTGTAACAAGGTATTGTGTCTGCCGCCGTGCCTGGGCGTCTGTGTCGAGCTCCGATTGTGTCACGGCTACATCTGCTGCTACTATCGTGTCACGGCTACATCTGCTGCTACTATTGTGCCACGGCTACACATGCTACTATCGTGTCACGGCTACACTTGATGCTACTATTGTGCCACGGCTACATCTGCTGCTACTATCGTGTCACGGCTACACCTGCTGCTACTATTGTGCCACGGCTACATCTGCTACTATTGTGTAACGGCTACATCTGCTTCTACTATTGTGCCACGGCTACACCTGCTGCTACTATTGTGCCACGACTGCATCTGCTACTATCGTGTCACGGCTACATCTGCTGCTACTATTGTGCCACGGCTACACCTGCTACTATCGTGTCACGGCTACACCTGATGCTACTATTGTGCCACGGCTACATCTGCTGCTACTATCGTGTCACGGCTACACCTGCTGCTACTATTGTGCCACGGCTGCATCTGCTACTATCGTGTCACGGCTACACCTGATGCTACTATTGTGCCACGGCTACATCTGCTGCTACTATCGTGTCACGGCTACACCTGCTGCTACTATTGTGCCACGGCTGCATCTGCTACTATCGTGTCACGGCTACACCTGATGCTACTATTGTGTCACGGCTACATCTGCTGCTACTATCGTGTCACGGCTACACCTGCTGCTACTATTGTGCCACGGCTGCATCTGCTACTATCGTGTCACGGCTACACCTGATGCTACTATTGTGCCACGGCTACACCTGCTGCTACTATTGTGTCACGGCTACATCTGCTACTATAGTGTCACGGCTACATCTGCTGCTACTATTGTGCCACGGCTACACCTGCTGCTACTATTGTGCCACGGCTGCATCTGCTACTATCGTGTCACGGCTACACCTGATGCTACTATTGTGCCACGGCTACACCTGCTGCTACTATTGTGTCACGGCTACATCTGCTACTATTTTGTCACGGCTACACCTGCTGCTACTATTGTGCCACGGCTACATCTGCTGCTACTATCGTGTCACGGCTACATCTGCTGCTACTATTGTGCCACGGCTACACCTGCTACTATCGTGTCACGGCTACACCTGATGCTACTATTGTGCCACGGCTACATCTGCTGCTACTATCGTGTCACGGCTACACCTGCTGCTACTATTGTGCCACGGCTACATCTGCTACTATTGTGTCACGGCTACAACTGCTGCTACTATTGTGCCACGGCTACACCTGCTGCTACTATTGTGCCACGGCTGCATCTGCTACTATCGTGTCACGGCTACATCTGCTGCTACTATTGTGCCACGGCTACACCTGCTATTATCGTGTCACGGCTACACCTGATGCTACTATTGTGCCACGGCTACATCTGCTGCTACTATCGTGTCACGGCTACACCTGCTGCTACTATTGTGCCACGGCTGCATCTGCTACCATCGTGTCACGGCTACACCTGATGCTACTATTGTGCCACAGCTACATCTGCTGCTACTATCGTGTCACGGCTACACCTGCTGCTACTATTGTGCCACGGCTGCATCTGCTACTATCGTGTCACGGCTACACCTGATGCTACTATTGTGTCACGGCTACATCTGCTGCTACTATTGTGTCACGGCTACATCTGCTGCTACTATTGTGTCACGGCTACACCTGCTGCTACTATTGTGTCACGGCTACATCTGCTACTACTATTGTGTCACGGCTACATCTGCTGCTACTATTGTGCCACGGCTACACCTGCAGCTACTATTGTGTCACGGCTAAATCTGCTGCTACTATTGTGTCACGGCTACACCTGCTGCTACTATTGTGTCACGGCTACATCTGCTGCTACTATTGTGCCACGGCTACATCTGCTGCTACTATTGTGTCACGGCTATACCTGATGCTACTATTGTGTCACGGCTACACCTGCTGCTACTATTGTGTCACGGCTACATCTGCTGCTACTATTGTGTCACGGCTACACCTGCTGCTACTATTGTGTCACGGCTACATCTGCTGCTACTATTGTGTCACGGCTACATCTGCTGCTACTATTGTGTCACGGCTACATCTGCTGCTACTATTGTGCCACGGCTACATCAGCTGCTACTATTGTGTCACGGCTACATCTGCTGCTACAATTGTCACGGCTACATCTGCTGCTACTATTGTGTCACGGCTACATCTGCTGCTACTATTGTGTCACGGCTACATCTGCTGCTACTATTGTGTCACGGCTACATCTGCTGCTACTATTGTGTCACGGCTACATCTGCTGCTACTATTGTGCCACGGCTACATCTGCTGCTACTATTGTGTCACGGCTACATCTGCTACTATTTTGTCACGGCTACACCTGATGCTACTATTGTGTCACGGCTACATCTGCTGCTACTATTGTGTCACGGCTACACCTGCTGCTACTATTGGGCCACGGCTACACCTGCTGCTACTATTTTGCCACGGCTGCATCTGCTACTATCGTGTCACGGCTACACCTGCTGCTACTATTGTGCCACGGCTACACCTGCTGCTACTATTGTGTCACGGCTACACCTGCCGCTACTAATGTGCCACGGCTACACCTGCTGCTACTATTGTGCCACGGCTACACCTGCTGCTACTATTGTGTCACGGCTACATCTGCTACTATTTTGTCACGGCTACACCTGCTGCTACTATTGTGCCACGGCTACACCTGATGCTACTATTGTGTCACGGCTACACCTGCTGCTACTATTGTGCCACGGCTACACCTGATGCTACTATTGTGTCACGGCTACACCTGCTGCTACTATTGTGTCACGGCTACACCTGCTGCTACTATTGTGCCCCGGCTACACCTGCTGCTACTATTGTGCCACGGCTACACCTGCTGCTACTATTGTGTCACGGCAACATCTGCTACTATTTTGTCACGGCTACACCTGATGCTACTATTGTGTCGCGGCTACACCTGCAGCTACTATTGTGTCACGGCTACACCTGCTGCTACTATTGTATCACGGCTACACCTGCTGCTACTATTGTGTCACGGCTACATCTGCTACTATTTTGTCACGGCTACACCTGATGCTACTATTGTGTCACGGCTACACCTGCGGCTACTATTGTGTCACGGATACACCTGCTGCCACTATTGTGTCACGGCTACACCTGATGCTACTATTGTGTCACGGCTACATCTGCTACTATTTTGTCACAGCTACACCTGATGCTACTATTGTGTCACGGCTACATCTGCTGCTACTATTGTGTCACGGCTACATCTGCTGCTACTATTGTGTCACGGCTACATCTGCTGCTACTATTGTGTCACGGCTGCATCTGCTGCTACTATTGTGTCACGGCTACATCTGCTGCTACTATTGTGCCACGGCTACATCTGCTGCTACTATTGTGTCACGGCTACATCTGCTACTATTTTGTCACGGCTACACCTGATGCTACTATTGTGCCACGGCTACATCTGCTGCTACTATTGTGTCACGGCTACACCTGCTGCTACTATTGTGCCACGGCTACACCTGCTGCTACTATTGTGTCACGGCTACACCTGCTGCTACTATTGTGCCACGGCTACATCTGCTGCTACTATTGTGCCACGGCTACATCTGCTGCTACTATTGTGCCGCGGCTACACCTGCTGCTACTATTGTGTCACGGCTATACCTGATGCTACTATTGTGTCACGGCTACACCTGCTGCTACTATTGTGCCACGGCTACATCTGCTGCTACTATTGTGCCACGGCTACACCTGCTGCTACTATTGTGCCACGGCTACACCTGATGCTACTATTGTGTCACGGCTACACCTGCTGCTACTATTGTGTCACGGCTACATCTGCTGCTACTATTGTGTCACGGCTACACCTGCTGCTACTATTGTGCCACGGCTACACCTGCTGCTACTATTGTGTCACGGCTACACCTGCCGCTACTAATGTGCCACGGCTACACCTGCTGCTACTATTGTGCCACGGCTACACCTGCTGCTACTATTGTGTCACGGCTACATCTGCTACTATTTTGTCACGGCTACACCTGCTGCTACTATTGTGCCACGGCTACACCTGATGCTACTATTGTGTCACGGCTACACCTGCTGCTACTATTGTGCCACGGCTACACCTGATGCTACTATTGTGTCACGGCTACACCTGCTGCTACTATTGTGTCACGGCTACACCTGCTGCTACTATTGTGCCCCGGCTACACCTGCTGCTACTATTGTGCCACGGCTACACCTGCTGCTACTATTGTGTCACGGCTACATCTGCTACTATTTTGTCACGGCTACACCTGATGCTACTATTGTGTCGCGGCTACACCTGCAGCTACTATTGTGTCACGGCTACACCTGCTGCTACTATTGTATCACGGCTACACCTGCTGCTACTATTGTGTCACGGCTACATCTGCTACTATTTTGTCACGGCTACACCTGATGCTACTATGGTGTCACGGCTACACCTGCGGCTACTATTGTGTCACGGATACACCTGCTGCCACTATTGTGTCACGGCTACACCTGATGCTACTATTGTGTCACGGCTACATCTGCTACTATTTTGTCACAGCTACACCTGATGCTACCATTGTGTCACGGCTACACCTGCTGCTACTATTGTGAGGAAATACTACTCTCATAAAATGTTCATGGGAATTTTTGAGAAATACTCTCGTAAAATATTTTTTTGGGGAAACAGGCTCGTATACTCTCGTAAAATATTTTTTCGGGGAAACAGGCTCGTAAAATGTTCTTGGGAAAATACTTCACTTTATGGTTCAAAGATGCTGTGCTTCATTTTGTGAGAGATGTTACAGCAAGGGTTGGAATTTGACGGTTAGGCCGCCAAGCGGGTCTGCTTCGAGGGGGAAAAGGGGAGACGTAGCAGAGAACCTATTGTGCTACACCAATGAACGCTTGCCTAGCGATCACGCGAGAAGGTGTGTCTGAGCACACACCAATTGGAGTATCAGACGTCAGAACAAACAAGGAGCCCGCCAATCAGGATGCAGATACGGCCTCTGTAGAATGGAATGTTCGAGATCAATCTCGAAGGAAGAAAGGGAAATACTTATAAGGGGTTTGGATGAAGCCTCGAGAGGGATTTTCCGCTCGGTGACGCTACGAAAGAGACGCATAATCAAGGAGGGGTTTTGCAGCCGGGATACCGGCAGACGCCGGTATTTCCCGGCATTATACCAAGTCCGGTGTTGACTGCAAGTGAAGAGCGCCGCCGGCACACTTTCGACATGAGCAGCCAAAATCCAACATCTAAAGTGAAAGTTAACCATCGAAGTTTCGAGAGGAGGCGTCCAGTGTATCAACAAACTTCAAAGTACTGACGTGCGTCTGGAGTCATTCGTAGCACAGCAGCGAGGCAGCGGTAATCGGCAAGCGTAAATGTCGTCAGCGACGGAGCATTCAGACATCTCTGCATCGGGACCGCTCTCACGGACAACTTCAGCGTCAAGATTTGGAGCCATGCAATTACTAACATTGCGAATATCAACAGTTAAGTTCGTCCACCACAATGCGAAGATCAATGCACAAACTACAGTGAAGTGGCTCGCCAACGAAACTCTTAAGAAAGCCAGGCACCAGAGTAGCAGCGAATGCGAGTGGTAATACCGGCAGCACGAAGATGGAGCGGTGGAGGGTACCGCTGCAGCACGTTAGAGAGGCATCAGCACAGGACAGCAGCTATTCTCAGCAACGACGAAGGAGATCAGCGAGTGAACGATAGCGTATCGGCAGTGAATATCTATCAGTGAATCACGTATTATCAAAAGGGCGAGTGTTTTATGGTTGTGAGAGCTCTTTAAGGTGGTGATGGAAGTTTAATTTCAAATGTAGAACAGCACCCAGAAAAGTGCTTGTGCTTGTCAGAGTATCGCGCAAATCATCTAAATTATAGGAAATCGGTTACCTGTGTTTATTTGGTCGAGGATCGAATTCACGTTGTGAATGGTGCGGCGCTTCATATAATTCTACCCCTTGTCACAAGTCCAGGTAAAATCGTGATACATCATTCTCGCAAATATTGTGCTTTGTGTTGCTTGTGGAACCTGCAATTTTGTGGATGCGTAAATTGTTGTCAGCGATGGAGTATTGGTAACTTGAATTCTCGGTAAGCATCACATTTATATCATGTCGTGTTTAAAGTTTTATGGCGGTAGAAATGTGCGTACCTTTCATTAACGCAGTTGTGCCCTTTCAAATCATTTCGTTCCAATGCCCTGCGTATTTAGCCACGTGTCTCCAAATAAATTCATGTAAATCTGGCTAATTCTTTTATTCTCCATGTCTGGTATGCAGGTGTGCGCAAGCATGAAGGTTAATACTATAAAATGTGTACGGGGGTTGGAATTCCCTCAGCGTGTGGGAGGGGGGTCCTAAACCCACCCTCATCCCGTATCGCAACACTATTGTGTCACGGCTACACCTGCTGCCACTATTGTGTCACGGCTACACCTGCTGCTACTATTGTGTCTCGGCTACACCTGCTGCTACTATTGTGTCACGGCTACACCTGCTGCTACTATTGTGCCACGGCTACACCTGCTGCTACTATTGTGCCACGGCTACACCTGCTGCTACTATTGTGTCACGGCTACACCTGCTGCTACTATTGTGCCACGGCTACACCTGCTGCTACTATTGTGTCACGGCTACACCTGTGCTACTATTGTGTCACGGCTACACCTGATGCTACTATTGTGTCACGGCTACACCTGCTGCTACTATTGTGTCACGGCTACACCTGCTGCTACTATTGTGTCACGGCTACACCTGCTGTTACTATTGTGTCATGGCTACATCTGCCGCTTCTGCATCATACGTTTCAAAATGCAGATCTTAGTGGAGCCAGCTAGTTAGCGCGGTGAGTCAATCCATCCCGAGCGCGGGAGATTATCTCTTCTCGGCACCCGAGAACCACTTTGGGACTCAAAGCAGGGCGACTCTTGACGGAGGTTGGTTGGAGAGGTAGTGGACGTTGCTAGCTTCCGCCATTTGTTTGGAGGCCTTACGAGCAATTGTAATAGTCCAACAAATTATGTGAGAAGCCATAAAAATTTGCACGGCAACTTGTAATTTGTCGAATTAATTTCTTTTACGTTCCCCAGTGAAGTTCGACCCGTCAAATAAGTCACATCTTTTCTATTGTATTAGTAACTTTATAATTCATAGACTGCGGAAAGTGATTGAAATTAAAATATTTTAGTAATATCGTCAATTCCCATGGATTTAATTTGTATAAATCAATATATTGCGTAAGTTTTGCTCTGATACTTTGCAGCTATACTGCGTGATTCCATATCTGACAGGTTGCGGTTTCTTGGGAAACTTAATTCGGGGTGCTGGGAAGGGGGTCGCCCTCTGTGCTCTACCTATTGAGAGGTAATGCCAACGCGGGAACAAATGGGACTTGAGACCTGCATTTTGTTTTAGTTTGATCGTTATGAAGAATTCTAGATGCAGATAGACGTTTTATGGTGCTTCAGTTATTATGGCAATGCTTGCGCATGTTGTGATTTATTGTATAGGGATGGACGATGTTTGAGAACGTTGCCAGAAATATTGTTTGAGCGAGCTGTTAAGTTCGAAATATTATTTAATTAATTTCATGATTCGTTACCTTGGTTAGGATGTTCTTAATTCAGCGTTCGGAAATTTTTGAAAAAGGAGCTTCATTTATAGTGACTCTTGGAGTTCATCCATTTGTCGAAGAAAATAGCGAACTTTTCCTCGTGTTCAATCGGTACCGTGTGTTGGCTTCATCGAAAGCATCAACAGCATAATTTTGAAGTTGAATTAGTCTTGAAGTGACATTCTACTCAAAGTTGATACCTTGTACAATTGTTTACTCCAAGAAACATTTTCTACATGAAAACGAGAAAAAGCATGCTGGGCAATGAAAAATTCTTTAATCTTAGTGAGGATAGAGGGCGAGTCACATACATCACAGAAGCAGATACTAAAACTTGTAAATTGAACAATTCGGTAAATGGTTTGAAGGAGGGCCATCAAAGCACTCGGGACCCGAAGAACTTGTACGCGAATTCCATTTTAAAAGGTATTTCATAATGAGCTTGATATTTGAAGTAGCCGAAGGTAGCGAAGATGGGCTTAAAAGTACCCGCTCTTTCGATATTCTATTGAATTAGATCTATTCTATCTAAATATTTTAAGATAGGTTATAACATTTTAAATGGTTAGCAAGCTTATAAATTGTAGTGGATGCGAGTATCCATCAAATGTAGCATTCTTGCATGTCCTGCTCTGTACTGAGAAATTAATGTTGGCTGTTTCTCTCGTTATCTGAGAGGCTTTATTGCCATGCGTGATTTTCAGCGGTCACGCGTATATCAATATACGTGTGACCGCTGCGAGCGCTCTTACATTGGTAGTATTGGGCTCAAATTTTTTGTGAGGTGTGCGCAACACAGGGGAGTCTCCTTCGCATTGGCAATAACCGGACCAAACCATCAAACTCATCTATAAGAGAACACTGTTTGAAGATAGACAATATCTTTGAAAAAACAAATTTCAGAATTTTGAATTCAATCTCAAATTCGTTTGCTCTCCGAATTTTAGAGTTGATGTACATTTTAAAAAACCGTCCGTCAATAAATGATTGTGACACAGCGGTGAAATTTTCCATTGTTTGTTGAAATTTCCTATGTTTTTTTGTTTTATGATGTCTTTTATATCTCAGTGTCATACACCCGGTTTTCAGAACATTTAGAGTTACAATTTTTTAACACTTTGATTTATTGTATTTCAGAGCACTGAAGATGGATTTTCCGCAATCCGAATAGTTTGTTTTTAACCATGATATTCTTCGCGACGTTGGTTTTCCTTTTTATCATGAAAGTAAAATTTCCTAAGTATCAGTCTTTTTAACTTATTTTTAAACATATCCATTTTGCCAATTCTGATTCCACAATTCAAATACTTCTCGTATAGGCTCTAATTAATCATCACTCCAATTAATCATCATCACATCACTCCAATTAATCATCACATCCCTAGCATCATCAAACCGTAGTACTTGTGAAAATATGTTGAAATCTGCCCTGGTTCAAAATTTTGTTGAATGTTGGGCGGCCATCTTCTTGACTCCACAACTGTGTCACACTTTCATGTTTAGATTTATACTGCACCGCTAAGAATGACCATTCCAATAAGTTTCATGAGTTCTAACTTACCAATTTCCTTTCATTTACATTTCCAAACAACCTTATCTTCAGCATTAGTCCATTTAAAAATTACTTCAAGAAGATCATTGCGCAAATAGATAGAAAAATACTGCATTATACAAAATATCACTTGTCCTTTTAACAAAACGGGCTGGTCAACATAGTTGACGAACAATATTGCAAGATGAAGTTCTTCCTGTTGCTTGAGTAAGAAGTTTAAAATATGAAGCTGCTTGTTTTTCCCTAGAAACATATTTTTCATTTATTATAGGAGGCCTTGCAGAAGATTGTTGTTGACCATCTTCATCATCTATAGACGCAGAATCTGAACTATAAAAAAATAATCAATTTCTTCATCATCTACAGAGGGATCAGAAGAATTGCCGTTTTATCCCCAATTTTCATCTAAGTCTAAGAACTTTTCTGCTATTTGATCTTCACGTAAGTTTTTGTAATGGAAATTACAACTGAACCACATGAAATTTGATTGCTGCATGACTGACAGCATCATCACTTTCATATATTTATACTTCTGAGAAGTGGTGCAACATTTTAGTAGAATTGTGTCATAATATATATAGAAGTGTTGTACCGCCTCGAGTCCATCAGATCAAAGATGATGCAATACCACTAAAATATAGGAGAATATTAGCTGAATTTAAAGGAAGGGTCCAATGGGCCATGCAGTGATTATTATGAAGTTATTTTATTTACCTTTGATAGACAGTTAGATATTGTTACATTGGACAATTAATACAGCATGGAGAAACAGTAGAAGCCACCAGAGATAACCAAAATTAGGTGAATTGAAATACGTTTGATAAAACTGAAATGGGTCCATTGAACCTGCTTGAAAGACAGAATGTTAATAACGTATGTCACAATTCCATTACAAATAATTCCTACCAGATTTTCATTGTTTATAATATTAGCGTGTTGCTTACTATGCGTGGTGTTACTTAATGACGCAATATCTTTGTTATGCAAAAATTGTGGAAAATAAAATTAAAATAAATTTGAAGCTAAGTAAAAGCTATGGAGAAGAGAGAAACAATCAATTACAACTCAATACATTCGAGATGACTTCTCATAAAAGTAACAATCGATTGTTGAGCACATTCAAAACTGAAAGAAACTAAATCAGTACTGAGAAATCGCCAACAGACATGAAAAAATGGAAATTAAATTGTTTTGAACGAAGACCACTGCAGACTATACGAAATCATAACTCAGAAAAGTTCACACGAAGAACTGCAAGGCATAAAATGGATTTCCAATGCCCACGTTCCTCCCTCCCACTAACATCACCACCTCACATACACACACCCATTCGCTCCGTTCCGAGCAAATGTCACGCGATATAATTATGCATGTAAAGTTTGGTTCCTGCACTTCATCTCGCATGATAACTCCTGACATTTGCGGGCCAACGGAAAAGTCAAGCACATGAGCGGGTGTGTGGGGCTGGTGGAGCACCGTCGAACCTTCCTAGAAATTTTGGTCTCATTCTAACGTCAATTGTGGCCTAGCGAAGAAATTTACGCTGCTGCAATAGACGATAATCATTTTTTTAAATAACGATACATTCAAATCACCGAATTTTCCAGCGATGGTAAGCAGATTGTCGTTACATCAACGGTAAGAGTATTTTTATCAATTAATTTTAGGTTTTTCTTGACCAGAGTAGACAGAAATGCTGGACGGTAATGAAGGCTACAAAACTCCTCCATGTGAGAAGGCAAGTATGGGCATTAGTCTGATATAATTCTTGTGCCAGTGACCATTATAGTTCACATTCCCTCTAAACCTCATGTTGGCAGATTCAACTCGTTTAAAAAACTAGCTCACTCTACGTCACTGTGTCTTAAATTGAACATATTTTAAATTTGTTCCATAAAATTTTACAACGTTTAAAATTTGATCAACTGTTAAGTTTTTAGTTTTTCATAAAAAATAAGTATTTTTCACAATACGTATAAGTATAAGTCAGTATTCTAGATTTTAGTTTTCACTTGAGTACACAGTATTCAATAGCATAAGCTTTACTTTTACTCGTTAAACAGCATTTTCGTCACTTTGATGATGAGTAGCACCATTATTTAGGGGTTTGAGCTTCAATTTTGACATTCATTTACATTTGAAATTTCAGGGGTTTCAAGCAATAGACTTCAACTCCTGTGATTTAGTGTGGCCAAAAGCTACCAAAGCGAAAGCATCTCGTGAACAGAATCACGGTAGCGCTGGTTGCAGAAAAAACTTCAGTGGAAGAGTTCAGAATGGACTCTCTAATTTTTCAAATGGCGTATGACAGCCATAAGGGGGGCTCAGTAGCGTAATTGAAATGATTAATTAAGCTAATTCCTTAAACATATTTTTTTCACTCTACAGATCCAATCTTCACTCTTTACCACGCACGTGAACTGCAGAAAATAAATTTGGAAACATGTATAGTTTCCCCATGAATGAGGCCTGATTTTAGCCCTTCTTACGTAGGTTAGTAGTCAACTACCTAACATCTCTATCACTTCATTTGCATACATGATACACAACCCCTACTTACCGCTCCCAAACCGTTTAAGACACATTTCGATACCCCTGCATCTTCCAGACTGCCACCTACCTTCAGCTCTTGCATCGTCCGCATATTATAACTACGTCGACCTAGGGAGCATCTCCCATACTTTGCATACTGGAGCTGTGGCTTCTCACTTCAAATTCACTTGCCAGTTCGACGAGAAACTGCTCCTTTCTCCACAGCGCGCGTCCAAAAGACCTCTTGCTTATTCATGAGCGAAGCATCCGCCGTCTCGACTGCGCTTCGAAATACAAATCCCATAATTGCGCCAATTATTCTTAAAGGTTGGCGAATTAGTGATGTGGTTTCTGACATTTCATTTTGCATCTGTTCAACTTGACACACAAGGTGCAGCGGAGCTTGTGCCGTCCGATATTGATTTGTGCCTTTACTAACATCCTAGCTTTGACTTTTTTGCATCCAATCTTGTAATTAAGTTCGTTTTACATCTGCGTGTATTAATGTATCGTTAACCTAATCTATGTCCAAATTATTATTTAATGCTTTATGGGATGAATTTGATGATTTCTGTATTAAGCTGGTAATGTTACATTTTACTAGCTTTAAACTTGCGTGAATGCATTTTCAGTTGTTGCTCACTCACCCTTACGACCGTTCATGGATTATGTTAAAATTACATAAATATTTAAACTATTTGAAATGTGTTATTTCCTGACGAAGGTACATTAATCAACTTATTCTTTTGGCATTTTGAGAGATTCTAAAAAAATGAAGGTACTAATTCATTCATTAATGATGAATGAAATGCACACTATTCGTTTGTCGCGAACGAACGAGTTTTTTGTTGGAATGACGGAGACTTACAAGGTTTAAACGTACAGGAAAACAAGATGTGATCACCATTCAATCCTGAATATGACAAACAATAAGCGAGTCGCCCTTTCATTTGACTACAATTAAGTATATAGGAAAATTGGGTTGGTCACCACCGATGGGCCACGCCCCATTTTGAAAATCACTTCAGCGACCACCGGTGGGTCACGCCGCAGTCATCGTGGTGACACAGTGACCGCGACATGAGCCGCCGGTGGTCACGGGGGAGATTTTCAAAATGCTGCTGACAGATCAGTGGTCACAAGCTCAATTTTCATGAATAATCCAACCGAAACTTGATGAAAGCATGAGATCTATTTAATGATTGCCGTTTTCAAAATTGCTCACAACAATCAACTTTAAATGTGAGTTGAACATCGAACTTTATTTTAAACAATCATGGCCAACGTATTAAGAGATTTAGAGACATTTCATATCGTTTTTTTGAAACGGTTTTTGATGCTCTCTCTCGGCCACAACCGTGGCACACTCTATTTTTATATGGACCGTTTCTATACCAATTATAGTTACCAAAACCTCTACAGGCTGTATTAGATGAAGTCTGCGCTTGTGACTTGTTTGGTCTTTTAGCAGTATCCCCGCGTGAGGTAGTCTTAACCCCGACATGCATGGTTACAATTGGGTGTCTGGTAAAAGCCTGTTTAGGTGCTGTCTTCCTAACGCTAGCTACTTCTACTAGCTCTAAAGTTAGGTCAGGACTTGTTATCAGCAGCTGGCGTGTTTCTTCACACGCTAAGCCTGTAGACAGGCTACTTATACGCTTTTACTCTCGTATATTCTCAGGTGACCACAACTGCTGATAAGGAACAATAGCAGTCACGTATTCTGTTATCGTCTCACTCGGTTTTTGAGAATGTCAACAGAAATTTCACCGCTCGTACTGATTTTTTTTTTACTGTAGGTGTTTTTTCTAAAATATCGAATAATGGATCGAAGGAGACTTGACAAGGTAGCTTAGATCAGAGGTTCCCAAACTTTACCATGCTAAGGACCCCCACAGATATTTAAGCCCCATCCGAGGACCCCCAGCCAATCAAAAGTTATTACTACCCTACCAAGATACCCATTACATCATTATTATGCAGTAAATTTACTATTTGCATATTTCTAATCTAAGAAAGTATAAAAATGAGCTTTTGAAATATTTTTAAAATTGTTTATTGTTTTAAATTCAATTCAAAATGAAATTCGTAGAAACAGCCACTGTTTATAGACGATTACACCCATTACAATATGTACTGTCAACACAGTTAACCAAAGAAACGAAATACCTTCTTGAAAACGTGCAGAATTAAACACAAAAGCTATCAAACATTTCTTGTTTACTGGGATGGATGGGCCTACGTAGTTAATCAATGCGGGGCTTGATGTTAGTTGTGCCAAACGCATGTCGTTGTTCACCTGTAGGCGTGCTCTGGGCTTGGTTTTCAGTATTATCAATGTGGAAAATCCTCTTTCACATCAGTAGGTTGTGGCGATTGACAAAATGTATTTCAGAATTTTCTCAGCCAGAGCATGATATTCAGTTCTTGAGTAGATCCAGAACTCTGTCAATGGATGGGCAGAGAACTTTATTTTCATACCCAAACATTAGATAGTTCAATGAGTTTCTCTTGCGACTTACTATCAAGATGTGCACCTACCTCGGCTGCGAAAGGGTTTCTAATCCAGTTCGGATGGAAATATTTCAGTTCAGGGTAATACTCCCTGAAGTAACTTTGCAGATGAGATAGATGGGACACAATGATGGCGGTGATGTCTTCACGTGATGTCATACATTCTTGGTGATAAAATGGGAATATTTCAATGACTCCTTCCTAGCATTCACTTTCTCACTCTAAAAGCTTTTACATGAATGCACGCACATTCAAAATTCATAATTCAAGACCTTGCATGCTCATGTTTAGTACATTTAGATGTCGGAATATGTCTGATGGGTTTTCTAGCTTTAGCATCCATGACTTATCCACAGAATAGATGCAAAAATCTGATTCAGGTGATGACAGAAAAACAACTAATTCTCTCCGCAGCGTAAATACACGCTTCAAAACTGCTCCACGCGATAACCATCGCACTTCAGAGAGGAGCAGCAAGCCATGAAAATCCGCATCCATTTCATGACAAAAGGGCTTCAAAAAGTCTATCTTTTTACTGCTGTAATTTTGCCATGAATAATATGAAAAGAACCTAAGAATGATGCTTTCGGTGCTCTGTGTTGAAGTGTGAATTTCTGTTTGAATGTATTTGCTTGGCTAGCTACTGATGACTTTTGTCGTTTTAAAGAAATCAATGTATCCTGTTGCCTCAGTTGGATGTTTTGGTCGTAAATGTCTATGTGGTTTCGATGGTTTCATACCTTCATTGGAGAATATCTCTTGACATATAACACACTTCGGGTACTCCACTCCAACGTTTTTTACCACAAAGGTAAACCCATAGGCAATACATGAGGAATTCTACTTTCTAGTTTTGATTTTCTTTCCCTCGCACCCGAACTACTTCCTTCACTTTGTCTTAATGAAGTAGCAGTGGAAAGCTCATCAGTCGATTTTAATTTAAAAACTCCACCATCTCCAGTTCACACTTTCTGTGAGCATAAAATGAAGCATGAATGAATATAAATAGTAATTAAAACGAAACTGAGTAGCCTACAGTTACAGGATATTTAAGCTAACTTGCCAAAAACAGTTTTGTTAATTATCAAATAATCACTTCCGATACACTGTCATTTTTATATTCTAGCAACATATAGTGAACGCCATCTGCGTAGAATGCGAATGTGTAGCAGCTAGACCGATCAGACAGCCAGAGCCTGAATGGACTTGAGGCCAGACTGCCGGTCACAAGACTCACGATAGTGACAGTTGGACTGGCGAAGGATCGAAGTTACTACCTCGTAATAAATTCAAATTGGGCTTATGATATTGCTTTGGAAATAAGATATAGAAAAGCCAACCAATACATAGGCTTTCTTCAACATTATCACACATACACACACATTCTGGAGAACAAAACATACACCACAAAAGTAAACACAGTGCTCCAATTAAGCCGGTAGCAAGGGTGAGCCAACAAACCTAATTGAAATATTATGACAGATATAAAAATATAATAGAAAAGTGCTGGCTGCCTGCACACCAAAATATCGCAGAGAAGCAGTGTTGTATATTTTTATATATATTTTTGTCTGGGGTTAATTTTTTTCATTGTGTCGCGGATCCCCTAGGACCTTCTCACGGACCCCCAAGGATCCGAGGACCCCAGTGTGGGAACCACTGGCTTAGATGACGCTAGGTTTCTCACTGGTTTATATGTCTCGGGCATAATTGTTGAGAAAAATGGACTACTTTCCCATTTTCATACACTTGTGTTCACAAAAATCATCCGGATCGCTTGTCAGAGTCGTTAATTGCTCACGGCTGGCATCGAATACTCCCCGGCATTCCATATCTTAGGTTTTTTTCACCGTTTACCGTTTTCAGTACAACTAAAAAGTGCAGTTACGTTAGATTTTCCAAATCGGTGTATGATTCCCTAAACAAGCCTCCGAATCAGTACTCAAACATTTTCTTAATCCTCGTAACCAGTAGGTATTATAACGCACACATGCCTGCAGTAGTCAAATTATTTGTATTGTTAGTCACAGGTACTTATCTATCAGATGAACAAATCGAATTACATATGAAGGGTTTGGAGATTACTGGCATTTTAGCCTGTGGTGCACACAAAATAACCCTGCTTTCTGAATTTGACAAAACGAAGCAAAAACCTAATTAAAAATAGAAGAAATATATTAGACACGGTTGAAATAAAATAAAATAACCTATATGAACACCAATGGCCAATCACAGTGATGTCATTCAGCACCATTCAAAAAGGAAGGAAAAGAACAGACATATTAATTTAACATCTAGCTCTAGAAATGAAACGAATTTGAATTAATGTAATGCTCTGCAAATATTCTTCAAATAAATAATTAAATTGTTGATAACTATGTAGCTGTGATAACTATGTCCTACAATTAGTGTTACGAGACACAAATCTGCACAGCAAGTGATTTAAACGGTTGATGGATATTACAAAATGAAGACAAAGTCACAGGTCAATAATCTATGCAAATTTTTATTTTTATGCTAGACACAAGCGTTCACTTCCTTATTAGTATATTGGAAACATTTTAATGAAAATTACCCAATGAAGTCGTTCTCCTTCTGCCCTCGTTGACATCAAGCATATCAAAACGGACGCTTCGAACGAAGTTTATTCGTTAGCGCAAAAAAGAAACCTTTGTACCAAGCTGATTACTGAAAAGATAAAAATCTAAATGGACTCAACTACTGAAGGCATTCTAACGTCAATCTCTTTCACTATCTTGAGAATGTAAAAATTTGTTACGACAGTGAACTTATAAGTGAACTTATAAGTGAACAGTGAACTTATAAGTGAACTTATAAGTGAACAGTGAACTTATAAGTGTACTCTTATTTTGAACAAAAATCATTTCTCTATGATAAACAATACGGCTTTCGCTGTAAAAAATCAACAACACAGGCAATATTAAATCATTTACAATTCCTTTATTCTAATATAGATAACGGAAAGACTGTCTTCTCTGTATTTCTTGACTTTCGAAAAGCATTCGATTGTGTGGACCATAACATATTACTCTCGAAACTACACTGTTATGGCATTCGTGGGGTTGCCCATGACTGGTTCAGATTATATCTAACAAATCGGAAGCAATACGTTGTCATTGACGACGCAAAATCGGACCCACAGAAAATTAGCCATGGAGTTCCACAAGGATTTGTTCTTGGGCCTCTCCTTTTTCTGATTTTTATCAATGATATTATTAAATCTACATCATTTTTCAAATTCATACCTTTTGCCGATGACAGTACGCTCTCTGCGGTCCTTCCGAACCAAAATCCCACTACGATTGCGGAGAGTATAAATAATGAATTCCATAAGGTTTCACTGTGGCTTAAAGCTAATAAAATATGCCTTAATATCGATAAAACAAATTATATTACATTCTCATACAAGAAAAATATATCTCTACCATGCATTAAAATTGGCGAAGGTGAAATCAAAGAAACCAACTCATGCAAATTTCTGGGCATCATAATAGATAAACATCTGACCTTCAAAGAGCACATCGCTCATATTAGTTCTAAATTATCAAAATCCATCGGAATCCTGAATAAAGGTAAAGGTTTCCTGTCTGAAACAGCCTTACTAATGCTTTATCGAACGCTCATATCACCATACTTGCAATACGGAATAGAAGCATGGCATGGAACTGATAAAAATAAAACCAATATAATTTTTACTCTGCAAAAAAGAGCCATCAGAGCGGTAAAGAACCTAGAATATAATGCTCACACAAATGATTCATTCAAAAATTTACAAATACTTAAACTCTCGGATCTCTACAAAATCTCCATCTGCAATTTCATTTACAAAACATTAACTAATGATGGCGACAATAGCCTACAACAGTTATTAACTGCGCAAACTGGTCATCACGACCATTTAACGCGAAATAGAAGTAAATTCATGCTTCCTTATTATTCAAAGGCCCGCTCGCAACACAGTATACTATTCGTTGGAACTAAAACTTGGAGCTCAATACCTGCGGAGATCCGTGAAAGTAATTCTTACAAGGTATTTAATAGAAATCTTGAGTCTCACTTCTTATCAGAATACTAGTCGTGTAAGATCACCAAGTCAAATCCTGCCTCCTACATGTCTGGTCCTAATAATGCAATTTGCCATGAGTAATATCGCCGATTTTCAGTCTGCTCCTAAATCGTTATCGAATATACTGTTAAATATAGTCCATATGACCTATATTGTAAAATTAAACATCAATATCGACTTCATTATCTTGTTGATCAGTCTAATGCGTAACTAGGCTAAGTGAATTAGGTTAAACATTATTGTACGCCCTAGAATAATGTAATGGTAGGATGCCCTAGAAGTCGCTGAACTTATTCGGGCCCACAGGTAGCTATACTCAACTTTGACCATTGTATTAGACTTGAGAAACATTCTACCTCTGTATCACCTGTGGTAAATAAATTGTTTAAATTGTTTAAATTGTTAAAACAAGTAGTGAGGAAAACGAGACCCTAATTTGACGCAAAGTTTAACCCAGAACATAACTCATTTTAAAAATGCAATTACGTTAATTTAACTCATTTATAGTCAAATAAGTTAACGACTATAATTATACGACGACTATAATTTATGTAATTTATAACATAACTTACGACGATTTAAAATTACTTAGAACGTGGGCCCAGGTCTGGTGATAGTAACCTACAAGGACAACGAAACGTTAAAAAAAGGCCACGCTAGAAGTCGCATGTGACTCCAAAGCATTAAACTCTTGATCGCGTGCTCTGATTCACTTTCTCACTACTGTCACATCTTCCATGGTAATGTCACACGAGGATAGCATGTGATATTATTTCTATCTACTGTCACACTCCTAGTTACTTTACTTCCAGTACATTTACGAGAGGGTAGGGGTTGCGTGAAAGTCATTCAAGGTTTTCTCTTTACTAGGCACAGTACGAGTTGACCAAGAGGATCTAAAACTCGGACGATCTTTCGGGGAAAACGGGAGAGCAGAGGGTACTTGTCGCTACGGGAGTAAGCGAGAAAATAGAATGGTACAATCATCGAGGATCAAAAATGGACATTGTCGCCAGAAAAGGGTTTGAGATTGTGATGCATGGTGCATTCTGGAATAATTGAATTTTATCGTAAGCACATAAATAGAGTTTGAGTCACAACGGTATTTTGAAATTAAGACAAAATTAAAATTTATGGTAATTATTTTAGAATTTTTTCGGGCACCACATACACACATGGGTTTCGTAAGACCTATGTCAATAATCGAAATAAATTATTAGGAGAAAGCCTGGAAAAATGTATTTCCTTTGTAACGTAATCTAGGTTTGAGAATGGATGTAAATAGAAGTTAAAAAAACGTAATACAAGTGACGACGCATAGTTGAAAACACTCTTGTCATTGCGCACTTACAATGAAATACAATCGGAGGAACTTACGATTTTAGGAATCAATGTTGAAAATAAAATGCGTCTTAGACCATGAAGTCAATATCCGGAACTATCTTTTCACGCCTACGTATGAAAAAAGTAAAAAAACTAGTACGCCAATTAACGATCACGGAGAAAATGAAATATTTTACCACAGAACAACTTTATCTTATTTCCTGCGCTAATAATACTGGCACCAAAGATTTCACCGGAGTCTGAAACATAAAAAATTCTTGTAAAATGCTACCTAAAACATTTTCAACATAACTGTAGTAATCCATGAAATTAACTACCTAAATAATGCTGAAATATTATACTCCCGAGCGTGAGAAACGACAAATGAACAACAAGAAACAATAAAGCTTCTAGGATATGAATAAAAAAGGAAACACTAATGTCATGTTACGTTAATACATATAGAATGAAATTACAACGCTTTTTAAATTGTCATAATACAAGGGTCCTGAGTTGATAAACATATATGGGTGCCATGACAGCCCACGTCAATGCTGGTAAAAAACACAGCAAAACATAAGAATATTTTCCATTGCGAGCTATTTTAAGTTCGATAATGTTTATTGACGAATGTAATACAACTTTTCTTTCGCTTCATATATTGTGCACAATGAGCTCAATATAGCTGGTGGAAGCATTAAGTTAAAGCAGTAGCATCACAATGAGCTTTCAGTGTTGAAAATATTTAATTTAACTGTTCCGCTGCTTAGCAGGAGCTGATAGTTGCATAACAGATCCCCAGCATCCGTTGCCTGAACTGTAGCTGTAAAATATTTTTGCTACCAGTGTGATTAGAAGAGTGATGCTCTGGCGCTTATATGCTTCTAGAATTTCCTTCCACAGGTGTGAATGAATAGCAGTTCAGTTTCATACTGACCTCGATAGAGTGGCTTTTAACATATTTAGAAATTGTTATCAGAATACCTCCCCATACATCGTATCTTGTAAGCAAATTGCTGCTAAATGTGATACTGGAGGACTTAACACTTGGGCCGTCTTCGTAATGTATTTGGTGGTATTGTATGATGTGGACCTTATGTTGTCGGCTTCTTGATTGATGGTTGATTGATGTAGAATGGTTACTCCTGATTTTTGCATCGTAGAAAGAGCAAAAAGAAAGAAAAACAGTTCATTTCCAATAAAGTTGATACATGAAATGTTCAACAATGGTTTTTAAAATAACTTACGATTAAAATCCTTAGTTGACACTCTCACACATGGGTATCGCAATACCCATGTCAATTGTCGAAACAAAGGTGGTTGAGAGAAAAGCACGATAAAATGAGTTCCCTTCGGGGCGATAACCTGATTTTGACAACGCATAAAAGTACACTTAACTAAGAAAACCTAATCCTAATGACGCATTGTTCAATACACCCTCGTTAGAGCTTGCTTTTATTGAAATATGAGCATACGAACATAGGAACTAGTAATATGAGGGATTAAAGTGGAGAGTAAGATAAGTAGATTCAAATTATTTTGCGCAAAGATTATTATGCATCAACTAGTGTGCCAAATAACGAGCTCTGAGAGAAAAAAATATTTTACCATAACACAAATTTATGATATTTACTACCTACGCTAATAATCCTATCACAAAAGAGATCACCGGAGTTAAAGACGTGAGATGGATTGTTGTACAATGGTAACCATAACATTTGTAACATAGCTGAAACAGTCCGAAAAATAAACTACCTAAAATAATGTTGTCATAATATACTCACGAGCGTAAGAAACAACTAATTGCCACACAAGACGAATAAGAACATTTTAGGACAGGAATATATATATATAGATTTACAATGTTAAGACTTTCCCCGTCTCAAGTTCGTTTGGAGGATTCTCGCCTTAGTAAGGAAAATGAATTATAAAAAAATCGGAAATCAAATATTAAGGCAAGTCAGCTTTACAAAACACTTGTAGTACATTGAAAGTAGACAATAGAACACGCAAATTTAGACATTAGGTCTATGGAACGAACGCGCTAAACATTTACATGTAACGAGAACAATTAACGCTAAATTGGGTCGTTTGGGCAGGGTAACCGGTAAGGGTAATGAGGAGTCGTGCGAGTTTGTTCTAGATACCTAGAACAAAAGAAATAAATTTATGAACAACGGAACGCTTACTTTCTACACTGGACACTTTATCGATACAAATTAAACTTCGACGCTTGCTTCTTACATTGATCACTATATCAATGCAAACTAAACATTAAATGCCAAAATAATGAAATTATCACAAAAATGCTTACCAGAAGCATGGACATCGCAGGCAAAAAAGAGCTAACATAGTGAACGTTGCCCGCCGCTCGGGCGCAAACTAAAGAGCCGTTTACACTAGGGGACATTTGCGCTGTGAGGCGCGACACGTGTATACGAGGCTCACCAGTGAGGCTCATATTTGTGTGTGCTTATGCAAAGTTCCCCTTTAGCTTTGATCGAGTTCGTAATGCACTACACTCAAGAGCCTCGTAACTACCGTGGCGAATATTGAACTTCGTGTAAACACACACAAATATTAGACTCAGTGGTGAGCCTCGAATACACGTGTCGCGCCTCAAGTCCGAAATGTCCCCTAGTGTAAACAGCCCTTAAAAGAGAAATGAGCAGAGGGATATACCTTTAGATGTCAAAGGTATTTTGATACTTCATCATTATCGCTAACTAATCCTAACATAAATATATTTACGAAATGCACATATACATACATCTACGGAAATATTCGCATACAAGCAATCACATTGCATACGCTTACTACAAAAATGTGGTGCATGTGGTATAATGTAATGAAATACAAGATAATTACCGATAGAAATTAGTAACTACTTTTCCAGTACATAATGCAGCTTACAATTATTGTGTAGAAGCAAGATAGCGAGCTATTTTGGTTTTGAATTCTCTTAATGTTTGAGGAATTTGATACTCTGGGGAAATTTGTTTCACAGTAGGGCACTTGATATTGGCAGAGCTTTCTGCTCAATATCAAATGAACGGTATTGGATTAAGATATCATGTCAATCCTAAAGGTCCATTCTCACCACAGGCTTCCGACCTCGGTTAGACCTGCGTAAGATGCTAGCACTTGGAGGCTCGTGCATCATTGCCTCCTGGGTGGGAATCGAGTAATCAGGTACTTCTGGGTCAGGTTCATTAGTCAAAGGTGGTGGGTATGAATTTTGAGCAGGTTGTCGAATCAACATGGTTTCCGCAGTAGGTTGTTCCCTGGGTTCAGGCATGGTGTTCAAGCAGGTAATAACTTGGTCCAGGTGTTGACGAACGACCTCTCCCCTCTGCAGTGTGCACTTGTAGGACACCGGGCCCGTTTTCTCAACGGTAATAGAAGGGGTCCATTTTGGGAAACCCGGTGTGTATTGACGGACCATCACAGGTGACTCCGGTGGAATGTCAACCGCGCGAGACCCTGGGTGGTATCTTTTCTGAGCGTCCTGGTGTTGAGCAGCTTTGGACGCTATTGCTTCTGATGGCCAAAGTAGATCAAGACGGGAGCGAACTTTCCTGCTTAACATCAGTTCGGCAGGCCTAACACCTGTTGTCGTGAGGGGTGTTAGCGGATAGTTGAATAGGAACCTGTCTAGTGCTAGGCGTAGGGGTTACGTTGACTTTCGTATATTCTTCTTGAACGTTTGTACCATGCGCTCTGCCAGTCCATTAGTTGAAGGATGGTATGGTGCGCTCGTAATATGCCGCATACCACATGCCTTCACAAATTCTTGGAATTCAGCCGATGTGAAACACGTTGCATTGTCCGAAACAATTGTTACCGGAAATCCAAATATCGCAAAAGTGTGTTTCAGGCACGAGATCGTTTCGCTAGAGGTTTTAGTAGATGTGGAAAAAATTTCAACCCACTTGGAGTGTGCGTCCACGATCACTAGATAGTATTTTCCAACCATTGGGCCCGCGTAGTCGATGTGTATGCGATGCCAAGGCTTCGTAGGCCATTCCCACGGATGGAATTCAGCTTTCGTCGGTGCAGCTCGAGTGCTTAGGCACTCGCAGCATGACTTAGTCGTTTCTTCTAAATCTTTATCCAGAAGGGGCCACCACACATAGCTGCGAGCTAGTTCCTTCATCCTGGATGATCCTGCATGGCCAGAGTGAAGTTCATCCACTATGGCTCATCTGAGGGCTTGGGGCACAATTATTCTTGCTCCCCAGAGTACACAGCCATTTTGTGTGGACAATTCGTCTCTCCTCCTAGTGTACGGAACGAGATCAGGGTCACCAATTACCGTCGAAGGCCAGCCTACCTGGCAGTATTTGTATACCTTAGAAAGTACTGGGTCCCTTAGGGTGCCATCACGAATGTGGGTGCTGGTGACCGGAGCTGACTCAAGGAAGTTTACTAGGGACGTCAAATCCGCGAGAATGGGTGTGGCTTCCTCGTGAGCTGTCAGGGGTAGACGAATGAGAGCATCAGCCGTGCCCAACAGCACGCCAGACCGGTGACGCAAGGTGAACTTGTAGGACTGGAGCAGTAGAGCCCACCTTTGAATGCGTCCGGATGCCATCGGAGGGATGCTTCTACCCGGATCAAATAGTCCTAGTATGGGTTTGTGGCCGGTGATTACCGTAAATTCCTGTCCCCACAGGTCGCAATGAAATTTCCGGAGTGCGAACACTATAGCCAGAGCTTTTTTCTCAGTCTGGGAATAGTTACGTTCCGTTGCTGTTAGAGTTTGGGAGGTAAAATAGGCGGGGCGTTCAATTCCATCAATTAGGTGACACAGCACCGCTCCCACACCATACGCACTACTGTCAGCCACGACCACTATGGGTAGGCTAGGGTCAAAACGGATAAGAGTCTGGGAGTCTAGGAGAGCTTGTTTAGACTTCTGGAATGCCCTCTCCTGACTTGCATCCCATTTCCAAGGAGTTTTATCCCGCAGTAAGGCATTTAGGGGCTCCAACATGGTCGCAGAAGATTTTTAGGAATTTCCTGTAAAAATTTAAGAGCCCTAGATAAGCCTTCAGCTGAGTCACATTAGTAGGAGCTGGGGCATTCCGGATAGCTGCTACCTTCTCGGCCGTGGGGTGCAACCCATCCTTGTCAATCTGATATCCAAGGTAGGATACGTGTGATACCCCTATTTGGCACTTCTCCATTTTCAGTTTTAGCCCTGCCTCCTGTAGTTTAGATAAGACTTGATGGAGACGCTTGGAGTGCTCTTGCTCATTAGTAGCACTAATTACTACATCATCCAGGTAACATAACACTCCTGGGAGGCCCTGCAATAGTCCTTCCACGGCACGCAGAAAGATTCCGGGTGCTGAGGCTATGCCGAATCTTAGCCTATTATAAGCAAACAGACCTATGTGGGTGTTGATCACGGTGAGCTCCTTAGATTCATCGTCCAACGGTAGTTGGGCGTGCGCTTGAGACATGTCTAGCTTGGAGTATATAACTCCTTCGGATAACCTGCTAAATAAATCTTCCACCCTGGGCATAGGGTAGGTATCTAGCCTAGTGGCCCGATTGACTGTCAATTTATAGTCGCCACAGATTCGGATGCTCTGATCAGCCTTGAACACGGGAACAATAGCCGCTGCCCGTCTAGAGTACTGTACAGGGGTGAGGATACCTTCTTGCACCAGTCTATCTAGTTCTGCCTCCACCTTAGGTCTAAGTGAGTAAGGCATGTTCCTGGCTCTACAAAACTTTGGGGGCACGGAGGGGTCCACTTCGAACTTGAAATTCCTTCCCTTAAAGCAACCTAGGCCTGGTTGAAAAAGGTCGCTGAATTTTTCTACTAGCTCTTCAGGGCGAGTCATCAGCTTATGTACCCCATTAGCTACTATAGTTAGTCCTAGGGAATCAATCAGGTCCCTACCCAGCAAAGCTGGACCTCCCCTGTCTGCCACTACAATAGTTGCTAGCTGAGGAGCCCTACCGCTAGCTTCACGCAGGATGTTAGCCCTAATCTCCCACAAACCACTAGTTCAGCTCCACCATAAGTCCTAAGCTTAACATCATAAGGTCTCAACTCGGGTCTTGTCTTGGTGGGCAACTTTAAGTAGGCAGGCTTAAAAGGATAGACCTGGACGCGCCTGTGTCTACCTCCATTTCCAATGAGGTATTGTTTAGCAACAATTTTATTTTTATGGGGGGGGGGGGGGGGTTTCATTCCCTCGGCAATGGAGAAAATCTCCCCATAGCAACCCTGATTAGCAGCTGGGTAGTCTGCACTAGTTGCATTGTTAGTTTTATTAGGATTAGGGTGATGTTCCCTCCCCCTTTTTCATGCATAGCATGCACAAAAGTATTTTTGTTGTCTTTAGCAGATTTTTGGTTTTTCAATTTGAAGCAACATTTCTTAAGATGGTCCAGGTGTTGACGGGGGAGGTTATAGATCACAGTAATGCCACAACCATGACAAACACTGTCTTTATAGGGGCAATCTCTATATCTGATAGGCTCTCTGATCTGATTTGAGGCTAGCTTGAGCCTGAGTCTTGCCCTGGGGCTTGTTAGTAGTTTGCTGTACTCTAGACTGACCAACATTTAAAATAGAATTAGGTTGTCTCAACACCACTGTTTCTCTCAGTTGGGTTTCTTTAGCAGTTGCCAGATCCACAGTTTTTTGCCATGTCAGGCCAGCGTCATTCAGCAAACAATTTTAAACATCATTACTGGCTACACCCAGAATGAACCGATCCAGCAAGGTTTCTTCAAACACTTCCTGTTTAAAATTACAGGTATCTGAAAGGGCCTTCATGCTAGCCACAAAATCAGCAATGCTTTCCCCTTGTTTCTGGTTCCGCTTATGAAGCCTAAACCTTTCAAATATCTGGTTGCGTGTCGGCTTAAAATGCCGTCTTAACGCTTCCATGATCTCATCCTCGTCGCCAGTTATCAGATACTAGCCTGAAATAATATTAGTAGTAATAGCAGTGGCAGAGTACCCAATTTAAGATAGACTGTGCCAATACACATAGTAATCCTACTCTAGACTTCATCACAGTATAGGTTAAACATCACATAGATAATATTTGTGCTCCACATAGATACCACACTGAATAGCAATTATTGACACATCAATAATTAAATATAAGCAAATAGGGACTCACCTCTTTGATAGCCCTAAGCTATAAATATACTCAAATAAACATGTGGCCAGTAAGAGTAGAGCGGAGATAGGTTGGAAATGTAGGATAGTAGAATAGAATTAGTAGTAGGTAGTTAGAAATAGCTAAGGGTAGTACTAACCACTGTTTGATAATATATACACACGCAGCTCAGCATTAACTGTTTAGCTGGCTGTAGCCAGTGAGGAACTGACCTGCGATCTTGCCGTCTCGAGCGTTGCCAACTTTAGGTCTCTCTAACTAGAACTTACATTACTCGCTATATTACAGTCAGTGACGGTGGGAAGATGAAATTTCGCTATTTCAGCATTGTTCTGAGGAAGATATAAAGAGGAGAATACAAATTGGTCTTTTGACATTAAAAACCTTTCATGAATAGGAGTCCAACCGAGCTTATTTAGGAGAGGTATTACGCTATCACTTTTTTTCAATTTACCTTTGCATACCACCTTGGCTTTGAAATTCATATATTGTTGTGACTCTTTTTGAAGAAATTGAGGTATATCTTCCCATACCAGGCTACAATAGTCAATCAGCGATAAAAACTAAAGATTAAGTTGCCAATAATCTAGATGTTTCGACGAGCATAGTTACTCTTTATACGATGAAAAAACATTAAAGTTCCGTCAATTTTGCTGCAAGTAGTCTCAACGTAAGATTTGTAGGACATATTTCCGTCGAACCAGATACCTAGACTTTTAACTTTTTCTGATGTATTAATTTTATCAGTTCCCACTGCAAAAGTAAGATCTGAATTTTTTGCTTGCATCTTTGAATCCGATAAAAATGCATTGCGTTTTACTAGCATTTAATTTTAGAACATTTCGGTCGTACCATGATCTCAGGCTAATCAGTATAGTTTCGGCTTTAATTCGCGTCTGTGGTATTTCAAATACAGAACTTGTTATTGAAATTTGAAAATCATCTGCATACATTGAGATCCGTGTTTTAAAAGGCATTTGAGGGAAATCATTAATGAAAATAGAAGACAGCAGCGGACCAAGAATGGGGAGCACCAAAACTGTTTTGAATGAATGGAGGCAATTCGTTTTCTAAGCGGACTGCATGAGATCGATTTGACAAGTAACTTTCAAACCATTGCGTGTCTACTCCCAAGTTCAATATTTTTCATAGAAGTCTATCATGTTCGACACTATCGAACGCTTTAGAAAGATCTAGTAGCAGTAAGAGTGTTATATTCTTTTTATCGATGGCACTGTATATTTTTTCAGAGATATTGAGCAGAGCTTCTTGAGTGCTAGTGAAAGGAATAATTATTATAAACTTATTATGGTAATCTCATTATTCAAAAAGATCAATTATTAAACTAAGGAATTGAGTAACAATACATTACAAGAGAACACAGATAAGAAAAAAGGATGAAATATTCATCAATGGCATTTAGAGTGAATTGGTCTAATGTTAAACTAAAACTTGGAACTCAATACCTGCGGAGATCCGTGAAAGTCATTCTTATAAGGTATTCAAAAAAAAATCTTGAGTCTCACTTCCTATCAGATTACTAGTCGTGTAAGATCACAGAGTCAAACCTTGTCCCCTACATAACTGGTCCTAATAATGTAATTTGCCTTGGTTAATTTCGCCGATCGTCAGTCTGTTCTTGAATCGTTTGTCGAATATACTGTTAAATCTATAGAAAAAAAGAGGATTGATTAATGTTATATATAGGATATTGAAATATGCGGAGTTCCGTAATGGGAAAATTTACCGTAATTTATTACGTCAAATGTTAGAACGACATTTAAACAAGACTAATGCACTAAAGCTAAGGGCAACAAAGGTAAGAGTCCTTCAGAGCCGGTCTTCTGGGAGACAGGCGGGCGGTCCACTTGCGATCTCTGACTGCTGTCGTAGGAAGCAAGCACCCGTGCTCTGTGGAGTTAGTTGCAGTTAGTTACGATATAGTGTTTAGTCTTAGGTTTAATACGGTTTATCGTTGTAAAATAAGTTTTTAGGTAATACGTTTATAAGTTTTTAGGTAATACGTTTATAAGTTTTTAGGTAATACGTTTATAAGTTTTTAGGTTATAAGTTTATAAGTTTTTAGGTTATAAGTTTTTAGGTTATAAGTTTTTAGGTTATAAGTTTTCAGGTTATAAGTTTTTAGGTTATAAGTTTTTAGGTTATAAGTTTTTAGGTTATAAGTTTTTAGGTTATAAGTTTTTAGGTTATAAGTTTTTAGGTTATAAGTTTTTAGGTTATAAGTTTTTAGGTTATAAGTTTTTAGGTTATAAGTTTTTAGGTTATAAGTTTTTAGGTTATAAGCTTTTAGGTTATAAGTTTATAAGTTTTTAGGTAAGTTATAAGTTATAAGTTTTTTTAAGGTAAGTTTTAAGAATGCATGGGGAAACGTCGTCCTAACCACCCAGCTCAAGGCATGGCAAGTAATTGGTTACTGAACTAATAGTTCACAAACCTCCAATAAGCTCGTGAGCATCAGGACGTGCCGGGAAGTGGAGTCAGGCGGGTGGCTGGTGAGCGGAGCAGTCAGCAGCAAGTAGGATTAGCCCGTCATCCCCGTCCGCTCGGTCCTCGGTGGAACGGAGAAGCGCAGCGTAGCGATGCGAAGGAAACCCCACTGGCGTCCCTGCGTTGGCAGCACGGGAGATTCCGCTGGGGATGCGGAGGCCGGTGGAAACGGCAAAGGCTGTGTAGGCTCCAGTAATAAAGTTGAAGTTGTGAGGTCAATGGCTGGTGGCGATCTGAATCGGCCTCGAGAAAATTTGAGAGGTCAGTGCAGTTTGGCTCAAATGTTGTATTCAATTGGCTGTATTCAGGATGGTAAACTACAGTTCAAAAACCAAAGACGAGCCTAGAGCTGGGTTTTGAAATTTTTATATATTAAAGTAATAAGTTTTTGCTACATCAATTTTAAAGTTAATATTCTGAGATTAAGTTTTACTTATAATAAGTTAAATGTTAATTTAATTTTATTCCTTAATTTTAAGTTCACGAGGAAACAAGCTTAACTTTAATTAATTGTAAAACGATTACAGGATAGCCTGTAAGTTTTCTGTACAAAATCTAGTCCATATGAACTATATTGTGAAATGAAGGATCTAATTTCGAGTTAATTATCTCATTGATCAGTCTAATGCGTCTCTAGTTTAAGTGAATTAGGTTACACATTATTGTGCTCCTAAGACTAACCTTGATGGTAGGATGCCCTAGAAGTCACTGAAGTTATTCGGGCCCACAGGTAGCTATACTCAAATTTGACCATTGTACTAGACTTAAGAAACATTTTATCTCTGTATCACCTGTGGGAAATAAATTGTTTTGTTTGTTACATGTGGAGGGAGTTTTGATTTGGGTGAGCTTCAAGTGTCGCTGGTATGCCTTATGCAGAATTCCAAGACGTGATATGGGTTTTAATAGAATGTGAAGCAAAACCAAATGCTCCGGGGATGTGGGACATTTTATGTTTGGTTGGTCTGGATTTAGCGGGATACCAACTACAAACACAAAGACTCGAGAATATGTTTTCAATTAAAGCGCGAGAGGACAATGAAGACACATTTGGAACTCGGCTTTTTTGTGGTCTTTATTTGAAGGAGCCGAGAGGATCACCGAGACTTGTTCCTGCAGATCTTGGCTGAAGATACTTCGCAGTCCTGGAAGCAGCTGCTCCGGCAGGTTGACGAGGTCGTACGTGTATTTGTATTAAGGGTATTCAGTTCACTGAGGGACAATTTAAACCGGGCACAAAATCGGTGCGTCTCTATATGTGGGCAAAGCCTGCTGAATTTGAGCAGGTGAGTTTAATCACTGGTGCCGTGACTGGAACGGTTCCAGATCTTAATCGGTATAGTAATTTAAGCTCAAGGCCTAGGGATTTGTGTTTATGGTAAGTGTGGTGTTTGGCGGCGTCGGAGAATCTGGAAATATTCAAGGACGCTGGATGACAATATCCACGGAAAGACACACAAGGAAACCACCAACAACTGTTCCCCATCAAGCTTTTACGTTCACATCACGGGAAAACCCTGAGTTCTTTCTATTGATCCCGTCAGAGCTTGATTTCTCTTTTTAAGCTCAAACAATAGAATAAGGACAGACGAAACATGCCGGCAAAATACCCTTTTACTAATCTACCAACTTCAATATAAGCCGGACAGGAACGAGAAGTTAATTTGCGTCAAAAATCGTAAGTGGTTAGACATATTAGGAAAAACTACATGGAGCGTATAATTTTTAGCCAGCGATCATCATATCAATCCTGGTGAATTTATAATACGTCCATATGGCGCCGTAACCAATGTTTCTGGCATATGGAGTCTCACGCTATTTCACGAAACCCCCAGGTAGCGATAAACACTGCACACTGTGCTGACTATACACGGAAATATCATTAACACTGCACAAGTGTGCTGACTATAAATGGAAATATCATTAACACTGCACAAATGTGCTGAATATAATGGAAATATCATTAACACTGCACAAGTATGCTGAATATAAAGGAAATACTGAACATATTAATCAACACGCCAACGCCTCTAACGAGAATCGCTTAGAAATGCTAAAACACATAAAAATACTTAGGAACTACTAAGGAACACATTCACCATTGTGAGTTTAAATCTAACACTGAACTAAAAGCACTTATTTATACTTACGCGACGAGCTCTTCACAACACCAAATCAAGGCACGAAATGAGGCTAGGAACGCGTGACTGGAATGTTGCCACAACGCCTAGGTTTACTCTAGCGATTGTTTGGTATTATTTTATATTTGTGTGATTTACACAAAAACATTAAGATTAATAATTATAATTAGAAAATTATTAGTAATAATTCAAAATAAGATAGTTTATGCCAATAATTATGTTATTTAAATGTTGATGAAAAATTTTAATGATATGAGACATTTTTGTAGCGACTGCTACAGACATTCCCGGATGTGGGTCCAAAATGTGGCCAGACGGGTAAGAGGAGTTTAGACTTTGAAAAAAAAAATTATTAGAAAAATAATAAAATTCATTTCATGGCACCACATTTTCATTCCAAGCAAGAGTTATATTTTTTTATCGATTTAAATTTCAGCATTCTATTTAAGCTGAACTTGAACTTGAACTTGAACTTGAGGGCCGACAGTGTCGGGGCCTTTGTAATGGCCTACAATTCCCTCCACAATTTTCACACAAAGAGTTCAGCGCCTGGTACCAGACTTGTCCACTAAACTATTCAGGATCTACCAATCCTTGTCACAAGCCACCATTGGATGGCATCACCGGGACAACCAGTGTGTCAAAACATCACCCCTAGGCACATTGGGTCATTACAGCCCACTCTACCTGACTGGCTCATTCCAGTCACTGTCTCTTACTCCAGGCACGCACAAGAAATACTTTCATAGCCTCAATGATACTCACATTACACTCCTGATCCAATCCAGCAAGACAGCTCATACCGCAATCATCTTCAGCACACCTGGCATTCCACTCATTCTCTCCATACTGCTCAAACACCACATTCATAAAACTCTCTCTCTCTTGCTCATACTTACTACATTCCAGCACAAAATGCTCAATTGTTTCCTCCACTCCACTAGTACACTGCCAACATAATCTGTTATTATTCTCATTCCATCTCCATGTACGTCTGTTCACACTCAATGACCTACTTCTCACAGCAAACAAGAGTTGACTCCCAAAACTACCATCATAGAACATCTCAAACTTAGGTGCTTCCTTTTTCATATACCAGTCAAGTGTTGACTTCCGCATCATGCTAAGCTTCCACTTATTCAATCCATACTCTTTTGTTTGCCTCTCAATCTCTTTCTTCCACCTCTTGCAGTCCCACTCAGGCCCTACACCTCCAACAGTTATTAAACTCCAGTCATCCACAGGTCTCCCAATTCTAACATGAATAATTTTTTGCATACTAAGTTTCCTTGCATGCCCCCAACATACTTTCTCCCAATAGCTTACACTCAGATTCCATCCAAAAATTCGCTTTACCCACCTGTTATTCTGCTTTCTTTCAATTCTCACCTTATAATTCAGCACTGCTTCCATTATTCTTTCTGAAAATAGGCTCCACCCTAGGTCACCTCTAATAGCTTCTGAAGATGTCCATTTTGGAGCACCCAATGCTACACGTCCTACCTTATTTTGTATCACATCCAGCTTTTCAAGATCACTTCCATTCCAAGCAAGAGCACTCATACCATACATGACACTAGGTACAGCAACGTACTTCCACATTCCTCTCACACATTCGTATTTGTTTGCTCTGTATCTGGCCACACTACCTAACCGTCCACTCCACTGCATTGCTTTTGCCACTTTTTCACCTTTAGTTCTAGTACATCCATCTTCACTTATCATACAACCTAGATATTTGTATTCTTTTGTTCTACCTATTCTGATTTCTCCAATATTCCACAGTCTGTCTCTATCAGTCTCATCACTATTTATAACCATGACCTTACTTTCATCGGCACCAAAGTTCATCTTGAAATCTGTACTATATCCGTTCACAATGTCAAGCATCCTTTGTAGTTCATGACCACATTCACTAACCACAACCACATCATCAGCATACAACAAACAGCTCAGTCTCTCATTACCAACTTTCAGTCCTAAGCCACTCCCTCTCAGTCGAACTGCTAATTCCTCTGTGTACAATCCAAACAACAGGGGGGACAGAGTACAGCCCTGTCTCACTCCTCTAAAGGCCCCCTCACACGCGCAAATATATATACAGACAAATCTGAACTGGTGCTGAATTCGTGCGTTTGTACGCTGATTTCAGGTTGGTACAGACTTATGAGGCAGATCAGGTATGCTTGATAATTTTGGAGCGACCGGCTGCAATCCTTGACATGACGTCAGTGTCACGCCAGCCTTCGTGGGTGGTACGCGACTGTACTCTGCCTCTCTCCATTCTTATACACTTCAATTAGCAATTTCGCATTTGTATATTCACTACTTTTTAAGAACCATTCTTTAGCCCATATTGAGCGAGCTTTTACATCTCTTTTATTTCTTATTCATTGCAACTATAGCAAATCCCATCAACTGTACGAGCTCGCCGTCTCAAGTCGCTATTCTTGAACGTACTCTCCGCCTAGCTGCTACTAGTATATATGTATATATATACTGGCACACGCTTCAGTATATACTGAAGCGTGTGCCAGTCTTTGTCAAGTTTGCAGTGCGTGGTTTGCATCGTGTGAGGGGTCTTGAGACCGACAAACCAAATTCAGTTCAGATTGTCTGCAGACATATTTGTACGTGTGAGGGGGCCTTAACATGTGCGCAGCCCCTTTAACAAGTGGACTCAACTACCCGTATTACCGGGTCCAATAGCACACATATTTACCGAGCACCCATCTGGGGCCTGGTAACGCTACACGTTAAGATAATTAAACATTTAAGCGGAGCGTCAATAGCAGGAGTCTCACCTGAAGATCTTCGAAAACAATGTTCAGGTGAACACGTTTCACTGTAGCCGGCTTTCAAGGACCCGAGGGCCCACTGTAGCGAGGGCAGAATGCCGAGTCACGCGCAGCACACAAGAGAGACGTGCGCCCGCGATCACGGCCGTATCCAATCTGACGTGGCAGCCTCCGGTTGCCACGCACATCAGCTTGCTTGAATCCTTCGCGACGGCTTAGGACTCGTACAAGAAGATCAGACGAACGTTTTAGTGTTAACGTTTACATCTTTCGCCGTAGACGTGAGGACCCCCGCCATTGCTCCGCTTAGTCGTAAAATTATCAGCGTAATTAATTTTTAGGCTTATTATAAGGAGCACAGTCTTTGCCCCTTATTGCGGAAGGCTTTTTGTGCCTTATAAAATCCGCAAAGGACCTCAGCGTTTGAGCAATGACTGGAATCTCGACAAACACTCCTCACTTGCCCTGTTTCCAAGTTTCCTAACCTGTAGATAGCACTTGTGTTCTCATACAGACTCTGTACAATGTTCACTATTTGTCTGCTAAAACCAACTTTTCTCAAAATTTCAAACAGCCTAACCCGATCCACTCTGTCATTCGCCTTTTCAATATCCAGGAATACTAAATATACCTTCTTATCATCCTTCCTCATTCACTCAATTATTTCACTCACTACAAACAGATTATCTTCCCCGCGTCTATCTTGCCCAAAACCATTCTGTTCTTCTCCCAGGACTCCTAATTCCTCAACTAAATTTTTCATTCCCTCATTCAAAATACACAAAAGATCTAGCATACAGTGTCGCCCAGTGCAATTGGTCTGTAATTTTTAAGTTCTTTCATACTCTTATGTCCACCCGTGTGCAACAGAACTACATTACACTTGTTCCAGTCATCCGGTACTCTTTCACTCTTCCATATCTCATCAAATAAACATTTCAACATACTGACTACACTCTCTCCTCCACATTTATAGAACTCATATGGGGTCGTATCAGGGCCACATGCCTTTCCATTTTTCACTTTCTGCAAAAAACCTATAATCTCTTCACAAGTGATTTTGTCTTCCATTTGCAGTTCACGTTCATCTATCAGAAAATTTACGGGTTCATCATCTGTAACCTGCTCATTAATTCCACCAATGTGCTCCCAGTATTCTTCAACTGCTTTCACCATTTGCATCCTATCTTGCACGCTGCGACCATTGACTACTAATTCATCAACTTGAACTTCACTACCTCTATCATTACCTTGTATAAACCTATACCAATCTTTTATTCCATCTGGACCTTACTTTCTTAGGTTTTCAACATGGTGTCTCTCCTCTTTAACTCTAGCCTCATTGATCATTCTCTTTATTTTCTTCTGCTGGTCCTTGTACTCATTCCATGCACTCTGCCATTCATCCTCAATAATTCGGTTTCTTTCATACATTTTCCTAATATTTCGTTGTTTTTTATTTAAAGTCTTTCTTCTCATTCGTTCTTCCTTGATCTCACTCGTAAGCCACCTAGCATTCCCTGTACTTTTCCTGCATTTCATTCTACCGATCTTTTGCTCTGCCACATCATACAAGGTTTTTGCAATCTCCCCATTTAGGTCATTTACATTTCCACGCCTGTTTCAGTTACATCTACTCAGTTCATTTCTAAATTCTTCCCAGTTTGCCATTTTTATACGCCAATTTTCTTTTACTCTGCTGGCCTTCTGCATGGACTCCTTTCTACCCCAATTAAATTCTAGTACAAGCATTTTATGGTCACTATCAATATCAAAATCATCTTCATCTACAAACATTTCTTTGACCCATATTTTTGCTCTATTTTTCACTATCATATAATCAATTGCTGTTTTACATTCCCTGCTTTGCCATGTATGCAAGCCATTTCCTATTGTTACATTCAGGTTTTCAAGTTCATTCTCATCACAGAAATCAATTAGTTTTTGTCCATTTGCATTCACAGGCTCGCCAAGTATATCAACATGGCCATTCATATCACCCATTACAATCAGAGGGCATCTGCAATGCTCTTGCACAATTCTTGTTAATATTTCATGCTTTTTTAAATTTTCTTGATGAGCAAAAATACCATCAGTTGTCATATAGCATACAACTACAATAACACATGTTAGGTTTGGTGGTGATGAGTTAGATTCAAGATAGGTATCAACATCCAATCCTAATCGTTTTGTTCTACAGTGTTTTTCGAAATCGAAAGAGAGGGATAATAAAGCATGGGAACTCAGCTTAGGTTTCTTTATTGAAGGAAGCCGTGATGAGCGATGGCGTGCTTGGCTTCTGAAGATCTTCTCTTAGATGGGAAACTCCGTGCAGGCGAGGTCCGGTGAGCGAGGACGTGGGCCAGGTGTAAGTGAGCGTGTTTTTGTGGCGGTTACTTTCAGATTGCTGACAATTTAACAATCCCAAGAAATTCGTTGGCTTTAAGAAATAGGCTTCATTTCTGCTTAATTTTAGCAGGTGAATGAGAAGCAATTTTGGAAACGTGATTGATGTTGAGATATCGATCTTTAATTTATGTCGGATGTTAAGATCGTTAAACGCTGGCTACGAGAATCCAGGGTTGGAGCAGTTAATATCTTAGCCAGTACTTTGATAATATATCAGGCTGAAAAAAGCTCGAAAACCGAGGAGAATGCAAGGCAACTAAGGTCAAGTTAAGAGTCCGACTCACGTCACAAATAAGTACTTTAAGTGGTGGATCTCGATGGCTTAGTGAGAGATATTAGGCCACATGAATTTAACTTGTGAAGCTCAAAAACCCAAGGAATGTGTGTTGTGGTGTTTGGTGCCGTCGAGGATCTGCAATTAATCGAAGACGCTGAATGAGAAGTTTCTCGAAGAGGCATCAAAGAAAAATTCCACAACTGACAATCCCTACACTGCAAAGATAAATTTTCCCATCACGGAGAAAACCTGAACCTCTTGCATAGATTTACTCAAAGCTTTAGTTCCATTAAAGGCTCAGGAAGAAAATATAGAAAAGATAAGCAAGACTTGTAATTTACAGATCAGTAATGATCTGTTATTCCTTTAGTGGGATTACGGAATATGCATGTGACTTAAAAACACATGATTCGTGGAATAGAAAGGAAATATGAAAATAGCTAAAATGCATAGAATGGGAATAAATTCTTTTCGTACTCTACAATATCTATGTTCTAACGAGATATAAAAAGGCAGTCCTAAATTCATTCATATGTCCATCATACTGAAAAACACTGCAAGAATATCCTGTAGTAAAAGGATAATATTTACACATAAAGGAGGTGCAATTCTTGAACATAGAAATGACATGACATGGCAGTTAATTTTTTTGCGTTCGCCATCTTCCCGCGAAAACGCCGGCATTCCGCCGTACGCTCTCACGAAGTATTTTTATACGCGAGTAGCAAAATCACCATGACAGATGCAAGTATATATTTTTGCCGCAAGAATAAAAAAAACGTGATTGAATGTTGATACTAAAATCTTGACACACGAAATGCACATGACATGCAAAATTCACGCTGTGTCATGTTGAGATAGCACTCTGAATAGACCATGCTACATCACGACTTCTACGCATAACTACGTATTTAAATAATACGGCACTGTCACAATTTATCCTTAAACTGAACACGAAGAAGGAACACGATATTTTCTAACACAGATTTACTAACGAGAAATACTGTAACACCAAGCTAAAGAGACGCACAAGAGGGAGTGAGTTTCAAAAGAGACGCGTCACCGCGCAGTGTTGCCAATCCCAGAGGCCTCTCTCTCAAATATGTCGAGTGTTATTTTATCTCTCATGCATTTACACAAAAACTTCAAGGATTACTAATTATAAGTAGAAAATTATTAATAATAATTTAGAGTAGGATTTGTAATGTCAATAATTGTGCTATTTAAGTGCGAATGAGGAATTTTATAATTTACACTTTTGTAGCAAATGCTACACACATTCTCTGACATGCATTCTTTCACACTTTATTACTAACAGATCTTCACTCTCAGGTTCATTTCCAACAGCTGACCGCGTTTATGTGTCTTTAGCTACATCAAATAACGTCAATTAGACGGATGATTCTAAGCTAATAATTCATTCAAACCATGCTTACATTAACAATTGTTTCCATGCGTATGATATTTTAACGGAATTTGCAGTGTTTTCTCAGATGTTTAAATTTATTCTTTTATAATCCGATACAGCAGAATGCGGAGTGACATCAATGATGACACTGTGCCACTGCCAAGGACGGAGGGAAGATTGAGTTAGGTCTATTGCGCTTCATCTATTTTGTTGTATTTTAAACCTATCGTACGTGTTAGTAAATAGAAAAATGTTGGCTCGCTCTCTGCAGGTGAGTTAAATGTAAAATTTTGCCTTTGGTTTTCATTAGACTTATATCTTATTCAAAAATTTTCTCAATGGATGCTGAAGCTAACTACGTTGTTACACGAATAGATAATTTATGACCTAGATGTGGGGATTTGCGCAACAGTTCCCATGGATGGGATGAGATGGCTTCACTGGACCTAACTACTCTTCACATTGTCTCTCTATCATTAAGTTTCAAATCGTAAAGTTACACACCGGCACTTCACAACATCGAACAATTTTAAATGAGTTTAAATTGAATTTACATGGGTAAATTCGAAACATACCATTTCCAATTATGCATATTCTAAATTAATTTTATGTTTTATTTGGTCATTTTATAACTTTATAATAAAGTTAACATAATTTCTTAAAGATATATATTAGGTTTTTAAAAAATATTTTAAATGTAAACATATTTAATGTTAGGTTATCATATTGTATGGGAACAACCTATTTGATTGAATTTTTTGATTATTTTTTTAAATTGATCCTAGTCTGGAATAATCGAAAATGAATCACAAAAACGTGTGGAAATGTGTATTCCATTGGGAATGTGCTAAATTTTGGGTCAATATGGGGATCCACAGAAATTATGAATTCCATTCCAAAGAATCACTAAAGGAACCCATTTAAAAACATTTGGTAAATGTTGAGGATTATCTGGGAATCAATATTTAATTTTTAGGTGCCAAATATAGTTAATTAGATTGAAATAAACAAGTTTTTTTCTATTTACCCTCCATTGTAAATAAGTATTTTACAAGTTATAGTGGTAAATTAGTTACCGCAACTCAAGTGTTTGAAGCTGGAAGTAATTCAGGTAGCTTGGCAAATGGCAAGGTCAATATTTATTTAGGTGCTGCACAGAAATCAAGAATTTGAGGGCAAATAATCAATAAAAGAATACATTTTAAGACCTTTTACAAAAATGATATTGTGCTCGCTGATACGTTATTTTCGAATTATTGAATTTTGAAGTTGGCGCGGGTGCGCGCCGCCTATTACAAACGTAAAGAGGTTGGGTCGTGAGGGTTAGCCACAGTTCTTTTAGTGAAAATTTTAAATAAAGCTTCTAACCCATCCATTAGGGTGATGACCGCAATCTTTTTTATATCAGCTCAAAGATGGCGACCACCATGGGCGCCGCCATCTTGGAGCTGGCTCAGCCAATGTAAACAAGATTGCGGTCGTAACCCTAATGGGTGGGTTAGAAGCTTTATTTATAATTTTCACTAAAAGAACTGTTGCTAACCCTCACGACCCAACCTCTTTACGTTTGTAATAGGGAGTTAGCTTCCGTTATTAATTAAATTACGCTCGGCGCGGTCACTTCCTTTGGCGCGCAACGGCCAACTTCAAAGTTCAATAATTCAAAAATAACGCATCAGCAAGCAGAATGTCATTTCTGTAAAAGGTTTTTAAATGTGCTTTTTTAGTGATTCTAAGCAATGATGTTTTTAATTTCCATGCAGCACCTAAAATAAATATTGACCAATGGCAATGCTGCAATGAAGTCTCGCTTTCTCCTCGAACGTCATCAAAGACGAAACTAAACCTACCAAGTTAACTTGTAAAATTTTTATTTGATGAAGAAAGTGTATAGAAGAAAAGTAGTTTATTTTGATGTTATTACCATTATTCAAGGAACAAAAATTTGAAAACCAATGAGTAGCTGTTTATCCAAGCGCGTATGTCATCAAAGACGAAACTAAACCTACTGCTATAATTCGTAACATACTCATTTACGACAGAAAGTGCATAGAAGAAAACTTGTTTATTTTGATCTAATTCATAATGTTCAGGATCCAAAGAATGGAAAATCAATTCCTGGATAATCCTCAACATTTACCAAACATTTTATATGAATGACATTCTGCTTGCTGATGCGTTATTTTAGAGCTATTCAACTTTGAAATTTTTTGTCTTCCATAGCAGTTTCGTTGCGCGCTTGAGCCATTAGAGTATGCTTAGGAACTTTGTAATACATTATTTGCTAACCCCATGGAGCCTGAACCCACTTCTAGGATGTTTAAGTTAAAAACACAATAATGGTTATAACCGAAAAATATTAACGAGACTGGATGACTGAAGACTTTGTTTACATCAGCTATCCAGTCATGCTAATATCTTTCAGTTATAACCTTTATTGTGTTTTTAACTTAATCATCCTAGAAGTGGGCTCCGGCTCCGCGGGGTTAGCAAATAATAAATTACACAATATATTGCAAAAATTTTCTTCAGCTTGGCAGGCTTTTTGCGTTGTTGCATCATCCTTTCCTTTGGCGCTCAAAAGACAGTTCATGAGCGACGCTCCCATAACTTCAAAGTTGAATAACTCTGAAGTAACGCATCAGCAAGCAGAATGTCATTCCTTTAAAACGTTTTTAAATGGGTTCCTTTAGTGATTCTTTGGAATGGAATTCCTCATTTCCGTGGATCCCCTAAAATCAATATTGACCAAATTTTGTTACATAAGTGTATTATGAGCATTTATTTTTACAAAAATGTAAAATTATGCTAATAATTGATGATAGTTAAGTTGTGATGCTGTAGTTAACTTTTTGTTAGTACCAGCTCGAGGACGGTTTCAATTAAGACCCGCAAAACTTACAAAAAATTCCACCAGCCAGAGCCAATGGTAACCCAACCCAACCGAAGTGTGACCAACCTAACCAAAGTGTGACCAACCTAACCCAACCGAAGCATGACCAACCTAACCCAACCGAAGCATGACTAACCCAACCCAATGAATTCGGCGTTATAATATATCAAGTCGACAAAAGTTTTTTTAATTCGTTATATTTGGATTTCCAGGGTTATTTGAATCTACAGCTGAAACTGAAGCGGGCCTTAATCGGGAATGAAGCCATCAGATTTAACATTCTAATTGCTTATATAAGTTTCCAATGGCATGCTAAAAATTTTCACTCCTATGGCTGTAAATGTTTTCCTGTACCACAAAAAGTTATATAAGAAAAAATGGCTTATGCTAAAATTGAATCCCAACATGCCAAAGAAGTAGCTAAATAAATGCTCTACTGTAGAAACAGACATTCAGACACAAAGGCTAACAAATATACTCTGAAATTAATCACAAAAATGTGTGAGAAGTGCTGTAGTTTTTTTGTTAAATGAGGTGTACTCTGATGCCAAAAGGATAAATCTGTACGTCAAGAATTCAAGTGACTGTTGCAAGCATTTTCTTTAGTTTTACATATATCTCTTGCTGCTGCCTCTAATATTTTTAAGTGATTAAACGCTATGTATTTCATTAAAAAAAATTAGATGTAGTTCATGGCCTAGATTTTTATGTGAAATTTTTTGCATTAAAATTTGGATTATAGATATGTTCCCTCTAATTTCAGAGACTCACTGCTGCTCGGCAGAGTGCTAACCATGGGGCTTTCCTTCAACAAGTACGGAGTTTCACAGGGAAAGAGTCTCTGGCAGAAGATGATCCTGCTGTCTGGGAGCTGGTTAAAGAGGAGAAAATGAGGCAAATGAAAGGCCTTGAACTCATAGCATCTGAGGTACTTATGTTTCTATGCTAGATTTAAATTCAGCATTTGTTCAATTTTAAATGCCAAGTTTTAGTATTTATTACTTCTGTGAAATAAAGCTATAGCATATGTATGGATATATGTATCATTTCATTGAATAAAACACACATATTTGCTATTTCATTAAAGTAGTTTATTACTGGTGTCATGTTAAGTTAGGGTACTAGTCAATCCTTATGGTTTATTTTGTTCTGAATTATTGAACAGCTTTTAGCTGGTCTGAAATTTTATTTGGACTTTATTAGCTTGTTTCATTAATGTCATAATCAACCTGAAAGAGTCATCAAATTGTAATTTCAGTAGCATGACCACTGAATGGGGAAATTTTTTATGAATTTACGAGACAAAAAATGCTTGAAGCCAGTGCAAATCATATTAGTCATATATTTATGGCCATGAATAAATTTTAAAATTGAAAATGAACAGATATTAGCACCAATAATAAATGGAGAAAGGCATTTTTCTTTTGCTGTCCTGTGCTGTCCTGGAAATTAAGTGCACAGAATAAAAGTCACCATCAGTTATACTGTTTCTTTCTAAGCCATCAGCATATCATATTTAGGGCAGAGAGCATCAAAAATAAGGTCATCTTATTTAATGACCAATGGGCTAGCAATCTGACAAAACCTGCTCCCAGAGCTGAACATAAGAATGAGCTAGCTGTAGAAAGAGAAAATTATTGCATTGTTTAGTCCTTGTGTTCGGGCAGGAATGGTTTTGTGGTTACAATGGGCGTGGTAAAGCTAGTGATTATTTCCATAGTTTTGAAAGTTGTACTAGCTTTAAAAAGAACATGATCTTCAAACTTTAGAAATTCTATGTTATCCATTTTGTTTAAGTTTAATGGTGCACTATCTTCTTAATAATATTTTCAGTTTTTCTATGTACAGTGTATGAGCATTAGGTTAAGTTAGCAAAGAAACAGTTATGTTGATTACTTAATTTTCTATATTTCATTTTAATCATATTGGTTTTTTGCTAGAAGTAAGAAGGAAGATGTAAAATGCAATCTCATTGAGTAGAAAGGTTTTCCTACAATCTATCCTACTTATCTTCCTTTCTTCATGAGTGCAGGAATTGTTTAGCACTACAAGGTGTTAGGTGATTTTTATTGAAGTAATAAAACAATTTTGAGCTTCTTTAGTGGACTTTATTGTATAGAGTCTTTACCAAAATGTTTTTAAAATATTACCTATTTTTATTAAAGGAAATCCCAAATTGACGTCAGCTAATTGTGAGAACCATATTGTTATTATTTACTGTAACAAACAATTTTTGCCATCATCATCACAACAAAAAATACAATTCAATCATTTTTCCAAGCTGTCAAGTTGCTGTCCTGACATTTATTTAAAATTGTTGAGAATTTGATCAGAAATACTCAAAAACTGTTAACTGTATGCAATTAGAATGGGTTTGATAACATGTGGTGTTTCTCTGGATAACATATATTCTGAGTTCCCAAAAGGTTCACTGCAGTCATTCATTTGAGATTTGGATGTCTCAGTTATGGTAAAGTAAGAAATTACCATTTAATTTGAAAATATTTACTATTGTACAGTTAATGTTCACCAACAATAAAGTAAAGTAACATAAAACATCTGAGTCACAGGTTGAAAAAAGTTGAATAGAATCTCTTGACCTTGCCATTGCAGAATTTTTGCACCCGGGCAGGCCTGGAGGCGCTGGGGTCCTGCCTCAATAACAAGTATTCGGAAGGCTATCCTGGAGCCCGCTACTATGGCGGCACCGACGTCGTGGACAAGGTCTAATGCCAAATTTTTTGTTGAATTTTCTATCACTAATGAGTGGACACTCTTCTGTACCATTTTTAGTTCATATTCTAGAAAAGGTTTAGCCAAACATATCTTTTTGGTTTGTTTATAACACTGTTCTCGGATGAGAGAAATACATCTCAACAAGTTTTGTCATTTTGGCTTCCTTTTCTGGGCTGATGGTGTGAATTGTTGGCTTCTAATATACCTGAGTGATTTGCAAGCTTCTCCCATGCATGTCGTATTTTGTGGTATCTGACATGGAAGCATGTTGATTGTGCCTGCGTCAGGCACCACCTCTCAATATTTAATGGTCTTTGTTTGTGCATTAGCAGGACATTATGTAATTCGTTATACTAGTTCTGTTCAGATTTAGTGAAAAGTATTTCAACACAAGATTTTAATCATTATGAAAATTTTATTGTAACTTACCGTGAAATATATTTATTATTATTATTTATTATTAACTTTCCTTGAAACTGGTTTATTGTTACCTCAAAATCTGTGAAACATTCAAGTTAGCTTCTCATAGTCAATCAAAAAATATTAAAACATTTTCCCTGTCAGGTGGAGAGGCTGTGCCAACAGCGTGCTTTGGAAGCCTTCCGCCTGAACCCTGAAGAGTGGGGCTGCAATGTGCAGCCCTACAGTGGCTCCCCTGCCAATTTTGCTGTGTACACCGGCGTCCTCAAACCTCATGACAGGATCATGGGCCTCGACCTGCCTGATGGAGGACAGTGAGTGGCACAGTTATGAATATTCTTGGTGCAGTGCTTTTAGATTTGATTTATGAAAATTGCTTGGTCTTTGCAGAGTTATGAGGTCATAAAATTCATGAAGTATTGGGGTGATATGAGTGTGCGGTATTTTTTTCTGGGCAGTCTAACTCATGGCTTCATGACGGACACCAAGAGGGTATCTGCCACATCCATCTACTTTGAGTCCATGCCCTACAAACTGAACCCTGCCACTGGCACCATAGGTGAGGCCTCATTTAGGAAAGTTGGCTGCTGGTACTGAAGGTGCAGTCATATTTTGCAAAGTTGACGACTGACACTTAGGATGGAAATTAATTTTAAATTGATGAAATATCATTCTCATACCAGGTCCTGCTGTCAAACCAGTATCGTTTTGGGTGTGCGGTTCTCTGACGAATGGAAATGTCGAACATGTGAACAATAGGGTCTAAAGTGAAGTATGCTGAAAGAAATGAATCACAAGAATATCAGGGAAATTAAGTCATTGCAGTAAATGTAACTGAGAAATAAATCTCAGTGTGAAATCTAACAGTAAGTTAGACAATAAGCCAGAGAATCGAGGGAGACACTCAAGAGAGCAAAATGTGTTTGTCAAAATGCTTTGGCTAACGTTAAACCAAGTGAATTTGCTTAACAGGAGTGCAACATACTTCAGAACGTAAGAGTGAAGCAGCTAGTGAACAAACGGGAAAAACAGTGTTAAAAAAACAAAGATTTAAAGTTTCTGTCTAGAAGTCTTCAGTCCATGCAGTGTCTGATGTGAGAAGGCTTCTTACTGTACCAAAGTGAGTATGAGCTCTGTGAGCTGACCAGTGGTACTCTGACTGGTTTTATACTAGCTCTATGTGGGCCGCTCTACAACAAAAAAACACACTTCACAAGCACTTGACTGGATTGAACATTGGTTTCTAGCATTGTAAATGTGCTCTTGAAAGTATGAATAGGATGTACTGACAAACTTAACACAACCGCAAAAATTTTCAAAACTGCATAAAGTTTCACGCCACAATGTATAAGGGCACACACTAGCAAATGTATGTTGTCTAATGTGACGGCAGAGTTTTTGGTTATCTAATTTTGTGGTGCAATTAAATATTTTATGAAAGGTCCCGAAAACTGAAGCAAGAGAAATAACATTTATGTTACTATTAATTAGTTAACAGCTACGAAATTGTTCGTACATCCACTATGTTCGTTACTTCTAGTCATTCTTTAGAAATTTATGCTTGGGTGATTCTAAATTTGACAATGATCCACTTATGGGATTACCAATGCGCTAATCGCCACATTCATTGCCAAGTCCTGGTAAACCGGAATCTCTGAAAAATACCCTAGGAGGCAACAGTGAAGAACAAATGTACAGAAAGGAAGGGATTTGTATGACAAAAAACAAAGGTATTAACGAACCCCTCATCTTAAAGTTCATTATATGAGTTTTGTCTTCAAAGAATAGTCGCATCGAACCTTTCTTTAGAAGGGAGGGAGAGGCCAGAAACTTGACCTTTTGTACAATGTACAACGAGCCAGTCCCGCGGCGAGAGCCCTCAACTCCGAGCTCCGCTTGCCGTTGCTCGCTTGTTTTGAACGGCGCATGCGCACCGTGAGAAAATTTAGGTTAACGATGGTTTAAACGCTAGGCTTCTTATTCCTGTTGCCGAGAGTATTGGGGCTCGTTATTAAAGATTTAATTACTTTATTTATGAATTGAACAGAAAATTAGAAAAGTGAGAAGTCTTGGGCTTTTAACCTTATATACCTAAAAACATTAATGGATCAATAAGTCCATAACGGACTAACCTCTACAAACGCTGAACATGATATTAAAAACATGGAAAGTATGCAGAGCTCAGATTTTGATTTGGCATTTTTGATTTAATGAATTCTGTTGTGCGCGAATTGCTACAGAAAAATAAATGAACCAAAATATCTACAGAGCTTGAACGTGGGAACATATCTACAATGTTAAAAGTCCATATCATGACTAGACATTTCCATAATTTTGAACGATTTTCTCACTTTCAATTTAATTGTTATTCGTCTGTGTTGAGAAAATATTCCATTCTTCAACAGGTAAATTTTTTAAAATTCATCTGACCTGGAACAAAAAAGTTCTCACGGTTATAGGTGTTTGACTTGGGAATAGGTTCTTCTAGCAAATAAAATATTTTGAAACCGTAAAATAATTCTAGGCCGTGTCAGGCCATTTCCCATCCGTACAAAACTCATAATAAATTATGTACCGTAATACCAAGCAGTATTAAAAATACCTATGGTATTGTGTTATACATTACTAAACTTTTAAATTAAACGATTGTTGTTCCCTGAAAACACTCGCTGTTTCTTCAAGAGAGACCTATATCTTTTAGTATTTAATGTGGTGAGGTAAGACTGCTGATATGGATTTTGTAACCTTTAAGGCAATAGGGTGCGAGCTGATAAGGAGCTAGCAGGCCTAAATTACTACTGCTGCTGCTGCTACTACTGCTGTGCTGCAACTACTACTGCTACAAAGTCATCATTGCATAACTACAAAATTACCTTTGGTAGAATTACCAAAGCGACAACTGAATAGTCTTTGACCAAAGTTGTCGGTAACTGAGTTTATTATCATGAAGGCCAGTGTTATAAATTCTGAGATGAATTCGTTTATTTCTTGAAGGTTTTCCGTAGCTCAACGATGGATTTTAACTTTTGATTTTTACTAGAGAATCAAATCGATTCAAGTCTCATTGTAGGCATGGAGAAATAGCGCGTTTTTTTGTAGCCGTGCCGTCCACTCGCAGGTTTGAACGTGTGTTTCGCGTTTTTGTTGCCCTAGACTTGAACCTAGTCGTGAGATTTTGGTCTGAGAACTTAAAGTTTTAATTCCTTATCATGACGCGGTCATTGCATTTCATAACTGCTTTCATTACAATTACATTTCCACCCCCACTTGAGCTGAAATAACCCCAAAATATCTTGTAACTCCTTCCAAGTTAATTGTGCGCTTGAAGATGAATGCATCAAGTATTTATCAAGCATCAAGCGACATCAAATCAACTTGCTTCTATTGCTTGCTATCTATTTTAAATCTGGTTGTGTCCTAAGAATGGTCGCCCAATACTGGATGTTTCTGTTACATCTTCCCCTTGGTACCAATCATGAAGTTTGAATCTACTCAAGCCATAAGTGGTTTGTTCTGCTATTACAGTAATAGCCCAGTTGTAAGGTTGGGAGATGTTTTAAATCCTTTGAATTAACTGTCTTCTAAAATGAATCGCACACGGACTTTATCACGTAAACTTGCTCACGTGAACCATTTTCATTACCAGAAGAGACCAAAAACCCTGCGTCGCCTTAGCGCTCGGCCGAAATGTGCATAATAGAGATGAATAATGATTCTGTGGGCCTCTCATAATATCAACACTTCTTGTTGAAGTCTACCCGTTAACAGTATGAGATTGAGGGTGTAAGAGTTGATTGTTTGGCTTACAACGTTTTCCTAACTTATATTTTTGCGAAATATTTCTTTATTTTCAATTTGTGTCAACAATCTATAAAATGGCCAAAAAATATTCAATTTAAACATTTAATTTAATTTATTTAAAATATTCACTTAATTACTTTCTTCTTGAACTGTTTTCGTTTCATAAACTAATTGCTTGACTTACTGTTTCTATGTATAACAGATCTCGTCCACAATCACACTATGTGCATAAATTCCCCATTCCTAACTCCATACTAAATGGTACCTTTCTCTCTTTGGAACCCAACCAAACGTATTTAAGTTTCGTCAGTACTTCAATCAATATTTTGGGTGAGAGATAACTTTATTTGTGAATTGATGTCGTGTGAATTTCAAACGCTAATTTGTGAACCTAAAAGTTCTGTATATATTGATGATCCATGGGACTTTTTGTCCATGCAATGTATGTCATTTTCAAGGTTTAGCGCTTTTTATTCTTGAAAAAATAGCTACGTAAAATGGTTGTCATCTTCTCACTGGTAAGTGAGGACGTAACTTTCCCTTGCTAAGTAAATTGCCTAAGAGTCGGCATTTTTATTGTGTCTTTAACAACATGGAGATGAGGTGGCAGGCTGGCATCGAAGCTCCTCTAGCTCTAGAGAACACCATTACTGATCATGCGCTTTTATTGTAATCAGACTAAAGCTGTTGTTTATCAGTTATGAAGTCTGCTCAAATATCTCTATGGTAAGAAATCTTTATCATCGGTGACTGTGTACTTTGGCGCTCTGCCTCTGCAGACTACGACAAACTGTACCAGACAGCGCTGCTGTTCCGCCCTCGGCTCATCATTGCCGGCGCCAGCGCCTATGCCCGCATCATTGACTACGCCAGGATGCGGGAGGTTAGAGACATGCTTACTCTATATCACGGTTGCACTACTGGACTTAATTGGTGACTATACTTAAGTTAGGTTAAATTGTTTCTTTAAAATGACAAATTTGAGAATTTTGGTCTGAAATTTTCAGTCTGGCTACAGAATGCAGTGCCCTCAAACCTATGCGGTTCTTCTTGAGTGCATGCGGAGTCTGTCGCTTTTGTGCAACTGCAATTGCGCTCTCCTCACACTCCTGTTGTGAGCTTATCCTGTGCTCTTGAACAGCATATGCCTCGATGTCATTCTTCCGTGGTGGTGTGCAGAGTGAAATGTCCTTATGTGCATCATGAAACTCAGTGCTGCTATGGGAATGTATAACAGTATTCCTGAGCTGCATTTGAAGGGGCATGCTGTTTTTTATCTGTCCTCGTCAGTTTACTTTGGGGAACTGGCGCCTCAGCGGTAACTCTGGCCACCCACCACAGGATGAGTATCACTTGTTGGGCAAAGTCTGTTGTGGGTTTGAGTATTTAATTAGCCCTGTTCTTTCACTCGTCGCTTCTTTTTCTCTTTTGTAGAGGAGGCGTACCTGTAACTGTTTTCCTGCGCAACTGCTTTCTTTTTGGGTTCATCATTCTGATTTCAGCTTTTCGTCTTCTCGACGTGCTCATGCCTTTTTATTGCCCCAGTTGCGTGCCGTAAGCACAGAGACACTTAATTTTTACTTCTTTGTGGTGCCGCTTGACAATAAATTTTACAAGTTTCTCTTTGATATTTGATTTGCTGAAACAAAGCTGAGGTTTAAACCTCGAAAAAGGAACAATTTTGTTCTCTAAGTACCTAGCAAAACTTGGTTAAATTAAGTGTATGAGGTAAAGGTATAATCCAATATTTCATCAAGTCGCTATGTATGTTTAATTTTCAACCTGTGTATTTTTTCTTGTGCACTGAAGGTAATTTTCTCATCTTTTTATTGATCTTTTTTATCTTTTTCATTTCACTTCAACATTTTGCTGAAATGTTCCTATCCTTATCATTCCATTACCATTCATCGTGACACGCTATTAACCCTTTAACGCCCACATTTTTATACTCATATTACCGTTATAACAACCACTATCACTAAACCGACACTGGCATCAGGTAGTCACTGTTATCAAGATGTGGAAGGAACTGCCACTCGGCATTGAAGTTCAAAGGACACATTAGTGAACAAATTGAATAAGAAATACAATATACGAGGCCTGTCTAAAAAGTATCCGACTTTTGGCCAGAAAAAATATTTCGAATACCTGACGGAGTTGGGACCCTAATCCCCTTCAAAGTAGGCCCCTTGTGCTTGTACACACTTAGCCCACCGATCCTTCCACTGCTGGAAACACCTGTGGAAGTCTTCTTTTGGAATAGTGTTCAGCTCCGTCGTCGCTTTCTGGTGCGAAGCAAAATCAATCAAGGTGATGCTGACTGTTTTCTTTGATGTCCGTGGAGTTTTGCATCACGAATACGCACCGGAAGGACAAACAGTGACAAAGGAGTACTATCAGGATGTTCTCCGGCGACTTCGTGATGCAGTTCGGCGCAAAAGACCAGACATGTGGACTGCGAACAACTGGCACTTGCATCACGACAACGCGCCCGCACATTCATCTCATTTGATCCGCAATTTCTTGGCCAAACATGGAATTACGACCGTTCGCCAACCTCCCTACTCTCCAGACCTGGCTCCTTGCGACTTCTGGTTGTTTCCAAAATTGAAGACACCACTGAAAGGATCCCGTTTTGAGAGTAGAGAAGAGATAATGCGGAACGCGACGACAGAGCTGAACACCATTCCAAAAGAAGACTTCCAGAGGTGTTTCCGGCAGTGGAAGGATCGGTGGGCTAAGTGTGTGGAAGCACAAGGAGCCTACTTTGAAGGGGATTAGGGTCCCAACCCCGTCAGGTTGTTGAAGTATTTTTTCTGGCCAAAGGTCGGATACTTTTTCGACAGGCCTCGTATTATTGTTTTTTTTGAAAGAGGACCATACAGTCCACTTGGGTTAAAGGGTTAAATGAAGAACATAATTGCTACAAAAAATCAGTATGGAAAATGAAAAAGATACCAAACCAGTAAGAAAATTAGGACATTTCAATCTGCGTAGCAGCTCCAAGTCGGCCACCCAACTCGAAAGTGGTCTTGGGTCAACATTTGCTGAAACGCGAGCTGCTGCAGGACCAAATTTGTGCGGGCTGTTGTAGCGTAACTGTGCTATGCAGGCGTGTGAGGCCACCAAGTCGCTGCTGATGGCTGACATGGCCCACATCTCCGGCCTGGTTGCTGCTGACGTGATCCCCTCACCCTTCGACCACTGCCACATTGTCACCACCACCACCCACAAGACGCTCAGGGGGCCGCGCTCCGGTGTTATATTCTTCAGGTGACTCCACTGCTCTAATGTCGCTGCTGCTGCATCTTCTGTGCTTTTTTAGTTTGCAGCGCTAGCTTCATTTTGCTACGGGTGCGGGTGTTGGTCCTATTGCTGTTGTTTCTCCATTGGAGCCATTGAACAATTACTAACTTTGGATGAATAGTTGCAAGCAATCAACAATTCCAATCAATCTACAGGTGTTGGCAGTCTACAATTGTGGGCAATTTATTATTGAAAGCGTTGAGCAATTAATATGTGATGAACAATTGCTCATTGTTTGTGAGTTAGACGTGACCAACTCTTGTCTGACATTGGTGGTATGGTCTTGCAGTGAAATGAAATTTACAGAACGCTCCACGAAAGAGACGTGGGTATTGACGAGTGTGCACTCACGGGCTGTACTAGAGAAATTACCAAGTAGTTGTGCAAAGGAGCAACAGTATGATGAGGCGTTGTATGGAAAGACGTAGAATGTTCATACGGCATCTTCAAAGTCTGATGTGCGGTTATTTTAACGCTTATTTGGTATTCTTCTTTCAGGAAATCAACTCAAGTTGATGTTCTTCAGTTTTGTGTCTGTGAGAATAAGTTCTCTAAAGGGGAAAATGTGAATTCCCGAGCTAATGATTAGGTAGGCCTTTTTTTTGTTGAAATATAAAAGGTTTTTCTTTTGTTAGGAACTTTTTTTTTTGGTTCACTGCTATCCTATTTTTCAACTAATACTACTTTCTTCCTTAAATTTTGTTATGTTTCATGAAATTCAGTTTCAAATTGCTGTTTCACTGCACCTTGTGCATAAATTCTGCATTCCACTAATCCATACTAAATGGTGCTTTCCTCCTTTTTCTCTTTGGAATGCCTTCAATGCAGTTAGGAAGGCTTAAACTAATTTTCTAATCTGGTTTATGTTTTTGAGATATTATGACATTAGACTGTCGTTTATTTGGACCTTGTTACTCTGAATTTCCATTTATCCAAGTAGTGTTAGGTGATAAATTTAAAAAAATTATAGTTCTGTTGTCTTGAATCTTTTTTTCAGGACGGTAATTTCATTTTATATGCATCATATGTACTCTCGTATTTTGTGCGGAAGTTTTCATTATTTGTACCAGTTCATGTACCATTTAGTCCAGGAAAACGAGGATTGAGTGGGAAAAGTCTCTTATATGACAAATGCCGGGTACATTTAAAATTTCAAGCGTGTAGGAGTTGGAATCTGTCTATAGAAATTCCATGGAGGTTGGAAAATCTCTAGAGTCCAAGCCAGACCTTGAAATTCGTGTAGAGGACATAGCACTCTCAGTCAGGCGTGAGGGGAACAGTAGAATGAGACACGAACACTGCCGTCAGTAAAGCAAGATATACTGAAATTTACTGAACACAAACACTGCCGTCAGTAAAGCAAGAGATGGCCCTATACTCCTGACTCTGGGAGTGACCTTGAAATAAATGTAGAGCCAAATTTTGAAATTCGTGCAGAGTACTCTCAGTCATGCAAAATTAAGGGAAACAGTAGAATGAGATACAAACACTGCCGTCAGTAGAGCGAGAGATAGCTCTGTACTCCTGACGTGGCGTGTGCTGCCCTTCACTGGAGCTGACGTGTACGGACCCGTGCAGGCGCGGCCAGAAGGGCACGCACCCCAAGACCGGGGCCCCCGTCATGTGGGACTTAGAGCAGCGCATCAACGGGGCCCTGTTCCCCGGCCTGCAGGGCGGGCCCCACAACCACGCCATCGCCAGCATCGCCGTCGCCCTCAGACAGGTTAGGGACCGCTTTATTTCAGGTTGATCTTAATTAATTGCCAGCTTCCAGAACAGGTTTTACTGGGTTGTAGTCTACTCCGTAAGAAATATCGGGGGCAGGAATTACAGGACAGTAGAACTACAGGACAGTAGAACTAGGGTAATTCTAAGTTCTGTAAATGGTAGGAAACAGTTTGAAGTTATAATTATATGTATTTATGTGGGTATAGCACTTATTTTCTAAGTTTTTATTTAGAAGCCTTGAATTCTAATTCTTCTAAAAAAATTTGCATATTTACTGTGTTTAATAAATAAATTTTCCTTGCGTTTAGAATTTCGATGAGAGTCACTATTAAACTTTTAGACAGATTTCAGAAATATTTCGTTTTAGAAGGTTGGAGCTGTTAAGTTTTTATTTTGGATAAGGTTAAAAACTACGAATTTGTTTGAAGTATCAAATATATTAAGAGTATGACTTTCCAGGTCAATAGAAGGAAGTACCAGGTACTGGAAGCTGAAAGACAAATTTACAGCTCCGCTGGTCGATGCTACTTAAGAGCTCTCAGATTATTTTTGAGCTGCAGTTGTGCAACTGGTCGGACTTCAGAGTGAAGTGCAGCGATTGAAAAATTATGTAAAGAGGTTTCAGTGGCTCCCAAGCGAGCGGAAATCGAATAAAAAGTTTGTCAAATTATTCAGCTGTTGTGACTAGGCATGATTACTTACAACCCCTTAGATTCTTCGGTGTAAACTTCATGAGCATTTGCTCACCCTGTCTCACTACGATCAGCTGGTATGCAGTTTGACTTGGAAAAACTTTGGTTTCTCTGTAAGGGTGCAGAGACTCTGGTGAGGTTACTTGTCATTAAGAAAAATAGTAATTAATTTCAATCTCGCGACGCAATGAAAATATTCAACAGTATTTCGAGTCTAGCCATTAATTACCTCCAATGATATTGCTGACATTAGGTCCCAGGAGGCACTGTTAGGTGGGTAATTGGTAGGAGGGGAAGGATGAATGTAATGAATTCGAACTGAGTGTAGCAAGAGGACTCTAAGATGCGAGTGACAACATGTAGCATTGAAGCTCTTAAATATCAGGAGTTCACTCCTCTCAAAGTCAGAGACGACATATCACTTGATAAAAGCAGTTAATGAAGCTAGACTGACCGAATACTTTAGGTTTGAACCCATTTAAGTTCAGGTGAAGAAAATTAATAAAATGATACATTCAGTAGCGCATTCATTCATGGCACAATATTAGGAAAGATCAGGATAAGGATCTGGGATAAGAAGGATAAGAAGCATCAGTCTCAAGCTAGCGCCAGTAAGTAGCTCCGAGTGCCAGCTAACTGTCCAAAACTACTCGTATATCGAGTTATTCTCAACTCTTTTAGGGAGTTTACCCAGACATTTGGCTCATTCTTGTTTGGCTCATTCTCATTTTGGCGGACCTCTCCCTCGGTCAGTTTGTGTGTGGAGAGTGGAGAACCACCACTTTGGCTCCGCCGTGTACAGCTGAGCCTACAGTACCTGGCTCGTCTAGATCAGCTGCCTTTGTCTCATACATGGAGAAGCGTGCACGCGCCTTTCGGGCGACATCTGCCTTTCCCGTATTGTCTGCCCTCATCACTGAACTATCCTGCGCTGACGGCTGCTATGCAGCTGGGACCCATGAGAGTGCAACCTGTGCTTTTTTTTTGACTGCTCTCCAATGTGGCGTGTCCCCGTGGAGAGCTTCTGCCCTGGAAGTCGAATGCCTAAAAAAGGAGTCAATGCCGGCTAACATCCTGAAAGGAATTTTCATGGAACACATACTGGAGGAACACGCAAACTCTGGAAAGATCTATACAGACGGCTCCAAGACAGGAGATGCTGTTAGATGTGCCGCTGTGCCCGGGGAAATGGTGAGGGCTAGGAGACAGCTCCCAGAGAACTCGATTTTCTCAGCAGAGCTGTATGGTGTGATGAAAGCAATACAGCTGATCGAGGAGCACACATATCACTCCTTCGCTATTTTTGAAGACTCTAAAAGTGTAATAGATGCTGCTCAGATTGTGGAGATTGTGGATTGTCAAAAAGCTGGGCACAGTTTGTAAATGAACGGAAGAGTGTCGTTCTATGCTGGGTGCCCGCGCATGTGGGGACATCTGGCAATGAGAGGGCAGACCTGGAAGCTAAGCAAGCTGCTAGGTCAAGTGAGAGATCACTGAATTGGATGGTCCCTTCCTGTGATTATTATCCCCGCATCAAGGCGGCGGTGAAGGATCTGTGGCAGCGAAACTGGATGGACACGACTGAAAATAAATTGAAAAACATTAAACCCACTGTTCGAGAGTGGTCATCATCTAGCTGCCGTGCCCGTCGAATGGAGGTGATACTTTGCCGCCTCCGCATCGGCCATACTCGTATAACGCACGGACACCTTATGGAGCGACAGCCGCAGCCGCAATACGAACGGTGCCGTGTTCCTGTGACTATCATACATTTTCTTGCTGAAATGCCCAAGAGACTCTGCTATTTGCAATGTGTGTTTCCCAAATCTTCGTGGCTGCGCAGAGGATGTGTTAATTGGAATACTCACGGAAAACGAACGCTCAGGCTTTAATGCGGGAGCGTTGCTGCTGTTCCTGGAGAGGGGCAAGCTATATTCTGAAATTTAGCAAGAAGCCATGCAGTAGTGCACTATAGCCAGGCGTGATGTCGTATTGGAAGATTGTAGAAGAAGAAACTGCAATGTGGCCGAGCGCGCTACGTTGGTACCTTGGGGGTTTCAGTGTGGGTAAGGTGTCCGGCCAGAAATGGGTGGGCAGCTGAAACCCCCCCCCTAATGGGTTTTGCTGCCCAGTGTGTTCGAATGTACCGTAGTATGTACAAAATTTCATTGGGGAGACAATTTTAATTTTGAGTTGTATTTATTGTAATCATGATCATATAATTTTTGATGTTCATATAATGTTGATGTTCACCTTTCGTGGTAAATCGGAAAGCCTGATAGTAATGAAATTATGTGACCTTCGGTGCAATATAGTTCGAATAACTGAAGCGCTAGCAAACCTTTGTTACTATTACTTACTCACTTGGCTCATTCTTATCTTCAAGGCTCTAACTTATTCGCCAAATTGTGAGACGTTTAAAAAAATCTCACGACTCATTGGAGGTATTGCTGACACCCTGAGTCAGGTGTGGGGCTAGATTATTAGGTTACTTAGCAGAGTGGCCTGTTCATCATCAGAAACTCCAGTTCTTTAGTTGCTGCCATATTTCAGGTGTAAGGTCCTGAGTAGAGAATTAGGTAGGCCTTTGTCTTGTTGGAATAAAATATTTTTTTGTTTTGTTAAAGGCCATCTCTCGGTTCACTGCTGTCTTGTTCTTCAGCACCTCTAACTTTCTTCTGTAACTTTTATTTGGTATAATAGCCTTCTTTAACTTTTATTTGGTATAATAGCCTTCTTTCTTAAATTATTGTTTCAATGCGCAGAGGATCTTGTGTGGGAACACACCTCGTGCATAGATTCTGCATTCTCTTAACTTCATGCTGAATGGTGTCTTCATCCTTCTTCTCTTTGGAACACCTTTGTTGTGTTTAGTGAGGCTTAAATCAACTTATGATCTAGTTGCCTGAAGTATAACATCGCCAAGAATGAACGAAGGAATGTAAAACAAGCCTCTCTCCATTGTGTTGGCAGGCCATGACCCCGCAGTTCCGGGCCTACCAGCAGCAGGTGCTGCGCAACTGCGCCGTCTTTGCTCAGGAGCTCATGAAGCTTGGCTTCTCTCTCGTCTCCGGTGACTTGTGTGGCGTGGTGCTGTTGTCCTGTGTTGTGCTGTGCGGCGTGGTCTGTTGTGTTATGGTGTGGTGTGCTGAGTAGCCTGTGTTGTGCTGTGTAGTATGTGCCGTTTAGCCTGTTTAGTGTTGCATTGTGTGGTAGTTTGCATGTTTTGCGATGGCGCAGCATATTTGGAGAATGATATGCCGTCTAGATACCCAGCATTTTCCTTATTCCCCTGTATTTTGATATCCACATTTTTATATAGTTGTACAGCTTGTCTCTGATCAGCGCCTATTACATTCTCCTGCAGCTTGTATCTTGTTTCACATTTTTTTAAATCTTACTGTGTCTTTGCGCAAGGAATCTAGTGTGGGAAAGTACTTGTGCATAGATTTCCCGTTCCCTAAATTCCTCATTAAATGGGGCCTTTTGGGTGATAAAATAAGACTGGGCCTATTTTAAGAGTGGCCCTGTCCTATTCGAAGGGAGTTACACTTTCCCTATTTCAAGAGTTTCTTTCCCTTATTCGATGAAAATGACGCTTCCAATTCTCATATTGGTGCACCCTCCTGTTAAACGGAACCAACTCTCTTAATGCAAAAGTGTTCCATATCTTATTTGAATGGAACTACTGCCTTCTATTTCATTATTTGTCCGCCTCTCTCTGTGTGGGAAGTCACTCTCTTGCTCTGCTTCAAATATAACCGATTCTCCTGTACAAAAGTGACATCCCAATACCGCTCGAGCTGACCAGTTCAGAGAGAGTAACATCGTCCGTGTGCTGCAGGCGGCACGGACAACCACCTGGTGCTGGTGGACCTGCGGCCGCGCGGGCTGGACGGAGCACGCATGGAGCACGTCTGCAACGCCTGCAACATCTCTGTCAACAAGAACAGCGTTCCCGGGGACACGTCCGCTCTCGTGCCGGGGGGGCTGCGCATGGGTGAGGGAGGGCTGTGTGACTTGTGTGTGAAGCGCTCCGCATGGGGGAGAGGGAGCTCGAGCTGTGACTTGTGTGTGAAATTTGCTGCATGGGTAAGGGGAGCTCGAGTTGTGTAACTTGTGTGTGAAGTGTGCGGGAGATGTGAGCAGGTGGTGTAGCAGCTTTATTGCTAAATGGAGTTGAGGAAACAAGTAAGTGCTGTTCAGAAGATCCTGTTGTCTGGTATAGAGGGATGGTTGAACGGTGAAAATGAAATGGGTAATTATAATACATCAAAAAGTGCCGTAATAATGCTCTAGTATTACTGCAGCATATGGTGCGTTGTGGGTTATCACGCAACACCAACGTCATGTACGCTTGTGGTGCAATTTCTTGTACCCTGGCTTTGCACTCCTGCAGCAATTTCGACAGTGAATTTTATGAGCGGCACTGAACTGTCTTGAGCTGCTAGTCCACGCTATTTACCTATAGTAGCTTCTGGCACTATCTTCTGCAGCACTGCGCGTAATTTTTACTGCACTGAGCTGCTATTGGCAAAGATCGATTTGCTGATCGATGAGTAAAATCATAATCTGGTCTTTTTTTTTGAGTTTTACTTTCATTTGTACGATATACATGAAATGTTAGATTTTTATACCTTTTCTATTTTGGATTTTGTCTTTTTTCAGTAGAATTTGCAAATTTTTAAGTTGTGCAGAAACATTTTCAATGAAGAAAAGCCAAATTTTGAATACGTTACTAAAATTTTTTTGATCCCCTGTATGAATAAGAAATACTTGCATAATGCTTCTTTTCTGAACTCCGAAGGAAAAGTTTCGTACAGAAGCCCGCCTCACGTTTCCATTCGTGCTCACGCTGAAGAGTGCATTACTTCAGTGCCTAATATTAAGTTATCGTATTGGTTCTAAGTTATTGGCCGAGCAACCGGTTATAGGTATCTCTTTAACTGGTTGCCATCTATAGGTAATTTTAGTATTTTAGTATTTTATAAAGAGAATCCTGTGCTGAATTTGTCTGTTCGAATTAACTTCGAATTGTAAATAGATAGTTATATTGTGTGTGACTAATATATCAAGGATAGATTTGATTTAGTTTTCTTTGACATCTTAACAGACGTTTTAACGATGAACTGATGATACAAGTGGACTTGCAACCGTTTCCTAAATATTTATTTTCTTAGTATTTTTATTTCTTCTGAATTCTCAAACTATTAGTGACTTATGCATAATGATGATATTTTAGAAAGCTGCGCGATAAAGTGGCATGACAATCTTAGGTTTGTACTTGCTTGTAAAGTGTGTGTTCTAAGCTGAAATTACCATCATGAGAAGACGTTAGGGTTTAATTCACCATTTTCATATTTTAATGTGCAATACTACTGGTTTACAGGCACTCCGGCGCTCACCTCACGCAACTTCTCGGAGGCGGATTTCGTGCAGGTGGCCAGACTAGTGGACCGAGCAGCGCAGATCGTGCTGGCCGCCAAGCCCAAGGCGGCCTCTAAGAAACTCAAGGACTTCTTCGTTGTGTGCGAGCAAGACCCGCACACCGTCGCTCAAATCAAAGAGCTCCAGAGCGAAGTGAATGACTTTGCCCTCGGTTACCCCATGCCTGGGTTTGATGATCATTGAACGAGCCGAGGCGTAGGCGTGTTTTCTAGAGAATTTTAGGGTATTTTATTGTTGGATTTCGTCAAACATGAAAAAGTAAAATAAGTCCGCGGATGATTCATTTTTTTGAGACTAACGATTTTTGTATCAGTTTTTCATGTATTTGATTATTTGTCTCTTTACTTTTATTTTTATAAATTCTGATTAATTTTGATTGTAGTGTTGCTCCACAGTTACTCATTTTCCATGGCCAAAATCGAGTATCGTTGAATATGTTTAAGTTACAGCAGTGCCTCTATTGCATGTAAGTAAGTGGCTGCAAGTTTCCAAGTGTGTCAGCTTTATTAAGCTGTGAAGGTGGAAAACAATGATGACGGTGTTGTGGACAAGGCGCGCCATGGTGCCACTGCCCTCTGTGTGAGTGAGCAGATCGGAGGCAGAGCTTGGAATGTTAGTTATGTACTTAAATCAAAACTTATTTTTTTAATGAAAACTCAATTTATGCATGCAAATTTATTTTACGTTCATTCAATTGATGCCTAATTTAAATTTTCTTGTTGACCCAGTCGTGCTGGGTTATTCTATGCGGAGAAATACTTTGCCTCATTTTCAGTCTTTCAGTATATGTGGTGTAATATAGAAGATTTCTATCTATGATCTGCTTCTCGTACAAAATTTGGTAATGTGAGCTTCAACATTCGTTATGTAATTGAAGATGAATGTGTAAATTAAATTTGTGTTCATATTTCATTATCAATTTCCGATGTTTGTTGTTATTCGTGAATTTTTTATGTTTATGGTTTTTTTAGTTGAAATAAATGTTCTTAATGTTAGTTTACCCTACTTGCGCCCATTGCTGTCTAGCCATACGAAGTCGTAAAAAAGAACCGGCGAGTGACAGGGGCTTGTTTAGTTAATGTAGATTTTTTATTTTAAATGTAGTATTTTCTTGCATGATAATTGCTTGCCAAATTTGAATAAGTTTTCTGTGCTTGTCTTTGACACTGACTGGAGCATTCACTCCTTAGACGGTATCTGCTATTTTTTGAGGGACTCTGAATCCGGGGATGAGTTGAGAAATGAAGCGATTTTATTGTCCAAATGTTCGCGGTTTTCCGTTGATTTGTTGGCTTATTTCAAGTATGAAAGTTACAAGCATGAAAAAATATAATGGCTGTAGAAAAGAGTTGTTAATTGGAGAATCTGTTTTTGGCATCCGCCACACTGAACTTGAACATATTTTGATGGAAGTTGTGAATGAATTATTCTTGTAACGGTGACAAGCAGTTGAGTATGAAAATAGGATTTGTAGTTTAATAAATTCATAGTGCCACATCAAGTTACTCCGTTACTGAAAGTAAGTTCAATGTGCCTTATTAGCTATAAGAGTTTTATATGGTGTAGGTTTAGTCTTCGTGCTGGGATCTAGCCTTTGTTCCTACTCCACCGCTGCACTGTCAGGTTGGTCTTTGCAATATTGTCTCTTCAGACAAGTCACAAATGATGAAGGAACCTTCTGTGTTTCTTCGATCTCCTGTTGTGCTCGTTAAACTTGTTTCTTAAACCTGCCTTAATTTATAATATTTATTTTTTAACTTATTTCACTCGTGTGTAACTATGTAACCTTGTATTTTTCCCCATATTTCAACTAATTTTTTAAAGTTTTGCTTTTTCGTTCTCGCACAATGTTTTTTTTTCGAAACCATCTGCTTCTCTTATACTTTACGTTGGTCATAAATATACAAATATACCTCTGCTCTTCCCTCACATTCCCTGTCGTGTTCGATGACTGGGTATGCGACTACACTTGTTACTGGAACTCCGATTGTGTTTCACACTCAAAGGTGACCACGAAGTGCGGCCTGCAGCTGTCTTGTATAGTGTGTCGCGTTGTGGTAGCGTGTCATTCTTAACGCGTTAGCTGAGTAGTGGCGCAAATGCGTGCCACTAGGTAAATTGCTCATTTACCTACAGGTGTAAACGAACACCATTTAAACTATTTTACTGTCTTTTACGATATAAATTTTAACGTACAAGGTAACATTATCGTGCAATTGTGTTCTTTTATACATTTAGAAAGGGTAAAAATGTGTTCCAGCAGTAAAGCCGGTTTTTTAGTACGGCTTGTTCTAACCTAACTAAATCGACCGTACCAGCAACCGTGCAAACGGAGTTATGGTGTTGAACCCTGGATTGCTACAAGACCATGCCAAGAGGAAAGCCAACGTCTACACGCGGCACGGTGGGGCTGTGCAATGTATGTAATATGTTATCTCATCCTTGGGCAGGCATTCATTTTCCCTCGCCGCCATTACTTCTCACGTCCTTGTCAGTGCACAACATTGGCAACAACACACATCTCACTCTAACCTGTGACACTACTCTTGGGGGTTCATTTTTGATGTACTAATTGTGCGTCAATTTTTTTGTTCCAAAGCATATCATCTTTTGGGAAATTTTTCTCTTTAGCCATACTCGTTTTTTCTTTATCATCCAGTTCTTCTGTTTTCACGATTGTACCCCCTCAGGAAGATACAAGTATTGTATCTATGGGAATTAGCGCTCCCAGGGGAAAAATGTGAGGGCCCGAGCTGAGAGTTAGGTAGGCCTTCTTTTTGTTGAAATAAAATGTCTTTTGTTATGTTAAGGACCACCTTTTTCGGTTCACTACTGTCCTGTTTTTCAGCACCTCTGACTTTCTTCTTCAACTTTTATCTTATTTCATGAACTTCTTTTCCATCTTACTGTTTCTATGCCCTTTCTGCATAGATTCCTCACTTTCTTATCTCCATACTAAATGGTGCCTTCCTCCTTCCTTTCTTCAATACGCTCTATTTTTGCAGCGGTTAGGGAGGCTTAAACTAACTTATAATCTAATCTAATCTTTCACGATTGCACACGTTACAAAGCTTTAGCTCTGAAATGATCTCCTATTTTTCAGTCACTCACTAGCTCTCTTTCTCTAACGCTTGAGTGCTCACTTCTGTAGCCCTGCGCCGGGCATCTCAGGTACGCGAACTGGCGACCCTATTCTGTTTGTCTAATTCTGTTGTCACTATTTGCTAATCAGTGAAGACTTCCTACCCTATACCTGCATTTAGTTTTAATGATAACTTTTGAAGACCCAATTGTCAACCCCTAACTCCCCACATGACCAAACGGGCGTTTTTCGAAAATGGTCTCAATATGTTGTATTTCTTGTTCTATTTGTTTCCTGTGGTTTTTGAAGTTCACTGCCAAATGGCAGTTCCTTCCCCAATACGAAAATGCAGACTTGAGAGTATTAAATCTCATACTCTGATAAAATATTCCGTTGTGGCTTGAGCAATAGAAATATTGAAGTTAGATTAAGTTTGTGTTTCTGCCGTCATTGCGTACCATATGGCTAGATTGTTGTATTTAATTCATCCGTCAATGACTGCGAGGAAGTGATCTTGGTTACTTTTTATTCTTCGATTACCCTCATTGCCACCTTTTGCTTCGCTTTCGCTACCCCTCAGGGGGATACAATTATTGTATCTATGGGAACTAGCGCTCCCAGGGGGACAATGTGAGGGCCCGAGCTAAATGTTAGGTAGGCTTTCTTTTGTTGAAATAGAATAGGTTTTGTTGTGTTACGGACCATCTTTTTTTTCGGTTCACTGCTGTCCTGTTTTTCACCGCCTACCACTTTCTTCTTCAACTTTTTCTTGTTTCATGAACTTCTTTCTTAGCTTTCTGTTTCTGTGCCCTTTCTGCATAGATTCCACGTTCCCTTAACTCCATACTAAATGGTGCCTTCTTCCTTCCTCTCTTTACATCTCATTGTTGAGGATAGGGAGGCTTAAACTAACTAATAAACTAAACTAAACCTTTTGCTTCGCTTTTTCCTTGGGCTGTTGCGCTTGTTCGATTTCGCTAATGTAGTTGTGTTGCGTAACCTTTATACCAGTGAGTCAAGTTAATTTTCACGCTTATCCGGTTTCTTGACATGAGTTGGTACATTTTTTGGTATGAAAGTGGCTGGCTTCTTTTTCAGTTTTTATTTTTGCATGTTTTTTATCGTTATTTATGGTGTTTTCAGCTTACGTTGGAGTAAAATCTCGTTTATGAAATGGCTTTTGTTTTTTTCACGTGTTTCATTCACCTACAGATTCTCTCACTTTTCAGGATTGCTCAATTTAACAAAAATCATCGCCTACCGAAGTGTGCAAACAACTCAGGAAACCATAAATGCCTTCGTTTCGTCAAAACTTCTCAAGACTTTTTCAACAAGCTCAATGGATCTACTACGTGAAATAATTATACTATACCACTACTGCACGTAAGCGTCAATGGTTGGTAAAATTGGTTCATAATAATGTTGAAGAAGAAAAGTATCTTCAAATATATTATTAATTACCTTGGAAATACCTATGTTCTGCGTTGCTTATTGTGATGAGGTAGGACAGCTGGCTCTAGAATTTAAAATCTTGAAAGCGATATAGTGTGAGCTATTGAGCCAGTGGGCCGAAGTTACTATTTGGTTTTAACGCTAGTTTGAAATTTTCAGTACATAATTACCTTAATCAACGTTGTTAGCATTATTAAAGCGACAGCCAATTAGCATCTGATCAAAGTTGTCGTTAATGAGTTTATAAGTGTATCTTCAATTTTTGTTATAGAGTGTAAAGCCTGAAATATTGGCTTGGTCAGAGTTTATTGAGGCAATGGTAATTATACTTACGAACAAACTCATTCGGTTGCCCACTAGCACAGCGCGTGCTTTAGTCAATTTCCTTTTTTTACTATTGACGATTCGCAGCGATAATTATTAACGAAATAACATTTAAACGGCGGTAGTCATATACTTCATCTACCATCTTTATATTTACTATCTGATCGTTACTACGTACCTAACTCTCAAGTCTAGTGCTACGCTTGAAAGTTTCGTGGAGCTACCTCGCTGAAAAAAAGACGAAAGTATTCCACTCATATCATTACACATTGATTGAGAAATTAATTTTTCTGTCATTTTTTCAGAAAATATTTGTTGCATTTGTGGGTGTGGTTCGTACAACTACAGATGCGTTTTTATATAAATGTTTAAGATTTGAGATTCAACAATCAAATTCGTCAGTATCTTGACAGCAAGGTTGAAGTTTCAGTTCTAAAGAGATTTTAAAATAATTAAATCTATGTATAAACTACGTTGCTTTAATGAAGGAAACCTACTGTAAAAAACACTGAAAGCCTTCAAATCAGATGATGAGTCTCGTATAGCAGTTGCTGCATTTTTGTAACATGAAACATTCAAGCAGCTTTTCATACTTATTAGACTACATCATGTAAATCTATAATTGTAAACAAATATTAATCACCAATTCAGGTTACAAAATTGATTGGCACGATGTGAATTAAGTTTTGATGCATAGGAATAAAAGTTTTCTTCTTTATTTCTCATATTGATAACTCCCAATGTAAAGATCTGTTTATAGGAGCATTTTTCTCTGTGTTTTGACTGCTCTATGATGATAATACTCTGAGCATGTGTGTAATTACAGAGCATGAATTTATCTTCATAAGTCCTATTTTTTTCTCTTATATAAAGTAAGTTAAATGCCAACATATAGAAAGACCAAATGATAGTTTGGCTAACTTGACGCTGTTAAAAACTGAATTTAAGCTTTAAAAGCGTCGTTAGGTTATTATTGTTCTTCCAAGTAGTTATTACGTATGAACTTGATGAAGCCACTTGGCAACTGTGAGATTTAGGTGTTAAACCGGTTATGAAAATTAGAACCGGAATTTAGGTACAGTCCAACCTTGAAGAAGTGCCATAATTTTTCAGGTTAGATAATGGTCAACGTGAGCCAGTGGTTGGGCTGACTCAAGTGTCAGTTCGGCCTGAGAAAGGCATACGTTTAAACAATCTTCAGAATGAAAATAATTAATCTGCTTACGCTGCGTGAGATAGATAAATGTTATAAATTTCGGAATAGTAATTAGGTTGTGGGGTATAAACGAAAACATACAAATTAAAAATTAGGGGGAAAAATTACAGCCAGTGTACAATGACTGTGTAGAGCATTTTCTTTAACCAAGTAGACAATTTGAAAAGAGTATAGTGAAGAATTATGGGATCATTTTCCTCAGTCATGCAGAATTTCTTTGGCAAGTTATCACAAATCTTGAGTTAATTATAGAGGCACCTAAGTAAAAGCATGTAAAAAGCTATGCGCAGGTAAAAAGCTATGTCACATTGAGGTCCTATTAGAATGTGACCTAAAATACTTGTGTGAACATATGCTACTGATATTGAAGTATTTGTGGTCAATGTGAAGTTTCATGCAATCACGGAAAATAATAATGCCGATCCCAGGAATCACTAAAGGAACACATTTCAGAACGTTTTACAAGAATGACATTCTGCTCGCTGATGCGTTATTTTCGAATAATTGAACTTTGAAGTTGGCCTTGGCGCCAAAGGAAGCGAGCGCGTGAAACGGAATTTAATTAATAACGGAAGCTATTACAAACGTAAAGAGGTTGGGTCGTGAGGGGGAGGCACAGTTCTTCTAGTGAAAATTATAAATAAAGCTTCTAACCCACCCATTAGGGTGACGACCGCAATCTTGTTGACATCGGGTCCAAAATGGCGGCGCCCATGGTGGTTGCCATGTTAGACCCGATGTAAACAAGATTGCGGTCGTCACCCTAATGGGTGGTTTAGAAGCTTTATTTATACTTTTCACTAAAAGAACTGTGGCTACCCCTCACGACCCAACCTCTTTACGTTTGTATTAGGGGGTTAGCTTCCGTTTTTAATTAAATTACGCTCGCTTCCTTGGGCGCGCAACGGCCAACTTCAAAATTCAATAATTCGAAAATAACGCATCAGCGAGCAGAATGTCGTTCATGAAAAACGTTCTTAAATGGGTTCCTTTAGTGATTCCTTGGAATATAATTATCAATTTCCGTGATTGCATGAAACTTCACATTGACCGTATGGTAAATGTAAAGGACTTGACCATAATCGATTTTCCACTCTTTGATCAATAAAGATTGTTGATGAGACCAAAATAAACAAGTTTTCTTCAATGCACTTTCCGGCGGAAATAAGTATTTAAAAAGTTATGGCATTAAATGAGTTACCGTAACTCCAGTGTTTGAGGCAGGGAAAAATACACCGCGCGGTCCGACGTGAAAGTAAACAGGCGTTCCCGCGCGCCAACCAAGCCGACGAAGAGCAAACCCCCTATTACAAACGTAAAGAGGTTGGGTCGTGAGGGGTAGCAACAGTTCTTTTAGTGAAAACTATAAAACTAAAAGAACTGTGGCTACCCCTCACGACCCAACCTCTTTACGTTTGTAATAGGGTGATGCACACTGGAGTTCCGGTAACTCATTTAATGCCATAACTTTTAAATACTCATTTCCGCCGGAAAGTGCATTGAAGAAAAATTGTTTATTTTGGTCTCATCAACAATCTTACTTCATCAAAAAGTGGAAAATCGATTATGGTCAAGTCCTTAACATTTACCGACCGTATTTGTATGCAAGTATTTTAACAGCTGTTTGCTAGTTGTTGAGAAGCCAGTTAAAAAAGAGAACAATAAAATCTCTCATCTTAGTTTGAAAACCTAGTAAAAAGATGATCAATTGCATACTACTCAAATTAATTGTACATTATGGTATCATGCATGAAATGACAATTTTTATTTCAAGTTTTACATGATATAAATTGTGATGCATGTGGCACCAAAACAACTTGAGTGTTGTGGCATTCTCTTGTTTGAACTGCAAATTACCAAGACCTATATTCTCTGACCCTGTGTTATCATTAGGGACCAGCTAGTTACATAAGTTAGCTGTCAACAGTGTGAAGTTGAAGCGCTTGTGTCTCAATTCATCTTCAGAGTAAATCAAACACTTCATTACTTAGCAAAGCTTCCAATCAAGACAGGAGAATGTAAAGTGAAGGTATATAAAGTTGGCTGCAAGTTTTCCATATGGATCAGAAGTTGTTTCTGAACATTTTATCAAAGCTTCAACATATTTTACTTCTGTTGAATCTAAAGGAAAAAACAATAATCAATTTTGTAAATTTCAATAGATGAAAAATAGGTTGACCCTTTCCCAAACAATTTTTTTCTAAAAAACGTTTCTTTTTCAGACTAATTTTTTTATTTTGGTTTTACATAGTATTTCTGATGCTGGTTATGAAAACCGTTTGTAATTATTTTTTCTCCCCATTTTTGTGGTAAACTTTTTGTTTGGAAAATACCTTTGTCGGCCAAAATGAGTCAACTCGTTTTCCTGTAAACTATATTTTTTACAATATTTTCTCAATTTTTCTCAAAATTTTATTACCAAATGTTAAGAGAAATAAAAAGCTATTTTTTTTTTATTTATATTAAAATTGTACACCAAATATCTGGCAGTAATTATATTATGCATGATAAATGAAATTTCATTTTCTGGCATTTTATTCTGAACAAAATCAATTGAAAACTGAAAGTTGTTAGCAATAATATAAAACAAATGAATTTTGTTTCCACACATAAAAGAATAGTATTTCCTCAGATTGTTTTTAGACAAAATTATTCAGAATGGTACTTCTCATAATGAATGCAAATGTGGATGCAAACAACACCCATCCGACGACAATGGCTGTCGGAGCAAGTCTAGTAACAATGTCCTTGAAATTCCACAGCTCTACCCTATTGCCTATGCCAGGCGAACGATCGAAATAAACAACTGTTCTTCCATGGACTTTTTGGGGCAAATAAGTATTTACCGAGTTATAGCGGTATGTTAATTTTTGTCTTTTGATGACAAATGCGCTCGAATAAACAGTTACTCATCAATTTTGTTGCTTGAATCATGGTAATGACATCGAAATAAACAACTTTTCTTCTATACACTTTTTTCCTCAAATGAGTATGTAACGAGGTATAGCGGTAGGCTTGGTGTCGTCTTTGATGACGATCGGGCTGGAAGCGAGACGGCATTGCAGTGATGCTGTCCGACGTGCTGCTTGAATTACTTCCCGCTTCAAACACTTGAGTTGCGGTCGGTAATTTACCGCTATAGCTTGTTAAATACTCATTTGCCCCAAAAAGTGCATAGAAGAAAAGTTGCTTATTTTGATATAATTACCATGATACAGGCAACAAAATTTCGAAATTCTATTAGTTGCATCTCCTTCACATTAACCCAAAATAAATAAGTTTTCTTCTATGCACTTTCCATCTGAAATGAGTATTTTATTAGTTATAGTGGTAAATGACTTACTGCAACTCCAGTGTTTGAAGCGGAATGGAATTCATCACTGCAATGGAGTCTTGCTTCCAGCCCGATCGTCATCAAAGAGAAACCAAACCTACCGCTATGCCTCGTTGAATAATCATTGGATGAAAAAAGTGAATAGAAGAAAAGTTGTTTATTTTGATGTTATTACCATAATTCAAGCAACAAGAATTCGAAAATCGATGAGTAGCTGTTCATTTGAGCGCATTTGTCATCAAAGACAAAACTAAACCTACCGCTATAACTCGTAATATAATCATTTCAGACAGAAAGTGCATAGAAAAAAACTTGTTTATTTTGATTAGATTAATTATGTTTAGGCACCGAAAAGTTAGAAATCGATTATTGTCCTTTCCTTCAGATTTACCTTTTTCATGAGGAATTTGCTAGAAAATTACTTTAGATTATTTGTGAGTCTATAATTTATCTGCTTCTGAAATATGCTGAAGCTGCTGGAAAATTTAAGTAAATTTTTCTAGGCCTAGTTGTATTGAAATCTGTAAAATTTTATATGGTCTCTTAAAACATCCATTTATCAAAAAATTTTGAAACTGTTCATAAATAAACAAGTTTTCTTCTATGCACTTTCCGTCGTAAATGAGTATTTTAGGAGTTATAGCATTGAATTAGTTACCGCAACTCAAGTGTTTGAAGCGGGAAGTAATTAATGCGCTAGACCAGGCAGCACTAATTTAATACTCCAAGTGGCAGTTATGCATTGTGTGGCCAATTGCTGTAAGATTGGTCTTCCTCACAGACTATTGTACAGTTCTGTCACGAGACCTTATGCTATGTGATCGACTTTCATTCATTGCAAAAAATTTTTGCTGAATAATTTAGAGTATGATCAGGGATATATAGGCCACTAAGATCTGGAGAAGTGGTAAATGTTATGGAGTAAATACTCAGCATTCCACTAATGTTAAACTTGAAATACTGAGATGGCTATTAGTGATAACTATGTAAAGTAAAATATGTATTAATCTTTGAAATACATTTTGACTCTTAAAATTAGAATTCTCACCTTTTGCTACTTCCAGCACTGACATGTTTTCTAGTAGTGCATCAGTTGTCTCAGCCAACCAGTGCAAGAACTATAATTGGGTAGCTAAAGTCATAGATGTGCTTGTGAAAGATTGAAAGAAGTATGACTGAAAATTCCCTGGATAAATCATAAAATATTATTTGATGAAATCTGTGTCAAAATATTGAGGAGTGCAAAAATTTTTTGCTTAATATTTTTCATGCATTAACCTGTTTTTGTTTGGCCAGTCAGGAAATTTTGAACTGTGAATATATTGGTAGTAAATGGAAAATTGATAGCTGAATCATCATTGAGTTCATTAGTAAAATTTTGTTCCTCATTAAGATGAAGTACCTTTGTTTGATAGGGTTATATGGGCACTAAGTTCATTACATATACAATTACCAACATCAGTTTGTGTTGTCAAAAAAGAATTTCATGGAAATAAACATAATTTGTAAACCATATTAAAATGAGCTTATTAACTAGTATGCAAGTAAGACCTTCCATAAAATTTTGTAATGCTTCTTCCCAAAACCTCATCAGTACTGAGTAGGATGTTAAGTACTCTTCATGTCTGTGCTGAATAACCTGAGGCTTGGTAATATTTCCAGTCAGTGGGCTTAGTATTCACCTCGGCTCTTTTCCCTTGACTGCCTCACATTAACTTGCAAGTGGCAGTGTGTCTCATGCTCTGTATCCTAATGTGGGCCTCATCTGGTGAACTGCAATTTTCTCCTGTACATCCCTCAAATGATTTGTTGGTCTGCTGATTTAGATGCTGGGTGTTCTGCAGAGAACACCTCTGAAATAAAATCATGTTTGAAGATGTGCTAATCAGAGATGATTGATTTCGTGCAAATTTTTAAGTGTTTGTATTTACTACTGTTGTTCTTGACTTGTTAAAAATAAAATATTTGGGTAGATGGCTTATTCTTAATTTTTTAACAGTGTGTCATAGTTCATATATTAAACTATTACTGTACAAAATCTTACCAATTTAGTTTCTCACTTTAATTATTTGAATTGAAGTGTCTTTCATTTGGTGACTCCTGAAAAGTTCCTTCCTGTTTGTGAATTTTCAAGTAAGTTGACAAATTTTGGAAATGCTTTGATGATTTTTTAGTAGCTCTTATTACTTCATTTTTTTGAGCTATTTTGTGGTGTTGCTCTAACTTAACAGTTTGCGATGCCATTTCTAATATTTGTCAATGTAAAATAACAGTAGTGAAATGCCTATGAAATGATGCTCTAAGTATGATTATTTTAGTAGAAATTACATCACTGCATTGCAAATTTTATATTAAAAAATATAACTAATTTTAGAGGTACATCCTAGTTATTTTGATGGGTATAAATCAACAACCAGAGCATCCCAAGTTAGGCGTATAATTGTATTCTGCAATGCATGCATAGCTGATGCTTTGCCAGCATAAAAGTTGTATTGGGCCCCATAATGTATGAACCTAACCAAACTTTAGTGAACCTAATTTAACTGGACCTAGTAATGAAACTTAGCATCTCTGCGTGATCTGATGCAGCATTACCCTAGTTCTGTATGGGGCAGATTTTGGTGTACATGATGTAAATGATGGGCTAGTCAAATCTAATCTTCGAAATAAAAGCTCATCAAATCTAATCTTCAAAATTAGAGGAGTACAGTTTTTGTCCTGGTGCGCTTGATCTGTATTGTATAGGTGTACATGTAAATCTAATCTAAACATCTCATGCATCATTACAACAGTGCATCACCATTGTTATTATACTTTTGATTTTGTATAAATTTATTTTTGGATGTTTTTCAGAAGTTCTGAAAAAATCTCTGGAAATTGCTAATAATTTAACATTTTGTATTCTTTATGGAAAATATGATTGTTACTAATAATAAGGCTAAGATGCTATTCATCTTATTTTAATTGCATGATTCTTAGTTTTATTTGATATGTTGACAATAAATGTAGGGTTTTTGTTTGTGCTTACAAAACACACAAGGCCTAAATGGTAAAAACATTGTTAATGTTGATAATTTTTTTTTACAAACATTGGTAGCAAGTTAAAAAATTCTAAATTATTCGTTTACGGAGGGACCTCATTTTCAATCAACGCTAAAAGCTGTGGGCTGGCTATGACACTTTAAGGAGTCGGATTTTGTTGGTGATGCAGATCGTTGAACAAAAACCAACTTAGGCTATTCTCTTTCTTCATGGGAAAGTTTCAACTTATTTATGATTTTTATATATCTAATCTTACTTGCTCTGCTTTTAATGAGTTTTTCTGGTAAAAAGAACCTGGTTTAATTGTGCATTAAGAGTGTAAGAGGTTTTTTTGTTGTGAGGTGATATTCTTTTTGCCAAATTCCCTGAACTCAATGCAGTAGTTGGCAGAAGTGCATCAATGATATATTTTCTGAGGTTTTGTCTGCCTGCTGATAGTAGAGTGTTCAAGGTGATTCTGCATGAATATTTTTAATTAGAATTTTGCTTGAAGGTTTTTAAAATAATTGTTTTTTAAATTGCTATACTCACCTCTGTATTATTTTCCCCCTCAGGGGGATACGATTATTGTATCTATGGGAACTAGCGCTCCCAGGGGGACAATGTGAGGGCCTGAGCTGAGAGTTAGGTAGGCCTTCTTTTTGTTGAAATAAAATGTTTTTGTTATGTTAAGAACCACCTTTTTTCGGTTCACTGCTGTCCTGTTTTTCAGCACCTACTACTGTCTTCTTCAACTTTGGTCTTGTTTCATAATCTTCTTTCACAACTTACTGTTTCTATGCCTTTCTGCGTAGATTCCGCGTTTCCTTAACTCCATACTAAATGGTGCCTTCCTCCTTCCTCTCTTTGGATCGCAATTGTTGCTGGGTAGGGAGGCTAAAATTAACGACTAATCTAATCTGTATTATTTTAACTCAAAATCAAATTCTGTGATAGAAGTTCAAGTATTAGTGTTCTTTGGAAATGATGGGCTCTATTTTCATTCTTTCAATGGTCTGTCAACCAGAAAAAGAAATTGTTCTTTGTGATAGTGTAAATTCTTTTAAATATGACTTCAATGTCATTTACCCTTAGTTTTATATTACTTTTCTGCCGGGGCTATATTAACATAGAGGGCTTGCTTGTTTTTGATGTGATTGAAAGGAGGGAAAAAGTGGTTGATTGGAAGCAACAAGGGTAAATATGTTATTTTTTCTATTGTCCTTATGGTTTGATTTGGATTAAACTGAAATTTTACATCAATTATGAGGCCTTTGGAATCTTGAAAGGCCATTTTTCCATTTGTGTTTCTTGGTCAAATTTATTTTCTTATATTTAGAAGGGGGAAGTATTATGGCTGTATTTGGAATATTTTTATTTTATTTGATTCACTACTAGCTCTACTGTAAGTATCCTTCATGTGGACAACATTGTTGCATAAAGGCATTGTGGGCCTTACCATTTTTACCCTGGAATTTTTACTAATCTTGTTATGAAATCAAGCATGTGAAATAATAGAAAATGAGCAATTTCATTTCTATGTTAAGCATTCCTTTTGTGTAAACATGGATGCCAGAAAACTTACCATTCCTATTTGTGATTTAAAAAAAACAGTATTCTTTCATTGTATTTGTCTTGGAAGTTTTGTTGATCCCATTGTTTCCAAAGTCACTTTTGTTTTGTGGCAATTTGAATGTCTTCCATTTTGTTTCTGTCATGCCTGTTGTTAATTGTATTTCTGCTAACAGATTGAACACTACCCCTTGCATTGAAGTCTTCCACCCCCTCAGACTTGTTTGTGTTCATTTCTTGTTCCATCACAAAAACAAGACTTTGAAATGGCTGAAAAACCACAACAATTCAAGTGAGTAACCTTGTTCGTGTATTTGATTGCAAGTCTCTTCTCAATTCTTGTGTGTCAATTTCAGTGCAACAGATATTAGTGTGCCTTCTTTGTTTCAGTTTTTAGTTGTGCTTTAATTGGTGCTGTGGTTTGTTCCATCAACCTACAGAAGCAGAGACAATTTTGTAATGGAATGTAACACATTCCTATTTTAATTTATTATTATTTGTAGCCCATTTTTTCAGAGTTGTATACAACTATTGTATTTTTAGGATAAAAGCATTCCCAGGGGAAAATGTGAGGTCCTTAGCTGAGAGTTAGGTAGGCCTTCTTTTTGTGAAAGTAATATGTTTTTTGTATGACATTTTTTAGGTTCATTACTATGATTTATTTCAGCATATCTTTCATCCTCAAGGTTTATATAGTTTCACTGCTTACTTTCTCAATTTATGGTTTCTATGCACAGAGCACAGGGAATCTTGTATGGGAACACACCTTGTGTTTTGATTCTACATTCCCTTATCTCCATACTAAATGGTGCTTTCATCCTTCCTCTCTTTGGAATGCCCTTGTAGTTTAGGAGGCCTGAAATTACTCAGAAGTCTAATCTTCTGTAGCTCTTTTATGTAATTAGCAAGTTAGCATACCAATAAGTCACTGTGATGTTGAATATGTTTTCTTTATTTCTCTTCTCTCTAATTATTTTGGAAATTGAGCTCAAAGCTTATTGTCTCTGGCCTAATTATTTGGGTTTGCTTTTAAACAAGAACTATCAGCTCAGAATTTTTTTTTGCTCATTACAGTGCTCTAATTTTCATTTTATTAAAATACATAAAGCTTTCCTAATTCAATAGTCACTAGCAGTGTTGAAAATTTGTTCCCTATTGAAATACCTTTACTGAGTTGTTCTTGCTATTTTTTAAAATGTAAATATCAAGGTAATTCATTTCCCTAAGGCAGGTATGTATCAGTAAAGTAATTTTTTTATAAGAATTGCCATTGACAAGTTGAAATAAAATTACTTGTGGGCCCAAATAAGTTCATCAGTTTCTAGGGGACATTTTGTACAAACCTAGAATTTCTGTTTAATTTTATAATGTTTGGAGCACTTTGTATCCTGTAAGTGCAAATAACTCAACCAATATGAAAATTTTATCATGTTCTTGCAAAATGTTAAAATTTTACAGACTGAAGTAATTGGTAGGAAGGTTACTGATGCTGTGCAAAAGAACTTTAACTCTGTCAATCCCTGCATGCTTAGACATAGTGAAGCTGTACTTGCTTTGACACATTTTCAAATATTTTTTTCTGGAAAATCAAGTGTGCTGTGTATTTTCATCATTAACTTGGCGAGTAGAATACACAAGAAATTATTGCTTAGTGGTACTAAATAAAAAATGAATAGGTTACTTCAGCTTCTCAGAAATGTAACTGTTATTTTGTGGTTTTGGTGTACCTTGATTGTCAATTCTTGCAGGCTGCTACCCAAGATCCTCAATGGCGGTATTGCTGGCATCGTTGGAGTGACGTGTGTGTTCCCTCTAGACCTGGTCAAGACTCGGCTCCAAAATCAGTCCATTGGGCCTAATGGAGAACGCATGTACACTTCCATGTGAGTAGATTAGTCTGGTTTTTGCTGGTAAAAACCTGCAAACTGATCTCTGTTGGGCTATTGTTATTACAACTGTTTTTGATTGCATTATATCAAACAATCTTTTTTCTAATTATGTAGTTCTGACATCAAATAGCAAGATTGAGATAAAAGGGTTTTTGGTATAAATATATTTTAATGGACTGTCACGCCTCAAAAAGGAAGAAGGCACTATTTAGTATGAAATTAGAGGGGATGGGGTATCACCACACCTTGCTTATAGAAATAGAAAAATTAAAGTTTATGAAACAAGTTAATGAAAAAGGTCTTATGAACAAATAAAGGAGGAACTGAGATAATGGTTTATAAGAAAGCAAAACCATTCTATTTCAAAAGAAGAAAGGCTTATCTAACCAGCAGTTTTAGACCTCCCTTCTGCTGGGGAGTGCTAATTCACATTGATGCAATAGAATCTCCCCTGAGGGATTGCACTAAATTGTGCGAATGTTTACAATTACTTGAGATAAAGTTGAAGTGCCTTATTGTCTTTAGACCCTTAAATTTCATACTTGAAATGAGAGAGGTAAATTTTTACCTAATGGAATTTTGGTACTGTAAGTAAAGTATTCAACAAAATGTCAGCCCTCAACCTATATTCATATTTTCTCTGAAATGGTTCATTTCCTACTTAGTTTACATATGCTTGTCTTATGCAATTAAAAAATTCAGTGCTATTGAGGTATTCATGTTTTCATTTGACAGGAAAATGCTTGATAATGCTGTGCTAAAAAACATTCTCAACATTTTCTTAAGTTAATTTTTAACCTTGACTTGTAAGCAAATGATTGAGATTGTGATGAGAAAGCTTTAATTAAGTTAAATGAAGAATATTGAAACATATTACTGTAGTTTAAAACCTAAAATTGTACTATATTATAGTTGTTGGATTCTGTCATTTAGCCATCATTCTATCATGGCCAAACACATCCTAGTCTAACATGACTTGAACTTATTTTCTGTGTTTTAGTGACAAATACATTTTTAAGTTTCAAGATTGGTAATGTGGGACATGCATGGATAAAATCCATAGTTGAATTTTGTCATTTGAATTTGGATTGTCCAGCCCTAAATAGCCACAAGTGTGCAAAACACGGCTAGTGTCACCCCATTCTTACACAGAGAATTTTAGCGCATGTCTTGAATAGCGGATGAAATAATTAATTGTATTGATCACATCAAATTGATAAATGTTCCCTCAAACATTTAACTTTTGGTAAAATTGATCTTTGGATGGCAGGGCAAGTAGTTGTGTACAACAGGCAGCTTTGGACACTTGATGCTTGGCATGGAAGCAAGATTGCTGACTCATAAATTTTCTTTATATCTTGATACTTGCCAAATTTGAATGGCACTCAACACAGCTCCTTTATTTTTTTTTTGTTTGGTTTTCTATCAACTGAAATTATTCCTGATGTTAAATAAATGTCTCCTTAGTTCTGTTGGACTACTTATTTAATAGTGATATTAGTTGGGTTATTTTCCTTTGTGCAGAAGCCCCTATTAATGACATTAAAGAGTAGTTTTCTTCGTCCTCTGTTAGTAGTTTTTGTCATTGATATTAGAGGATTGATCTTTTTTCTATGTTAGAAGTCATTATTCATGATGTTAGAGAGCTTAATTTTTCTGTTTAATAATTCCTGTTGTGATGAGAGTTTTGTTGATTTCTCCAAGACAAAATTTGTTTCCATTCTCAGGTTGGACTGTTTCCGGAAAACATTCCGCTCGGAAGGCTACCTTGGCATGTACCGGGGCTCTGGCGTCAACATTTTGCTCATCACACCTGAGAAGGCCATCAAACTCACAGCCAATGACTTCTTCAGACATCATCTCACCACCAAAGATGGGTGAGCCTATTTTGTGGGATAGCTATCCTTGTATTTTCTGTGTAAAGTTCTGTGTCTGCAACTTTGACCAGATTTGCCAGGTTAGCACAATAAGTGAATCTGAAACAAATTGAGCTAAATATGCCTTTATTTTTATTTTTAGATGACGTATTGTCTCGGTGCTCATAAGAAGGCAGCAAACCTAAAAGCCGTCCAAAAAAAATAGTTAATAAAGGGGTGTGCTCATCAGCAAAGAGGACTTGATATGGGTCAAATGAGGCTTGATTGAGAAAGATTATCTCTTAGGGAAAATGGTAAAGAAATCAGTTACCTTTCATGGGTAATAGGACAGCAACAATTACCTTTCATGGGTAATAGGACAGCAACAATAAACCGTCAATTATTGAGGCTACTGTGCACTCCAGGAAGTTGCCTTTAACTCATGAGATGGCGTCTGGAGGCCTGGCAGGGCTGTGTCAGATCGTCGTCACCACTCCCATGGAGCTCCTCAAGATCCAGCTGCAGGACGCTGGCCGAGTTGCTGCTCAAGCCAAGGCTTCTGGTATGTAGTATTGATGCTCCTCACTTCTAATGAGCTCAATCTGTAGCTGATTCTCATAAGCTTGCATCTATGAGTAAATATTTTGGAGAGCCTAGTTCCTTTCTGTAAGTTATTCGGAGGTTGAGAAAATTCACCATTGGTTATAAGAATCACTTTGACTGCATTTGTGGTGTTAATTTTGGATTAAACATTATCTTAATGAGCTTGAAGTCATGTTGGAATTATTTTTCAAGTGACGATTTCAGTTCTGGTGGGCAGGAGTACAATGTGTATCTTTTTTTCTATGTTTTTGTTCTAGAGAAACTGTTTATAACAACTTGCTTTCCTTCTAGTGCGTGCTACTATACCGAAGTATTAAAAAACGTTTTTCCTCGCTTTCAAAGCTACACACTGGGCGATAGTTAGATAGTTCAGCCCTTTTCATTGTTGAGTGACATCAGTAGTTGATAACTTTCCCATTACTTCCCATTTCTATCTGTTATCTTCTTTTTTCCTCCTATTATTTTTGCTTTCGTTTTATTATATTCTTGCAGGCGCAAATGCTATATTTTCTACCAACACAAATTTGTGTTAAACTCGATCAATTCTATTTCATCTCGACCATTGTCTTGCCAGACTCTGAACTTCCCCATCACTGAGCAGGTGGGACTGTTGCTGTACCTAAGGTGTCCGCCACATCTATCACGCTGAAGCTGCTCAAGGAGAAAGGTCTCATAGGCCTGTACAAGGGAATGGCTGCCACCATGCTCAGAGACGTGAGCTTCTCCGTCTGCTACTTCCCTCTCTTTGCACACCTCAACTCCCTCGGGCCCAGGAAGGCTGATGGATCAGGTAGGGGGAGCTGATTAGGAATGCCTCTTCATTTCACTATTTGTTGTTCATTTTGTGGGCTCTGCAAAAATTGATTTTGTAGTGTGTGGGCTGGGCGACTGTTTGGAATTGTTTGCGGAGAATACTATCTTAGCAGAGGCAATATCAAGTACAGTAGTTATACAAAGATTCCTAGCGCTTTGTCTTCATTGAGCATATTGCACTGAATTCACAGAAGTAAGCATACTACAATTTAAATTACGTAGTACACAGATATTTAAACAGAGCTTAGAGTTGAACACAAGTTTGTACCTAAAACTACTTAATCACATCTGTCGCTTGCATGATACATTCCATGGTTGTGTGGTCACTACTTGCGTTCATGCTTTTGGATTTAGTTAGCAAGTTGAGGGGAGAATTTTAGGAAGTTGTATTATTGCAATTTCACAGTTCAGCACGATCACTTTGAGTGTGAAAGTCATAAACAACCGGGGGCACGTTTTTCAGAACCTTTACCTACTATAGGTTTACACTTTAAATTTTCAAGAGGACCTCGCGCAAAGCAATAAAAAATTGGTGCGCTTTCATATTGAGGGCCGATTGTGCTGGCTTGGAAAGCATACCAGGTAGCTTTGCAGGAGCGGCGTAGCTGCGAAGAGCGGAAAAGTTCTTACGTCGCAACAGTGACGTTCAATTAATTGGTGCTTAACCGGCAGTGGGATATAGTTCTGATCGTAGAGCAGCTAGGGTAGTGCACCGCTACCACAAGGTAGCGGTGAGTAGTTAGTGTGGTCAATGCGTAGGCGTCTGAGTGTCACCTCTAAATGACGATCGCGACCACTGGATGAGGTCCTCACTTACACTGAGCTTTATAGTCTTTAGATTGTTGTTGACTCAAGAACTTCAGTGCTGCTGCAATGATTCCCTCATAACTGTCTTGAAGAGATGGTGAGAATCTCAATAAGGAATTGCTAAATGTTTTTCCGTTAGTACCGCTACTGTCTTTATCTGCTAGGTTAGCTCTTTCATTTCTTGAGACTTCATGTCCAGGTATCCAGTAAGTTTTCTCCATCTAAGATACGAACGCGAAGCGTGTTAGAAACGCTTCAATCACATTCACCAAAGTGTGCATACTGTTAGAAATGTAAATGGCGTTAACGGCGCTTTTGGTGCCTAAAAATCCAGTGGATAGGCTACTTTAGTGTCAGTCGATCATTCTCAAGACTAACCACAGTATACAGTTATACACTGAATACGATTGTTGCAGGAAGTAGTCTCCTTGTTTCTCATCGCGTTTGTAGTCTTTGAGCCATCAGTACAAATTTTAATTGGGTAGGCATTCTTCTCCCCTGGGTGGTTTAACGACAGAACTCTTTTGACACTGGGAGATGGTGTTTGATTTTTGGGTAGCTAGCACCCAGGGCTGAAAGTGTTGATTGGAATACGGCATGTTGGCGCATCATCTGGGCACGCACTCATTGGGCCTAAGTGCATCGAAGCTGAAATCCTCATGTGTAAGGTGGAATAATTTTTTTAGGACTTCGTTGAACGAAGTCCAATTCAACGCAATACCCTGTGGGATGCCTTCCTGTTGTTGCTGCTACCATAAAAAGCTATAGGCGATTTTAATGCAAAAAACCCTCCTAGGAACTGTTGTCGAGACATGGCAATATGACTCCAAACACCGTCTCTGTTGAAGCTTTGGAGGGGACCATGTTGACATGCTTTTTTGTGGGCCTTAAGCAGATCGAGGATGTTACGCAAGGTCTGCTTATGATCATCAAGGTTCACCACCAGATGGTTCTGCAGGTACATCCCCTCAGGGGGATACAACTATAGTATCTATGGGAATTAGCGCTCCCAGGGGAACCATGTGAGGGCCCGAGCTAAAGGTTAGGTAGGCTTCCTTTTTGTTGTAATAAAATTGGTTTTTGTTTTGTTACAGACCATCTTTTTTCGGTTCACTGCTGTCCTGTTTTTCAGCACCTACTACTTTCTTCTTAAACTTTTTTCTTGTTTCATGAACTTCTTTCCTAGCTCACTGTTTCTGTGCACCTTGTGCATAGATTCCGCGTTCCCTCAACTCCATACTAAATGGTGCCTTCCTCTTTCCTCTCTTGGAACATCTTTGTCGTGGTTAAGGGAGGCTAAAACTTTCTTATATAATAATAATAATAATAATCTGCAGGTACATGAGGGCTGCACTACATCTTGCGGAAACCAAATTGAACAGGTTTCCCTCTCATTTTGCCTCTGCTTTGTCTGATTTTTTTGCGACACAGGAGTGTCAGAGTTCAGGCTGGAAACCTACTTCTGCCATGAGGTCTTATGAGCTATGAGGTCACTTGGTTAACATAATTACTTGGAAGTGACTTAATGTTGAATGTCTAAAGTCACGGTTGAATGTCTAAAGAAAGGAGGAAATGTGGTTATAGAATGGTTGGTGCGTTTATTAAATGTGTGTTTCGAGGCTAGTAAAGTGCCGGTTGATTGGAGTAGCGCGTGCGTAGTTCCGTTGTACAAGGGGAAAGGTGACAGGTATGAGTGCAGTAATTCTAGGGGTATAAGTCTACTGAGTGTCGTTGGGAAGCTGTATGGAAGAGTGTGAGTGTTGACGGATCGTGTGCTTGCTGAAGAACAGTGTGGTTTTAGGTGTGGTAGAGGTTGTGTGGATCAAATGTTTGCTGTGAGGCAGGTGAATGAAAAATACTTATTAAAGGGAAAGGATGTATATTGGGCATTTATGGATCTAGAGAAGGCGTATGACAGAGTGGATCGCGAAGCTCTATGGCAAGTGGTAAGTTTGTATGGAGTGGGTGGGAGACTGTTGAATGCGATCAAGAGTTTCTACATTGATAGCAGAGCATGTGTGAGAGTAGGGAATGAGGTGAGTGAATGGTTTCCAGTTGTGACAGGTGTGAGACAGGGATGTGTGATGTCGCCGTGGTTGTTTAATTTGTTTATGGATGGTGTGGTGAGAGAAGTGAATGCCAGAGTGTTGGGAAAAGGTGCGCAGTTGGTGGGACGAAATGGTATGTATTGGGAAGTGTGTCAGCTGTTGTTTGCAGATGATACAGCACTTGTGGCTGATTCAGAGGAAAAACTGAGGAGACTGGTTGCAGAGTTTGGTAGAGTGTGCGAAAGGCGGAAATTGAGGGTAAATGTGAATAAAAGTAAGGTGATGAGATGTTCAAGAGGTGGAGTGTTTGGAACTTTGGATGTGAGGTTGAATGGGGAAGTTTTAGAGGAGGTAGAGCATTTTAGGTACCTCGGGTCGGATGTGACTGTTAAGGATAGTATGGAAGTAGAAGTGAAGCATCGAGTGAGTGAAGGTTGTAAGACATTGGGTGCAATGAGGAAAGTTTTTGAATGCAGGAGTTTGAGTATGAATGCTAAGAGGGGACTGTATGAAAGTTTGATTGTGCCAGTTTTGTTGTATGGAGCAGAGTCCTGGGGGTTGAGAGCAGCTGAGAGGAGGAAGTTGGATGTGTTTGAGATGAATTGTTTGAGGAGCATGTATGGAGTAACTAGAAGAGATAGGATCAGGAATGAGTTGGTTAGGGGGCAGACGGGTGTTATCAAAAAGTTGAGCAGGCGAGTGGATGAAAGAGTGCTTGGATGGTTTGGGCATGTTGAAAGAATGAATGTTGAGCGGCTGGTGAAAAAGAGATATATGTCGGAAGTGAGTGGTCTTCGAGCGCGAGGTAGACCACGGATGAGTTGGATGGATGGGGTGCGACGTGCTTTGTATGAGAGGGGTCTGACTGTGGACGTGGCGAGAGGGATGGCTGCGGACAGAAGTGAGTGGGGGCAGTGTATAAGGAGGTTATTTTATTTTTGACGCGGGCAGCTTCCAGTAACGCGTCAAAAATAAAATTACCTCCTTGATGTTACCTCCTTAATGTTAAAATTACACCCTTAATGTTACCAATTATAATCTTGATCAGTTTTTAGAATTGTTCAATATGTTTTGCTTCCAAGATAATGTCCCTTAATATATTCGTAATAAATTTAGACTTACAAACCTTTAATAACACCGTGGAATCAGTGAAAATATCAGAAAATGAAGAGAACTTTTTTTATTGGTAGTTGCCGTGGTCATTGACCTGACAGAAAGCCAAAGGCCTGCTGACTACTCTTTCCAAAGAGCATACACGAAATGCATCTCGAAATTTATGCTTCTTGTTAGCCTTGCAGAGAATTCTTTGCGGATCTGAAGAGAACGTGCGACATGCTCTGTCTCAGGTCTTACAGGGTAAATGCCTTGACTAATATTGAAACGAAGCAGCTGAAAAAAGGGACAATGAAATGAGTAAGAATGAAATTAAACTCAAGTAAGTTAGGCAACAAATTCAGAGGAGGAACTTTGGAAACATTTTATTACGACATGGTCTTGAAACTTAGCAAAACTGAAAAAACCTCTATCTTTTACCAAAAAAATCAACATAAGAACCAATGTACCAAAAGAAACCTTATAATCAACATGAATTAAATCTTACTGCTAAAAAAGTACATAAAGCACAATCAATTCGAAACTGAAGAATGAAGCAACACTCACCAGATCAACACTTGGTTTTGTCATGTGAAGGAATAGCTCTGCCAAGAGATACTACTTAAGTTTTACTGTCAATTGAGGTGACTGAAAGTGGAAAAAACAATGAAATAAGAAATTATTAAAGCACAAAAACACAGCAAAATTGAGAACACGAAATAAATAATGAACACTTGAACAATACACATTAACTCTTTAGTTGGCATTACAAATCCCTCAGAAAGACAGGAGAAAACAGAATGTATTCAGACTTATGCTAGCTGGATGATACAGACGCTTAAGAGATCGTATATGGGAGCACACCTTCACCTTCGCTAACTGCCAGCCTCCATCACCAAAAAGACGGGTCAGTGTATTGCTAATGAGGGAGCCAGGTCAACCAAAAAAATGATCATAATGTTGTAGTGCCCTACCTTAGTTACCCCTCAAATTTCCATTCTAGTCACGCAACTGTTCAGTAACCTAAATATGTCTCAATGTAAATTTAGTCAATAAAAAGTTCCCACTTCTCCTCTGCGTATCACCGATACCACCTGCAGGAGAAGTATAAATGTAAGGCCGCTGCTTCACTCACCTCAAACGGAACTCATCGGCCGAAGCAACACCATCTTGGCCTTGCAATTGGTGACCCCAGAGTGACTCCAAAGACGGAAGCAGCAATGACAGGCCTTACAATGTATTAACCATGTGAGGTCTAGGCGAAAATGCACAACCCCAGAGTGACTCCAAAGACGGAAGCAGCAATGACAAGCCTTACAATATATTATCCATGTGAGGTTTAGTCGAAAATGCACAACCCCAGAGTGACTCCAAAGACGGAAGCAGCAATGACAGGCATTACAATGTATTATCCATGTGAGGTCTAGGCCATTTCTGTCAGTTAAATGTTGCCATTCTCTTTGTCTGACTCATCCACTTAAGCCACTCCGCCATGTTAACACTTGAAACAGCGCAACTTTTAACTTTATCGAAGCAACTAAGCCCTCTCTACACAAGGAGGCAGGACATAAGTGGGGTATGCAATATCGAGGTTAAAATTAATTTTGGTTCGTGTATCTAGTGCGAGTTGTGTTTCAGCGTGCAACATCAAACCTCTTGCTCACCATATCTTGAAAAATTAAATGGTGTTACCACTCATTGTTACTCTTCATCATCAGAAATCGTGGTGTTATTAGTATCTAACAATATCTTTATATCTCTGGGTTCAAATTTTCTACCTCAACACAGTGTAATTCATCGTTGCTCTGCTCATGCTTCAAAATAATTCGTGTCAGAGGTAGAGATGTGACTCAAAAAAAACCATGCCGTTTTTTTTAAAAAAAACACGTTTTTTTACAAAAAAAACCGTGGCCAAAAAAAACGTGGATATTTTGGTTTTTTTTTAATATTTTGTCTGAAAATAACTCAGCAAGAAAAAGAACCACATTACATTATTTGTTTTCATGTCAAATTACAAAATAAAACAGCATACTTCTTAATTGATGGTTTTCTATGGTTTTATGAACTTTTTCATTTTCTGCGGTTTCATGCTTTATTATTTCATTTATTTTACAATACATGTGAATGACCTTAAACTCCCAAAATGGTGTGTTATAATAACATATCTTTACTTATGGTCATTGATAGAGATGTGACTAAAAAACCATGCTGTTTTTTTTTTAAAAAACATGTTATTTATACAAAAATTATGACTAAAAAACATGGAAATTAATATATTTGTGACCTTAAAAATCCAATGCTGTTTTTTTTAAAACGTTGTTTTTTAACAGAAAAATCTTGACTAAAAAAACATGGCTATTATATTTTATTGGACTAAAAAAGTTTTTTTTATTAACATTTAAAAAAAATAATGACTAAAAAAACACGGATGTAAATATCAGGAAAGTTAGTTTTCTTTAATCGAATTGTCTTTAGAAACTTATAAACAAAGAATGCTGTTAATATTGAAATCATGTTTATTAGAACTGTACTAGGTCTTAGAATAAAATATCTACATAGAATCTATTCACTCCATAAAACCTTTCGGAGACCAGCTCCATCCTCAGTCATTCTGTAAAATTTGGTGAAATGGACAATGAATTTTCACTGTTCCTTTGAAAAACATTTGACTGAATGACTTACTGAGGATGGAGCTAGTCTCCAAAAGGTTTTATAGAGTGAATAGATTCTTTGTGGATATTTTATTCTAAGACCTGGTACGGTTCTAATGGATAATAAAATATCTTATATGACTAAAAAATCCATGCTGCTTTTTTAATGTTTTTGTTACAAAAAAGTCATGACTAAAAAACACGGATATTAATATACTTTATTTTACCATAAACAACCATGCTGTATTTTTTAAAATAAACATCTTTTTTACAGAAAAATCATGATTAAAAAATGTGGATATTAATATATTTTATGTGCCAAAAAACATGCTGTTTTTTTTTAAATCATGTTTTCTTAACCAAAAAAAATCATGACTAAAAAACATGGATATTAATGACTTTTGGTGAAAAAAACATGGTTTTTAAAATGTCATGTTTTTTTTTGGTCAGATAAAATTTAATAACACTCATGTTTTTTGTGAAAAATCTTTTTTTCAGAAAACATGGTTTTTTGGTCACATAAAATAAATTAATATCCATGTTTTTTTACAGATTAGATTAGTCATTAGTTTTAGCCTCTCTACCCAGCAACAAATGCGATCCAAAGAGAGGAAGGAAGATTATGAAACAAGATCAAAGTTGAAGAAGACAGTAGTAGGTGCTGAAAAACAGGACAGCAGTGAAACAAAAAAAGTTGGTCCTTAACATCACAAAAACATTTCATTTCAACAAAAAGAAGGCCTACCTAACTCTCAGCTTGGGCCCTTACATTGTCCCCCCTGGGAGCGCTAGTTCCCATAGATACAATAATTGTATCCCCCTGAGGGGTGTTTTTTTTACAAAGAATTCGTGACCAAAAAATGAATAATAACTTTTTAATAAAAAAAACATGTTTAAAAACACAAGGATTTTTTGGTAACATAAAATATGTTAATATCCATGATTTTGAGACACGATTTTTTATGAAAAATACATAAAATAAAACAGCATGGTTTTTTGGTCGCATAAAATATATTTATATTCAGGTTTTCTTATGCATCATTGTTTGTAAAAAACCATAATTTTTAAAAAACAGCATGGGTTTTTTTAGGTCTCATAAATATATTCATGTTTTTTTAGTCATGATTTTTTAGTACAAAAACATTTTTTTGGTCTCAAATATATTATTCATGTTTTTTCAGTCATGATTTTTTAGTAAAAAACATGTTTTTTTTAAAAAACTGCATGGGGCTTTTTAGGTCACATAAAATATATTGTTTTTTAGTCATGATCCTTTGCAACATTCATTTTTTATTAGTCAGAATTTGGTCAGTGTGAAGTTTAATGCAATCATGGAAATTAATAATTACATTCCAAACAATCACTAAAGGAACCCATTTAAGAACGTTTTACACTAACCAAATTCTGCTCGCTGATGCTTTATTTTCGAATCATTGAACTTTGAAGTTGGACTTCCCGAGCCAAAGGAAGCGAGCGTAATTTAATTAAAAACGGAAGCTAACCCCCTGTTACAAACGTAAAGAGGTTGGGTCGTGAGGGGGAGGCACAGTTCTTCTAGTGAAAATTATAAATAAAGCTTCTAACCCACCCATTAATGTGACGACCACAACCTTGTTTACATCGGCTGGCTCTAAGATGGCGACCACCATGGGCGCTGCCATCTTAGAGCCGATGTCAACAAGATTGCGGTCATCACCCAAATGGGTTGGTTAGAAGCTTTATTTATAATTTTCATTAGAAGAACTGTGCCTCCCCCTCCCGACCCAACCTCTTTACGTTTGTCATAGCTTCCGTTATTAATTAAATTCCGTTTCACGCGCTCGCTTCCTTTAGCGCAAAGGCCAACTTCAAAGTTCAATTATTCGAAAATAACGCATCAGCAAGCAGAATGTCATTCGTGTAAAACGTTCTTAAATGGGTTCCTTTAGTGATTCCTGGGATCGCTAATTATTATTTTCTAATTGCATTAAACTTCGCATTAACCCAGAATTTTTTGTAAAGAAAACATGATTTTAAAAAAACAACATATTTTTTTGGTCACCTTAAATATATTAATATCTATGGTTTTTAGTCATTGTTTTGTAATGAAAACATGAAAAAGAAACCATACAGTAAAAGTGGTGGCAGATAACCCACAATTACCTAGAGTCTAAGAATTACAGCAGGAGCCACAGAACTTATATGGATGAAGTCAAAATTCAGAGCTTATTATGGTAAATCTGAAGGATATGTCAGTTATCGATTTTCCAATTTTTGGTGCCTGAACCTAATTAATTGAATCAAAATAAACAAGTTTTCTTCTACGCACCTTCCGTCTCAAATGAGTGTTTTACGATTTATAGCGATAAGTTTAGTTTCGTCTTTGATGACGAATGCGCTCGAATAAACAGCTACTCGTCGATTTTTGAATTTTTGTTGCTTGAATCATAGTAATAACATCGAAATAAACAACTTTTCTTCTATACACTTTTCTCGTCAAAAGAGCATTTAACGAGGTATAGCGGTAGGTTTGGTTTCGTCTTTGATGACGATCGCGCTGGAAGCTAGTGCGCATTGCAGTGTTGCTGTCCGACGTGCTCCTTGAATTACTTGTCGCTTCAAACACAGGAGTTGCGGTAAGTCATTTACCGCTATAACTAATAAAATACTCATTTGAGACGGAAAGTGCATAGAAGAAAACTTGTTCATTTCGATCTAATTAACTATGCTTAGGTTAGGCATCAAAATTTACAAAATCGATAACTGACATATCCTTCAGATTTACCCTTATTATCTCTGCAAAGTCTGATTTTTTTGGTCACATAAAAATAGAATCAGGCATAGTAGAGATAGTAAGCTCTGAATTTTGACTCCATCAATATAAGTTCTGTGGCTCCTGCTGTTCCTCTTAGATGCCTCTAGGTAATTGTGGGTTATCTGCCACCACTTTTACTGTATGGTTTCTTTTTGATGTTTTTATAATAATGAAATGACTAAAAAACATGGATATTAATATATTTCAGGTGTCCAAAAAAAAAACCCAGACATATGCTTAACAAAATTTAGGTGTGCAAAAAAAACCAAAAAAAACAAAAAAAACACATAAAAAACACGTTTTTTTTGCAAAAAAAACCGCAATCAAATAAAACCGTTTTTTTTGCATCACTAGTCAGAGGGGGACGAACATATAAAACGAAATTTGACTGCTGGTCGATATGATTGCTTAAAAATCCATTCCACGATTTTTGTTTTTGATATATATTTCAAGTTTATTTCCTTTTCTACAATGCAAAAAAACGTTCGGGATAGTGAGCTAATGGGATGATAAAGCTTTCCTGTGCCCTTTTCAAAATTACGAAGTAATGCTCTTGAATTTTTTGAAATTGTAAAGTTACTCCCCTGGGATGGGAAAAGGTAATAAGAATAGAATTTACTTAGTACCAAATTCATTTGAAGACGCCAGTCACTACAAATGTTCGGATGGCAGCAGGAATGAAATTTTAGCAATATTGGCTCGCCTTAAAAAGTCCGCGCTATCAATATTTTTGAAAACTTTTAAATTATGCATTTTTTCACAGCCTATACATTTGATTCTACATTGGTTCCTCTTCAAAATTGCATGCTTATACTCGATTTTAAATTAACCATGCAGGTGTTCGGTCAATTTATATAGGAAACAAAATCAAAAAGGGAAAAAGAAACTCGGCAGTTCATAATTTGAAAGTTAACCAGCTAATGTCTTCCGTTTAGACAATAAGGTATTTACGATTGTACCAATTGTTGGTCTGTTTGACTGCCGTTGTAGTCTAGTGATATTTAGTCCGGTGGCTTTGGCTTCCTCTTATAAACTGTGAGGAACTGATTAATACTCAACAACACTGGGTTTTCCACCCGAGAAACTGGCGGAAGACTGAAATGTGATGAGAAAACTATAAATGACTAAAAACATCAGAAAACTGGCTGTGTCCGATATATCCCAAAGTTTCGTTGTCTTGGGTTGGCTTCTTACAGAGAAGACCGCGACATAAGAATCAGCAGCCTCAAACAGACTTGAAACTGCTTCTTTAAATTCAAAAATGGTGTGACCTTGCTGAAGAGTGTCTCTTTTAACAAATGTGAATAGGTTGAAGGAATTTAAGTTGCGAGGTTTTATTGCAAGACTCGAGACAATGATATCTGTGAAAATCAGAAAGCACCGTGTAGACATCGTCAGATGCCATGGGGATCATGACGCCGAATGCTAACGAAAGGTACTTTTTAGCGATGAAAGCAAGTTCAGTGGGCTAGGCAATGATGGCAGGAAATACGTCCGACGAAGGAAAGACGAGGAATTTAATCTCAGGTGCACATTTTTAATGCTGCTAGGTAGTGGAAGTTCAGGCATGGTGTAAGGTGTGGTCAGTGCTCATTGTCTGGGGCCTCTAGTTCAATTAGACGGTCGAATTAATTCGGTGAAATTCACGGATGTGTTATATGCCTCTTTTCTCGTTGGCAATTCGTCGTGAGGCATTTCTTTTCTGTCGTAATTTATCGTCGTTCCATTCAGTTATCATTTCTTTTGGTAATCGTCGTGACAGAAGGCCACTCTCTTTTATTTTTATTCAATATATCATAATTAGATCGAGACTTGTCAATGTCATCATTCGTAATTAATTAGATTATTGGTAGCGAATGTTATTATGATTTAATTTGTTAGCGTATGTTATTAAGATTTAACAGAACATGATTATTAACCTCCTTCTCTCTAAATAAACCGGGAATAAAACTATAAGAATAAACAATTATTTAATATTCCTATCTCGTTACAAATTTAATGACATGGAAATCGTTGCGCATCTAATTTACATTACAAGAAACACTACATTTATAAAGAATGAATTATAGCGCGGTCACTTTACGTTACAAGAGATATTACTGATATTTGTTGAAGACATTCATCTAGTTTAATTAAGCCTATGCACAGAGAACTCGACATGGGGATGCTTATGGAAATGCATTGAATGAGACTTCTCTTTATATTAGATTCCGAGGTGGAGTTGCTATATGCTTCGCCGATAGCCATTTACGTTACGTTACTTTAGAAGTATGATTAATTCACTGTGACACATGGTTAGAGATAACGAAGTCGGGAAACCCCTAAGGGTTGCCCGATGGCAAGGAACGAATTGTAGCTCCCTTCTCTTTGGCTGCCGAATGGCTACTAACTGAATGGCTCACGCTCGGTAGCTGTGCGGCTGTGCCCTTCCCAGCAGGGTTGGCATTGCACGATAACGTAAAATCTTTAAGATGGATTGATTCATAATTGAGCGTTATAAATAACTATCGTATTTAATTATTTCACAATATGAAATATCAATTTATGATAATTGTATTAATGATCTAAGAAACGTTAGCTACTGAACAATACAGACATTATTTAGAGTAAGACCTTCTAGTATCGATGTCTTGCAATCCCTTGTCGGTCGGTTGACACGTTCTCCTTTCGTGTCCTCTTCAAAGATGGGATGAAGCGGGTAGATGAAGAGATGATAACCGTCAGTGACTCACGACATTTCTCTGGCTTAATCGAATCATTTCGGATTATTGAGGCGTCCCTCCTTTCGAAAGATCGCTTTATATATGTGTCGTGGGTAGAATCACAACAGATATGTTAGATGCGCATGTCACAAGACAAGGACCAAATGCCCCTCATTAATTTACATTTACAAGGAGACTGGATTCTTGGAATTGAGGAATTGGCATACCTCCACAAAACCATGAAATACATCAGAAAAACAGGCAACACAAAATACGTAAAACACTAAGATTCAATGATTAAAAAACACAAAGTACTCAATTAATGGTGGTACTCCCCGAGTGAATAGACCCACTAACAACAGCGCGTTTTTCTGTGCGCATCTGCCTTGATGAGATACTACTTACGTCGTCAGGTTGAATACTCAATAGTTCCGGTGAACTTATTTATGAATTACTGAAAAATATCCTATAACACGTTTTATGAGGCTACCGTACAATGAACATGACATGAAGGTTAAGCCTGCTTGTTTGACAATCAGTACACCTACAACTACCTCAAAAACACGACCCTCTATTACAAGCAATGAATGCGATTGATAGAATTGGAGATTATTCGAGTGTAATAGCCCTCATGACAACGCCAGCCTAATGATTGGCCGGCCAAACAATCCCTCTTCAAGTTTAACTACACACAATACATGACAAAATGCAACCTCTCCTTGATTACACTTCTTCCAACAGTACAGGACACGATCATGCCTCAAGGCTACAAGTTCATTCACACTGGCATCAGTTCATCATCTCGCACTATACGGAAATCATCAGATCAGGAAATGTGCGTCGGTCGACAACTGTGCTCATATCATTCGGACTCCGACTCTCCGTGTATCAGCATTTCTCTAGCCTCCCCAACCTGCACAATCACATCATTTACCCATTACTTTAATTGCATAATCATATTCATTTAGACACATGGAAGCATCCACTTTTTATCACATAAATTTTGAATAACAATTTATTTATTTAAATTTTCTCTCACCCTCCCGATGATCTTTGATTTTCTTTTTTCTTCGACCGCCGCGGTCTTGTTATAAATTCTTTTTTCTCTGCAAATAGAGACTTCGATTACCAACAAATTCTTTTAATTTGTTACTTCAGCACAACTTCATTTCCACAACGTCCTATTTATAATGCACTTCTTTCTATGACGGTTTTCGGCGCACAACTGCCTTTTCCCATGAGCTACACAAAGCGTTTCTTGAGGGCTGCCCTCTATTTCTTATTCAACCAATGGTGTCCTCAGAAACTTCAGAAGTGAATGCCTAAACCACTCCTACGTATCGATTTAGCTTTTTATTGGCAATCCTGACACTTGAATTCTGCTCTTGTAAGGTGTAGATGTCCCTTATTGGCTGAGAGAACGCCGTTTCCCCGTCTTCTTACAGTGCGGGCTTGAGACATTTCTCTGTAAATTCTACACCCAATCTTTCTCCTTGCATATTTTTTAACACAGCTCCCCGCTGATCCTATTTCCTGTTGTGGTGAGCGACCGTTGACTTTCAAGTTCCTTCGTCTCAAGGGTCTATCATAAATCGTGTCCCTCTTGACTCAGGCTGACATATCCAAAAATTGCTTACACACAACCACTTGCCAAGCACAAAACACTTCGTTCTGCTCACATAAAACTCGTCTCAAACACAAACGCGAGGACTCGCAAGGCTTACAAAATGTTGATGCATTATGCACACGCTGTTTGAAGATTTTATTTTTTTCACGTGCTAAAATTTCAGCGAACGATTCTTAATAAAGTGCTACCAGCACCATTGCAACCTTGTAATAAAAAAAGCAAAACACATTTAGCAATGCACAATTTAGTCATAAAAGAACTCTATCTAGTAATTGATTCATTAAATTCATCAAATTAAAAATTTTGAGGCCTATTTTGATGATAATTTGAAAATAATTTCATCTTCATGCAGAATAATTGTCCCATTCACACAGCTAGCAATGTCAAAACGTTCCTCCTGGGACATAACATTCCATGTTTGGAGTGGCCTCCCCTATCATTAGACCTCAGTCCAATCAAGAACATATTGCACTACATCAAACGACATGCGACAAAATATTCTTAATCTTTATGAACTGTGGACGAAACGAAAAGAGAAGTGGGATGCCCTTTCACCGGAGTACTGTTGCAAGCTTGCTGAGGAAATACTGAAGAGCCTTTTAGACTGTCTAATCACAGAAACTCATGTTACTAAATACTGACTAGTTTACTTTGTTTTGGATGTAATTTTGTTCTAATGTTTCATTAAAATAACATGTTTTGTATTATGCGGAGTTTGTTTGGCTTTCTGGGTTTTGTGTTTTTTAAATAAATTTGTATGAACACCTGCATAGTCCAATTCAAAATTGAATATAAGCAAACAATTTTAATGCTTAATTAACAAATTTTTTAAAATATTGTCAGTGATGACTTTCTTGTTGGCACCACTGTATGTGCTGACTTGAGCAAACTAAAATCATCTTGAAAAATTCAGTTAGTGACTTAGTGAACACGTCGGCGAGGTCAAGGCTCTAGAGGCAGAAGGTTTGGCACACTACCGCACAGCTCGGCGTTACATAGACGACTACTGGCTATCCCCTAAGCCACGCCCGTGCCTGGTAAACCGCATCATATGGGGATCACTCGAGATGTCAAAATATGAAACTACTCATCTGAGCTCACTGAAGAGTACATCCTGCTGCGCTCACAAATATCTCGTCAGTTTTCAATATTTTTCACGTATAAAAGCAACATGTATCTGAAGGACAATTTTTGTTTACAAAGGCATACATTGACAGCGCTATTGCCCACCTGTGTGAATTGGCCTTAGCTAAAATATCGGTTTGTAATACCTCCCCATTTGAATTCCTGGAACTTTTTTACGATGCTGTACAATCACACACATTAATTCAGATGTGAAAAACTATCATCTTGACAGTCAAATTTACAAACTTTTATATTATATATCTGTATTAATAAATGCCCAGTAATTGTGCTCTAGACCTAGAAATGTTCATTTTTTGTAGGAGTATCAGGTGTGATGCATCCCATACACTTGCTTGGTGCAGAAAAGTTATGAAGGAAGGCAAAATGACGTCTTGATTTCCCTGCGTGCGACTGATACCCTGCTTATGTGCAGGAGAGGCGGTGTTCTGGTGCTCGTTCCTTGCCGGCTGCTCTGCTGGCTCCCTCTCCGCCCTCTTTGTGAATCCCTTCGATGTGGTCAAGACGCGCCTCCAAGTCATCACCAAGGGCACCCAAGACAAGACTTACACTGGTATTGTCAACGCTTTCAGGTCAGTGCTTTCATTTTTGTGTATCATTTGTGTTACCATTGAATTGAGCTAAGTTATCCTCAATCTTTTTGGTGAATAATTTGGATGAATTTTTAATTTAAGGTTCAGCAAGTATATGTTTGTTCCGTTTTATCACTGTATTGCCATATTAGCCGCAATTATTTGTTTCAAAATCTAGATGGTTTTCCGACAAGACGAGTCTATAATGTATTGGATGCATGTTTCTTTGTACGTGATTAGTGCTCGCACAGAAACTCTAATCCACATTTTATTTATAAGTTACTGGTGAAATGGGTATTGACACAGAGACATGTGTATGAACTAAAAAGTATCGGTTCGGGAGAGTAGATTCTGAGTACGAGTATTCTAGCTACCATGACGCAAGCATAACCATATCCGTCCGGATGCAATGAGCCTTCTTTAAGGATGTAAAAGAAAAACGCCCCACGAGAGCACTCTATAATCTAGCAAATGAATGATTTAGGCCTTATACACAACAATGAGTAACAGCTCTGTACTTTTCCCTTGTCGGTTTTTTTCTTGGATATTTCTCGGCTGGAGTCCAATTTTATCCACTGTTGCGCTCAGGGGGATAAAACTATTGTATCTTTAGGAATCAGCGCTTACAGGGGAAATATGAGGCATCGAGCTAAAGGTTAAGTAGGCCTTATTTTTGTTGAAATAAAATAAGTTTTAGTTTTGTTACCAAACATTTTTTTTTTCGTTTCAGTGCTATCCTGTTTTTTAGCACTTATACTTTCGTCTTGGATTTTTATCAAGCTTCTTGATCTTCTTTCTCTACAAAACTGTTTTTAAGATCTTTCTGTAGAGATCTCGTATTGCCTCCAGGCAATCCTAATAGGGCCTTCATCCTTCCTCTCTTTGGAACGTCTTTCTTGTGGTTAGGGAGCCGTGAACTAATTTTTCTAATTTCACCTGTCCATTTTTATGATGATAACTTTTGTCTAATAATACTTACTCTTCCGTCCAGTTTGATGCCCTAACCGCCCTTAGGGGGTCATATAAGCTGCAGTTTTTGACGACCATGAATAGGTGCGGCTCAATGCTCTGTCTCTTGCTTTAAGGTTTGACCGATTTCAGCATCTTCATTAAATTACACATTAGCTAGAAGAAAATTTTATTCATTTTCTTTATTTATCTGATGTATGAAGTATCAAAACGTTTTCGTAGCCTGCTTAAATACAGTCAAGAGGATCAGTCACAGCTTTGCAAATAACCATGGCATGTTGTGAAATTCGTCCTCGCTAGTGAACTACTTATATTTTACTGCTCTCGTTAGTTCTCTTTCTCTCGTACTACTTTCATTATTTGGACAGATCGGGCTTAGGTCGTTTCTGAAATAGTACCATGGATGATTATTTGTTTATTAAAGTAATGCTAAGTTTCTTAACGGCCCTTGTCTCTGCGATTATAACATCTGCTTTCTTAATCTATGAAGATCGTCGGTCGAATTTAGATTGGAATTGAAACGTATTTTGGGAATCTTTAGTGACAATCATGTATTTTTACAGTCAGATCTTGAGAGAAGAAGGTCCATTAGCGTTCTTCAAGGGCGGTGCCTGTCGTATGATCGTCATCGCGCCGTTGTTCGGCATCGCTCAGATGGTCTATTTCTTCGGCGTGGGAGAAGCTATCCTCGGCTACAACAAGTAGACAACGCTTGGGTTTATTTTTTGGAGCTCAGTCGTATTGATATCCATCTCGTCTTCACTTATGGCATCTACTATTTGGCGTCTGAGGCGCGATACAGAGAGTACATCCTGTTACGGCGGTCGGAGGAGGCATGCTCCGGCCTGTATTTGGTCAGATCCTGCCAGCAAATTTGTGCCATCGTCGATAAAAACAGTGTGATAAAACCGAGAAGTCCGTTATTTAATTTGGACTTAACGTTGCTGTGATTATGATCGTGCAAATAAGGAGAGATATAACTTTAAAAAATTTATTACTATGTATTGAATATCATCTCCACCGTTACCGAACTAAAATATCCAAATAAAATCATACCGGCTAACAAATGCACCTTTTCAGACAAAGACAGTTGGTGAACATTACTGTAGACGATGCTTGTTCTTGCGTGATTTTCAATTTTATGTTTTATTCTTATTACTGGTAATTTGATCTCCTAAATGACATCGATGAAGTTATGCAGCCAGCCTAAACAACCATCTGACCTTGAGTAACCAGCTGGGATATCGTGCGGCGTCCTAAAGCAACCGCCACGTGCTTGACGATCATTGTAAAGCATGTTGTGTTGACGGTGTTCCCGTGTGTGTAGTGAGGACAGCTATGCCTCCTCTTGAGTATCCTTCCTCGTGCTTTATGCAGAGTTCTACCTGTGGTAGTAATGCTGAGGCTCTGCAAATTGCTATGTAGTATTGAACAGGGTTGCCAGATTGGCCTTTCTTCTGGTCACTCAGTATCTAGTAACTCTGCTGGGTTATCAGATGTTCATTGGTCTTTATGTCTCAAACTTTGTTTAGAAAAAGCCTATTCTTGGACATTTCAGTCGAAAGAAAGCCAGTCTGGTAACCCCTAGTGGTGAGAGCTATGTTGAATGACTACTGCCACCCAAGAGATTGTTTATTGCTTTTGTATGATAGACGTACCGGAAGGATTCAGAGGAAACAATATGGAAAGGTTCTGTTGTTACTGCTACAAGGTCATGATATCTCACAATATTTCGTAGGCCGAGTTCGTGTAGTGCATGAAAATCATGCCTGAAGTCTTCCTCGACTTGCTGTATTCTAGATTAGATGTGAAATTTCTGTACACGTTCTTAAAATTGTTTAAATGATGACACGTGTTCAGATAGTAGTTTTAGTGAAATCTGCAGAGTGAGTTTGAACCATCGTTACCAGTTTGAACATAGCTTCAGGTTTCGTGGCTTGGCTTGTGACCTCCGATGCACCTGTCCTGGAAGTCCTGGGGCTTTAGGTGTGGAAGGTAGGATGGACCTGGAACTGATGCGACGAGTTGAACATTTAGTGTAGTTAGAAGCAATTTGTTAACAAATAGCAATGGCGTCTATTGCTTACGTCTTGACCTAATTTCGTGATTATAACAGCAAGTTGGGACAATTTCATCCGAGATCGTTGGTTTGCTTGTCCTGTGTAGGATGTATCTGCCCATACCCGGCTGTAGTTGTTTCTACAAATTAAGGAACCGAGTCCTTATCATTAGGCAAGAATTAAATTTACTCGATTAACTTGAGTAGTGGGCAACGTTGATAGCATTAAGGGTGAATGTTGCCACAAATGGTGTGAACGTAACTTTGAAAGTTTTGGTATGCATCTGAAGAAAAGCATTGAGATGATGAGCAAAATACTTCTGTGTGAATAGGTGAAAGTGTTGCTTTAAATGATGCTCAGATGTATGCAGAGGGCGAGGATGATTTGTGACGAGTTTTGGAATGCTAGTTATTGAAGAGTAGATTTTAGGGGGGGCTAGAATAGTGAACCCTTTGTAGATGATAAATTGAGTGTTCCGTGCATGTGTTAGTGATCAGGGTGTTACCTAGTATCCTTAATATCAAATATCCATGTAAACATAAATAGCGTAGAAATTGTCCCTCTTGACGGCATCATTTCGTAGGAATTGTTATCAGCGTTCGTGGGGTATATGTATGTAATGCAGATATTTATGGTTAAAAATTAAGGTCACGCAACATTTGGCTGGGGATGTGTGGCTAGCCTATATCAGTTTTGAATCTCAACCAACTAAAAGTTGAAGGACATTTGTCAAGAAGACCGTATAGTGTACTTCTCCGCAGGTATATTTGAAACCAGTGGCATATTCCTTAACTGTTCTCGTTCGGCTTAGTTTCCACGAGGAGCGACGTTTGAGTATGAGGCGGGGCGGGCAGATTGAGTGCTTGTACTTCAGTGCATTTGAGGTGGACGTGAATTGACCTTAATTGAACGTTCGGTTTCATGAGAGGTAGGATACGATGGAAGTAATGCAAGACCTTGTACTATTTAAGTCTAGTTCTGAACAAAAGCCTACAAATTATCCCGGTTTTGCGGCTTGAAGTTAACATCAACAGAATTCTACGGCGCTCAGGTTTGATGTTGATTGCTCGAATACTATTTCGCTTTTAGAACGACTCAGCAGTATGTGTGTGCAGGAAACCTGTAGTGGAGTTGTAGTAATACGTGCTTGGAGTAAACAAAACGCTAATTACTCGCGTAATATTCTCCATGGAGCTCTGAGAATGGAATGAAACCTGTTGCTAGCTGCGTTCTGTATGGACGCCTCAAAGTGAGCGCTGCAGTTGAACTTACAATTTCATCACTGCCAAGTCCAGGCGCTACTCATCTTCTGCCTATAGCTTGCCACATAAAGACGTGCTTGCAAAACCAAGCTGCGCATAACTTCTGTGTATTGATCCCCATATTTCATTAAATATCTTCAAGTTTGATTGGAACTTTCACGTGTAAGAAACGTACGGTGATACGCTGATTGTTTTCTTGCTTGGTAAATGTTTTTCTGATTTTTTTAGATATAGAATACGACATTATGAGCAGTTAGTCGATTTTGCTATGTCTCTAGAACGTCAATTGACATAATTACCTACGTTTTTAATATTTAAGAACTTGTTCAAACAGTTGCACCGTATAAATTAGTACGGGTTTTAATTCATGGCTTCTTATGATATGTATTTAATCTGTTGTCTATTGGCAACTGTACGGAGATAATTTAGCAGTAACGTTTATCCTTTCGGGACGGAGATTGTTTGTGTACTTTTGTGTAATGAAGTGGTTCTTTTTTCTGTCATCTTACGGTGCAACTACCGATGGGTCTTGAGTATAGTGGTCTTCTCCTCGGGGGGATACAACTATCATATACCCAGAAATTAGCGCTCCCAGGGGGAATATGTGAGGTCCCGAGCTAATTGTTAGGTTGGCATTCCTTCTATTTAAATAGATTGGGTTTTTTGTTTTATTACAGATCATTTTTTTTTTGGCTCACTGCTGTCCTATTATTCGGTACCTAATACTTTCTTCTTCAAGTTTTATCTTATTTCCTAGACTTTCTCAACTTACTGTTTCTATGCACCTTGGGTATAGATTGTGTTCCCTCAAGTCCATACTCAATGTCGCCTTCCCCCTTCCTCTGTTTGGAACGTTTCTTTAACAGGGAGGCTTAAACTAACATTTATTTAATAATTTCTTTCCTTTAAGTACTTCATTTTGCGGTTAGGGAAGCTTAAATTAATTATCGAATGCGTTGGATATCATTATCATTAGGCGTGTTGGTGTGATGTGCTGTGCGCTGCACAGTACACGAATAGTTATGCAGTGCTTGCTGCCTGACCTCAGTCCACTATATTCTGCAACGTTTCCTTCATTCAGTGCAATAAAGATTATCTGTTGAAATACAGGGTCATAAGGATAACTTGTTATAAGGGCTAATTAATCTGATGGCGTGATTGCCCTGCACAGTTTTGTGACAGAAGGCACTGGTGACTCTGATGCGGTGTATCGTACAGATTGGGGTCTAGTGCACTGTGTGATAGTCATTGCAAAATAACTATGATATTGATAAACGTGTGGTTTGACGCTTGATGCTCATCGTTTATTATGGAAAAGTGTATTTTTGTGTTTGCATCGCTCTCCACTGTTGGTCTCCTCCTTCGTCTCCTACCTCTCTCGCTCTCACGAACCCTCCTTGCACTCAAACCTGCTAATTATTGCGGCTTGTTTCTCTTAGGAATAGCTTTTGATTATGATACTGATTGCTCTTAATTGTGGTCGCAAGAATTACTTCTGATTATGATAGTAATTGCTTCGAATTATCACCATAATTACACCTGAATATGAAAATCATTGCTTCTGTTTGTAATCGAAATAATTTCTTCTGAATACGGTAATGATTGCTCCTAATTATAGTCACAATAATTACTTCTGATTATGATAATTGCTTCGAATTATGATCACTGTAATAATAGCATCTGATTTTGATTACAATAATTGCATGTGAATATGAAAATAATTGTTTCTAGTTGTGATCGAAATAATTGCAAGAGATTGTGACAAATACAGGTTAGATTAAGGAGCCTTGATGCCACCCGGTGCGTTTCCACCCTAATTATTTGAAGCCTACGCCTGTGATCCTGAAGCTTCGCCTTACAATCGTGACTTGCTGCCGATTACGTGTAGCTCTCTTTGCCTGCGGGTAGTCCTTCGTACCTGACTAGGGACTTTAGTTAATGATCCGCTACGCCTCCTCTGAACACTTCAACCGTATCGTGCTGGGAGACCCTCCCCGTGGCGCTTTTAATTTCGATTCATTAATTGCTTTTCTTTCTGATGCTCATATTATAGACGAGATATAGGATGCTTGATGATATTGTACATCCTTTATGAATTCATGGCTCTTTGAGCTGAACTTCTCAACATTGGCTTTCCTGACTCATTGACCGTCTAAACAGTTTTTATCTCTCCTACGTGAACTCTCCAGAAACCAACCACTTGATTGGACACAGTGAAGATTGAGATCTTCGGCGCGTTATAGTCTTTGTTACTGAAGCGCTAGAAACCTGGTTTTACTACTACTACTCAACCGTATCGTAAGGATTGTAACACTTTATGTTTTGTTTGGCGTACTCGAGTGTAATCTGCGCTCAATTGATTAGCAATGCCATTGATCATCATTTGGGTTATGAATGCAATCATCCAGTCACGTTGTGAAAACGGCGAATTAGGTACATCATAGAAAGGATGAGTATTTATTCACAATTTTGGGTGAGGGTCATATGATTTATTACTTACTGCCCGCATGGCTAAGTTAAGCTCATAGTATTAACTCCATGAACTCCATATCTATTGTGCTACTCTTCGAGCTATCCTCAATAACTTCACTGATATGAACGTTAGTGTCGGAATCAAATTTCGAGGGTTTGAGCTATAATGTCAGTTCATTCTCTCAATTATTGCAATGTAGCCTCTAAGCTGTGCAATGTTAAGGACTTGTTGAGTTTGTGATGTCGGTGTTCGTTGCGTTCTGCACTTGTTCATCATGGCACCTTGTACGTGTGATGCCTTGTGATCACTGAAGCCACGAAGCAAAAACAAACTCTTGAGTGTATTACTGTCAGCCGCGCGTCACACCGAAGAATTGGTTCCTCAACCGCAAAAGTTTGTCCTGCGCCAACTTTACCTCAAGTGTGTTCTAAAAATGCTCTTCTCATACAAACCCATTCTATTTTTGCGATTGTTAACCGATGCACTCCATGTTAACATGAATTTTGTTCATGCTCTTTATCAATACTTAAATTCTTCATTCTGTTCACTTTTCGCTGATGTTGAAATTAGGCCTGCACGTTTGCCGCCCGGCGTTACGAGATACTCGAAACTCGTGTGCTCGTCCTGTAAGTTATTTAACTGACCCACCAATTTTTTTAACTGGGCTCACATTGGCTCCTGTCGTATGTCTGTTGATGAATGACTAAATAATGAATGCACTCCCATTGGTTGGTGGCAAAGAGTGTTTGGATGATGAATGTGCTCCCATTGGCTGACGATGAAAATCTAGGGTGCCATTTGCTCATAAGAATGACCCAAAGCATTCAAAGCAACTCATTGGTTGCTGATGCGCAAATGAATGTTTGGCTCATTGTTCCTTAACCCTTTAACGCCAACATTTTTATACTCATATTACCGTTATCACAACCACTATCACTAAACCGACACTGGCATTAGGTGGTCACTGTTATCAAGATGTGGAAGAAACTGTCTCTCGGTAGTGAAGTTCAAAGGACACATTAGTGAACAAATTGAATAAGAAATACAATATATTATTGTTATTTTTGAAAGAGGACCGTTCAGTCCACTTGTCCACTTAGGCGTTAAAGGGTTAATCAGAAAGTGGCCAATTAGCTTCGATTGCATAGGTCGAATGTAAGATTTTTTGTTTTGTGTGGAGCGCAGGATCAAAACATTTTGATATCTTTGTTATTCGTCGCTATATGTTAAGGTTAGAATTACTTTAAGATCATCTGTTCCACACGTCTTCATTTTGACTCTAATTTTGACTATCCTGAAGTGGTTGATTTTTTTACAATGGATTGATACTATTACAACGTATGAAATTATTTTTTTATCAACGATTATCTTTTGAAACAGTTTGATTTTCGCTAATGAGAAGCTCAACTTCAGCAATAGGCCAAATTTATGAGACATTTTCTAGTGCATTAACCCAAAAAATAGCAAAACTAATTTTTGACGTATACTTCAAATAACGTTTTGAAAATACAACCTGAAATTCTCCACTTAAATGTGCCTGGTTGCGGTACTTGCCATAGCACTCAACGCCAACTGTGAATTGTTGTTAGGGTAGCACAGGGGATGGATAAATAAGATGTTCGGATTGATGCAAATGTACGGCGACTGAATTTGAATAGTAATTCCAAATGACACGAACCTGCAAGTTGACGGGAGTCAGATGTGCTCAACTTCATTGGAATGGTTGGCATAAGGTGTTCGCTGGTTGTCTACGCCTGCCGAGTCGATTTATAAGTCGAGTATTTGGTTGGGCCTCTTGCGTAACTCGGTTTGTTTACAAATGGCCTAAAAACTTGACCTGTTGAACCTGTGATGGAAATTGATGACTGGAATATGACTGTCATTTCCTTCATACTTCTATGAGGCCTGAGCGTGAATGTGTCTGACAACATGAGACGTGACGAGCGACCCGAACATGGGCCACGTAGTGCGTTAGTCTTGCCATATTTCATAAGATTCTTAATAACACAGCTCGGAATGTTATTTCTCCGTCATTGCCTAGAGATTTTTGAAGAAAATGATGCAAGTACGAGACATACAAATTTTAATGTTTTACCGTTGGTATTTTTCCAAGTCGTGTGATTGCTAGATTATCATCATATCTGCTTGCAAAGTGCTTCTAAACACAACTGTAAGCTAATCCAGTGAGACATTCGTGCATATCTTGGGTCGAATTTCAATCAATGATCGAATGTTTATTTCTTTCATGATGATGCGTTCAGTCGAATTTTCATACGTGTTTTTCTTGCGCTCTTGTGTTCACATCAAAATGAGCTAACAGTTTAATTACGGTGGGAGTTGACCTGATTGGGAAGAGACTAGCGAACTGTGCCCTAGACAATAGTATTGTTTGCGAACCCCCTACGGTATTGGTAAACTACCTTAATTTGGCCATATTTATAAGTAAACAAAGTTTAAACTAGGTCTGTGAACTAATTTCATAATTTCAAAGTTTTACGGATATTTTTTAAGGCTGAGTGAGTGCGTATCGGTTCCTATTTGAATGGTTTGCATTTACTTTCTTGGCATTTATTGTTCGCTATGTTGGTAGTCTAACTTAGGGACGATAGCGTAGAGGAGTGGCGCTTAGTAGAGCTAATGTTAGACCACTCACCTTGCCTCCCCTTGCTTGCGCGCTTCAGTTGCCTTCTCTTTTGTGTCTAAGGGAAGAAGTTATGTGTTTTCGCTAGCTAATCTAATGCTCTCAGTAGAGCAATTATGCAGCTTTGTTTTTGTCTTCCTCAATTTAAGTGTTTTATTTTTATTAGGGTGTGTTATAATACTTTGAAAATCGTCCAAATATGTGTCTCCTCTATTTTTGATTGCCTTATATTAATAGTGTTTATTAATATTAGTTACCCAATTGATAATTACTCGTATTTTACTACAATTGTGTGTAGTGGTCTACAGGTACTGTACCGTATGGACCATAAGAAAGAAATCCCAGCTTTAAATGTTAATAACTTTACATTGAATCAAGGTAATTTAATTGTTTTTTTTTTGTATTAGGTGGAGAAAAATATTTTCCCTAAAAATTTTAAGTCACATTAAAATTGGTTGTATCAGTGATGAGATGAATGATAGTTTTAAAAATGTGAGTTGCACATGACATTTTAATGAGGTCACAAATGATACAAAAGTTGAAGGATCATTGTAAGACTATTCTAAAAAAAAAGAGTTTTAACAAGAGGTTCTTTCAAGAAATTTTTGTTCTAACATATTTCGAGCTTCCTTTAAACGCTTTGTTCCCGCGTAGACGTTGTTGATGGAAAGGCGTTGCTCCTTTGTTAGTTGCATAGCGATGGGTTTACTCGCATGAAAATTTACATTGGAAGGTAAATTTTTAGACGACTTGGACCTTATTACTACTCTGACCTAAAGCTGTGTAGTCAGGTTACATATCTGTGTTTAATGCAACAAATGAAACTGAAATATTTTAATCCAAAATGATTAGCATTTAAAGGTGGGTTTACTTTTTATGGCCCACAATACAGTATACTATTTCGTAATGTGTGCTATATTTTACTTGCGTAGAATACCTCGGACTTGTTAACTGAATACATTCACTGAAGAAATACATGCTTACGATGCTCCATGTCGTACGTTTAGATCAGGCATCGTTTGTCTCTTTACAACCTTGTAATAAATCAGGACGCAACTGTTGTCAAAATGGTATACAAGTTCAAACCAACATGAAAAAAACATCAGTTCTCTTGCATTCCGTACTGCATTTACACTTTGTACCTTCCCTAATGGTATTTCGACATGGAACTTGGATTCAGAGCTCGTCCGGTGTTGTGTAGCACTAAAACTTGCGTAGGTTTCTCGTTTTGTTTGCCATCACGCATGATTTGCTCAGTCTCGCTTCAGGACATTCTTGCCCTCCTCTGTCTCATTAGACCGGTATTTGTATATGACTAAGAAATGAATAAATTATAGAGTATATGAGAGGAAAACTTGAATTATAACTAAAAGAATAAATGATTTATTTATTTACTTATATGTGTGATTCACGCTGCATGATATATGTACATCGGTGTCCCGTTACTAAGAGTGTTGAGCCAAAATCTAGTCCGATCACAAGACAACAGAAGCAAAGGTCTATTCCCACGTTGCACTCATCTTACCATCTTTTGTTTATGCCCGCAAGAGTAAGATTAAGCATTTTCAGTCGGATGTCACAATGTAGTATTTTCTGTGCTTTACACGAGCTGACGTTTAGCTGGTTCTTCTTTACGCAACTGATAGTGTTGAGTTACTGGTGAGTGTGCCGCCCACTTCTCTTTGTTAATTGTATGAATTATGTACGGTTGCCCAAAGCTGTTCAGCGCCCTAACGTCTAGCTTTAGAGCTTCTCTGCTGTTACTTCATATCCTCTCAGAAGGCTACCCCCTCAGGAGGATACAACTATTGTATCTATGGGAATTAGCGCTCCCAGGGGAAAAATGTGAGGGCCCGAGCTGAGAGTTAGGTAGGCCTTCTTTTTGTTGAGATAAAATGTTTTTTTGTTATGTTAAGGACCACCTTTTTTCGGTTCACTACTGTCCTGTTTTTCAGCACCTCTGACTTTCTTCTTCAACTTTTATCTTATTTCATGAACTTCTTTCCCATCTTACTGTTTCTATGCCCTTTCTGCATAGATTCCTTATTTTCTTATGTCCATACTGAATGGTGCCTTCCTCCTTCCTCTCTTCGATACGCTCTATTTTTGCAGCGGTTAGGGAGGCTTAAACTAACTTATAATAGTATAATCTTAATCTCAGAAGGCTATGTTATCTTGGGGAATTGGCGCTCCTTGGGGTTAAATGTGAAGTCCCAAGCTAAAGGTTAAATAGGCCTACCTTTTGTTCAAATAGAATAGGTTTTTGTATTGTTACGTTTTTTTTGGTTCACTGCTGTCCTGTTTCTCAGCACCTCTTACTTTCTCTTTCAACTTTGATCTTCTTCGTGACCTGTTTTTCCACTTGATTATTATGCGCATAGTGTTTTGTATGGAAACATACCTTGAGCATAGATTCTACGTTCTCTAAAGTCCATACTAAATGATGCCTTCCTCCTTCCGCTCCTACGGACGCCTTTGTTGCGATTAGGGGGTTTAAACTAGCTTATCTACTCTAATCTGTGACTTCATATGTTTCATTTACGGAATTTTACCTTATACCACCGGTACTGCCCGTGTTTTATCGATGGTGTGTGCAGTGCTTAGTGTATCCTATGCTTCAGCTGTCCAGCGTTTCAAGCATATGTTAATGGCAATACAAACCCTGTAAAGTTCCTCTATATCACCCATGTTGCACTGCGTGTGCGGTTGCCTGCAGTGAGCGTTCTGTCGCCGGCGTGTCAGCACGTACGACGCTGCTGCGGTCGTTGTCCGCTGCTGATGTTGCCGAGCGGCCGAATTACGATCCTTCTCTTTGTCTTAGTTTTTCTTTTTTCCACATTTCTATTTATAGTTTTCCTTTTACTTCTTTTTTCCGTTTTATATTTTATTTTTTTTATTTATCTTCCGTGATTTTTTTCATCTATCTAGTATTCTGTTTTTTTTTTTCTTTTAGTTTTTACAATTATATTTTTTGTGTTCTTGAACAGTCTAACTTTTCCTTCGAATTTATAGGTTTAATTTCATAGATTTAGGTTTATCTATCGGCCGCTTTATTCATTTTAGCGTCGGTAGTTGCGTACTTTGTTCCGTCCTACGAGCAATTTTGTTCTTGTCATATGCGGGCATGATGCATGAAATGAAGTCAGTCCATTCTAGTTTTGTTGCATTGAAACTAGTCGTTTTGACGAATAAATATTTTTTTTTCATCAAAATCGGCCATTCTACTTTCATGGATACCATTCATTTTTTTTCATTTTATTCATTCAACCACTTTACGTTAATCTTTGGCGACCGCTTTGCTTGGATCGAAATTGGCTGTTCTGATTAGTGTATTTGGCCTATGCCTTAAGAGAGCCGTTTTACCTATAGTTCGATCAAAAATTAATCTATGAGTAACTCTCGTTGACTCGCTAAGAAGGTACGTCGTAGGAGAGGGCAGCGTAACTTTGGGACATGGCGCTGTTTGAGCAGCGTATTGGAATGCTCGTGCCCCACTCCAGTGCATGAGCGGAAGCGCCTTTGGTTGCCAATGTGCTGTGGGAATATAGTGCTTACGAGAGAAACAGGCAGTTCTTTGTTTCTGAATCAATAACGCTGATTCTGAACCTGTACCCAATGTATGGTTGGGTGATTGCTCACCCTTTGACGGGGATTCAACTTTGTTGATAGAAATAGAGGCTCCATGTTGAAAATGTGAGATTTTGAGCTGAAGCTTGAGAAGTTGTTCCCGTTGTTGAATTGAAAATATTTTTTTTATAACGGATCATCTTCATTTGGTTCACTGTTTTCCTGTTTTTTACGCCTATTACTGTAACTTTTAGATTGTTTCGTAAACTTCTTTCCGAACTTGGTCTTATTATGCGCAAGAGATTTTGTTTGGGAACATACCTTGGGCATAAACGCCTCGGTTCCTTAATTTCATGCTAATTGGTGCCTTCCTCTATGTGGAAAACTTTTGTTCTGGCTAGGCAGGCTCCAGCAAACTCACCTTATTTAATCCTTTAATGTGTAGTAAATGTTATTCTTTAAATTCTCTTGCCATCTTTTTGTGCCCACTCGAGGGAAGTGTGGAGTCACTCAAGCACTCGGTGACACCAGTCACACACCAGAGAGTCAGCAACACGCTGGAGTCGGTTTTTGACCCAATTTTATCCGTTAAACTTCGGGAAAACTTTTATCTTTCTGTGTTAAAGTCGTAATTTATTCATAATGTAGTTTATTCCTTCTTCATATACGCCTAAAATTACCCATTGTACGAGGTTCTTCGTTATTATTTCTATTTTCTACTTTTCACCTACGCAAGACATGCCGTTGAAGACGCTTGCACTCTCAGCGCGCGTTATGTCAACATAAGTTAGTTGTGACGTGGTGACTGCAAAACGCCATGACTGAGAGAAAATAGTGAGTTATGAAACATCTTCACGAATGTTCCATACTACAGTCGCGCATACTGAAGAGGGATTTAAAGTGCAATCTTGTGGAACGAACGGGTTTACCTTTTAACATAACCTTCTTGTTTCCTCCTTGTTTTTTTCCAGTCACCCAAAGAGCTACCTCTTCTGGTAAATGTTTCGCGTCATTCAGAGGTATTGAAGCGAGAACGTTCTTTCCTAAAGTGTGATGCGTTTCCCATTGCGCCATTGAGAAAACCTAAGCCATTAATACGTGGACGATCATGCTGTATGCTGTGACATTATAATCGATAATTTTTGTTTGTATGATAAATATTCAATGCACTCTGTTACTTTGGATAATGTTTTCTTTGCTCTTAAAGGTCTTCGTTACTTTCTTTCTTCACACACTTCGAGACATTTTTGTTAGCTAAGACTGCTTTCAGCTTTCCCTGACATCCAATTTTCCTTTTCTTCCTTTATTGAGGATCTTATTGCAGGTAATCATGAAGTCTGTCGACTCAGTTATCGTTAGCCATAAAATAGTGTCCAAAAATCCTGTTTTTTATTCGTCCTTAATACGGCCGAGCGCGCCTACGTGATGCCCAACGGGGGTTTCAGCGTGGGTACTGCGCTCGGCCGTAAAATGGGTGGGCAGCTGAAACCCCCTGGAGCTCGGCTGTCCAATGAATGCATATGTAACCTGATTTTCTGTTTTTTTTTACGTGTTTCGGAATAATTCCGGGGACTCAATACTTGCTTTTATGACTGAACTAGTGGAGCAGTTGTGTTTGAAGCAACTGAATTTAATTTGAGCTTGTCGTGACTGACTTTTTGTTGTGTTTGTGGCTGCGATGTCTAACCTGTTTGCGTATTCTTGAATTTGTTGCATGGTGCTCAGTGATGGTGATTGATGGTTATCTTGTACCACAGCGGTGATGCGACCGATAGGCCGATAATTGTGACGCGAGACCTTCGGCGCGATATAGTAGGACCTACTGAAGCGCTAGCAAATTCATGGTACTACTACTACTTATTGGTCCTTAAGGCAAAATTGCGATTAACCAAATAAAACGTGAAATATGCGTCGAGTCTTAAACTAATCAAACTATTCACAAATCTTATTGTAAAAACGCTTTGAGCGGACAAATTCCTCCCAATGCCCTCTTGTCTTATCGTGGGGGGAGGGTTTGTGTGTTGTGAGGAAGGGTGAGGCTGTGCTGTCGGGACTTCAGTCCTGGTGGGTACAACCGTGGCAGCCTTGGAACAGCCAGACAAAATTGGAGGCCATGGGAAGGCTCCCCCATGTAAATAAAACGGGACTCCGGCAGTTCCGGGTTTTAAAGCCTCCGTTATCCCAAGCAAAGTGGTGGCTGCCACGGGCCGTGGTTGACGGTAGGAGGAAGTATTCGCCCTCAATTGGTCAGTGTGTGCTCGCCCCATGTACAGAGATTTACCAAATGACTACCGACTGCTCGGGGATCTCACTTCCGGCCACCTGGATAGGGGAGGAGAAACCTTACACGATGTGCTTGCTTCCGCCACCTCAACAGCGGCGCTTAACCTCCGTTGACGACCCAGACTTCTGAAAAGGACTCTGAACCTGCCTCTTTTTCTCGAGGGCCGCCCGGCCTTGCGACCATCACAGTACCAACTTGTGGGCGAAAAACAGAGCGCGGACAAAACAAGGATGCAGAACTGGTTCTCTAACCATACGCACCTAAACGACCACCAAATAGGCCAGGCCGTGGGCGACGTCGTGGCAGAAGGTTACATCTTCTCGAGGAGGCCGCGCCCACCGACCTAGTGGAGTCAATTTTGCCAACGTAGTACAACAGGTTCTTCAACATAGAAGCTAACGACGGCTCACCTTTGACACACATTGATGTGATTATGGCGACCGTGACCTGGTTCGTGGGCTGGGAGGTAAACCCGCCAGAATCACGGAGACTCGCTGTGGTGGCCTTTCGGTGGAGTTCTGTAACTTAGAGGAGAGCTGCAACGTGCTGAGCATTCACCATCTGGCTGGCGTGGGTGTAGAAGCGGCACCACGCAGAAGCCTCAATAAAAGCAGGGGAACTATTTGGTTCGCCAATCTTCCTGGTTACGCTGATGAGCGCCTCCTGGAGGAATTGCGGCAATGTTGAGTGATGGCGCTGTACCGAAACCAAAGACTGGAGGTACCCTGTTACCCTCTCCAATCTACATCCTGACGTTTGACCGATGTTCTCAGACGCTACATGCGAATATAGGATGGACGGGGTGCAACGTGCGCCGGTAAGTTCCGAGGCCACGATGCTGCTATAAGTGTCAGTAGTATGGTCATGGTGCAAAGACGTGTCGATCCATAAGAGGAGTGTTCCCGAATTGTGCCGAGGACTATAGCACGTGTGATAAGCCACAGAGATGTGCCAACTGTGAAAAGCCACCCTATACTGGATCAAAAGAATGTTTTTACTTTAAAATGTAAGAAGAGGTACTGGCCGTGTAAACATCACAGAGAATGAGTTACAACAGGTACGTCAGACCAGAGACGTCTTATGCTACTGCAGTGAGGGCTCCTCCAAGAAGACTCAGCTTTGTTGTGCCGGTGCATCCAGCAGTGACAGAAGTCCACAGTATTGCTGGTTGGGACTCCACTGCAGATGCTGGTGTCGCGAGGCCTGCACATCGTATTCTCGCTACTGGACCCCGATCTGTTGATAGACCTGAGCGGAGCGCCACTTTTGATGTCACACGTTGTGCTCAACCGGACCCACTGTCGGTCTGAGTTCGCCGGTTCCCGCGGTCTCACGGAAGCGCATTCCAAGTGTGAGATCACCACCCGTTGGTGGTGCCTTGACTAAGGTGGCTAGGACTGCGGAAAGTACAGTATCTGGTAGTAAGGGATGATAAAATGAGTCAGGCAAACGCTGTAGAGATACGCACATGGCAGCCCAGGCGATTGTTGCGTTGACCCATGACCATGATGAAACATAGCTAGAAGTGGTCCGCCGAACCGACGAGGAGCCTGCGATCCCTTGTAATGCGGACAAACAATCTGAGATGCCAGCTCCTGAAGACGTTCAGAGCGTTCACGTGAGCCGTACAAGTATGAGAAAGCCTGAACCCTCGGTGGAACAGCGTGTGCGCTCGCTGGATCGCGTTGGAAGAGTGCCAGAGGATACTGCGCCCAGCTTTTACCCGAGTGTGGTCTTTACCACCGAAAGTGCTTACGAAGCGTCCACCAACAGTGCTTTTATACGCGTGCGTGGGGCAAGAGACCAGCATCAACAAAACCACCAACAAACCAAAAACCATCTGATCCCAAGGAGCAACCTTCAGGGAAGGAAACATAATGAGGCAGGTTGTTATTTAGAGGAATTGTAAAGGGTACCGTAAGAATTACGGTAATCTGCTAACCATCATACAACAACAACCGCTGTGCACATGGCTCAAAGAGACCATGCTGAGAGAAACAGCTCCGGCCCCACCAGCTATTTTTATAACATGGAAATCTTCTCTCGTGAACCATATCCTGCTCTTGGATCTAGACTAGCTGTTCCCCATTCTGTACCCGACAGTGCCCAGAGCAAGAAGAAAACCCCCATTCTGACGTGGAGCTACATGGACCAGACTTCGAAGCTCCAATAACCCCCAAACCAAGAACAAGATTAGCTGTTCTGTTAACGAAGGACTTGGGTTATTCCAAAGTGCCGATGAACACCAGATGTAGGGAATGGCTACCCGCTGCTGGTTCAACAATCAAATGACCACCATTTGGGGGAACTAGCGCTCCCAGAGGGACAATGTGAGGGCCCGATCTGAGAGTTAGGTATGCCTTCTTTTTTTGTTGAAATAAAATGTTTTTGTTATGTTAAGGAACACTTTTTTTTCGGTTCACTGCTGTCCTGTTTTTCTGCACCTACTACTATCTTCTTCAACTTTGGTCTTGTTTCATGATCTTCTTTCACAACTTACTGTTTCTATGCCTTTCTGCGTAGATTCCGCGTTTCCTTAACTCCATACTAAATAGTGCCTTCCTCCTTCCTCTCTTGGTATCGCATTTGTTGCTGGGTAGGGAGGCTAAAACTAACGACTAATCTAATCTAATCTGACCCATATTTGGAACATATACATTTCCCCAGCTGAACCATTTTCACTACCGGATTTTGTAAACATTAAGACGCAACTGCCTGTGCCCTCTGTTGTGGTAGGTGACTTCAACGCAAAGCACGTGGAGGGGGGCAACATCCAGGATGGCCAACATGGAAGTCTGATCAACCAGTTTGTTACGAGAGCCAATTTCTGCCTGCTTAATACTTGGGATCGCCGCCAACACACACGTTCAAACCGGAACGACCTCCGCCATTGACCTTTGTTTTAGCACTCCAGATATATATTCTCCGGAACCTCGATTCTTCATGAAACGGGCCAACTGGGATACTCTTGAAACCCTAACTCAGATGGCAGAAATAGATGATCTGCTCGAAGTGGACGACATGGTATTGCGATTTACCGGTACCCTCAAGAAAACTGCCAGTGTTGCTATCCTGGTGTCATGCGGTGGTTTGCCAAAGTATCGTGTTCCGTGGTGGTGTGGTGCCTAGTAAAATTCTAAATATATTATAATGAATTATATATTAAAACTAAAGTGTTGGTTGCGATTTAAATTGCATTTTATCGACACCAAAAAAATAAATATTTCACAAGCGCATCACGCATCGAAATACTAAAGGCACTATGGCAACATTTTGCCAAGGCCGATCGTCAAGTGGTAGACACCAGCCCATTTCCCAACAACCACCAGCACTATTTAGTTGTACCGTGTCCTCCATAAAACCGTCTGGGGTGAGTGTCTACTTTTGGTAACATGTGCTTTTGTGTACAATGTGATTGTGTTAAATGTGTTCATGTGTAAAAAGCGCACAAGTCGAGTGAAATGAATTGTATTCTAGACCATCATGCTATTGATATAATTTGTGTTGAAGTGAATAGTTACCTGACGCACGGCAAGTGACCGGCGATTGATTCGGCGGACATATAGAAGGGCCCCAATAATAATCATTGTAATGTCACAAGCATTTAGATTTTTGTAGGTTGTAATTAGAGGAGAACATCATGTAACTAGTTATTAAAACTCTCGAATCTAATTGGCCATTGATTAATTGTTATCATTTGGTAGATCGCAATAGTTAGTAGTTGAAGAATAAATAATAGTTAATGTGTTTCCAATGTCACAAAGGTCGGTTAATAAGTCGTATTTCGTAAAGTAGCCCGTGTACGATAGTCATTTCTGCTCTAGCAGGCGGATGGACCCTGTCCTGCATTCACTAAAGCCAATTATTATTTCTGGCGAATTAAGTTAATTCTTTTCATTCATTTTCTGATGTAACCGTACATTTTTTGTTAGTTCATGCTTGCATTATTTTATATTATATTAACCCCTTTTGTTCTTCGTCAGATCACAGCTACCCCCTTACGTTTACACTCTTTTAGTCACACTATTTTACGTTCTCGTTACTTCTTGAGATTACTGGCCTCAGTAATCTAAACAACAAACCCATTTCTCCGACCGATTTGTTACTATCCCTTACCGGGCCTTAAACCCCATGATAGACTCGAGGGAGGTGCTACAGAAAATTAGCAACCTTCCATAGTGGAACAATGACCGCGCCGTGGTAAATTTAGAGCGGCGGCAAGCCCTGAGACGCTTTAGACGCAGCGGCGAGCTGGCGGATAGATTTGCCTACAAAGAAAAACAGTTTATTTCCAATAAAGTTTAAACATGAAATGTTGAAACATTGGTTTTTAAAATACCTTAACATTAACATCCTTTATTGATAACACATTGGTATCGTAATATCCATGTAAAATGGTGAGACAAAAAATGGTTGAACGAAAAGCACAACAAAAATGGGTTCCCTTCGCTGCGTAATCTGATTTTGACAGTGCATTTAAATATAACTAAGAGAATACAATCCTAGCAACGCTTAAGGGGATCATCCGGGTTTGAGACCTTTTTTCGTCCGATTCGTTTGAAAATTGGCCAGTATATGTCTTTTGTGAAAGTAAACCTTTTTACTCGTCATTTTTTTGATTTAGGCCTTAGTTTTTTTTGACGAAAAATGTGTTTTTTGTTTATTTTTATTGACATTTCAGATTGGAACTCCTCTTTCAGTTTTGATGTTAGAACAAAAACAAAGACAGGTTTAGAACCCTTGGAAAATTTCTAACAAACGCTCATTCAGTTTTTTTCAAATTCAAATTTTTTCTATTTTTTCAAAATTTTTGGAAATTTCAAAAATCATCAACAATTTTTTGAGTTCAGAGCTATATATTTCTTCAAAGAATTCAAATTTGAAAAAAAGCAGAACGAACGTTTGTTGAAATGTTCCAAGGATTCTAAAACTGTCTTTGGATTTGTTCTAGCATCAAAACTCGAGAACTAGTACCAGGATGAATGTTGAAAAGTCAGTGTTGGGTATAAGCAAAAAATAAAATTTTGTGTTGAAGTGTAATATAATGAACAATTGATGAAATTGAATGCAGTTTTAATTTTTATTTCGATACTTTCCATACATAACTTCATATTCAAACTGTAAATTGTGATTTAAAAAAAAATAAAAATTATAAAAAATTTTCCTTTTTTATCAAAAAATAATTTTTTTTTTTTTCAGTCTGATTCTTATGAAATTTGACTATGATATGTAACCTTTGAAAAGAAACACAATTGATTCCATTAATTTTTTTGATTCAGGCCTTAGATTTTGCAAAAATTTGACATATTGGTTTTTAGGTATTGATATTTCACTAATATTGATATTTCAAAATGGGACTCCTCCCTCAGTTTTGATGCTGGAACAAAAACAAATGCAGTTTTAGAATCCTTGAAACATTTTTAACACACTCACTTTCGGCTTTTTTTCCATTTCCCATTTGTTCTCTTTTTATATGGGGTCAAAATCGAGAAAATTGAAAGATTTTGGGTGCTTTTCATTGATATCGGTATTTCAAAATGGGACTCCTTCAGTTTTGATGCTAGAACAAAAACAAATGCAGTTTTAGAATTCTTGAAACATTTCTAACACACTCACTTTCGGCTTTTTTTCCCATTTCCCATTTGTTCTCTTTTTATATGGGGTCAAAATCGGGAAAATTGGAATATTTTGGTCCCTTCACCCCCCCCCCCCCCTCCCGGGAGGGGGGGGATTATTGTCGTAGCGCCATAAAATTTTAGGAACGAATAGTCCACCAACTAAGGGTCCTTCTACAACAAAAACATGCAAAATGACCATGACATCGACAGGATCTGGCAAGGGCCCCGGATGATCGCCTTAAACCGGCAGGCCGCAGCCGAAACGGTATGGAAACGGTTTTGTGGAAAGTGCAAAAATTGCTTGAGAATTTCTTGAGTCCGACTCGCGCGACTTAAGACCTAAATTTACCACTCGTAACTTTTGAAAGTGGGACCTATTAACTTCTAATTACTCTCAAACGAAAGAGCGAAACATGTTCTTTTAGCTTATCACAAACAAGACCCAAACGGATTTTTGGAGACTACAGAATATTTCACCTGCCGGTGAAATATTCGTTTGTGAGAAGTATGAAATACATGCAGAATGACATAACCTCAAGAAGAATACATTGGCTTGTACGAAAAAGTTACCGCAGAAACCGCAGCGGGGGTAAATGCATTAACGCTTAAATGACCGGTTTCGCAGGAGAAAGAGTAAAAAAAGACATGCCTTTCAAATCTGCAACACTGTCATTAGTAGACCATGTGTTGTTCTTTAGTTTGAGGGTAATTTGAAGTAAATAAGTGCATTCTTTTGAAAGTTATGAGTGGTAAACTCGAGTCTTTTGACGGCGCGCGAGTGGGTAAGGTTTATCGAAGAATTTCAGTAATTTTCGGAAAACCGTTAGGGCTTTGCTTACAATGGGCTAATAGAACATGTTTTACTCTTTAGTTTGAAAGTAATTTGAAGTCAATAGGTGCATTTTTTCAAAAGTTACGAATGGTGAACTCAAGTCTAAAGTCGCGCGCGAGTCGAACTCAAGAAATTCTCAAAAAATTTCTGTACTTTCCTCAAAACCGTTTCCATGCCGTTTCGGATGCGGCCTGCGGTCATTTTTACCTTGACGCAAGGTCTCGAGTACTCGGTTAATAAACTTTCTTGTAGACTTCCCAATAATTTTGAACTTCGGTTGTGTGAAACTGAAGAAAATTCACTTCAGTTAATTTTAAGGATTATATGAATTATTTTCATTCCTTCACTTGAATTCAATACCTCTGTGACTTCTTTGAATATTTTAAATTTAATTACCATTTTAGAATTTCTGGGACTGACAATTTCCATGTTTCTTAAATCATACAAAAAATAAAGACTCGGATGGACAGGAGCCGCTCCTGTCGTCAAAGCACTCTCGGCGCCGCAAACCAGACTCCAACCGGCAGCAGAGCATTCGCCATTCAGGAGTTCTGCGAAATTTCTTACCAGCATTAATTCTATGCCGAGCTTTGCTTGCAGCGTACGCTAGTGGAAATGTTTCATAACTACTGTTAGATCTTCACTGTTCTTGATCACTGCATCTTGTGATCATCTGAGCGCCGCTATCGACTTCGATCGGGCTGCAGAAGCGATCGTGAAACTACGCTGATGGACCGGCTAACTTCCCTTCCGCAGCCTCCCTTGCACTACCCTGCTCATCACGTCTCCTCGCCTGTAGACGTCTGCAATGCTCTACCGCCTTTTCGATGGTAAGACTTTGTTTGGTCAGCGGCATTTCATTACATGTCTGTCGAGCAGCATGTGCTAGTCTCGTCAACTTCGAATATAAATGGGAGAAGCTAGCCAAATTGTTTACTTACTAAACTACTTATTCGAACGCTTCTACTCTACAATTCCTCAATTACGCTATTGCGTGGACCGCTAGGCGGCTACCACCCTTTCATAAAGTAACTACTAAATTACTTTAAAACCTAAAGTTTAATAGTATTGGTATTCTCTGCCGTGAGTGGCGACAGGCACTGGGGCTGATGGGGGTGTAATAGACTCCCCTTATCTTCTGTTACCGAAGATTAGGTTTCGCCTGTGTTTTTTAAAACAAAATACTGTAAACTCTTTTCCGTTTTCGTCACCTGCTACAGTGCCTGGTACTCGGGAGCCGAAATTGTGGTAAATTTAGATCCAAATCATTTTTAGATTTACTGCAGTGCTATTTTTCATCCCAGAGAAACTTCAATTTTTATTTTGCTTTAGCATCACTCTCCTGTTCTAGACCTAGGAAGGTTTATGTGTAATCACACCTTACTCATGAATTCCCTTAGTGTTATGACATACTATGCGGTTGCGGCAGCGGGAAACCGCGACCGCTCGCGGTGAAAACGCATTTGTAGTTAGGACACATTGGCGCGGAAACCGTGAAGGTTGTCGCGCGTTTTTTCGTACAGTGCTGTTTGGAACTCTGAACAGAACGGAGGATTCGCATTTCATAAATGTTGCAACTGTGTGCGCAGCTGAAAGCTAAGGTTTATTGGACATGCCTCGTGTACGGAGATATTCCGTGCACCCATACAACGTGGCTGAGATGTTTCCTGGTTTTATGAAAATATTAGAGAGCACAGTGAAAAATGAAATAATAGCAATTACATATCAGAAATAATAGTAGATAATAAATAAAATAATAGTAATAAATAATATTTGATGAAAATATCTGGAAATCTTCCTAATATTAAATGGGAAACTAGAAATGAATTGCGTTTACTGCAGCGCTGTGAGCGGCTAACGCGTCACTAGCCATTACTTTCTGTGTTGACTGCTCTAAACCGCGCCGCGGTAAATTTCCTTCTGCCGACATGCGCGGTAGAAAAAATACCGCGCGCGTTTTCCGCGCCACGGTTTCTCTAGTATGTCAGGCCTCGTATGACAACTATAGACCGACCGGGGTTGAAAATTTGGCCGGGGCCAGGGTTATCAAATTTACCATGGCCGGGGCCGGGGTTCAGACCGTGTCAGGACGTGTCACGACGACGTAATGCAAAACGCCGGTTAGTGGCTCAATGCATGTTGCGGTTGGGTGCGTAATTATGTCAAGTCACTAAAGTTTTGTAGACTTGCAGTTGCTGTGCTTGTTGAATTAATTAATACAGAAACAATTATAGTAATCAAATACACCGGGTGTTCCACAAAAATGTCCACGACTTTTTAATTGATTCTATCTCCGCTTTAGATCAATATATTTTAATTGTCTTGGTTTACAATATGGTAAATTTTGTTCCCTTTTCGAATAATTTAAGTTTTTTAAAATCGTTTAATAATCATTTTCCATGGATCGATTTGCTGAAAGAGGCAGAAAAACTAATTGTTCAGAGGAAAAGTTTTAAAAACAACTGGTGGTATTCTTCTTCATTTCTCAATACCTACTGCAAACGAACGCAATTTCAAAACATCACCTCCATCATTAATGGTTCTTCGACAACGAAGCGAAAAAGTGTTTCAAGAACTAGAGGGAAACGGTGAAATAATCCGCAAAACTCTTCGTGCAGTGGTGGCTAGAAGTAATACTTGCCTTGAGAGAAATGGAAGGTATGTCGAAGAATACTCAATTGCTTTAGTTATTTAAACAATATTTAAGGTAATGTTTTGTTGCACTTTTAAATTTTTGTTTGTTCGTTGCTTTGGAAGGTACAAAATAAGGAAGAATATCAACATTATTTTAAACGCTTTTCCTTTGAACAGTTAATTTTTCTACCCCTTTCAGTAAATCCATCAATGTAAAGTGGTTATTAAACGATTTTCAAAAACATAGATTATTCTAAAAGAAAACAAAATTTACTACATTGTAAAAAAAGACAACTAAAAAATGTTAATTTAACATGGAAAAATAATCAATTAAAAAGTATGGGACATTTCTGAGAGACACCAGGCATAATGACTAAAAGCAGTGCATCAGCAGTATGGGGTTACTTTTATATGTCGGTGAAGAGTGTAGGAATTGCAGTGTGCACCATTTGTGAAGCAAATATACGTCAAGGAACGGCTGTTGCATCTCAGAAAACTTTCTCAACTAAATCTTCATGGGGCCATCTAAAATCAACACAAAATGATCAACTCCTGGAAGGTAAAGAAAAACCAAAAAAAGAAAGAGAATTGAAAAATAAAAGCAAAGTGAACAAGAAGAAAAACTAAATGTCTAAGTATTGAAAGCAAAGCCAGTTTAGTTTGCAGCAGTGGCAAAACAGCCGATAGTAGCACGCTGTCTTCATCTACTAACAAACAGCAAAAGAAACATTTACTGAATCCAAAAACTGGGTGCCTAATAATACTGACCAAATACATGGAGAGAAATTGTTAATTTACTGGATTTGTGACGCGCTCAATCCTTACCACCCTGGGGAAAAGGAAACTTTTTGAATTTTATAGAGTTTTTGAATAATTCCATCAGAGAAGGAAATTAGAACAAGACTAATTCCGAACTTCAGTATCCAAATTCAGTGTGCCACTTCAGAGGAAATACAAAAGCAAGTAAACGAAAATAGCATCTTCTCATGAGCTACTGATATTTTGATCTTTCAAGTCGAGATTCTTTCATGTCAATAACTGCGCACTGGATTATAATTACACTGGATGGTAGTATACACACTGCTTTTTCTACTTAGTGACTGCATGTTCTTCAGGATTGCGATGAAATCGCAAATTTCTCGAAAAATCATTTTAAATTTGATTACAAAACACGTGAATTTTTCACGTGCGGTTTGCCGAGCACACAACACCTTTTTCACTTCAAATAAATCCAAGTCAAGTTGAATTTAATCCAAGTCAAGTTCAATTTAATTCATGTCAAGCTCAATTAAATCCAAATCAAGTTTAAATTGATCAAAGTCAAGTTCAAATTGATCCAAGTCAAGTTCAAATTGATCCAAGTCAAGTTCAAATTGATCCAAGTCAAGTTCAAATTGATCCAAGTCAAGTTCAAATTGATCCAAGTCAAGTTCAAATTGATCCAAGTCAAGTTCAAATTGATCCAAGTCAAGTTCAAATTGATCCAAGTCAAGTTCAAATTGATCCAAGTCAAGTTCAAATTGATCCAAGTCAAGTTCAAATTGATCCAAGTCAAGTTCAAATTGATCCAAGTCAAGTTCAAATTGATCCAAGTCAAGTTCAAATTGATCCAAGTCAAGTTCAAATTGATCCAAGTCAAGTTCAAATTGATCCAAGTCAAGTTCAAATTGATCCAAGTCAAGTTCAAATTGATCCAAGTCAAGTTCAAATTGATCCAAGTCAAGTTCAAATTGATCCAAGTCAAGTTCAAATTGATCCAAGTCAAGTTCAAATTGATCCAAGTCAAGTTCAAATTGATCCAAGTCAAGTTCAAATTGATCCAAGTCAAGTTCAAATTGATCCAAGTCAAGTTCAAATTGATCCAAGTCAAGTTCAAATTGATCCAAGTCAAGTTCAAATTGATCCAAGTCAAGTTCAAATTGATCCAAGTCAAGTTCAAATTGATCCAAGTCAAGTTCAAATTGATCCAAGTCAAGTTCAAAATGATCCAAGTCAAGTTCAAAATGATCCAAGTCAAGTTCAAAATGATCCAAGTCAAGTTCAAAATGATCCAAGTCAAGTTCAAAATGATCCAAGTCAAGTTCAAAATGATCCAAGTCAAGTTCAAAATGATCCAAGTCAAGTTCAAAATGATCCAAGTCAAGTTCAAATTGATCCAAGTCAAGTTCAAATTGATCCAAGTCAAGTTCAAATTGATCCAAGTCAAGTTCAAATTGATCCAAGTCAAGTTCAAATTGATCCAAGTCAAGTTCAAATTGATCCAAGTCAAGTTCAAATTGATCCAAGTCGAGTTCAAATTGATCCAAGTCAAGTTCAAATTGATCCAAGTCAAGTTCAAATTGATCCAGGTCAAGTTCAAATTGATCCAGGTCAAGTTCAAATTGATCCAGGTCAAGTTCAAATTGATCCAGGTCAAGTTCAAATTGATCCAGGTCAAGTTCAAATTGATCCAGGTCAAGTTCAAATTGATCCAGGTCAAGTTCAAATTGATCCAGGTCAAGTTCAAATTGATCCAGGTCAAGTTCAAATTGATCCAGGTCAAGTTCAAATTGATCCAGGTCAAGTTCAAATTGATCCAGGTCAAGTTCAAATTGATCCAGGTCAAGTTCAAATTGATCCAGGTCTCAAGTTCAAATTGATCCAGGTCTCAAGTTCAAATTGATCCAGGTCTCAAGTTCAAATTGATCCAGGTCTCAAGTTCAAATTGATCCAGGTCTCAAGTTCAAATTGATCCAGGTCTCAAGTTCAAATTGATCCAGGTCTCAAGTTCAAATTGATCCAGGTCTCAAGTTCAAATTGATCCAGGTCTCAAGTTCAAATTGATCCAGGTCTCAAGTTCAAATTGATCCAGGTCTCAAGTTCAAATTGATCCAGGTCTCAAGTTCAAATTGATCCAGGTCTCAAGTTCAAATTGATCCAGGTCTCAAGTTCAAATTGATCCAGGTCTCAAGTTCAAATTGATCCAGGTCTCAAGTTCAAATTGATCCAGGTCTCAAGTTCAAATTGATCCAGGTCTCAAGTTCAAATTGATCCAGGTCTCAAGTTCAAATTGATCCAGGTCTCAAGTTCAAATTGATCCAGGTCTCAAGTTCAAATTGATCCAGGTCTCAAGTTCAAATTGATCCAGGTCTCAAGTTCAAATTGATCCAGGTCTCAAGTTCAAATTGATCCAGGTCTCAAGTTCAAATTGATCCAGGTCTCAAGTTCAAATTGATCCAGGTCTCAAGTTCAAATTGATCCAGGTCTCAAGTTCAAATTGATCCAGGTCTCAAGTTCAAATTGATCCAGGTCTCAAGTTCAAATTGATCCAGGTCTCAAGTTCAAATTGATCCAGGTCTCAAGTTCAAATTGATCCAGGTCTCAAGTTCAAATTGATCCAGGTCTCAAGTTCAAATTGATCCAGGTCTCAAGTTCAAATTGATCCAGGTCTCAAGTTCAAATTGATCCAGGTCTCAAGTTCAAATTGATCCAGGTCTCAAGTTCAAATTGATCCAGGTCTCAAGTTCAAATTGATCCAGGTCTCAAGTTCAAATTGATCCAGGTCTCAAGTTCAAATTGATCCAGGTCTCAAGTTCAAATTGATCCAGGTCTCAAGTTCAAATTGATCCAGGTCTCAAGTTCAAATTGATCCAGGTCTCAAGTTCAAATTGATCCAGGTCTCAAGTTCAAATTGATCCAGGTCTCAAGTTCAAATTGATCCAGGTCTCAAGTTCAAATTGATCCAGGTCTCAAGTTCAAATTGATCCAGGTCTCAAGTTCAAATTGATCCAGGTCTCAAGTTCAAATTGATCCAGGTCTCAAGTTCAAATTGATCCAGGTCTCAAGTTCAAATTGATCCAGGTCTCAAGTTCAAATCGATCCAGGTCTCAAGTTCAAATCGATCCAGGTCTCAAGTTCAAATCGATCCAGGTCTCAAGTTCAAATCGATCCAGGTCTCAAGTTCAAATCGATCCAGGTCTCAAGTTCAAATCGATCCAGGTCTCAAGTTCAAATCGATCCAGGTCTCAAGTTCAAATCGATCCAGGTCTCAAGTTCAAATCGATCCAGGTCTCAAGTTCAAATCGATCCAGGTCTCAAGTTCAAATCGATCCAGGTCTCAAGTTCAAATCGATCCAGGTCTCAAGTTCAAATCGATCCAGGTCTCAAGTTCAAATCGATCCAGGTCTCAAGTTCAAATCAATCCAGGTCTCAAGTTCAAATCAATCCAGGTCTCAAGTTCAAATCAATCCAGGTCTCAAGTTCAAATCAATCCAGGTCTCAAGTTCAAATCAATCCAGGTCTCAAGTTCAAATCAGTCCAGGTCTCAAGTTCAAATCAGTCCAGGTCTCAAGTTCAAATTGATCCAGGTCTCAAGTTCAAATTGATCCAGGTCTCAAGTTCAAATTGATCCAGGTCTCAAGTTCAAATTGATCCAGGTCTCAAGTTCAAATTGATCCAGGTCTCAAGTTCAAATTGATCCAGGTCTCAAGTTCAAATTGATCCAGGTCTCAAGTTCAAATTGATCCAGGTCTCAAGTTCAAATTGATCCAGGTCTCAAGTTCAAATTGATCCAGGTCTCAAGTTCAAATTGATCCAGGTCTCAAGTTCAAATTGATCCAGGTCACAAGTTCAAATTGATCCAGGTCACAAGTTCAAATTGATCCAGGTCTCAAGTTCAAATTGATCCAGGTCTCAAGTTCAAATTGATCCAGGTCTCAAGTTCAAATTGATCCAGGTCTCAAGTTCAAATCGATCCAGGTCTCAAGTTCAAATCGATCCAGGTCTCAAGTTCAAATCGATCCAGGTCTCAAGTTCAAATCGATCCAGGTCTCAAGTTCAAATCGATCCAGGTCTCAAGTTCAAATCGATCCAGGTCTCAAGTTCAAATCGATCCAGGTCTCAAGTTCAAATCGATCCAGGTCTCAAGTTCAAATCGATCCAGGTCTCAAGTTCAAATCGATCCAGGTCTCAAGTTCAAATCGATCCAGGTCTCAAGTTCAAATCGATCCAGGTCTCAAGTTCAAATCGATCCAGGTCTCAAGTTCAAATCGATCCAGGTCTCAAGTTCAAATCGATCCAGGTCTCAAGTTCAAATCGATCCAGGTCTCAAGTTCAAATCGATCCAGGTCTCAAGTTCAAATCGATCCAGGTCTCAAGTTCAAATCGATCCAGGTCTCAAGTTCAAATCGATCCAGGTCTCAAGTTCAAATCAATCCAGGTCTCAAGTTCAAATCAATCCAGGTCTCAAGTTCAAATCAATCCAGGTCTCAAGTTCAAATCAATCCAGGTCTCAAGTTCAAATCAATCCAGGTCTCAAGTTCAAATCAATCCAGGTCTCAAGTTCAAATCAATCCAGGTCTCAAGTTCAAATTAATCCAGGTCTCAAGTTCAAATTAATCCAGGTCTCAAGTTCAAATTAATCCAGGTCTCAAGTTCAAATTAATCCAGGTCTCAAGTTCAAATTAATCCAGGTCTCAAGTTCAAATTAATCCAGGTCTCAAGTTCAAATTAATCCAGGTCTCAAGTTCAAATTAACCCAGGTCTCAAGTTCAAATTAATCCAGGTCTCAAGTTCAAATTAATCCAGGTCTCAAGTTCAAATTAATCCAGGTCTCAAGTTCAAATTAATCCAGGTCTCAAGTTCAAATTAATCCAACCCTAATTTGAGCGGTTTTTTGTGAACATGTCTCTATTGGAGGTAAATATGTACCTATTGGATGCGATGAGCGAGACAATAGTTTTTTCTTTAAGCAAGGAATACATAAAATTTCCGAAAGTGTTGCAATCTATGGAAAGACAAGCTCTCGTAAAATGTGCTAGGTATCTATCATCAGGAGGTAGAGTGTGATTCAGATCTTTGACCGGCGAAAAAGATGCAAGTCAATTATAAAAACTGAGCATTATACTACTCATTAATGTTGCTATAAAATTCTACATTGATGGCAGTGTTCAAACATTCAAATATTTATGTTCAAAAGGTAATTTTATGTTACACATACACATAGTAGTTTCGAGGATTTATTTACTCATAGATCTTATATCGATCCTGAAATTCCACTTCATCATATATACATGAAATCATATACATACAAGTACAAAAAGATTACTACCGGACGATATGCAGAATTAATCTTTAAAAGAAATATACAAATGGGATTCACTGCGAACTAATGTACTACTCCGTAATCCGTGTAATGCCGGGGCCACACTAGTCTAACGTTCGTTCGTCAAATGAACTCCGTATGTCAAATGAACGCTGGAAGGCCCGTTCGATCATCATTTGATGAATGGATGCTCGTCATTTCGTGAAAGGTCGTCGGAGGTTTTCAGTCACCAAATGAACTACGAAGAACAAAGATGGCGGACAGTGTTGACAAGTTTCGCAGCTGTTATGTTGACTTTAAATGATGATTGTGGCCAATTTTGGCAGGAAATATATATAAGATATAGTTTTTAGCTGTTTTCGTAGTGGTATCAATATGCAAAGCAATGAAATTCAGTGCTAGGCCTTGCAGTTTAGTGAAAAAGCAAGTAGCCTGTTACCAACCAAATTTAGCATTCATTTCCAACAATGTCGTGTTTTACATGGATGATTGTGGTAAATAAAAAACTGTTGGTTTTGTAATTTTTTAGCATTGCTCATGAGTGCTATTCACAGGAAAATGTGTCAAACAACTTGTTTTGCAGGCGTTTTTATTGCAGTTCCTTTCAGTTTATTATAATTTATTTATTGTTTCTTAAATTATGAAAGTTTCAATATATTTGAATAGAATTATATTTCATGTTAAAGTGTGAAATTTATTTAATGTGTTGTATGAAAAAAGATCCATCTAATTTTAATGTCTTTTGATTTACAGATCCAAGACAACCAGAAGTTAGATATAGCTTAAAACTTGCGTTAATTATGTAGACCTTTAAAAAACAATCGTGATTAATAAACATCGTGAGTGTATTCAGGTTGTTAGGGACCACCAATCAGCTTTATACATCTAGGTAAGTGTAATGGTGTGCAAGAATGCCTCAAGAGTTCTTTTTTTTTTTTGCAGGTGTTAAAAGTGAGTAAATTATTTAAATATTCTAAATGAGTAGTTATTTGATTCAACAATGGAATAGGTCATTTTGAGAATGCAGGGTTAAACATTGGCTAAAATTAAATAGGGATAGATAATGAGAAGAACAATGTAATTGAAAATGCAGATGCTGGAAAAAAATATCTTGAAGTATTTTTGATTCATGTTGCACTTTTTCTTAAACTGGAAATTACAACGGTCAATTTTTACTTTAATGTTGTTAACGATTTTCATAATTTTGTTGACAACAATCAATAAAGGAACACATTTAAAAATGTTTTACATGAATGACATTCTGCTCACTGATGCGTTATTTTTGAATTATTCAACTTTGAAGTTGGCTAGTGCGCACCAGGGAAGCGAGCGTGCATAATTTAATTAAATACGAAAGCTAACCTGGTGGCCGTCATTGGATATGATGTAAATGGACGGCACTAGAAACCTTTATTTATAATTTTCACTAGAAGAACTGCGGCTACCCCTCATGACTTGACCTCTTTACGTTTGTAATAGAGGGTTAGCTTCCGTTTCAACTCTGAAATTGCGCAGAAATGGCCATTCAGAAGCGCCGCTTGTATAACTTCAAACTTAAATAACTCGAAAACTACGCATTTACGAGCACATTGTCATTCATGTGAAACATCTTAAAATCAACTATATTACCTACCTATGGCAACAAAATTATGAAAATCATTGACAACATTAAAGTAAAAATTGACAGTTACAACTAACAATGATTTGATCAGGTTTAAAAAATCCACTGTTTTTATGATTCCCATTGGTCATATATTTCCCTTCAGAATTACTGCATAATCTTATGTTTAAGCAAATGGTGTTAGATAATTATTTATAACTTTTAAGTTCTGTACAATGAGCATGAGCATGTCAATGTTGAACACAACAATAATGATAAGTAACGCCATTATTACCTACCAGTGTTGATAGACAAACATTATTGTCATTAGGTTATGAGTTTCAATAATGTTTGTAGTAGTATTGTTGTTTTGTGGAGTACAACAAGTAGCATAAATGTTAGTGGTGACCTATTTGAACTGGAAGTTATTTGTATCACATTAGATCCTGAAATTTTGCTCTTAATTTTGAATTTGTTGTTTTATCTATTGAATTGTAAATATTCTATTCATCTGGTGCTGATCAGCTATGATGAAATTAGTCTGCTCTATGTTGTTGTACTTGTAAATTTTTACCTTTTTGCAAATGTGAAAATTAGTACAGATGTCTTATTGCCATTCTGCATGACAGTGGAATTTGGGCATTAAGTTTGATACGTTTGTTTTAAAGTATTTGGCAGAAAAGTTAGAATTCTGAAAATGGGTGAGATTCTCTGAAAATTATTCTGAATTTAGGTGAGAAGCTTGTGGAAAAGTGTGCACTTGTTACTGACAGTTTTAGAAGTGAAGTAAACATAGCTTGATAGTTTTTTTTTCTTAACAACGTGAACATTTTGCTTGGAGTGCAATTTCTAACTTAGATCATACAGTTAAGGTTTTATGAAAACTATCATTATGACATAGGCCTAGATGAATCTTTGTAGTCAAGTGTGACCCTCATGTTACATAAAGTGGAGGTTTTTATTGTTCCTCATTTGAGTTCTCAATGAAACTCCTGGAAAACTTTTCCTTCATTAGCTAATAATTTTCAGTGTTGGATGAAAGTCAGTACCAGATTGTGTGACTGCGTACTTTAAATATTATTTTAGCAATACCTAATGATATTTCTTTCAACAGGCAATTTTAAAACATTTCACTACACATATCTCTACTTCTTGTGTTATTCCCTAATAAAATATGTTTATTTGCAATGAAGCTTATGTACTGGAGCAAACAAATATGTTCTATGCACTTGAATAATCAAGTCTGTCACAAACACTATTGCAAGAATTAATATTACTAGTAACTATGTACAGGACTATTATATCAATGGTGTAAGAATAATTCTAATTGATATTACTTTTTTCAGATCTCCTAAAGAAGAGTACATCCCTCCCATGCTTCTATTTCCTGCGGCTCCTCGCTTCTGAAAGGATGAAACCATCTGGGTCTGGAGCTGTGGAGGGCAAGGCTTGGATGCACACTAACCTTATGGCCTTTTTTTCGGATAATGGGCCCCCAGATTGTAGCATGAGCAGCATGAATAAGAGTTAAAGTGATGATTTTGTTACCCACATTTCAAGTGGAAGGCAAATAATCAAAGAACCCTATACAGAGTATTGTTGTGTTGGTCGACAGATTGGTTTCAGGAAGAACTTGAAAATACTGTACGATATCGTTCATGTAAGTAGTGGATCCAAGCCTCAAAATTGTCTCGCCTGCACCAAGCCTTCCCCAGCAGCAAATACATGTACTGATGTCATGGGCAGTGGGGAATTTGTAAGTGTAAAAGGAGTAAGAAAGATAAGAGCATTTTAATTTAGTACAGTAGAGTTATTTCATGAAAATTTTTTCGATGTTGAGAGCTCATTAGCGTGAAAAAGGAGTGCTGGAAATGATGATTACATTACCAAACTTGCAGTGAACTTGAGCTTGATAAAGTGAATGGCCTTGCAGGTGAAGAACAAATGAAGTTCATGTCGAAACTTGCTAAACTTTGTTCTAAGAATTGACGAAGTGTTAGGTGTCATTTACTGGCCTCTTTAATAATAATCATGAACTTATCTATAAATTGCGTCCTTGCCTGACAGTGAAATTGTTCCTTTCTTTTATCTCAATGTATGATAGGATCAATTTAGTTATACCTTATGTGTTGAAATAGCATATCTAGGGACAGTACAATGCTATTCTATAATATGTTACGGACCATCCTATTATTTTTGCGCCTCTTTGACTTATTTTTCCACCCCAAATACTTCACCCTTAATCTTCATCTGACTTCATAAATCTCCCGATTTCCCCTCAGGGGGATACAACTATTGAATCTATGGGAATTGGCGCTCCCAGGGGGACTATGTACGGGCCTGAGCTAAAGGTTAGGTAGGCTTCATTTTTGTTGTAATAAAATAGGTTTTTGTTTTGTTACGGACCATCTTTTTTCGGTTCACTGCTGTCCTATTTTTCAGCACCTACTACTTTCTTCTTCAACTTTTTTCTTGTTTCATGAACTTCTTTCCTAGCTTACTGTTTCTGTGCACCATGTGCATAGATTCCGCGTTCCCTCAACTCCATCAAAATGGTGCCTTCCTCTTTCCTCTCTTGGAACATCTTTGTCGTGGTTAAGGGAGGCTAAAACTTTCTTATATAATAATAATAAATCTCCCGATTTTCTGTTTCTCTATCACGAGAAAAAACTATTGTATCTAAGGGAAGTAACGCTTCCAGGAGAAGAATGGTAGGGCACGAGCTTGATAGTGTTTCTACTTTCCTCTTCAACTTTGGTCTTGTTTCGTAATCTTCTTCCACAATTTACTGTTTCTATGCCTTTCTGCGTAGATCCCGCGTTTCTTTAACTCCATGCTAAATGGTGCCTTCCTCCTTCCTCTATTTGGATCGCATTTTTTGCTGGGTAGGGAGGCTAAAACTAACGACTAATCTAATTTATTATCCGCCGTTACTATGCGCACGTAATCATCTGTAAGAACACATATGCATAAATTTTTCAATACGCTGTAGAGTTGTAATATAATTTAATCTAAGGTGAACAAAGAAACTATTCAATTTAACTTGTGAGGATGCGAACTATAGCTATGTACCATATCTGCATGATGGTAGGGCATGCGAGTAAATGGATGAAACTATTTCATTTAGTGGCAGATTTATAAGCTAGATATGAGTGGGACAAAACTGTTTATTTGGTAACATTGGTTTACGTTGTTTGTTATGAAAAATCGGATTTTTTATACTTGTTAAAACTCTGCACATGGATTTTGCGACAATGCGTGATAGTGAATTCAGATTATGGATGTTCCTAACCTCAACACGCAATCTATTTTGCAGTAATTACATTTCCTAAATCCTGTTGATGTAGATCTTTAGTTAGCCTTCCTAAGTCAATGATTTGTCAATGTTTTATTTAACGATGAAAAGCTGGAATAAAATACATGATGTTATTGAAACAATTTATTTTGTTGATTGACCTAATACATTCATTCCAACAAGTAATACCAGAAAATAATGAGGAACTATTATTTCTCAGATATTTCTAACACTTTTAGGCCGCATTTCCACAGTAGTGTTAGTGCATGGAGTCCCAACACTTTATCCAGCAAGCATACAGCTCCTCCGCTTGTGAAGTAGTTCTTCAGCTGGTCTCTGATGGCTGTAGCTGCCACAGCCGATCGACCGCCTCAAAACAACGAACCGAATGATGTCCAATGTTTTCACACCAACTGCGGGTTGTGCACGATCCAGTGATAATGTCCTTTTTTCAAGAAGTCTTAATGATCATTTAGGTAATAATAAAGAACGCAAGTTGCTAGAGTGGTAGACTGGATTCTCTTGATTGTGATGTTTGTATCAGTACGGAAAACTCTGAACGTACTTGACAGTATGCCGAATGCGTTTGTCTCTGTTTTTCGTGCCGTAGAAAGACCAGCTGAAAACTCTTTGGTCGTGAGAAAGGTTAGTACAAGGATAATGCTTCATGAAACGAGTTGGCAATGGGAACGCATCATCTACCGCTATGACATGTAGAGAAAGGAAGTTGGTCACAAGAAGCTCACGAGTATGAGGCATGTTCAAGCAGTTAGAATCGAATGATTTCCTAAAGGATGAGTTATTGAACACTCCTGCGTCATGATACTCGATCAATTGTAGCGAGGTATCAGAGGGTAATTCCGAGTAGATCACAAGCAGGGAAGCATTTCTGGAACTTGGTGTCTTGCTTGCAAATTACCGAGCCAACTTTGCCCAGTATGTCATATACCTTCGGCAAAGAATAAGAAAACTTTTGCATAATTCTTGTTAGTATTAACACGTATAAATGACGAACACCAAAATTATATATCGGTGAAAACATATTATTCTCAACGAAGGCGATGGAGAAGACTTATCATGAATCAATTTTTTTAACGTTTCATGCCCTAAGCTCATTTTCAACAAGGAAAACTTGCACAATTTCAACAGATAACAATAGACAAAAATGCAAAACATAAATGGAGAAGCCTTGACAGTTTAATGACTTCAATCCCTCCCCGTTCGCTCTATCTGAGGGTTGCTGAGCACACCTGCAAAAATCATCAAACTGGTAACATTCTTGGATCCCCTTTTCATTCTTGTATTAGAGAGCATTGCTCAACTCAGCCATGTTACCAAGCTATTTTCAGCGGTAAATTCAAAATTTTACACTCCAATTAAATGTTTTATGATCCGTCTAAAAGAAACATTCAAAAATAATAATTTTCTCCGTAGGAACAATCTCACTTAACTGCAATCGTTTACATCAGCAAGCAGATCTTCTCTCAATCGATTCGGATTGTTAGCTCTATTTCGCCATGGTTTTACCCAACATCTTCTTTTAGGTTTCGCTGTTTTTGTACTTTCATAAAAAGTTGTGGTCACAAAAGTTCTTTCGACAGCAAATTTCTAGAGCTCACACACATTCGCACGTCCTGCTCATCCATATCGCATACGTACTTCGGTTTGTTTACATTCGATGAACGTCGGACGCTCATCACAGAGGTTAGTCAGAGCCACACACAGTCGTAATGTGGCCTGACTTGCTTAACGGCCGTTTGACATGACAAGTGTTCGTCATTCATTTGACGAACGAAAAATCGTAGTGTGGCCCCGGCATTAGTCGATGTGACGAAATTTACATAGAATCCTCATACAATATACAATTATAACACACGTAACAATGATTCCAACTCAATGCGTATTTTATATGTATGTGCATACAATTCAATATATATTATAATTTCAAGACTCACATAACTTATGATAGTCATTTAATGAATATTGTCACCCATATCAAGATATATTGAATATATACATGAACATATATTGAATTGTATACACATACATACAAAATACGCATTGAGTCAGAAGCATTGTAACTTGTATTATTATAGTGTATTGTCTGAGGATCCTACATTTCTTCACATTTGTGTAGTACTCATTTAAACTGTTCTCAAACGGAATCGTACATTAGTACTCTGCGAATCTCATTTGTATATTACTTTTAAAGGTAAAATGTACGTATCGTCTGGTGGTAATCTTTTGTATTTGCATGTATATGATTCCTTATATATATGTGATCAAGTGAAATTTCACGTATTTAAATATTTATGAGTGTAAATAAATCCCCGAAACTACTACGTGTATGTTTAACATTAAATTACATTTTGAACATAAATATTTGAATGTTTGAACACTGCCATCAATGTCGAATTTTAAAGCAGCATTAATGAGTAGTATAATGATAAGTTTTTATAATTGACTCGCTTCTTTTACGCCGGTCAAAGATTTGAATCACACTCAGCCTCCTGATGCTGGACACTTGGCAGATTTAGCACATTTTACGACAGCTTGTTTTTATAGAGATTGCAACACTGGCGGAAATTTTATGTATTCCTTGCTTAATTAAAGGAAAACGATTGTCTCGCTCACCACATTCAATAGATACATGTTTAACACAAAACCGCTCAAATTAACGTGTGATTATGTCAATTTTCAACTCAATTTAGGGTTAGATCAATTTGAATTTGACTTGGATTAATTTGAATTTGACTCGGATTTATTTGAACTGGACTTGGTTTAATTTGAAATTGACTTGGATCAATTTGAACTTGACTTGGATTCATTTGATGTAAAAAAAAGGTGTAGTGCAATACTAAAAACCCCGGCCAAAACCCCGGTTTAGGGCACTATTCTGCCGGGGCCGGGGCCGGGGTGGGCAAAAAATTTCGAGGCTTGCCGGGGCCGGGGTCAGCAAAAATGGCCGGGGTTGGCCGGGGCCGGGGCCCCGGTCGGTCCATAATGACAACACGTGCTGGCGGATTTGCGGCTACCGCAGCTTTGCGCGGAAGCGCGTTTTAACGCGTAGTATGTCACTACAAGGTGACTACAAGGTGCTTTCTTCTTCGAAATTTTTTTTTTAATGAGACTGAACAAACTTATATCGTCTAAATTTCACGATTCCTGTTACCTTATTCTGAAATTGTATCCTAGTACTCATTTCGTTGGATGTACATAGCTTCTAAGCTTTAACTCCTAGCCTGGTGTTCGACCACTACTACTAAACTAAAAGAAAGAAATATTTTCGTAATTCGCTATGTGAACAAGGGTCTCTACTGGAATTTATTGGACCTTTGAAGATTTGACAAAGATCTTGATTCTGTCTATGGGCCCGAGCTAAGGTTAGGTAGGCTCTCTTTTTGTTGACATAGAATAGCTTTGGTTTTGTTACGGACCATCTTTTTTCGGTTCACTGCTGTCCTGTCTTTTCAGCACCTACTACTTTCTTCTTCAACTTTGATCTTGTTTCATGAACTTCTTTCTCATTTGTTTCTATGCCCTTTCTGCATAGATTCCGCGTTCCCTTAACTCCATACTAAATGGTGCCTTCTTCCTTCCTCTCTTCGGATCTCATTTGTTAAGGATAGGGAGGCTTAAACTAACTAATAATCTAATCTAATCTTGATTTCTGTTTCATTCAACGAACTAGTCATTTTGATTCGCATCTTCACGATATCGCTCTTCTCTTGCCCTGGGTTCGGTTTTTCACTTGATGCTAAATACAAGATGTCAGTAATGATAGTTTCTGCTTGTTAATAGTTGAAGCGCAACACGACCGTTTTTGCTGCTCATTTCCCTACAGCTATCGACTTTGATCCCTTTCATTGATTACAGGGTGGCTCGAAAAGGAGCATGAATATCGAACCAAAACAATTTACTTCATAAATTCACTAGTACACACGAACCGTCAAAAACGATGAAATTAGACAGTTTTCTTGCAACCCAAGACATGGACGAGAAACAAATTTAGCCATGCTAACAGAACCAGCTATTAAATATTAATGTTCTTGAGCACTGACGAAACTTGCATCACCTAGACTGTCATTAAACATCTTTAAAAAAAAAAAACGAGACAAACCAATTTAATGTGTTCATGATATTCCTATTATAACGTTAAAGTTACACACACAATTTGGTTTAGGAATTTATTCAGTCGCCCCGCAATTTCTAGAGTCGCCCGAATCGCCCCGCAATTGTATATATCAATGAAAATATTTTTAGTGCTTAATTTTCCTCTATTATTACAAGGGGAATCTGCTTCCTTAGATGGGATCATAGATACCATTCAAATAATATAAAAACCTGCCTTTGAAACCTAAAGTTTTTGTTTAAAAGTCGAAAATATTGCGTAAAAACTTAATCCATTGTGACAAGGCAGCTTATTGCGTGGAAAGAGATAGAGTAACTTCTTGGCGAATAATGACTCAATAATAATTTGTTACTTGCTTGGTTGATGCGTGTGTCGGTGACCGTACCGAGGACTAGTGTGCACGGCCCGTTTGAAATGACGGAATTCTAAATCATTCTTGATCAAATGTTCCAGATGTGGATGACAAACAAATATATCCAAATTATCCATCCTAACAGTACCCGTGATAACAATTGTTCTTGTACTTGTGCACTGGTGAAACTCGTATCACAGATACGGTCATTATCACTATCCTTATGAGCGTGACAGTGAAATGGAAGAAGCGGAAAACCAAGGGTATTATTAGGTGACCAAGGCAGGACCGGTGGAAATTTTACGGACAATGACATCTTTGAGCTAAGTGGACCCGTGAAAAATTTCCGTCAAGGTTACCTAATCTATGCTAACCCGAGCCTGTTCTAACCCGAGCCTGCTCTGACCCGAGCCTGCTCTGACCCGAGCCTGCTCTGACCCGAGCCTGCTCTGACCCGAGCCTGCTCTGACCCGAGCCTGCTCTGACCCGAGCCTGCTCTGACCCGAGCCTGCTCTGACCCGAGCCTGCTCTGACCCGAGCCTGCTCTGACCCGAGCCTGCTCTGACCCGAGCCTGCTCTGACCCGAGCCTGTATGTGATGGAGTCGGAGTCGCTATTTTTTGGTGCCTTCGATTCTAACTTTTGCAAAAAATTATTTGATTGTTTGAAACCGAAAGTAAACAAAACAGAGTTAAAATACTATACTGAAAAGCTGAAAAAACGCAATGTTTTTCTTGATTATTTTGATCGTAGTTTGAAACAGCGTATTTATACCTATTTCCAAATGCTGGCATTGATATCTAGTCATTGTGGGTTCGCACATATATGTATGAGATACTGCAGACAAGTGCGAAATGTAATTTTCGTTCTGGAGCAATAATGCATTTTTTGCAGTTAAAAAATGGGAATTAATAATTGAGAGCATCGCAAATTCAGTCGGTTTATTTCTGTTTCGTTAATTTCCCCTTCAGTTAATATATAGGAAGTCTAAACTAGTACTAAATATGTTACAAGCTGATTCAATACATTGTACTCGCATAAAAGAGAGGTTACGCTGTACGCTTTCAGCGTGTCTATACTCTATACCAGTGGTTCCTTGTTACGGTCTTTTCTACTACTTTCTTTTGGTTATGCTTTGATGTATTGAGGATGACTAGAATTATTAGAAACCTAACGTTATGTTGTGATCATAAATGCTTCTAGTCTTTAGGTTATGATACATTGATAAAGACTAGTCTTTGCCAAAACCTGAAACTATGGTCTGATGCACAAAGACTTCTACCAGGTGACCCTGCGAAGCGTGGACAAATAAAAGTTATTTTTTTCCAGTTATATGAAGGTCAATCAAAAACTCCTTCCTCCTTGAAAACCTCTAAGACGAGGGATCACCTGATCACACGTGGCACGCACAGTTTCGACGTCAATTTCTGCCCAAGACTTTGTAATTTTTTTTTTTGCTAAAATGTGTTTATAATAATTGTTTTAAACTGAAAGGAAACAAACCAGCGTTGAAGTACGTAACTAACAACATAGTAAATAACCAATGTTTTTGACGATTATTTCGTTCAAAGTAATTAACAGCGTTTATCTACCTATTATTACCTAATACTGTCATTGATATCAAGTCATTATGGGTTCGCATACATATGTTTGCTACGTACGAGTACGAAATTTAATTTTTAAACGGGATGAATAATGTATATTTTACAGATAAACGGCAGGAATTAGTCATTCAAGTTATTGCATATCCATTCGGTTTAGTTCTGTCTCGTTTATTCCCCTTTCAATGAATATAGTGGCAGTAGAAACTAAAATCTAATAATAAATGTGTTGCAAGTTACTTGCATGGCAGCTCAGCTCATGCGTCACATTCAGAGTTGGGCAGAACTGAAATACATTCTATTTAAATACAGTGTTTATATATTTTTGGGTATTTAAAAAAGGATTTATAAATACTTCTCCCATCATGAATTTAAAAACAGTAATTAAAACCTTTTTAAATGTATTTGAATACTTTTAAAATATTAATAGTATTTTTTATCATTTAGGCCTAGTAAAATAAAGCCAAACTGAAAACAGCAAAAATTAAACACAAAACATTTTATTCAGTCAGTATAATTACATATATTACAATAATTATCATCTGAACCAAACTTGTAACGTGTATTGACAATATTCTTCCGAGCGTCTTGCATTGGCGTGTCTTCGTTTCAAATAAACAGGTCCAAACGCGTGGCGACAAGTTGTTGACTCGGGTATATAAGCCACGTGCAATGTGCAGTGTCGCCAATTTTATCTGAAACGGACTAAGTTTAGCCCTTAAATAACTTTTAAGCCCACAAAAATAATGATTTAGCCTCAGCGCGTTTTTTTAGACCGAAAGAGAAAAATCTAGCCCTATTCTTAGCCTGTTATTACTTTTGACCAGACGAACCGACAACTTTTAAACTTCAATCCAAGTAAATCGGATTGTAACGCCGTTGGATCGAAAGCGTGGTCACATGTCATCGTGAGTCTGCCATCTTCAGCCCAGTTGAGCGCCTGTTTTCCTTCGGAGGAATAACCCTGTCCCCCAAACGTTCGAGACTGTCGGACCAAACATTCGAAAAAATTTTCTCTCGAGGTTTAATCAGGAGATCATGCAACAACTCTAGTAAGGTTGGCGCGTTACCAGATGGCTGAGTATAACGATGATTTTTTTTCGAGTACCAAACGATAGTTTATATTGGATCTCATTTAATTTTTAAACATGTTTATTTTTGTTTATGCATTCGCTACATCAGAATTACATTGTATTTGTATTTTTTTTTCAGGCATCCTTTGTTTATGGTAAAATAATATATCTTATGATACTTGTAAAATGTTCTTGAAATATATTTAAATAATTTTCCTAATATTAAATATTTGTATTTCAGTACTTTGTTAAAATATTTTAGTATTTAGTTTTTCAATACTTTTTTGGCACGTATTTAGTATTTAAATATATTTGGAAGAATTTATGCCCATCTCAGATTACATTGCACTGGCATGCAGAGTGGCAACTCGGCCCCTCCACAGATTACAGTTTGAATACACAACCACAGGACAACTAGGCAGCCAAATGTAACTAATTTTAGTGGAAGGCCGTTGAGTGATTTAATGTTTATAAATTAGTCACCTCCGGTTTAGCTTAGTCTAAATTAGTAACCATAAAAAACGTACGGAGAGGTTAGGAATAATCCATAAAGAAATAAGAATAATTCTTCAAACACACAAGAAACATTTTCACTCTCTTGTCTTATCATTGTCACATAGTGGCTCAATGATCTTTCAGAAAGTAAATACATGGTTGTTTGAAATAACATAACTAGGCAAGAGTCATAACTGCTTCTGTAAAACAGTGCCACGGAAAACTACAAATCTTGCTATTTCATAGCTTTATCATAGCTGATCTGGTTATGCTTCTGAAGCGTTAGCTATTTTCGGTGAAAAATGGCGCCCTAGATATTGACTATAAATTTGGCAAGTGTTCAATACATGCAAATATTTTTTAGCTAAATTTAAGATGAACACCTATTACCGGTTCACTCACTATGATGATCATTTAAAAACACTTTCAACACGAAAAGTATTCGATTTTTTTGTCAATTATTCAAACGAAAACTGAACGCGTTCAATCTTCGATGAAGCACAGTCAGTTTAGCGGTCATATTAAATATGCAGCGTGACTGCGTGAGATCAGTTGCCGAATGTCGCCAGTGATTGTGGTTCTGCACCATATGCTCTAGTATCAAAGTTAATTAAATCTGTCTATACTCAATACCAGTGATTCTCTATAACGATTCAGTCATAGATTCCCTGAAAGCTCATTTTGCGAGTTACATTTATGGTAAAAATGAAGTATATCCATACCTGCCTTTATTATGTAAAATTTAAAATCAGCCAGTTAAGCACCGGCTAGCCATATTCGGACACCTAACTGAGAGCCTTCGAAGGAACCTCTGAATTACCTGAAAAAATAAGGTAATTTCTAAATTATAAGACGTACAAACTTGAAATTACTACCAAATTGATGCTCGTGACGAGTAAAACATTTTCATGTACTTCAAAAATTTCTTACGCCCCAGTGGGGGGGGGCAGGGAGCGAGGTTCCCGTAGCCCCTCAATTCTCGGCCGATTTTCTCGATAAATCTCATTTTGGACAATATACAGTTTAAGCCGTTCACGGAAATTGACAATTCCGTTCCCAAGAATCGATAAAGGAACACATTTGAAAACTATTTACATAATAATAATGAATAATAATAATAATAATGAAGGCATCTACGGATGCTTTATTTCCAATTTCAAGCCTGATACATATCACCTTATACATTCGATTTTCAAATGCCTTATAACTAACGCAAGGACGCCATTACGCTTTCCCCCGGTCAAGACCGGTACCCATTTCAGACACCTGGGTAGAGTGGGGTATTGTGCTTGGAATTTTTCCCCTATAATTTTTCCCCTAGAAATCGCCACCTCAAACCAGGGTCTGCCTGGACGGAGGCAAGTTCGCTAGTCTCACGACACGACGAGCACATGAATGACATTCTGCTCCCTGATGCGTTATTTTCGAGTTACTCAACTTTTAAATTTTCGTGTTCCATAGCAGTTCCAGTCAGTTGCGCGCTTGAGCTGTTGGAGTACGTTTGGGTACATGGTAAATTATTATTAGCCCACCCCGCGGAGCCTGCGAAGCCTGAACCCACTTCTAGGATCTTTTAGTTAATAACACATTAAAGGCTATCACCCAAAAATATGAGCGGGACTGGGGTAGTGAATACTTGAATCTAGTGTATCCACTCACACGGTTTTGCTTATGTTAACCGAGCTAGCCAGTTAGTGTAACTGCAATGCAAGTGTTTCCGTGGCACAGCGGTTAAGGGATCGGACTTGTATGCTGGAAGTCGCGGGTTCGTTCCCAGCGCTGGCGCGGAGATTTTCCCCCTTGGGTATAAGGGAAAGCTCAAGCACAATACCCCACTCAACCCAGGTGTCGGAAATGGGTACCGGCTTTACGGGGGAACCGTCATGGTGTCCTATATATATATATATAGGGTTAGTTATAAGACATTTGAAAAACCAATGCTAAGATCAGATGTATCAGGCTTGATTGGAAATAAAGCATCCCAAAGATGCCGATGTTAACCTGTTATTCACTTGCATGAATAGCACCGTGCGCAACAAACGCTTTCAAACTAGCACAATCGTCGCCATAATGTTTGATACTCTCAAACAGGGTCGGAGAACACCCGCCGCAGACACCTTCTACGATGGCGCCGTATTGAAACTGATGTTAATGTCTACAACCCTGAACAGTATAAAAGTGGAATAACTCGAAAATAACGCATCAGCGAGCAGGATGTCATTCATGTAATACGTTTTTAACATTTTGATTGCGGCAACTAAACTTAAAGTTCAACACCAAACTCAAATTTTAAGTCAATTGAAGTAAACTATTTTGAAAATACCAAACATGAATTGGATCGTGCCTTCATTTAGCTTTGATTAAATATTTATGAAAATTGAGTTTGAGTACTGGTCGGTCAGCAGCATTATGAAAATCACCTCCGTGTACCACCGGTGGCGTACGTCACAGTCAAAGTGTTGAATGTGCTCCTTTAGTGATTCTTTGGAACGTAATTCTTAATTTCCGTGAACGGCTTAAACTACAGATTAACCCTCATTTTATGCCAATACTAATTTCTAACTTATCGTAACCACAAACTTCAAATAAGTTTTAACTCAAAATCAAATCAATCTCCGGGAGCATGTATAAAAAACTCGTACACTTTTTGAGGGGCTGGGAGCGAGGTTCCCCTACCCACTTTAATGACCGGGTGATTTTATTTATAAAACACATTTTGTGCCGATTCTAACTACTTGACTAACTCCTAATACTTAACTAACTCCTTAATACTTAACTAATACTTAACTAACTTTCACCTATTGCATCTAAAAAAAAATTAATTTAGCTTCAAATTGAAGCTAACATTTATATCTAGCCTTCTAAACACTCACAAGATTTCTTTCCTCCTTGAGAGAGGTGGGAGAGACCGCTCCTTTCTCTGTGGGGTCTATTCCAACTAAAAACTTGATACTAACTTTCTATTTCTGCAGTAACGCTTTAAGAAAACTAAATAAAACTATTTAGAACTTCGTTTATGGAATTTTGAGCCTCATGAATCTATACCAGGTATATATGATATTTTGTTCTTATTTTAACCCAATCGTTATCGTTATTTGCTAATTCTTGTATATATTCTGTCGTCTTCATTTTTACCCATAATATTGATACTGTCTATTTTCCGTTTATTCTGTCATGTAAGTGAAGAATGAGTTGAATTTTTGTCCAGTGTTTATAACTTATAGACCGTTGTTATATATCAATTAATTTATTAGTTTTTGCATTCGCTGGTTTGCTCGAAGACTTGTCACAAAATGACGCTGGACGCTGTTGCTTCCTCTGTACTGTGAGACAGCGCTCCATAACTGCGGTGTCCGTAGCATTCGTCAGCGCGGCTACTGGGGGTACGGGAGCCTCACCCCCTGACCCCCCCCCCCCAGGAAACGTACAAAAATTTTTTATACATGCTCCCGTTGAGATTGATTTTATGTATAAATTTAATTAATTTGAAATTTTTAAATGCAATAGTTTAGAAATTAGTATTGGCACAAAATGAGGTTGATCGAAAAAATCTGCCGAGAATTGAGGGGCCTTGGGAACCTCGCTCCCTGGCCCCACGGGGACGTAAGAAATTTTTAAAGTACATGAAAATGTTTTACTCGTCATGAGCATCAATTAGGTACAAATTTCAAGCTTGTACGTCTTATAGTTTGAAAATTACCCTATTTTTCCGGGTAATTCAGAGGTTCCTTCGGAGGGTTCCAGTTAAGTGGCCAAAAATGGCTAGCCGTTTCTGAATCAGGAGAATCTCAAGAGAACCCTGATTGTTTATGCGAGTTCTATTCATCACTGGACTCAATTCTCAATGATGCAAAAATACACCAAATACGCTGTGCAGTTCATGCCCTTCAGTTAGCTATTTGTGATGGACTAAAGGGAAGACACCCATCTAAATTAATTGGCATGGTAAGGATAATCGCAACTCAGGTCCGAAATCCAAAGATTGACGCTATTCTGAAAAGAAGAACATATAAAGGTGCAATTATTGTTCAGGCAACACGATGGGGAAGGCCGTATTTTATGATAGAACGCATCCTTGAATTAGAATCTGTGTTATCAGATAGGGCTAACCCTGATTTGACAATTTCAGATTTTCTCTGGGAACAAGTTGAAAGTCTGGAAGTAATCTTATCTCATGCGTATATGGTGACAAATAAACTACAGTGTTCCAACATGACGCCAGGGGCTTTCGTGTAGGACCCCTCAGGGAGATACAATTATTGTATCTATGGGAATTAGCGCTCCCAGGGGAACAATGTGAGGGCCCGAGCTGAAAATTAGGTAGGCTTTTTTTTTTGAATAGAATAGGTTTTTGTTTTGTTACGGACCATCTTTTTTCGGTTCACTGCTGTCCTGTTATTTCAGCACCTACTACTTTCTTCTTCAACTTTGATCTTGTTTCATGAACTTCTTTCTCATCTTACTGTTTCTATGACCTTTCTGCATAGATTCCCCATTCTCTCATCTCCATACTAAATGGTGCCTTCCTCCTTCCTCTCTTCGATACGCTCTTTTTTTGTAGCGGTTAGGGAGGCTTAAACTAACTTATAATCTAATCTAATCTTTCGTGTAGGAATGGATAATGTTAATATTTCGCCTGACTCAAATTGAAGGACTTCTGGCAAAAGAAAGCTAAGACTCAATGATGCAACGAGAAGACTCTTCATGATAATAACATCCTACTGGCAGCAGTTAATGTAGATCCCATGTACAAGGTAAGTCTAAGTGATACTCAATTAATGATAGCAAAAACTGCATTTTTTAATGTAGCTCTTCGCATAGCAGGATTAGACAAAGATTTTTAAGCTCCAGTTCAGGAAAAGGAGAGCACAACTAGTTCTCCTGCTCTGAATATAAATTCGTCTCCAGCATCATCCAATTCTTCTGAAGATGAATATAAAAAGTTTTTAGATGGCAAAGAACATGAAAAAAATTGACCGAAGCAAAAAATCTTGACAGTACCATGTAAAATCACGAAATTCAGACATGATTTCTATGCTGTGCTCACAAAGGTAGAAAGGTTTGACCGGACTTCAAAACTAACAGTTAATGAAGCCATACCATCATACCCAAAAATTGTTCAGGATGCTGCTAGTGTTGTTACTGCTTTACCACCAACCCAAGTGTTCGTTGAATGCCTGTTTTCGGCTCTCCGCACCATTAAATCTGATTTAAGGGAACGAATCAAAGAAAACCTGGTTGATGCCATTCTCTTCTTGAAAACCAATTAAAAACAAGATTTTTTTTAGAATGTAGCCTGTAGGCATGCTTCTTTCTATATATTGTTTTTTATTCCGTATTATCTCAGCTTATGTGCATGTTTCCTCTGTAACAAGGGTTACCAATATCAGGAATTAACTTATTAACTTAGTTATGTAATGATATACTTTCTTTCCTTCAGTATTACGTAGTTCTGGAGTCCTTATGTCATATAGATATTTTCTAGTCTTTAGTTTATGCTATGATGCATTGACTGAAAAGGAGCAGTGTTTGTTGGAAACTAAAGTCATGTGGTAATTATGAACATTCTAGTATTTAAGTTATGTTATGATATAATGATAATGAATAGTCTTTGCCAAAACCGGATGCTATGTTTTGATTCCTAAAAACTTCCAGTCTTTTGGTTATATTAATTATTGATCATGGAATTAGCTTATCATAATGTTAATGAGTGAAATATTAATTGATTTTTTAGCAATACGTAATACTATCGTATTTCACATTGATCTCTTTGCTTTGTTACTTTCTAGTCTTTAGGTTACGTTAAAATTCATCGATAATGGAAATTTATGCGTATTTCTAACGTTATACCTTGAATGTTGTTTGATTCTTTCAGGATTATTTATTCTTTAACTATATTATCATTGTTTTATTTTTATGTTCTGATCACTCCCCAGGTTTCGCGTAAGCATTATCTATATACTTAATTCAGTAACTCGAAATTTGTCCGAGCCCGTTTAGAAAATTGGCTGAGTGTATATGGTCAAGTGAGGTATTAAATTGAAGCCACTGGTGTCTATATTTGCCGAAACTAATTATTTATTTTTTTTCATTGTTTTTATTTTTTTTCATTTTTATTTTTATTTTTTTTTTCTTTATTTTTTTTATTTTTTTTATTTTTTTTTATTTTATTTTTTTTTTACTTTTTTTTTACTTTTAGGCAAGTCGGACAACCCGATACTCGGGTTGTACCGGTAACTAGTATATTTATAATTGTATAGGGTGTAATAACATCTGCTTTTCTGTATTATACAGGGTGTTCTTCAAGTACGATCCCCGGAAATATCTTAAATAACGTTTGATTCAATGAACAGATTTTTTCAGGTCCCGTTTTAAAAAATACCCTGTAATTCGAGCATATTAATTGGATGAACTATTATAATTTAGATGGATTTGGTGCATACTGTCGTAGAAATAAATTTTGATGCTGATATACACTTCTCAGGGTTGGTATCTCCTACCTTTGCCTGCTCAGAAGGTGCGTGCCTGTTATATATAAATACATACGGTATAATGATAAACCTTGATTTTCAACTCTATCATTAGTTCATTAATTCAAACGACATTTGAAAATGATGAATTAAAGAAACACATACTGGTTGCAACCAGGGTTGCGGAGTCGGAGTCGGGAGTCGGAGTCGCATGTTTTAGGGTGGAGTCGGGAGTCGGAGTCGCATGTTTTAGGGTGGAGTCGGAGTCGGAGTCGCTTCTCTGAAGTGTTGTGGAGTCGGAGTCGTAGTCGTTTTTCCGAGTGTGGTGGAGTCGGAGTCGGATTCGTTCATTCGGATGGGGTGGAGTCGAAGTTGGAGTCGCTATTTTTTGCTGTCTTCGATTCTAATTTTTAATAAAATTATTTATAATTGTTTAAAACCGAAAGTAAACAAAACAGAGTTAGAATACTTTGCTGAAAATCTAAAAATACGCAATGTTTTTGTTGATTAGTTTGTTTTAAGTTTGAAACAGCGTATTTATACCTATCACCTAATACCGTCATTGTTGTCTCGTCGTTGTGGGCTCGCATTCCTATATATGATAAATACAAGAAAGAAATATAATTGTACTGGAGTAATAATGAATATTTTGCAACTATTTAAGCACGAATTAGTAATTTTAAGCATTGAAAATTTGTTCTGTATATTTCTGTTTCGTTCATTCCCCCTTCAATTAGTACACAGGAAGTAGCAAATAGTACTAAATGTGTTGCAAGTTACTTGTAGAACATTTCAGCTGATGCAATACATTTGACTCACGTAAGGAGTGGTAACTATGTACGCTCTTAATGATGCATTGGTTGATAATGACTAGTCTTTGCAGAAACTTAAAGTTATGTTGTGATCATAAATATTTCTAGTCTTTATGTTATGATTCCTTTCCAATGAGTAGTCTTTGCCAAAACCTGAAGCTATGGTCTGGTACATAAAGACTTCTAGTTCTCAGGTAATGTTATCAAAATTGATATGGCTTCCTTGTCTTTAGGTCAAGTTAACATGTATTATTAATAACAATTTCTGCTCATTTCTTAAGTTATTTCTTGAATGTTGTTTGGTTCTTTCAGAGTTATATTGTATTTCACTATATCATTATCATGTTGAACTTTTATCTTCGTATCACTCCCCAGTTTTTAAGCATACGCTGAAATGGAGAATTTTATATTATGCTTCTACAATTTTAAACACTGAAATAGTATCCGTTTTGCAGCATTACATAATTAATAACTTATTCTTATGGAAGATTTGGAAATGTTGTAAAGTAATCAATATCGCATTGAGACCCATGAAAAATTAAAATACAATGTAAACGAGCTGCAATGAAAATAATAACACACTAGCAAAAACTTCACTTAGTCACACACATATTGTAAATGAAAGCAATGCACTATCTCAGCTGCAATGGTTGTTACATTTATGCGATAGTGCAAATTTTCTTACTGGAGACGTTTCAAATCACTCCAAAAAACATGAAATTAGAAGAACATGGGCGTTTATTAAAATAAGAAAGTGTCAAACATAAAGTAAAAAGTTAGACGAGAATAAGAGGTAGTATCATATTACACGCAAAGACGCTAAAAGTGACTTTTATTCGTAAACAAAATGTTCCGAAAACTTCAGTCTCCTGTGACGAAAGCAAAACAACTTTTGCCTATTATAGCCGAGATATAAAATAGTGTTGGGCAATAATATGAAACCTTTTCTGCATTGTTACCCTGCATAGTGTAGACACAGAGAATAAGAGGCAGTGTGCAAATCTTGCCTACTTTATCTACATGTATATCATTTTGTGGATTTTAAACATAGTCATTGAATTAACTATTATAATTTCACTGAGTGTTTACTTAGTAATAAAAAAACTGTGGATACATATCTATGCTTCTCAGTGTAGGCAGTGACTACTTTACCTACTCAGAAGACACTTGTCAGTAATATACAGGGGTTTCCAGAATAAGAGACCAAAAATTGCTCACCAAGTTGAAGATGTCCGAATAAAAACTTTTTCTTCTATGAAATTTTCCGAAGAAAGAGACATTGAGATATTAGCCACTTATTGTTTTACAGGATGAAATTTAATGATTAAATTACTCGCAATATTTATTTCAATTTACGTTGATCGGGCGAAATCTTTTAGTTGCATGACCTCCTAAATCTCCTTACATGACTCCATTCGATTTCATTTTTTGGGGACACGTGAAGAGCTTTGTCTATGCTACACTTAATGAGTCTGAGGAAGATCTTGTGACCAGAATTGCAGTGGCTGCTGGCGAGATACCTAAATGCCAGACGTGTTTCCTAATATCCGGCAGTCGTTAAGGCTAACATTCGAAAAGTGCAGTGATGTAGGTGGAACACATTTTGAAAAATTTTGTAAAGTAAATTCAAAATAAATATTGCGAGTAATTGTGCCATTAAATTTCATCATTTAAAACAATAAACAGCTAATATCTCTCGACCCCGATTTTTGGGGGAAAATTTCATGGAATTAAATGTGTTTATTTAGCAATTTTCTACTTGGTGTGCAGTTTTGTACCTCGTGTTCTGAAACTCTCAGTATAAAAAATTGTGTACTCGACCCGTGATAAATGATGGGATTTAATATTGTCTATATACGAATTCTCCAGGTGTGGATCATAAAGAAATATATCCAACCTAATGATACCCGCGATTAAAATATTCTAGCACTAGTGCACTGGTGAAACTCGCATCACAGATACAGTCATTAAGCATCTTTAAGAGCGTGAAAAGGAGACAGACCGACCAACAAAAACGGACAGCCAATTTTATTTGTTCAATGAAATTTCCTGTTGAAAATCTTCCGTATTTCTGATGGCGGCTTTGTGGAAGAAAAAGTTTTCTTCAGGTGGCCTGTCATAATTGACAGACAAGAATTTGAAACTGTTGAAATTAGTTCTTTCTTTTCTTCGTCTTTTTGTTTTGCAGCTACATCTTTTCTTTTCGTTTTTTGTTTAAATTTAACTTTCTATAATTAAGCATGTTTGAGCTTCTACCAGACCTGCATTAACCTAAAATCGCTTAAAAAACATTACTCGTGACGCACTGGCGTTCACTAATTAAATTATCTTTGAGCTTACTCTGCTTGGGCAGCATGTCGCCCGTTTAATAAAAGTCGGTCTGGCACCTCTAACTTATTTCTCTTGCGTAAAAAGCAGTCTCTTTCTGCGACTTTAACTCCTCGACCCGGTAAACAGGCACTTATTATTCAAGGTAATTAATTGTCAATTAATTGTTAAAATCTTAGTGCTATATGCAATCTTGCAATAAGATACGATATTCAGCTAGTCGGCGACCAGACATCTTAAAACTCTGTTTCTATCTACTCAGAACGCCACTAAAACTTCCTACCGGAGTACCGTGCTGATGACCGGCCACGTCCATTGGTTGTCTTCTATTTTTAAGGAGTTTCATTTTTAAAACTAACATTTCGTTAAAGAAAATCTTCGGTCTCCGTTTTAAAGGAATTTAATAATAAAAATAGTACAGAGGACGCTGCTGTGCGTACTGTTTGAATCCTCAAGATGCCTAACTTTGGTGCTGTTTTCCTTTTTGCGCATCTCGGGAAACGACTTGCTATTGTTCCCTTGGAAGTTCTTCTGTATTTGAAATAAATGTTCGAACAGTAGCCCTTAAGTTTTAAATCCTAAAATTCCATTGTAATAACATAGGAGAGATTACGCACAGGAAATACCTAAACCAATTTATTCATTTGTTTAAAGGGACACTTGCCCTTTTATTGTATGAGAACAATCAACGCTATACCGGGTGCCCCACAAAAATTTCCCCGAATTTTTAATTGATTATATCTCCGCTTTAAGTTAACATATTTAAATTGTCTGTGTGTTACATTGTAGTAAATTTCCTTCCCTTTTCAAATAATTTAAGTTTTTGAAAATTGGTTGAATAACCATTTTACAATGATCGATTTACTGAAAAGGGTAGAAAAACTAATTGTTCAAAGGGAAAGTTTTAAAAGTAACACTGGTGTCCTTCTTCATTTCTCAATACCTACTGTTAAGAATAATTTCATAATGATGTATCCTACATACCACCAAGTATTTAAACCCTCTGAGAGGTTTCAAGTGTTTTCAATAACAGTGTTTCAAGAACTGAAAGAAAACGGGGAAATAATCTGTAAAACTCTTCGTTCAATGGTGGCCAGAAGTAATACTTGCCTTGAGAGAAATGGAGGGTATGTCGAAGGATACTGAATTACTTTATTTGTTTAAACGTTATTTATGGTAATGATTTGTTACTTTTTTATGTTTTTGTTTGTTCATTTTCTGGGGAAGTACAAAATAAGGAAGAGTTTCAATATTGCTTAAAAAACTTTTCCTTTGAACAATTGGTTTTTCTACCCCTTTCAGTAAATTGATCATTGTAAAGTGTTTATTCAACTGATTTTCAAAAACTTGAATTATTCGAAAAGGAAACAAAATTTATTACATTGTGAATAAAAGACAATTCAAATGTTTTAATTTAAAGCAGAGATATGATTAATTTAAAAATCGGGGACATTTTTTGGGACGCCCGGTATAATAAAAACCCAGGTGTCCGTCAATTTGTAAATAAATATATGTTCTCGTGCGTAATTTCTCCTATTTTATTACAATAAAATCTGCTTGCTTGGACAGTATCATGAATACCATTGAAATATGAAAAACCTGGCATCTGCTCGTTTTTGTTTATAAATAAAAACATTGCGTCAAAATCGAATCCATTGTCACGAAAATGCGGCTAATCTCAGGAAAAAGGTATTGCAATTTTTTTTTGAAAACTTCTTGCCGAATAATAATATAAATTATAATACAGTGTTGTTGCTTGCTTGGTTGGTGTGTGCGTCTGCGCCATTCTTAAAGATGCTTAGTGACCGTAAGTGTGATAAAAGTTTTACCAGTGCACAAGTACGAGAATACTGTATTTTAATCGCGGGTACTATCAGGATGGGTATGTTTGTTTGTCATCTTTATCTTGATATTTTTTTAAAACGATACCATCGAATCCCGTCATTTTTCACCAATCATGTACTCCAGTAACTTGATTAGTAACATTCTGCAGTCAATTTAAAAGTTGTTCGGTAATAAAGAATATAGTGAACAAATGTACAGATTTCAACATCTGCAACCGTCTACTACTAAGAATGACAGTCGTGTGTTTATTTATACGTTTCGTGTCACGCTCTTAAGAATCGATAGGAAAAAATTAGCACTGGCGGTCTTGGTTTCAGTTCACGGTCAATTAATACTCATTTTCGTACAAGCTAGTGCTTTAGCTATAATGCCACTTTCAAAACAATTGAGAGATCCAGAGCCTTATATACCAGAGTTCGAATCGTGGATACCGAGTTTGGCGGGGTATTGTATATTACAATGTACTGTATTACAATACAATCTATTGCATATTACAATATACATACACAAGCTCGCAGTTGCTTTCAGTATTGCTGAATTTCTGTATCTAGGCTACGACACGAATGGCTATAACTACTTCTCTTGCGGCTCAAAAATACTGTGCTCCAAGTGTTTATTACTCTAGTAAGAAAAATAAGTTACCTTTGGAATGAGTTTAAGCATGGAAACTCCACTCGAACGAAAATTTGTTGAAGAAAGGTATTAAATCCCGTCATTTTTGACGGACCGTGTGCACTAGTTAAGAAATAAAATATTCATCTTATAAATTATGAATAGGTGGAGTTTGGAGTCCCAAAATTGCGAAAAGGTGGAGTCGGTGTTGGATTCGCCAAATTTTGGAAAGGTGGAGTCGGAGTCGCCAAATTCTGAAAAGGTGGAGTCGGAGTCGGAGTCGCCAAATTCTGAAAAGGTGGAGTCGGAGTCGGAGTCGCCAAATTCTGGAAAGGTGGAGTCGGAGTCGGAGTCGCCAAATTCTGGAAAGGTGGAGTCGGAGTCGGAGTCGCCAAATTCTGGAAAGGTGGAGGCGGAGTCGGAGTCGCAAATTTATTTCTCCGACTCCGCAACCCTGGTTGCAATCCTTACAACCATTTAGAAATATATTCGTCTTATAACAGTGAATTGGTGGAGTTGGAAACGGAAAATTTTGGAAAGGTGGAGTTGGAGTCACAAAATTTTGGAAAGGTAACGGATAGGAAACAAATCCAAGAACAAACACACAATGGCTATTATTAGGTTGAATGCTTCATGACCGCATCTGTGGTTCGAATTTCACCACCCCTCAGGGGGATACAACTATTGTATTAATGGGAATTAGCGCTCTCAGGGGAAAAATGTGAGGGCCCGAGCTGAGAGTTAGGTAGGCCTTCTTTTTGTTGAACTAAAATGTTTTTTGTTATGTTAAGGACCACCTTTTTCGGTTCACTACTGTCCTTTTTTTCAGCACCTCTGAATTTCTTTTTCAACTTTAATCTTATTTCCTGAACTTCTTTCTCATCTTACTGTTTCTATGCCCCTTCAGCTTAGATTCCTCATTTTCTTACCTCCATACTAAATGGTGCCTTCCTCCTTCCTCTCTTCGATACGCTCTATTTTTGTAGCGGTTAGGGAGGCTTAAACTAACGTATAATCTCAATCTTAATCCGAATTTCACCTGTACACAAGTGGAACAATATTTTAATCGAGAGTGCTACTGAAATATATCTACTTGTCATCCATACCTTGGGGCTTTTTTTAAGGAAAATGTCGAACCCTGTCTGTCAGACGGGTCATGTACAAAAGATAGCAATGGTACAAGACACAAAAAAAAGGGAGAAACCGAACAATGGCGTTAGGCTTAGGTTAAAGGTTAGGTTAAAGGTTAACATCGGCATCTTTGGGATGCTTTATTTCCAATCAAGCCTGATACATATGATCTAAGCATTGGTTTTTCAAATGTCTTATAACTAACCCTATATATAGGACACCATGACGGTTCCCCTGTAAAGCCGGTACCCATTTCCGACACCTGGGTTGAGTGGGGTATTGTGCTTGAGCTTTCCCTTATACCCAACGGGGAAAATCTCCGCGCCAGCGCCGGGATACGAACCTGAGACTCCGACATACGAGCCCGATCCCTTAACCACTGTACCACGGAGAGCACAGAGGTTAGAAAACCTCAGTTCGGGCGGACCTGTACGTGCAGGAGGGAAATGCTGTTAAATTGTGACACACAGAACTTCAAAGTTCTAAGTCTTTTGCTCCCTGTTCGTTCAATTTCTTTCAACTTGTAGTTGGTATAAGCAAAATCCTGAGCGACTTATCTTCTGTATAGATTCCCAGTTTGTCACAGTCCTTACCATGCAGTTTCTTCTCTTACAATTAACTACCTCTGTTGGTTGAAATATCTTTCGGTAAAAGAAAATGAAACAGTACTATTTTCCTGTCTGTCATTTAATTTAATTGACGTAATACTATATTTCGTATCTTTGCTTGTTGATCAAACTTGTTTTGTGTGTTATCTGCGTTCATATTTGAAACAGCACTTCTCCGTTCCCTATTCCGTTAATCTAGAATTCTTAGTTTTTACTTTGGCATGAACGCGAATTCGTCTGTCAAATTTCCTATTACAGTTCTGAATTCCTGTTTCGGAATTCATGGTTCTGAAATCGTAAAACCCTGATGGTAGTATTTAGATTTTCGATAACCTAATAACGTATTTTGACACCAGATCTCACGACCATCGACCATGTGAAGGATAGAGATCTAGTGAACTAAGAACAATTCAGTAGTGTAATTTCGGTAGAACGGTATAACTATAGGCTAAACAATGCTCAAGAAAACGAGATAAAAATGTCTCATTACTGTCCAATGAACTTATTGCAGTTCTCCAAAAACACGAAATGGTCATAACTGCTGTACTTGTGGGTTATTCTGATAAAGAAACTAAACAGAAATAACCATCTCAACAATTACTCAATGTTTGAATGTTATCACCTCTTAACTTCCGCGCGCACACGGATCGACACAGACCAACACCCATTCATTTCCTATTTAAAATAAAAGCATGAGACCACTGCTTCCTCTTGCTGTTGCTAAATTTAATATGCATATCGTTGGTGCATTGAATTTTATTTTTTTTAAGTTTTCTCATTAACCTCCAAAGACTTGCTTACTATTAATTCGTCATGTGCTCCAGGCTATAGAAGAATTCGTCGCAGCGGGCAAAATCGACGAAGCCCTATACTGCTGCCATTTTTGGCCGAACGTAAGGAAAGCGACTGTAGAGGACGTGGTCAACGAAAAATTCACATACCATTATCGGTACGCTAAAATTGCCTGTGCATCAAAGCCCACAAGAAAACGGGCAAAGCTCTTCGGTTCACCGGAGAGGAGGCTGCTGTGCCTTACCACCGCTTAATTCTATGCCGGTGAGTCACCTCGTTTCATCAATAACTGATGTGTTAAAATGTCACATATTCTAGATTAGTTTTAACCGTCGGATTTCAGTCTCAAGCTACTTAGAAAACCATAACTTGCTTTGAAACATTAGAACTCTTTAATAGTTCAATTTGATAAAACTTGTTCCACATAATGCTAAACTAAATTTAAATAGTTCAATTTTCCGATGTCTAACGTTCTTCCATTAGAGCATAGCACTAATCCTTGACAAACCTTATTTCTCCTCGAGAAACGTTTCAACACGACGACGTTCCGTCGTGCGTGCCAAACTTTTTTGAATTAGATTTAATATATATCCTTCTCCAGGTTAATTTCCAGCTTTTGGACCTCGCCGAAATTCAAATCAGTTTAAACCTGACTATTTTTAATGTCGCACGTTTCATTTGCCAACGCAATAAACACGAAGGAAAAAAGCATTTGCGCTTCTAAAAACCAAAGACCAAACAAATAATGCAAAATTAGTCTTTTCCAACGCTTGAAGTAGATTTCTCGGCACACGAACCACGCCTAATACTGACTTTTTTCAAAAAATCTAACAAAACGACATTCCCTCAGATGGCTCCCGCTTAACTCTCAACTCGTAATTTAAACTCGTAATGCCGTACGAAAAGTTGAAAATTTATACTTGACGTTTTAGAGTGTACCAAATTTATATCTCGAAAATTACTCATACTTTTTTTATTCGCAGGGAGGTCACAAAGGGCACCGACTTTTATCTCTTGACTAAGACAAAACGTGACACCGAATGACCGTTTTTACTTCAACGCAACTGACCTTTTATGGACAGACTGTAGCCCTCTTCGAATCGACTTACGCACAGGACGAAATTTTAGACATAGCCCTCCTGTCCACTTACTATCCCCTTGTCCTTCACGATGCTTTGCGCGGGACATTCAAGATTGACAATGTCGTCCTGGATCCCGGACAAAGCATCGTAAAGGGTTTCCTAATCACCTCCCGATCACTTAGAGTATTTCTCCCCCGACTTCGCGGTTGTTGCTCCTTTGCTTTTTTGCAACGCTCATCGTGACGACAGTTCGCCATGCCTGGGGTTCACTAAGCCCGGGGTATCGGCATCGACAGTCCGCCGAAGCGCTGGTGCGTGAGTTGTCGATTCCCGGCAAAAGCACTAAGCGGACCGCTTTTCGCAGTGCCTCAGCAAGCCTCTACTTCGCCCAGGAAGAGGTCCTCACGCTAAGAAGAAAATACCGTAAACTTGAAATGAGCTGTACCGAATATTATAAATAACTTCAAGATAAACCTGGAAGTTTCGTATAATTTATCGCATTCCTAAATTTCGCGTATAACTTCTGCAGCTCCTTCAGTGGTAAACCTCAGTCATAAAATTTTAACTGAAGTTTTCTGTTCCAGGCTAAAAACATCGACACGACAAGCTTTAGGGAGTCCCTATCCAGGGTAGTTGAGCTTAACAAGGCTAATGGAGTTTCTTGGACCATTGCCGGATGGCACAAACTCCCAACCGACAATAAGACCAGGATAGTTCACGTACGTAAGCTTCCTAAAGCCAACTACTCTGCTACCAGAGGCTTCTCTGTTCGCCCTTTGGATCCGTGAAGCTCCTCCCCTTGCTTGGAGCAGCAGCTGACGGAGCGGAGATACCGCAGCGGGCATACTGGCGACGACACGTACGTTCTAAATTAAGCTACTAAATTTCTTTCTTAGCATCTAGCAATCAAAAATTTTGAATTAAACAGTGTCTGAAAATAATCATCACACCTTGAATAAAATTTCAAATTCTTCTCTATCCAATGAACAGCTCGTCCTAAATCTGCCTGTAGTTGAGTTCGTGTAAAATTTCCAGATCCTTTCACATGAGACTGGCGTAGTTATGTCAACTTCTCAAACAACACAACATTCGCACCCATGAAACTGCGAACAATAATTTTTATACTGTTGCTTCCAGCCACTCAACGTCTGCTGCCACCACGAGTACGTCCAAAAGAAACCCTAACAAATCCTTGCGACACAGCAAATGAAAAATTCGTCCAATTTTTTCAACTCTTAACTAATCATTTGGTATAGTTCTAATCAGTCTAGTTACTCTGTAACGAATAACCCTCGGCGACTTTATCTAAGGTTTCGAGCTAACGTACAAAATCCAATTTAATATTAAATGAAATGACGCGTTCACAAAAGTATTTGGTTCTCGTTGCTGCACAGACACTACTAAATTTTAATCCTACCATGAACGTGGTATTTTGCTTTAGAAAAAATATCACACTGATATCCCTTGGAATATCATTAATGGCTCTTAATTGCGTGTGAACCTTTCATTGCTGTGTCTAGAATATAAGATTGGTGCGATCCTTTTACACATCTCGCGAGGCACGCTTGTTATCTGTGTATCACTAGAAGCTTAAAATCAATTCCGTCGGATGACTCTTGAATGCCTCGGTGCATATTGTGATACATAGGTATAAATGTTTATGATCTGAACCTACTATATTTTGTGGCTTACCCTTAGCTTCCCAACACTCAAATAGTCAAGGGAAAAGTTTTTTAAAGCAATTGCAGACATTATCCTGAAATATCAACAAAATTGCCCTAGCATGTTTTTTCTGTATAAGCAGGTGCTTAATTCCTTTTTAAATTGAAAAAATTAGGCTTTAAAAATGTATGGCCTCGACGCCAAAAAAATGGTAGAAAAATCAGAGGAAAAACATCAATTTAGTTTTTACTTAATTTTATCTGCAAATACATGTACGTATGAAAAACTTGCTCAAGTTAAATAAAAAAGGTATTGACTGTATTGGATAGACCATGAAGCTTACTCTGAGTGGATATCAATAGCAAATTGCATGTGTCAAACTTCTGGAATGTCTAAATACATAGTTGCATTGTTTTGTCGTTACTTTCAGCACAACATGAGGTTAATGTACCTGTAGCTGCAAACTACAGTATCGGTAGCTTTAACTACCCAAAGGAGCAGAATGAAACTCTCAATAAGGCACTTATCCATCTACTGGTGACTGCAGTTTACACAGCTTGCTCTTAAGTCTAGTGCGTAACAAAGAATTCCGCCGCCGCACAGTCCGGCGCTTGCGGTCGGGGCGCTTCCGACCCATCCGAACCCAAGCACGATAAGGACATCCTGTGAGCCTGCCATGCGAGGCCTACAACAAGGATCTTCCGGGACTCGTAAACCTAGGCATCCGGAACTCTTACTCATAAAACCAGTGTCACACTACAACGATGCATATTTTAATACATAATAATTTCCCTCCCTTTTAGATGAATACATGACACAAGGAAGGAAAAACTCAGCAACCTATTCGCCTTGCAGGTTTAGTTATTTTACCTAATCTACGAGGCTCATTTTGCACAGGTGAACTGCTAACAGGTTGCAAAGCAGGAGCCTCTGCTGCCCCACTACGGATAGATCCCAAACGACTATGCAACAGCTGATTTGAATGTCTCTTCCTGATTACATTTAATGCTAATATATGAACATGGAAGGTATTAACAGCCACTTCATTAACAATAATTCCCTTCAGCCACTTGGGACCATTTTTTAAATTCAGAGCAAGAACATGATCACCGACATCAAATTGAGTTACATAGGCTTAGACCTGTACACAGAATATTTAGAATGAACTCTATCTCTAGAAGTAACAAATTTACGATTGTTAAGCGCAACAGAGGGAGCAAATTTTGTGACACTTTGAGGAATACAATGTGACTGAAATAACGCGTAATTAGTTGGTACATCAGAGAAATTATGAACAGAGTTACCGTCACAAGTATCGTTCCTAGGCTTTTGTAGAATAACTTCGTTCTTCCGCTGTAGAGGCTCACTTGAACTCTTCATTGACACATCTTCTCTTCCGACGTTGCACTGACAACCGCTCTTTTCCAGCTGCATTATGTAAGTGCGAGCTGCGTCAAATTCTTCTCGTGTAGGTCCCCTTCGTGTAGGCTTAACAGGAGGAGGCCGTGCTGTAGCCGTAGATTTGCAAACTTTAGAAATGTGGCCTATTTTTTCACATTTTTTGCATTTTAATAATTTAATTTTAGGGCATAGCAATTCTTTGTAAGGTGCTTCTGCCTAGTTCCGCAGCGAATACATATGTAATTCGACTGTAATTTTTCTGTAGTGAAAAACGATGAAGATGAATCCTCACGAATAATATCTGGAGCGTCGAAGCTTTACTGTTCAATGAGTTTTGCATGTTCAACGCATTCGTTGAAGGAATTAATTCGCTGTTTCCACTTCAACGTCGAATGGAGGACAGCTGATTGTAGAATACGCCATCTTAATTTCAGAGCACTTGTAAAGTTCAAATTCATTTTGGAGATTTGAAGTTCTCGTCGCCAAATATGTTGAGTCGTTACTTTCAGCACAACATGAGGTTAATGTACCTGTAGCTGCAAACTACAGTATCGGTAGCTTTAACTACCCAAAGGAGCAGAATGAAACTCTCAGTAAGGCACTTATCCATCTACTGGTGACGGCAGTTTACACAGCTTGCTCTTAAGTCTAGTGCGTGACAAAGACTACCGCCGCCGCACCATCCGGCGCTTGCGGTTGGGGCTTTCGACCCATCCGAACCAAAGCAATAAAAGGACATCCTGTGAGCCTGCCATGCGAGGCCCACAACAAGGATCTTCCGGGACTCGTAAACCTAGGCCTCCGGAACTCTTACTCATAAAACCAGTGTCACACAATAACGATGCATATTTTAATATATAATATGCAGGAATACTATTAATTGCCCAAATTTTGTCATTAATTTCAAATTATTTCACTACTAGTTGAATCACCCTGAACTTTTGTTAGTTTACCTAAACTGGAAGCACTATCCAGCTGGGAACTGGAGTTCCCGTCAGGAGGCAAAGGGTTAATATTGGATATTTATATGTACGCTACTTTTTCCCCACATTGGATAGTACCGACAGATTCTCTTTACCGTAAACTGAGACCGAAGTGCAACTTTCTAGTCTCAATTCTTGTTGCTTCGTCCAAAATTCTTGAACCACGCGTCTTCAGACAGGTCAACCCTTTTTCCATAATGCTGCGCTGTACCTCGGTATGCAATAATGCGTCAAATGACCTGAATCAGTTTTTGCTTGGCTTCTCGTGCATTTGTGACCTTCATTGAACTCGAGCTTTCTCAAGAGAAAAATCGCCTAAAATCGTATCTTTCGATAAAGATATCATATTTACGCGCTTCAGAATATACATGGAACCTATAATTTACAACGTTCAATTATCGCAACGAAACCTCCTTTAGTACTGACTTGCGCCATTCCGCCTTACCGTTTAGATCAGCATCTGTAATCCTCGTAAAATAAATAATATCCCTTAGTTTTGTCGGATTCAGCTGCCTCATTTTATCAAAATGCATCGATTTACCGTGCCCCAAACCTCGTGACACTTCATTTGGTTTCGAACTTTTCCCTAAAATGGAAATATCATAGGCGAATCATATTCGAAAAACTGGATGCCATCATTTAACACTTAAACACCCAAAACTTTGTTTCTAAAAGTGAAATAAAACGGAAGTGATTAGGTTCAGATCTTTCAGTAACCTTTACCAGTGGAAGGCTCCTATTGCATGGTTTCCAGAATTCACAAGGAAAACACGAAAGCAAATACCCTCAAAGTTATTTGGGGGCTAAATTGGCGACAACCAATCTTTGGGCACGTCAGCAGATTAATCAGAAAATTCCTGGTTAATGTAATATATTCCGTAATAACTTTGTTTCCTTTACCGAGTTTAACTGGTGCCGAACAGAATTTTCTTCAACTGTGCGTTGTTGAGGGAACATTGAACAGACAAGAATTTGATAAGGAACTTGCTTTTGTCAAGTATTCCAGCCCACCCACACCTTCCCGTGGTGGTGCCGTTAGTATACCCATTTGGAGTTTTGTATCTCATTACATAGTTTATATGTAAACTGGTAACAAGGTGTTTATAAGATTATTTATTGAATGGTTATCTTTGGGGAGTACCAACGGGGGGGCACCCACCAACATCTGGGTCTTTTCTTTTTTGTTTTGTGTAGTTAAACTTGTTTGAAATATTTAGTGCAGAATAGTGTCAAAGCGAGGCCCTCTTGATTTATCAAGGGGACCCACTCCCAAAATTATGAATCATTCGAATACGTGTGAACAAGTTTCGCGTACAGAAGAAATGGAGGATCCGCAGCGGCAGCGAGGTGGCGCTGGAGATGATAATGATAATGAAGGCATCTACGGATGCTTTATTTCCAATCAAGCCTGATACACATCACCTTGTACATTGGATTTTCAAATGCCTTATAACTAACGCCAGGACGCCATGACGCTTTCCCCCGGTCAAGACCAGTACCCATTTCCGACACCTGGGTAGTGTGGGGTATTGTGCTTGTAATTTTTCTCCTATACCCAACAGAGAAAATCGCTACCTCCAGCGCCGAGTTTCGAACCCGGGTCTGCTGCACGGCGGCAGAACCTCTAGCACATGGCTATCGCGACTCTCTCGTCAGTAAAGTGAACCAACCCGACAACATTGGACATATCAAGAGGAGAATGGAAGAAGCTATCGCATCAATTGCAAGTGATGCAAATGGTGAAAGTCGGAAAAATTTGAGCACTAATGAAATGGACCAGATAGTAAAGCATCTAATAGAAAATGAGAAGGCGGTGATTTCAGCCCTAAGTGATTCATCTTCAGTGTGGGAACAGCCAGCACGTAAGGGTGGAAAGCTGCCAAAAAAGGAGAAAAGAAAATACGTTTCATTGGTGTTTACTGACGAGGAGTATTTTCCCCAGGTATTTTTCCATTCCTTTTGAACGTGGAGGAAAGAGGAAAACAAACCCATTTGAAGTTCAACAAATCGCTGCTGTAACCGGCACAAAACCCAAGAGGCTGTTTAGCATGGGCCCTGAAATGATGAAGGTCGAATTGCGCAGCAAGCGAAGAAGATTGTCGGCCTGACGCACCTAGATAATGTACCGTGTCAGACTGCAGAATACAGCAGATTCAATTACTCGACAGGCTTAGTATATAATGACTTTGACATCACCGACATGGAAGAATTCAAAACCGGCCTTCAGGAGCAGTAAAATGTGCAGGAAGTTACTAGAGCTAGTTCTATTAAACAGAGATATCCCGAAATACAATCCCTTCTCATGGCGTTCAAGCAACAAACCGTCCCATACAGCACCTATATGCCATAAGAAAGGCAAGACACCAAAGTATATCATTTTATAAACAAACCAATGATGTTTCAATTGTCAGACGTATGGTCACACAACCAAACGATGCCGAAATACCTCTGATACCTCTGCAGTGTGCAGAAAGTGTGCTGAGATCGGCCACTACTCACCGAACTGCATGTCTGATGAGACGAGGTGCGTCCACAGCGGAGGTCCGCATGCAGCAGGCAGCATCCAGCGTGACAGAAGTAGAAGAAAGATGCTTATTACAAATAGTGGAGAAAGAAAGTGACCGTAAGATGAGCAAAGCAGATAAGAGAGGGAGTGGATAAAACTGTACAAGCCCCCACCATTTAGCAAGTACGTACATCATTCGCTTTCACTGCAGGATGAATAAAGCTAATACACGAAAGATGTTTCCATGATTGCTCGAAAAGTATATCACCGGACCCCTCGACAGTAAACCCAAAGCCATAAGATCGCGAAACTGGACAGTGTTCACAGTAGAAGTTAGTGACGCAACTCAGAGCCAGAAAATGAAACAAGTGCAGCAACTGAACCAAATTCCCTTCATTGCTGAAGAGAACCTCAATTTCGCCATGAAGACAGACCTTATCTATGTATTTGAATACGATTTGAAGGTCTGAAAAATTCAAGCAAGGGTTACTGAAAATGTGCGGAGCACAAGATGCAGTTCGAGCAGCCTGGATTAAACGGAGAAGTCACCTGGCACTTATGTTGTTGTCTTTCAGGCAGCCCGTGCTACCAGAATACATTTAAGTCCTTGAAGAGCCGGCAAGAACCAAGGCGTACGAAATTAAGCCTAGACCTATACTCAGCAAAAAATGTCAAGAATATGGCCATGGCATTTAAACATTGCCAGGAGGAGCAAGTGTGCTCAAAGTGCAGCTCGACTGGGCATCGAATTGACCAATGCTTTTCCAGTGAAACCAAGTGCTACCACTGCAGTGAGGAGCACCTAACAGGTTCAAGAAATTGTAAACAGAGAGTCCTGGAGGAGGAAATCTTGGCCATCCAGAGTCAAGAACGAGTGTCAAAAAGGGCAAATCAAATTGATATTGAACTGCTGTCACCCGAGCTTCTCTGTGAATTTCACTAAGGCAATTATGACCCACACTTTCTCCGTTGGAAAAGATACAACAAACAATAAAAAGAGAAACCAATCAGATGACCAAGAATCAACTCCAAAACCACAACAAAGCAAGAAAAATGTTGAAGGATGCAAGACAGGAAACGAGTTCAGGAATAGACGTATGTCAGCGAAGGAAGAAGTAGACAGTATGACAGTTAGTGCGAACGAGTCCTAAGGCCGGAAGGCTTTTCACAACGACTGTAAAGTTGCGCGGTACAACATCTCCTGAAAAGAAAGAGAATCTAGAAGGAGAGAAACCAGGAAAATATTTAATGAATTTATTGGAGTTAGGTTAAGTAAAGCGAGACACTTGGAGTTTGTATAATATCAGTACACACAGCAGAACACAGTTTACATCACGAAGGATAGCGGTGGAGTGGGCTCCAGCCAAGCCCGAGAACCATGAGCTCAGTTCTCAACGCAGAGTACTGTCTAAACACATTCTAACACTAGAGCACTGTAACATTATCAGTATTATACACATATACATTCAAGGTGCTACAATAAAGGTTTCAACACTCCTTCTCACATTGAATGTGTGTCAGATGAGACCATTCCTAACTTCGTTCTCAGTCTAGAGAACTTTTCTATGGGTAGGTTCTTGGTAAATATGTCGGCGAGCATTTCGTCGGTAGGGCAATACACTACGTCTATGTCTTTGTTACGTACAAGATCCCGTATATAGTGAAACTTAATATCGATGTGCTTGCTCCTCCCATGATATTTGGGATTGTTGGCAAGACAGATGGCTGACTGATTGTCTTCGTTTATAACCATTGGTTCCACAGTACCAAAATTTAGATCACTGAGTAAGTGCTTCAACCAGACAGCCTCTTGAGCCGCACCGGCAAGAACAACGTATTCGGCTTCTGCAGTTGAGAGGGCTACACAAGTTTGTTTGTTAGATCTCCACGTAATTACCGAATTACTGAAGGTGAAACAGTAACCAGAGGTAGACTTTCGGTCATTTTTATCACCAGCCCAGTCAGCATCTGTATAACCAATGCAAGTATCAGAACATTTGCTATACAAGAGACCTAGTTTAGAGGTGCCTCTCAAGTACCTGAATATTCTCTTAACACACATCCAATGCTGTTCAAGAGGTTTGGAGCCGTATTTAGCAACATTATTCACTGCGAATGCAATGTCAGGTCGAGTTCTAATTGACAAATACAAAAGGCTACCTACAGCACTTTGATAAGTAGCAGGGTCAAATTCGACATCATTTGGGGAGCATATCGGATTTACATTTACATCAGCGGGAGTTGCAACAGGTTTACAATTATCAAAGCCAAATTTTGACAACAAAGCCTCAGTGTAAGCAGTTTGATTTAAGAAAACATTGTTTTTAGATTGTACAACACTTACACCTAGGAAGTAACTCAGCACACCAAAGTCTTTCATTTTGTATTGGATAGAAAGACTCATCTTTATTTGATTTATTTCGTCACCAGACTCAGAAGCAATTATTAGATCGTCTACATACACCGCCACAATACACAGTTTCTTCTCTTGTACACGAGTGTATATACAAGCATCACTCTTAGATTGTACAAAACCCAATTTCTTCAAATAGCTATCTAGTGTAGTATTCCAACACTTAGGAGCTTGTTTTAGTCCGTAGAGCGATTTTTATAGTTCACACACAAGATTTTCTTTGCCTTTGACAATAAAACCGTCAGGTTGAACCAGGTAAAGTTCTTCAATCAGTTCTTCATTAAGAAAGGCTGTTGCAACGTCCATGTGATGGACTTGCATGTTGCATTTGGCAGCCAAAGCTAGTACTGTCCTGACAGACTCAAATCGAACCACGGGACTGAAGGTCTCGTCGTAGTCAGGGCCATATTTTTGTGGGTAGCCCTGAGCCACAAGGCGAGCTTTGTACGAGCAAATGCTTCCGTCGGGTCCTGTTTTTCTTTTAAAGATCCACTTTGATTTGATAGGTTTTTTGTCATTAGGACACTCTACAAGAGACCATACTTTGTTTTGATTTATAGACTCCATCTCATTCTCCATAGCTGTTTCCCATAGTTTTGCTTCTGGTCCACTGAGTGCTTCTTGAACACAAGATGGTATATCAAGCTCATTTTTCATTAAATACACCCATTCACCAAACCTATCAGGAGCCCGTCGATACCTGGCTGATTGTCTAGGCTCCACTCCCTCCATCCCAGCATCTGACTGTCTATGCTCCACCCCTCCCTCAGAGTCTTCTGGTTCTGGATCCTGAGGAAGAAGAGTAAAATTACCATCATTTACTTCTGAAGGCTCCTTCTCAATTGGCATCTGCTGAGATTCATTGAACATAACGTCTCTACTCAAAAATATCCTTCTGCTGCTTATGTATGACATTTAAACAAATTGTTTAAATTGTTTAAATGTCATACAGACGATATCCCTTGGATCCACTTCCATATCCTACAAGAACACACGGTTTAAATTTTGGATCAAGTTTTTCCCTCTCATCTTTGGGGACATGAGCGTACGCACTGCAGCCAAAGGTTTTGAGGTGCTGTACATTGGGCTTGTGTCCACTAAGGGCCTGATAAGGGGTCATATCATTCAATGCACTAGCAGGGCTCCTATTTTTGACATACACGGCAGTTGATATAGCTTCACCCCAGAATGATTTTGGTAACTTTGAACCAGACAGCATAGCTCTGACAGAGTCAAGGAGAGTTCTATTCATTCTTTCTGCAACTCCATTTTGTTCAGGCGTCTTAGGCACAGTTTTTTCATGGATAATTCCTTCCCTTTTTAGGAATTGTTCAAAGTCATTAGAGATGTATTCCCCACCGTTATCGGAGCGCAGAATTTTAATTTTGTGATCATAGTGATTTTCTACCAAATATTTGAACTCCTGAAACACTTTGAAAACATCACTCTTATGTTTGATAATGTACACCCAAGTATATCTGGAGTGGTCGTCTATGAAGGTTACAAAATACCTTCCACTCCCAAGTGATATGGGATTAAGCTTGCCACACACATCACTGTGGATAAGTTCTAAGGGTCGGCGTTCCCTTGTGTGATTTGTTTTGGGGAACGGAAGCCTATGATTTTTACCATCACAACAGTTTTCACAAAAAATGCTATCTCCACTCACAGAACAATCAAAACCTTTAACAAGATTCTTAGAGGCTAATTTCTTAAGATTATTGAATCCTAGATGACAGAATCGTTTATGCCACAGAATTTCATCAGCGGAAACGTTCATGCATTTAGCAGCTGAATTAAGGGTGCAATTAAGTTTATACAATTTTCCTACTTTACTGCCTAAGGCAATTAATTTGTTGTCTTTATTTACAATCTTACATGAGCTTTCGTCAAAGCAAACTAAGTTTCCACTTTCTGTAATCTGAGGCACAGATAGTAAATTGTAGGCTAAGCCAGGTACATACAAGACATTCTTAACAACACAGGTATCTACTAGACCTTTAGGCAACAACACCATAACTTCAACATCACCTACACCAACACCTTGCAAGTTTCTACCATCACCAACTTCAATGTTAATTGGACTAGATAGCTCATTCATACAGGAAAAATCATTCTTATTATTACACATGTGTGCTGTTGCACCGGAATCAATTACCCAACAATTATTGATATTTATCACAGACAATGCACTGATATAATTGGTTTTACCTGCTACAAAATTTTCCTGGTCTTCTGTGTGGTTCCCATCTTCTTTCTTCAACTTTTCTTGATAGATCCAGCACTTGGCGCGTAGGTGTCCCATTTTTCCACATTCGAAACATTTCGAGTTTTTCAATTTGGAGGTCACAAGGGATTTTTCATTGAAGTCTGAAGCACTTTGGTTTTTCAGTTTTGCTTCTTCATTCAGAAGACGCTCTGTCACAATATCCCATGACGGTAGTTTTTCATGAGCTTCCAGTGCAGTCACGAGTGTGGAGAAGTGGTCGGGAAGTGACGACAGCAAGATTATTACACGACTTTCTTCATCAACAGCGTCATCAACCACACTCAAGGACTCAAATATTTCGACAAATGCTTTGAGATGAGTTTGTAAGTCTTCGTCTTCTTTTAGTTTCATGTTGTAGAGTCTTTTGCGTAGTCTGATTTTGTTAGACCAAGTTTTCTTTTGGAATGTATCTTCAATTTTGTGCCACAGTTGCACAGGGTCAGTAGGATCACCCAATAAATACAGTTGACTCGTTTCTACACCAAGCACAATTGTTGCAAGTGCACTGTCACGTCTTTCTTCAAATTTTCTTCGAGCAGTCTCGTCCGTAGTCTGTGGCATGGTTTCCGTTCCTCGAACCAAGTTCCACAACTTTTCTTTCATCAAGAGCATCTTCATTTGCAGCTTCCACGTAGGAAAGTTTTTATCATTAAGAGCCGTTAGGCAGTTCTTAGCACTTTCACTCACGGAGCCTGCCATGTTTCTTTCTCTTTCACTATTTCTGTCTCACGCAGTACTAACAGATCACCAACGTCTGTTCTCGCTGTCCCGGGCTGTTTTTCGCTTCGGGACTTAGGATAACCTCACTTGATATTTCTTCATCGGAAGGTTTTCTGGGCCCATAACCTATTGGAGTTAGGTTAAGTAAAGCGAGACACTTGGAGTTTGTATAATATCAGTACACACAGCAGGACACAGTTTACATCACGAAGGATAGCGGTGGAGTGGGCTCCAGCCAAGCCCGAGAACCATGAGCTCAGTTCTCAACGCAGAGTACTGTCTAAACCAGGGTTGCGGAGTCGGTGGAATAAATTTGCGACTCCGACTCCACCTTTCCAGAATTTGGCGACTCCGACTCCGACTCCACCTTTTCAGAATTTGGCGACTCCGACTCCGACTCCACCTTTTCAGAATTTGTCGACTCCGACTCCGACTCCACCTTTTCAGAATTTGGCGACTCCGACTCCGACTCCATTTCTCCAGAATTTGGCGACTCCAACACCGACTCCGCCTATTCACAATTTTGTGGCTCCAACTTCACCTATTCATAATTTATAAGATGAATATTTTATTTCTTAACTAGTGTACACACACCGTCAAAAATGACGAGATTCAATACCTTTCTTCAACAAATTTTCGTTTGAGTGGAGTTTCCATGCTCTCAGCTTTTTCCAAAGGTAACTTAATTTTCTTATAAGAGTAATAAACACTCAGAACACAGCATTTTTGAGCCGCAAGAGAAGTAGTTATAGCCATTCGTGTCGTATCCAAGATACAGAAATTCAGCATTACTGAAAGCAACTGCGAACTTGTGTATGTATATTTTAATATGCAATACAGTACATTGCAATACAGTATATTGTAATATACAAAACAGCATATTGTAATATGCAATACCCCGCCGAACTCGGTATTCACGATACAAACTTGAGTATATAAGGCTATGGATCGCTCTAATTGTGATGAAAGTGACTTATTATAGAGCTATTGCACAACGAAAATGAGTGTATTAATTGACCGTGAACTGGAACCAAGACCGCCAGGGCAAATTTTTTCCTATCAATTATTCTTAACAGCGTGACACGAAACGTATAAATAAAAACACGACAGTCATTCTTAGTAGTAAACGGTTGCAGGTGTTGAAACCTGTGCACATATTCATTAAATTCTTTATTATCGAACGACTTTTAAATTGACTACAGATTATTAATAATCAAGATACTAGTGTGCATGATTGGTCAAAAATGACGGGATCCAATGGTATCGTTTTAAAAAATCTCAAGATAAAAATGGCAAACAAATATATCCATTGTAAAAGTACCTGCGATTAAAATACAGTATTCTCATACTTGTGACTGGTAAAACTCGTATCACAGATACGGTCATTAAGCATATTTAAAAACGTCACAAACGCACACAAGAACCAAGCAAATTGTATAACATAATACCTATCTGAATTGTAATTTAAATTATTGTTCGCAAGAGGTTTTTAAAAAATTTGCCATACCTTTTAAGCATTTAAATCCCTTTGAAATTTAAATGCGATGAGCCGCATTTTCTTGACAGTTGATTCGATTTTCACGCAATGGCTTTTACTTATAAACATAAGTGAGCAGATGCCTGGTTTTTCATATTTCGATGGTATTTATGATACTGAGTTTGGAGACTGGTTACAGAGTTTGGTAGAGTGTGCGAAAGGCAGAAATTGAGGGTAAATGTGAATAAAAGTAAGGTGGTGAGATGTTCAAGAGGTGGAGTGTTTGGAACTTTGGATGTGAGGTTGAATGGGGAAGTTTTAGAGGAAGTAGAGCATTTTAGGTACCTCGGGTCGGATGTGACTGTTTAGGATAGTATGGAAGTAGAAGTGAAGCATCGAGTGAGTGAAGGTTGTAAGATATTGGGTGCAATGAGGAAAGTTTTTGAATGCAGGAGTTTGAGTATGAATGTTAAGAGGGGACTGTATGAAAGTTTGATTGTGCCAGTTTTGTTGTATGGAGCAGAGTCCTGGGGGTTGAAAACAGCTGAGAGGAGGAAGTTGGATGTGTTTGAGATGAAGTGTTCGAGGAGCATGTATGGAGTAACTAGAAGAGATAGGATCAGGAATGAGTTGGTTAGGGGGCAGACGGGTGTTATCAAAAAGTTGAGAAGGCGAGTGGATGAAAGAGTGCTTGGATGGTTTGGGCATGTTGAAAGAATGAATGTTGAGCGGCTGGTGAAAAAGGTATATATGTCGGAAGTGAGTGGTCTTCGAGCGCGAGGTAGACCACGGATGAGTTGGATGGATGGGGTGAGACGTGCTTTGTATGAGAGGGGTCTGACTGTGGACGTGGCGAGAGGGATGGCTGCGGACAGACGTGAGTGGGGGCAGTGTATAAGGAGGTAATTTTATTTTTGACGCGTTACTGGAAGCTGCCCGCGTGTGATGGGGTTGACCTGTCATGTGCGGGGGGAGGGGCTGCACTCAATGAAGCGGTCGGGGTAAACCAGCTGTGGCTGTCGGGCCTGACTGTGGGAGGTGGTTGTGCTGGGCTGCTGCTGATCCTGGCAGTTCAGGTGCGGCCAGTGCTGCCTCTCTCGCCTCCTAGTGACTAAGTGTGGGGATTGTGGCCTGCTGTCGGCTACCCTCCCATAGGGAGGATAAGCCCGGTATATGTATGTATGTATTTATGATACTGTCCAAGCAAGCAGATTCCCATTATAATGAGATAGGGGAAATTACGCACGAGAACATATACTTATCATTGACGGACACCTGGTTTTTTGTTATATCGGGTGTCCTGTAAAAATGTCCCCGATTTTTAATTAATTATATCTCAGCTTTAAATTAACATATTTGAATTGCCTTTGTTCACAATGTAGTAAATTTTGTTTCCTTTTCGAATAATTTATGTTATTGAAAATCGGTTGCATAACCACTTTATAATGTCCAATTTACTGAAAGGAGTAGAAAAATTAATTGTTCAAATGAAAAGTTTTTAAAACAATATTGATATTCTTCCTTATTTTGTAGTTACCATAAAACTGAACGCACAAAAATTTTAAGGAGTAAAAAATCATTACCTTATATAACGTTTAAATAAATAAAGTAATTTTAGTATCCAACGACATATCCTCCATTTCTCTCAAGGCAAGTATTACTTCTTGCCACCATTGAACGAAGAGTTTTACCCATTATTCCACCGTTTTCTATCGGTCCTTGAAACACTATTATTGAGAACACTTGAAACTTGAAACCTCTCAGAGGGTTTAAATACTTAGTTGTATGTACGATACATCGTTATGAAATTATTCTCAACAGTAGGTATTGAGGAATGAAGAAGAACACCAGTGTTGTTTTAAAACTTTCCCTTTGAACAATTTTTCTACCCCTTTCAGTAAATCGATCATCTTGAAGTTTATTCAACTGATTTTCAAAAACTTATTTTATTTCAAAAGGAAACAAAATTGAATAAATTGTAAATAAAAGACAATTAAAATATGTTAATTTAAGCGGAGATATTATCAATTAAAAAGTCCGGGACATTTTTGTGGGAGACACGCAGTATAGTATTGATTGTTCTTATACAATAAATGGTCAAGTGTCTCCTTTGAACAAATTAATAAATAGGTTTAGCTATTTCGTGAGCGTAATCTCTCCTATGTTAGTACAATGAAGTTTTAGGATTTAAAACTTAAGAGCAATTGGTCAAACATTTATTTCAAATACAGAAGAACTTCAAGGGAACAACAGCAAGTCGTTTCCCGAGATGCGCAAAAAGAGAAACCGTACCCAAGTTAGGCGGATCTTGAGGATTCCAACAGTACGCACAGGAGCGTCCTCTGTGAAATTTTTATTATTGAATTCCTTTAAAATGGAGACCGAAAATCTTCTTTACCGTAAGGTCAGTTTTTAAAACGATACTCGCTAAAAATAGAAGACACCCAATGGACGCGGCCGGTCATCAGCACGGTACTCCGGTAGGAAATTTTAGAGGCGTTCTGAGTAGAGAGATACAGAGTTTTAAGATGTCCGGTCGCCGACTAGGTGAATATCGTATCTTATTGTAAGATTACATATAGCACTAAGATTTTAACAATTAATTGACATTTAATTACCTTGAATAGTAAGTGCCTATTCAAGAGGCTGCAAAAGCCGGGTCGAGGAGTTCAAGTCGCAGAAAGAGACTGCTTTTTACGCAATAGAAATAAGTTAGAGGTACCAGACCCATTTTATTAAAAGGACGACATGCTGCCCAAGCAGAGCAAGCTCAAAGATAATTTAATGAGTGAACGCCAAAGCGTCACAAGTAATGTTAATTAAAGCTATTTAAGGTTAATGCAGTCTGCTAGAAGCGCAAACATGCTTATTTATAGAAAGTTAAATTTAAACACAAACACCGGAAAAAAATATGCAGCTGCGAAACAAAAAACAACGAACAAAAAGATCTAATTTCATCAGTTTCAAATTCTTGTCTGTGAACTAAGAGAGGCCAACTGAAGAAAACTTTTTCTTCCAGAAAGCCGCCATCAGAAATACGGAAAATATTCAACAGGAAATTTCATTGAACAAACAAAATTGGCTGTTCGTCTTTGTTGGTTGATCTGTCTCCCTTTCACGCTCTTAGAGATACTTAACTACTGTATCTGTGATGCGAGTTTCACCAGTGCACAAGTATTAGAATATTTTAATCGCGGGTGCTATTAGGATAAAAATATTTCTTTATGGTCCACATCTGGAAGATTTCTATACAGACAATATCGAATCCCGTCATTTGACGAGTCGTGTACACAATTATGTATACTGAGTGTTTCAGAACACGAGGTACAAAATTTCACATCAAGTAGAAAATGGCCAAATAAACACTTTTTGTCCTATGAAATTTTCACCCAAAAAATCGGGGTTGGGAGGCATTAGGTGTTTATTTTTTTAAGGTTTAAATTTAATGGCACAATTACTCGCGGTATTGATTCTGAATTTACTTTACAAAAATTGTTCAAAATGTGTTCCACCTACATCTATGCACTTTTCGAATGTTAGCCTTAACGGCTGCCGAATATTAGGAAACACGTCTGGCATTAAGGTATCTCACCTGCAGCCACTGCAATTCTGGCCACAATATCTTCCTCAGACCCAATGGGTGTAGCATAAACAAGGCTCTTCACGTGTCCCCAAAAATTGAAATCGAGTGGAGTCATGTCAGGAGATCTATAGGAGGTCTTGCAACTATCACATTTCGCCAGATCAACGTAAATTCAAAATAAATATTGCGAGTAGTTTATTCATTAAATTTCACCCTTTAAAACAATAAACTGCTAATATCTCAATGTCTCTTTCTTCGGAAAATTTTATAGAAGAAAAAGTTTTTATTTGGATATCTTCTACTTGGTGTGCAGTTTTTTGCCTCTTATTCTGAATCTGAAACACCCTGTATATTACTGACAAGTGTTTTCTGAGTGGGTAATGTAGGCATTGTCTACACTGAGAAGCATAGATATGCATCAACAGTTTTTTATTACTAAGTATGCACTAATTCAGTGAAATTATAGTAGTTAATTCAATGACTATGCTTCAAATCCCCAAAATTATGATATACGTGTAGATAAGGTAGGTAAGGTTTGCACACTGCCTTTTCTTCTTTGTATCTACACTATGCAGGGTAACAATGCAGAAAAAATGTCATATTATTGCTCAACACTATGTTACATTTCGGCTATAATAAGGAAAAGTTGTTCTGCTTTCATTGCAGGGGCCTGACGTTTTCGGAAAGTTTTTTTACGAATAAAAGTCACTTCTAGCTTCTTTGCGTGTATTATGATACTATCTCTTATTTTCGTCTAACTTTTTACTTTGTATTGGACACTTTGTTATTTTAATAAACGCCCAGGTTCTTCTCATATCGTGTTTTTTGGAGCAATTTGAAACGTTTCCAGCAAGAGAATTTGTACTATCGCATAAATGCAAAAACCATTGCAGCTGAGATAGTGCATTGTGTTCAGTTACAATGTGTGTGTGACTGTAAGTGAAGTTTTTGCTGGTGTGTGTAATTATTTTCATTGCAGCTCGTTTACATCGTATTTTTATTTTTTTCGTGTCTCAATGCCGATATAGATAACCTTACAACATTTCCAAATCTTCCCTAACAAGAAGTAATTAATTACATAATGCTACAAAACAAATACTATTTCAGTTTTTTAAAATGTATCAACATAATTATAAAATTCTGAATTTCAGCGTATACTAGCTTAGAAACTGGGGAGTGATACGAAGATAAAAATTAAACATGATGATGATATAGTGAAAAACAATATAACTCTGAAAGAACCAAATTACATTCAAGGAATAACTTGAGAAATGAGAAGAAATTTTTATTATTAATACATGTTAACTTGACTTAAAAACACGGAAGCCATATCAATTTTGATAACATGACTTGAAAACTAGAGGTCTTTGTGCACTAGACCATAGCTTCAGGTTTCGGCAAAGACTACTCATTGGCAATGAATCATAACCAAAAGACTAGAAATGTTTATGATCATTATCAATCAATGCATCATTTTGAGCATACAGAGTTACCACTCTTTATGTGAGTACAATATATTGCATCAGCTGAAATGTTCTGCAAGTAACTTGCAACACATTTACTACTATTTTCCAGTTCCTATGTATTAATTGAAGGAAAAATGAACAAAACAGAAATATACAGAATGAATTTGCGATGCTTTCAATTACTAATTCCTGCTTTTAACTACAAAATATACATTAATGCTGGGTACAAAAATTATATTTCGCACTCGTAGGTTTCTCATATATATCTGTGCAAACCCTCAATGACTAGATAAGATGACGGTATTAGGTGATAGGAATAAATACGCTGTTTCAAACTTAGAACAAAACAATCAACGAAAACATTGCGTATTTTTTAGATTTTTCAGCAAAGCATTCTAACTCTGTTTTGGTTTACTTCTAGTTTTAAAGAATTATAAATAATTTTTAGCAAAAATTAGAATCGAAGACACCAAAAAATAGCGACTCCAACCACGACTCTACCACATCCGAATGAACGACTCCGACTCCACCACATTCGGAAAAGCGACTCCGACTCCGACTCCATCACACTTCAGAGTAGCGACTCCGACTCCACCACACTTCAGAGAAGCGACTCCGACTCCGACTCCACCCTAAAACATCCGACTCCGGCGACTTCGACTCCTGACTCCGACTCCGCAACCCTGGTCTAAACACATCCTAACACAAGAGCACTGTAACATTATCAGTATTATTCACATATACATTCAAGGTGCTACAATAAAGGTTTCAACAGAATTCACAAAAGAAAGAAGAGAAACTGCAGAAATTGATTGAGATAAATATAGAGAAAAGCTGAAGAGAGCTAACACCCAAAAGCAATTCAGAGACGTGCAGACAGCGTTCGCGTGCAATATCGAGGGAGAACTTCAGGAAAAAATCTCCGAGAAGCAAAGATGAGGAGGAGTTCCGAGGACAGCAAGCGCAGGTGAAGGTGATAGCAGAGCAAGATGTTAAATACATACGAGGCCTGTCGAAAAAGTATCCGACCTTTGGCCAGAAAAAATACTTCAACAACCTGACAGGGTTGGGACCCTAATCCCCTTCAAAGTAGGCTCCTTGTGCTTCCACACACTTAGCCCACCGATCCTTCCACTGCCGGAAACACCTCTGGAAGTCTTCTTTTGGAATGGTGTTCAGCTCTGTCGTCGCGTTCCGCATTATCTCTTCTCTACTCTCAAAACGGGATCCTTTCAGTGGTGTCTTCAATTTTGGAAACAACCAGAAGTCGCAAGGAGCCAGGTCTGGAGAGTAGGGAGGTTGGCGAACGGTCGTAATTCCATGTTTGGCCAAGAAATTGCGGATCAAATGGGATGAATGTGCGGCCTGCCACAACGCCTGCCACAACGCTGCTCACTCTCCGCTGATGTGCGGCCATCTTTGAATCGGTTGAACCACTCCTTAATTTGTGTTACACCCATAGCATCTTCCCCAAACACCTGCTGAATCTTACGAATTGTTTCAATTTGAGAATCACCAAGCTTTTGACAAAATTTGATGCAGTGTCTTTGCTCAATTCGTTCAGTCATCTTGCAAGAAAACTAAATCCGACAAACACTTAGAACAGCACCTTACTTGGCGACCACCAGCCAGTGACTGGCCCAAGTGAATGCGGTGAAAAAAGTCAAGCATGCGCATTAAGATTCCTCCTTCCACCGTGCACAGTGGCGCCGCCTTAGAATCACTACTTTGCGCGGGAAAAATTAAGGTCGGATACTTTTTCGACAGGCCTCGTACAGTGGAATATGCAAGGAATGGCAACTTCTAAGGAGGACCTCATAAACCTTGTTGATACTTACAAGCCAGCAGGGATAGCAGTACGGGAAACGTTCTACGGCGATAATTTTGTGTCCCGAGTATCAGGCTATGTAAGTTTCTGCAACCAAAGTGACTGCAACCACAGGTTTCATGAAGGAGTGGCACTATATATGTAGCAGTCGCTACAAAAATGCCTCATTTCATTATATTTCTCATTAACATTTAAATAACATAATTATTGGCATTAACTATCTTACTTTAAATTATTTTTAATAATTTTCTACTTATTATTATTAATCTTAAATGTTTTTGCGTCAATCACAAAAAGAGAATAATATCAACAGTCGCTCGAGTTTTAGCTCGGCGTGTGGCAACATCCCAACGCACGCCATTTGAACCATTTCTTTAGCGTCATTTCGCATTGTGATCTCGTGTAGTGCAGAGCTCGTCGCGTAAGTGGAAATAAAGTGTTTTAATTCAGTTAGATCTTACTTAAAAGTACTACGTGCTTCATAGTAGCTCTTAAGTGTATTTTTACCAGTGCTGCTAGTATTTCAAGGTGCTCAGTAATAGTTTTCTTAGATATATTTCGTACGTGTTGCTAGCAGTTCTGAGCTGTTTTTTTAGTTAATGGCAGTTGTGATTAGCATGTTCTACGTTTACATTTTATACTCAGTATACTTGTGCAGTGTTCAGTATTACATTTTATACTCAGTATACTTGTGCAGGTTCAATATTACATTTTATAGTCCGCACAGTGATAGGTAGTGCTGCCTGGGAAGTTTCGTAAATAGTTGATTTTTGCTGCCACAAACATTGGCTGTAGCGTCACACGGGCATATTATGAAATTACCGGGATTCATATTGATGATCGTTTGCTAAAATTATTACGCCCGATCGCGCACAGAAATCGAATGAGTTTCTAATAATATGTCTAACCATTTACGATTTTTGACGCAAATAATTTCTTGTTCGTGTCCGGCTTATATTGAAATCGAGAGCATAGAGAAGGATATATATTGGTAGCATGTTTAACCTATCCTTATTCTACCATTGCGCTTAAAAAGAGAAATAGAAAGCGTCATGATAAATCTGTAGGAAGAACTCAGGGTTTCTCCGTGATGGGAATTTACCGCTGCTAGGGAAACGCAGTTTGTGGGTTTTTTTCTTGGTGTGTCCCGGAATATTTGTAATTCAGCGTCCTCGAATATTTCCAGATTCTCCGACGTCACCAACACCACAAACATCCATCCCTGGGCCTTTAGCCTTATATATATATATATATATATATATATATATATATATATACTTTCTGATTACGGGCCTAATTGTCAACTGCCTCTAACCACGGACACAAGTTAATTAGCCCGCATCCGTGAAATTCAGTGTGCCAATATCTTTAATTAATAACCAATTAAGATATATTATCGACATCAATCACGGCACAAATTGATATCACTCACCTGCTCAAATCCCGCAGGCTTGAGCCAACACCTGAAATAGCACTGATTTCTCGTGCCTGTTTTAAATTGCTCCACTCATAGTACTGAATACCTTACACACAACATACACCTTCGCCCTCGTCAACTTATGAAGTTTCTAGTGGTTGGCGTGATTTTTATTTTTTACTTATTTGTCTTAAGAATACCAGTTTGATATGCTGGTATCAACAACTTCGATAATTAAGGTTTTTACAGGGGGTCACCAGCACTTACTGTGCCTAGGGCAAGGCACATAAATGCAAATTTAAAATTTGAATATAAGATTGACAGTTAGTTTGGCCCATGGACTGAGAAGGAGTGGTGCTCTACTGGCACCATGGTTTTTCACTTCACCAGCACGAGCCTATCCTCTGAAGGAAAGAGATACACGACACTTCTCGCCTGATATATATTTGGTCGCTTATGGGTGCCGTGACTACGGCCAATCGTGGGGTGGATCCGCTTCTTGAGGAAGGAGTTCTGGGTCCAGTAAGGCGACGTACTCCAGCCGTGTGACGTGGCTAGCGGGAATCCGTTGTGGATCCAGGCGAGAATGTATTTGTAGTGTGCTATCCGCGGATGCGGTGATAGTATGGTTTAATTATGTTGTCTCGAAAGAGGCAGTCCCTGGGAGGGTTACTGCGTGTGGAGCCGTGGGGCTGAGTGAATGTCCAGGACTTCTCACGTGGGTCTGAGAAAGGTCCAGATTTCTGGGCTCAATGGCTTCGGATTGAGGAAGGTGGTGGTGTTTGTGTGTTGGCTTCGTAGTTTCTTCTGTACGGGAGAGAGGATTTGGGTCACTTGTTCAAGCACAATAAAAGAGGGAGAACAGTCGCTGCACAAGCCAGGCTGCGAGCTAACTGCTAATTAACAGGATTGCCTCGGAACGAGGAGTCTCTATGCAGGTACCCCAACCGTATTCTGGCGCCCGAATATGGCCGAAGGCAATCGCAACATTGAGTAAATCGTATGGACAATCATGAAATTCCCAGGTGCAATTTTTCCCATTTCTCTAACCCAAGACTATGCTCAGAGTACTGCTTGATACAGAGTCGTTACTGGATAAGACGACGTACGAAAGGTTTGGCTGATTTTATATGAGGTTGCAGCCAAGTACTCTAGGGTACACTTAATAGAATACACAAGTAGCTTAGGATTGGCAGTTGTTATATTAGGACAATTTACACTAAGCAAACAGTCAAGGAATGTCTGCACTAATCATAACTAAGACTATAGTTGGCTGGATCAAATGCTAGCTTAACCCCTTTGAAAAATATCAGGGGGCACCACAGAGCTTCAACAGCTAAATTACGAGTATCTAAGCCTGAATTAAATGTTACTCTTGAGCTAATAATTGAGTAATACAAGAACCATAAGGTTGTTCTCGGTTATCCAGAGGGGGAATTAATTTACCTAGCTAATCAGGAACACCTGAAGGCACAATGCCAAAAATCGTAATAATTGAGGACACACTAAGAACTTAATTAGAAGATAGCAGGCAAAGAAAGGGAACACACATGACAAGGATGGCGCAGAATATTTTGGCATCCTATTGATTATATTGAACAACATCACTTCTGGCGATCGACTCTAAAAATGACCATGTGTGCGAGGAGAATATGCAGCATAATGACAACAGGAATTTGCAGGTTGAACTAATACTCCAACCCAGGGAACTAGGGTAATTTTGGAGTGAAATTTGAGGAATTGGTACTTTGGAATATTCAAACAATTTTCAGAAATGAACTAACTTTAGACAAAAGACTCATGAGGTAGTAACATCATGTAACACTAAGAGCACAACACTCTTAGAACCTTGGCACAAGAGATATGATAAAAATAAAGGTGAGGTCTCTTATTCTCTATAAATCAGATGAGCAAGAATTGTTTCTAAGCACAATGGAGTAATTAGCACAACGAAGAAAAGCAACAACGGAGCTGTGATAGCTTAATTCTGGCTTCCAAGAATAATTGCCTCTACAACCTCAGGAATTTTATTTGCTAAATGCTAATTTAATAGCAAAAGTTTCTAAGTTACTACATGAACTGAGTTCCAAATAACTTGACTTAACATGGATTCCCTAAACATTATTCACGCTAAGAATCAATTACTAGTGGCAAAAATCAATTCAAATTACCAGCAAATTTAACTGTCCAATTTAATTAGATAAAAGGGAGAATCGGATAACTTAGTGAAGAGATAAAACAATTGCATAATAAAATCGACTCACATTACCAGCAAATTTAACTGTCAAATTAATTGAATGAAAAGGAGAACGGATAACTTAGTGAAGAGATAAAACGATTGCATAATAAAATCGACTTACATTACCAGCAAATTTAACTGTCAAATTAATTGAATAAAAAGGAGAACGGATAACTTAGTGAAGAAAATGCACGACAGTAAATAAAAACAATTTCCAAGTGGAATCCAAATTCAGGTTGAACTTGATCTCACTGGTTTTTGTGGTGGTAAAAACTCCTGACTAAAAATGTCTCGGCACCTAAGTTTGCCCAATACTTTTGAGCTATCAAAAATAATAATACTAGGCACAATGGAATAACAATCGTATCTTCTCGCTCCTAAAGCACAAGGCGTTATTGACATTAGGATTATGGCTTCCGAGAAGTTGAAGCGGGAAAGGTGACGCCATAACTAAGGAACAAAGCTAAACACACTGCTCGTGACATACTAATGACATGACTAAGTCTTGACAACCTGGCATACTCACGGAACGATTGTACCCAATATTTAACCATAAAGCACACGAGACACAGAATATAGTGATTAAGAATCTCACCCGAAGAGACAAGGAAACACGTGAAACACGCACACCGAGTCAGTTTGTAAAAGTGAGCTTGTTGGCGACGAGTGTTGCCACGGTGCGTCTCTGAGAGGTCTCTTACTTTCTTGAACTGAATTCTCCAGAAACATTTTTTGGTACACATTTTTACTAGATTATGGGTAATGTTGAGTAAATTTCTTACTCTAAAAATAATAGGAGTGATTATTATGCGATACTTGGATTTTCAGATGGATGTTTTAATTATTCGTAATTTTTGGCTGGTAAGAGGCTGGAATCGTTCACTACAAACTTGCCGGAGCCGTTTGCCTTCACGGACTGCGAACCATCTTCAGCCAAGTTCTTCAGTAAACAAGTCTCGGCGGTCCGGACCGGCTCCTTCAAATAAACCAGACAAAGCTGAGTTTCCTACTGTGTTGTCATTCTCTCTAACGCACACAATCAATTTCTGATTCACCAAATTGGCTTACATTATTATCTTGTTTTTTTTATGGAAAATGTTGGTTAACTAGTGACGTAAAACCTGAGAAGGATAAAAAACTTTTCCATCTTCGGTTTCTCTCATCTGTTATTGCAAAAAACATCATGTTGAGTATACATGACGCTTAATTTAGACATTTAATTCACAAAATTGTGTTTCAAATTACTTTTCCTGTAAGTAACTGTCGTTTTATCGAGAAACTTTGATGAAATAGTGACGTGTAACGGGGAAGAGAGAAAAAAATTATTGTAAATGTGAAATATTGTAAAACTGAACGAGTAAAATGTGAAACCCTGTACATGTCTGAAACTATAGACCTTTACGAGGGCTCTGTCATACTCTCTGTCATACTACTGTAATACTAAAATTTTACTATCAGTGAATGTGTTTGCTACCTGTGGAACTGCGAAAAGAAAAAAATAACTTTTGTCTTATATCTGCTTAAAACAGTGCAATTTAAATACGAAGCTAACAAAGCAGTGCTAGCAACACGAAGGAAATGGTGTGCTCTGCCCAGTCTCGACCTATAGGCCTGTCTGTCTGAAGTGTCCTTGTCCCCTCAATCACCCCTCACCGAACCCGTTCACTCCCCCCCCCCTCTTCCCGTACCCCTGCCTCCCGTCTCTCTGACTGTTCAGAGCATGGCAAATCCTGATGAACTTTTTCGCTCCAAGCAACCAGAGAAATTACGTTTGATTTGATGAATTTTTGGTAATTTCTAACATCTCAGTGAAGTTTTTGTTCACTTCCTACGTGGCCAAGACGAAAAATGTGCACGGAAGAATTATTGTGTTTCGTACCTCCGTTTCCCTACTGACACCGAATAGTTTAAAACATCATAGCTATACAATTACAACGCACGATGCATCACTACAAGACTCGCTTCGCAGGCCGGAAAGTGCCGTTCTCTGCACAAATGTTGCCATACACAACATCCCGAAAAAATGGTTCTCTCAGGGGCAAAAATACGACCTTACCAAGCAAAGTGCCTGCAAGCAGGGGACCTACATCCTCTCACGCACAAGATTCTAATGCTCAAAAGACGGGAGACTTGTTAACAGCTGCCAGTAACCCCGTCAAAAAATGTGTGTCACCTTCAGAAGCAACGTCAGTGAAGACAATGCAACCAATATCGCCGGATGAGGGAAAACATATCTGCCAAACCTCCAGCAATCATTTGAAGGTTCGAAGCAGTGAAGTCTCAGCCGCAGCACCACAACCACCTGCTCCTCTTCTGAACAAGCATAACAGCATGCCAGCTCCCCAGCTCTGCGTTGTGGGAAATTCCACAACTTCATTTTCATTTTCAGTTTTATTTTCATTAATAATCGACGAGGAACAAAGTCGTACAAGTTTTTAATATTTTATTAAGGAGCCGTACAAGGTAGTTTATACCTTTAGGCCTTCAGAGGTGAACACATCTGTTCATAAGTAGTTTTCAGTTTCAAGTTTCAAGTTTCAAAGTTCAATAGTGTGCGACAGTTGCTCAAAGACAGTAGGAAGGATGCTTCGCAGCGTCAAGGCACGGAAACAACAACCGAGCGGCATCTCAGCAGGGCAGAGCAAGGTTTGCTTTACCAGAAACGTTGCCGCCAGAGCGTGAAGCCAGAGTAAGAGGCCACATGCCGACCTGAAGCGAAACAACAACAAGGTAAGTTCAGATTAGGTACAAAAGAACAAGACCAGACTCAAAAGTACCATTGTCAGAAAACAATTTCAGAATATCAATGTAGACAACACACCTACACGCACCCGCAAGGCCTAGGTGAAGTTGCACGTCAGAGGTGAGGAAGACGAGACGCTGGACTGAAGAAAGAAAACTGCCAGTGGAGTGCCCCCGGTGTCAATGGCACGGAACGTAGAAATCATACTGAAGACAAACAAGACCAAGTTAAACGAACGGTACAACCAAAATAACTAACAAATAGAGCAAACAAAAACAAACAAATTCAAATGAGTCAGAATCAATATCGACAAATTAAGCCTGCATTATTCACCCAAGTTTATTGCCACACTTGGTGAGTATAATACCACTTTTAGAAGAATGTTAGGAAATTTAGAGGAAAACAGTCAAAGGCAGGTGTTCAGGTAAGGACAGAAAGAATAGTTCAAGGTTTTAATTCGGTTGAAAGTCATAGGCCCAGAGGAAATAAATTATTGAACAGCTCAAGGATGAGAGGTAGCGCATCCAAGTATTAGGAGCTGATGTTAAAGAATTTAGGTTCACTGAGATATGAGCAAAGCTCAATCTCTAATATAGTACGGCGAGATGCCGTTAGTTCAATTCAAGTTCAATGGGATTTCAGCAAAGCTCGATCCCTACTAGTAGCGGCACTATGCCGTCAATTCAATATTTAAAGTTCAATGTTTAAAACCCTGAACACCTTTAAGAGATTTAAATAACCCAAAAATAAGCAAAAACTGAATAACAGCCACAGTCACGCAAACATAAAAATAGTTGAAACACAGAAGCAGCAAGAAATTAGAGATACTTAGGTATTGTGACAAATTAGAGGGTTGACACCGGGAGGACGACTCCAATGCAGCAACAGACCAGCGCTCACCTTAAATCCTAATCAAAAACTGAAAAACTCCACCGAAATTAGTTCCCACTGACTGTAAACGACCGAAAACAACCGAAAGAAGCAAAGCGACTCGCCCAACTTCACAACTTCACGCCACTGTTCCGACTGACGAGTGCACCCCGCGAGCATGTGGGCAGGGTTTTCACGCGAGGCGACTCAAATTACCCTAACTGAAGGGTGTTGATTACCCCAGATTACCCTAAAACAGCTCATCTTGACATATGATCTATAAATTAACTAAAAGGTAAATGGCCTGGTTTCCAGAGCTCCGTCAGTATGAATTAGCACTGTGTTACATACTGCATGAGCGTCAGGAGGGAAGGCCAGTTGATCGGCGTTAGAATGCTGGTTCGATATCCCAGACGATATCACGTACAAGATGTGTTCCAAATACCTGTCGAATTGTTTGATGCCCGCTGTTTTCCAAGGCGCATCTTTTTCAGCGACTCCTGATCTGGGAATTTTAATATCATCAAATCTAAAAAAATCTTACACAATGAGATAGGTAGGTGGTGCTTAGCTAAAACTGCACCAACTTTCAGTTCCGCTTTCCGAGCACGATTTTCGAGAGGAACATTGGATAGCACGTAGCTGGAAATTGCTGTTTTTTTTGCTACCATGGATCGTAGTTTGTGTCTCTGAGAGAACGACGCTTGATCTCCGATTTCCCACAAGTAATATCAGTCTAACAAACCTTAAAATATGCCACATCCTATTGCTCTGTTGATTTTGATGATTTGGCTAACCATCCATCAAACCCAGGTTCCGATGTCCACGAATCTTCAAATTTCTGCTGATAGTTTTTAGCTTTCAAGTGGATCTTTCCTTTTTTCGAGGTGGTGTCGTTGGCTCTTCCTCACTCGGTGCACGATTATCTGCCATGCTGCGAGAAATGCAATATTATGTGTACCTATCCCCAATATAATTACCTATTTTTAATTTAATTTTTCATCCATTCACGCGCTTCAGCCATTCTTTCCACATACTCAATCTAACCTAACACTTTGATCTACTCTCTCTGATCCACTCTCTGGCTTTCCTCACACATGACCTTCGTCATATATTTTCATTACGGATTTTATCCAATCTTGTTACATCTCATCCCCTCAGGGGGATACAATTATTGTATCTATGGGAACTACTGCTCCCTGGGGGACAATGTCAGGGCACGAGCTGAGAGTTAGGTAGGCCTTTTTTTTGAAATAAATGGTTTTGTTATGTTAAGGACCACTATTTTTCGGTTGACTACTTTCCTGTTCTTCAGCACCTATTGCTTTCTTCTTCTACTTTGGTCTTGTTTCATGAACTTCTTTCACAACTTACTGTTTCTATGCCCTTTCTGCGTAGATTCCGCGTTTCCTTAACTCCATACTAAATGGTGCCTTCCTCCTTCCTCTCTTTGGATCGCATTTGTTTCTGGGTAGGGAGGCTAAAACTAACGACTAATCTAATCTAATCTGTTACATCACATATGCTTCCCAGAGACTTCGTTGCAATCACACTCACTCATCAACTCATAAAGTTGATCGTAAAGTAATCAAATTTATTCATTTCCCAAAGGGCGGGTGAGGAAATTCAGAGAATATTGGAAAGAAACTACCTTTCCTTTATTAATATGTATAAACTTGCACCAACACTCAGTGAAACCCTAGTGCTTCAATTTCGGTTGACGGAATTCCAAGCATGATCGCAGCCATACCAAATTCTACGTCCGTGTTACAGCGCCTAAGAAAGACAGTGAGAATACAAACATGTATTGCAAGTTTCAAGTTAAAAGCTGTAATTTTTTGTTTATATGAATTTTTTTAACTAAATTTTTAGCTTCTTCCTTTCGCCATTAGCACCTTTCAGAGAACCCTGTCTAAAACCCTCAAAGAACCCTCATAGAACCCTGTCTAAAATTTTTTGTTTGCATCGCTCCAATAACATGCTTCGTTGGCGGGCAGCATGGCTAAGGAATAGGACGCTTTCCATCTAATTAGCTGGCAAAATATCGGCGCTGTGAGGTAACTCTGCTGTTTAATTCAATGGCTATCACAAGAATGAACCTATTAATTATTTCTACGATGAAATATATTAGCTGTTGTATTTAAAAATACAACAAACATACCTGTCAATATTCTGTTGAAGCTTATAACCACTTGCGCAATCATAATAGGACAGTGACTTTCGTCGACTGGTTGTTGCTGACAGTCTGACACCAATCGAGGTTTTTATAAGCTAAATGCAACTCAGATTCATTTATCAAAACGAAGTGGACAAGAGATATTTTGGCTTCGTATCTTGACGCCGTCTTTCGTAAGCGATGCCTGATGACATTCAAATGTGCGACAGTAACCACAGCAGCAGTGCAGTTTTGTGAACACTAAATTCTGACTTGTTTCACTGCATTTCGTTCAAGTGGTGACCAGTAGGGTGCTTTTAATTGGCTTTCAATTTTCTATATTTCGTAGATTAGGCGGGTACTTCCTTCACAGAGCTCTGATTACCCTAGATTTGCCCATATTTTTCATTACCCTAAACATTACCCTAAGGTGCCCCTGATTACCCTAAAATGGGGTAATTACCCTGCTCGTGGAAACACTGCATGTGGGAGATTTTCCCACACACTCCCGGGGGCGGAAACTGATCAATTTATTTGATCCCTCATCCGCTCAAGACACCGCTCAGCCGCCACCCTTCTCGGCCTGGCCGCTTGCTCTGCAACCTGAGAAGAAACCCTAGGAGCCTGAAATCTTGTAATTTCATCAAGACTGAGTTTAAGAGGATACAATAACGAGATTGCGTAAACACCGGTAGTTTTATCGGGTCGCACAACCTCGACGGAACGAGTTTTTCCGTCGGTTCCAGTGAACAACTGGCTAACTCTACCTAACGACCACAGAGGCCTAGGTTTTGTTGTAGACGAGATAAGGACAATATCTCCAATTTTAGTGGTATCCTCCCATTTAGGCTGATACACGTCTTTATTAGTGTCACGAAGCGAGAGCAAATATTCCTCGTACCACAGTTGTTTAAACCTGTCTAAGGCGTCTTCTCGCAATTCCAAGGTCTTTTTTAACTCCTCTCTAGAAGGAAGGTTGGGTTCACCCGTAAAGGTTGAACCAAAGGAAAGACTAGAATTATCAGTAGCACCGAACTTCACAAACGAGTTTGGCGTTATGAAAGCCTGAGAAAGATCGTCAGTATTCAAGTAAGTTAAAGGCCTACTGTTTATAGCATTCTGAACATCGGACAAAATTGTCAAAAAAGCGAAATATTCCATTTTACTTCGGCCAATGCACTTATAGAGACAACTCTTCACAACTTTAATTAACCTCTCCCATGCACTGCCATACCATGCCGAATACAAGGGAATTTTAATATGCTTTACGTTATTTTTAACCAAGTAATCCGAAATTAAATCGTTAGAACTAGATGAATTCAGCAAGTCGGCAGCTTGTTTAAACGAGGGTGCGTTATCGCTATATAACGCTGTAGGTACACCATACCTCGAGCTTAACCTTATGAAAGCTGAAAGAAAAGAGTTAGTGGTCATATCAGGCACAAGTTCTAAGTGAATGGCTCTGACGCTGAGACATGTAAAGATAATTAGATACATTTTAGTGCCAGTCTCACCCAACTTTACGTTAAAGTGTCCAGTGAAGTCGACACCTACATGTTGGAAGGGCTTTATGAAGTTCACTTTTCCGCTGATGTAATCAGTGGGTTTAGGATAACGGAACGCTACGGCATTGTATCTTTTACAAAGTATGCACCGTTTAATTACGGCTTTAACTAACGGCCTGGGCTTAGGCAGCCAATAGCCCATGTTCCGCAGCGCGTTCAAGGTTGACGAGACACCCAAGTGCTTACATTTCTGATGACAATGTTCTATTACCAATTTAGTTAAGAAGCTGTCTCTGGAAAGAAGAATTGGGTTAGTAACATCGTACGATAAACTAATGCATTTTTGCAGACGACCTTTGGATCGTAATAGGCCGTCATCATCTATGAACAAATTTAGATTTTCAACTAATGCGGGCGTAGCGACGCGGGCGGAGCCAGCAAGGAATTTTAATTCAGGTTCGAAATGTCGAGCCTGCTCGATTTTCAGCCAGTACAAGCGAGCTTTTGCTCTACAATCTAATTGAGAGACTGACTCACGTCTGCAATTGCTTGCAAATTTGAATAGTTTGGCAGTTACACTAATCAATTTGTCAAGGCTACTGTATTTATCAACAGGAAACACGGGCATTGCAATACCCTCTCTCTCTGCCTGAGCAGTACAGATAGCTACGTACTTGGATTTTACGGGCAGGCAATGGAGAGGAGATTCAGGCCAGATTATCTGATCATGAGACAAGAATTCAGGGCCATGCTTCCAAAGATTCAATTTTTTATTCATCTCGTTAATTGTCAGGCCTCTCGTCAGTAGGTCTGCTGGGTTCATTTCCGATGGGACATATTTAAATTGACATTCAAGGCCATGTTGTTGCAAAATCAAGTCTCTAAATCTGAGAATGTCTTTAACTCTATTATTGGCGAAGAGATTCTTCGTCTTGACATGGCCATTAAAAATCCAAGATAGCACAATTTGCGCATCAACACCAAAGGTTATGCTCGTTACTCGAGTGTTCAAGGATTTGAGCACATTAGGTAAACACTTCAAAGCAAGGAAGACAGCTAGAAGCTCTAGCGTAGGGAGAGACTTTGTTTTCATTGGGGCAATTTTATTTTTAGAGAAAAGCAGATTAGAGCGATACGAACCTCCGTCCGACACAACGGCGTAAATTGCACAACCGTAGCGAGTTTTGGAGGCATCTGTGAAAACTACCAAGCGCACGCTTCCATCGGAAGCAAACACCTGGCGCTCGAAGGCGAAGGAGCCTAAATGCTCTAATTCCCGACGCAAGGAAAACCACCTGGCCTTCAAGTCGTCTGGCAATTCCGCATCCCACGCGATTCCGAGCCTCCACATATCTCTCATTAAGGTCTTCCCTTTTACAGTTATTGGGCTCATGAGACCCAAGGGGTCAAAACATTTAGCGATGCAAGAAAGCACGAATCTTTTGGTAATTTTAGGAGACTCTCTGTTGGAAGGCGGAAATGCAATTCGAATGCGGTCAGTTTCAAGACAATAATTATAGCCTAACACTTTCACCTCAGTATCTGCATGATCACTGGCTAAGCCATCTTGCAAGAAGGCGTTCTGCAATTGAGGGGCATTAGTACACCATGATCTAAGGTCAAACCCTCCTGACTTCATACGTTCAAGCGCAGTTGCGCAGAAATTTTCAAGTTCTTTTTCATCGTTACCTGTAATAAAGAGATTATCTACATACATGCAATAAGTCAGGAAATGGTTACACATGTCGTCAGGAAATTTCTCAAGATGATGTTTAATGACATAATTTAAGATGAACGGACTTGCTATGAACCCGAAAACTATAGTAGTGTAACGGTAAAGGACCAATTTTCCCCCTCTTTTCCATAGCACACAGAATTTGTCACGGTCAGACTCAGAACTAAGCTTAATCTGAAGGAAAGCTCTCCTGATGTCAGAAAGCACAAGATATTTATCTTTACGTAAATTAATTAACAAGTTGAACAGATCACTCATCAGATCAACCCCAGGAAAAGAAGCCTCATTAAGGGAAGGGCTATCATTGGTTTTTAAGGAACAGTTGAGGACAGGGCGCACCTTGGTTGTACTTGGGGAATCCCTAACGACTTCCCTGTGAGGAATAAAAACCCTCGCCCCAGTTCTAGAGGAATCCAAAGGAATTTCCTCAATGATGCCCTCTTCCAGCTGCTGCTGAAAGACTGCATCATATTCCCCATAAAGGCCCTTTTTCTCAAGTCTGTCAACTACTTTATTCAACACTGCTCTAGCTACAGCGAAATTATCAGGCACATCTGAGATTCTCTCATTCCACAGCAACTTCACGTGATACTTTCCATCCGCAAACTGAATGTCATTTTTAAATTCTGCAACTTTCTCTTGGTCTGAGAGTGCAGCTGGTTCATCATTAGAAATGCCTATGGATTCTAGGCAAAATATTTTATCAAGGTGACCTTCTACGTCACTCTCTTTCAAAATGCTATGAATTGGATCAGGTCGCGAAGCGGATGGATTGAGCACGAAATTGACAGTGGAACTCAAGGTTCCCAGAGAAGTTTGCATCTCTGCATAGAGAGAGGAAGCTTGATCTCTGGTCAAGAAGCCCTCAACGTGCCCAAATGGAATAATTCCATTACCGCAATGAAAAGCGGATCCCTTCATACAGGAAATCATTGTCAAGTTAGGTAAATACGGCAGGACATCAGTGCCAAGGACACCTTCAACATTAACCGTATCAGAGGTTTGCGACAGAAAGGAATCGAGCAAATTGTACCCAGTCGATAAGTTCGTGACAGCTTTACCTAAATAAGCAACGTCTAACGACAATTTTAACGAGTCATCGACAAGAATGGGCAATTGCACTTTCGTGTCTGGGGAAAATTCCAGACCCAAACTAACCTCAGAGAGCTCTTTCGTTCCTTTCTCTAGGAATGTATTAACACTGTAAGTCATTGTTTGACGGCCTGGAGGAAAGTTCATTTCATCAAGAACGGTACCACTAATATAGGACCTCTGGGAGCCAGTGTCCAGCAAGAAACGCACAGGAGTAGCAATATTGCCACGACTCACGTTAAGAGAAATCGTGGGCAAGATATACAGCGATTTTGACTCGACTGACGAGTTCAGGCACAAATTAGTTTTAAGGTCACGAAACTTCCCTCTAGGGCACAAGGCTGCAATGTGTGAATTACGCTTACACAAAGAGCATTCAAAGTCAAGTTTCCCGGGACACTTCTCCCTGGTATGTTTCGTGCTGGTACACTGGCCACAAATTTTAAGTTCATTACACCTATCTACTCTACTCTGGTAAGAAGGATAGGCTTCACAGTGAAGCATGTTATGGCTCATGCTTGAGCAAAATTTACAGGTTCTCTTATCAAAGTTAGACAAAGTTGAATTAGCAAACACCTGTCTAGGTGGGAGCAACTTCGGTTTCACTCCAGCATCAACCCTAGTACTCGATTCACGAGTAGTTTTATCGGTTGATTTAAGAAAAGGAGTACTTTTAATTCGGAGAGTTTCGATAACCGAAACGTAGTTGTCAAAAATGTCTGTCAGAGACGGATAGTTGTTCAACTTTGTGACCAACGCATGCTTGAATGGATTAGGTAATTTGGCGAAAATGATACTGCTGACTGCGATACCTGCTACACGTTCTCTTTAAGATATCACAATCGTTTACACGCAAATCTGCCAAAATACTTCTCACCTCACTCAAGAACATCTTAGTTTCTTCAAATGAAGAATCAAATTTACATTTCAAGTTAACTAATTTGATGCACAATTTATTCACTAGGGCATCCTTATTCAAAAATTCTTTTTCCACTAGCTCTAGAGCAACACAGTAATTCTCGTCGGTTATGCTTAGATGCTCAACAAGCTTAAGGGCATAACCTGACAAGAAACTTTTAAGGTAAGTCAGCTTTGCTGAGGAAGACAAATTGTCACGATGGCCGACGGCATCATTGAATTGAGTTAAAAATGAGAAGTATCTCATATGGGCTGCCCCTTCCCCATTGAAAGTTCCACATTTTAATTCAGGTAATTTAACCTCTTGCACAAACTGCCGTGGCGTACTAGACGACTCTGTTTTGGTACTGGCATCCAAGTCATTCATCATTACTTTTAATTTGCATTCAACATCGGATGCATAGTCAAATTGACTTGAAGCTTCTACCTCTACGGAGTCCCCATCCACCGAACTAGACAGCATTTCATCTATAATTTTCTCGTCAAAAGCTCTCACCTGATCCAGAGACCGCCGGATCTCTTCACAGCAGATGCGGAGATGCACAGCGTCCCGGTCCGTCACAGCCAGCGCGGCACGCTGGAGGCCCCTGGTAATCTTGGCGCGTTACACGCTACGCTGTTTCGCCAGGGAGGGCTTGGTCATGGTTACGGATTACACAGAAAGGAGATAGATAAGATAGATGATAGTCAAAGCGAAGCAAGAGGAAGTTAAAGTTTATCGAGCAACCGTCTTGTCATTAAACTTGGTATTAAATTGTGGGAAATTCCACAACTTCATTTTCATTTTCAGTTTTATTTTCATTAATAATCGACAAGGAACAAAGTCGTACAAGTTTTTAATATTTTATTAAGGAGCCGTACAAGGTAGTTTATACCTTTAGGCCTTCAGAGGTGAACACATCTGTTCATAAGTAGTTTTAAGTTTCAAGTTTCAAGTTTCAAAGTTCAATAGTGTGCGACAGTTGCTCAAAGACAGTAGGAAGGATGCTTCGCAGCGTCAAGGCACGGAAACAACAACCGAGCGGCATCTCAGCAGGGCAGAGCAAGGTGTGCTTTAACAGAAACGTTGCCGCCAGAGCGTGAAGCCAGAGTAAGAGGCCACATGCCGACCTGAAGCGAAACAACAACAAGGTAAGTTCAGATTAGGTACAAAAGAACAAGACCAGACTCAAAAGTACCATTGTCAGAAAACAATTTCAGAATATCAATGTAGACAACACACCTACACGCACCCGCAAGGCCTAGGTGAAGTTGCACGTCAGAGGTGAGGAAGACGAGACGCTGGACTGAAGAAAGAAAACTGCCAGTGGAGTGCCCCCGGTGTCAATGGCACGGAACGTAGAAATCATACTGAAGACAAACAAGACCAAGTTAAACGAACGGTACAACCAAAATAACTAACAAATAGAGCAAACAAAAACAAACAAATTCAAATGAGTCAGAATCAATATCGACAAATTAAGCCTGCAATAACTCACCCAAGTTTATTGCCACACTTGGTGAGTATAATACCACTTTTAGAAGAATGTTAGGAAATTTAGAGGAAAACAGTCAAAGGCAGGTGTTCAGGTAAGGACAGAAAGAATAGTTCAAGGTTTTAATTCGGTTGAAAGTCATAGGCCCAGAGGAAATAAATTATTGAACAGCTCAAGGATGAGAGGTAGCGCATCCAAGTATTAGGAGCTGATGTTAAAGAATTTAGGTTCACTGAGATATGAGCAAAGCTCAATCTCTAATATAGTAAGCGAGATGCCGTTAGCTCAATTCAAGTTCAATGTGATTTCAGCAAAGCTCGATCCCTACTAGTAGCGGCACTATGCCGTCAATTCAATATTTAAAGTTCAATGTTTAAAACCCTGAACACCTTTAAGAGATTTAAATAAACCCAAAAATAAGCAAAAACTGAATAACAGCCACAGTCACGCAAACATAAAAATAGTTGAAACACAGAAGCAGCAAGAAATTAGAGATACTTAGGTATTGTGACAAATTAGAGGGTTGACACCGGGAGGACGACTCCAATGCAGCAACAGACCAGCGCTCACCTTAAATCCTAATCAAAAACTGAAAAACTCCACCGAAATTACTTCCCACTGACTGTAAACGACCGAAAACAACCGAAAGAAGCAAAGCGACTCGCCCAACTTCACGCCACTGTTCCGACTGACGAGTGCACCTCGCGAGCATGTGGGAGATTTTCCCACAGCGTCAACAACAACGCTCCGAACTGTCCGCCAGCGGCGGGGACACAAACACCATCCTCATCAGTGGTACAAGAAAAAATATTTTTTACTAATAAGGGCATTTCAAGCGTCGTAGACTTTTCTCATTCTCCAGATAATATGTTCGATAATTTTCGCGCACAAACCGATCCTGGCAGTAAATTACCCCAGAGCGCAAGCTGTGAAAACAAAATAAAATTTCCAGTACACAGCAATAAAAATAACACTGTTGCTTCTTTTAATGGCTACTTGCACCCGCTTCAAATAACAAGCTCTCAAAAAATTCGTGAAATTATTCACAATTTGTCTCTAACAACAGCGTTTTTCAATAAATCCCTAAGACAACGTGAGCCTCCTAGCCCGTCGTCGATTTTCTCTACAGTATCAAACATTCAGAACCTAACCGAACAGCTTTTTGCTTTAAATTCACATATAAGTTCTCAAGACCTTGCACCTGTGGTACCTGCTAGTATCTCTTGTGAAATAGACTCCAATTGTCGAGAACCTTACGACACTTTGCTGCTAGGTGATAATATCCTAAGCACGATCAGAAGAAAGGACATCGATCGCTCGTGCTGGATCAAAACTGTTCCATCAGGGCGCTTCGATGACCTTCTCTATACTGTAAATTTCATGCCTAGATTTAAAAATTATATACTAAGTTTTGATGGTCTCTGCCACTCGCCCTCAGACCTTGCTCGAATCAAACAACAAATTGTAAGAAAGTACGCACTTTCTCGCATTTTTATTGCCAATGCTTGCAGTACAAACGAATTCAACAAAGCGAGGCATTTTTGCAAAAACCTGGGTTTAAACTTGATTCAATTTCAAACTTACCCAGATAATGAAAATGGTGACGCACTCAATAACTTTCAATGGCCTCGGACCCAGGAAGAGAACTTCTGTTTTCTTCAACAGCTTGCAATGAAATCAACATTGCGAATCACCGTGCCATATTGTCCTCGTTTCAACAAATGTCAAGCAATAAATGGAATTGTAGATCATTCCAATGAATCGAAAAATTCACGGAATGAGACAAATAGTCTCACCTTAGACTTTCAAAAAGAATATAAGCCTATGCACATCACTGCACATGGTACACCAAATCCTTCAAAATTGATTGCGTCATCAAGCAGAGGTCTGAGTAACTCACTCACCCACAGCATAAGGAACGTAAATAAGCCTGAGCCTTTCCCTGATTCGATCTCAGACAAATATAATGTCAGTACGAAAAATAAATTTGCGTTACTTGCAACAGACACAAATAGTGATTGCGACATGCCCTCCTTTTCAACCAATTCTCAATTTTCCAGTGAGTACGCAGGAACCAAGGAAAGTCAAGCGAATTCCGATATTCAAAACTATTCCAAAGAAAATCAAATTATTCGAAAAAAATCTGATGCCTCTGCCGGGCCTCCGTCGAACGACCAAACTAATACTGCTACCGAAAAATCAACAGTGAATCAAATTTGCACACGCGTTGCATACAAACTGGACGACTTGAAACGATCGCTCAAATTGGAGCCTGCTTACACTGTAGGTGACGGACACTGTCTCCTCCACGCCGTAACGACGCAGCTTGCTTCACAACAAAAATCGAAATGGAATTATATATCTCTGAAAAAAGCCATCAAAACTGAGAGCTCCAGAAAGGACCAGTATGCAAAATTCGTTGACAAGAACAGTGGCAGTTTCGAACAACTCATCGATAAATACATCGATAGAAAAGTCTTCGATCACGCAGTTTGAGACCTCATACCCCAAATACTTTCTAATGTAACGAGAACACCAATTCACGTATTTGATGAAAGAGACAATGGGATATGGAAGACGACAATCTCCCCTACATCAAATGCTCTGATAAACTGTCCTCCCGTAAACATACACCGGAAACAGGACCACTATAGCGCCCTCTTGAAAATGCGTGATGAAAATCCTGTTGCTCCCTCCCCCATTTTGTGACTAAATAACAGTGATCAAATTGAATATGAAGCTGAAATCACAAACAATGAACGCGGCAATAAAGACCTAGAGACGAATACTAAATGCCCTGCTAGACCTAAAAAATGCAATAACTCCACTAAAGATCTGCCTATTGAGGTAAATAATATCAAAATATTGCACATAAATGCTCGCAGCCTCAATGGTAAAATGGATGACGTACGAGTAATGTTGATCACTAACGATATCGATATTTTATGCGTATCTGAAACATGGTTCGATTCACGAGTCGAAAGCTCATATCTCAGCATTACCGGGTACAAATTGTACCGTTAAGACGGAGTCAAGAGTAAGAGAGGTAGCGGTTCATGCATTTTCATCAAATATGTCTACTCTACATCCTTAGTTCCGATAAAAGAAAAATGCGAAGACACAGAAATGGTTTGGCTCAATGTTCAAGTAAACAAACACAAGTCTTTCATTATCGGCAGTCTTTACAGACATCCGTCAGCATCTCTTCGTCCAACATTAGATTTCATTGAAAATACGCTTAGATCAATCTCTGCAGCCAAAAAGTCTTTCTATGTTTTCGGAGGTTTTAACGTGGATCTGACAAATAAAAACAATCAGCTAAGCAAGATGCTGCACAGACTTAATCTTTCTCAAATGGTCCAAGAACCAACGCGAATTACCAACACTTCTAAAACTCTTCTTGACCTAGCAATTACCAACAATCCCTAAGCAGTACCCAGCACAGAAATCTTACCGTCCTTTTCTGATCACCATTCGGTAGAATGCCAAATCAATATTGCAAAAGAGAAACAGAAATCTAGTTACATTACATATCGCATGAAAAACCACTACTCCCCTGAAATATTTCAAGAAAAGCTATTAGACAGATGGAGTGAATTTCAAGGTATGGAAAACACCGATGATGTCAATATACAAGTTTCGCTTTTCAACGAAAATTTCGTATCAGCTCTTAACGAATGCGCACCTTTCACTACGAAGAAAGTCAAGCCAAGAATTTCTAAATGGATAACAGATGAGATAAAACATTTGAGCAGAGCTAAAAGAAATTTGCAGCGTGAGTACAAACTGAATAAATCAGACAGTACGTGTCGAAAATAATATAAAGATCATGAGAAGATCCTACGAAGAAAAGTTAAGGAAGCAAAACGGGACTACTTCCACAAAGAACTCTTGGCGGCAAAACAAAACCCTAAAAGAACTTGGGAAATCATTAGAGAAGCTGCTCAGTATAAAAATTCAGACTGCAAAAGCACTTTTGACAACCCCTCAGAAATGGTGAATGACTTTAACACTTTCTTCTCAAAAGTTGGCGAAGATGTTTTCAATGAAGTATCCAGGACAGTTTCAGACACATCTACAGAGGCAAATCTGAGCGATGTTTCATCCCCAAATAGTAGCAACAAGTGGAGACCAAAGCCAGTTAGCGTCATAGAGATACGAAAAATCTTATACTCACTAAAGAATACTAAAGCGACTGGACATGATGGCATAAGCCTCCAACATATAAAAGACAGCTTCCCTGTCACAGCACCCTTTATTCGCTTGATAATAAATACATCTATAGTCACAAACAAGTTTCCCGACCAATAGAAACTATCCATAATTAAGCCACTACATAAATCTGGTGATATCGACATAGCGTCAAACTACAGACCAATCAGTCTCCTGCCTGTTATGTCCAAAATATTAGAAAAAGTAATAACAAACCAGCTCTCATCTTACATAGACGAGTCACATCTACTGCATCGCAATCAATATGCTTACAGGAGGAATACCAGTACTCAGGACGCCCTGTTAAACATAACAGAAAAAATTTACAATGATATTGACCAAAAAAATTAACTCTCTTACTATTGCTTGATCTCTCCAAAGCTTTCGACAGTGTTGAGCATAAGAAACTTTTACGAAAAATTTCAAACCTCAGAATAGACACTCAGTGGTTTGAAAGATACCTACGAAACCGCTCTCATGCAGTGTGCTTGAATAACAAAATGTCATCATTCATACCAAATAATTTTGGCGTTCCTCAAGGTTCAATCATCGGCCCACTCCTATTTTCAATTTTCATCAACGATTTCCCCACCATGCCGGCAAACACAAAAATCTCAATGTATGCTGATGACGTACCAAATTGACATGACAAGCTCAACAGCGGATTTAACAGAAACACAAGCCAACGCTGAAAACCTTCTGAGAAATCTGAAATTGTGGTATGACCATAATGGCCTCAAACTTAACGCAAGTAAAACGCAATGCATTATTTTTGGATCACAGAATGCGACTGAAAATTTACCACCATTCAAGCTAACATTTGGAGACGATACAATTAAACCAGTCGATAAGGTTAAAAATCTGTGTGTTTGGTTGACAAAAATATGACTTTCAATTCACACGTCGAAACAATGTGCAACAAAATTAACGGAACCTTAATGTTCTTTCATCGTATAAAGAACACACCTGACGAAAAATCTAGATTATTAGTGATTCAGTCTTTAGTTTTATCGCGTCTGAACTACTGCAGTCTTGTGTGGGGAGACTTACCTAAATGTCGTCAGGAAGAGTTGCAAAAATGTGTAAACTTCGCCGCCAAAGTGGTATGCAAAGGAAATTTCAATAAATACGATCATGTCACCCCTCTTTTAAGAAAACTCGACTGGATCCCAATACCGAACAGATTCATGATCCAGAAAGCTCGACGAGTATCCTCCTCTCTGTACCTCCCCCAAAGTAATGCAGAGGTGGTAAAATTTTTTCCATCTAATATCCCAAACGAAAGACCAAACCGGAGGAACGATGTTTTAGTCAGTTACCGTTCATCTAACGTGGGACAAAAAGCTCTCTCAGTTTCTGGAGCTTTTTTGTGGAACAAGCTTCCCCAGCATATCAAAAACTCTAAAACTGGAAAAGAATTTAGAGTAAATGCGTCACGTAATTTTGCATCTCTGTCATAGGGCCTGCAGCATCTCGGTGTGAACTTCCCATCTATCAGAAATTTTAATTTTTCCTGAAATTTTTGTTAGAAATTTAGAAACTATTTCATTTTACGTTTGCTAAGCGATTCGTATATTCATCTTACTTATTTCTGTCGACAACAATGAGCATCACAGCCGTCAGTTCAGTGCAGCAGAACGAACGTTCTTTCCATAATTAGGAGTATTTCCTCATCTTTATTTTGTTATTTCTTTCTCTTTTCTGTATTAATATTTAACGTCCGTATGACGAATATACCATGAAATACATTTTGTGTGTACACCAATAAACAGGTTTATAGATGTGAGGGTTGTGCAAAGCTTATAATGAATTAAATTTTTGGCTAACGTTGTCTCGCTATTTCAAAATCATTCTCGTAGATGTTTTCAATCGATTTTCGGCTGAGCTGGGGGGAAAGGGGTAATTTAAGCATTGCATTTAGTCTTATTTTTTTTCCGTGCGTTCAGCGCACACTAGCACTGAACTTTCAAATCGGAAAAAACTCTAAATTTCTGTAATTAAAATTATCATTTTGGATCAAGGCCTAATCTTCCTATATGTGCCAATTTTGTGAATATTCTCCACTCAGATGTGATATCCGGCCACAATGTTACTCCATTTTATCCCACGTACACATGTCCGTATAATGCTGAAGAGTTGTGTTGCTTCTTGACTATAACCTTATTTTTCTTAAAAATTTCTGTGAAGAAATTAAAAACCAGCTCATCAGCTCATTTTTATGTTCTTCGAAGTCTTCTCTTCCTTTTAGTTTTTTTTGCGAAAAATTTCTTAGGATTACATTGAGCTGAGCTGTCATTTTCTGTTTAGTAGATGGTAGGTTGCTTCTATCTTTTATCTTATATATGTATTTTTTTTCTAATATTTTATTTTCAATAAGTATATATATTAATATGTGTGTGTACGTGTGTTGGTATATATATGTATCTACATAAATAGATATACATGTTTCTATTTCGTTTCTTTACGCAAAAACCATTCGGTTAATAAATTTTATTGCAATAGCGAAATGATTCAAAAATAGATCTATCACTTCCCCAGAGGGCGTTTCTGTGAATCGGATTAATGTCATACATAATTAATGAAATAAAGTGCAATTTGAGCATATGAATCGTACTAAAATTATCTATCTTTCCGTATGTTGTACAAGCTGTGAATTTTGATATTGAATATATGTTTGTTTACCCATTTCTACCAATATTTTGTAGATATTTGTCCATCATGAGTGGTAACCGGCTTACACTGTATCTCTATTTTATCCCATGTACCCATGTCCGCATGATGTGGTGAATATCGAGAAGATATGAAATATGTTTTTGGTGGTGATAGGGCTTTGCATAGTTTTAGGGCATATTTTTCATTTCTCATTCAACTACCCTTGACAGAGATAGACTATTGGCAAGCCACGTGTGGTTTGTCTATTAGTACGCCTCGTATATTTTGTCTATTAATATGCCTCGTATGGTCTATCTATTTTGTACACCTCTGATAGCTTGTCTATTAGTACACCTCGTATAGTTTTCCTATTATTATTATGCCTCGTATGGCTTATCTATTTGTACACTTCGGATGGTTTGTCAATTAGTACTCCTAGTATAGAACTTTTGTTAGACTACTAGCATACCACGAATGGTTTGTCTATTAGTACGCCTCGTATATTTTGTCAATTAATATGCCTCGTATGGTCTATCTACTTGTACACCTCTGACAGTTTGTCTATTAGTACACCTCGTATAGTTTGTCTATTATTATGCCTCGTATGGCTTATCTACTTGTACACCTCGGATGGTTTGTCAATTAGTACTCCTCGAATGGAACATTTGTTTTAGGATGCCCTATATTTAAGAAACTTTTAAAAGCCAATATGTTGGCATGTATCTCATGTGACAACTTGGAAATAAACATTTTTTCTTTCTATCTTTCTTGTCCTCTGTCACGTAATCGAAAACCTCCTCGAGATCTTATGTTTGGAAATTGGTATCAACGCTAAAAGTATAACCAACCATCAAACATAAAATATATATATACATTCATCAATACCCAATTACCCCCCCCCCCCCCCCCCAATAAAACAACATGCAATTACCAGCTCAGATAATTGATACGAGAATATCCCTTAGTAAATTCAAAATAATTACTGTCGCATCAATATACTTACCACCCAGAGAACAAGTAAATATTGAAGAATTATTCACCACCCTGAAAGAAATGTCTAAACCAAATGTTATAATGGGAGATTTTAATGCCCACCATAGTGACTGGAGAAATATAAGAACAGATGAGAGAGGACGAACGATGCGAAACATTTTTGTAGAGGAAAACTTCAACATCATTAATGATGTTTCACCCACTCATATGTCAGGAACTATAATGGACCTCACACTCACATCCTCGGACATCACGTCGGATCTGAAGATTGATGTTCTGCCCTCAGTTTTAAGTAGTAATCACTTTCCTAGAATGCTCCCCTTTACAGTTCTGCAAGCAGATGGACGACTAAAAGCCTGACTTCCGGGCACGGCTAGTTCAAGTTAGTATGTAACCGACAGAGGCCAGTACACTGATACATGGGTACCAGAGTGTTTCTTTACTCCTGCCTTGGTAGTCTAAAGCTACTGAAACTGTAGTTTGACGTCACAGCTAAATAAACTTCATGTTATGTTGAAAAGAAACTACACAACAGAGAGCAAGAGAAATCGCAACGAAGAGCTTTAAAGAAGCCAAACAGAACTCCTAGAGAGAGTTCGTGTCAACTCTGAAGACCTCCACGCCAAGTGGTTATATATGAGAAACAATAGATACAATTCAACGAAGAGCAAAGAGGCAAATAAAAATGCTAAGTAAAGGAGATAACCATTTTTCAACCACGAGGGAAATCGCTCAGAAGCTAGCAGAGATTTTCGAAATCATATCTAGCAACGTGAACTATTCAGAACAATTTGTGCGATAAAAACAACTCGTTGAACAAATTCCCAACAACTTCATGAGCAACAATGAGGAACCATGTAAGAGACTTTTCACAATGCGGAGGCTTACATCCGCAATCAAAAGTAATGGAATTACAATACCAGGAGCAGGTAATATCAGCAACCTGATAATCAAAAGCATTTGCAGGCTTCACTCGCTTGACTGACAAAAAAAATGCGATGCCGCCTCTACTCATTCAACCTCCTTGGTGTAGCCAGTAATGCTGAAATGTGAACTTTCGACTCGTGAATCGAACCATGTTCCAGAAACGCATAAAATATTGATGTCGCTATTGATCAACATTGCTTCTATGTCATCCATTTTATCGTTAATTAAACGTCATAATTTAAAAAAATGAGCATCTAGGGATACTTTATTTACAATTCAAGCCTGATACACATCACGTACATTGGTTTTTCAAATGCCTTATAACTCACACCAGGACGCCATGACGCCTTCTCCCGGTCAAGACCGGTACCTATATCAGACACCTGGGAAGAGTGGAACATACAAATACCTTCCATAAAAAGGACTAAGGTTGGTAACACCCAGAGAAATTGTTTGATGAACAGTCTTCATTTACACCAACTGATGACCTGTTAGTGCCAAACTAACTCAACAAAAAGATATAACTGATCAAAGCATAAGATGTTAAATCAATATTTTGTTTCAGAACTCACTAGGGAGGCCTAAACTAACTAATAATTTAATCTTCAGAACTCTAAATTTGATTTTCACTATAAACACTTGAAAATGTATAATATATAACAATTTCCAACGCCCGATTACGTTAGGAAAAAACGAATGAAATGCAATTCTAGTTAATCTGTTTCACCCGAGATGCTTCATTAAAGTGTTGTTTTCTAATTTGTCAAATCGTAGTACATTACATTGTAATTCTAAATTGGTGTCGGTACAAAAGTCATACAAATTCGCGCCAACATATATTTGAAAGGTCTTTCTAAGATGTGAATGGCAACACTGGAAAACAATAACAAAAACGATACTGAACGATTCAATAGGAGCATAATACGGATTTTGTGTTGCTAAACTATAAAAATTGTCAGATTATTTTGTTTACAAACAAGAATATGAACAAATCTCATGTGTGGATTGTTGAATTTGTTCTCAGTTAATAGTTATTGTAATATTGAGTCCCGTGGGTTATTGCGGCCTACAGCCATTTTGGATGGTTTATTTGGGGGTATTTATCAAGTGTTCAAACACAGAAAGCTACAATTCTGCGTTGGAGAATCTTGTATCATATTTATAAGGTTACTCAAATAAAAAAAACAACTGAAAAATTATGTGCTGGTGGTCTCCAATAGACAAAAATTTTCAAGAACATTTTATTGAAAAGTATTTTGAACCCAGATCAGTGATGTTGGTATACATCGTCATGGTGAAATCAAGAACTTTTTGCCTAAAATACTCCTTAAATTTCCATATTGAGAGTTTTATAGAATAGAAAATTAGGCCAAGTGCATATTCTGTGAGTTTTCTGCAAAATATGTCATACATTTTTTCTGATTTTCTGTTTCTGATTACAATGTTGTTGATCTTAGTATTTATCTTATGTCATGCATCTTTTCCTTTTAATATGCTAGTTTACTTTTAGGTTAAAAACTTGAAACAATTCTTACAAGTTGTTGGAAGCACAACGTTTGATTCATATTATATAGTTGCTAGGGAAGTTTTCATAATGTGGGCAGGCAGCTGCAATTGGCAGAATTGGGCTGCCCAGAGCCAACAGCTGCAGAACATGAGCCATGATCAAGGTAAGTTATGTTTGTTTGTTGAAGTTACCATGTGTTTAGGTGCACATTTATAGAATGTGATGCTGCATGAATAAAATTAACTTAAAACTTTGTTGTTCAGCTTCATATTTGTGAGCTGGAATGTTAAATTGGTCAATATTAATTTTAGGTGCTTCACGGAAATTAATAATTCAGTTCCAAACAATCACTAAAGAAACATATTTTAAGGGGAAAGTTCAGGTTAAAAAAGTCTGTAAGTTCTTGGTAGATTGTTCTGAAATATCTACCGTAGGTATAAATTGTTGTGAATATTTTTTTTGCATATTTTTTGTGACCATACCTGAATAAGATTATTTTTAAAAAAACATGAAAAACATGTGTTGCGAAAAATCCTATTCCTAAAATTATGAACTCACAGAACTGAGACGATATTTTGTAGATAGCTAATTGTCTTGTCCAGAGATCTGGTGCAAAAGTTTTTCAATTATTTGATTTTTTGAATTTTGAGAAATTTGTTCCCAAAAAAGGATATCTTTTTCCACTTTTTGAATAATTTTGCTTTTAATTTTTAACATGAATTAAAATTGAAAAAACTCTTGCACCGGATCTATAGACCATTTCAATCCCTATTGATTGGTATGCTTGCCACCTCTGTGACTTCAAAACTGTGGAAGGAGTAGGTTTTTTCAAAAATCAAAAAGGTAAGTTTTCAAGAGAGCCATTTTCCACAAAAAATAATTTTTCGTTCGTTACTAATTTTTAATTTGAGTCTTATCAGCAATTCTGTACCTTCTTATGTGCCTTCAAAACAGTGGGAAAGGATCCATATCAAAAGTCCATAAATAAAAGTTTCAGAATCGGATTTTTTTTTGAACAATTTTTTATTCAATACTGACTAATTTTTTTTAATTACCTGTATTGCTTTGTAGCGCTTTTTGAGCTCTTTTGATTGATATAATTGCCATTCCTGTAGTTTCAAAACTCCTGGAGGCATTTATGTTTACACAGCAAGCTAATTGGCTGCTGATTCAGCAGCCGGACTCAAAACAAACATTCAATAACACCATCATAATTTATCACTGAGTAATAGAATGTTTTGTTTGAGTACAAAAGCATTTCAAGTAAGGCCATAAATGAACTCTCATGCTATTCCCGTAGAGAAACGCTTAAAACTCACTCGTAATGGGGGGGTGGTAGGGAGGTGACCCATCCATTGGCGCACCCCAAGGTCACACTAGTGCGCGTCTTTTACCCCGTCCAGAAGACTAACCAATTGACGTACTTGAAAGCCAATTATATCATTCGATGTGCAGGAAAAATCTCTAAAAGTTGAGCTTATAAACCAAAAAATTATCATAATCCAGAAATAGACCCAAACATTGCCCTTAGGCGTTTTAAAAGAATGTTATTCTGCTCGCTGATGCGTTATTTTTGAATTATTCAACTTAGAAGTTGGCTTTTGCACTCCAAGTTGAATATTAATAATGGAAGCTAACCCCCCTAATACAAACGTAAAGAGGTTGAGTTGTGAGAGGGAGCCACAGTTCTAGTGAAAATTATAAATAAAGGTTCTAACCCACCCATTAGGGTAACGTCCGCAATTGTGTTTACACCATACCGGGTGGCCGCCATTTTTGATGGCAGCCATCTTTCAACTGATGTTTCTCTGTACAGCGTGAACAGTTTTACAGTTGAATATCTGTAAAACAACGCATCAGCGAGCAGAATGACATGCTTGTAAAACTCTTTTAAATAACCTTTATTTATAGTTTTCACTAGGAGAACTGTGGCGTAAAACTCTTTTAAATAACCTTTATTTATAGTTTTCACTAGGAGAACTGTGGCTCCCCCTCACAACTCAACCTGTTTACGTTTGTAATAGGGGGTTAGCTTCCGTTGCGCTCGCTTCCTTTGGCGCGCGAAAGCCAACTTCAAAGTTGAATAATTAAAAAATAACGCATCAGCGAGCAGAATGACGTTCGTGTAAAATGCTTTTAAATGTGTTCCTTTAATAATGGTTTGGAACGTAATTATTAATTTCGAGAATTATTAATTTCCGGAATTATTAATTTCCGGAATTATCAATTTCCTAAAATCAATATTGACCGTTGATTTACTCGATGTAACTTTTCTGAAATGTATAGTCTGTAAAATCATATTTGTATGAAAAATTTAGTTTCTATTCAGAATAAAAAATAAGGTTAATTATGAGGACAACATACTAATTGAATTGGATTATGATAATGAGATCAAAATAAACAACTTTTCTTCTTTGCATTTTCCATTTTCTAAAATGAGTATTTAACAAGTTATAGCAATGATATAACACAACTTAACTAATCTAACTTAACCTAACCCAACCTTATGATCATTCGTGCGCATTAGAGCTAGAAAAACAAATATTCTATTGGAGCGCTACTATGTTTTCCACTTAATAGACTAAAACTGCGGTAATTAACCAACCGCTATAACTCGTTAAGTACTAATTTGCAAAAATAATAGCATAAAATCAAATGATAGATTTGAAAACTTTGGTAAATGTGAAGGAGAGGACAATAATTGATTTTCCTCTTTTCGGTGCCTAAACATAGTTAATTAGATCTAAATAAACGATTTTTCCCGCCACAAATGAGTATTTAACATGTTATAGCGGTAAATTACTTACCGAAATTCTAGTGTTTGAAGCAGAAAGAAATTGTTTGGAGGGGAAGACTACAATGGACTCTCCCTTCTGATGCGCTCGAATGATTAAGTGCATTCTAGCCATCAAAGACAAAAATTAACATGCTGCTATAACTCATTTTTCGGTGATAACCTCTATTGTGTTATTAACTAAAAGATTCTAGAAGTGGGTTCAGGCTCTGTGGGGTTGGCTAAAAATAAATTTCAAAGTACCCAAACGTACTCTAACAGCTCAAGCGTGCAACGGTTTCTGCTGTTTGAATGACTGGAACTGCTATGGAACACGAAACTAAACCTACCACTATAACTCATTAAATACTCATTTGTGACAGAAAGTGCAGGGAAGAAAAATTGTTTATTTTGATCTAATTAACTATGTATGGAAAGCAAAAATTGGAAAATCAATTATTGTTCTCTCCTTCACAAATACCAAAACTTTTATGTGCAAAAAGCAAGAGAGCTCTACTGTACATTTGAGCTAGCCTATTCTATGTATTCTGAGCATTGCACAGTTTGGTATTGTTGGAGTTATTTGCTGTTGCCCACAGGGTTTGATTGCTAGATGCATGGGTAAAAATTTATGTAGGCATTATCAATCCTCTGTTGAATTACTTGAGAATTTTAAACTGTAGTTTACTTTTTATTTGAAAATTTTCTGAAATGAATCATTTACTACTGAGTCTGAATAAAATTCAGTTTTCAAAATATTTGGTGTTTTCTTTTCTATGTAGTGAAATATTTATGACAATGCAACCATAAAAAAAACATTTTGGTCCTACTAATTTGGAACAGCAAAAGTTTACTGATAGATATGTAATACAGTGTTCCCTTGCCCCTTTGCGGATCCTCGTTTGCGGCTTCACCACTTCGCGGACTCGGCAGACCCCCACATATATATAAAAATAAAATAATAAATACTATATCTGAAATATAGCTTTCAATACCATTAAAATATTTCAAAGAAATATTATTTATAGCGTACAGATTGGAAAACAGGTATATTTTGAGGTATAAATATAAATATAAGTTTCTATCTACATGAAAACAAAAACAGAACTAATTGCAAAGGCTATAGATATACGCATTGTATGTCTGCAAAGGCTACGTTAGATCAGCTTCATGGCGTAGCGATGTGCTAGACGCTACGATTGGTGCAGAAATGAAAGACCAGGGTTGGCACATAAAAAACCCACTCAAAAAACAAAGAACCCACTAAACGGTGTTTTTTTGGATTTATTATTGCTATTTTGATTTCACTTGTTTTCAAGCTTATAGGATCAAAATAAGCTAAATATTTATGTTGTCAAAAAAAAATCTATCTAAGTTATGTGCATGACTATGGCAAGAAACACTGAAAAACAAAAAACCAACTTATACAAATCAAATTAGAAAAACCTTAATCACAAAGAAAATGAGTGACTAATATATTTCCATGAATTCCATATTCAGAGTTAAAAATAAAAACTAAGAAATAAATGCCCTTTGACTATTTGATAATATAGAGATAATATAGATTTGAAACACATCTACCGCGATACGCTAGAGAACACTGTATTAACTTGAAAAAAGTGCAGAACCTTCACGTCTTCCAGGAACAGAAGGGTTTCTTTTTCTTTTCATAGCGTAATAAATTAAAATTTTCTTAGGGTCTGGTAGTTTAATAGTATAATTATATATTAGGACAGAAGTGATAATTATAATCAGGATTGGAGGACACAAATTAGAAAAAGTTTCAAAAATTTTGTGACTGACCATAAAAGTAGTTGACTCTTCCCCTCATTCAATTTGATCTGAAAGTTATCAAATTGTTTTATGATATTCATTTGATTGATGTTCATTTTTATGATGTTCATTTGTTCATATGATGTTCAATTGTTTCATCATTTGATCAAAAAAATTTTGACTTTAAATATGTAAATTTTATAATTTTTCGTTGTCATTTGATAAATTTTTAGGCTAGTGATCAGTAAATAATTCAAGGATTATAAACTTTTCAAAAATTGTGTTCAGTTAGTGTTTGAGTGTTTTATCAACATTAAGTGGCTATTTTTCTTGATGAAATTCAATGTTCTTGTTTTGTTATGATTTTCTTTGGAAGTGCAAAATACGGAATTGTGTGACTTGCAGAAGAAAAACTTAACCCTAGTAATATATTTAGGTCATTTAAATGTCCATGCCCTGATTTTAAGAATAGCATTCTACTCAATTTGTTCCATCATTTAACTATACCTTACAAATATATATATAAAATTCAAGTGGTTAAGAACCTAGTGAATCACTGCACCAATATTAAAGAGCGCTTGCAAGCTCAATTGCGTCTCACAACCTTTAAAATTGAACTGACACTTCATTATCTGCAATATATCGTCACTCAAAGAAAATCACCATGAGAAGGCATCACTGTATACGGTGGGAGACATCTATGCCCTGCGTTAATAGTTATGAGTGCTGAGGAAATTACTAAAGGTAGCAATGAAGTCAAACAACTACAGAGATTGATATTATAGGTGAAACCTTTTGTTCTACATTTTAGAGCTGTTTCTTTATAATACAATAGCCTTTAAGAAATCTTTATAATATGATAACCTTTATGAAAAGAGTATGCATTTCATAAGAAAGTTGTGCAAAAAAATATATTGTTTCCGTGATAGTGTCACTAAATTTCATTCATGAATGTTATTTTGGGCTAATTTCCACAACATTTTGGAAACACTTACTTAATGAATAGAATAGAATCCCTCTGAGCTTATTTTGCTCCTGAGGTTTTTTTATTATTTTCTGAAGTTTCATGAGATAAAAACGTTGTCACCCTCAAGAACTTGTGATACTAGGCATTATTGTTGAAAATAAAGTGAGGATTTAAAAATTTTGTGTTTATAAAACTATGAAGTCAACACTAAAACTATCTTTTTACTCCTACGTATTGATAAGTATGCATATCAACGATCCCAGAAAAAATAAAATATTTTTCCTGGAAAGAAGTGTATCAACTGGCTTTGATTGAAATAAGTTTGTCAGTCAATTAATATTTTATTGCGATTTATAATTCATCTTGTGAACTTATCCGTTCAAAGTTTATTATTAAACATCCTGCAAAAATTTTAGAATAGTTAGTCGTAATTCTCACAAGATAACTATTACATTTTATTTGATTTCTTCTTTATTGGGTGCAGTTGCTAAAGAGAGCAAAAATGGAAAAAAGTGTAGGAACTGACCCCTATTTATCTCCAAAAATACATATGTATGCAAAATTTCATAGATCTAGGTCCCAAAGAAATAACATTACGGCCATTTTGTTGCTTCATGTTGATTTCAGGGTAGACGGTCCCCTTAAGTATATTTCGTGCTATGTATTTGTGGGTATAATTGGATCTTACCATCTTGACCACTATAAAAGATAAATTACTCACCATGGATTTTGCATACATATACTATTTTACATTGTAATGACATTTTGAGAATCATGCTTCCTTTGCTAGAGAACTATGCTTCAAGTAGGCATTGTAGGGTTGCAGATTACAAAATTACCTTGATGCAAACAGTTGACATGTTAATCAGTGATTTGAATTTCTGTCTTGCTGTTTCTGGTGATGTAGTAAAAGGATTAGCCTTTTTAATCTGAGAAGGGGTATTAATTTTTATCTCAAAATGAACAACTATTGTTGTATTTATGTGGTCAGTGTTCATTATGTGGTTGTATGACTGCACTTGAATTTAAGCTGTAGTTTGTACTCTTCTCTCCAAGTTTAATTCTTCAAATACAGCCATGGAAATTAGCCCAATGTAACTATTTGTAGCCTCATTCTGTGAATGTGAATCTTGGAAATGGCTTCTTGAGCTTGTCAAAAGTTTATGCTGGGCAGCTGGAGTCTTTAGTTAGAAAATTCTTAAGCATTAAAAATAGATTTGGCCTCTATATTACTTGGTATTGATTTTTACTTGTTAGTTTTAACTGTTCTGTATTAAAGGAAGTGTTGGTTAATCTTGGTATTAATTCTATTATATTTTCCATTTAATTAATGTTATGTTAGATTATTGAAAGCAGTAGAGAGTAATCTGGTTTTTCACTGCATGCCTACAGTTCTAGACTTTTTCCATTGAATTAAAGTTTAATCATTTCTTACAGAAAGAGAAGCTTGAGAAGCTCTGTCAGACTTTAGAAAATTAATAAGCATGCATTATTTGATATCAAAAGGAAAAAGAGTGGCAATGCCTTTAAATAAAATTTCAAAATACTTTGAGGACAGCCTAAATAAATGAGAGTATGTATGCATGATCAAGTCAAGTCACATCTGTGATCTATCACACTAAAATTTGCATCTTGCATTCTGATATAATAGCATTTTTAATAAGTTCAAAGATTTTAAATATACTACTGATATAGTTGACTGTTTTGAATAACGCTGAATTTTCTGTTGTAGTGGACTGGGCAACATTAGCCAAACAATGGATCCAAATGAAGGAGACCCCACCTGCATCAACAGCAGCAGCCACTACCCCAGCCCCGACCACCTGCGCTTCTATCACCACTTTTGTCACGTCTGCAAACCTTGCAGCACCCCCACCCCCACCTCCTCCCATGCCCCCCTCTGAGGACACGGCCATTCCTCCGCCTCCAGGGACCACCTCTCATGATGAAATGGAGAATAGTGGAGAAATGGACATGGAGATTGAAGAAGAGAATGCAGCATCTAGTGTCACCTCAGCTGCTGCCCCTGCTGCTGTTGGCAGCATGCAACAACAGCAGCACCAGGCAATGCCACCTCAGATGCACAATGGCTCACACTATAATGGTGGGTGGGGCCTTGGTACATATAATGGTGAGTACATACATTGTAAGTTGACCAGCTAGTTTCATCATTTTATGTAGTTGCTCTCTTCAACCTTGGCTATTTTTAGTCAAGCTGCTTTATTTCATACTTTAGTGAGTGCTTAATTCTTCCTTTCAATGATTGCTTTGTGTCTTCTACTATTAAATTCACATGTTCCTCAAGTAGCCATTTTATGTTTATGTGATGGAAGTACTTACAATGGGGTATGTGCACATCATTAGCTTTTCTGGTTGTGCAGAATTTAATGGGCTTGTAAAAATTTTGAAGCCATCATCAATATGAGAAAAAAGTTACTAAAAATGCAAGTTGAAAAATTTAATTTAATCTAATGAATATGCATCACTTCAGAAACATTCATATTGGAATATTCTTCAGAAATCATATGATATAAAGATGATTGAACTGAATGAGGATTCTTTTATTGGTTATTATACTCCTCTGACTTGCTTCAGATATTAGTTGAATGACAGTACCACCAAAAATCTGAATCTTTTTCAAAGCTTACAAAATATCAAAAAGTGAGTAATAAACGGATTTCTTCAAGAAGGAACTTCTTATTTGTGCCTATGAGGGGCACTTACTCTTTGGCTTTTCATTTTTCTTCTGTATTAAAATGTATGGCAATGGCTAACCCCATTTCCACAGCACTTATTCTTAAATTTCTCGGTGGCTCAAAAGGGTGTGAATAAAACAGTTGAAAGTTTCAGATATGCATGTGGGAAAGTGAAGAAGTTTGAGTTGAAAAGTGGGATGAAACAATGCATTAGGTTCACAAGTTGAAAACAAATTTTTTTGGCCAGATGAAGACTGGAAATAACATAAATCAAAACTGCTTACTCAGCAAAACCAACAAAGAAAAGTTTCAAACCTAGATCTGTAAGCCTGAATTTAAGCTGAAAAACTTGTTGAAATAGAAGGTTTCTCATCAAACTTAAAAAATGAGTTCAATCTTTGCATAGGACATACTCTGTTAACATCCTTCTGAGTTATTATTACTGGTTATCTCCCACCACTCGCCTGCTGCTACAAAGATTTTTGGATTGATATTTCAATCATGACTCCCTCAAGCTTGTTGTTATTTTTAATTGGTGCTCATGTAGCACTGTCCATACTCGATCTCTTATATTAGGTTTTTCTTTCCTCTGCATGTATTGCTAGAAATAAGGTGTGGTTGGCTCCATCCAGTTGCCCTTTCACAATTTCTGACTGGGGTACTGGAGGTTTTTCCTTTACCATGTTATACTCTGAAGCCCATGGAGCTGCTCATGTAGCATCTCTTTGAAAATCTTTGTCAATTAGCAGTATAACACGTTAACTGCAATAGGTTAAAGTGAAGTTCAATATTCAATTCAAATTTAAAGTCATTGCGGTTATCAACTTTGAAAATAGCAAACATTAACTGGATCGGGCATTCATTAAACTTTCATTGAGTATTAATAAAATATGAGTTAGTGACTGCAGGTGGGTCAGCAGCACTATGAAAATAACCTAAGTGACCTCTGGTGGGTTACTTTGCAGGAAATGTGTTAATAAATGCAGTTTTGTTTAGCCTTGGGTCAGCCTTATGAGGCTTACAATAAAGTAAATTCACCACACATGGCCATTCATTTATCATGGCAAATGAGTCAAGTTTAAAATTTTTTGTGTGCTGAGGCAATTTCTTGTCATTTGAGGGTTATCATAAAAAAATTTTGGGCTAGTTGTGGAAGCGTATTTAAGGCAGAATAATTCTGAAGTTTGAGGGCATGATGACTCTCATGCTAGTCATGATAAGTTATCAAATAATGTTTATGAAACTGAGCTTTTCTCTGTAGTAGGTGCAAAAGAAATTTTTTTTAATACTGTTCCTTGAAATTTTTTATTTTCATACTCATTCAGGACTTGACCATCATATGGTAAATCATAAATATGGCAGAACTGGAGAATTTGGAGAGCCATAAATTTTGGAGAATTATTTATCATATCTCAATTTTGAATATTGATTTGCTTGCCTAATATTTTTCCTGAATTTCCTTGCATTGCTAATATACCTATAACCTATTCTATGATTTTTGTACTGTTTGATTACATTCTGTAAGCTTGTACCTCATTATGTTTCTGTGATGGGAGGCCTTAAAAGTTCCATGTTGAAATAACAGCCTCTAGGTAGGAAAAACATGAAAAATCTAACTCAGTGAAAATGCTGGGCAATGCTTTTAGAAGATCTGGAACAAATACACTACTATGTGAGCCATAAAATATTTTCAGGGAATTAAACCTCATACCTTATGAGAGAAAATTATCATGGAATGCAACATTTTTGCGCAAAAAATAAAAATTCAGTGAAGCTTTGGTCTGTTGTACATTTAAATGCTTCTGCACATGGATAAAAAAAAACACATATAAGGCATGAGATGTGCATACTCCTGAAATGCCAAATTTTGAGTGCTTCAAGTTTGAACTAATATATCTTGGAGAACTGGCCTTCACTGCAGAAAAAAAGTGAAGCTTTGAGCTGAGAGTTTGATAGGCCTTCTTTGTGTGATACATAGTAGAAGATAGTTTTTGTTTTGTTGTAGACCGTCATTTTTGGTTCTCTGCTGGCTTGTAGTTTTTCAGTACCGTCTTTGACTTTCTCCTTCAACATTTATCTTGTTCCATAATCTTCCTTCCCAACTTGCTGCTTCTATATGCAGGGGATCTTGTGTAGGAAGCCACCTTGTGCATAGATTCCCATTTTTCAAACTCCAGTCAAACCTCAGTTCTCGAACATAATTGGTTCCAAAAGCCTGTTCCAAAACCGAATTGTTCGAGAACCGAATCATATTTTTCCAGGACAATTAATGTAAAAGAGATTAATTCATTCTCAAGTACCAGATGAATACCTACTTACTTGCTTACACTATATATAATATAAAAAAACACTTATAAACAGTAAATATCACATGAAATTTAAATAAAACAAAAACATAAGAGAAGTAAACTTAATAAGAGCAGTACTGTATAACTTAGAGTATTTTTTTGGATGACATGCAGTTGCGTAATTTGATAAAGGTGTGGGAGGAAATAGGATGAGTTAATTCTTGGAGGAGGAATCCCCTGCCATAAAAACTTCTGGTAACTCTATTTCCGGGGTTTCTTCTCTTCTTTGTCTTTTTGGATCTGGTAAATTTTTCTCTTTATTTTTGTCTCTTTTCTCTTTCACTAAAAACTTGTCCAATGTTTGTTGCTTTTGCCTGTGTTGTAAAATTTTCCTAAAATGATACATGGCATTATCATTGAAAAGGATTGTAGCTCTATTTGCTACCACAGTATCAGGGTCGTATTTCTCTACAAATCTTTGCATATCACTCCTCTTAGCACAGATTTCTGAGTGGTCGGTCCGAGACTGTTTGTTTACTAACAACCGATCTTGCAGCCACGCGTCATTGTTGTTCATGAACAGAAATTTTGTTCGAATACGGAGGCAGTTGACTCGAAATTTCTGTTCGAAAACCGAATTGTTCAAACTCCGAGACGTTCACAGGGTGCGTACAGGCATGGAGAAGCATGGAAAGTAGTTGAATTTCGAAAATAAAATTCAAGGCCTCGAAAGTAGTGGAATTTTAAAAATGGTCATTGAAAGTCATGAAATTTTAGTATTTTCGTGAAAAGAAAATTTTACTGTTGAAAATTTTCGTTCCGTTTGGTCCGCGTTGAGCGAGGCGTTGTCAGTAACCTTCGAGTGTTACTTGGGCTCTGATTGGTTGATACAGCTACGTCTTTAGTGTCCGCGATTTTGATTGGTTCTCAGGCGTCACGTGAAACCAAACGCGCTCAGTGTGACTGAAGACACGCGCTCGCTCGGACCATTGTTGACCTGTCGCCACTGTTGAACATTTTCGAGCTGAGTTTTTATCATCGGTCTTGACCATCCCGTGTGTGTGTGACTAGAGTTACGGTGCCGAGACTGAGCTGAGGAATTATCGTCATGCCAGGCAGTTGTTCTTTCAACAACTTGTGGTTGCGAGACGAAGACTTTCAACAATGGATAGCACCGCATCCCAAACTGAAAACAATGGCGGTTTGCACCGCGTGCGAGTCGGAGTTTGACATCGCCAACAATGGAATAGCGGCGGTGAGGAGTCATGCAAAAGGAACAAAGCATGCCAAGAACGTGAAAGCTCAGACGACGAGACTTGCCAACCCGAAGATCGGTGATTTTTTCGTGACTTCCCAACCATCGACCGATCCTCCGACGCCTGCTGAGGGCAGTTCGGAGGCTCAGACTGAGAGCAGTGAGACCGTGCCAGCAGTACCAGAGTCTGCTAGTACCTCTGACACTCACTCACACACATGCACACTTTGTTTTTGTTTATGTTTTTTTGCAGATGGCTGGAGAATGTTTGTGTTGCTGAGAGGGGTTTGGAACTGTGGCCACATCTGAAGGAGTTTGTCCAGGCTGTCAAGTCTGGTAACATTCCACAGCCGAAAGGGAAGTCGTACAAGACAATTGAAGGACTCTCACTGGACCCCCTCTTCGAGGCCAAGGTGCAAGCGTTCCTGTCAGTTGCGAAGATCTTGAACCCCTTTCTCAAAAAGTTTCAAGGAGACGCGCCACTCCTGCCTTTCATGTGCAATGACATCATCAAGATTTTGAAGGTTCTGTTGGAGAGGTGTGTGAAAGCAGAGGTGCTGGAAAAACTGACCACACCAGCTAAGTATGCTGCCCTTGACTTCAATGACAAGACCATCTACCTGCAAAATAGCAAGATTGACCCTGGCTTTGTTGCTGCAAGTATTTTGAAAGATCAGATGGCTGCAAAGAAAGTGAATGAGAGGCTTGCTTTCTCCTTCAGGGATGATGTGAAGAATTTCCTTGTTGCTGTCATCAAGAAAATTGTTGAGAAGTCACCTTTGAAGTTCGGGTTGGCCCGAAACATGGGCTGGCTGGTGCCAAGTGTCTTTGTGGATCGCACAAAGAGAGAGAAGACCAAGTCCATGCTGAAAAACTGTCTGCAGCTGCTCAGCGATGCTAAGAGGCTACCACAGGGTGACATCGATGAGGTGATGAGCCAGTTTTCAGAGTTCTTTGATGAGGCACAGAGGAAGATCAGCACTTTCAACAGTTTTCAGCAAGACACTGATTGGCTAGATGTCTTCTGGAGCAGCCAGCTGGCCACATCCTCCCTCAAGAAACTGTGGCTGGTTGTGAAGATGCTACTGGTCCTGTCACATGGCCAGGCTTCAGTGGAAATGGGCTTTTCTGTGAGCAAGCAGCTCATGGAAGTCAACATGGGTGAGAACACCATCGTGGCGCAGAGAGTGGTCATGGACCACATCAAACATGTAGGAGGTATCTCCAAGGTTGACATTTCCAAGAAACTCCTCTTTTCAGCTTCACAGGGCAGACAGCGCTATCAACACTACCTGGATCAAAAGAAGGAAGAGGCAGAGAAGCAGAAGAAGGGAGAGAAGAGGAAGAGAGAACTGGATGAAGTGGAGAACCTGAAGACAAAACGGAAGAGGATGGAGGAGAGTCTGCAAGCGCTGGTGGAGGATGCTGACAGCTTTGCACGGAAGGCAGAGGACAAGAATGATTTGCGCCTACTGGCAAAGTCAAATGCATTGAGGAAATCAGCCAAAGACAAGCAAGAACAACTCAAGGGGCTGAATGCGGAAATTAATGACAAACTTAATGCACTGGCAAATGCATAGCAGATGCTATTGAACTGTCCAGCATGACTGTTTGGTGTTGTGATGATCATTTACACATTTATGAAAACAAGACCTGCAAGTAATGATGAATGTTCTGTGAAGTTTATGACTGAAATACATTTATTGTGCTGCAATTTAACTTTGTGTGACATTATTTTGGGCAGAGAGAGGTAGTGAAAATGTGATTTGGTTGGCATAAAAAGTCATGAAAAAGTAGTGGAATTTTGAACCTCAGAGCCTGTACGCACCCTGCGTTCAAGAACCGAGGTTTGACTGTATAGTAATGGTACCTTCAGCCCTCTTCTCTGTCAAACACCTTTCTTCTGATGGCTTAAACTAACTTGTAATCCAATATAACTTTCTGAGTGCTACAACCCAAACTGGAACACTTACCATAATCCAATCTAATCTTATGAGTGTTACAACCACAGCTGTAACACTTTACCATAATCCAATGAAATCTTATGAGTGTTACAACCGCAGCTGTAACACTTTACCATAATCCAATCTAATCTTATGAGTGTTGCAACCACAGCTGTAACACTTTACCATCATCCAATCTAATCTTATGAGTGTTACAATCCAAGCTGTAACACTTTACCATAATCCAATCTAATCTTATGAGTGTTGCAACCACAGCTGTAACACTTCTCCATAATCCAATCTAATCTTATGAGTGCTACAATCACAGCTGTAACACTTCACCATAATCTAATCTAATCTTATGAGTGCTACAATCACAGCTGTAACACTTCACCATAATCCAATCTAATCTTATGAGTGCTACAATCACAGCTGTAACACTTCACCATAATCCAATCTAATCTAATGAGTGCTACAATCACAGCAGTAACACTTTACCATAATCCAATCTAATGTTGTAAATGCTAATATCACAGCTGTAACACTCAACCCTAATGTTGTGCCCATTGCAGAGAGCTGGGGCTGGCCTGCTGGCTCTCACCCCCAGCAGCAGCCCAACAACTGGGGCTGGGGAGCTGAAGCAGGAGTGCGGGGAGAGTGCTGGAGTGTGGAAGGCTCCACATATCCTTCAGAGGAGGTGAGAGGTTTTGTTCCATTGCAGTTTTGTGCTAGGTCACTCTTTTGCCTTTTTTTTTGCTGAAGACCTTGGTGGAAATTGCTTTAAATCATGGGGGAAACATTACCTTAAAGTAATCATTCTGATTCAGTGACTAATGCGTGATAAATATTTAGACTTGTCTGACAGTTCTCTGAAAGGTGAGGCTACTATTGGAACTTTTAGAAACATCGCCTCCATCCAAAGGCTGCAGTGTATTGCTGCTGCTTCCGTACAAAAAGATCCGTGTGCTCGGCGTGAGGCGAGTGTGATGCTTGCTTCGGTAATAAATGATATTCCTTCTTCTGCCACTTCTCTGCTCTTTTTATTCATACTAGTCCACCCCTCCTTCATTTGAAATAAGAAAGAAGGTAAAATAAAAGAAAGGCCGTAAAAAATCAACCTCTCGAGAGTTGATGAGGCCGCGTGAACACGGCCCGTCAAAATATATAGGACTGGAGCTTGTATCACAGATACGCTCATCACACACTGCAGGCTGGCTTCGGACGGACGGACGGACGCGGCTCTTATTATAGTATAGATTATTATTGGTATAATGTTTGTGTGAGATCAAAATTTGGTATTTGCATGAGCCTTTTTGTTGGTATCTGTCCTTTTTCGAGGCATTAGGTACCTGTCCTATAGAGCATTAATAGTTGTGTAAATGTCATGTTTGTGATAAGAATTAATATAAAGTCATATTACTTGTCTAAATGAAAATAAACATGTTGCGTTTGCTTTTTGTGTCCTGTGAATGACCCACATAAAATTTGTGGATGGTATCGTTATTCTGGACTTGAAAGTAGCTCATCATTAATTTTTGAGGTTGATCATCAAAATTTTATTCCTGTTTGAGCCATAGTCTTATCGGCTGTAACTTCTTCATCAAATAATGATTAACATGGTATTATATGAGAGGTGTTGTGCAAGTAATCTATTGCTTTTATTTTATGTAAGAAAAGTATAATCTTTTCTGCTTAATTAACTTTCTTGCAAATTTAATCATTCTATAATTCATCAATCAGATGTATACTTATTCTAAATTTAATATCTCATTAGGTAAATGGGATGTTATTCATTCTGTTGTGATGCTAAGTTTACTTTTTAGGGGCAATATTATTCAATTATTCATATAAAATATTAACCCGTCGCCACGTCCTGGACTCTTAGAAGGTCGGCAAAGCTAGTACATGTTTCACATCAGCAAACCTAGGGTTTTGATATACGGTCTTAAGCGTCTCGTTGAGTGCTATTCATTGGTGTAAGGTAAAATTATTTGGGGGGAACAGGGAAGGAGAGGTAACAAGCTCAAATCGGTATGAATTCTTCTGCTCAGTCTGGAGTGTAGCAACCGGCGCTGCACAACCTCTTAAAAGGCCAACAGTGTAGCTGAGGCATACCAGCACACACTCTGCCTCTTAGAAGGTCGCCATCATTTTTATTTTTTTATGTTTTTTGTTCCAAAAATGGGAGTCCAAATCCACAGATTTACTCCTAGGCAAAAAATAATACCACCATTGTATTCGGGAGGAAAAGCTCTATGCATGTCAAACTCTTTACATGCAAGGAAACAGCTTGATAATAGCCTATACACAAAATAAACTAAAAAATGAAAACTGTGTTTTACATATAATGCACATAACTCCGGAACCATTAGACCTGAAAAAAAATTCACATACCACAAGATTCAGCAACTCAGAATCTATGAAAATGCATCATAAAAAACATGAAAGTGCAATAAATAAAAAATGGCCAGTGGTTTTCTGATTTCTGTTTATTTGTATTTTACCGAAATAAAAACTCAAATTTTGTAGATTTTTGTTGGGGTAGCAGCATTCTTTTTCCCACTGACAGAAAGAGCAACTCTCTCTCTTTACAATGAACCTCCAATGAAACTTCTAACATGATTAATGAATGTACAGTAAGTTGCACAGTTGACTCATTTTCTTCAAACCTCTTGGTAGGTCGACCATGTGGAGACGGGTTAAGAAGAAAGTTGGATTGCATGAAGAATGTGGGGGGTAACGTTTGTGGATTTACTATGGTTACTTTCTAAGAATGTATACCAGAAGAGTAAGAAATTTAATCATACTCAGTGTCTTTTGTTATTGTGCTTTTATGTACTGTAATTTGAATATGGTTTCCCATGTTTATCTATACTTCTACCACAGATTTGTTAGCAGAGTGAGCGCTGTCTAATTTATCAATTTTCTTCTGTTATCAGACCAATTTTATTTTATTGTATCTTAAATGTTTCGTAGATATAAATGTCACCAACACCTGCTGTTATGAAAGTCACAAAGTTAGACTGCATAAGAAGAAACTGAATAACATGGAGAGTAATATCAATGCTCACTTTGCCAAATAATTGGACACATAGACGTATGAAATCGTGATACCTTCTCTGATGTGTGGTGGTGTGTGCAGTACCTGTGGGGAGACGGAGGTGCAGGCCCCCACATGGCCCCCATCACTACCGACTACGAGCACGGGGTGAGGCACGGCAGGGCAAACTCCGCGGGCAACAGGGGGCGCCAGGACTACGGTGAGCTGCTCTCATGCACTACCACTGCTACCTCCTCTTCCTTCCTATCATTGTTACCTTAATTTTGTCCACATGTTAGGAGTGACTGTCTCGTTCATTTGGTTTCCGTCAGTGTTTTCATTTTATATTGATATTTTATTGGCCAGTTTACATTTTGAGTGACCACCTTTAATACATAGTGTGTAGCTTTCAACATGTAGGGTACAGCATAAGTGCGCTTTTATATCTTTTTGGTGAGCTCATTGCCTGAGATGGTCTTCAAATATCTTTCATAGCTCTCTGCAGTATGTACATATTGGCTCTTAGGCTGCTTTTCGTGAACTGCTTATAACTTTGTGATGCTATTATTTAATTTATAACTTTATGTTTATATTTTTATGTACTTATGTTGGCAGTTTAAAAATTGATGAATGAGTAAAAATTTTTAAAAATTTTTCTTCAACGTAAGGTGCAGGAGGAAAAAAATATCAGCTGAGGGAATTAAAGTACTTGTGCAGTACTTTCTATCACCTTTTATGTACAATTCATATATTAGAGTCGCACCTTTTTGTGCTTGTATCCTAATTAAACTTTTTCTGTAGTCCGATTGTGTTGGTATGTATTCATTTTTGAAATTGGTTTGCGAATAAAAAGTTAAATACTAAAGTTCTTTGAAATCCATAAACCCTCAGTAGTATCCTAGCTACAAAGGGACTGAACGCTGTATTTATTTGAGGGTTGAATTTTAAATGAACCTAAATCTATCGAATTTATTGGAAAGGCAAAAGTGTTGAAACTCATTCATTTTATACCAAATTCAGTTTCATTGATCATACAGTGTAATTTGCACATATGTACTGATTAATAACGGCCTTCATGCCGGATCTGTAAATGTGATTGAGCCTTCGAATAACGCTATATTTCTGCATTTGTGTGAATTTCAGATGAAATGACGTTCAGTTACGTTGCAGGCGTGAGAGACATGCCAGAAAAAGAAGCCGACTTCCAGTTAGATGCAGCACAGAGAAAAAAGCTTCCTCTATGGATCAGAGAAGGCTTAGAGAAAATGGAGAGGGAGAAGCAGAAAAAAGTGAGTATGATGTAATTGATGTCAAGCTGTCCACCAAAAAAACTTTTAGGAGATCAGAGGAGTTGAAATGAAGGAATGGAATCATAAAAGTAAGATCAAGTGATATCACTGCCAAACCTGTGTACTTATGTTAATTTTAGATGGATGCCATATAAATGTACTAGATTTGGTACACCTTTATTGCTTTGTTTAACTTAACATGTTGAAGTTAAAATTTTGGTAGTTAATGGACGAATTCATCTTTTGGTAAGAGATAACGAATCAATTGAGCTTGGTAGGAAGAGTATTGAAGCATTAAGTACAACCTTAAGTTCACCCTAAGCAAGGATTTGTTGAGGTACGTATGCAGGCATAGTCAGCCAAACAGCAAACAATTTTACTGAGCCATAACGGGAAGAATTATTTATTAATAATTTTTCTTTAAATTCATTCATTTGAATGCAATTCTTTCATTTTTTCTATGGAGCTTTTATGGCTTTGTTTATTTGTGAAACATACAAGCAATAGGAATAAATTTGTCACTGCTGAGTGGAATCTCACAGCTTGCAATATAAAAGTCGTTTTTAAAACACTTGCTCTAGTTTTTATACGAGATATGTTAGACAATTCCAATTCTCTTACTTGCCGTTCAGATGACACCCTGCAGCAGTCAGCACTCGCAATCATTCTTGGCTATCTATTTTAAATTTTTATCATTAACAAGTACCGATGTGTGAAGAGGGCTTAGTGAGCTGGATAATGTCGCGATACGGAGAAAGGGGTGCGTTTAGGACCCCCTTACCATACGCTGAGGGACTCTCAACCCCCGCAAAATTTAAAATATTGTCCTTCATGCTTGCGTACACCTGCATACCAGACATGGAGAATAAAAGAATTTAAAGATTTACATGAATTTATTTGGGGTAACACGTGGATAAAGTACACAAGGCATTGGAACGAAATGATTTGAAAGGGCTCAATTGCGTTAAAGAAAGGCACACACATATCTACCGTCATAAGACTTTAAACACGATATGATATAAATGTGATGCTTACCGAGAATTCAAGTTACCAATACTCCTTCGTTGACAACAAATTACGCATCCACAAAATCGCGGGCTCCACAGCAACACAAGCATAATATTTACGAGAATGACACATCACGATTTAACCTGTAATTGTGACAAGGTGTCGAATCATATGAAGCGTCGCACCATTCACAACGTGAATTCGATCCTCGACTAAATAAACACAGGAAACCGATTGCCTATAATTTATATGATTTTGCGCAACACTTTGAAAAGCACTTTTCTGGGTGCTGTTCTACATCTGAAATTGAACTTTTATCACCGCCTAACAGGGCTCTCACAACCATAAAACACTCGCCCCTTTGATAATAAGTGGTTCACTGATAGACATTCACTGCCGTTGTGCTGTCGCTCACTGCTGATTTTCTTCGTCATTGCTGAGAATATCAGCTGTTCTGGACTGATCTCTCGCTGACGCGCTGCCGCGGTGCCTTCCCCGCTCCAGCTTCATGCTGCCGGCTTCACAACTCATGTTCGCAGCCACTCTGGTGCCTGGCTTTCTTAAGAGTTTCGTTGGCGAGCCACTTCACTGTAGTTTGTGCATTGATCTTCGCGTTGTTGGTGGACGAACTTAACTGTTGATATTCGCAACGTTAGTAATTGCATGGCTCCAAATCTTGACGCTGAAGTTGCCCGTGAGAGCGGTCCCGATGCAGAGATGTCTGAATGCTCCGTCGCTGACGACATTTACGCTTGCCGATTACCGCTGCCTCGCTGCTGTGCTACGAATGACTCCTGACGCACGTCAGTACTTTGAAGTTTGTTGATACACTGGACGCCTCCTCTCGAAACTTCGATGGTTAACTTTCACTTTAGATGTTGGATTTTGGCTGCTCATGTCGAAAGTGTGCCGGCGGCGCTCTTCACTTGCAGTCAACACCGGACTTGGTATAATGCCGGGTAATACCGGCGTCTGCCGGTATTCCGGCTGCAAAACCCCTCCTTGATTATGCGTCTCTCTCGTAGCGTCACCGAGCGGAAAATCCCTCTCGAGGCTTCATCCCAACCCCTTATAAGTATTTCCCTTTCTTCCTTCGCGATTGATCTCAAACATTCCATTGTACAGAGGCCGTATCTGCATCCTGATTGGCGGGATCCTTGTTTGTTCTGACGTCTGGGCCTCCCATTGGTGTGTGCTCAGACACACCTTCTCGTGTCATTCCTTTGGCGAGCGGTGATTGGCTCAGGTCGTGTGGGACTCTGTCCCTACGTCACGTCCGCCTCTTGCCCTCCGAAGTCTCGCCCTGTGTGCCATGTGTGCGCTTGTGTTGTGTGTGTGTGTGTGTGTGTGTGCGTGCTTCGATGTGTGTTGTGTGTTTGAGTCGTTCACGATGCCTGCGCTCTCAGTCTGGTGAAGTGCTGGTCTCTTGAGACCGTGAAATATGACACCCCTCTATCCCGGCTCAGCTTTTTTTTTATGCCGCGCCAGCCTCTGCTATATCGCTCAAACAATCGCTGCTTGTTTTCCGACAGAACATTGAAGAATTGACCTTATACACACGGGTAAACTTTGGTCCACATTCTCACGCTCAAGAATACCAGCGATAACGGTTTTTGACATTTTCATGAAGTGAAGTATTTTCCCAAAAAAACATTTTACGAGCATGTTTCCCACAAAAATATATTTTACGAGAGTATTTCTCAAAAATTCCTGAAAACATTTTGTGAGAGTAGTTTTTCCTCACAATAACATGTTTCTTTATGACTGAGAGCTGTGCAAGAACCAGACTGTACTGGGGGTAAATAGAACATGTGTTATGTCTGATTGGCCTTTAATGTGGTCTAAAATTTACGTCCAGCTGGTAGATGTATACTTTAAAATACTTGTTTTGTGATGGTTTTTGGGTACAAATGTTGTAGGAAGTTTTGTTGTATAAAATTGACTAATGAAAGCATCTGTACAATTTGTACCAGCTGGAGCGCGAGAAAGCGGCGTCAGAGAAGGAGGCGATGCTGCGCCACAAGCGGGAGGCGGCAGAGCGGCGGCTGGCGGACGTGCCTGACGGCGCTATGGTGCAGCCCGCCAGAAGCAAGTTTGTGAGTGCAGACTGGAGGACCTTGTTGTTAGTGTTCTGGTGTGCGTGGAAGTGTTGGGAAACTGGCAAATTATTCTACCTGAGACAGCTGCCTGTAGTGCTGTGTTCATGACATGTCGCTACGGCCGGACCTCCAGTCACCTAGCATAATGAGTGATGAGTACTTAGCAAGCACCCTACTCTGGAACTGTGTAGTTGGTGTTACAGTGATATCATTAGGGGAGGGAACTGTTAATTTCTTTTCTTGGTGGACTTGCTTCAACTCTAGACTTTTTTGTGTCTTTCTTTGAACGTCTCTTGTAAATATCGGAAGATGTTTTAAATTATAGGAGTCATGTACTGAAGCTTCTTTGTATCAGGGTGTCTACTAGGTAGTAAAGTAGTAAAAAGTAGTAAAATTTGAGAAGTAGTAAAAAAAGTAGTAAAATTTACCTCTGGGTAGTAAAAAATTGTAAAGTGGAATAATTTCCTGAAAATTGAAAGTAATGTACAGGGGTATAAAGTGTATTAAGATTATTTGAAATTTATTTCTCCCAGCATTAGCAATTTGCCACAGTTTATGTGAAATATTCCTGTAAGGCGGGATGTAATTTCAGGATTGGGGGACAAAATAGATAAATGTTCCAAAATTTTTGCAAACGACCGTGTAAATAGCTCATTTTTTCTCTTTCAGTTTGATTTGAAAGATTTTGAATTATTTTATGATGAAAGGTTCATTTAGACCATTTCAATGTTTAAATTTTACATTTCTTCAATGCCATTTCATAAATTTTTAGGCTTATGACCAGTAAAGAATCAAGGACTGTAAACTTTTCTAAGGTTAAATTCAGTTTCCTGCTCGAGTTTTTTAAATAATAACCTTTAGTGGCTATTCCTCTCTATAATATTCAACATTTTTGTCTTATGATTTTCTTTGCATATACCCAATTGCATTACCTTCGAAGAACAAACTTATCTCTCGTCATATATAAGTCATTTAAGTGTCCTTGCCCTAAGTTTAATAATAGCACTTTACCCAAATTATTGCATCATGTAACTATACCTTATAAATGTGAATATAAAATATAACCAGTGAAGAACCAAGTGATATAACCTCTTCCAATTCTTATTCGAAGATATATATTCTCACACTATTCTCTTCAATGCAATCAAAAATATGATGTGATTTTATGTGTAATTTGAGAGAAAAACTGGATTTACATATCAACTCTTTCACATCACATTCCTTGGATCACAATTTTAAATGTTTCATATTGCAATATATCAGTACATCCTCAATTTAACATCAGTTCATCACAATCCTTTGGCAAAGATGTCAAAGGAACTTCTCTGCAGTTCATTTACATCCAGCACTAATATCTTCCTTTGAAAAGACTGGAGTTTATTCTGTCCATTTTGGTGTGAGGGGAACAATAACAATTTACTGTAACTATCAATGTTTTTTTTTGCGGAAAAACTTACCTCTTCGTAAAGCTGAAAGTTTTCTCTTTCCTATGACATTAATTTATGTCCGAATACTGAAAGAATTATGCTATGAAAGCATCTTTTAAAACAAAATGTAATTTACGAGAATCAAGTTCCTTTTGGCAGTTATGGCGACTCGCGGATTCAGTTCAGTTACCTCCAAGAAGTTGTCAGAGGAGCATGGTGATGCTACATCTTATTAAAGTTCTGTCTTCTATCAGGTTGTAACAGAAGTTCTGTCCATTTTTTAGGTTTGAAATAAAGCGAAAATCCTTTCAAAAATATATTTGTTTAGTCTTCAATATAGTCGTCATTTTTATTAATTACGTCCTCCCATTTTGTCATAAGCTTTTTGATTTCTTCTTCATAAAATTTAGCCAGTTTAGACTCAAAAAAAGAAACTAGTTTTATTTCGACCTTTTCTCTTGAAGTAAGCCTTTGTCCCAATTAAATGATTCTGTAAGCTCCTGAAAAGATAAAAATCGGTTGGGGCAAGATCCGGAGAATATGGTGGGCGATGCATGACTTCCCAGCCAAATTCTTCTGTAAAGTTTTTGGCTGCGCTTGAAGTGTGGGGTCTGGCATTGTCATGGTGCAGAATCACTCTTTTTGGATTGATCAAAGAAGGCCGTTTTTCCTGTAAAACTGTTTTTAAACGACTTAGCTTCTGACAGTAAATTTCAGATGCTATTGTTTGATTGTCACCCAGTAATTCATAATAAACAATTCCCTTGAAATTCTAGCATCCACTCAAAATAATTTTTTTAGGGTGCATTCCACTTCTCGACTGTGGAATTGGCTTTGAACTACAACTTAGCCACTGTCTTGTACCCGTAACATTGTTATAAAGGATCCACTTCTCGTCGCCAGTTATGATTCTGTGTAGAAAATGTGCCTGAAGTTCATGAGAAAGCAGTGAAACACAACAGGTCGCACGTTGTTGCCTGTTGATTTCTGACAAATCGTGTGGGACCCTGTCTCTCAGCCTTTGAGATTTTGCCAAGTCGTTTCATTACCCGATATATGGTCATATGGCTTACATTAAAGGTTTTGTTCAGTTCCCTAGTGGTGCAGGTTTTATTTTCATCAATGGCAGCTTGCAATTGCTCAGAATTGAATTTTTTGAGCAGCCTGCTCATGGTTCATCTTTTAGACTGTAGTCATCCTTTTTGAAGCAAAAAACCATCTTCTGTAGGTCTTTTCATCCACAACATCATTTCCGTAAGTGTCAGAGTGTTTTTGCTGCTGAGCTTGCCGTATTGCCTTTATGAAATTCAAACAGTAAAATATGCCTGACATGCTATTTACTTGGAGTTTACATTAGGGCTAAAATAGTTATTAATTACGATAATTATCACACAATCTGTGAGAAGAAATAATATTTTATTAATTACCATACATAAGCATACAACATTAACAAGCTAAATTGAAGTAATCTTGCCCTAAACATATTAGTATGCAGTGCGGGTTCATTTGCGGTATGTACGTTGTGAAATTCTCTCGTGACTCGGATTAGCGTGAGATTTTTGTACCCTAGTTGAGGACAAGTCTGGAAGAGCTTCGACTCTTGCCGTGTTTATTTGAATTGACTTGATGAGAAAAGTTGAGTTGAAGCTCTACCAAAGGATGTGGCGATGTCTGTTGAGTCTTACCAGAATGTTTCATGAAATATAGCAGATTTTGCGTTCCAAGTTTTAAATTTATATGGTTTGCACAACGTATCTCTGATGAGCTTAGTGTACACAGTTTCATTTTAGAGGAACTCATTTGTACTGGTGATCTTATATGTTGTTTGAGTTGTCTTATTCATTCAGTAAGATCAGCTTGATCTGAGTTGTGTGTGTTACCCGGCGCAGGAGAGCGACAGCGAAGAAGAAGCGGACGATACAAAAGATGCGAGCAAACAAAACTCGGGAGCAGACCTGCCTGAGACCGGCAGCTCTGGCCGCTCTGGTCTGGGGGCCGCCGTGCCTCCCCCCGTAGCCCTCGCCTCTCACAGGAGGTGGGTAGAGCTGGTGTAATGCAGGCTTCTAGGGTATTCCTTCTCGGCAGGGGCTCTTCTCTTGTGTACACACAGCTCTTTACACAGTCATCCTCCTCGGCAAGTACTCTTCTCTTGTGTACCCACAGTTCTTTACACAGTCATCACAGTTCATAGTCATCCTTCTCGGCAGAATTCTTTACAGTCATCTCAGTTCTTTACACAGTTCACAGTCATCTTCCTCAGCAGATACTCTTCTTCTGTGTAGCCACAGATCTTTACTCCATTGTTGAGTGTACGGTATTTTGCAATAATTTTATGAGCATGAGTTGTAAAATGGTGTGAAAATATTTATAAAATGTATTTAACATCTTGGTTGGCTAGTTTGCATTGAATAAGATACGAATTTATTTTATTTTTTTTTAGTTTTCTCTTGTGTGTAGAATGATGCGTTTAATAATGAGATGAATCTATTCATGGATTGTAATCCATTATGGAATCAAGACTGCACTGCAAAAATTGTGTGCTTTTTATGCTACTTGCCTAAAACTTAGGCTGGCTCTCATTAATGAAAGTGGCTGTTACTTTTCATTAATTAATTTCTATGTTAAACTTCTCGTGTTGGAATTTTGATGCTGTCATGTATAATGCTTGCGTTCCCCAGTATAGGAGGTTTATATTTCATTTGGTATCATTTTGCTATTGACTTGACCTGAGAAAATTAAATGAAGTCTTTTACCGCATTTTATATTTGACGTTTATTACTTGTTCATTCATTAATGCATTAGCATATTCGTATTCTATTGAGTTTTGCTGTACTTTTCCTTCCAATTTAAGAGGGATGCTTGCATGCTTTGTGGATCATCGAGTGGGTTGCTTTCAGGTGATGGAGTTCAGTAGCGTAGGATACTGATACTCTCAAGATACTGAGCGTGTGAACCATACCGTGAGGTGTTTGGTGGCTTACTGTGCTTTAGCTTTACTGTGTTTTTGCAATTTGAGGATCATCACTAAATTTGCTGGAGTTGAACAAAGTCCCCAAGTCAAATTTAAATGGTGGAGCTAATGGGTCTTCCTTTCCCTAAAGACCAAACTGTTTTTTTAGGACATAACTCAGTGCTTCAATCAAGTACAAGAGTATATCTAAGGTCTATGTGCAGCATTAAATGTAATTTCTTAAGTTTTGCAGGGAATAATTCTTGTATAAATTTTTCAGCGTAACGATAAAAATAATTTGCAAGGTATGGAATTTCAAAAGGCATAGCTGAGCGTTCATTGCTTGTCCTGAACAGAAAATCGCGCTTCGACAGCAGCTCAGGGTCATCGCGGCGCGAACAGCAGCAGCAGCAGCAGCTGCAGCAGCTGCAGCTGTCGCCGGTGGCTGAGAAGGACGAGGACGCGGTGGCACGGCCTGCTGGTCCTGTGAAGCGCGAGCTGTCGCCGCCGCTCGTGCTCACCAGGGAGGAGAAGATGCAGGAAATGGTGAGGTGGTGCTCACGTCGTGGTCGCGGGCGTCTTGTGTCCTGTGATTGGGTTAAAAGGAGGAAGTGCCGCAAGCTAGTCATTTTTTAACACTCAAACTATCAAAGCGAATAGAGAAATGAGTGTGAATCTTCACCGCTGTTGCTTGAGATTGTTCTGGGCATTTTGCTGCTCATGTGTTCGGCTAATTTTGTCCCTTGAGCGAGAAATGCTGTTGTTTTGATGTTATTTTTCGTGTCCCGTTGGTCGGGCCGACGTGTCTGTTCAACGACCTCATGCATGAGAACATGGGCCATCATTCCTGTGTAGGCCATGGTATCTGATCAAGGTCACCATTTCTTGCAAGCTCCATCATGGTCCAGTGGCTCATGTGTCCTGATTGACTCTGTTGATTTGTTTCTGTGTAGAAGTTTGTAACCAATTGGAGTGTCAGGTTCAAGAAAGTCAAGAAACATAGGAATGCGTGGTATGCATGTCATACCATACAAGGTTATTGCACTCAGCATTGAAAAGTAAGCTTGGTGTATAATACAGTGTATTTGAACGAGTATGTGAAGAATTAAATTTCTATTACAAATTCATGTTTATTGTGTGAAACTGGGGTGAACAGACTCTCAAAAGATAATTTTTATCTCTAACTTTGTTTGATTTTAATTAAGAGTGCTCTTTATGAAAACCTAAGCATTTCCTCATGGAAAAAGGAAACGTTGCTTAACAGAGTTAAACCACATTTGATGCTTAACTGACCATTTTCACACACTGACCATTTTCACATCATTTATTAGTGATATTGATACTAATGTCTTTATTGGTGAGTGGTAGCCGGAGATGCAATTACTAAAGTCTTGGCTTTTGATCGAGTACTTTGTCTTGCCTTTAGTCCAACAATTTGAATTCACTTGTTTGCTGTGTTGTGTATCTGTACCGCATTGTTGTGGTTACCATAACCGAATTGACTGTGGTTACCATAACCGAATTGACTGAACAGTTGTCTTATGCTACGAGAGCTGGCGTGTGCCTGTGTCCAGGTGTGAAGAGTATATGCTTTTTTGGCTTTATGTTCTGTGAATCTAGTGAACACGTTACTTATAAATCTGCTGCACTTTTCGCCCCTGCCGGTTTGATGAAAATCATTTGAGACGTGCTCCATCTACCATTCTAATGAGGAGGGGGGGGGGGGGGGGGGGGGGTTCCTCCCTCCCTCCTCATTGGAATGGTAGATGGATGACAAGTGGTGCAAAAGCCACAGCTACAGATGTTTCGTGCGCCACATGTCCATAGCTACTACTCGAGTGACTTAACACTCAACGGCTAAACTTGATTGGAAATTATTAAGGTGCTGAATAGTGTGGAATGTATGGTTTCATGATTGTTGCTCACAATGAATTTTCAGACGGTGATGTTGCGGCGGTGGACAACGGAGATCCTGTTAGAGGTGACCACGCAGCTCATGGAGGAGGTGTCGGAGGAGGTGCTCAGCCGCGCCAGGACTAAAGGTGGGACGGCAGAGGGCCGAGCTAGCTTAGGTTACTGCGCCGAGTGCGTTACTCGCATTGTAGGTTCCGGGCGACCTTGCCACAACGTCCGCAGTAGATACCATCAAGAAATTCACGTGTATTGAGCGTGCTTTAGTTTGATGGCCATGATGTTATTCGAGGAACCTTCCAATTTCAGTTCATTTTTATTCTGAATTATAGCAACTTTAGATAAAGAGAGTATTTGAGTTATTTTTGCATTACTGGACAGGGCCAATTCAGATCAGTTACAAGGCTAGTGAATGGTTTTCTTAGATGTTGATTGTGTGGCGTAATTTTGCTGCAACCATGTGCTTCCTCTAGTTTTGCTTGAACTTCATCGATTTGGTGATTTTAATTTGCGTGCAGCTTACTGTACCTGAGAAATATTAGCTTTTGGACTCGTGGAGCTCAGTTGTAAGACGCATTCTCGTTGCTGAAACGTTGAGTTACAGATATTCCACGTCAAGCTGTTTAACCCTGAAAGCTCCATAATTCTGTTGAATATGCTTCAAACTCTTGGATTCGTGAAAAAGAACAGCATATTAGCCAGGTCTCCATAATATTTATCTGGAATTTGATTTTCAGTTTCAAACTTTGGACCGCGTTGGACAGGTTCGAAAGGCATTAATGTTTCCATTATTTTGTGTGACCAGACAATTCGTCATGCAATTTGTAAAATGATAGGTTTATTGGCATACTAGGAGTATTTTTCCATAGGTACTAATTTTCAAGTAAATAATTAGTTTTCACTATACCTTGTAGCATCATGGTAAAAGAATAATGTCTCACTCGAAGCTTGTGCATCTAACATGGTATAAGCTCTAGAGTGGAAAGGGCTGTGGTCTTCGATTTGTGTAGCATTCTCTGGAGAAAATTGATCTCATTTGATCTATTTTATTAGCGGGGAGTTTCTCTACTGAAGACCTTTTTTTAAAGAATGAAACATATACTTCTGCAGAAATGATAATCGCACATTGCCTACGTAGTTGTTGCTTGTCTACAGAGAAAATGAGTTCAGGAGGTTTGATACTTTGCCAACGACTGAGGGATATAACACTACTAAGAGTGTATACGTTAAAAAACACATGTTCAGTTTTCTAGTTCAAAAGCGTACTTTATGAATATCGGCGCTCCTCACATTCCTGTATGACCTACCTAAATTTACATGCTCGACAATTTCTGAATACTTCAGTTTTTTTCTTCATTTTCAGAATGTTGAGGTTTTGTATTACGTTTTACAGTAAATAGCAAGCCTATTTTAGGTGTCTTATTACCCAAAAAATACCTCATATCTTATTGCCGTTGGTTAACACTCATGGTGAATATAGTGTAAAGTTTTGATAAGTGATTACGAGTACGTTGCAGCATCGTTTAGTTATTCAGAAGCTAAGACATTTCGCGTCAGCTTTTGGACACCAATAAGAAAGTGGCCGGCTTAGTGCATAGAAGTTTTGGCCAAACTTGACGAACATTCATGTACCTCACGGAAATGAACCTTGAATTTGTAACCTATTTTGACCTGAATGTTGTGGGTAAGTGTTGCGTGTGTAATTGATATTTTGCTATGTGCACGGAGATTCACATGAGCCAAATCAGCTCTTTTCCATTATTTGATACCAACTCAGTAATGATGGATTGAAATATTCCTAGTTATTGTTATTCAAAGAAGACGTTTTATTTTGTAGCGAAACACACCGATGACAAGGAAGGAACGTTTGTTTACATGGAGTAATTACTGTTACATACTCGGGTCCCATTTTTGTTCTCATTGCCACCTTCATTCCAGTAGCTTTAGCTATTGCGTCCTGGAGCATCTCTGCCTTCTCTACTACAGGCTCCTTCACGATGAGTTTAATGCTCTCCTCATTGTGTTAAATGTTAGTATTTTAAGTGAGTGAGAGCTTGCATTTCTTTGATAACGAACTCTACGAGCTGTTGTCACTGCTGCTGTGACATTAAAGATTCGCTGCCCTCTGTGTGTGTGGCTGAGCGCGCCTCATGCTGTGCTGGCTGAGCACGCCACATCAGCCAGGCCACCAGGTCGCTCGATTTGGCCTAGGTGCTGCCACTCACAGATGGTCTTAACGCTCGTGTTCTTGTCGTAAAGCTCCAGCTGTTGAGGTGAAGAGGAGCGGACTCTCTGCCCTTGCTTCTTTGTCGGGTGGAGTTCTTGGTAAGTGGCGCAGCCTTGTGCACGCTCTTAGCATAGCTGTTTTTCTCGATCCTTCCACTCTTTATTTTCAGGCTTGTTCCTTGATTCTGTAATGTGAGGACCCACGACTCTCTCGGTTGTACTGTGCAAATTGACAATCGACTGAGACATTTATAGTAATTTAATATTTTAAAATTACTTAGCCCGCCTGTCCCAAGGAGTGAAAAAGAGTGACTCAAAGTAATCATAAGACTGCAGGGTTTTGCTGCATTTATTGAAATATGTACTGTATTTCAATTGTAAATTTAGGTGGAGATATTTTGGGTCACTGCTGCATGTATCCACATTCACTCGAGCTTGATGGCATGTGTTATGTGGACACTGGAGTTTGGTGTCTCAGCTTAGCTCAAGCGTCGTGAGATGACTTGTTGTCTTCACTACCGGAAAGGAAAACCATAAATTCGATGTGGGAAGATCTCAGTCAAATTCAAGTTCGGTTGGTTAACTATCCCTGGACCAAAAAAACATTGCGTCACTGCTCAATCAAACGACATCGCTTTGTAAGTTCGGCACAAATTGTGCTACTGGTGAAGTTATAATTGATTTGAACTGATTCTCTACTTCACTGTGGCGTATGCGAGTATTTTGTCAGCTATATGAAGACAATTGATGAAAGAGCTTTGGTGAACGATTCAGGTAATTTTGATAGTATGTAGAGTAGGGTTACAAACTTTTAACCGTGGGCTTTTGGCCTTTCCTAGTGGAGAGGAATTGCTGTTGTTTGTGTACTTGTGGGGATGTTCAGATTTAATCTGGACTGCTAAATTATTAGTAATAGTTGAACTTTTTATAGGATATTGGAGGATAGAAAGAGAAAGAACTTTTTAGGATCTTGAAAGAGAGAGGAAGAGCTGATTCATGTTTATTGTGTTCTGAAAATTTTACGTACTTCTCTGCATAAAATTAGGTAATATATATATATATATCAATTTATAATTTGGGTCTACAGGCGTTTCCGCTCTACGTTTGTTGCACTATTATTCACCATTTCCATTTAACGCGTATTATCATTGGGGCAAGATTTACTGAATCTTTTATAGTAGAAGAGTATTATCTTGTAGCTAAATGCTGAGCAATTATACGTACGAGTATATGTTAACAAAATTTCGAACCGTGCAAGGCCATGTGGGGGTCGTAGAATTGAAGACTGATTACATAGCTAATGCACCCCTCAATTTTCGTCAGTTAGATTGTTACTTGAGTCGTGAACATGGTGGAACATTAAAATACGGTAAACTAATATAAAATAATTGATGAGTTTCTGAGTTTGACCCATGATCAGCTTAGTAAAGTACGTTAATCAATATCGAAATGAGAAAAACAAAGACATTATAGAAACTGTTCAATGTTGGTAAAAGAAATGAGCGATTTGTGCGGGTCGTCTGGGCAGAAAAGACTTTTTTTTTAAGTTGGGAATGATGGTAGCTTTAAATATATTTGGGAGTAGAACTCTCATTTCTGCAGGAAAGCTAGTTAAAGGTATAACTTGCTGCAAATTCTATCGTTATGTACGTTACTCAACAACAGAGGATAAAGGATACAGGTAACAGTGATACACGACCGTGCTTTTATGGATTTCTGGCTTTGAGGTTTGAAATTTTTTCACTTGAATTACTTACCAAAATTCTCACTAATAACTTGCGTATTTTCATGGAATTTATGAGTCTAGACTTCATTGCTTCCTGAGGAAAAATGCTTGTGTAATTTAATTTTTTTACATCTTGTATATGATTTCCAACTGTGAATCATATTTAGTAGAATGTATTCCTAAATGGGGGTAAAAAGTTGGTAGTGTAATGCTAGTCACCATCAAGATGTTTTAGAATAGAGCTCCTGATGAGGAGCCGGCTAATTGGTAGAGCACAGTTCGACCTTTCAGTGGCGACCTAAAATTACCAAAATTAAACAGCTTTTCAATTTTAGAATTTTATAACTTTGTATTGGTGCAGTGTCATTGTCGCGTGTACTGTTGTGCAGGAGGGCTGAGCATGTATAGCGATTCCGAATCCGACTCCGATGGGGGAGAGGGCAGATCATCGAACGGAGGCGCAGCTCGACCCTCCCACCACGGTGGCCACAGCGACACTGATGAGGACAGCGATGAAGAACTGCGGGCAACCATCAGGAAGAAGAAACGCGACTTCCAAATGACCGAGAGGGAGATCATGCACAGGCTGCAAGAAAAGATGGAGAGAGAAGAGAGGGAAAAAAGATTAAATGACGAGCAAGGGAGATTGAAGGAAAGAGATGTAAAAAAGGAAGATGATCAGAACAGAAATAGCGAAAGTGATGATGAGGAAGAAGTTAAGGAAAGGAAAGCAAAATTACCTAAAGTCAAAGAAGAGCCAAGGTCAACCAATGGAGACACTAAGAAAAAGAGTAAGAAAGAGAGCCACAGCGATGGACATGATCCCGAGATGGAAGGTAAAGTCTCCAATTATGATATGGGAATGCATCATTTGTCGTGTGACACCTTGTCTCAGGGTGTATTCGTTGTTTTGAAGATTTGTAGGACCTGGGATGTATCTCGATTTTCCTCAGGGGATGCCATTTCTGCCTATCCTAGTATTTCTGAAGTAACTTGGCAGTCCTCTAAGGGATCTTAACTTTGCTCCACCGTTTGTGTAAGGTTTTCTGAAAACATAAAAAATCGAAAAGCTAAATCTGCCCACATCCATGTCAGTATTAATTTACTTCTGAGAAAAAATATTCTCATCAACAAGGTTATGACAGATGTGTTCCACGATGTGAGAGCCCTTTGTAGGCAATGGTTCAGAATTTAATTGATTTGATTTTCTATTTCCCTAAGCTAAAAGACTGATTTTATTTCATTTACAAGTTCAAAGCTCGTAATAAGTTTGAGGTAGGCTGCATAGTTTAATTACTTGAGCTCTTATTGGATGGGACGAAGAAGCTATCCTTTTTTGTTATTGTTGAGAGCTGGCACTGATTAAGTGCAATATAGATAGAAATTAGTTTTTGTTATTTCAAAGGCAAAACTTTCGAGTATCGTTTTTTCCAGAAGCCCGTGGCTCTCTGGATGATGTGTCGGCCTCTAGCTCCAGTAGCAGCAGAAGTGACCTGCCTGAGAGCATCTCAGAGAAGCCAGGGTCTGAGCCCTCACAGGACTCCGAGTCGGAGTCGAACTCTTCCGAGAAAAGCACATCCACCAGCAGTGGTGAGAAGATGCGCAAAAAGAGCAAGAAAGATAAGAAGTATCGAAGGAAGAGCAGCAAATCTGAGTCGAGGAAACAACGCAGCAAGAGCAGGTCTGTGGAAAAGAAAATCAAGAAAGAGTCAAAGAAAAAGAAGAAGAAGCGACGACGACGAGATGATTCTGAGTCTGGTAGTTCAAGTGAAGAATCAGACGATGTCCCCGATGCTAAGTCAGAAGCAACTCGAGTTGCGAAAAAAGCGCGAGAATCGAAGGAACACAGCAAACATTCCCGTGAGCGCTCGGTATCACGAGAACAACGCCACAGAGAACGTAGCCACAAAGACCGACGGAGAGACAGAAGTCAAAGCAGCCGCAGAGATAGGAGTCGCAGTCGTCGTAGGGATAGAAGCCACAGTCGAGGCAAAGATAGTAGCCACAGTCGACGCAAAGATAGAAGCCATAGTCGCAGAAGAGACAGAAGTCGCAGTAGACGTAGCCACAGTCGCAATAGCAGGACTTCGTATTCCTCAAAGCACTCTAGCAAGCGTTCCCATCGATACCGATCCCGCTCCAATTCCAGGTCTCCGAGCAGATGCAATTCCAGGGCGAGCTATTCCTCATATTCAAGCCGCAAGCGAAGGACGAGGAGGTCTCGCTCGTAGAGGTTAAATTCTGTTGTGTATATATTTACTCGTAAATTTGCCCGTCGTTTTCTCATAGACCTATATCATCGGTGTACATACGAGCTTATTGTTAATTGTCGAGTGCTAATTTATCGTAGTCTGTTGGCAAACGCTTTGGAGCTTACGGAGAATTAAGCAAACAAAATTCTCATCTATTACTGCGTAGTTACGTTAACCTTTATAGAAGACTTTGCATAACGCATTATGGATGACAACACTCGCTGGGAGTGTCTCGGATGTTGTCAGTTCACATTCAGCCTTAGTTTCACCTGGAAGTCTTCGCATTCCTCGGTCGCATTTGATATTTCATGGCCTCCAAGTTGAACTCGCCATATTATGGCTACCTCTATCCTTTTTGCATCTCTTTGATGGTTCATCTGCCAGGTTACCTTTCATAGTCATGCTTAGGAATCTTTACCGCTGTTGCAACTGCTCTCAGTTTGTTTGGCCTTGTTGAACCCTTACTTCAGGATTCTCATCATCTTTCTGAGCCGTCAGTCGTCTTGCAAAACTGAATTTAAATTCATATTCTCTATAATGGCGGTTTGGGCGAGCTAAATTTCCCTCTTCATGACTGTTCATCGATGCTCGAGAACGAAATGATCGGATTGGAATGCAACCGCGAACTTCGTTCTTCGGCACCGTAAATGATATCATGGATAACGACCCGGGTTACGTTCCTGTGTGCGGTCCTGCTTACTCGCCTCTTCGACGTATACTGGAACGAGCAAGTACGCCGGAGATGATACGTCGCCAGCGTTGAACGCAGACTTGCGACAGTCCAGGAGACAGCACTGGGATCCCCAGTTCGCCCTGAAGATAAGTGTTCGTTACGCCGCTCTGGTAAGGACTACATAAGGTAAGATAAACACCTCTGAGTTCTTCCATCTCTCAAGTTTTATTGCTACATGCTAATTTTCACATTCAAACGAGCTATTCAAAAACTTCGCGAAAGTAGAGTGATGTGGCACTTATTTAAATTATAAAGTAATGACGTATTAGGAATCCCAAGTCTACATAGACCCAAACTGGTGGTTTTTTTGGTTTGGTATGCCTAGTAACTTAGTGAAAGGATGAAGCGTTGTCATCAGAAATGTACACTCTCTTAGCTATGTCTTGCAACGGTTGTAGTACCATGCTTCGTGTACTACTAAAAGGTAGCTTGGATGGTTTGTGGTTACCCTTAAGTTATACGGTTCGTAAATTTGGTAACAGCTATTTCCCCCTCAGGGGGATACAATTATTGTATCTATGGGAACTAGCGCTCCCAGGGGGACAATGTGAGGGCCCGAGCTAAAGGTTAGGTAGGCTTTCTTCTGTTGAAATAGAATAGGTTTTGTTGTGTTACGGACCATCTTTTTTTCGGTTCACTGCTGTCCTGTTTTTCACCGCCTACCACTTTCTTCTTCAACTTTTTCTTGTTTCATGAACTTCTTTCTTAGCTTTCTGTTTCTGTGCCCTTTCTGCATAGATTCCACGTTCCCTTAACTCCATACTAAATGGTGCCTTCTTCCTTCCTCTCTTTACATCTCATTGTTGAGGATAGGGAGGCTTAAACTAACTAATAAACTAATAAACTAAACTAACAGCTATTTCTAGTCAGGTACAGTGCTAATCAGTAACTTATGCTGGACGGCATAAGAATAAAAATTTCGAATATAATGTGAGGAATATTCTATAAATGCACTAAACTTACTTCAAGTAAGTTAATCACACAGATTTATTATCCTATTACCAAGTTTTGTAAAGAAAGTATTCGTTCATTTAGATTTTGAAGACTTAAGCGAATTAACCAGAGTATTAATTAGTACAGGGGTTGTTTCGAGCCCACAAATACCACCTTACTAAGACGAATGGAACGGTGACCTTAGCACCTGAGTAATTTGAATTGCATTGACAGAGTATTCCGGAAACAATGAAAAATGGGAGGAAATTTTTAACAATTTGAAAGTATTTGAGGGATGAAAAATACCGAGTGTTACTGTAATGAAACCTGTAATACTATACTTGTAATAGGTACTTGTATTGAATGCTTGGAACGCAAAACGGTTAACGTATGGCAACGAAATTTAATGACTTGATTGATTTTTCGCAACACCAAGTTTTTCAATGAAATTTCCCGGTACTTTCATCAATGCTTTGGTGTCTATTTCCTTGATTTGCTCCTCGAGTTTTCTCTTGAAATCGGTTCTTGGATTTAGCATCTTTTTGTGTTCTATTTCTTCGGGGCAGCATTAATTTTTGGTTGTTGCCTATCTCTTTGGGGCAGCGATCTCTGCAGCGCCGTAAAGTGTCTTTGACCGCAATTTTCAGTGAAGTATCGTCCCAAGAAAAAGTTTGTTCTTGTTAGATCATAGGGCATAGGAGGCCAGATAAAATTGCCTGAGATCGAGATCAAAGTTCTTGAAAGACTATTTGTTTCTCTCGCAATGTAACTGAAGTTTGGACATTAATAAACCAAATACAATCGCTAGTTTAAAGGAAAACTTCTAAGAAGGTCAAATTAAAAATGTGAATTCCTCGAGCGCACGTAGACAGAAATTGCTAATACGTTAAAAAATTATTTGTTGACCGGTTACATGGTTTTTGACACGGTACTCTTTCTAAGACACCTTGTATTTTGTTACTTTATCCAGTGTACGTCTTTCATCGACGGGAAAAATTTAATGCAATTGAATAGCACAAATTTTTATTGGCTGAAAGTACAAAGGACGCGTTACGTAACATGTATGAATTATACTTACTATTCGTGACGTATTTACTACTTATTTTGTGACGAGCTGATGTTATTCAGCTCGTCTGGCGCTTGACCTTGTTACTATCGGTGATGTTTCTTCTCTTGCAGGAAAATCCTGAACTTCGCCCTCATCGCATTATGAGTAACTATGTACGTGTACATTTGTGTGTTAATGTAACTGAAAATATATGTGCATTCAGTAAATTATTATGAAAACAAAACGCAATCTTTCTTTAAAATTTGTCAAGTGCGATAAATAGAAGTGGGGAGTATTTACCGTAAAAAAAGGACTTGCACAGAGACAAGTCGTTTATTTTTCCGGAGTTTTTGAAAGTAAAAATAATTTATGGTAAACGTCTTAACATATTTCTTGAGAACTAGTTTGAAAGATTGTGTTACGGTTCAAATTAACATTTTATTTTATGTGTTTATCTTCAGTCTTTTAGTAAAGGATGCGTTTGGCTCCTACTGTAATAAATTTATCAGCTACCATTGTTGTATCGGTCGTGTCCAGTCATAAAATTAAATTATATTTCTTCTGAAGTAGTTGTAGCATTATTACAATAATAAACGAGTCACTTTTGATCGGTATTTTAAAAGTAGTCCTTCATTATTTAAGTACTTGATTGAATGCGTCAAGAACGACTGTTGTGCCCTACCAGCATTAACACTTCACACGTAATGGCTGATGATACCGTTGCCTTGCGACTGTTGCAATGGTGCGGCAATGCTTGGTTAGCCACTACGAGTTGTGGCTAAAGTATTCATCACCGTAACTTGGTGCCGTGTGTATTTGTCTGTGGGCTGTGTTCGACTTAAAAGTTGCTCGTAAGAATTGATGCACGAAATGATTTCATTGTTACTTACAAGTATATAGCAGTCCAGTATAAACATAAACATGTCCTTATCGAGTGCGAACACTTAACGTAGTGCATCTTGTGCCAGCTTATAGATGTCTTAAGTACTGTCACATGTGAACCCTCACTCGCTAACTGATTCAGAATATAAAAGTATTAGCTACGGGCCATTAGTTTCTCGTTTTCAAACATCAATAGTACATACAATAACCTTTTCATCTTACTCCGTGTTGAGAATTTCGTGAAACAAAGTTTAAACGGATTTGAGTAAAATATTCAGCTTAAATTTATTGCAATGGAAGTGAGCCTGTGTAGGTGTCACGAAACTAATAATAATAATTTTACGGAAACGTTTCTACCGGGGTCGCCAGCATAAAGCCAATGTGGACCCCCCCAGCGCTAGCCGGGAATCACGAAACTAAGATATTTGAAACGTTGCTAGTACACGCGTACCCGAGGACTTAATTATAGAACCTGTTTTCAGTGTATACATTAAAACATCTCTCTAATGTGTTACGATCCAAAGCTTCACTTAGTGCGTCATCAACGAATAATAACTTTCAGAATTAAACATTTCTCAGCTTTATCAGTACAATACAGTTGAGAAATTATATGTTGATTACAAAATTACGATATTCACGCTACTCACCAGTGTACGGTGATACTAGCATAGAACATACTTTATAGTAGCAGTTTAAAAAATTCAATTCGTTTTTTTCGATGTAACTTGTCAGTTGTCAGCACTGAATAGCACAGCATTAGATTACATGTTACTCTTTATTTGAGGACGTGCCGAATCCGGTGACGGATTCGGACGTGCTTAAGACTGAAGCACTTGCCATTTGCGTATTAGAGGAGTTACATGCGTGTTTTTACAACTTAAATAAAAATTAGCGTGTTAGTTTTACTCTTCGAATCTTTCACTTCACTTCGCGTGCGATTTCAAGAGGTATATGAAGGTGAATCAAAAAACCGTGAACACTGATTGCTCGGAGTAAGCGCACGGTGTGGATTGCTACACAATTGCGTGTCATAGACTTCAGTTCGATCTCGCATATACACCTAAAAGATACATTCGAGTGACAGGCCTTAACGGTAATAGAAAATAGGATGGGCTCAGAAAATAGATGAAGTGGTTTCCTTCAACTGAGTTACGACGAACTGCCGCTGGCTGCATTGGATTCATTTGAGTTGGCCTCTTTAGTTTTCTTCCAGCGTCGTGCGAGGAGGCATGCCGTCACCAGCAGCAACGTGAGGAACAGCAGCGCTATGATCACATATGCCGCTGTCGCTGCTTGTGAGCTCTTGTTCGATGATTTCCCCGCCACGAGCGCCTCTGTGGGATCTGAGCATATTGTGGCGTAATTTTAATGCTCAAGTCAAGTTGCTGGGGCAAATTAAAGGGAATCCAAGATATAAAAAAGAACGGTTCCTTCTGAAATATCTGATGTAATGTGAGTTATTAGTAACTACTGCTCCGAGAATATGCGTGAGAATATGCGTGATACTCAACTTTGCTAAAATGAAAAGAGAAATTTTTTTTCTAAAGTTGATGCATGGAGTTGGTTACAATATCGGGTTTTTAATATTTTTTGACCTAGAGATCCTAATTGGTACGTGAATCTGTATAGGTGTAATAATGGTCGTGCCAATAGTTGAATGAATATAGGCAGAAAAACAAAAAGGCACTACTGTAAATTTACCCCCACACTATGTTCGGAAGCTTATATTCGTAAATACTGCTCACAAAAAAAAAATGACAACACAGCTGTGAACGCCTCACTAGGCTCAATTCACATCCGCACAAGCCTAGTTATCCTGCAATAGCTTGAGTGAGTTAAAATAACATTGCTCTAGTAAATTAGTAGAATATACCTCTTAACTGGGTAGATTTGTTATCGAATTTCTATTAATTATGTACCGTCGAATGATTTGGGCCAAAGCCACTTCCAAGAACTATTTAGTTTGACATGAATGCTAGTCGAGTTGAGAGACTAAGATCATGCGCTGCGTACTTGAAGTTGAGCGAGTTACGGAAACGTTTAAACTTGGAAAATCTGTAGTGCTGGTAAAAATCTCATTTCGTCGAATGATTGAGGATATTGACTTGAGTGCTTATCGACATCAGTATGACGAAATGATTTAAAGCAGCGGTTCGGTAGTTGAAAAGGTACTGCGTTTGGAGTTCTAATGAAAATCACAAGTTTAGCTATTTTGTTTGCGTACCAATCCACACAATACCCATTAGGAAAAGAGTTCTCTGTGATAACCATGGTCCATATACGCATATAAAATGACGTTTCATCAGCGATTCTGTAATGTGAAATAACAAAAATAAATTTGAAACACTTTTCGTGCATACCAGCATGCAAATACGAATAAGCATATGTTATCATAGAGAACATGTTTCGCCACGCAATAGATTTATGAAACTGTCTACGCAAGTAATGCTGGCACTAACATTTTCAAAAATGAGAAAGGAGAACAGATTGTCACACTAGTCCAACAATGAGGGCAAGTGAATGATTCCACATGTATATATATCACCAGTAGAGTGTTTGAAAACTAAGTTTTTTTTGTCTATATCTACTCAACCGCTTTGCCACAAGGTAATTAGCGTTTCCTACCTTTATGACATTGGCAGCAAAGATTCCAGCCACGAATAAAAGCAGATTAAAACTCGGTTGGGTTAGGTAATGTACAAATGTGATCGTTTGCTCGAATTGGTGTAGAAATTTTCATTCAATGGACTAATGCACAAGAATCTAGCCTACGAAAAGTGAAATAAAAATTAAGAAGGATTTATAATTGAAATGAATTCAAACTCGCTGGGGTTAACACGATGATTACACTGATTAGCACTCAAGAAAATAGTCAGCGTGAATAAAAACGTCATGAAAAATATTTCTTCCGTATCCTATTTCTCGATGTGTACCTACAGCGAATCTTACAGTGGGTGTGGCTATGAATGGAATGACTTCAAGGTGAACCATAAACTTGTAACCTGAGTCTCGCATTCGGTGCCATCCTAAGTAAATTTGACTGGAGGCTTTGATATGAATAGAGTAGAAACGAAGAGTGGAAACGGAAGAGACCACTCACTCCACCCGAGCTGCCGCCCCTCGTTGTTTTGCTTGAGCCACTCGTGCAGAGGCTGGAAATATCGCAGAATCGCACCGGCGTCCAGTCGTGAGTAGCGGCCCGCTGTGAGCTGCGACAGCACCGTCGGCCACGGCTCCGACCGCCCCAGGGACAGACCTCGTCTGCGCCACGCAAATTGACAACAAATGAATTGTTCTAAAAAGTTCACCCGTTCTTTTTTGAACGTTGACTGATCAGATGAATATTGAAATATTTCATAAGAATATTATGCTCTCACGGTTTCGTTTTTATGTCACTAGAAAGTTCTGGATAATTCTAGCAAAAGCTGCCTATTTTTCGAATTCAGAAGAGAACTTGTAACTTTTCAAATTATCGCTCTATTGCGACTGGTAGAAAAAATGCGAAATAATGCCATTACGGTTGAAGTAAAGAACTTTTTGGAAACATCTTTCACACAACTACTGGCAAAAAGTATTCATAGTATTTTTGGAGGAATGTTAGTTTGGCAGCAAAGTAGTATAGAATATCGAGTCACCGAATTCTAGTGTCCTCACTGTCGTGAGAATGTTTCCCTATAATTTGATTGAGGTTAAAAAATATTGAATAAAAACATTCGAGAACATTCAATAATGACTGCAATCAGAGAATTCGGCATAAATTTATAGGAGAAAATGATGTCTAAAAACTAAAATCTTCAAACCGGTACTGGAACATAACTCATACTTGGGGAAAAATTACGAGAATGGTCGGAAGTAAAGCCCTTGATACGCCGCAGAAGCATACTACAGTCTCATACCCTGTACCCCCGCCTGAAAAAACTCATGAACCACTGGGCGAAAAATTCAAATAAATTTCGAGGCATATGTTGACTTTCTACCCTACGAATATGGCTCTAAAGTGAAATGTAATCGTTTAAAAAAAGTTTTCGTACGTGAAAGTGATAACACGAATTAACGAATTATGATCCCAAAGAGAATTCTAAAATACAATGAGCCGACGAAATTTAAAACAATTTAAAACAATTTAAAAAAAAAAAACAATTTATTTACCACAGGAGATACAGAGGTAGAATGTTTCTTAAGTCTAGTACAATGGACAAGTTTGAATATAGCTACCTGTGGGCCCGAATAAGTTCAGCGACTTCTAGGGCATCCTACCATCACGCTATTCTAGGGTGTACAAAAGTTTAACCTAGTTCACTTAACCTAGTTTCGCATTAGACTGATCATTGAGATAATTAACTCGATATTTTACAAGTCGGCTATATTTAACAGTATGTTCGATAAAACGATTCAAGAGCAGAGAGAAGATTGGTTATGGTACACAAGGCAAGTTACATTATGACATTATCATTAGTTACATGTAGGAGGCAAGATTTCGACACGGTGATCTTACACTACTAGTATTCTGATAGGAAGTGAGACTCAAGATGTCTTTTGAATACTTTGTACGAATTACATTCACGGATCTCTGCAGGTATAGAGTTCCAAGTTTTGGTTCCAACGAAGAGAATACTGTGTTGCGACCTGGCCTTTGAATAATAAGGAAGCATGAATTTACTTCTATTTCGGGTTAAATGGTCGTGATGACCAGTTTGCGCAGTCAATAATTGTCTTAGGCTATTGTCGCCATCATTTCTTAATGTTTTGTAAATGAGATTACAGATGGAGATTTTGTAGAGATCCGAAAGTTTAAGTATTTGTAAATTTTTGAAAGAATCATTTGTGTGAGCATTATATTCTAGGTTCTTTACCGCTCTGACAGCCCTTTTCTGCAGAGTAAAAATTTTGTTGGTTTTATTTTTATCAGTTCCGTGCCATGCTTCTATTCCGTATTGCAAGTATGGGGAAATGAGCGTACGGTAGAGCATTTGTAAAGCTGTTTCAGGCAGAAAATTTTTAACTTTATTTAGGATTCCGATGGATTTTGATAATTTAGAACTAATATGAGTGATGTGCTCTTTGAAGGTCAGATGTTTATCTATTATGATGCCCAGAAACTTACATGAGTTGGTTTCTTCGATTTCACCTTCGCCAATTTTAATGCATGGGAGAGATACATCTTTCTTGTATGAGAAAGTAATATAATTTGTTTTATCGATATTTAGGCTTATTTTATTAGCTTTGAGCCACGATGAAACCTTGTGAAGTTCAGTATTTATACTCTCCACAATCATAGCAGGATTTTGGTTCGGAAGGACCGCAGAAAGCGTACTGTCATCGGCAAAAAGTATGAATTTGAAGAATGATGTAGATTTTACAATATCATTGATAAAAATCAGAAACAAGAGAGGCCCGAGAACAGATCCTTGTGGAACTCCATGGCTAATTGTCTGTGGGTCTGATTTTGCGTCGTCAATGACAACGTATTGCTTCCGATTTGTTAGGTATGATCTGAACCAATCATGGGCAATCCCTCGAATGCCATAACAGTGTAGTTTCGATAATAGTATTTTATGGTCCACACAATCAAATGCTTTTCGGAAGTCAAGAAATACAGAGAAGACAGGCTTTCCTTCATCTATATTAGAATAGAGGAATTGTAAATGATTTAATATAGCCTGTGTTGTTGATTTTTTAGAGCGAAAACCGTATTGTTTATCGTAAAGAAATGATTTTTGTTCAAAATAAGAGTACACTTTTTTATACACAATCTTTTCGAATACTTTGCTAATAATTGGTAGAATGGAGATAGGTCGATAATTGTTTACACAGGTTTTTCCACCACTTTTAAAGATAGGGGTTACTCTAGCAACTTTGAGGGAGTTCGGGAAAGTGCCTAGTAAGAGAGACTGGTTAATAATATTTGATATCAGTGGGGCTACAATGTCAGCAATAACTTTAAGTACTTTAGTCGGAAACGTTTGTAACCCACTCGATTTATTTTTCATGTTGTTTATGCACGTAATTACATCGGAGGAGTTTGTAGGCGTAAAGAAAAAGGAGTTGGGTTCTCGAATATGATCCATAAATTCCAGGTGATCAGTAGGTTCACTTGGAATACCATCAGCTATGGTTTTCCCTACGTTTACGAAGAAGTTGTTAAAGAGATTAGCAATTTCTTTCTTCTCATGATATTTTACATTATCTTGAACAACATATTCAATTTTCTTTTTATCGGCATTATTCGGTTTACAGCAGGAGTTAAGGAGATGCCAAATCTTTTTAACGTCAGTTTTGAATTGAGTAAACTTGAGCGTAAAGTAGTTCTTTTCTGATGTTCTTATCTGGTTTGTTACATAGTTTCTAAATCGCTTATATGTTTCTCTAGATATTCGTCCTTCGCAAAGGAGGGCTAGGTACGCTTGACGTTTCTTTATATTTATCACGATGTCTCTGGTAATCCAGGGCTTATGTTTATTTTTCGGGGTAACTGTACGAGTTACAATTGGGCAACACTGATTGTATGCGGTCATTATAGTTTCAGTCAACTTTACTACTGCTTCATCAATGCTCGTAGTATTATTGTTTTGTTGAGAGATGTGCAATGTAGGCATTGATTCTTCTAGAACGGTGCGCATTTCTTCAAGATTTGATTCGTTTATTTTACGATATGAGTAAGTTTCAGCCCGTGCCTTGGTGCAAGCAATATAGACATTTTTCTTAATAAGAAAAACTGGGAAGTGATCTGATAAGTCAGAAGTAATTATTCCAGCAAGGAAATCACTAGGGTCTGTCATAAAGATATTGTCAAGCAGCGTAGCACACTCTGAGGTTATTCGTGTAGGCTTTGTAATGATCGGAAGGAAGGATTGAGACTGAAAGGTAGTTAGGAAATTAGAGATTGGTTCATGGCTTTCATGTTTCAGTAGATCATAATTGAAGTCACCGCATATTATTATGTCATTGTATAAGGGCCTGTTGAACTGAGAAATAATACGATTCAATTCATTCAGGAAGGATATAGGACAGGCTGTAGGAGGCCTATACACCGTTCCAAGCACAATGCGTTTACCATCTCTAAAAAGTTCTACGAAGAGTGATTCTATATGATCCTGATTCATGGTTGCACTTGCTATGGTTCTCGAGTCTATGTGGTTAGATATATATGTGCTGATGCCTCCGCCCCGCTGGTTTTTTCTTAGCGAATGGTAACTATGATAATTTTCAAATCGAATCATGTCTTTAGTCGAGTCATCTAGCCAGCTTTCGGTGAAGCTAATCACGTCTAGGTTATATTTAAGTTCAGTAATAGTACATTGTATCTCTTCCAATTTTGGATAGAGTGACCTACAGTTCCAACACAGGAGTGAGAAATCTCGGTCAGTTATTCGTATAGTTTCGTTGAATTCTGATATATTAGTATACCTACACTCTTGAGAGTCGTTTAGGTTTGGATATATTCTGTTCAAATGATTGAAATCTGGATCGATTTCCTCAAATATTACAGGGTGATCAGTCATTTAAAATAAGTAAAAGTAAGAATTAGGTACTATAGAGCTTAAGACGAAATGCAGAGTCAAGCTTAAAGGGATATTTCAGTCTAAAAAGTAGCTTATTAAGTAAGAGAGAATAGAGTAAAAAAAAAAATCTAGCGCGATTTCGTGAGTACACACAAACTCAGTCCATGAGCGAGTGATAATGGAGTTCAATATCACCACATTGGTGCAAACAGATTGCTAAGGGCGTTTTCGCAAGTTCACATACAACAGGTAATAAATTTCCAAAGATTATGACGACAATGATACAATCAGCTAATATGGTTTACGCGTAATAATAACTGTAGTGGTAAATAGAGAAGAATTCACAGTAACATTGGTTGGTGAAAAATTACTAATTGCGATGTTACAAAATGTGACACACAGTTGTCATAGATGTTTACACACACATCTATTATTTATTTGTTATAATATTGGAGTTCGATATCACTACATTGGTGCAAACAGATTGCTGAGGGCGTTTTCATAAGTTCACATACAAGAGGGAATAAGTTTTAAAGATTATGATGACAATGATACAATCAGCTAATATGGTTTACGCGTAATAATAACTGTAGTGGTAAATAAGGAAGAATTCACAGTAGTATTGGTAAGTGAAAAATTGCTGATAGATTATAATGACAATGATATAATCAGATTATAAGAAGATTACAACGACAATGATATAATCAGATTATAAGAAGATTACAACGACAATGATATAATCAGCTAATATGGTTGTACGATGGCAGTGGAGGGCAGAAGCGATTATCAGATTATAAGAAGATTACAACGACAATGATATAATCAGCTAATATGGTTTACGCGTAATAATACTTAAGTGGTTAAGAAGAGAAAAAATTCATAGTAACATTGGGAGGTAAAAAATTGCTGATTGCGTTGTTTCAAAAGTTCACACACAGCTGTCATAAATGTTTACAAGCACATCTGTTATACACTTGTATAGATTCAGGTTGAACGAGCATCAAGTTGAGGTTTACTGACATGATACCTAATTGAGGTTAAATTAATACGAAATTGACATATTTAGGGGATGAAAATGAAATTGACTAATTTAGGGGATCACCTAGTCTAGGGAATTTAGGGGATCACCTAATGACAATGATATAATCAGCTAATATGGTTTACGCGTAACAAAAAAACTTTAGTGGTAAAAAATGAAAAAAATCACAGTAATATTGGGAGGTAAAAATTGCTGATTGCGTTGTTGCAAAAGTTCACATACACCTATCATAAATGTTTACAAACACATCTGTTAAATATTCTGTTAAATATTAAATAAATATTCCAAAGTAAGCCAAAAAAGGAAGTATTATATAACGTTCCAAAAGCTAAAGTAAAGTGATGTAAGGAATAAACAGCAGAGATAGAGAAAACCCACCTGAGCAGCTCGCCAGCCTGCTGCGACCCGTAGATGCTGCAGGCATGCAAGGGACCTTCATGTCCTGCCGCCTGGCACATCTCTTCGTGCAGCTGGAACTGCAGCACGAAGCTCACCAGGTACCTGCGCAGCGCATCAACGCTAGTTAGGGTGAGCGCCGCACATCTGGCGGAAAGCAACGGTTTTGTTGCCTAATATTCTACTATGGTAGCGTGGACACACAACAATTATTACAGAGATTGTGACAACGTTTAAACTGTTACGTTTGAGTTGTTCTTAACTTTGTTCAAATACTGAAGTTTAAAAGGTACTCTATTTTAGCGCGTCGTATCCCATCAAATGTTTGTAATGGTCTAGAGCTTTTGCTGATTCCTATGAATGGCTGAAAGAATAATTATTAAACATAGTACTCGAGTTGACATGTACATTTAGCAACATTGTTGCTCAGCAAAAATAATATTTTGTTCTAGAAACTCCGTATTACAGTATTGTCACTAATATGTGCTTCACACCCTGTGAAAATCTTGTGCCAGGGGCAACATTATTTTTTGAGTAATTATAGAAAGTTTTGAAAGGCGAGGGGTGTACGAATAATTTCGTCGCTAACTGAAATGTTTCATTTTGTCAGTCTAGCTAGTGATCACACGCATAAACTATCAGTATCTAAAAATCTGGGGGGAAATAGTTCATATCTTACAGCTTTTGGAGAGAATTATGCATATCATAAATTCTAAAGACTGTCCATTTTTAAGGAAAATTTTCCCCCATTTAAAACGCTAACTTTTGATCTAACTTTCCCAATCGCTCGAACATGTGGTCAAAAGTGATACACCTAGATTTACTATGATTTCTCTGAATAACCGCTCGACACACTAAGGTGTGTCTAAATTTCTCTGAGCGTAATTAATTCTGTCTGATGGTCACTTCCACTATCACAACGCAAAACAAAACAAAAAAAAAAAGTCTACGGATGACTCAAAATATAAACTATGAAAATGTCAAACGTGCTTACATTATTATATGAATGGAAAATGTCAAAATTAGTATACAATAGAAAAAACCATCTCATAAACTGAAGAAGAAACTAAAAAAATTACTCGCATAAGTTTCGTGAATTCAAAAATGATTGTGAAAAAAAAGCTGGCGTTTGCTGAATTTCGTTGCTAAGCCTATAAAATCTGCTGCACGAAAAGTTGAATCAGGGAAGAAAATGGAACTAATCGCAAATAAAAAATATTGTCAATATTTTCAACAACTTTTTGTTAACTTACGCAAAAAAGAGATGATAATATCAGTTCTCCTCCAACGTATCTCTTAAACCCCATAGAGCAAATTCAAGAAGTAAACAATTTTTTTTTGCACCTGCTGATATTCAAGATGTTCTCGACTGTACCAAACAGCTTTAAAAATAATAAATAAAACTGATTGAAATCGCTGTCAATAAAATATTGTAGTAAATAGGGGATTCAATTTCTCCAATCCTCATATTATTCATTTATCATCCCCTTTATCTAGATATTTGCTCACACCTTCCAAGTTGTCCACACTCTCGAGTAACCGCCACTCCCAAAAATATGAGACAGATTTTCAAAAATATATACCAATTTTTGTCCATCCAATGTTTAGTAAAATATTAAATAAAATTTTTTACAGAAATTATTTATACTTTATTCGAAGCAAAAATGTGCTTCTCTATGATGAACAGCTACACTTCCAATCTAAAACATCAACTATGCAAGTTCTTCTGTATCATCTGTAATATATTTACTCCAATATCGACGAAAGGAGTATTTATTCTTCGTGTTTCTCAATTTGCTCAAAGCATTAACAGTGCTGATAACTGCACATTACTTTCGAAGCTCAAATATAACAGCATTAGAAGGCTTTCTCATAGTTGGTTTAAATCATGGTTGATGAATCGCGAATAATTAGTTGTACTGGGTAATTTCTACTTAGAATTTCTTGATATAAGCCATAGCATTCCCCAAGGATTGATTTTCGTATCTTTTTTGTTGCTTTATATTCATCAAGGATATTGTCAAAAGTGCTTCATTTTTTGAATCCATACTTTGTGCTGATAATAGTGTTTTTTCCTTCACCAATCCTAGTGAAATCTATAAAAATATGGCAAACAGAATAAATGGCAAGCTATAAAAGGTCTCAAGTGTTGCCGAAAATTGATGAAAATAAACATGCCCTATTCTCCTCTAGATTTAATGCATCTCTTTCATTCAACAAAATCAGTGATGTCCAGATGGAGTAAAATAATGCATCTAAATTCTTTAGAATAATCATCGATAGAAATCTGAACTTCAAAGAAAATATTTATCATAGCACTAAAAAATCTAAGTGAATTGATTTTTACACTTAACACCTTTTTTAATTGAAATTCTCAATAGATTAAAAAAATGTCAGAGCTAAAGAAGCTGTTTAAATACTGTATAGAACACAAGTCTATCATTTCCTATAACATGGGATAAGAAAATGACAATTGATAAAAAATAAATCAAAGGTAATTATTACTCTATGAAATGGTACCATATGAGCAATAAGAGACTTGAACTACAATGCTCAAACAAATGATTCATTTATGGGGACGGTCCGGGGGAGACCAAAAGTCCGTCGGTTCTCGACGGATTTTTCCAAGATTTTCACAATAGGTGTCAAATGATGCGGCATTTCTTCTTGAACTCATGTGTTTTTTTCGTAAATTTATAAAAAATGATTTTTTTTTAAAACCTGAAAAAGTGGATGTTGCGGAAAAGTGTCCATCGCCAACAGTTTTAAAGCTACAGAACTGGATAAAGGTTTTCTAGGTAGCTAATTGTCTTGTCTTGAGATCCGGTGGTAAGGTTTTTCGATAATTTGATTTTCTGAATTATGAGAAATTTTTTCCTAAAAGTCGACCACTTTTTCCGTTTTTTCAAATTGTTCTGCTTATAATTTTCAACATGACTTGAAATTCAAAAACCATGCCACCGACTCTCTAGGATATTGTAATCGCTATCGATTGATATATATGCCATTCCTGTACCTTCAAAACTGTGAGAGAAGGGCCTCTTCAAAGATCAAAAAGTTAAGTTTTCAATAGAGCCATTTTTCTAAAATTTTTCTTATTTTCTTCGTATTATTTCTGAGCTAGGCATTTATTAAAATAAATGTTACAGCTAATGTAGGTCTTTCAAAGCTCTATAGATTGGTGTATTAGCTATTCTTTTACCTTCAAAACTGTAGGAAAGGATCCATATAAAAAACAATGAATCAAAATTTCGAAACACCCGCCGTTTTAAAAAAGAAATTTTTTCTTAAAAACAAACAAATTTTTATTTTTCAACTCTTTCGTTTGGTAGCTCTTTTTGAGCCCTTTCGAATGATATATTTGCCATTCTTGTACCTTCAAAACTGCGGGAGGCAATTATATGTTTACACAACAGCTAATTAGCTGATGACTCAGAGCAGCCGGACTCAAAACAAACACTCAGTTATTTCATCATAATTAACGCTGAGAGTTAGAAAGTTTCGTTTGAGTACTAAAGCATTTCAAGCAAGGCCATGAGTGAACTCTCTTGCTAATGACGCCGAGGAACGCCCAAAACTGATTCGTAATTAGGGGGGGAAGGGGGAAATCACTCATACACTAGCGCACCCAGGTCACGTTACTGCGCGTCTTCTACTCCGTCTAGGAGACGAACCAATGTACGTAATTGAGAGCGAATTATACCGTTGGATGCGAAAGAAAATTTTCTATAAGATGAGTTCATAAACCGAAAACCTACCATTATCCAAATTCGACCCAGACCGTGCTCTTAAATACCAATTAATTTTTGAGCTCTCAGGTCTCTTATCTATTTTCTCCGTGAAATTTAAAGCATGTTAATTTGAATGGTTAGGGCAATACAATTTGCAATCATTTAGTAACTTTTTAAACTGACCATTACGATCATTTATTCAGAAATCGAAATAAAATTCCGCACTATACCAAAGCTCAATCTCAATACTTTTTCCATTTCATTGAAAGTAAGGCTTGGAAGTCGATGCCTTCCAAAATCTGCGAGAAAAACTGTTACCGAACGCTTATAAAAAGTCTTGGATGTCATTTCTTATCCAATTATTTATGAATCTAGCTGTTGAGAAACAGCTATTTCCCCCTATTAGTTGGCTCAAAAAGATAGGTATTTATTTCTGAAATAAAATAAATCCTAATTTTACTTTGAATACGCCGTTCTCGTAGCATCATTATCAAATATGGTAAACTAAATTTAATCATATTTTCATTCTCACGCTAAACAACTATCCGATCAATCTGATCTGCTTTCAAATCAAGTGTTATAGATAAAATAAAACTGTAGACTACGAGAAAAGTTTCCATAGGATGCCAGAGAAGTCACTGTATCAGTCGGGCGCATAGGCTTAATAAATGCGATAGTTTTCAGTAATGACTTTCTAGCTGTATTGCACGTGGAGGTGATTTTTAAAATTATCTAAACATTTTAAAAAACAATTCAGCATAAATAACGTCTGACGAAAATGATGCTAAAGAAAGTTATCGCAAAATTTTTCATTCAACCGAAATACATGCATTCAGTATCGGTTTTTGCGTCACATCAATTATGAGGAATTTTGGCAGAAACCGCTACACTGACTCATGACAACCTGGTTGATATGAATCTTCTCGTCCTCCAATCTTAAGGAACTATGTACATCTTGCCTAACATGAGGTGTGTTGTACCATTTACTGATGTACCCCTACGGTAAGTACCACATGAACTCAGCCTTGCCTGACATAAGGCGTGTTGGCAGGCACATGGTATTTGGCTCCGGGGTCGAAGTCGCGCTCACTCCTTTCAACAGGCGGCGCCACGCCGCTGTACTGCACGCGGAGACGCCACCACTCCTCGTTGTAGGCGTCCGGTGTGATGGCGCCGCTGAACACTCGCCACCGCCACTGTACCGAGGTGTTTGCGTGGATCATTGGTACCATAGCAAAGTGGCAATGAATCATCTAAACCATTATGAATAAGAACCTTTGAAAAATGGCATAAGACGGGCAACAAAATCGTACGCCCAGAAAACGAAGAACTACCGCTATGTCGGATGTGAACATTTTACAGCGGCAATGCATTCCAAGTGAGTTCGATGTCCCATATCTCGCAGGCGAGCGACGCCTGTTGTAAGACGGACGCTGAGAAAACATGTGAAGACGTGTAAAATAGGGCAAATGTAGATGATAATAAATGTGATGTCCGTAGCGAACAAATGAATGTCTGAAAAAGTTCTAGGCGGACGTATTCCCCGCATAGGATAAAAAAACAGACAAAGTGTATAGGGAATTGCCGTTTTATTCCATATCAATGAAAGTACGTTAATTGAAGAAGCATCAAAATAATTGTAACTCTTAATAATCTATACTATAATAAGAGACGTGTCCGTCCGTCTCTCTGTCGTCCGAAGCCAGCCTAAAGTGTTTGATGAGCGTATCTGTGATACAAGCTACAGGCCTATATATTTTGACGGGCCGTGTTCACGCGGCCTCATCAATTCTCGAGAGAGTGAATTTTTTTATTTCTTACGGCGGTGGACTAGTTTACATAAAATTTCGTTGTAGTACCATGACATGGGCTTAGTTAAAATGAAACAATGATGCTTTCAATGCTATTTAGAAAAAATTGGGGAATCAAAAATTTTCAAAACAATGTCCATACAAATAATTCATTCAAATACCAATCTTCCTCCTTTAGTGAGCTACAAAAAACATCTAGGTTACAGCAGGCATGGTGGAAACTTTTTTTCTTACCAGTTCTTCGAGCAGGAGAAGGATGACAATAGGAGGTGAGGTAGAAATTATTGTGTACACAAAAACGGGTGAGCAAGAACCAGAGGGTGCTGTAGCATGAAATCAGGAGAAGCTTGGTGGGCGGATGATGTGTATCAAACTGTTACTATGAGTATTTCCTCGAGCATATTCACTGTAAGCATTTTTATCATAATTTTACCTTATATTCCTCATAATCTACAATGATCCCATCATTTTTTACGGTCTCTACCATAAATTACAATTATAATTTCTATAATTCATAATTTCCTTCTGCTATGCTTCATCCCAATAAATAATTTCCCACAGTCCATTTTACAGAACACTGCAATTTACTCGAATTATTTACCGTGATATACAATAATTACTGCATTTAATATATTTTCTTCTATGGGTTGTAGAATCTAGTGTAAATATAGCCAGTTCAAAAAATTTCCACAAGTCTTCACAATGTCGAGGAACATGACGCAACTGAAGAGGAGGAAACCCCGTATATAATAATAACAAATGATATGAATGAATAACAAATTAAATGATTAAATGAAGGTAAATTATCAGTGGTGAGCATGACGCACAGAAGGTGGGCCTCGTACCGCCAATGTTTCTTAGCAGTTTGTATGAAGAAGTAAATAAGTGCAGAAATAGTGCTATCTCACAGCACACTGTGTTATTCTTTTACTCGGCGAAAGTTGTGTTGTGTTATTCTTTTACTCGGCCTCACCCATTCCAAAATCACATGGTGAATAACAATTACTTCTACTTGTGTAGCACGTATGTGCGTTTGTCCGGCTGACCCCGTTTTGCGAGTAAAAATATACTCGCCGCATTCTTAGATGCGCATTTGGTCGCGCTCCCACTCAGTAACAACATCCTCTGCCCGTAAACTGAGCGACGTGAGGAGCGTTTACCTATCCCACCAGCAGACAATCCAGTGACTCCGTTCATGAGCCTTTGTAATATTTCGATATTTTTTGTATAACTGCCTTATCACAGTCAAGAACATGTGTTCAATAGAATTTTCTTTAGCTACCTCTGTGCACCGCCTATCTTTTCTAGGTATCGTTAAGGGGGCTGACTCACATTTTTACGGAAGAAATCACTTGTTTGTTTGAATTCGTGCGCAAAGGCATCGTTGTGCTTCGTTTCAAATTTCATGCTGCTGGACATAATGGTTCGGGAGATATCGATCATAGAAGTTGCGTAGTTACAAGTCGCACTGCGGTGGAGAGCTACCGTATTGGCTAGGAAGCATACCAGTGCTTTCTTCGTTTTGAAAAAGCACTGATGAAAGCGAAGTCGTTACTGGTCAATACTATTTATCACTTAGCCAATATGAGCTCATGACTTGAGAAGACACGTTGGCAGCGTTCATGGTAGACTACCATGGCTGCGTTCTAGCTGTCGAGTGTGCATGGCTGTTGCGTCATCGGGCGCTCCTATTGAAATCTTGTTCATATTTCTAAAAATTATAGCGCTCGTGTTTATTGACGTAGAAACTTGGTTTAAGGCTTGTTTTATTTGTAATTAGACATAGCAAATTCTATATTGATTAAATTTTAAATATAAGTTTTAATTTTTGTATAATTTTTCAGATCGGAAAAAATGTATTTTTTTATTATTTTTTAGAAAATTTAAAAAATGTCACTAACAATAAATTTAATTTTGACTCAATAAAAATCGTAGGATATTGTTTTTCAAGTGCGATGACATTAAAAGTAGCTTTTAAAATAAATTTGTTTGGCTTCCATTTTGGCTTGAAAAGTGCCTCATGAAATCTTTCTTTCCAGAATAACTTGTTTTCTATACAAAAAACTGAAAAGTGTTGATTAGCACAAACGTTTTAAAATCGTAATTTTCGTTGGTGGTGTAATTTTCAGATAAATCTGCCCGATAGCGAAAGAGTTCGTCCAAAAGTGAGTCAGTCTTCTCAAGTATTATGGTAGGTAAGAAAACTTTGTACGTCAAGCGAGGCAAGTCTGCGTCCGACGCAGGTAAAAATGATACGCAACGGATCAAGGGCCGCATTTTCAAACAATCTACGACATGTTAGTGGTGCAGTTGGAAACCTAAGTTCTTTTAAGTCGACTCAGCTACGCTACGCGCTAAATCAAGATTGGAATTTTCTCAAATAAAATTTGATAACTTAATTTGATGATAACATTTGTTTTAATAAAGCCTAAACTTAATGTAAGTAGTAGCAGAGTCAGCGTTGAAAATTTTTTTAAATCCGACGCCATTTCTCTTGATCGATGTTCATGATCGTGAGCCACTCCGACACAATGTGGTGGAGTCTAAGTTTAAGTTTAAGTTGGAGGGTTAAGTTATGCTCTAAGTGGAGTACTTTAGTGTATAAGTGATCTTTATCATGCGCTAAGAAATTTTTGGCGCATTAGGAACCGATGTTCTGGAGCTATGTAAATGCTGCACAGCGTTAATAAAATGCTTCAATATTCAAACAGCTGGAACACTGAAAGACTTTCTATGGAAAGAGGAGCAGCAGCGGCGTTACCTTATCGAGGACGAGTGCGAACGGCAGGAAAGCGACTTTGGACACGGCCACGCCGAACAAGTGGTTCAGATCTGTCTCCTGACGGTGCTGGTCGTCGGCGAAGGCGGCGTCGGGGAGCAGCCCCAGCGCCCTCATGTGTCGGGGCGTGGCGGCCGACAGTGCGATCACATCCCCGACTGCTTCGTGGAACCCGGGGTTAGCCCCGTCTCTGAGGGAAAACCTGGGGTTAGCCCTGTTTCTGAGGGAAAATTCAGGATTAGGTGTGTAACAAATTGCAATACCCGAATTTCCCTTGCCAGAATACAAAAAGCAAAACTTTACTCAAGTGTCTATAATAATCCTCACAAAGGCATTGTAGCCAAGTTTTGACAAACTAAGGTCTGGAAGAAAATATAAAGTGTCAGAGCGAATGATTCAAAAATGCAAAAGTTTGGTACATAACATCACATCCCAAGTGTAAGAATTCGGACCATGGTGCGCACCTGAAAAGGAAGGGCTGGTTCTTGTAGAGCATGTCGTACTGGATGTGGCCGAGCTCGTGGTGCACCTTGATGAAGTCTTCCATGGTGATGTCTGTGCACATCTTCACTCTGTCGCATGAACCGTAACATGATACTTTGGATATTAATTAATAGGTTTGTGATATGTACCATGAACAAGGGTATTCACAATGGGATTTATTCACTTTGTTTTTTATTTAAATAGCAAATGGATCATTGTTGATGCGGGAACATAAAAGTTTAAATATCATCGACAACGACACACTCACTTGGAACAAATTTGAACCCTATAAACTAAGATTTTAAGTTGTAAATAAGCAAGTCTCACAATTATATCATGGAATTGTTAAAACATTAGAGGGAGGAATTTGCTTTCAAGCGAAGAACTGAAAAAGAAAAATGTGATGAGTTTCACAATTCGAATTGCGTAATTTCAGTTATTCGCTGAACAGTTTCTGGGAAACTTAATTATTTTAAGCATCTACTTATTACTTCAGCATAGACTTTGAGTTAAACTCACCTAAATTTATAGCTCAAAATAAACAAGCCTCTATTTCCTTATAATACAATTCTCATTTGAAGACTGTGCTTAGGTGAAGACTTGTCTCTCACTATTAAGAAAGACCCTATAGAAAGACCAGCGGGCCTCATAGGCCCGTTTCAAAGAAATATTAGTCTATATTTTAAAAACTTGTGAACTTATTACGCCGAAACTTCATGACTTTATTTGCGTATTACATATGTAAGGTTTCATATGAAAATCATTGAAGATATTATAGTATCTTTTGTTTTTTTAGTGTTACATCATGTTTTACCAAGCGGGCCTCAAAGGCTCGGATGTGATACAAGCGCTGCGGAGTCCCGTTGTGAATCCTGACCAGTTGTAACATGTTTCAACGTGTTTCCTTCATTTGCAGGGAGAATGGTGGCATTTCGGAATCTCATGCTGCTACTGCTCTTGCTTGTGTGCACATAAGTAGTAACATGTTGAAGCTCGTATACGCGTTGCCTTCATATAAAAGTAGGGTGGCAGTCTGTCTGCGCATCAGATCTGCTACTGCTCTTCTTGGGAGGTTAATTGTACCCTTCTTACTGAACTTTCAATAAAAGATGACCCGAAAATCTCTATCTGATAAAGAGATCAGGACGATACTCGCAGAAGAAATGTACGATAATAGTCGTGAAGATGAGATAGAAGATGACGATCATATACCATCCGATGATGACGGTGAAATAGATGAAATTGTTCCAGCTCTTGATATTTCTGATGAAGAAGCAGATAATTACCGAAGCATTACTGAGAAAACCTTAGCTAGAAATGAAAACCCTCAGATGAGTTTTACATCGAAGAATAAAACTGAGAATTAGACGTCTAATCCACAATCTGATTCGGAAGGGAGACTTCGCATCCATAACATAGTACGCGAAAAGAGTGGGCCAACAAGGTATGCTAATCGTAATGTGGATGACATCGCTTCTGCATTTTCACTGTTTTTTCGCGATTCATTGCTTCAAGATTTGCACTTTTATGAATATTGAAGAAACTTGGAACTCAAAGATAGGTGGAGGCAACTATATATTGAAGCACTCAAGAAATTTATTGCAACTCTTCTGCTCATTGGCGTATACAAATCTAAAGGAGAACCAGTTCATCAATTATGGAGGAAAGATGATGGACAACCAATCTTCAATACGATTTTTGCACGAAACAGTTTTCAAGAAATTTTATGTATGATGAGATTCGATAATGCTGGTGTGAGGAGGCAAAACAGGTCACCAGATAAATTGCAACCAATAAAAAGGTTTTTGACCTGTGGAACAGCACATTGCAAGATGCCTTTATCCCGGGTGCAAACTTGACTGTTGATGAACAACTACTAACGTTTCGAGGTAGATGTCCTTTCCGTCAATACATCCCATCAAAGCCTGGAAAGTACGGAATCAAGTTCTGGGTGATTTGCGACAGTCAAACAAGCTATGCATTGAAATTGGACATTTACAAAGGCAAAGAACCCAGCGAACAAAGACCTTCAAATTTGGGAACTACTGTTGTTCTAAATCTATCTGATTCTTACAAAAGCAGTGGTAGAAATAACACCTGCGACAACTTTTTACTAGTCTACAATTAGGACGAGAATTGCTGCAAAGAAAGCTGACAATAGTTGGAACAATAAGAAAAAATCGAACGGAATTGCCGACTGCTTTTACGGTCACTAAAGGTAGAAAGCTTTTCAGTAACATGTATGGCTTTCAAAGATATGCAACAATTGTTTCGTATTGCCCGAAGAAAAACAAAGTTGTCACATTGCTAAGTACAATGCACAATGACAAAGGTATCGAGTCACCCGGTGAAACCAAACCTGAAATAATTCAGTACTATAATTCTACGAAAGGAGGAGTAGATACATGGATCAGATGGTTCGATACTATAGTACCAAACGAATGACTCGTAGATGGCCAATGGTTGTCTTTTTCAACATGATAGATATAAGCGCAATGAATGCCATAATTATATGGATGAAACTTCAAACTTCTCTGCAACGCAAGACAGGTGTACGCCGTGCTCTGCTTATTACATTAGCGAAATCACTTGCAGGAATAACAGCTAATTACGACCCCCCTGTTCAGAGACCTGTTTCATCCCATTCGTGTCTTGCCTCAGAAAATACGAACAAGAGAAAGAAGTGTTACTTGTGCCCTTCGAAAAATGACAAGAAATCTAAGATATACTGCGACGACTGTCAACAGAGCATTTGTGGTGAACACAGCGTCAATATATGCCTTCAGTGCAGGAAATAAGATACAATTGTAATATTTGCATATAATTTTTAAATAGGATGTATTGATATTTTTCAACTATTTTTATTTTGCGTGCATTTCATTTGAATATTGTTAGCCATAGAGAATGTTTTTATTGTACGTGTTAGTATGTAACCCCAAGTAAACGGATACACCACGCTTCAAGTTTTGTAACAAAGGAATATTTTCAATTAAAGGAAGATTTTTTTTTTCATTAACCTAAATGCTTCAAAACATATATTTTCAGTATTAAACACTTAAAAGAGCCTTTATATAAAAAATATTAGACATATATTAGAGCCATAGCAAAGAAAGTAGTAAGCGGGCCTACAAGACCCGGTTGTTCTACAACGCTATATATTTTTGTTGGTCTTTCTAGGGTTAAGAAAATGTAAGTGGAAATCAAGATTTAACTAGAACAATATTACCATGAAATTTTTTCATGGATCAAGCTAGTCATCAGTCTGTGATAAAGTTAACGTCAGAAACATTAAAAGACACGAACAAAATCGAAAAAATTCTGGAGACAAAAGTTTCAGGAAATTTGGCAAAATTGCAAGAGAATTTGGCACTTTGGCAAAATTTGGCACTTTGAATAAAATTTAGGCATGATCTTTTCTGGCGTATAAGTATTGACTCCATCACATTTAAATTAGCTGGATTGAAAGCCAAAACCATCCCACAAGTCGAATTTTCAAAGAACTTTACACTCGCAGCATAAATTATTAAGTCAATAGGATTATGATGTATGCTGTTTTTTTTAGATGGAAATTTTCAAGTCAATCTTTTGTGGAATGAAATTTGACCACTCAACATCTGGCCATCTGCAGGGTTGCCAGGTGCTGAGAAGTTAAATCGTGGATTGTTTGAAAATTTGGCGTCTGATCATTCAAATGAGAAAATGCCCGTGGTGTAATTTCCGAAATACAGCTAGCGCAGGTACTTAGGGGGCAAACGTACTTGAGGCTGAGTAAATATATACAGTGTGTAAAGATGTACAATATGCTAGACAATACTTGAGTGCCCCCGTATTTTGTACACCTTTCCGAAATCTTATGAAATAAAATGCTCTTCTTTTCTTGTGTACAAAACTCTTTACTTCTAGAGGCCGCTGGAAAATATGAATAAATACTGAGAAAATTTGAATCATTCAAATGAAATGAATAATTTATAAATAGGCAAAATAGCGCTCAAGAATGAGCAGAGGATTACGTTTATATTATATCACGTGAGCCAGATTAGTCAATGATGCCACCATTGATGTTTATTGAGAATTATAATCCGTGTATCGAATAATTATTTTTGATAGATCCATTTCACTAGTGCGTTTGTTTATAATTTGAAAGGGTTTCCAGCTATGATCTTAATAGGAAAAAGTGAACCGCCAGCTCTTAGAGTAAGGAGGCTTTTCTATGCCTTTTTACTCGCTTGCCTCTTTTCCTACATCGTCAGAGAAGGTGCTTGCTCCGGCCAATGTACCCTACAGTAGCGTGGACTCAAACTCAAACTTCTCGTTGTAAGTGTTGAGCCCAGCTTTTGCGTCCTGAAGATATGAAAGAAAAAGGAGCAATATGACGGTGCTGACCTGTAGTCACGTCCGTTGCACATGTCCCAGGCAGAGGCGTGGCAGACGACGTCCCTGCCTCTGGGGCGGTGCAGCATCGAGTCGCGCCAGAAGGAGAGCGGCATGGGGTCCAGGCCCAGTGATCTGCACGAGTGCAGGCCAGGTCAATCCTAGCCACTCAAATAATATCAAGGTGTGAGAGTCAAGGGACTTTGCAGTGATTTGTACGAAGTGTACGTCGAATAATTTGGTAGGAGGGAAATGGGATAAAAAAATCGGAATCCTCATAGTCATTGTGACTCGATGAAAAGATTTTGCTATTATCACTGAGTAAATCACAGAATGAAGGAATCATCTTCACTGATCGCTTCATTGCTTAAAACTTGTTGCAAAATGTCTCGTCAATTTCTCAACCAAAGGGAAGGGAGTAAGTGACGTACTCAATTAGTAGGAAGCTCAATGGATTCCGTTTACGTCTGAGCTTCACTTCACAAGCACTTCATGTGTTGTTCTCGTATGAAATCATACTTTAAATAGTTCATTTGCATTCAACTCTAGAGCTTTATTCTCAACGTTCAGTGGACAATGAAACAAGTGCATTTTTGCATTGCATTGATTGAAAACCAATGGTAAGTTTTTAAGTAAAAAATACACAGTTTTAGATGCACTTCCTTCAAAAGGTCAAATTCTTCGCCACATTTTCCCAAATACATTTGCACAAGATGTCTACAAGTTGAGAACCTCATCTGCTAACATATTCAATTAAAATCAGGGGACAAAATAGGTGCTACAGCTCGCTAGGAACTTCCTGAAGGAGAGTTTCAGGGTTGTGCACCAGCGTGCGCCAGTAATGGGCAGCGAGGAGAAGGATAGAATTTTCACAGAGCTGAGACTTTTTTTTACAATTTAACAATTCATTTACCACAAGTAATACAGAAGTAGATTGTTTCTTAAATCTAGTACAATGGTAAAATTTGAATACAGCTACCTGGGGGCTCGTATAAGTTCAGCGACTTCTATGGCATCCTACCATCAACGTTATTCTATGGTGTACAATGATATTTAACAAAATTCACTCAACCTAGTTACGCGTTAGACTGATCTATGAGATAATTAACTCGATATTGGATGCTTTATTTAAAAAAAATAGTTTATATGGACTAGATGTTAACAGTATATTCTATAAACGATTTATGAGCAGACTGAAGATCAGCGATATTAACAATTGCAAATTACATTATTATGACCAGTAATGCAGTAAACAAGATTGGACTTGGTGAACTTACACGACTAGTATTCTGATAGAAATGAGATTCACATACTATGAGGAGATTCTCATACTGTGAGGAGATTCTCATACTGTGAGGAGATTCTCATACTGTGAGGAGATTCTCATACTGTGAGGAGATTCTCATACTGTGAGGAGATTCTCATACTGTGCGGAGATTCTCATACTGTGCGGAGATTCTCATACTGTGCGGAGATTCTCATACTGTACGGAGATTCTCATACTGTGCGGAGATTCTCATACTGTGAGAAGATTCTCATACTGTGAGAAGATTCTCATACTGTGAGAAGATTCTCATACTGTGAGAAGATTCTCATACTGTGAGAAGATTCTCATACTGTGAGAAGACTCTCATACTGTGAGGAGATTCTCATACTGTGAGGAGATTCTCATACTGTGAGGAGATTCTCATACTGTGAGGAGATTCTCATACTGTGAGGAGATTCTCATACTGTGAGGAGATTCTCATACTGTGAGGAGATTCTGATACCGTGAGAAGATTCTCATACTGTGAGAAGATGTTAAGAATGATGAATTTTGCGAATTAAAACTGAGGATTTAGGGAAAAATTTTAATTATGTGTAATAAATCTTTTAATTGTGTATAATAAATTTTGTGCTTACTTAAAAATTTGTCCGTTGAAATATCTCGGTAAATTTCAGCAGTACAGATGGGTCGCTTCAACATGTATTTTACATGCCACAAGCCTGTATGTTTGGGCTAAACAAATGTTAGGTGTAGTGGAAAAGGGGTTGTAAACATTTGGGCCATAAGCTGTATTGGTCCTGGCGAGGTCTGTTTACATGGAGTTAGCAATCTTCGAGAGACCTAGGGCGAACCCTTCGACACTTGAGAAGTTAGAAAATGCCTACTCAGTCGCAAACAACGCCGCCTTGTTGACGAACATAGATCGCGATACTTAAGCCTAGAGAGGCGGCAGACCAACGGTTTGAAGGAGCTTGGGCCTGGGAAACAATGGTGCCAAGAAAGAGAAAATAAAAAATGGGAAGCGGGCGCTTTCGAAGTTAGAAGAATCGTATTGGTCGGATATGAGAAAGAAGACAACCCTCAAAAAGACACGAGGTGTCGTGATGAACAAAAGGGCAGTTCCACAGTCGACGCCGTGACGCGAAGTACAAGAAGTAAACGCGTGTGTGTTTACGGTAACAAACGTGCTTAAAGAGATAATGGAAAAAGTGGCTATATTAAAAAAAAATTGGTATTAAAGTTTCACGCTATAATGTAATCCAGAAATTTATACATTATTTGTTCTTACTTGCAGAGAAGTAAATTAAAGAAAAACTCAACCTACGTGGGAATCATTAATGGAACATTTAGATGCAACGTCTCTGGGAGGGTAAGAGAGATGTAGTTTCTTGGAAAAAGATAATTTATTTTTTTTATTACTGAAATATTACTGAAATTTATTGGCATAAAGTGATGTAAAAATTGAAATGTTTTGAGGGAACGAAATTAGCGCAATCATGATTAACGAGTATAAATTGATCTTACAGGTGGGAGGCCTGAGGATAGAAGTTCGCAAGCAAAGGAATGCTCGGGAGCTACGAAATTAGCAATTAGCAACAGACATTCTTAGAAATGTGCATAAGAGAGTGATTTGAACTGAAGCTGTACTGGCTCCTGAATGTGTGGGTTGAAGCAATGACCACATCCTGTGCTGCTGGGAGCGCTAAGATATTGTAGACCTTATTTGTGTTATGTCTGTAAGTAAGCAACAGACTAGGAGGCTGGCCAGCCGAAGCGAATCGAATTATACAGAATAGCTCTGTAATGTAAGCCATTTGGCATATGCAGTTTTAGATTCCATGACTTAATTTGTACCATTTCTAATAACGTTCATTGTATGTAAGCTTGGTTATGTTCGTATGACGTATGGCCGCAAAATCATAAATATTGAGCGAATGTTACCCTGTGTATCATGCCCCAACACTAGAAGTAACAGCTCGCCACATCACGGATGCGCTTAGAAAATGCGCTGTGTAAGTGAGTCGACTATCATCGGTGAGTAACGCTTTGTTTTTAGTATATGTACTGTAATGTTGATTATTGTCTATGAGTTTTTTTGTGTTGTCCATGTATTTCATGGAGGTGAGCCAACCCCTCAATTCCGAGAACCTGATCTTCTTACTAATGTAAATTAGTAAGGAGGCGGGACCTTTTCTCGTAGCAAAGATTCTCATACTGTGAGAAGATTCTCATACTGTGAGATTCTCAAACTGTGAGATTCTCATACTGTAGGGAGATTCTCATACTGTAGGGAGATTCTCATACTGTAGGGAGATTCTCATACTGTAGGGAGATTCTCATACTGTAGGGAGATTCTCATACTGTAGGGAGATTCTCATACTGTAGGGAGATTCTCATACTGTGATATTCTCATACTGTGAGATTCTCATACTGTAGGGAGATTCTCATACTGTAGGGAGATTCTCATACTGTGAGATTCTCATACTGTGAGATTCTCATACTGTAGGGAGATTCTCATACTGTAGGGAGATTCTCATACTGTAGGGAGATTCTCAAAATGTGATATTCTCATACTGTGATATTCTCATACTGTGAGATTCTCATACTGTAGGGAGATTCTCATACTGTGAGATTCTCATACTGTGAGATTCTCATACTGTAGGGAGATTCTTATACTGTGGGGAAATTACCATACTGTGAGAATATTCTCATACTGTGAGGAGATTCTCATACTGTGAAAAGCTTCTCATACTGTGAGGAGATTCTCATACTGTGAGGAGATTCTTATACTGTGAGATTCTCATACTGTGAGATACTCATACTGTAGGGAGATTCACATACTGTAGGGAGATTCACACACTGTAGGGAAATTCTCATGCTGTAAGGAGATTCTCATGCTGTGAGGAGATTCTCATGCTGTGAGGAGATTCTCATACTGTGACGAGATTTTCCCACTGGGGGAAGAGTCTCATGCCGTAGGGAGATTTTCAGACTCTTGGGTGATTTTCATGATGAAAAAATTCTTATACCACAGGGAAATTCGAATACATTGAAGGAATTTAAATGCTAGGAAGATATTTCAATATTGTGGAGAGACTTGTGAAGTGGGGCGATTGCCATGAAGTGAAAGGATCATGCGGCGAAAGAATTCTCATTTACTGGAAAGATTTTCATGTGGTGGAAGGATTTTTATAAGTAGGAAGAAAAGAAGAAATGAAAAAGTTTATTTTCATTAGGTTAATTCGAAATGTAAAATACACTGGATTTAAAAGTTGCTGATTTAGAGTTCTTTAAATTTAATTGATGGAAATATCGCTGATCAGAGTACTAATGTGTGTGACAGGGGTTGATCCAACTGAACATCCACAGTTTGATAAAAGTTAAAAGAAAGCATGAAACGACTCATGGCATTACTGACAAATGAAAATGAAAGCGCTGAGAAATTGATACAGAAACTTTCTGGACGACATAGCCTTCTATACATAGCCTGATGAATGACGCTACATGATTGTACAGTAATGACCAACGTTGTTGCAAGCATGATGAATGAAAATAAATGAAAATTCTTGTTAAAAACATCGTTTGCACTTCAATGTTTTGGTTTTAGGAACATAGCCAGTGCTAATCAAAGTGAACATGCTTACTTCATGACTAATTTATAGAAAGTGTTAAAAAAACGCAATTCGAAAATGAATAAATAAACAATGTCGCAGATGAAAACTCCCTTGCTTGCACAAAATACAATGCATGAGAATAAGTGAGTTAAACAGCTTAAAAAACCCAAGTCCCAGATAACAATCATTTCATTACTGATTTATGAGAATTCTTATACGGTGGAAGAATTCCCATATGGTAGAAGGATTCTCATTTGACAGATGGATTCGCTTATGGTAGAAGGATTCTTGTTTGATGGATGGATTCGTTTATGTCAGGAAGATTCTTTTATGGCGGATGGATTTACACCTCATGCGACGCTATTAGAGTTACCTAATTTTCTACGTCTTCAGCTATTGCAATTTAATGAAAATTCTCGTGAATTTCATAGTGAACCCGATATGATATGAAAACACTCCTACCATGTTTCAAAATGAACAGTCGAATTCGTTACAAGTAAACTGCAATTTGACCGTACCGCGCTGTTTGCTGCTGGAAAAATTGTTCTATCAAGGAAAGGGATGGGATCTAACAGAGGCTGAGAAAAGGGCTATCGTGAAGAAGAAGGCGAAAGTAAACCTTCCCAAGTTGATAGCCAATTGCATTAGGCGTCATGTTGATAAATATAATGATAAAGAAATATTTAGCCAATCGTTCCCCGAGGAAGACAAGGTCGGATGTCGGCGTTTTGAAGTCTGTCATTGACATGAGTATTGAAAAATGTCAAGAGGCAACTTTTCAAAAAGCCTGGTCTTAGATCCAAAAGACTCTTTGAGCAAGCCAATTTCTCTCATGTTTTCAAATCCACACGATGCAGGTTACTCAGGGGTATGGGAAAAACATTATATAAAAAATGACCTCCCTTGACGCAATGACACAAGGTATTACAGTTAGAATGGGGTGTAACGCACATGACGACTGGCAAGAAGCGGGCGAAAATCTCAAATGAGAGGAGAGGAACTCTGTAAAGGCCTGGCGACTGAAGAATAGGTTGGGTCAGAAATGATCAAGCGCGTCACTATTGTTTCCGTCACCGACAGGGAGAGGGAGGTACAATGATTTCGGCAGGAATAGGTGGCAATAACCTGATTGGACCGTTCAGAGCGTTGGAAAGAGTGATGGCAATTTCCTTGTCCCACTGTCTGCTCCTGGAAGCCCATTTGGTGCCATTGTTGATTGACGTGCCTCTGCAGATGAGTCAAAGGCTTGCGTTACAACAAAATAACGCACCGTCTCACTCTACGAAGAACACACACGATTTATTAATCCCGTTGGGGTTCGTTGGCGGGTGCTTAATGGTATGATCACCTTGCTCTCCTGATGTGAACCCAACCGAGAACTTATCGGGGCTTCTGAAGAAGAACAGTTAAAAGGGTGGGAGGCAATGCACTTCATAAGATGATTCTATTCCAACGTGTCTCGTGATGAAATACGAAAATTGACAGATTCTTTTTGTTATCGAATAATAAAGGTTCGCGAAGCTCATAGTTCTTTAGTACAATATAAAGGATTTGTTTTGTTTGTTGCATGAGCTGCCTTAATTTTTGGGTTAATTATGCATGATACAATCATTTATACCTATTATTACCCTTGTTTCGTCAAATGATGAATATAAAGCTAAGAAAATTGCTTTAATAGGAATCATATTTCTTTAAAAACATTTCAATAATAAAAAAAGTTGCGACCAATTTGTTGGTCATTCATAACTTTTCTGAAAAAATGTATACAAAAATAAAGAGTTACAACATAGTCAAATTACAGTCATCTGTGTAATTTTAGAATGAACAGGGACAGAGAGAGACCACACTAATTGCTGAGGAAAGTCGATTATGTGTTGTTTAAGATAGGTTAATCTTTTAATCCTTTCGGTCCGAAAATTCAAATGACTTTGGGAAAAATTTCCAGGAGAAAAAGTTGTCAGTACCTTGAAATGTCAGTAAAATTGTCCGAGTGTGGGTGCTTTTAGCTAAAGCAAGTGCCTATTTGTTTATTTTTATTTAAAAATTATGAATCCTTGAAGCTCAATGCTTGGCGACGGAAATTTTCGACCTTGATTATAAAATTTTTGAATTTACGAAGAAATTATATACAAGTTTTTGTCCGAATTTATCTGAAACAAACCAAGTTCAGAGCAAAATTTGCTCAAGTTAAAAAGAAAGGTTATTGAATATGTTGCACAGACCCTGTGGCATGAACTTAGAAGTAACCAATGGTAATTTATCCATTGGTTTATCTGAGCAGGCTTCTGGACTGTCTAAAAAATAGTTCCATGAATGCTTGCTATTTCCCTAATCATGTTATTTACTTCAAAATATTCCATAACTAGTAAAATTACTTAAAAATCATGTTAGATGCCTTTAACTGGAAGTCCTAGGCATCTTAGCACTGGAGTAGCCATCCGGACCCAAAGGGTTAAATCGAACAGGGGTCCTAGAATACGAAGGTTTATTGCACCGGATGTAGAACGCTGAGGATACGATGAGGAATGATTTCCCTCCTCTGACCGCCCTTCTATTCACTGAGCGTCTCAAGAGGAGAATTACTACTTTCCGCGCAGCTACAAAGGGGACCCACGAGAAAAAATTGAATAACTTGGGTATCTTCAACAGTGTCCAGCCATGTGATCCATCTAAAGTAGTGTTCAATTTCAGTTCTGTGCATCTTTGTTCTCGTGTCAATTACCTCCCAGCGATCGGTTTAGATTTCTGTTTGCCTGTTTTTATATTAGAGTTTTGAAGATATTTTTTCAATACCGAGAAACTCTCCTTTAATCTCCAGTCTATTAATAGTGACCAGTTCCTTAAAATGAAATCCGTGCTAAAGAGCCTTGCATATTGGTATTATTCCTCTTTCAAACCATACAAAATATTTTCGAGGATGTTCAGCAAAACTGACATAGATCATTTAAAGAAACTCTCAGCTGATGAGAGCATTATTATTTCTCGGCCAGACAAGGGAAGAGGTGTGGTGCTGGTAGACAGAGAAAAGTATTTACTTAGTATGCACAACCTAATCTGTGATAATACAAAGTTCTAGGTCATAACGGAACCAATCCTAAACTTCACTCTTATAGTCGAAGAAAAAATGAATAATATCCTTAGCAAACTTGAGAAATCAGCTATAATCACTAATAAATTGTACAAAACTCTATTTGTCTCATGATCTAGTCCATAGTCCAGGCATTTTATACTTATTGCCAAAAATTCATAAACCTAATTTTAATATTGATTATCCATTCCGTCCTATCTTCGCCGCTTACAAAACCCCCAGATTCGACCTTGCTAAATTTTTAGTCCCTATTTACCACCATTCACTTGTAACGTATGTACTGTGCCTATTTCTAAATTTTTCGTTGACGAAGTGACTTCCTTTAATAATGCTAACGAACTCTTTGTTTTTTTTTGATGCCGAGAGCCTGTTACCAATATCCCGTTACGTGAAAGAATTGACATTTGCCTAAACTATTTGTTTGTTAGTGTTGATTTAGTCATTGGCCTCGCCAAACCTGTGTTCAAAACCCTCCTTCAGCTCTCAGTTCTTAATTCATTTGTTATGTTTCGTGACAAATTTTTTCAACAACTTGATGGGCTGGGTGTGGGTCTGCCACTGGGGTCCACTTTAGCTAATATTTTTATGTGCTATCACGAACAACGACGGCTTGACTCTTGTCTTCCAGGATTTTTAGCCGGTATTTTACGGACGATACATAGACGATACTTTCTTACTGTTTAAGAGTCCCGTGTATTGTAATTTATTTTTGGAATATCTGAACTCTCAACACCCCAATATTAAGTGTACTATGAAAATGGAGGAACACAATTCTCGCTCGTTTTTGGATATTAAAATTACCCGAAAAGATGGACGTTTTCAACGTTCTGTTTTTTGCAAGAAAACGTTCACTGGTCTAGAAATAAGTTTTAGTTTCTGCCCACTAATATTTAAAATTAACAGTGTCAAAACATTAATCTCCAGGGCCTACCTTGTCTGCTCTTCATTTCATGTCATTCGTAGCGGATTCGAGTTTTTGAAATTAGTTTTTAGTCGAAATGGTATTCCTTCAGAACAGGTAACTTCATGTGTCAAGAATTTTTGAATCATAAATTTTATTCCTGCTTATCATTACCGTCAGAAACAATTTTGTTTTTCATTTCCGTTCTTTGGGGAGCAGTCTAAGAAGCTCAAAAAGGATGTTTACTTACTGCTTTCTAAGTTCTTTTTACATGTGGACTTTGAAATAGTATTGGTTAATGTGTATAGAACAGGGTCCCAATTTAATTATAAGGACAAACTACCTAAAGGCATGCTCTCCTCCGTCATTTATAAATATTATTGCACACGGTGTGCGTCAGCATACGTGGGTTCGACCATTCGGGCCCTAGATATTCATGTCGCTGAGCATACCGGTAGGAGCTTTCGAACCAAACAATTACTCTCTTCCCCTTCCTAATCTGCTGTTCGCTCTCATGCAGAGTTTTGACCTCCCAGTTTGGCTAGATGATTTTAAAGTAATTTCTTCTACATCCGGTGCAATGAACCTTCGCATTCTAGAATCCCTGTTCAGTTTAAAAGATAAACCTACCTCAAAAAACACACAATCAGCCTTCCCTCTGAAATTAGTGTAGTTTCTCTCTGTCTCTTTTTTATTCATAAATTCCACAGATGAATGTATTTTGACTATGTTATAACTCTTTATTTTTGTATATATTTTTTCAGAAAAATTGAGAATTACCAACAAATTGGTCGAAAGGTTTTTTTATTATTGAGTTGTTTTTAAAGAAATATGATTCTTATTAAAGCACATTTCTATATGCTCTTTTATTCATCGTAACGCTTATATCGTAGCACGACTCAATCTTTCACGCAGGAATCATAAGGCCTTTACTGGTCCCAATGGAAATCAGATGTGTTGAAAACCTGGTGAAACTGTTGACATGTGCCGAACATCTGCTTTACAAGAATTAACCATGACTTTAAATAGCTGTAACCGTAGAAAATTAAGTTGTGGTTAAAGGATTCTCTTTAGGTGCTGGGATTTTCATTTGGTAGAAGTGGTTTCATGAGGTAGAATAAGCCTCATTTGGAGGAAAGATGTTCGTACGGCAAAAGAATGCTCACTCGGTGGAAAGATTTTCAGATCGTGAAAGCATACAGGGTTGATAGATTTTTTCACCGGAAAAGAATTTTCATGTGGTTGAAGGATTCTCATTTTATGGTAGAATTCTCATATAATGGAAGGATTTTATTACGATGGAAGATCACCGTTTGGTGGTAAGATCATCGTTTGGTAGTTAGATTTCCATATGGTAGTATGATTTCCACATGGTTGTAGGATTTCCACATGACAGAATTTCCACATGGTAGTAGAATTTCCACATGGTAGTAGGATTTCCACATGGTAGTAGGATTTCCACATGGTAGTAGGATTTCCACATGGTAGTAGGATTTCCACATGGTAGTAGGATTTCGACATGGTAGTAGGATTTCGACATGGTAGTAGGATTTCGACATGGTAGTAGGATTCTCATTTGATGGAAAGATTCTCGTTTGAAGGGAGGATTTTTGTGTGGTTAAAGGAGGACAATAGTGAATGAACTTTCTTGTATTGGACTGATATTCATTCTGTAAATGATTTTCATTATAAGGAAGGATTCTTACACGATGAAATTTTTTCATATAAATGATTAACTCAAAATTGGTAGAATGATTCATGTTTGGAAACTTGGATTCACAGCGGAAACGATTTTTACGATGTGGATCCGGCGGAACTTTTAAGTTACGAACCCCTCAGTTGTGAACAGCCTGAGCCATGCGCATCTGTAGAGCTATGGACTTGCTCATTAAAACTAATACGAACTCTCTTCTTTTAAGTAGATATGTTTATAATTGCTAGAGGAAAATCTGTTACCATGTAATGGAATACGAAAAAAGTATATCTCTCATACGCAACTTTTGTATGTCGTATGCGACTCTTGCTTGTAATATCGACTTCAGTTCATCACATACAACTTTTGTTCATCGTTTACAGCTTTTGATTGTCGTATGCGATTTGGTAGCAACTAATGTTGCCCCGTTTAAATATCCTTGATGTTTTTGTCCGTACCTCATATCAAAGAAAGCGTCAGCTCATGGTAAAAAATGAACAAGTAACTTTTTTAGTATTTCTGACCATGAACTATACCGTCAAATCATAGGATCACACACCTGTAAAACAACTATCTTCTAAGGTTAAAACGAACTAATTGGTGCGTGCGAGGGAAAATGGCTGAATGCTAAATGAATGAGTATGATTGTTATTCTCTTTAATTTACTCATACTCTGTGCCTGTGAGTGAAGTATGATTATCGAGAGCGTGACGTTAGTTTTTCTCCATAACTTATACATTCGTGCATGTGCGTGATCGCGGTCTGACGGCATTGGACTTGAGAAGCAGCCCGAGAATGGGCCCCTCACCTCATCCGTCTCACCATTTTCAAATCTACTGTACTCACTCTCCATCCTGAGTGATTTGAACCCAAAGCACACGACACAAAATGAAAACAGAACACCTGTAGAAGTTGTCGGCGAGCCTGAACATCTTGAGAGGAGTGAAGCCTTGGCGCCTCATTTGGGCGGTGATGTTGTACGGAGCGCGACTTGGGAAGGGCAAGGCGATGTCCAGAATAGCGGACCAGTCCTGCGCCCACATGTTGCCTGCGGGGCACGGCAGCGTCTCAGCTAAATGCCAAGAAATTTCCGAACGTGGGAGGATGATGAAAAAAGAGAGTGAAGCGTAATGAGTTGCTTAATCGAGAGGTATGAAGTTAAAGTGTCATTAGTCAATGTGTCGGAAAGAACTTGTGTCAGAGTAAAAGAAGAGGTTAAGGTGAAAAAAGGGGTCATAGTGCAAAAAATAGACAAATATCTAATGTCGAAGTATAATAAAGAGGTTCAAGTGAAAAAATGATACCTATATATAGACGTTGTAATGGTGGAAAAACGTCTGTAAAAGAAGTTCAGACTGTAGTTAAGATTTCAAAGTGTGAAAAAAATGTCAGTGTGAAAAATTGTCAAAGTGTGATAGAAAATATCCCACAGGGAAAAAATTGTCTAAGTTTTAATAAAAATTAGATTGTTAAGTAAGAAGTCATTGTACAGTAATGCTGTCTAAGTCAATAAATGTGGACTTAGTGGAAATTGACTTAGTGTTGACTTTATAACAAATTTTTGTTATAAAGTGGTAAAAAGGAAAAAAACTGTCAAAGTGTAAATAATTGTCACAGAGTAAAAAAAGAGTTCAATGGATGAACCTTTGTAGGTTAAATACGACTTTTGTTGACTGCTGTGTTCTTTTTCGACTTTTGTTCATCGTATGTCAATGTACAGAGAACAAACTAATCTATGAAGATGCGATCATAGTGTGAAAGGTTCAAGTGTAAAAAAGATGCCAATTTGTTGCAAAGATGGATACGTGGAAAAAGTAAAATGTCACAATAAGTTTCTGTCATAAAAAAACGAATCAAATAGAGGTTTGGGGCGTAAAAATAAGGCCAGCGTTGAAGAAAGAGGCCAAAATAGCAGAAGTAAGTTAGAAACATAAAAATGAGGTTGAAGAGCGAGAAGAGATCGAATTTTAAAAAGATTTTGACGCAAACAAAAGCGTTCCAACGAGTTGAAAATGAGATCAAGAGTAAATATCAAAGTCAAAGTCTGGAAAAAGAGGTCGATTACCCGAAAAAACACTTGTCGATAATTTTTCGACATTTCAAATAGTTAAACAAAGAATTGAATTAATAAACAATTAAATAAATTAAAATAATTAAAATAAATAAAATGAACTTGAATTTAAACAGAAAATCCTAAAATCAAAGTTGAAAGTATTACTTTTATTTTCTCTCGTCTCTAATTTAATTTGACCCTTTAGTTCCTAAGTGAGGTGATCTTGGGTTGGGCTGCGGCTCGACCTGGAGATTCTTTCCGTTCCCCGTAGAGCTTGTTCCAGACGAGCTAGCTGGCGCTCCTTGCTCGTGGTTGTGCCCCGAACCAACTTCGGCGACGTCAGGTGACGTAATTTCACCATGGTGTGGTCTAACCAACGTGTCTCCTTTATTCTTCAATCGTTCAGTTGACTGCTGTCTACGTCTTGTTCAAAGTTACCGTGTTACGTGGCGTAGTGTCTTCTGGCAATTCTTAACTTCCTGTGTTTCATTCTTTTTATCTTTCGAGTTACAATAATATAATTAGCGTTTCTTTCAATTTCTGTTGTGTTGGACTCTACGCACCAATTTTCCTCTTGGCATACTCCATCGATCAAAGTAAATCAAAATAAATCGAATAAAATCGAATAAAATCAAATTTATAAGTGTCTGGCTCTACTAAAAGTGGAGGTTGACCGTGACCTTCTCATCAGAGCGCAGCACTGATCAAAGTCTTATCTAATTTCCATCGAATGAACCTCTAACTATTCTTTTGTTTCCTAAAATGGAGTGCGTTTCCTTTCGCTGTATTTCCCTCAAATGCCTTTTTCTTATGCCTGAACGTATTCCACTGAAGACTACCATTCTTTAGGTGAGTTAGTCGCTTAATTGTTAAACTCAGTGTCAATCAATTCGCATACTGAATTCTCGTGCCCTTCTTTTTCCGCGCTCTAAACTGTCCTTTTAATCGCCGGCAGTATCGACGTCCTGAGACTGTTGTTCAGTCTTCTCGCTTCGGGTCAGCTACTTCTCGGAAAGCCCTCACCTTCTTTTAGTTCTTTTAGGTGGGTTAGTTGTAATGTTCATTGAACTATTGCCATAGTTTGGTCGTACATTGCTGTCCATTTCTCCTCGTTATCTAACTGTGCTTTTACTCGTGCAGTATTCACGTCGCGCCGGTTCTGCTAAGATTCTGTCTCTTCGGGTTGAGGCCTCTACTTTGGGAAAGCCACCCGGTACCCGTCGGTGGGTTTATAGTTGAAATATCCTGAACTTGTGTGGTAACAATTTTAGTTTCTTATCGGTACTTATTTCCAAGTTTCACCGGTTTATTTTGTTCTGCAGCATTGGTAGCCGACTGTTGTGGGCCTGTATTGTGATCCCTTCTACCTCGTTGGGTTGTTGCCGAGATGTTCGTTCTAGTGCCGGACACTTCGAAGCGTGCGCTGCTTTCGTTGATCTCACTGGCAGAAAGGAGCAGGGCTTGAATCGTCGTGCACCCTGGAATAACTCGGGAACGGAAGATCTCTCGTCGCCCTCCACATTAATTTTCGTTAGACTCTGTTGTCACTCTACACTGTTTTCTGGGTTCCTTGCAGACTTCGGTCTGTTTTAAATGTTCCTTCTCTTTTGTTCAAGGAACCTAGCACTTTTCTTTTGAGGAGAGAGACAGTGACACTTGTTGGAGGAAACCTCAAAATTTGAACTTGTATCTAAACTTACTAAGGCTGTGGCCTATCGAAATAGAGTCTCGAACTTAAAATTCAACTCAGGCTGTGGCCTATCGAAATCCCCTTTTTTAACTTCCAAATTTAACCCTCATAGCGTGAAAATTCTCGCTATTGAATCTTAATAAAACTAGCTTTGTTGGGCTTCTGCCTGTTAGTATTCGCCGACCCTAGGTCGCATCTAGCCGGGTGCGGCCCGTTGAGCGGGTAATTTTGCTGTTCACCTCCAAATTATTCAAATATGCGTTAAATGAATATTTAATTTTGTATTTCTCATTATTTTCCTTCCTGAAAAGGTTAGTGATTAAGTTCAGGCATTGAAAAATCTCGATACACTCACGGTTTTGAAAAATGTCAGAGCTTATAAAAAAGTAAAGTTTAAAAGACGTTAATTTATATAAATAAACGTTAAAATGCCTGAAAAAAGTGGAAGAAAGTCAAAATGATGTCAACGCGTCTAAAGAGATGTCTGTGTGCATAAAAAGGTTATGATGTTTAGAGGCTATCAACGTACTCAGAAAGGGTTGATGGGTTTAAAAAGAGAGATAAAGTACTCAAAAATATCCAATTACCCAGAATGAGTTAAGGGTATAAAATAAAATTCAAATTATCTAAAAAAAGGTCATCGTGTCCAAAAAGAGTTCTAAGTATTTAAAAAGAGGCCGAAGCAAAAAGAGAAGATTTCAAGTGTCCAAAGAAGCAGACCGCTCACGAACTAAATTTTACCAGGAGAACCGTCGACAGATGGAATCAAATTGAGAAAACTCGTAATTGTATGATGTATCCTGGTTACCTCTGCGAAAGAAACGTAAATTGATTAATAATTTCAAAAAGTACTGGAAGTCGGTAAACTTACCCTCACACATTTTAGTCAAGTAATGATTTGGAGTAATCGATTATTACATCTGTGGGAAGCAAGGACTTAACTTTTCTACTCTTAGTAGGTCGGACATCCCTGTCTATATCCCTAGTTAGTCCAGGAACATGGTGAAAGTAATACAAGAGGAAACAGGCACACCTCTGAAAGTGGTGAAAAGAAAAAAGCAGTCGCCTCGAAGCAATTTTAACTCATCAAGCGTATTACTTATCTATATTTGGTAAATAGTGGTTTAATTTTTATGTGCAGTAGTTTGCACGCGTGGATACACTGCCTATTCTCAATTAATCATTTCCTGGAGAAAAACAACTGCTAGTAACTTATTTTCGTTTCATACTAAACGTGGTATTTCCTGATGACAAATACAGCACCTATTCACGGCAGACCTCATTTGTTAATATTCTTCAAACTGTTTTGTTTGAAACATCATTTCTATTTTTCCATTTAGAATGTATATTTTATTGGTGTTTTGTTTAAGTATATATTTTACGAAGGGAATTATGAAGATATGATCGAAAGCTCAATATAAGTGTCGGATTGTGAACAAACATCTTTTATGCCTTCTTTTCCTGAAGTAGACTTTCCCAACATCTTGAAAAAATTTCGTGGCAGTCCTACCCAGCAGATGTGCAGGAATGGGTCCATTCAGAGGTACAATGCTCTCTCCATAATGCTGCCTGAGTTTGCTCCTGACGAAGCTGTGGAGGAGGACGTAGAGCGGCCTTAGCTGCTCCCACAGTTCCTCAAGGTCCTGTTCTAGATCCGTGACTTCGTACTTGCTTCGCCAGTAATCCCCGGCATCAGAGAAACCTGACGGAAATTTTTTTTTTAAATCACACAGAAAAGGGCACTTGTTGAGTGGTCTTCTGGCAGTCGCAGAAATTCATGGAGAAGTACAAGTAACCACCAAAATTCAAAGCAAATTAAAGAATTTTAGGCAAGAAGTTGATTGCAATTTTAAAGCTCATGAGTAATCTAGTGTGAGCAAGGATTATCCGGTAGCGTTCGTTTCAGTTGAAGCCGGAATATTTTGTGATCTTGCTATGAAATCCACACACTTCACAATGTGTCGTAAAAACAACCAATTTAACTCAGGTGTTTACGTACGATAGACAAAGCTTTGTAAATTATTGTAGTTCATTTGAGGTACAACTTGTCGATGGTCATTGATTTTCTGTGATTTCCCATTAAATTCATTTTACTAGCATGGACGATGCTTCTCAAGTTTAAATATTTAATACCCCTACAGGAATTCTTCTTCTTTAAATGGCAGTGTTTCTCAAGTATGTTTTGAAATTTGTTTAATTTCTACTGACGGGATGATAAGAGGTTAATGTAGAGCTGGATTATTGACTTTAGTGACATGTTCTGGTCGTGAACTAAAGAATACTGGTATAGTAGGCCTACTTATTCTAAAGGGCCTGTGCAAAACGCTCTCTCATTAAGTGATATTGTAAGATCGATTATTAAATTTGCATAAATAAATATCATTGGAGATTTCTATTTGTTGAGAATGCTATTTTGGTATAGTTAAATAATATACAATGTAATATGACTTGATTTGAGGTAATACAATGTGCTGAATCAATTTTAAACACGGGGATCGACAGTGGCCACTTAACTTTATATGCTTGACATAACTACGGGTATCGTTGTCGTGTGACACTTAGCCTAAGCCTCTTCGCATACAATCTTACATTAGCTAGTCATGTATATTTGGTAAACTTTTCGAGTTTATCTTATTAGTTTTCTTCATAGGATGAAGTACATAAAACTGATAAACGGCAGGGATTCGAAGTTCGTACTTTATAATCCTTGTAGTCGAACATGAAATTCAGGTGCTATTTTCCGTAAAATGTGTGGAGGGTAGTGAAACCTGACGAGTACTCGACATCAAAACTTCCATTTATGAGTTCACGGAGTTGACATAAGTAAATCTTTACCTTACAATTAATACATTAATCTTACAATATTGGTTTACTAATACGAGTCCTCACAAATAAGACATCACTCTAAAGTTTACAGTGTTGACGCAGTAATACGAGCTTTCATGCCTCACCGTTCATGACCGCTGCCTTGTTGGCAAGTCCAACGAAGCGCTGATACATGGGGCGCAATGGGGCACCCGCAGCATCTCGCCAAGCTCGCCACGCATGTCGCAGCTCTCGGGAAGACCGAGACGTCGCCATGATTCGCGTTAACTCTTGATAGAAATAAATCCGTGTCAGATTTACATGGAGAGCTGTACTCTTGGTGCCATGAATCTTCATAAACTGTAAAACTGTAGGAAACTGTGGTACATTGTTGGGAAGTTTCAAACTAAAAGTTTCATCGCCTTCCCTTTGCTTGTCATTCGTGATTGCTATTGGAGCAAAAATACATTTGCGTGAGATTTGAAAAACCGGGATAAGATGCACGGAAACGCCAATTAATTTCAGGTATCATTTGGGATACTAACGACGTGGAACACTTCGATAGATTATGAGCAGCCCCCTCAACACTATTTCTGCAGCCAAACATACGTAAGATCTGTTAAATTGTCCGTTCGCACGCATAAAAATGGGCTAATGAACAATATAAACCATTTTATTACTCTTCCGTCGTTGCTGCATTGCTATACTAAGAACGAGTTATTGATTACGCAACTTTAGGTATATTTTCAGAGACGCAACTTGCAGGTCTCACCTGCTTGAAAGAAGTAGAGCTTCAATTGAAAGTGTGCTTCCTTAACCAGGTGACAATCATGAACGCTTCAAGCTGAACTGTCTTCGGACTTTTCAAATGCACAGTCAGCATTTCCTTGCATATCATATTAATAAAACCCAACAGCCTTCACCGATGTTGACATGAGATCTCATAAGCCGTACGTTTAGGTCTCCATGCTTGAATTCGGAGATAAGATACGGAACAAAGAGACTGGGTAGGTGTGATGAGCAGCATCACACTAATTTCATATCTCGCCTTCCCAATTTCTCAATTTTTTCAAACCACCCACTCAATCCAATTTTTACTCTAGACTGCGTCTCACCTGGCTCAAGGTTGAGTACCGGCAGGCAGGATTTGTTGGCCTCGGCCTCCAAGTCGTAGTAGTCGAAGTCCCTGGGCAGCTCGAGGTCCTGGAGAGCTTGGGGAGCGTCTTGGGGCGGCTCGTAACGACACGCCCGGGCAGTGGAGTAGTGCGCCTTCATCTCCTGCAGCAGCTCTGCGTACTGGCCGCGGCATGCCATCGTGAGTTAGTCCCTATTGTTTTGTGTTCAAACTCCTGTGCAAGTCCTCATTCCCAGTCTAGTCTCTATTGGTGCAGTTGTCTATTTTTGGGATTATCCTCATACCTGTGCTTGTGTTTATAAACTCGTGGGTGCCTACTTTAAGGAGATCATCCCAGGCCCCTGCCAGGCCTCTGTCGCTCTGATGGTCATTTTTCATGTTTTTGTTGGAAAAGGACCCTTAGATGGTGGACTATTCTATCCTAAAATTTTATGGTGCTACGGACAATAAATCCCCCCCAGGGGGTGGGTTAGGGGACCAAAATCCTAAATTTTCGACCCCATTTCGACCCCATATAAAAAGACAACAAAACGGGAAATGCACGGCGTCTTCACTTACGAACGTCTCATATTCAGCTAGTGATGAGCGCAGTGCTACAACGCGAAAACTAGATAAATGCTTTACGATTCTGCTCCCAAAGATTTTACCCAGGTGACCATAATTCCAGAAAACTACCGTTTGTGAATTAATCGTTTATCACTTGATATGTGACTTTGGGGCTTCGTATTACAGGTGTGAATGGAGTATAGATTACGATATAAGACTTTAATAATGCATTATCACGGATGTACCCAGTTTCATGAAAATGAACTGAATTACAAATTTACTTAGGAAGGTTAAAATTTTTTTTTTAAATTCAACAATAATTAGAACTTTCGAACATTATCTATGCTAATCTCCAGTAGGTTACTTCAAGACTCAAATTAAAAAAAAATTGGACCAATACATGCAATACTGTTATTGTTTAACTATAAAGAAAGAGAACACCAGAGTTCTTATGTAAGATCGGTGTGTTAGTTTTAAATTTGTAGTGACAGAGCTATATCGATCATTGAGAGAAAGTTGAATTGAATCAGCAGCGGATGATGATATGACTTCGAAATGCTTTGTAAGGATAGGAGGGATAGATTCTACATCAGGATTTCGAATACTGTACTGCTATTATGGGTGTACTGCTATTATGGGTAAAAACATTATCTATATGGTACACAGTTCAGAAAAGACTTGAAAACTTTTTCCTTTTAAATTCTTTGGAGAATTCATAACTTTTTATAACATTCTTTCAACTCTAATGTCGTTAATTGCTGTAATTGTGAATGAAGATGTAGCATGAAAGTTATTATGAAATTACAGTTGCGTCTGTTCTGCAGTTCCTTACCAAATGCGAAGGAATCGCGAATGTCATTCATTTTCAGGTATCGGGCAGCTAACGAGGGTCTAGTAATTTTAGCAATTTATTCAGATACACGAGGGATTTCAGCATGTTTCAATCGTGCTGAGAATAGAGCACGACAGCAAACTTAGCATGTGAACATTCGGAGTACCATACATTTCCCTTAATTTACTTCCAACAGCTCAAAGTTCAACGCGAACCTCCTGGTGCGAAGAGGATGAAAAAGATTGTTTTAAAACAGAGCATTAAGAAACCTGTCGCTCTTGTTTACACATTAAAGAATTACTTTTAGCAGATCGTTCATGCAAGGTACGAATTTGGTGGTATCTCTGAGGATGTTAGTAGTTTTCCCACAGACGTAGCTTTGTTTGAAAGAACCCCTCCTTGGCTCTCATCTGGTTTTGATGTGATTAAATTTGGTAAAGAAGATAGTTTTATCATGATATTTTGTTCCGCTTTTGATTCCGGGCTAGTCCCGGATAAAAAGGATATAACATAGAATATGCTGAATTTTTCACGTTGTCCCAAACGTTTTTTATGCATCTAATGTGGCATTAAACTCTGTAAACTGAATAAAATCTGAACCTCCGACAGTAATATTTACTCATGAATGTGAAAAGGACGACAACCTTGCGTTTCTGGATATTAGTTTTATAAAACATGAGTTTGTATTTTTTACCATTGTTTACATAAACCAGTATTCGTAAAGTTAGGTTAGATTTCTAAGAGCAATACAAAACTACCGGGTTCAAAATTAGTCAAGTGAGGGGCAACAGGTAGATACAAAAACTGTGTACCAATTAAACTTTTTTATTTCTGAAACTGTGTACTAATTCATCTTGTTATTTCTGAACAGGATTTTCGCCTTGAAATTTCAAAATTGTTCCACGCTGTTCATATAATAAAAATTTAGAATTTAGAGATCATGTTCGAGCGTCCGTAACGAGGAAATTTAATTGAGTATTTCCACGATTAATATCGGATGCAAACAAAAATGTAAGGCATAAAATAAAAGAAATAATGCTACGCATTACCATTGCATAGACTGTTTTGAACTACCGTGACCATCTCACCATTGACAATTTTTTCAACACAAAAAATTACATTTTCCACCCATCGCGAAACGTCGTGTATTGGTATTCGTGTAGCCAGTACAATGCCCCTATAGTGGAGCGAAAAACCTTATCTACAGACACGCATTGCATAGCGTAAGGCAATATGGCCACGTACGAATACCCCTTGGTAATATTAGTATTCGGAATCCTTTAGTTGAATCCAACCATCCCATAACTACGAAGGATTGCAAAGTCAAAGATCCATATGCTAGAACATCATCATCATCATCATCATCATCATCATCATCATCATCATCATCATCATCATCATCCGTTACAGATATGAAATTAGCGGAAAGTATTTCCATTCAAGAACTTCGATCGCCGCTCAATGATCAAGAAAGTTCAATGTCAGTTGAAATATAAAATTACCACACCTATCGCAATGAGAACTCAGGCGTTTTTTCTGTTTTCAAACTAAAGTAATATCGTTTCTATTAATTTATATATTGTCATTTTATATATTTTCTTTCTACTCATGAACTTATCGAGGAAAATCAGCGTATTTGATTTTCAAAAGTTCTATATTTTATAAAACTTGCAAGAAGCTTCCAGCCTTCCTTTTAATATAATATATCAAATTGTGATTTGTGGCATTATGCGTTATCAAGATAATGTAAGCTTTTGAACTTATGCCAGTCCAGCTACCAGTGATTGTATGGGTCTCTGATAGTTTATATCTCTGTAACCAGGGTTGCGGAGTCGTAGGAATGAATTTGTGACTCCGACTCTACCTTTTTCACAATTTTTAAGATGACTATGTTATTTCTTAAGGGTTATAGGTATTGCGACCTTTATATATATGATTTCTATATTCTTTACTTATAAATAACACTTAAATTGGTTAAAGTAAAATGAAGGTTTATTTTATATATACATATTTATATATTGTATATTACTGACGAGTGCCCTCTGAGAAGGCAAGGTAGGCAGTGGCTACCCTGAGAATTATATATCAGCATCAACAATTTCTTTTCATGACAATAGTAATAACATGGCATATGTAAAGACTAGAAGTCATTAGGTATCAGAACATAGCTTCAGATTTTGGCAAAAACTAGTCATTACCAGATTAGATTATAAGTTAGTTTAAGCCTCCCTAACCGCTGCAAAAATAGAGCGTATCGAAGAGAGGAAGGAGGAAGGCACCATTTAGTATGGAGATAAGAAAATGAGGAATCAATGCAGAAAGGGCATAGAAACAGTAAGATGGGAAAAAAGTTCATGAAATAAGATAAAAGTTGAAGAAGAAAGTCAGAGGTGCTGAAAAACAGGACAGTAGTGAACCGAAAAAAGGTGGTCCTTAACATAACAAAAAACATTTTATTTTAACAAAAAGAAGGTCTACCTAACTCAGCTCGGGCCCTCACATTTTTCCCCTGGGAGCGCTAATTCCCATAGATACAATAGTTGTATCCCCCTGAGGGGACTAGTCATTACCAATATATCATGACCTATAATACTAGAAATCTTCATGATCACAGTTTAACTTTAGGTTTCTGCATAGACGTGTCACTATCAATCAATACATCATAGAATAACCTAAAGACCAGAAAAGATCGTTAAGGGAAACCAGTTGTATAGAGTATAGACACATAAAAAGCAGACAGTTGCCACTCTGTGTGAGTAAAATGCATTGCAACAGCTGAGCTGCCCTGCAAATAACTTGCAACACATTTATTACTCGTTTTTACATCCTATATATTCATTGATGGAGAAATATACGAGACAAAAAATAAAAAGAATGGATTTGCTAAGCTTTCAAAGACTAATTCCTGCGTTTTAACTGTAAAATATACCTCATCACTCCTGTACGATATTTAAATTTCGTACTCGTATGCATTATATATACGTATACGAACCCACAATGACTAGATATCAATGAAAGCATTAGGTGTAAGGTTTCGTACTTCGAACAAAATAATCAAGGAAAACATTGTTTGTTTTTATTTTTTTAGTAAAGTATTTCAACTCTTGTTTTGCTTACATTCGGCTTTGAACAATTATAAATCGATTTGGGCAAAAATTAAAGACGGAGGCACCAAAAATAGCTAATCCGACCTCGATTCCACCCTATTCGAATGAACGACTCCGATCCCGACTTCACCTCATTCGGAAAAAACGATTCTGACTCCACAATAAAACATGCAGTTCCGGCGACTCCGCTTCCGCAACACTGCCTGTAACAGTATACGCTAATACTAATAATTGTCACTGTGCTAGACCCTTTTAATGTGCTAAAGTCTGCGCATGTTAAATGCTAGAACCTTTTCAAGAGTCTCGGTGGAGACTTAGCTCAAATGAGACTCACTCAACATTCTTCCGTTACTTGCGTTTGAAGCAAAGTTACACCCCTTCCAGCTTCACTCTACCACATGTTACCAGCCGCTACCAGCACAAGTCTCACCTCGCTGAGCTCGTGAGGCGGCAGAGCAGCCTGCCCCAGCACGGTCACCAGGCTCATCATCCGTCGCACCGCCGCCTGCGCGAAACCGCGCCACGCGAACTGCCGCCCTTCCTCGTAGCTCACCCTGTGGAACTCCGCCCACTGCTGCTGCTGCGTCAGCTGGTGGGGGCAGGTGGCATGTAACTTCTCAAACTAATATTATAAGATTATAAGTTAGTGTAAGCCTCCCTAACCGCTACAAAAAAGAGCGTATCGAAGAGAGGAATGAGGAAGACACCATTTAGTATGGAAATAAGAGAATGAGGAATCTATGCAGAAGGGTCATAGAAACAGCAAGTTGAGAAAGAAGTTGATGAAACAAGATAAAAGTTGAAGAAGAAAGTCAGAGGTGCTTAAAAACAGGACAGTAGTGAACCGAAAAAAGGTGGTCCTTAACATAACAAAAAAGAACATTTTATTTCAGCAAAAAGAAGGTCTACCTAACTCTCAGCTCGGGCCTTCACATTGTTTCCAAACTAGCTAACAACGTTCAACGAAACAATTTGCTGATTCTGCAGCCGCTCTTCGAAGCGTAATCAAGTGAAGAAATATATGTTCATACATCTGAAAATCATAAAATAAAGAGAAAGGAAAAATTTATCAGACTGAGCATTTTGTATTGAAGCTATTAGAACCGAAGAATGACAGTTAAATTGATAAAGATTAACTTCAACGACACGAAATTTATTAAAGTAACAGTTCAGAAAACGGTGAGGAAATAAATCGTTATGCTACTTCTGCTTCCCTCTCAGCTACATTTGTGCTATACTGCCCATGTTCCTCCCAGTGCATATGACACGTCGAAATGGCGTTTTCCGTGATAAATTTCTGAGGGTTATTTAAACTCGAATCCACATTTTGGGACGCAGAAGTAGCATAACAATTTATCATTCTGAATTTTCCCCTGAATTATTTCATGTTGCAATGTGTCCCGAACTGAAATGTTTCTTTTTAATTTGTTTGAAATAGATGAATAGCCATCATTTTAAATTGATCTTCTCAAGAACATAACGAGTGAAATCGTGTTTGTAGCTCATTTACAAGGTATTTCCATACTTTAGTTTTACGAGACGAAGCTCGAGCTTTTTTGTCACAGAGATGTTGCTTTTACATAGCTAAAACAGCTGAAGCTATTTTCCTCATTTACGAACGTGGCATTGGCGTACTATCAGAAATTGTTGGTAATAAGTTAGGATTGTATCAAATGGTGACATATGTGTGGCAACATATTCGGTACAGTTTCAGAATGCGTGCTGATAACGTTATTACTTTTTTATATTCCAGCGAACTACAATATATGTGTTTAAGGTACGATCAATTTGATTGTTAGACATGAGCGAGAAAACTTATATGCAAATTGTTGAGACTTGAGGTATTTAGGTTATGTTGGGAAAAAGAAGGAACGCTATCAATGTATATTTTTAAGGTCAAATGAAAATGACTATGTTAGAACCTACCCTCGCTTACAAAGTGAAACCATCATTGCTGACACTAGTAATCTGCGTAGCAAGCACAAGTTATCGGGCCGGCCACTTAAAATGCCTCGTGTATTGGGACTCGTATATGCTTCATACATTGGAACGCAATGGGTGGGACTTATGGAAAAACCTTTTTTGATTAGGTTAGCTCAAAAGTAAAATTTGATATGGGGAGCCAGAATCAAAATAGAAAATATTTGTGAAAGAGCTCGGCAGTTCTTGCGCAACTATCAGAGAAGGCGATTGGCGTAGCGAGCCGTGTGTTTTCTTAAGAAATTTGTCGTCAAACTGAGAGAGCAGAAGGGATATCTGCGTTGCGGGAAATTTATTTCAAATTGAAGTGAACGTGTGATAAAAGTCAGAGATATTAATAACTGATAACAGCATGTCGTAAGTAGAAAAATGCTATAAAAAAATTTAATGTTAAAATTAAAAAAATATATATTAAAGAGGACTATTCCATTAAAAAATTGTCATAATGTATCAAAATATTTTAATAAATATGCATCAAGACCTTTACAAAAACTATTTTTGGGGTTTATTAGGGTCAAATTTCATTTCGGAAATTTCTTGTTGCGAGAAGTTCACTAATCACGAATCCAAATTATTTGGAGATTGCCAGCGCTTTGAAATGGACCTGGTTAAGTTTGAAAGTATGACATATTAGTATTAGAATACCGTCTTCATTTATTTAGAATTGTCCGAAACATTTTTTTTAATGAATGATGAATAAATAATAATGCATGAGGATATTCCACGATGAGAACGTATTATGACCCGAATAAAAAGGTTCACTCTGGTAAAACAGGTCTTGTCGTTGCAGAGAATTCACTGGAGACCACCAGAGCATATGGACTGGGATGTAGCTCTTGGTGCCTAATGTTCATGACCGTCCGTAATAATTAATATTAGCGAATTATTGTAGAATTAATGGCTCAATAATAATGTTGTACCTTATACACATTATACTCTTGCAATTTTCAATGTTACTTATGCATGCTTCAGTATGAAGGTCCTCCTTACGGTACTCTCGTGTTAAAGCAAATTAACGGTGGAGCTTAATTTCGTGATATTTCGGCCAGTCAGAGCCGCGTTCATTTTGTATCTATGACTGCTATCATAATGGTAAATAAGCCTTCTTATTTACCTATACATATGAAACGTTACAAATCTTTCATTTGATCGATTTTCATTATTAACATTTGTTTCTACAACATTAATACATGACCGTTGAATGACGCTTCCACTTGCGACGCATCAGCTCACGACGTAGTATATTTTTGTATGATTGTATTCTCCCATGTGCTTTTGATTGACGAAATTTCATCATTGTATGCATGTCCATTTACGACCCTCCTTTCTAAGAGGATTCGAGTAAGCATCTTGTAAGTTTTCACGTAAAATTCATCCTTACGATAAAGAAAAAGTCCAATAAGCACACATTTAGACTCCTATTTCGTCAATTTTTCTCCACTGTCTTGCCCATATGTGGCTGGAGAGAAGTTATTTTACTCTGCTTTTTCTTCAATATATGAGGTATTTTAATGGCCTAGGCCGGTAACCAAAGTGTTGAGACGTTAACAAAATCTGATCTATGCTACTGTTCCCACGCACAGGCCCGGATGGTGAAACAAAGCCTCCTCATATGGCCCGCTTTACAGCGATTCCACAGTTTTTCTACTAAAATACCTTACGTACTTTTATACCTAATCTTATATTTTCAAATTACTTAATGGACCTCACATAATCTTATACTTTCAAATTATTCGTCAGAAAACTGGTGGAGACACTCATTTACATCAACGATATAAACAAAAGTACAAGAACGAAACTCGAGCAGTCTCACAAAAAACACCACAACACAACAAGAAGAACATCACACACAGCCACTTTCACCCAACACCGGCCACCACCTTGACGTACAACACACCAGTCAACAAACACAACACAAAGTCTTGTGCCGACCTTGGCAGAGGTTTTAGGTCAACACTGCGGTAATTAACAAGATCCGCGTATTATCTATTCTTCAGTCGCAACGCTATCGCCTCGGCCTCTTCCGTTCGCTCCTTAAGTCCTTTAAGCAGGATACACAGGCCGGAATGTACGGCATTGTGCCGGTGCAGCGAGTTGTGCGTTATATCTGATCGTGTTTCAAGGTTTGTTGTGAGAGCGTGTGTCCATAATCGTCTTTTGCTTCCGACAAAATGTATTATTTTCTTTTAACTTGTTTATAATGTAATTTTGAAAATATTGTGGACAATACATATGTGAATATGAACAACTGGACGATAATGTTTCACCTCAAATCAATCAGAGCTGCTATATGTTATCCAACCGGCCACTAAAATAGATTGAATGTAAGTTAGTTCAAGCCTCTCCGACCACAATGAAGGTGTTTCCCGCAGAAAAAGGAAGAAGAAAGCACTATTTAAAATAGATTTAGGGGAACGAGGGAGTCTAAGCACAAAGTTTTCCCAACTCCTTACGCATAGAAGCATTAAGATTGGAAGAAGGTTATGAAACGAAATAAAAGTTGAATCAAAAATAATAAGCGCTGAAAAAGGACAGCCGAGAACCGAAAAAAAACAGCCCTTACGAAAAACAATTCTTCTATTCCAACAGAAAAGAAAGCCTACATAACCTTCAGCTCGGGACCTCACAGGTTCCTTATGGCAGAGCCAACTCTCAAAGACACAATGGTAATTGTGTCCTCCTGAGGGGATCCTGTCGCTAGAGTGAGAATAGAACTGTGCATATCACCGCACGTTGTGTTCTGTAATGAGCTTTGTGTGTGTAGAACGTTTTGATGAATACATCTTTCTTCGTACATCAACTTATATATAATAAATGAAAATCCACGAAAATCTTGTATGGTTGCTTGCTTGCGTGCGTGGTTGGTTGGTTGGTGAGTAGGTTACTTAGAAGCCACCGCCTATGCTTTGCTCTTCGTAATAGCATAGAAAATATTTAAATTCCCCCTCATTTTATTGGGGCATACGATTCGAGACAAAAATTTATTTCATGAGAAACATTGCTCAAAAATTAAGTAGATAAGTAACCTCACCCAGCAGGTGACTGGTGTCAAGTGCGCGTCTGAAACTTATTTCAACTTGTTGACTTATTTACTCGTTGATAAATTTGCTGTCTTGCTTGTCACAATCCACACTTCACTTTAAATAATTGCAGAAGGCAAAATTTTTCGTATTGTATCAATATTATTATTATTATTATTATTATATAAGAATATTTTAGCCTCCCGTAGCCACGACAAAGATGTTCTAAGAGAGGAAAGAGGAAGGCACCATTTAGTTTGGAGTTGAGGGAATGCGGAATCTATGCACAAGGTGCACATAAACAGTAAGCTAGGAAAGAAGTTCATGAAACAAGAAAAAAGTTGAAGAAGAAAGTAGTAGGTGCTGAAAAACAGGACAACAGTGAACCGAAAAAAGATGGTCCGTAACAAAACAAAAACCTATTTTATTACAACAAAAAGGAAGCCTACCTAACCTTTAGCTCAGGCCCTCACATAGTCCCCCTGGGAGCGCTAATTCCCATAGATACTATAGTTGTATCCCCCTGAGGGGGTCTTGTATCAATAATAACATAGGGTAAAATTGTGTTTGCAATCAGTATAACGGATGTGATCGATTACCTACATAGTATATACATGGAACGAAGAATACATCCTTGTATCTATTCAGTAAGTACTAAGTAAAATATTTAGAAAATTAGTTCTGTGATGAACCTGATCCAAAGATTCACTGGTATTTTAGTAATGCATAAGAATTTAGAATCACACAGGTAATGAATTTTAAAACATGATCATGTCAATTCTAATGTAAACCCAAGCACTTGATTCATATAAATCTAATGCGCACGTATTTTTTTTAAACCAAAACACTAATAAGTCTTACAAGTTTATCGTTAACGTCGAATTTAGTATTTCGAATGTTTTTAAATTGTAGGAAAAATTGTATTTCTGAACTGAAATATCTATGAGCAAATGACAATGACCTTTTAAAGGAGATTTGTATGGAGTATATTTCTATAAAGCCATTTTAAATATGTGAATGAAGTACGCAAATCCCATGCTGAATCCATACCAGTATTTTCTTTTTATTATTTCGTAAAGAGCGCTCCATCACTGGTTAGCTTTTAACTCAGCCATTGACTTGACTCATCCTTAACTTCATCAAATGCGTACTTTTATTTATGTCTTGGCACAACCTAACGTCACCACATAACCTCTCATCATCTCTCATCCTCACGTCACCACACACCCTAACGTCATCACACAACCTCGTTTCACCACACAAACCTCACGTCACCACATAACCTAACGTCATCACACAACCTCGTATCACCACACAGCCTCCAATCACCACTCTCCCTCACATCATCACACAACCTTTCGTCACCACACATCACCAGATAAATAAAGGAAAAACTTCCAAGTTATCAGCCAGAAACACTTTTAACAATCTCTCTCTTAGAAATCACTTCTGCAAATCACATATAGAATTTTTTTCAAGAAATACATCAATAAATCACTTTCCAGGTGTCCACGTTTTATCCCGAAAGTTTTTTTTACTTCTATGTTAAAGTTTCAAGATTTTAAGGTGCACCCAGTGATCCCAAGCTGATGCCAATACTGAAGCCCTGACTCGGATAGAAGAATACAGGTACATATATTCGCAGAGGTCAGGTGTGTGTTTGGTTCTGATACGTAACATGGGAACAATGGCAAGGTGGAAAATAATTATTGTGTCGGTGAAGGACACCCACGGCGAGATTGTTGTCAGTTCGTAGCGCTGAGAGAAGTAGAGCTGAGTATACACAGTTAACGACGTAGTTATTCCTACCCACATCTACAAATCCACGGTAGTTTTATGTCTTAGAATTTAATAATCAAATAAGTTAAAAAACATATAGTATTGAAATCATCAAATAATAAAAACTCAATATGAAATGTGATAAATTGAATGTATGGAATTAACTGAGGAAATAAAACGAAAGATGCGATGAGAAAATTGTTCGTCATAGGAGTAAATCGTTTCACAGATACCAATTTATGTTTTCTCTTGTAATTTACATTTCTAGTATACGTGTAATGCTTTTCAAATATTTTTTCTGCACAATACTCTGAAAAAACATTAATTGATGTAGCAACTGTCAACATTCGAATTCCCAAAGTTGTATGGAAGAATGAGGCTATTGAATGATCTCAGCTTAGTTGGTGACTTGTAGCAGAAAATAAAGAATTTCACACGTCGAAAAATAGCTTGAGTGCTACAGGAAAAGTTTTAGCTACCCGTATATCCACCGTACCTTCTGTTATGAAGAATGTCAGCAGGTAATGCGTGGGCACAGAAAAAAATTGAAAATGTCACCAAGAACTCCGCGATAACTGTGTCACGAGGTAAACAGTCACTCAAGACTTTAGTGGAAGGAATTGAAGAAAAGATAGATACGCTGGGCCTCAGTGTGATTAAGACTTGGACAATAAAGAGCTTTTAAATAGAAACTGATCATATTGAAATCTACCACGGCGGACGCCTCATCTCAATTTGTATCATTTTAAGGCTAGCCAATTTTTCCAATATCTTCTTGTAAAAAGAAAACAGGTTCAGAGAACAAGTACCCCGATGCGATGAATAAAAGTCGAGTTAAAGCACCACAATGACCTCAAGAATTTTTGAAAAAAAAATTGCGTTTTCACTTTCCAAAGAGAGTATGGTAAATATTAAAGCGATTACATTATATTGTCGGGTTGCTGAAGCTAAAACACAATTGAAAAACAAATTTAGAAAAAGGAACAATGAAATTTGAAGGCTACGTTAAAAACGGGATCAATGCCAAATACAAAAAATCATCGGCTATGACGAGCGATGCATCTCGCAGTAAAATGAGCAAACACACAAAGAAGCTTTTGCACGGCTGCAGACGAGTGAATCTACAGCTTTGTCATGGCGTTCGATGAGAACAAGGGCAATAATGAAAACAATCATAAATGAAGAGAAAAATGTTGTAGTAAAACTTGTTCAACTAGGAAAAACTAGATGACACGATGACTGCAAGTTATGTAAATGAAAGACCAATCCACTAACGATTGATTTTGCGGTGAATTAGATTTTCTTCTCTCGTACGAATAATTATACCTTCATAATATTTGCTTCACTTTCCAACCATATTCTGTGTGTTTAGTCTACCCATATAGGAATAGAATTCATTAGTTTCTGTACGCGTAATAATACATGGAGAGAAAAATGCTACGAAAAATGCATGGAAAAATGTTACGAAGTCATATCATTGATCTTCGAAAGTTTACTTATGGCCGGAAGCACGGAACGTTTGAAAACATGAGTGAAGAGAGACACAAAGCTAGGGATATTCAGGCGATATCAGCGTTACTTGCATTGAGACTTTCATTTCACTTGCATGCTGAATGACACCGAGCTGAGATGGTGTTAGTCACAAAGCGTGCACACACACTTGCACAGCACTCACACAGACCAGCACCACGTGCACAGAATCATACGCAGACACACTCACACCAGCACGACGTGTACACGCACTCAAGCACTACGAGTACACACGCTCACACCAGCACTACGTGTACGCGCACACACCAGCACAACGTGTACACGCGCACACCAGCACAACGTGTACACGCGCACACCAGCACAACGTGTACACGCGCACACCAGCAGCACGTGCACACACATTAGTACCACGTGCAAACACACTCTAGCACTACTGTACATGCGCATACGCACACACAAACACACACACACGCAAACACACAAACAGTAGATGCACGTGCGACTAACCTTCACTGAGTCAGCAGATGTTTACTGCCACTGAATGACTAAGCAGTGAGCGATATTTTCCATTTCACTAAAAGCATTGCGAACAAAACATCTCTTCAAATAATTTGGCTCAAAATTTTTTTCTCCTAAAACATAAATGTTTTGAATGCTGGTATGGTGTCACAGTAAGTATAGTTGCTTATAATATTGATCAAATGGAAAGACAGGCTATGTAATATCTTGTCAGAAGTAAGAACCATACGTAGGACGGAGTAAATTATGCTAGGTCTGTGAATGTTATGGATGATATCCTCTCGAGACACACGAACGGGTCTCAAATGGTCTCGTATTGAAGGTATGGATCAGGCTTCATAGCGCAGGCCGTATAGTGGAGGCCGTAGAGCGCAGGCCGTAGAGCGCAGGCCGTAGAGCGCAGGCCGTAGAGCGCAGGCCGTAGAGCGCAGGCCGTAGAGCGCAGGCCGTAGAGCGCAGGCCGTAGAGCGCAGGCCGTAGAGCGCAGGCCGTAGAGCGCAGGCCGTAGAACGCAGGCCGTAGAGCGCAGGCCGTAGAGCGCAGGCCGTAGAGCGCAGGCCGTAGAGCGCAGGCCGTAGAGCGCAGGCCGTACAGCGCAGGCCGTACAGCGCAGGCCGTAGAGCGCAAGCCGTACAGCGCAGGCCGTACAGCGCAGGCCGTACAGCGCAGGCCGTACAGCGCAGGCCGTACAGCGCAGGCCGTACAGCGCAGTCCGTAGAGCGCAGGCCGTAGAGCGCAGGCCGTAGAGCGCAGGCCGTAGAGCGCAGGCCGTAGAGCGCAGGCCGTAGAGCGCAGGCCGTAGAGCGCAGGCCGTAGAGCGCAGGCCGTAGAGCGCAGGCCGTAGAGCGCAGGCCGTAGAGCGCAGGCCGTACAGCGCAGGCCGTAGAGCGCAGGCCGTAGAGCGCAGGCCGTAGAGCGCAGGCCGTAGAGCGCAGGCCGTAGAGCGCAGGCCGTAGAGCGCAGGCCGTAGAGCGCAGGCCGTAGAGCGCAGGCCGTAGAGCGCAGGCCGTAGAGCGCAGGCCGTAGAGCGCAGGCCGTAGAGCGCAGGCCGTAGAGCGCAGGCCGTAGAGCGCAGGCCGTACAGCGCAGGCCGTACTGCGCAGGCCGTACAGCGCAGGCCGTACAGCGCAGGCCGTACAGCGCAGGCCGTACAGCGCAGGCCGTACAGCGCAGGCCGTACAGCGCAGGCCGTACAGTGCAGGCCGTACAGCGCAGGCCGTACAGCGCAGGCCGTACAGCGCAGGCCGTACAGCGCAGGGAGGGGCTGGATTTTCAAGCGATTTACGCAGTCGTAGTGGCACAGCTGGCACCGTAAGTTTTAGGCCACGTGTTCTTCTAAATTTGAACATAGAACTTAGGATCTGGAAACCCAGCAGAGCCGCAAAATGCTGAGTGCTCTTTATGCTCAAGTTATATTTGGAAAAAATACGAACTTGATATAGGTGGTAGCGTAGCTAAGTCAATTAGGAAAATTGAGCTGCTAGCTGTATTGCATTAGCAACGTTAATTGTTTGAGAATCACGCCACTGAGATGAGCTGTTTACTTAGGCCCATTCCACACTGAGCTAGCAAAGCAGCATCTAACAAGTTCGCATAAGCTATCGAGCAGATGGTCTGCGAGATAGGTGGGTAGGAATAGCATTTTCACCCCGCATGCAGGATGCTGGGTAAAACGTGCGAGTTCAGTGTGAAGGGAACGGCTCGTAATAGTGCTAGTCCGATCTACCAGTCTCGCAGACCATCTGCTCGATAGCTCATGCGAGCTTGCTTGACGCTGCTTTGCTAGCTCAGTGTGAAATGGGCCTTACGGGCCGTGTGTGGCGTGGAGGTGCTTAATTGAGACTTGACGGTTTTGCTGGTGTTGTAGAGGCTCACTCGCCGCCATCATTATCTTTACAAAAACAGCCACTCTTGCCACTACCACCAGCAACCACAATCAGCTCGGTCACTCACCATAACCCGTCACCATCACTAGCAACCACTTACCACCAGCGATCACTACCCACCATGACGCGACGGTTGTGCGCGGTGACGTTGGTGCTGTACCGCCAGCTGGCCTCCATGAGGCCGTGACACAGCCGCGTCGCCGTCACGTCGTAGCGACGCAGGAACGCCACAGCCGCATTCTCGTCAGCGTTGCTGCCCTGCGAGAGTCCAGAGAACATTAGGTGGTGAATTAGCTCCGTCATTTTTAGTTCACATGAAGTGGAACCTCTGTTTCCAGTAAATTTCAGGTAGGAATTTCTGATTTCAGGTAGGAATCAATCAAGGTTCTTTCTTCTGGTTAACTTGATAATTTTTTCCAAATAAAATTTGGCTAACTATGAGAATATCAACTAGATTATTAGCGTTATCATTTTAGTTTAATAATTCCTAGCCACAACAGAGGCGATCTTAGAAGAGAGCAAAGGAAAGGGACCGTTTAATATGGACTGCAAAAATAGGAATTGATGTACAAGTTGTGTTCCTACCCAGGATGCGCAGCGCAAAGAAACAGTAAGTTCAGAAGAAAGAGGAAAACAGGAAAATGAAGAAATAATAAGAAAGAAGGCATGAGCACTGGAAGAGCACAGTGGGAATGAAAGATGAAGTATTGAAGACCTACCCGTGTTTTGGGGTGACCTGACATCTCCCATGGTCCCATGGAAGCCCCATTCCTCATACCAAATGATAGACAAACCTACCAATTGAACCTCAAATTATTTCTTATTGCTATGTCCTATGAGAATACTTTTGGCCAGAAAAAAAGCCAATCTCGCAATATTGGTACAGTCATACCTCACCTTACGAAATTAATTCATTTCAGAAGTGATTTCGTTACGTGATTTTTTCGTAAGTTGAATCGCATTTTACTTGTAAAAGGCTTGATTCATTCCAAGGCCCCCAATGCTACCCCTTAAAGTCTAAACCCTTTAAAAGTTATAAAAGTATCCAAATTCTGTATAAAATATGTGTTAGAGGTAAAAGAAAAGTATTTATTAAACCATTAAAATGAATAGTATGTCGTGAGACTAGCGAACTTGCCTCCGTCCAACAATAAGATTTGTGTCACGAGACTTAGTCCAGCCTCACATTGATTTGCATCAATGCGGAGACCGAACACTCGTAATGAGGACTTGGCGTACCTCCACAAAGTAATGAAATACACGAGAAAGAAAACACAAGAGAATATGGGCAAACTAAAATACACGCATCAACTTTCAATGAATACCTCATGAATACTAAAATAAGGACGGTACTCACCTGTGTGAAGGGAACCCACTTACAATTGCGCGTTTTTTTGGGCGCATCTGACTTGATGTGATGCCTTTGCGTAGACAGGTATTAATGTACACCGTGTATATTTCGCATATTTGATGATTACGACAGAAGATTCTACAACGCGTTTGTGAGGCTACATACCATTGACAAATCATGAGGAATAGTAAGAATACCAAAGCATCAAACATCCTACCCTTTACAACACACAAGCCTTCCTACGGAATTGTAGAACTGTACGCGCTTAGAAGCTCTCATGACAATGTTATTTCAATCAAATTGAATTGGCCGGCCAGCCCCCTTTTAAGTTAAGTACACACCGAATACATAATTGAAACCTATCCTATCGTTGCGGTTCCAACAGCGCAGGTCACAGTCATTCAGATCATAATTTCATTCTCACAAGCACAGCCTCAGTTCAGATTCACTGGATTATTCACAGTTCAGCAAAGTGTTTTGACGACCGCCTTCTGATAACCCCGCTTCTGAATCTTCGCACGTCAACCTTTCATTCAAGAAAGAGATCAAGCCACCTTGCCTGCACAGATAATTTATCACCTCGTTACTTCTTTTAATCGAACAAATTATGCTCAAAATATTTTAATCCTTACTCCAATGAAAGACATCAAATTTCCATCACATTTATTTTTCAAAAACATCTTTTCCAAAGAAAACTACATCTCTTCCCCGCCCAATTGACGTTTGGTCTTTATTTTAATTTTAGTTCTCGACCACAGTATCTTTGTGTGAGCCTTCTTTTCTCTGCAATGGAAAGAGAAATTTAACTTAAATTTTGACATGTGTAATTACATTTCGACGCACGCTCTATCCAAGTATTTTCAAAGAGATATTTTTCAGTATAACTTTATTTTCACCGCCTCCTATTTGTAACACGTACTCTCTCAGACGGTCCTCGGCGCAAGACTGAACTCATTACATAAGCTACATCTAAGTGTGCTTGAGGGCTGTCCTCTCCTTTTTTTTTGTAAAGCCAATTGCGCTCTTCGAAATTCAAGCGTGATTATCCAAAACCCCTCCTGTATGTTGTTTTGCTGTGTTATTGGCGGTTCTACACTTCAAATTTTCTTTTCCCATGGTATACCTGTTCCTCATTGGCAGCAAGTCCCTCTGACGTGAGCCCCCCCCCCCCCCCCCCCCCGTGGAGCCGGTATCCTGTAGTGTGGTAAGGGAATCTTTGGCTGCTAGGCAGTTCACCTCAGGAGTACCTCATAAATTTCTTCGCTTCTCACCTCAAGTTGACATCTATCCATAACACTGGCCAGGCTTCTTAAAATTGCTTAACCACAAAAATTTTTGCTGAGCCCATATGACCGTTGGTCGTTAACTTCCCCCCTTTGGCAGTTCAGCCGAGGCCTTTCCAAACACCCTTACACAAACATCCACACACATCGCTCTCTCGAAACTCTCAGACACACAAAATGTTTAAGTGACCCTTCTGCACTGCTGGAAATGCCCTACAAAAACGCTAAACACGAAAACACGAATCACAACTCAATTTAGTCATAAAAACACAATAAAACATTTAGTCATAAAAACACAATCTGTGAAATATTCCAACTCTAAAGAAATCCTAACATATGGAAATCATTTATCATTGGAGTTGAGCGACTGTGCCCTAGATACGCGAGGGCGAGTGCGTAGCGAACCTAAATTCGTGGTGGGTGAGGGCGGAGGAGACCAATGTTTGGCAGCTGAGAGACATCCAAAACAACAGGAACTCTGTCCTTTATGGGTGTTAGAACTCCGTGACGAACGAGGGTCGAAGGCTCACTGAAAGCATCATGGGTATCGTGGAGATGCAGATTTCTCTTATCTAATGGGAGGCCAGTGGGGTGTTGGGAGACAGCCAGTGGGAGAGCAACTTTATTTCGCCAACTTCAAAACAAAATAAAGGATGCTACGAGTTTACTGTATTAACGTTTCGGGGGATTCCGGTGGCTGCAAAGCCGAGTGCGCATTATTTGAATTTTTGAGATTTTGCGTTTCGTAACTTGAATTTTGAGTCGAAAATTGTACTTCATGGCGTTTCGAAGGATTATTCTGTAATGACTATACTTTAGTCACCCCTAAAATCTATATTATTTTTTTAGTTACCGTCAAAATACCATTGAGGCTTTTAAGTACTCAGTAATCTTAAGATGTACCAATATTACCAACTTCATCTACTAAAGGTTCGGAACTCTCCTTCCTGTATCACCGATCGGATCAGCATCGGAGAAGCGTAAGGAAGACCGCTAATTCACTAGCCGCAATGGAACTTAATTAAAGGCCGGAGTAGCAACAACAGGCCTCACAGTTCGTTAGCTATGTCTTTCGTAAGGTGAGGTATTACCCACCGTGGTATGAGCTAACAATGATAATACTCGTAGCTGAGAGGTACGAAGAGAAGCACATGGCTGTACACAAAACCTTATTGGTCCAGCAATAGTGCGCCTACCTTTAACCATTTTCTCGGCCAGCTACTATTTATTAGCCCACGAGGGAAAGTAGAATCTAATTTTCTTAATTTCATGTCTTATGTGTGTAATTAGAATTTTTAAATTTTGTTTTCAAAATTTTATACTCGAGTAACTCTAAAGCTTACAAGAAACGATAATTCCAATGGTATAAAAATTAATTCAATTCATAATCAAGTTCAAGAGGAAAAAAATTTCGATTAGCCCAGGTTTCGATTTAAAGATGTGATATACGTGGTGTCGGGATAAATTTGACAGTTTTATTAGCAAAAAGAAAAAGGGCTTGGTACCTATAAAATTTAATTGATATCAAAGAAATTCAAATGACTATAAAATTAGACTATTGTCGAAGAGTTGAACTACCAGTAGCGTGTATTGCACCCTCAATCCGGGCCCGGAACCTAGAGCAAGCTGATTTTACACTTTCCATTGGAGTTGGCAGACCCCAACAAACTACTTTAATTCTATCGATTGACTGGTCACTAGTAGTACTAGCACGGAGATTGGTCGCTTTCTCGACAGCACCCCATACACAATAATCCATCGGCTTAAGATCAAGGGAGTTAGGAGGTCAAACATTGGGATTTGTGTGCATCACATCACCCTCTTAGGATGCGCATCCAAAAACTATTACAGTTTGGAAAAATTTAGTCTCCTTATATCCTCGTGGTCTCCATTGCAATTTCTTAGTTCATGCCGGTTGTTTCTACAATGTTCAGGGAGCATTGAGCAGCGATCATAAATCTCCTTATTTGGATGGTCGGTGCGAATCACCATGATACAAGTTATTCTCTTCCACGATTCAGGAGACTCCCAGTCATCCATTCTTGCTGTCATCGTGTATTTGAATGAAGGAGAGTATAAACTTTAAACTCAAGCCTAGTTAATCTGAATCAATTTAGAAAATCAGTAAAAATATAATGTTATTCAGTCAAATTTATTCCGTATGTTTGTTTGTGAGGGCAAGGTTAAATGTCATCGCCCCATTTCTATGTCCCATTATGAAGCCTCATTTCGATTCAACAAAATAGTTCCCTATTTTATTACCCCATTTCATATGTTAAAAATGAGGTAATGAAATGGTTAATTTCAGTAAAAAAATAAATCGAGCACCACCTCGTTACCTAACAATCGGGCAGACCGCCTCACTCGGCACTCCCTCATCGCCGCTTTAGACAACCTTCCATAATCTTCTTTTAAGATAATACATATATTTTGAATGCCGGAAAATTCTTAAATCAGCATCAGAGTACTGGATTCAGTGGCTCTAAGCATGATAAGTACTTCCACGCTAAGTGCGTAATAAAATAGATTCGCGTAATGCTTTTTAAATATTCATAATAAATTCATCAGCGTCGTAATCCGGAAGCACTCATATGACATTATCTTAGATTACCAGAATTATGAATTAGCTCACCATTACCAATCGAAGTTCTTTTTAATGAAATTCCTAAATGAGTGTAAAATCACCTTTCAGCCGTGAAGGATCGAAAGGACTATGTTCGACACCGCTGTTGAACATTGTCTCAGCATACAACAAACGTTACGGCTAATCTTGAGCAGCAACATGTAAGGGGTTACTTTTAAAACATGCGTGTCTTAGGAGATTGCATCGTTCAGTCATACGAAACAATTTCTCAGAGCCTGTTTTTGAAGCAATTTAAAGCTTATGAGGGGGTAACTGTCAGCCAGTTTGTTGTCAAGCTTACCCCTTTTTTTGCAGATAATTTACAAATTATCCTAATGCCATGGTATAAGACTGTTATGTAACGATACACAGCAAAACAACGACAAAGGGCACGAAAACAACGGCGTCGTTTGGGTGTGAAACGAAGGAAGTAGGATTTCATCGGAGAAAGCGTCTCTTCAAGCTTGGGGGGTGAAGTGGGGAAATGATTTTTTGAACAGAATTTGTGGGTCTAATTGGAGCTTGAAATATATTTAATAGTTATAAAAAGTAGGCTGAAGGATATACAGTGTTGAACAATATGGGTATTAGATACGAGAAAAAACATAGATAATTACGCGGAGGAATTTTGAAGCTCACATGATGGTTGCCGACCAGAGTGCAGGAAGAGGGGTAGGTATTTAAGCGAGTCCGAGGGTATGAAAGGTCTTCTTCTTAAGTGGAGCTTTGTCAGTGGTGGACGAAAACGAAACGATGTGTTGTAAAACCAGAATTTGTCAAACGGAAGGTACGTAATTAGTTAAAACTATGGCTACTCATCAGGGATTGAATGGAGCGCAAGAAATATTTGATGCCTTACCTAAACACATTGGGGATACGTCAAGTATTACATCTTGTAACCATCGGTGAAGAGTGGCAACGCCATCTTGAATCATTTCAAAGTAGGAGACTTCGACCGTTCAAGCGGTCATCAAATTTTCATTTTCTGTTTTTATTAGTAGAGGAATGAGTCATTTATTTACAGTCGAAATCTAAATCAAATGCGAGTGTCAGTGAAATAGTAAGTTAAAGGAATTGAGTTTTGTTTGCATTTTTTATCAATTAATTATTGGTCCTACAATGGATTAAATTATGAAAGAATAGATAATTAAATCAATATATTTGTCCTCAGGTAAGGAGGGAACTCCCTCTCTCATCAAAAACTAGGGCACAAGAATAAAATATAACGCAAGAGTTACCACCAGAAGAACCCAAGAAAGCTGAGGCAGAGACCGAACGCATGAACACGTTAGTACGTTGGGAAACATTTGAGGAGAGAAAATGTTATCAGGAATCATCACGGGGCAGGCGAAGGAGAGGCTGGCAGAGGCTATGTCATGGTAGACCATGGGTTACGTCGTGCGAGTGATAACGAGGGTAAACGTAGTTAAGCTTCGGAGGCAAGGCTGTAAGCAGTGAAAGTTTTTAGAAAAATCCGCAATAATCAATTCAAGTGATTATAGGCAGTGGAGAAACGGATTTCCCCAGAGGCAAACAAGAAACATGCTGCCGACAAGTGTTCAATTACTGAAAAAAAGCGTTCCGAACTCATTGCAAATAAATGATCTTTATTGATGGAGAGAGGTAGTGAATCATGAGGTGATGATCTAGATAGTGCGTCTTCTATTTCATGCTGTGCCGTGTTGATCTTTATGTCTTAGTTCTCGCAATCATTATTGAGTGGTGCCATGTTTTGAGCAACTTCTAATGCTTTGTTACTCAATGCTTTGTTACTCGCGTTTGTACTTTGATTAAAATAAAGTGTTCTTTCATTTAGTCGTTATTATCCCTATGTTGATCAAGCAAATGCAGAACACCTCCTGTATTTTATTTCCATCTATCTTCCATTTCCTCTTTCTGTGTATCTTTCACCTCTAATTTTTCCGCATCCTTCTTTGTACAATCGAGGGCTTAAATCCTTTTTTGACCATCAGGTGCCCTTCTTGCTTCGATAAGAAATGCGCTCAAGGTGCCGTGAGAGTTAAAATTGCAGTTGTCTTGCAAATTGGTGTGTTTATCTGTCACCTGACTGTACCTGGTCAATCACACTCTTCTGTCACACCCGTCTGGCACGCCCATTCGTCACACCTGTCAGAGCACCTTTCGGGCGATTCTCCTTTCAGTGTAAGGAGATTCAAGTGTCGAAGGGGCGATATGAGCCCTTGTCAGAGAAAGATGGTAACATTTAGAAAATTGAAAAAAGAAGGACAAGTGAGACAACTCGCACCAGGACAAGGGAGAAGGCATTCGAAGCTTCCAGAAGGAGGCAAGCGAAGAGAATAAAGGCGGAGCGCAAAAACGGAACGGGGTCTTTTGCTGGTGGAACGATCGAGAGGCACAAGTGAATTTTTCGTGGGTGCTGCGCGGCCGGCACGGCACGCCGGTGAGCCGGACACCAAGCATCAAGAGCATCGCGTCCCCAGAACCGATGCACCAAACGTAACTGCAACGCACCGGTATCCGTCAAACGCCAGTAACAAGATGGAGAGACGTAACGGCATACGAAACGAGTGAGTTGGATTCATAGTTGTGGTAAATTGCCCCAGGTGCTTCAGCTAAACAATGTGCACCATTGAATCATGACTGCCACTATTATACGTAGAAAAGCATGCACAGCGTTTCAGTCTTCGAGTCTCCGAGCCACAAACTCCAACACCCCAATCGAGCAAACATAGGGTGTCAATTTTTTTGAGCAACGATCTCCAACGCACCAGTTGAGCCTGCATAACGTTCTAATACTTCCGGAGCAACGGTTACCCACGTATCATCAGTTCATGCAGGCAACGCACGTCAAAGCACCAGCGAGAGCAGCATCGGAAGTCGTATCGGCAGACCTCGAAATGAACCGAGCACAAGCGACGCGGCGTAGAAGAAATGGGCAACACGGCGGCGCTTCACTTCCTAATAGAATCGAGTAGAAAGGAACTGTAAAGTGAACTCATATGGTCCTTATTAACGAGCTTAATTGGGGTTTGCGTTAATTATATATTTAAACAATTGTACGTGGAAAAGTACAACGTAATATCATCCAACATTGCTAGTATTCAACATGCGTGTTTTTGTTGTACAACAAATTGTGTCGAGTCCACCACAATGATTGCAGTGTCTCATTTTTGTGTTATTATACTCGCGAGTGACATCTTCAGGTATTGTTTGAGGCTCTCTGTCCCCATCGGGATTTTTTTGCGGTGAGTCATAAGTGCAGTGCATTTTGATTATTCTCTTTTTGTGTATATGGTGGCACGTTAACGTGAACCTGAGTCGATTGTTGTATTGAATTCTCCTGCAATATAACTCTAGTGTTCAGTCATAAATTTAAATAAAATTTATTGGAAATGATCACATATGTAGCTATCATTTTCTAGTGTTAATCAGATGCACAATGGTAGAAAAACGTGGAACACTTACTGTTTTTAATTTCATCTGTCCTTTTTCATCTCCTCCTGTGTAACTTTCGTCTCTGTATTTTCCCTTTCCTCTCCTACTGTCTGAGGTCTAAATCCCTCTCATACGCAGACGCACCGCACTCGTCTCGTGACATATAGTTAAAATACTATGTAAATGAGTTCCATATTTTACTCTGAATACAAAAACCGTAAAATACTCTCAGGAAACATTTAATTCACTTAAAATTTGTTTTGTCGCAGGTCTCTACCACTGGGTCCCAAAAAGACCCAAAATTGTCCTGCAGAGACGAGGAAAGTGCAGTGAGCAGGACCTGAAGTTCATTAATGGTATAGAGGATTTCGAGAGGAAATCCGAATGCAAGCGTCGCGTGTATCAACAGGGAACTTTTGAACTACTCGCTGGTCGTTTATGGTTAAATAGACTTTTAAACAACAATTAAATGGAAATGGAAATAAAATTTCTAGTTAACTCAGAAGACCGTTGAAATGCAGATGCACTGTTTCCGTAGTAAAAGCCTCCTTTACTAAAATATCAATAATAAACGTTCTAGAGCTGGAGTCGTTTGTCTGAGTCGTTTTGTTATCGTGTGGCTGAGATTTTATTAGTTTGAAAAAGTTAGTTTAAGTTTGGACTCTAGAGTGCGCATCTAAAATTCTAAATGACTGTTTTTTTTAGCTATATCAGTAGCGAGAAAAGAGGCAAGCTCTGTGCAAATGGGAAAACGCCTCTGTTTGTGAACTGCTGACAGTTCATTTTCTTTCCCTGGTCTGCCGCAACTTTAGTAACGCAGAAAACAGACAGTTTTTGCAGTACATTACTTTTTGGAAGATAGTTATGGAACAACGAAATTTGTAGGTAGACTGGAAATTATTAACCAGTATTAGATACAATTATCTGCAGTGTTGTCCGTCAAGAAAAGTGACGAGCATTGCGAGAGATCAAGGCGCTCATTATTATTATTATATAAGAAATTTTTAGCCTCCCTTAACCACGACAAAGATGTTCCAAGAGAGGAAAAAGGAAGGCACCATTTAGTATGGAGTTGACGGAACGTGGAGTTTATGCACAAGGTGCACAGAAACAGTAAGCTAGGAAAGAAGTTCATGAAACAAGAAAAAAGTTGAAGAAGAAAGTAGTAGGTGCTGAAAAACAGGACAGCAGTGAACCGAAAAAAGGTGGTCCGTAACAAAGAAAAAACCTATTTTATTACAACAAAAAGGAAGCCTACCTAACCTTAAGCTCGGGCCCTCACATAGTTCCCCTGGGAGCGCTAATTCCCATAGATACAACAGCTGTATCCCCCTGAGGGGATCAAGGCGCTCAATGATGCGGATTGCAGCCTAATAACCATTAGGAGTCCCCTAAGGCATAAGGGCTTTAAAGATAGAGTGTTTAATGGTCTTGTCTGTTAGGCAATAGACCGTTGGAAGTGTCTTATCTGTTAGAGTTCGCTAGATGGGGCAAAAAATTTGACGTTGATGTGTGGAAAGAGTCTTGTTCCCTGTTGAGAAAAAATTTAACGTAGACAGTCCTGATAGCTTCCAACGTTACTGGTACGATTGACAGTAGCCCCTGAAGCGTTTTCTACGCGGCATAGTGGAGGAGGTTCAGCCCTGGTGCGCGGTGCCTTTTTCACCGGAGGTCCATTATAACCTTCAAGTCAAGCAGGGTCGTCGACAAAGGCTACTTTTGCTGACATGTTGCAAGAAGCATCCATACGATGGGGAGTCATCATTTGTGTGGTGATGAATGGTCAATTAAGCGACCCACAATACCCGTCTGACTAAGAGTCTGGAGAATGAGGCCTTTCCCATCTGTAGAAGGAGGCCTTTTCCATCATCCAGCCTGTCCACCAGATTTGAATCCGTTAGAGAATCTTTGGGGTTAGGTAGTAAGGAATATCTAAATAAATGGGCAACAATTTCAAACGATGATCTTCGTGGTTTCAAGTTTGGCACTTGAGTTATTCTTTCCTCAACTCCAATGAAAACCTCTTTTGATCACACATATAATTTTGGAATGAACGAGAATGGAGGCTTGAGTCGTGTATTGTAAACAGCTGGCATACCGCTTAGATTTGAAATGCCATTTTCCTAATTATATAGATTTGACAGAAATTTCTGTTTTTTCAGTCCATTGCCAATACCAATGAGTAATTTTCGTTAGAAAACTTTAGGCTTTTATAACAAATATTTTTCAGGTTTTCAACTGGCCCTAATCTTATGCTCAGGAGAGTATCAAATTGGCTCTGTGTAAATGATTGACCATGCCTAGATCTGGAAATATTTCTCACTTAGAGGTCACTGCTCACACGATTTTATAACGTATGCAAATTGTGAGAGCCTTTTCTTGGTCTGCTAATTTGACACAAAAGTTTCGCCAATATCCCTAAAAATTCGGTCATCTTTTTTCTCAATGTTATACGTATGCTTTTCATTTCATATATATTGATACGACACATATCGATGACCAGGGCGCTCTTCAAAATTCCACATAAAAGTTGTTTGTTGTCTATCAGTCATGGTGTTTTAAAGACAAACAGTAATTTAGTATTTTGTAAACTGGAAATGTTTTAGTAGAAACAATTAGGATTTACCAAATTCTTAATCTGTTCATTAACGAAGACTACGTAAATGAAAGGAAATGAAATGAAATTTTATACTGAGGATCTATACTGAGTATAGATCCTTTATTGTAGCGTACATCGTGCGTCGGAAGACAATGGGTCGTCCGAGAAAGCAATCTATAGCCTTTATTCGTGGGGCAGAGAGGCTAGGGGCAGAGGGGCAGGAAGTGCTTCTGATGAGACATTCCCTTCCGTTGTATCGTGCAGTGCGCTCCCATACAGAAATGTACGATTTATTTGTTCGTTGTTCTTCTAGATACATAATTGCAACTTTTTATGGAAAGCACCATATTCATATTTTAAAATCTCCTTTCATCATGGAAGAAAAATCTGATTTCCAAGGAATTAGATTGTGCTTTCTATATCAAGTAGTTTATTATGATGGATTATGTTTTTTCTGCATGTTTATTACCGTAAGATGCCACTATAGTGTCCTGCAGGTGCTGATGATAGCCCTTGTAATCGAAACTGTCAGATTTATGTGTCCTTTATACCTTCCATATTTAATTAGATGTGTGCGAGTGAAAATGAAACGTTGCAACTAATTACGTTCGCTATTTTATTTACCCTAATTATGCACCAACTGCAAGGCCTTTCGTATACACATTTTGAATAAGTAGTACGTCGTATTTCATTCGACAACAGTTTTATACTTCAATCTTTTAGCAAGTCGCAGTAAACTAGATCAGTATATTGTACAACCAGCATTAACTGTATCATTAACGCACTACGTAAACACCATAAAAAAGCAGAAGGCACTATAAAACGCGTAAATATATGATGTATACGACATACCCTAAGCATTGAAAAACGTAGAAAACGAACTTTAAGCACATACAGAAAGCGCACTAATTTTGCAATGGCATACCATCATACCGCAAAAATACAGTAAATAACGATGAGACGCACCGTCAGAACGCAGAAACACCGTAAATACTACAAAGATACATCATAAATGTGAGAAATTACAGGAAATGCCGAACATATGTTTTTTAATACCGTGAAAATAAATCATAAGTATTGAAAAAAATTGTACTCACCGTAAAGCCAAGCCATAAATGCATGAAATATGCACCATGGACCTGATAAAATCAAGGGATAACACAACAAAATTTACCTTGAATGCAGCGCAGATGTAACATAAATGCGGTAAAACTGCCGATTACACAATACAGATATACTATAAATACAGGGAAGATATACCAGCAATGTGAAAAAATGATTTCAAATGCAACTAAGTCGCACCGTAGTGCGTCACATTACCTCTGTTCCACGCAGCGGGCCGAGCTCTGCCTCTACAGCGGCCACCACTCCACACAACACGAGTAACAGCGTGCATCTTCCTTTTCTCATGCAGGTCATCACACGTGAAGGTCGTGAGCGTTCATTTAGTTACCGAAGTCTGCGTTACTGCGTCCACTGTTTCATCCACCGGGACACTCTCAACTTCGAAACGACTCAGTTGAACTCGAGTAGAACTATAAACATTCTAGTTAGTTTTCAGAACTTGTTGAACTCTAGCACTGCACCTTGTTCTTTCGCCAGTGAAAAAAAGCAAAACAGTTTTTGAAACGCAAAAATTAAAATGTATTTAAAACCTACACGTCTTCAGGTTTCTTCATGCCAATAACTTTTCAGGACGAGAACTTTTTGCTGTAGGAAAAAGAATTTTAAGAATGAAGTTGTTAGCACCCCTCAAACATGTTTGTCGTAGCCCCCACCCGGGGTATCTCCTGATGATGCAAATACATGTTTATCGTCAATAATGAAATTTGACACTGTAAAGAGAGGTTTGATGTGCGAAAAAATGCCTTCCTACGAAGAGAATATACGTCCTAAAATTATACTAGATGTATTATGTTTTCTCCTAGACTATTCGGTGAATTAATGTCATAAAAATAAGAAAATTTTAGTCAGATTTGGTGCGAATACAATATTAATTACGTGGCTTCGTGGTTAAATTGTATGGCATCAAGTTGTGAGAACTAACAAATCCCTCCACTCAAATGATAATTGGCTACATAAAATGAAGCATCCTGAATGCGGCTAATTACCATGAATTGTACTATTTAACTCATTCAATGTAATTTTGATTACTAGGGTAAGATACTGGGTATCTTACCTTCGTCAAAATTATTTTAAAATGCTATAGTTTACTCTCAAAGTTGAAAAACACAAACCAATTTGATACTCGTAGAGCTATGAGCGAAATTGTTGAAATGGATAAAACTTATAACTTGCTGATAGTGTGTTAGCCTCACAGTATTTTCCACATTTTTAAAAACGAAATCTTGTTTCATTTCAATTAAGTGAATGCCTGTCATAACACACGTTGGTTTTCCAAATTTGAGCTAGAACCCTGTCTTCACGGTGGGTTGAGTGGGGGAGTAACGGCCAGCTCTTCTTCTCGCAGGGTTTTAATTTTCACCGGGCTGATATTGACAATCGATGATATTCAACGTAAGTGAAAGGTGAGATCTCTTCAATGAGAGGCATCAGTGACCTAAACGTTCTTTATTATAATTACTAGGGCGCACGGCCCGTAAACAAATAACAGGATTAGATATTGGGCCAGCTGAGCTTTAACGTGGCTTTCTCATGATTTCCCATGCTATTCTATGGCTTTCCTATACTTTATTAAGTCTCAACTGCTGATATTCTATACAACCTAATCTAACCTACCAATACACGTGATATTCATTCCAACTCTGAATCTGCTGGGTTAAGGGGAGCGTTTCCCCATAGGTATCCATGGTTTGGAGACAAAAAGATTTTTGCTCCTATAGGAAGTGTAAGAGGTCAGGTACATCCTGTGAAAAAATGAGACTCATACGTTCACTCGTTCACCCGCTACGGGGTTTGAAGGATGGGAGGGGGGGGGGGAAGGAGAAGAGGAAGAAGTGGTATTTTATCATGTTACACCTTCCCCGTGGCACTTTCTTCACGGCGCGACGTTGCTATGTCATCTCCTATGTCTCTGTATTGCTCTATAACGATTACAGGGGTCTAACCTGAACCAAAATTTTTTTAAAAATTTCAATTGATATTGTTTACGTTTCTTTGTTTTGCCTTTTAGGATAAAAAGGAGAGCCAACGTGGCTAAGATTTCCCAGAGATCAATCTTTTTCATTTATTTGTTTTGCCTATACTGACAACCCCGGACTTTGGGGGTTCAAAATGCATCTCCTCCCACAGTTTTCAAGCTACAGTAATGGTTTTGGTATCATTGGATGCGCAAAAGCATGTAAATTATGGTGAAAAAAGGGTTACTTCGAAATTTATCACGATCGAAAGTTGTGACGTAACAAATGAAAATTTTTACCAAAAAAATGGCACCTCGCAAAAAATGTTTAAAATTTTTTTTATGACTCCAGAAATTTTCTGTTTGCTCTCTGTAATTTAAACAATATTCCGCATCTAATGATACCAAAATCATCACTGTAGCTTGAAAACTGTGGGGGGAGATGTATTTTGTAACCCCCCCAAATAAACTCCGTTTTCTGTAGATATATTATTTTCTTTGCATAAAATTGTATTTTTTTCATAGAAGAAAAACGATTCCAAATTACATTTTCTATTGGTACAACACATTTAATTGATCTAGCTTCAATAACAAAAAGTCCGTAAGGGGAACACCCACCTCAAGGGGTCCTCCGAGGCCCCTTGTCTCTCCGATGGCCATTTTTCATGTTTTTGTTGGAAAACGACCCTTAGGTGGTGGACTATTCGGTCCTAAAATTTTATGGCGTTACGGACAATAGATTCCCCCCAAAGGGGGGGGGGGAAGGGGGTAAGGGGACCAAAATCTTTAATTTTCGACCCCATTTCGACCCCATATAAAAAGAAAACAAAACGGGAAATGGAAGATTTTCTACTATATTTTTGTTTGATATGTTTTAAGGATTTTAAAACTGTCTTTTTTTTGTGTTAGCATAAAAACTCAACGAGTTCTAGTCTCTTGAAATAGCAATACCTATATTGACTAAAAACCAATATGTCAATTTTTTCAAAAATTAAGGCCTGAATCAAAAAAATGTACGGATGAAATTGTGTTTCTTTTTGAAAGTTACATATTTTAGTCAAATTTCATAAAAATCAGACTGAAAATAAAAAATTCATAATTTTTGAGAAAAAAAAACATTTTTCTTTGTCATGGAAATTACAATTCACAGTGTGAATATGAAGTTATGCATGAAAATTATCGAAATAAAAATGAAAACAGCATTCAATTACATAAATTTTCCATTATATTACACTTCAACAAAAAATTTTGCTTCTGGCCTGTACTGTTAAGTCGCTTATTTTAAAAATTCAAAAGAATAGAAGTAATTTATTTTTTATGCTTGGAAGAAAACAAAGACAGTTTTAGAATCCCTGGAACATTTTTAACAAAGATACATTCCTATTTTTCCAATTTGTACATTTTAAATTTTTTATCATAGTTAAAATCGAACAATTTCGGTGTATTTTATCCATTGGTAAAATATCGCATGTATAAAAAAAAATCAAATACAAAATCGCTGAATGTATCTTTGTTAGAAATGTTTCAAGGATTCCAAAACTGTCTTTGAATTTGTTCCAGCATAAAAGCTCAATTGCTTCTATTCTTTTTCTAATATGTATAAAAATAACACAAAAAACTTATACTTCAAATTTTTCGGAAAAAAAACTATTGCCAAAATCAAACAAGTTCTCGAATAAAATATGTTTCTCTTGCAAAAATGCATTAACTGGCCAAATTTAAAACAAATCGGATCAAAATTCAAATTTTAGCGTAGGACCCCCCTTAATTCACCAAAATTTGCGGAGTTGATGAAGCTTGTATCCCAGATACGCTCATCACCCACTTTCGGCTGGTGGGTGATACACACGGTCAGACGGACGCGGCACTAATTATACTGCTAGTGTGCACGGCCCGTCAAAAATGACGGGATTCAATTCCTTTCATGAACAAATTTCACAGATGAGGATGACTAACAAATATATCAATCTAAGCAGTACCCGTGATAAAAAATTCTTGTACTTGTGCTTGCGGTGGCACAGCGGTTAAGGGATCGGACTTGAATGTTGGAGTTGTGGGTTCGTATCCCGGCGCTGGCGCTGCGATTTTCCCCGTTGGGTATAAGGGAAAGCTCAAGCACAATACCCCACTCGACCCAGGTGTCGGAAATGGGTACCGGCTTTACGGGGGAACCGTCATGGTGTCCTATATATAGTGTTAGTTATAAGAAATTTGAAAAACCAATGTTTAAGATCATTTGTATCAGGCTTGATTGGAAATAAAGCATCCCAAGGATGCCGATGTTTGTTTTGTTTGTTTACTGGTCCCTAAGGAGGTCATATTACACTAAGGAATTCAGTATCTATGATACCGCAAACTCAGACGAAAGCGTAACTATCGCTGCCCCCGAATTTTTTCTCTTTCCCCCAGATTTGCGGTAGAAATTCCCCCATATTCGGCAAAAATCCCTCAAAATTAGGAAAAAAACGTATTATGTCATCATATTAAATAGAAACTGACATTAATTAATATATATTAAATCCAAACTTAATTTCGTCCTTTTCACTGACAGCTTGTGAGCTATTTTGCTGTGAGGATAAATTATTTTACCCACGAGCAAGAAATTACACACACTTGAGGAAAGGTCGCGTTGGTCAAAGTTTTCTACGGGAGTAAGCTCACTTATGGTAATTCCACCGGATTCCTTGGACGGCTCTCTTGCGATATCAGCGCTTGTACTTGTAACCATTTTTGTTTCTCTTATGTTGCACTGAGCATAGTTTTGTTTTAATTTTTAAAAAAATATTACCGCACTTACAATACCTACAGTTAGAATTACTACTGCATTTCAGGCAAGTTTTAATTCGGGAGTACCGAGCTAATCATTTCTAAATGACTGCGTACAGAATTTTCGTTTCTTAGATGATTCGGTTCGGTACGCCATTGGGAAAAAATAATCGGCAAAAACAAAAAATTAAATATATATATAAATATCATTAATCAATAAAATAAACCTATTTATCATCTATGTAAAGTTTTGCTTGTTAAAACGTCAAGTTAATATTCAAAGTTAAAGCACTAATTGCTGAAGAACATGTAAAAACAGTTAGCCGCGGTAACGCGAATAAGTTATGACAAGAAAGATAAATAAAAACATTAATGTTGAAAGTTACTGATTGTAAACTAGACCTGCAGCACATTTTTAACGTCTCCTAATTTTCAACCACACGAGTATTTAATCTTCAAGAACTTATGCATTCCGCCTTCTTTGCCGAAGAAAATATAACATAAACGTCTGAATTCGCAAATTAATATATAAGAATAGAGACCACATAAGTCAAGTTAATGAAGGGAATGTTGATCAAAAAGTATTCGCTCAGAGGAAGGAAGCTAGCAACCGTCACTGTCGCTGTTTTCATTCCTTTTATAGAGTGAACTATCGAGACAGCTCAGTGCGCTGTGAGAATGAGACTGTTTACTGTTCCGATGTGAATCTGATTGCAAGTCTAACGAGTTTGATCCTCGTTCAAACTTCGTTATATCGTCTTTTATTCATCCTTAAAAGGAAAACTTTCCTGTTCTGCATCATAATATCTTCATTCGAATGAGCTTACGTCCACTTGTAATTCAAAATTATTCAAAGGATACATTTTTTGCATAGGAAAAAATTTTTAGCCGAATTCCCCCAAATCAAGTAGATTTTACGAAAGTTTCCCCCATTTCCCTAGACTACACGCGTTTTTCCCAGATCTAGGGGAAATCCCCCATCAGGAGCAGCCCTGAGCGTAACGGACGGACCAAATAACTAAGACGGATCAGCTGCCTGATTTCTTCTCTTTGTACTTAAGGTAGCGCAGCTCTTGCTTTTTTTTGCATTCTCTGTCAAGTCTTCTTCCCTGAAGCGTTTCTATTTTATTTGGTTTAAAAATTTGCACACATTTAAGGTAAACTTGTATTTCTGAATGTTTCTACCCGCAAAACTTTTGCTATTTGAATGTAATCAGTATCCATTACACCAAACAAATTAATCTACATCCATGTTTCTTAAGAAGCGGACACCAAACAAATATATAAATAAACACACAAGGGGTATTATAAGGTTAGAATATTATAATTAAGTCGTTGGTTTAAGATTCCCTGGCCACAACCGAAGCGATCTCAAAAGAGTCAAGAAGGGACACTATTTAGTATGAACTATACAAAATGGGGACTATGTACGAAGTGCGTTCCCTCACAAGACACCCTGAGCATAAAAATAGCAAGTTAGGAAGAAAGAAAAAGAAAAGACAAAAAGAGAGAGTGAACTTGTATGAGCGCTAAAAAAAACGAATTAGGAAGATAACTACTGCGAAGGCCTATCCACATACATATAAGGAAGCTTAACTGTCTTTCTCTGAGGGCATCAGTTCTCGTAGCATTGTAGACTAACACAACTAATCTGTATCTATCGTTTCTTTGATGCCCTATGAGCGCTGATCACAATGAACTCAGCGTAAAACTAATTATTTATTGTCACCGAGTTAATACTTCTCCCATGATCTCTATTAATTAATCTTCTCCTTAGTTCCTCATACTTGAGACAAGAGAGAGGCTGTATTCCAAGCGCTCAGTGACGTTAAGGACCTAAAGGAAATTATTTCCCCTCATGTTCAGAAACAATTCTCGATAACATTCAGAAAATCGATATTTCATAGCATAAACGAAGAACACGTTTCTCTATAAATTTTTTCCTTGCTGTATTACATGAAAGCGAATAGATATTTTCTTTTAGGTGAATAGAGTACCGTCGTAAGATTTTCTCACGCTTAAAAAAGGCTACATTATTTTGCCACGTATGGAATTGAAAAAAATCCTTCAAACATGTTTCGAAAAAGTTCCAACTAAAAAATCGAGTAGCTTTCGCGGTGAGTGAAATTTTCTACGGATAAGTTCAGTCAGTGATAGAATATTCTTCTGTTTTCGGAAAATTTATTTTCTAATTATAAAAAACTGGCCTCAGAAAATGCAGAATATCAAAAGTTCAATAAATGTACCTCATAAAAAATGCTCTCACACTGAACTGTCATCATCCGTATGAAAAATTTTGAGTATATAAACATCTTCAGAAGCAGTTAATAATGACCAATTGATTTATCAGCAATGACACACCAGCATCTTTTTTTGGTTGATGTCATCAAAAAGTTTTAAGCCTCATGTACACCAAATTTAATTATAATAGAATCATTCTAAACTTCATTTGTTCCGAGCGTAAATAATTCCTTCCCATCTGAAAATACTTGGACCGCAATCAGCACCCACGTCGAACTAAGACATGTATTATTTGAGTAAATAAATGTATCTTCCTTTTTTTATTAATTAGCGGTAAAATTGCGACAGAAAGATGCGACACTGATGACCTCAGATCAGCCTTGGATTACAATAGTTTGATAAAAGCCGAGACAAAACTTTACTTTTTGACAGATTGTATCTCTTGAAAGATTGTTTCTCGTAAGAATATACTTCCTGACTGACGGTACGTTCCTAAACACAATACATACTTCCCGACAGACTGTTTTTTCTAAGACACCGACATTTCCGACATTCTATACTTCCCAACAGACTGTGTTCCTAAGCAGACTGTTCTGCCAACAAATAGCATCTGCCGACTCACTGTACTTCGCTAATGACTGTGCGTCCTAACAAACTATTTCCGGCAAACTGTACTTGTCTTCTTAATAGACAGTACTTCAAGCAAATTAACGTTTGTTTTTGATTGTACTTTCCTACAGACTGCACGTGTTTCTATACACAGTACCTCAACAAACGATACTTTCTGACAAACAGTCATTTCCGAATGACAGTACTTCCTAACAAACTGCACTTCCCGACAGACAGTGCGTTACGAAATGCCATTTCTTGACGAACTAAACCCGGACCGGACGGTGTGTGCGTCCGGTGCGGGTGGGCAATTATACACTCAGCTCATGTCGCTCCTGGCTGTCACGGCGGACATTCTTGGCAGGGGGCAGCTATGTGGGCCTGCGGGTTATGGCTATTGTCACGTCTGATGATGAAATTGCACGAATATTGTTACATTTGGCAGTAAGGAGTACACGGATTTTGCCCTTCCTGGCAGTGGGAATACATGGATAGGGCTATTCCACGCAACAGGGAGAATATGGTTATTGTTATGCCTGGCAGTGGGAGAACATGGATAGTGCCATTCCTGGCAGTGGGAGTACAAGGATAGTGCCATTCATCGTAACAGAACAGGGAGAACATGGATATTTCAACGTGAGATCTACTCGGAAGAAAAAATGTTCAATAAATTATACCTGAAAGTCAAAAAGAATGACGAACGTTAGCAAGAAAACACCACAAAAATGAAAAAATCTAATGGCATGAAAATGGAATCCGCAATAAAATTGAAATGGAATTCATCGCGATGTCGAAATATCTAGTTTTGTAAAACAAAAATTGCGTGACCGGGAACACTGCATGAAAAATTCATATCTAGAAATAAATAATAAAGTAAAATCGAAATCGTATCAATTTTTTCTTGAAATCAAAAGCATTCGGTGGATTTTTTGTCTCTAACTTCTTAAGTTACAGCCGCGTAACGCGTTCAAGTCAGAGCTGCGTAACGCGTTCTAATCACAGCTGCGTAACGCGTTCAAGTCAAGACGCGACACGCATGAGACATGCGACAGCGAGTAGTTCTAAAGAACGAAATTGATGCAAAAAACGCGTAGTGAATTTTCTGAGAAATAAGGGTACGTTATCCATCCCTGACGCTGCGCAGTCCACACGTGGCACGCAGCGCCGGAACTTCGCTACGGACAGCAGCCTCTCCTGCACATCCTGTGCTCGGCTCCGACAAAAACCGTCCGTAACAGCCAGCGCTGGTCTACCTTGAAGCTCGCTGGTACCAGCGCGCGCGTGCGTGTGTGTTTGTGTGTAGGTGTGCGAGTTGGGTTTGTAGCTTGTGTGAAGCATATCACGTACGCCGCTATGCAGGGAGGGGTGGGGGTGATGGCCTACGAAAAGGTGTGGTTTGAGAGATGAGGTATCATCTCCTTGATCACTCTCAGTGTGCACACATGGTCGGATTAGCTTCACCGAAAGCTGGCTAGATGACTCGACTAAAGACATGATTCGATTTGAAAATTATCATAGTTACCATTCGCTAAGAAAAAACCAGCGGGGCGGAGGCATCAGCACATATATATCTAACCACATAGACTCGAGAACCATAGCAAGTGCAACCATGAATCAGGATCATATAGAATCACTCTTCGTAGAACTTTTTAGAGATGGTAAACGCATTGTGCTTGGAACGGTGTATAGGCCTCCTACAGCCTGTCCTATATCCTTCCTGAATGAATTGAATCGTATTATTTCTCAGTTCAACAGGCCCTTATACAATGACATAATAATATGCGGTGACTTCAATTATGATCTACTGAAACATGAAAGCCATGAACCAATCTCTAATTTCCTAACTACCTTTCAGTCTCAATCCTTCCTTCCGATCATTACAAAGCCTACACGAATAACCTCAGAGTGTGCTACGCTGCTTGACAATATCTTTATGACAGACCCTAGTGATTTTCTTGCTGGAATAATTACTTCTGACTTATCAGATCACTTCCCAGTTTTTCTTATTAAGAAAAATGTCTATATTGCTTGCACCAAGGCACGGGCTGAAACTTACTCATATCGTAAAATAAACGAATCAAATATTGAAGAAATGCGCACCGTTCTAGAAGAATCAATGCCTACATTGCACATCTCTCAACAAAACAATAATACTACGAGCATTGATGAAGCAGTAGTAAAGTTGACTGAAACTATAATGACCGCATACAATCAGTGTTGCCCAATTGTAACTCGTACAGTTACCCCGAAAAAAAAAACATAAGCCCTGGATTACCAGAGACATCGTGATAAATATAAAGAAACGTCAAGCGTACCTAGCCCTCCTTTGCGAAGGACGAATATCTAGAGAAACATATAACCGATTTAGAAACTATGTAACAAACCAGATAAGAACATCAAAAAAGAACTACTTTACGCTCAAGTTTACTCAATTCAAAACTGACGTTAAAAAGATTTGGCATCTCCTTAACTCCTGCTGTAAACCGAATAATGCCGATAAAAAGAAAATTGAATATGTTGTTCAAGATAATGTAAAATATCATGAGAAGAAAGAAATTGCTAATCTCTTTAACAACTTCTTCGTAAACGTAGGGAAAACAATAGCTGATGGTATTCCAAGTGAACCTACTGATCACCTGGAATTTATGGATCATATTCGAGAACACAACTCCTTTTTCTTTACGCCTACAAACTCCTCCGATGTAATTACGTGCATAAACAACATGAAAAATAAATCGAGTGGGTTACAAACGTTTCCGACTAAAGTACTTAAAGTTATTGCTGACATTGTAGCCCCACTGATATCAAATATTATTAACCAGTCTCTCTTACTAGGCACTTTCCCGAACTCCCTCAAAGTTGCTAGAGTAACCCCTATCTTTAAAAGTGGTGAAAAAACCTGTGTAAACAATTATCGACCTATCTCCATTCTACCAATTATTAGCAAAGTATTCGAAAAGATTGTGTATAAAAAAGTGTACTCTTATTTTGAACAAAAATCATTTCTTTACGATAAACAATACGGTTTTCGCTCTAAAAAATCAACAACACAGGCTATATTAAATCATTTACAATTCCTCTATTCTAATATAGATGAAGGAAAGCCTGTCTTCTCTGTATTTCTTGACTTCCGAAAAGCATTTGATTGTGTGGACCATAAAATACTATTATCGAAACTACACTGTTATGGCATTCGAGGGATTGCCCATGATTGGTTCAGATCATACCTAACAAATCGGAAACAATACGTTGTCATTGACGACGCAAAATCAGACCCACAGACAATTAGCCATGGAGTTCCACAAGGATCTGTTCTCGGGCCTCTCTTGTTTCTGATTTTTATCAATGATATTGTAAAATCTACATCATTCTTCAAATTCATACTTTTTGCCGATGACAGTACGCTTTCTGCGGTCCTTCCGAACCAAAATCCTGCTATGATTGTGGAGAGTATAAATACTGAACTTCACAAGGTTTCATCGTGGCTCAAAGCTAATAAAATAAGCCTAAATATCGATAAAACCAATTATATTACTTTCTCATACAAGAAAGATGTATCTCTCCCATGCATTAAAATTGGCGAAGGTGAAATCGAAGAAACCAACTCATGTAAGTTTCTGGGCATCATAATAGATAAACATCTGACCTTCAAAGAGCACATCACTCATATTAGTTCTAAATTATCAAAATCAATCGGAATCCTAAATAAAGTTAAAAATTTTCTGCCTGAAACAGCTTTACAAATGCTCTACCGAACGCTCATTTCTCCATACTTGCAATACGGAATAGAAGCATGGCACGGAACTGATAAAAATAAAACCAACAAAATTTTTACTCTGCAGAAAAGGGCTGTCAGAGCGGTAAAGAACCTAGAATATAATGCTCACACAAATGATTCTTTCAAAAATTTACAAATACTTAAACTTTCGGATCTATACAAAATCTCCATCTGTAATTTCATTTACAAAACATTAAGAAATGATGGCGACAATAGCCTAAGACAATTATTGACTGCGCAAACTGGTCATCACGACCATTTAACCCGAAATAGAAGTAAATTCATGCTTCCTTATTATTCAAAGGCCAGGTCGCAACACAGTATTCTCTTCGTTGGAACCAAAACTTGGAACTCTATACCTGCAGAGATCCGTGAATGTAATTCGTACAAAGTATTCAAAAGACATCTTGAGTCTCACTTCCTATCAGAATACTAGTAGTGTAAGATCACCGTGTCGAAATCTTGCCTCCTACATGTAACTAATGATAATGTCATAATGTAACTTGCCTTGTGTACCATAACCAATCTTCTCTCTGCTCTTGAATCGTTTTATCGAACATACTGTTAAATATAGCCGACTTGTAAAATATCGAGTTAATCATCTCAATGATCAGTCTAATGCGAAACTAGGTTAAGTGAACTAGGTTAAACTTTTGTACACCCTAGAATAGCGTGATGGTAGGATGCCCTAGAAGTCGCTGAACTTATTCGGGCCCACAGGTAGCTATACTCAAATTTGACCATTGTACTAGACTTAAGTAAAACTCTACCTCTGTATCACCTACCTCTGTATCTCCTGTGGTAAATAAATTGTTTAAATTGTTTAAATTGATTGTGACCAAGCTGGTTTAGTAGCATTGCAATGTTAGCGTTTGGAATTTGTACGCTATTTATCGTACACATGTTTGGGAAAGTGCTTAGAGGAGTCGAGTCGATGGAAATTCGAGTTGGATGAGGAATTACCTGCCATTGGAAGCGACAAAAATTCTATGAGATGCAGAGAAAATAAAATAAATTTACAAGAAATTACCGAGCAGAACGAAGAGATTAAGAGATTGAGATTATAAGTTAGTTTAAGCCTCCCTAACCGCTACAAAAAAAAAAGAGTATCGAAGAGAGGAAGGAGGAAGGCACAATTTTGTAAGGAGATTAGAGAATGCGGAATCTATGCAGAAGGGGCATAGAAACAGTAAGTTGAGAAGGAAGTTCATGAAACAGCATAAAAGTTGAAGAAGACAGAAGTGGGTGCTGAAAAAGCAGGACAGCAGTGAACCGAAATAAGGTGGTCCTTAACATGACAAAAAACATTTTATTTCAACAAAAAGAAGGCCTACTTAACTCTCAGCTCAGGCTATCACACATTTTCCCCATGGGAGTGCTAATTCCCATAGATACACTAGTTGTATCCCCAGAGGGGCCGAAATCTGTGAATTTTCATCCTTAAGAGCTAGCATGAGTATTTAAGAGAACGAAAAAAAAATAATTTTGTAATTTTGTTCACGCTACGGGAATTAGGAACTTCAAGAGAACAAAAAATTCACCAAGACAGCATTAACAAGCGGGTTTGAACCCTGGGGTTTGAAATCAAGGAGAACATCGGTTTAAATTTTCAAAATTTAAAGCTGTTCATGGTCTTTTATTCGGAACCGACGACGAATAGGAAGAGGGTTAAAAATAGTAATGCTCTGCGATTTTCTTCAAGCAGGCAGGAACCCTACGTACGGATCCTGTAGAGATGCTTTGCATGAATCTCATTCTAACAATTCGATGATAAAAGTTCAAATGAATTAAAAAATTCAGTCGTCTGTCCGTAATGACAAGGTTAAAAGTTTCTTTGAAGGGCAGCTTGATGTTGGAAAGCAAACGAATCTTTAAGGTTCGAGCTAGTTAGATTGTTGCGCATGGAGCGATCGGAGGACCTTGAGAGAAATTGCTTGGTCGGTTGAACCGACATATTGGCGATGTACATTACACGTAACAATTATTTTGACATATTGCGGGCCTGCAGGCGTTAGATCCATGGAACGGTATGAATCCACGTTTTTGTCGTACTTTAAAAATTAAGGAATGTTGACGAAGAGTAGGTGGGAGAAGCTTGAAAACTGAGACAAAATAAAGTAAAAACTCAGTCAAGTAGAAAGCAAGGTTAGGACTTCACGTAAATGAAGAAATAAAAAAACGTAGATAGCAACTTTGAAGAAGAATATAGTTGAACTGACAATTTTGTTCATTAATTTTAAGAATAGTTTCCAGCATGTGGGATCATAAATTCTGAACAGAAGGTTAGTGTTGCAATACATGATGAATTGGCATTAGAAATTATGAATAATTGAAAAAACAGGCATATGAAAATTGTAAGTTCACTTTCGACTGCTTTCAGATGATAGCCTGACAAAATAGAGAATTAATACAAAACTGCAACAGCTAAGCCTAAGTAGGAGCGTGAACCCTCGTACGAACATGACGCACAGAGCATACATGAGTTACACTCACCACACAGATTAAATAAAATAAAATAAAATAAAATAAAATAAAATAAAATTAGTTTGACACGTTCACTGCGTTTCCGCGCCAGTTAACGGCTAGTTTGGGTAGGTTGTAAGTAGCAAAATAGGGAAATCGATTTTCTGGCTTGAATAAATTTTTAATTCTTTCTAATGAAGAGGAAAAATACAATTGCTCGATAGTATTCCACTTTGTATGATAAGAATTATTTTCAAAAATATAACGAAATAGATAATATGTCGTGCATTTATACCGGGACATAGATGGGCAATGTACCTGTTGGTACACATGTGGCCCAATACGCAGGGAAAGTGTTGAGCCTTCCTAACCACAACAAAGGACGGTAAATGCTAAGGAGAGGATACTATTCGATTTTCGATTTTTTTTGTGTATCAGGATTATTAGATCGAAATAGACATTTTTTTATGCACTCTCTGTTGAAATCGAGTATTTAACGAGTTATAGCGGTATGATAAATTTTGTCTATCATGGCTCGAATTAGACGTCGAATGAACGTTGAGGAGAGGACAATAATCGATTCTCGAATTTTTATAACATGTATAATGGTTATTTGATCGAAATAAAAACGTTTTTTATGCAAATTTTCTGTTGCAAATGAATATTTACCGAATTATAGCGGTAATCGCCTGCTACATATAACGGTTAAAAATGCTTAGTAATCGTCTGCTACGTATAACCGCGGCCTCTCTCCGAGAAGAAACGCTAGATCGCATTACATCCCGAAACTGAATCTTCAGACGAAGAATAACGTCTTCTTTCTGAAGGCGTAGGTTCAATTGTTTAAATAACATCCCCCTCCACAAAAAAACGTAACTTAACGCAAAAAAAACGTAAAGATTTTTGCCGCATGGAAGACTATAATTGCCATGAAAGACGGAAATTATCATATCGCTATAACTCGTTAAACCTTTATTTCCCTCCAAAAGTGCATAGAAAAAAGTTGCTCATTTCGATGTAATTACCATGATTCAAGCAACAAAATTTCGAAAATCGATTAGTACCTTCTCCTCAACATTTATCCAAAGGACTTTCAAAGTGAGGGAGGAAGGCACTACTTATCATAGGGCTTAGGGAATTGAGAAACCACGCACAGGGAGTATTCCAATGAAACAGTAAGTTAGGAAATAAATTATGAAACAAGAAAAAAGTTGAAAAAGAGAGTAATTTGTACTAAGGAACCGAATAAAGATAGTTCGTAGCAAAGCAGAAAACGGTCATAATCTAATGAAAATAAACCCTAATTAACCTTTCGCTCGGGACCTAACATCTCCTTTGGAGTGCTGCCTCAGGTACAATACATGTATCCTCCTGAGGGTATTTAACATAAAATACACAGGAAGGAAAATGAAAATTAGAGCTAGAAAGTAAGTAAAGAATAATATTCTCACCAATGCTCGTTCATACAAAATCACTATAGGCTTCGAGCTTTAACTTTATGAAATCAAAAATAATATTATGCACAGAACTGATTTGGTGCAAAAAAATGATAGAGAACACAGAGACGATTTAGAACACTGGAGCGTTTCAGAGCGCAAAAGTGATTCACAACACAAATAATGCAGAGCACGGCAATGATTTGGAGCACAGAAATGATTCACAGCACGGCAATGATTTGGAGGTTAGAAATAATTTGGAAATGATTTTGATGACAGACATGACAGAAATGATTTAGCTCTTAATAATGATTTAAAGAACAGAAATGATTCACAACTTGGCTATAAATTTGAAGCACAAAAATAATTTAGAACACAGAAACGATTTACAGCACGGAAATGATTCAGAACGCAGAAATAACACTCAAGAAAGGATATATTAAGCGTAAGCCAGCAAATAATTTTTCCGAAAAGCCGTAGCTTAAGGGGGCAAAATTCAAGGTAAATATTGAATTTAATGTTGTCAACGATTTCAATGATTTCGTGGCCACAAATGGGTAACATGGTACAATTGAAGACATTTTACACAAATTAAACTGTGCTTGCAAATGCTTAGTTTTCGAGATATTTAACTTTGAAGTTATAGGAACGTCGTTCATAAAATTGAACCAACGGAGACGTAAATAAGCAGAAATACGGTTTTGACGTAACGATAGGTGAGGTTAAGTTAGGTAAAGTTAGTTTAGTTGAATAATCTAACCTAAGTAAACCTAAAATAAATTAAAAATAAGTAAACATGAACGTTATTTATGCTTTATCTCAAAAACTAGGCATTTGCGAGCACAATGTCACTCATGTAAAACATCTTGAAATATCTCCAATTACCTAGATCTCGCTACGAAATTGTGAAAATCGTTCACAACATCAAATTCAATATTGACCCAATTCAGCTCAACTTAAACCACACGTGGATATAAACTGGCACCAGACAGCCCTCGGTCAATATTGAGTTTAATGTTGTCAACGATTTTAATAATTTCGTTGTCATAGACAGGTAATTTTGTAGATTTTAAGACGTTTTACATGAATGACATTTTGCTCGCAAATGCTTAGTTTTCGAGTTATAGCGGTCAATAAGTTACCACAACTCAAGTGTTTGAAGCGGGAAGTAATTCATCGGGGCCCGTGTATGGCAACACTGTCATGGACGCTCTCTTCCCGCGCTCGAATGATCGAGCGCGTTCGCGCCATGTTAGACGAAAGTTAACATACTGCTATAACTCGTTATTTTTTGGGTGATAATTTATATTGTGTTATTAACCATAAGATCCTAGAAGTGGGTTCAGGCTCCGCGGGGCCGGCAAATAATAAATTACAAAGTACTTTAACGTACTTTAACATTGCGCAAAAATAAAACCTACCAAAAATAACGCATCAGCGAGCAGAATGTCATTCTTGTAAAACGTTTTTGAATGCGTTCCTTTAGTGATTCTTGGCCACAAAATTATTAAAATCGTTGACAACATTAAACTCAATATTGACCCAGCCCTCTGATGCAACTCTTCCTATTAATTATTCCATCATTCTCCGCATCATCGTTTACCAGTGCTCACTATTCATCTGTGTCCCAATGTTGACCACTATTTCCCTGTATCGTCAAATTGACCATTATTTCCTGCAATTTCTCTGTGTGTCAAATTCTGTACACTATTTACCTACCCTATTTCTTTCCACTATATTATTGACCACTATTGCTCTGTCTTATTATATTGCCAATTAATTTTCTAGGTTGTTGTATTAGCCTTTATTTTTCAATGTTAGGTAAATCTGTAGGATACGACAGTGATCGGTTTTCCACTTTTCGGTGCCTAAACCTAATTAATTGAATCAAAATAAACAAGTTTTCTTCTATGCACTTTCCGTCTGAAATGATTATATTACGAGTCATAGCGGTAGGTTTAGACTCGTCTTTCATGACGTATGCGCTCGAATAAACAGCTACTCATCAATTTTCGAATTTTTGTTGTTTGAATCATGGTAATAACATCGGAATAAACAACTTTTCTTCTATACACTTTTTTCGTCAAATGAGTATTTACCGAGGTATAGCGGTAGGTTTGGTTTCGTCTTTGATGACGATCGCGCTGGAAGCGAGAGTGCATTGCAGTGTTGCTGTCCGACGCGCTCCTTGAATTGCTTGCCGCTTCAAACACTGGAGTTGCGATAAGTCATTTACCGCTATAACTAATAAAATACTCATTTCAGATGGAAAGTACATAGAAGAAAACTTGTTTATTTCGACCTAATTAACTATGCTTAGACATCGAAATTTACAAAATCGATTACTGTCATATCCTACAGATTTACCCAATGTTCTAATAACAACCAATCAATATTTCTCTGAGTTTTAACACTGACGAATATTTCTAGATGTTTATAATGTTCACTTAATGATAATACTGATGACTATTTAATACATAATTTTCCGTACAATATGCAATTTCAAGTGATTCAAAATTTAAATCACGGGGGAAATTTCCACTGAAAAATATTTTGGTCCTTAAATAAAAAATTATTTCGTCCCTAAAATACAGCGCTGCATGCACACCTGAACTAGGTTTACGGTTCTCAATAATGTAAACACATAGCTGATATTTTGCAGCAAAATAACCGATATATTCAAAATTCATCAGACTGAACTTCTTACTTTTGATGTCTTTGTATGCACATTTTCACTGATGAAGCATTTCCGTTGTCAACAAATCAAACTTGAAACACCTTCGTCGTCACACAAGCGGTCGAATAACTGCTGCATGCAGCTGTACTCTAGCTAGGTAACAACCCCTAGCAGCTATAGAGCAAGTACAAACAGCTACGTATATAACGACCACAAGCGACTGCACATGAGCGATACAACAGTAACATTGTGTAACATTTCATTAAGGAGAGAGTGACCCTCCAAAGAAAATCACTGGACTCGGCTGTTTCACAATCCGCAAGAACGGTTCCACAAACTCAGTTCCGAAAACAGCTTCAATTTTCTCGGAATGCTAGGAAAGTTCACTGCAGGTGCCGCGAAATTGAGCAACAAACTTTGCCTATGGGGGAGAATGACACGACGCAACGCCGGGGCTACGCTGGTGGGGCTGTGGAACGGAGACGCACACCCTTCTTGTACGACGTACGGCGTCGCAATGAGACAGGTGCGCTGAGGTGCGAGTGCGGCGAGTCACGGGAATCGGTCGGGGCCACGGTATAGGTAGGGGCGTCCTTGTGGTGGGTGCCGTTGTGGCGAGGGGAGGAGGAGGAGGCGTGAGGGGCGAGGGCTTGATGAGGAGAGCAGGTATAGCGGTGTGGGTGCGGTGTGAGGGGAGGTGTAAAGTTGTCAGAGGAGAAGTCTGCAAAAAAAAGAAAGACTGCATGAACAAAGTCTTACGAGGGAAAAGCTGTTCAAAAACGTCAAAGAGGAATGATGGAAGGGTGACATTCGAAATTATACATGGAAGAGGGTGTGCAACGAGTTATAACAATAGCAAGTGTAAGTGTAAGGTTGGGTTTGGAAGCGTGTGCACAGAGGTGTAAGTGAGAGGGTGCGCGAGTAAAATTGTGCGGGCATGAAGGCATGCAAAGGACAGAATCAGAAATAAATAAAGAGACGTATTCGATTGTCGCTGGACTTTAGGAGCGCGTTTCCACCCCCAATCTCGTATGGAGGAATTGGCTCACCTTCTGCAAAAGTATACAAATAGTCGAAACAATATAAAAAAGACATGGAAACTTATGCTCAAACATGCTACAAAGAACCTATAAATAACAAGATTAGTGGTCCCCACCGAGTTGATGTGCAAACGCTTTACTTACACTCCACGGCTTTTTTAAGTTTGTTGACTGTTCGTTCTTATTTGCTTCATCTGTGACGATTACCTCCACAATCGAAGGTAATCACGTCCTATATCTTCTAAAGACATGTACTCAACAGAACACACAGCAGCAAAAAGTACAGCCGCATACAAATGTAGGATCTACCGCCAGCATAACCAATCAATGTTCATTTTCATCGATCAAAGAGCCCCCGCGACCAAAAATAAAATACAAGAATAACTGCTAACTTTTAAACGCACATTAATTTTGCAACGTCAAACTAGGGAAGAATGTTTACGAAATGGCGTATTTAAACAATTCTGACATCGACGGACTACTAACAGAAGCACATTTCAAGCCAATAGGCGTACCACTATTTTCATTCGTCTTGAGTTACGTTGAAAATTGACTCTCACACAAACGCTCACAGAAATTTTTTAACCCCGTCGTTTCACGTCACATATTTCATGGTACTCATTCCTAAAATTTTATTCATTTTAGTTCTATGTCGGCCACCAGTTCGTGTGCGAAGGGTGTATCACTCTATTCTCAAATGTAGATTAATTTTTAAAATTGTTGTACATTTGAGAATCGTGACGGGATTTTAGCCCACTTCTGACGCTCGTATTATCCTTGCAAAGCGCTCATTTTTTGACAACACCCTTTTCCTGCACGCAAGAAAGATAATACGCTAATTATCATTCCTACATTGTCAACTGAATATTTTCAACGATTTATGTACCCAATTTTTTTCTCATAGTGATGTCATGTATTTTGATGAAACAATTATTAACTATGTATTCACATCGCAATGCGTATCCTGTCTCTATACGACTTGTCCTTTCCCTATGAACTGTTTTGATCTCTTCAAATTCGGCCTCTCTTCCTTCAGTATTTTCCTGATGATAATTGTTGCGCCAACAATTTAAACACTCCTATTAATGCCCGAAAAAAGATGTCAAAAATTTATTTCTTATCGAACTTCTCAATCTTGTAGAATTTTTTTAGTTTATCGAGCGTTAAAAACAAAGAAAATGGTTTCTCATAATAACTAAAAAATCAATCAATAAAATCGTACATACCACTGTTTATTTATAAAAAGTAACATTTCGATGTTGCGAACATCATCTTCAGACTAAACCTACACAGAATAATTTTTTACGGTCATGATGATAAAAAATGTAAAAGTAAAATCAGACGCAATAAAATACACAGATCACATTTGAAGATGACTAGAGGAAATAATTTTGTGCAGCAGGAATATTGATCGCCAGACGACTAGTTACTATTGCACTGAGGTTACATATGTTTATGGCGCTAGGGACAAAGGCGAGATGGACGACCGAGCGAATGTTTCAACCTGCTCAGCAACACTTCTAGTGAATAGATTTAGAGCAAGGAAATCATTAGTATTTATTAATGCTTCTTTATTCAAATGTGCTCATTTTTCAAAATATGTTAACCAAATTTTTTATTTTGATTATCCATCTTTATTTTAGGGCTTTCAACTATGATCAACTCGGAAATGATTAAAAATAGAACCTTGATATTTGTGTGCTGTTAATCTTTGTTTAAGGGTCATCCTAGTCATACCAATGTAGCATTTATTAAGAGACTCACATTCTCTTCTGTCATATTTGAACTGATATATCACATTGGCTCTGTCTTGATCACTGACCCTAGATTTGGAAATAATATTCTTCGCTGAAAGATCACTGAATTTGCGATTTTTGTAATACACACATACTTCAATTGCCAGGTCTGGATCTATAGGTTTAACAAAAATTTCAACAATATTTGTAAAAACTCGCTCGTCAATTTTGTATTTCTTGTGCATTTGAATTTCGTAAAATATATTTACATTACGCGTATCAAGTCCAGCATTATTGCCACTGCTCAAAATTCGGTTCAAAAAGTTACTGATTATCTAATCAATCAGACTATTAGGAAAATTGTTATTAATTAGCAATCTCTTTGCTCTTAGAATTTCTGAATGAAAACTTGTTCAGTTGCTGCACACTTTAAGAGCTCTATTTAATAAAGTATGAAAAACGCCCCCTTATACACTTGCGGAGCATCAAAATCATAATTTAGGTTTTTCCAGCATGAGAAGGTTTTACGTACACCGACATGTGGAAATCACCATGCGAAGCTTCAAATAATATGTCCAAAACTTGTAACTTTCCTTGCACATCCAACTCATACATGAAACGGAACATCGAATTATCCATCATTCAATCCTACAACATTTCCAACTGCTCAATGCTCTTTATCTCTACGAAAATATCATTCACGCATCTGTCGTACATGGTCGGCTTGACAGGTATAGTGTTTAACACCAGGTTTTCTACGTAAGACATGTAAAAGTTGGCAAACGTAAGCCTTATATTAAAGGGGAGCCCATAGCGACACCACCTACCTGGAGGAACAAGCTGCCATCAATATGTCGAAACGGACCTGTATTAGTGCAAACAAGTTGCTCCAAAATATGACGAGGAAGCAGTTTAGAGGGAGAAAGATTTTCACTATTATATACGCAACCTAAAATATTCTCAATTGTGTCAGAAACAGGTACACTCGTGAACAAGGAATCAACAACTAATGATGTTATTACACCGCTCGGGGTTTTACTACGTAACAAGGCAATGAATTCATCAGTTGATTAAACATATACCTCTGGGGATATAAGGGGTTCTAATTCTATTCAAAGTATTAGCAACGGGAACCAGACGGCGGGAATTTGAGATATTATTGGCCTCAACGGTGGATCATATTGATTCTTATGAATTTTGGATTTTTCGCAAATATAACCTGGCTGATGGTGCCCTTCCAGTTTTTCCAAATTATATGATAACTAGTATACACTACCCGTCTAAAATGACCATCGTAATTTAAAGTTTCTATTATTAGGAGCCGAACGAAGAAGGAATTTTATGGGATTTGGCATTTTATTTCTACAACAAAATAATTGCTGAATGGATTGACTGTGTGAAGGAATTTGAAATGTGAAAATAAGCAAACAAAATTTCCATCATGGCTAGCTCATTTTACAAAAAATATCCTAAGACTCCCAGCGTTGTTCTCATAGATAAATCGGAACATAGACTTGTACTCAGTTGGTGGTGAACTATTTCTGAAAACGTAATGGCTGTGAAAATTCATTTAAAATACACCAAATCCACTTCTCAGTTGGCTTATTTCAATTAAATTAATAATTACATGTTTGATTTGAAATTAAACTATGGTCTTGTAATGTACACTGGTACAGAAACAAATAACTCTCATTTTCATTATTAAAGAGCAATGCCGATTATTCTAGTAAGATCACTTTAGATAATTCTGTTCAGAATTTTCTGCATTAAAATGCCGTGATCAGTCAAAAAACATTTCTTCCCGGACCGGGCTTCTCACTGATCCTCGAAAAGATGCACTGTCTCCAGATAATCGATGTTGATGCGCTTCACATGTACATACATATATAAATACATACATACATACATACATACATTCATACATACATACATACATACATGCAGGTAGAAATTAGAGATAGAAATTCGTAACTACTTTTCCAAAACGTACTGCAGCTTACAATTATTGCGTAGACGCATGATAACGAGCTATTTTGTTTGGTTTTGAATTCTTCTTGAGGGGTTTTGATGATCTGGAGAACAGTAAGGCACCTGATATTGAAAGAGCTTTCTGCCCAATGTCAGATGAACGGTATTTGCCTCCTGTTCGGCTTTTGGTTGGTGCCTGTAGGGGGATGAAATTGAAATATTTCAGCACTGTTCTTAGGAAGATATAAAGATGAGAATTCGTGTTGGGCTTTGTGCACGAGAAACCTTTCCTGAATAGAAGTCCAGCCGAGCTTATTTAGGAGAGGTGTTACGTGATTACTCCTTTTGAATTTACCTTTGCATACCTCCTTGGCAGCGAAATTCATGCATTTCTGTACCTCCTTTTGAAGATATTGAGTTATATCTTCCAATACTAAGCTGTGTACAAAAGTCAATACGTGATAAAACTAAGAAATGAATGGCAATTGTTTGCATTTTTTGTCGAGCATACTTTGTATTCGATGGAAGAGCATTAAAGTTCGGTAAATTTTGTTGCCAGTTTTCTCAACGTGGGATTTGAAGGATATGTTTCTATCGAACAAAATCCCTTAATTTTTTACGTTCTATGATGATTTGATTTCATAATTCCCAACCGAAAGAGTAAGATTCATAATTTTTTTATCGCATCTTTGGAACCAAAAATAATGAGTTACGATTTACTCGGATTTAGCTTGAGATCATTTTGGTCATACCATGACTTGAGGCTGACCAACAGGACTTCAGCTTTAATTTTGCTCTGTGGTATTTCTGATACAGAGCTTGTCATTGCAATTTGACCATCTGTATACATAGAGATTCGAGTGTTAGAAAGCATTGGAAGGAAATCGTTGATGAAAATGGAAAAAATAGTGGACCAAACTTGATTTTATCCGTTGATTTTAAACCAAAGCGAATCAACTCCTAAGGCCGCCGTCACACGGAGACCAAATGGTAACGTTTAGTCATGATCGTCTACATAGCGGTACCATTCGGTCTGTCTAGCGTTACGAAACCGATTCCAACCCATGGAGAGCTACGGTGCAGTTTTGGTACTGGTTCGTCACCATTTGGTAACCAAAGGAGCGGAGAAATGGGTTGGCGCGTACTTATTTACATGAGGAGTAAAAATAATTAATAAGTTAAATAATATGATTGAATGATTCACTTCGGTTATCGTGAGCAAATGGTTATCTTCGGAAAGCGTGTCGTTGGCATCAGTAAAGACGCATTTTCAAGGCCATCATTTAGACGAGTATGTTTAGTGTCGTCGGTATCATGTACAGGTTTCTTCTCATCTTTTCCATTCTTCACTTTTATTCTTACTAATTTACATAGGGAATTAGAACATATATGAGCATTTATTTCCTTATTGAACTGATGAGCGCTGACAACTATATTTCACAAATCTGCTGAGAGAGAAGCGGATTAGACAAAGGAGTAATAATGAATTACTTGGAGTAATAACGAACTCGTAAAGGAGTAATAATGAACTCGTAAGAAAATAAAGGAGCACCAATCTTTGTGATCTCGCCTAGCCAACCTCCCACGCTAACGTCTTTAGAAAATTTGCGTGCTCAGCCCTTTTTAAGGACAGCGTCCCCCATTGGAATCCAGGATTTTGAGACTATTTGAGTAACAGAAATTTTCGCTGCAATATGAAGTGTAGGAGGTCACACACTTCCTGTGAAAACAATGAGACTCATGCGTTCACTCGTTCGCCAGCTACTGGGGTTTGAAGAATTGGGGGAGAGGAGGTGGAAGGGGTATTTTATCATGTTACATCTCCTCGTTGGCACTTTCTTCACGGCGCGACGTTGCTATGTCATCTCCTATGTCTCTGTATTACTCTATAATGATTTCAGGGGCCTACCCTGAACCGAATCTTTTTTAAAAATGTTAATTAAAATTGTTTACATGTCTTTGTTTTGCCTATAATGAAAACCTCGGACTTTGGGGTTTCAAAATCCTTCTTCTCCGACAATTTTGGAGCCACAGTGATGATTTTAGTATCATTGGATGCGGAAAGACAAGGGCTTTTATAGAATTCCAAAAAATTGTCACAATTACTTTTTTGTTCATAAGTTATGAAGTCATGAATCCGCATTTTTTTCGAAAACAGAGTTTGCTCTAAAGTTTTTTTATTTTTTTATTTAAAACTGGAAATTTGGGGAATATATTTGAGTTTTTATCAAAGCCCTTGTCTTTCCGCATCCAATGATACCAAAATCATCACTGTAGCTCAAAAACAGTCGGACAAGAAGCTTTTTGAACCCCCCTTAAATATCGTTTTTTGATTTCCCATTTTCTTTTCAAGAAAATCGCATTTTTTCATAGAAGATAAACGATTTAAAATTTCATTTCCTATGAGTGTACCGAATTTCATTGCTTTAGGTTCAATAATAAAAAAAGGTCCGTATGGGGGACGCTCTCCTCCTTCGAAGAGCGTCTTTATGAACACAAGCGTTATGCCAATCGTTAACAGTTAATTGGTGTACAAGCCCAATATCAAAATAAATCATTAAGAAACTGAATTCATTATTTAATATCTACCAAATTGATAAGATTCTACGTAGTTTCAATTACAAAGACAGTAATATATTCTTCGACGCGAAAGGTTAGTTGGAAACCCTCATGACGTGGTGCTCCCGCAGCGTAGACGTAACGACGATGTGTGGTAAGAGTGAGGTATTCAACGATATCTGCTCACGTTGCACTGGTGCGGTTATTGGTGTTATTGATGTTATTCCGCGGAAGGTCGTAGAATTGCACTAATGCTGGGTTGATCGACGTGATCAAAACTTTCATTTGGTGGGTAGTTATTTTTAGGATCTTTTCGAGGCATTGTGAGGAAATGCCGTTGTCCAGACGCAGTTCTCCATAGTAGCGTTGCAGTTATCGGATGCGATATAGGAAGTAGTGTAAAACACAACAGTCACACTGACTATGAATTCTTCGTTTTAGGTTAAGATAAGTTCGGTTTATTTAGGATAGGTTAAGATGATAGGGGGAAAATGTATGAATTGTGATAGAATTTTCAGAAGTAATCGAAATACTCAAATTATGTCTCAAAAAATTTGCATGGAACGTCTAAATAAATAAATAATATGTAAGTATGTATGACTGATTTGGAAGACAAGGTCAGACCGGTCATCGCAATTATGGTGTTTGTGTGAAAAAGCAGAGATAAAATCTGAGATGACATTTTTGTGACGTGTCTTGTCTCTTATCAAGACACTCTCAAGTCACTGAAAGCTGATAACTCGCAACTGATAAATCTCCACCCGGTTGCAAACTGAAGGCTTCTTCAGAGCTGGGTTGGCACACATCAAATTCAGTCTTGCTGGTCTTCTGTTTGTTTCGAGTTCAAGCCCGCTTGGTGAGAGTAATAAGTTTATATTTAGTGCACGGTAAGACACGAGACAGAATACGGCTCGAATGATATCTATGATTATTTCACCAATACAGTGTCGTATTTTTAAAATTTCCTCTGAGACAGCGGAATTTTTTTGACAACGGAACTTTTTCGTGCTAAATAATATCAGACGCTTTGTTCATTAATGGTGTACATGATGAAGTGTGAGGACATTAGGGGTCACACTTTAAGCGATAACGAATTTTATCAGTGTGGAGCTCAGAATCTAGATGTAGAATTTACTGCAGCGACAAGTAGCATTAAATGTTAAGGTGGAGCGTTTTTTTCAACTTTTTGGAACACGGTTTCACAATAATTCCGAAAAACTGTGGAAGTGCAGAAAAATGATGTGTGCAAAATTTTAGACCTCTAGGTCGATTCCTTCATGATTCGAAGATCGTTTGAAAATTTCGAAAATACGGAAAAATAGCATATAAATGAAAAATTCCCCTAAAATCCATTTCGCATGTTTAGGAGCCCCAATAAGTAAAAATCATCATAAAAACGTCTGTAGAATATATGTTCCAAATTTCAAAGCTTTATCTTATCTTCTTGATTCGAGGGTCGTAAGAAAATTTCGAAAAAAGCACATACTCGTTTATGAAAAATTCTTTTTTAATATTTTTTGGCTACTTAGGGGTCGTAATAGGTAAAAACAACATAAAAACCTCTCTAGGTTATATATGTTCAAAATATTAGAGCTCTATCTCATCATCTTCATGGTTCGAGGGTCTCTTTAAAAATGATTAATTTTTCTACAATAAAGATAATTGCATCATATTTTATAACTGAATACCATTATTTTTTCATAAAAAATTGTTTTGAGTGTCATATAGATAAATTAAAATCATTGTTGGTCACTTTTGATTTGTAGTTCCGGATCGAGAATGGTGCAGCTCTTAGTTTATTTCATGTATTGTGATAGTATCGCACCATACAAAAATAACCCAGAAATCACCACGAGGAGGTGCCGGTACGTCGAGTTTCGCCCCTCCAATCCCATCCCCCCTACCATATGAATCAATTCTTGAAGGGTGGTCAATCAATTCTTGATTCTTGAATCAATTATATTAGAATAAAAATTCTTTCTTGTTTTCGAACCTAGGAAGCCTTTTCCTCCCTTTAATTTCCTTCATATTAGTCCGTCTCTTGCTTCAATCTCCACGACAGTGGAAGAGGCATTTGTCACCATTTCGATGCATCTCTCCACTGCCTGGGTGTGGTTGCAAAATGACGTTAGGGGAGGTAACTCCGCTTATGCCCTCTGAATGTCAGTGAGAAGATCAGTCGACAGATGCTTTGTCACAGGATGTTCTGCCAGTTGGGTGGTTTGCCAATTGAGCATAAAATAATACTCTTGGAAATCGCACGGCAATTCAGGCAGTTAAAATGGCCTCAGAGAGGTTTTTCCTGCTGTACTAGCTTTTATTGTCCTACTGAGTCCAAGTTTTTGAATGACAGCAATCGCATCATATATCATAGCAAGCAAAAAATTCTCACTGTGTGCAAACTCAGAATTTGTTTGGATGACTTTGTTCACAATCATGCGGTATTTTTCTGGATGAAATTGTGACTTGAGAATCAGTTGGTGTAAATGTTTGGCTCCTTGATCTGCCGAAGAGTTGCATTTAATTTGGAACCAAACAGGAATGTAGACTAAAAACAGGAATGAACTGTACCAATATTTTCAATGTCTCAGATGGCGCAATCGTTGAAAAATGAAGTCTTAGAATCCGGTTGGTACACTGAAAGAAACTTTTGCCTCCCTAAGTGTCTCATGGCTGTTCAGGTGTCTCATAGATGGCCAGAACGTCTCAAAAACAGAGCAGATGTCTCATCGGAAGTGCGACACCTCGATGAGCGCAAAGTGTCTCAAAATGCTGCGCATCTTTTAGTGGCGATAATAATGTAATAGCTTAGTCACCCCTCAAATCTGGCTTTAGTTATTTAAGTGTTCAGTAAATGTAAGACGGACCAGCTTGAATATATTTTTTGTAAATAACTTCTCTTTTAGAGTGTAATATTGGGCTCTTAGGGCGAAGTTAACGCACAACTGCTACTGCTCTGAACGAGAATTGTAGCTGGTGGAATGGAAAATACTAACTAATGGAGACAAGTGCTGTCCCTGGCGCAACTCTTCAGCCGTAAGACCAATTTTTGATATTACCAGCAGCAGCTGTCGCTTAGCTGAAGATTACGTAAGCGTCTCTGTGTTTCTTCATGGCACTGGAAGGGTCAACATTTCTTGGCAGTGTAATGTTACAGCTTATTATCCGTAGAGTTCTGTGTGAGACATCAGTTGTAAATGCATCGAACTGAAGCCCAAGTGTCTTATCGATGAGACACTGAAGCACATTTAGTGAGACACTATAGGGTCTGTAAATCAGGTCTGGAGACACTGGTATGCATCCTAATCTTGGGTGTCTCATTGATGATGCATCTGCGTGTCTCGGTTTTGGGACAAACGTCAGATGCACCTGGGTGTTTCAAAATAGGGCTATTATTTCTTTCAGTGTAGTTGTCAACAATTTGACATGATGTAATGTTCCAGGGTTTATTTTGGCCAAGTTTTGTGGACAAATCCCACTCGAGACACCCGAATAAATAATGAGAAAGTACTTTTAATCGGTACTCAAGAAGTCTTGGTCAACTGTTATGTTTTCGCTTCATATTGGTTCAAATTCTATTACTGCATTCTTTTCACAGTCAGCCAATTGTTTGCCTATTGTGCCGTTGAAAGTACATGGTCCTGTATTTTTCCCATCTATTGCGTGAATAAGATGCTGTAGAGGCAGCTCGTTTGCATGCAATGCTTTCAGCACACAAAACAATGCACTCGTTTTCTGAGTTGCTTTTCAATCAGCCTGATGACTTCCCCTTTCAGTCCAGTGTTAACCACTGTTTCGTCGCAGCCTATGGCTGCAACTCTTGATGTATCCATTTCTTTAGAAGACAAGAAATCCAATATAGTTGATGGGATGCATTTTAAAGTGCCCGATTCAAGTGTTGTTATGTGACCGTTATAGTGAGCTCATAGTTCTTGAATCAATGAAATGTGTTCTTTTCTCACAAGTTGTAGGTGGCCCGATCCATCTTTAACCCTAGACAAGTCCTTTCTCCCGTGAAAAAAATGCTTTCTAGGGTTCTTCAACGAGTAAATTTTTATGCAATTCTTGTCTAACTCTTTTCTTGGTTCTCCTTGTCTTGTGTAGGTCAATAATGAGGCAGTGTCTGTGAATAATGAGGAATGATGCTTTCTTCATTCTAACCAACCACGCTGAGGCACGACTCTGGGAGTGCCGGATCCTTCCGCCTCCCCCCGTTCATTTTCTATTCTGTGTAGCTCACAAATAAGAAAAGCAAGGAGTGGAGGGGGAAAAAGATTCATACCTAAATTGATCATGTTTGGTATTTTTATGCAAAGCATAAGCTTATTCGCTATTTAGATATGATGAAAATATCTTAATTTTAGGAAATTAGACATTTTCAGAGGCCCTCGAACTATGAAGATGTTAAGATAGAGCTTTGAAATTTGGAACACATAATTTTAAAAATGTTTTATGAGGATTTTACCCATTGTGACTCCTAAGCAGGCAAAATAGTTTTTTGGTAAATTTTTCAGGTATATGCCATTTTTAATGTTCTTATGCTCATATTTTCAATACGAGTACGCACTAACGAGAGGGGTTTCAGCAATGCGTCACATGAATTGTGTTTTCTTAGTCACTTTAAATGCATTACCAAAATCTGACTGCCGCAACGAAGAGGAACGCATTTTTTTCGTCCTTTTCTTCAAATCCTGTTTCGACAATAATTTATCATGGGTATTACGATAACCATGTATGAATAGCAATTAAGGATCTTAATCATTTGTTTTAACACTTAAAATGGGTATTAAGATAACCATGTTTGAATAGCAATTGAGGGTCTCTACGCTAAGGTATTTGAATGTGTTCTTAGCTTTTATTTTAATACATTTGGGCACTAATGACAGTGTTTTTCAAATGAGCGTCGCGAAGATTTTGTTCTCTTAATTACTTATATTTAAATACACTGCCAAATCAGATTGGGCAAGGAAGGGAACTCATTTTTGTTGTGCTTCTCTGCCAATCGTTTTTTGTTTCAACATTTTACACGGATATTACGATACCAATGTGTTATAATCAGTTAAGGATGCTAATGTTAAGGTGTTTTAAAAACCAATGCATCGAAATTTCATGTTTGTACTGTATTGGAAATAAAATGTTTTTCATAAAAAAGTTTTTCTTTCTTGAATATTTTAGAAATTTTCAAACGACCCTCGAACCATGAAGATATCGACCTAGGGGTCTAAAATTTTGCACACCGCGTTTTTACTTCTACAACTTTTTCGCTCTATTGTGAAACCGAATTTCAAAAAGTTGAAAAAACGCTCCACCCTATTATACCGGGTGTCCCACAAAAATGTCCCCGACTCTTTAGTTGATTATATCTCCACTTTAAATTAACATATTTGAATTGTCTTCTTTTCACAATGTAGTAAATTTTGTTTTATTTTCAAACAATATAAGTTTTTGCAAAATTGGTTGAATAACCATTTCACAATGATCGATGTACTGAAAGGGGTGGAAAAATTAATTGTTCAAAGGAAAAATTTATACATTATTGATATTCTCACTTATTTTGTATTTTCCAAAAAAACCGAACAAACAAAAATTTAAAAGAGTAGCAAATTATTACCTCACATATCGTCTAAATAAATAAAGTAATTTAGTATCCTTCGAAATACCCTGCATTTCTCTCAAGGCAAGTATTACTTCTAGCCACCATTGAACGAAGAAATTTGCGGATTATTTCATCGTTTTCTTTCAGTTCTTGAAACACTTCTTCAATTCGTTGTCGAAGAATTATTAATGATGGAGGTGATACACACTTGGTGGTATGTAGCTTACGTCAATGTGAAATTATTTTTAACAGTAGGTATCGAGAAATGAAGAACACCAGAGTTGTTTTCAAAACATTTCCTTTGAACAATAAGTTTTTCTACCTCTCTCAGTGAATCGATCATTTTTAAGAGGTTATTCAACCGATTTTCAAAAACTTGAATTATTCGGAAATGAAACGAAAAGGAAACATCTGGAAATTTTTTTCAAAAATATTTTTTATCGCGGGTACTGTTAGGATGGATGTATTTGTTTGTCATCCGCATCTGAAAAATTTGTTAAGAAAAGTATCGAATCCCGTCATTTTAGACGGGCCGTGCACACTAGTTATTATATAATTCATTTATCAAACAAAGTGATTGATGATTCATTTCAGTCATCGGGAGCGAATGATTATCTTCGATAGGCACTTATCAAGGGCACCAGTATTAAGTCGTTTTTTCAAGGCTATCATTCATGCGTGCATATTTAGTATCGCCATTATCATTTATAGATTTAGCCTTATCTTTTTCACTCTACACTTTTGTTCTTCCTAACTTACAAGAGCACTTGTTTCACTATCGAACGCTGGCAACTATACTCGTATATCACAAAGCTGATGAAAAAGAACCTGGTTAGACATGAGAGTAATGTTGACGATTTATCTTACGAGTCCTTCCATGGGCGTTGGTAAAGGGTTCATCACTTTTAAATTGAAGTTAAACTATTTAAACAATTTAAACAATATATTTACCACAGGTGATACAGAGGTAGAATGTTTCTAAAGTCTAGTACAATGGTCAAATTTGAGTATAGCTACCTGTGGGCCCGAACAAGTTCAGCGACTTCTAGGACATCCTATCATCACGTTATTCAAAGGTGTACAATAATGTTTAACCTAGTTTACTTAACCTAGTTTCGCATTAGACTGATCATTGAGATAATTAACTCGATATTTTATGTTGTATTTTACAATATAGGTCAAATCGGTTATATTTAACAGTATGTTCGATAAAACGATTCAAGAGCAGACTGAAGATCGGTTATGTTACCCAAAGCAAGTTACATTATTACATTATCATTAGTTACATGTAGGAGGCAAGATTTGACATGGTGATCTTACACGACTAGTATTCTGATAGGAAGTGAGACTCAAGATGTCTTTTGAATACTTTGTACGAATTACATTTACGGATCTCCGCAGGTATTGAGTTCCAAGTTTTAGTTCCAACGAAGAGGATACTGTGTTGCGACCGGGCCTTTGAATAATAAGGAAGCATGAATTTACTTCTATTTCGGGTGAAATGGTCGTGATGACCAGTTTGCGCAGTCAATAATTGTCTTAGGCTATTGTCGCCATCATTTCTTAATGTTTTGTAAATGGAATTACAGATAGAGATTTTGTAGAGATCCGAAAGTTTAAGTTTAAAAGTTGATTTTAAAGTTTAAAATTAAAGTTTAAAGTTAAAGTTTAAAGTTAAAGTTTAAAATTAAAGTTTAAAGTTAAAGTTTAAAGTTAAAGTTTAAAGTTAAAGTTTAAAGTTAAAGTTCAAAGTTAAAGTTTAAAGTTAAAGTTTAAAGTTAAAGTTTAAAGTTAAAGTTTAAAGTTAAAGTTTAAAGTTAAAGTTTAAATTTAAAGTATAAAGTTAAAGTTTAAAGTTAAAGTTTAAAGTTAAAGTTTAAAGTTAAAGTTTAAAGTTAAAGTTTAAAGTTAAAGTTTAAAGTTAAAGTTTAAATTTAAAGTATAAAGTTAAAGTTTAAAGTTAAAGTTTAAAGATAAAGTTTAAAGTTAAAGTTTAAAGTTAAAGTTTAAAGTTAAAGTTTAAAGTTAAAGTTTAAGTTTAAAAGATATAGTTGGGAAACTATTGATCTCCCGATTTTACGACGATTTGTACCCGTCGTCACTTCAACAAAGCGTATTAAAGCGTACAAATATTGGTAAAGCGTGTGTAAAACAACACCAATATTTGTGATCTCTCTCTATCAACTTCCCTCATTTATGTCTCGGAGTAGTCTGCCAGCTCGGCACTTTACAACGATGTGCCGGTAACGAACAAGCGCAACGTGTCAATGATTGTCAATCAATTGGTGTAAATGTTCATAATCTTGATAAATCATTATAGGATACTGGATCCTACATCCAATCTAGATAAACTGAATAAAATTCCAGGTGGTTAAAATTACACGGACGTGGAAATATATTCTTCTTAGAGAAAAAAGGTAGCTAGTAACCTTCATGGCGCGAAGCTTCCTCAGTGAAGTATTGATGGGGACGTGGAAAGAGGTTCAGGCGAAGCATTCAAATGCCTGCTGGTGTTGTAACTTGTATTCGTGATAGATTGGGCGAGGAACGTCGGGTTACACAAATGCTGGATTCACTCAAGAGAACACGTTTCTCGCCAGATGTCGGTTCTATTCGAGACATGGTAAGAAATATGGTTGACAGACGCCACTCTTTCCTCGTAGCGTTGTATTTATCGGATACGACATAATCTGTTGTGAATAACACAACAGATGACTGCGGTACACTGAGAGGACTGAGATATACTGAGATCCTTCCAATACTAATTTACTCGTGTTTGAAAACTCTGGCGCAGAGAACGAGATAAATGACTACAGTGTTACCTTTCCTAACTGTTATACTATAGAATTTGTTTCATCTGTTTCGCGGATTGCGTAAAGCGAACAAGAAGCATGATTTCCACCTCTTAGATAATGTCTTGAATTTTATTTCTTCTTAAAAAACGTTTATTTCCAGCTTACTACAATAAGTACTTCCATGAGTTTCACGTTTCATAACTTTCAACATCTAGAAAAACCAGCAATAACTTCATTCAAGGGCTATAATTTTTATGAAAATTTACTGAAAACTTTTTTTTTGGAAGACAGTAGTTTTTACTAATCAATATTCATTTTCATTCTTAACGAATATAGTCTAGAAGCTATTTAGGTTTGCGAAAAAATTGTCTCGATATGACTTGTTACTCTGTATTGAAGATAATTATAAATAAAAGTGCTAAGATAAATGTCTTTAATGAGATCAATATTTTAAGTAGGAATGAGAGAACTAAAAATACCTTAAAAATATCTTAAAATTAGGAAGCCTCCCGAGAACTTTTTTGCAAAAAAAACATTATTTTATTTTGGAAAGCCAATGAATAAAAATATTTGGAACATTTCGACCTCCAGGGTCATTATCAACCTGAAAACAAGTACCAAAAACTAGTCAAATGTCAAATTTATATAGAATACATCCTTCATGGGAGAAGAAAAGCAAAAACACATATCGTTGAAAATATGTATCTTTGTACTTGTATTTAAATTTCGAATTCGTAAAAGGTAAACCACTTATATACTATATCCGTATTGAAGATACAAATGATTTCTTCTCTGACGTTGGCTCTACTCTTCATTCGAAATTATGTATCATGATTTCACCGTACAAAGAATGTAACTTATTGAGTAAAAGTCATGTACAAGACGTGTGTTCAATAAATCCACCCAAGACTAAACGGTAGTGTCATGAAATACATTCTAAATTACATGAAATTGTTCTCCAAAACGTTTTAACTGTTACGCGTTTCATCGCCAAGTCGAGGAACGGTGCCAGCTGTTCGCTACGTGGACGTGCAGAGTTAGCAAATCTGGCTCCAGATAATTCCAATTCCATCTCTTATTTCCAGGCAAACCAAGAACAAGATGGCGCCGCCCGTCCTTTATTACGCAGCTTTTTCGCCCCCTTGCCGCAGCGTGCTTCTGGCAGCCAAGCACGTGGGACTCGAACTAACGCTCAAGACAATAGACGTCATGAAACAAGAAAACATGACCCCCGAGTTCCTGGAGATGAACCCACAGCACACCATACCCACCTTCGTGGACGGTGACCTGACTCTTTGGGAGAGGTGAGTTGATTCAGCGAGGAGTGTTGTGTTTTTTGTGCGATGAGGTGGATGGTTGTATGCTGGGGTGCTTTTGAGAAAGTTTTTTCTTGAGAAATGAGGTGAGTGTGTGAGGGATTGTTTCGTGCCCTGAAAACGGTGGGTGAGGGGTTTCTGTGCGAGTGTATTTGTGAGATGGGGTGACTGTGTGAAGGGTTGTTTTGGGAAATGAGGCGAATGAATAACGGGCTAACACAGGCTTAGACCTAACTTAACAAAACGCTAAAATTAGCATTAGTACAACTGGCCAGCTTCATGAAGAGTCTGATGGTACTGATGCAACAAGTCCTTTCTGTCTGCACCTAATCCTTAACAACGGGTTGGCAGGCGAAAAAAATTAGCCCCTAACCATCTTGAACATTTACGCGTACTTTCTGCAATGGTCTATCCCTGCTATATGTATATTAGAGCACGTGTGGTCATGACTTTCTCATAAATGCTGTGTCTTGATCGCAACGTGATATGTAATTATTCATTCTCCTTTTCGAGGTATTTTCTCAATCTATCATAAAATACTTCGAGTACCTGCTTTTATTCTGAATGGTCTTGAAATTGGTGTTAATAATTGGTGCTCATCCGTACACCACACGCAGCACTCGGTGGTGGTGGAGCAGAACTGCTAGATATTAGCCTTGGAGTTCTACGAGGAGCTGTTCTAAGATCTACATCTACTGTTTATGTGTATATTAATTAATGATATTTTTGAACCTAAGATTTTTAAAATCATATTTTTCGCCGACCATGCATGACGCTGTTTTTCGCACTCTTCCTACTGAAAACCAGATTGCAATAAGTTATAAAATTAATCGTGAACTGTGAAAATCTCAATTTGATAATAAAATAAATCACAATATACTAAGTATGATCGGAATGTAACTCTTCCGAACATGAAGATTTGTGATGGCGCAACTGAAGAAACTAACTCATCCATATTCTCATGTATGGTTATTGACAAATACATAACTTTCGAGGAGCATATCTCATACTTCAGAACTGAGCTATGAAAATCCACACAAATTTCACAACTTTTTTAGGTCTGTTGAACATACCTAAAAAAGTTGTGAAATACTGTTCACGATGTTGATCCATCTATTGCTGCAGTGCGGAACATAGGCTTGGGACCGGCAAGAATGAAATGATTCTTTTCTAGTGAAAAATGCTTCATCAGTGAGGAGGAACTTGGAATATAATGAACATCCACGCGAATATTTCCTTCAAATACCTTCAAACACTCCAAGTTTTTGTCCTCCATCAATTTTCTTCGCGCAGTTCTAAATAAAAAACTTAATTTTGGACAAAAATCTCTATTAAAAAGTACATACTCAAATTCCGCCTCATAATTATTAGACTAAAAGCCGAAGTGCGAATTGAACCGTACTCCTTTGCAATACCAAAATCCAATCATTATACAGTTTCCACGGGATTAGAAATAAGGTTGAGCAGTTATGTTGATCAATGTTTGGACGAGAAAATGATCATTGAAGGAAATCTATGTGAAACGAGAAATTATTCAGAAATGTAAGAATAAATGAGTAAAATAAAACTTCTACAACGCTCAGTATGCATATGACATCTAACCTAGAGTGTTCAATAGGCCGTTTATCAGCCACACTTGAATGTTGAATATGTCATTTATGAACTTTGCAATGAAACAACACGTGTTCGCAGTCGCGCCATCGTGCAGTACATCGCCAACAGTCACGACAAGACAGGGCTGCTCTACCCCAAAGAACCAAAAATCAGATCAAAGATCGACCGCCTCCTCTACTTTGACTTCGGCAGTCTCTACAAAGCCTTCACTGAGTTTGTGGTGAGTGTCCACAGTGTTAACTTAACTTTACAGCAGTTAACAGCGCCGAAAGTTACGCTACTTTCCATTAGATAGGCCATTTTAAGCCTCTCTAAGCACAACAAAGATGTTCCAATTAGAGAAAGGAGGGAAGCACCACTAGGTATGGAGGTAAGGGAATGAAGCATCTATACAAAAAGTCTGTTCCTACTCAAGGTCTCTTGCACATAATAGCAAGTTGAGAAGTAATTTTACAAAACAAAATAGAAGTTCAAGAAGAAAGTAATAAATACTGAAAAACAGGACGCAGTGAACCGAAAAAAGGCAGTGACAAAACGAAAATCCTGTTCTTCCGTCCAAAAGTAAAGGTATTTTAAATGGGGGCATAAAAAGGGGCTTATATCAAAAGTGAAGGGGGTGTGGAAGGTATGGAAGGTCTTAACTGTTTGCTTCAACTCAATTTTGTTCGAAGTCTAGAGGACTAACGGTCTTTACGGCGAACATCTTGCGAGGTGTAATTAACAGTACGAAAAGAAATGAGAAGCGCAGCAAAAGATTGTCACTGAAGCAAATCGCAATGAAGTTTCCGGCAAACATGACGAAGAAAAAGTAAAAAAAGTTTAAAACATAAAATTTCACTGTTGGTTTCAGTATTGTTTGAAGTGTAGACTGTAGTGTAGACTTGAAAAACAGTTTCCAAGATATGTTGAGGGTAATTTTTCTGCACCGTTTGTGGAGGACCTTGTACTGCATGTGGATCTTGCAAGTTTTACTCTATGGTGATAAATGAAGGGGAAGTAGCGCCGAGGGTGCTGGTTACTGAGGAGTCACTTCATCTGCAAAAGCTCGAGTCCTCACAGAAGTGTGGCTGGAAGTCATGCGTCAAAATTTTGATGTTTTGTAAATGTGCAAAAAGAGAAAAAAACATTAGGTCTGGGCTGTGTGTGTCCTGACGAAGTCAGCCATCTGTTGTGGGGGACACTATGATGGGAAACCTGTGATGTGGACACAATAATATAAACACAGCAATGAGGACACTGCGATGGAGACACTGAAATGGGAACACTATGATAGGGACAGTGTAATGGGGACAGTGTAATAGGGACACTACAATGGGGACACTGCAATGGGGACACTGTAATAGGGACACTGTAATAGGGACACTACTATGGGGACAATGCAATGGGGACACTGTAATAGGGACATTGTAATAGGGACACTACGATGGGGACACTGCAATGGGGACACTGTAATAGGGACAATACGATGGGGACACTGCAATGGGGACACTGTAATAGGGACACTGTAATAGGGACACTACGATGGGGACACTGCGACACTGTAATAGGGACACTGTAATAGGGACACTACGATGGGGACACTACGACAGGAACACTATGATAAGGACACTGCAATGGAAACACTTCAATGGAGATACAATGGAGAGGCATTTTGATGTGAACATTATGTTGCATTCAGTTGGGTCAATTATGTCATATCTAGTCGCCCCTCTCAACGTCGTTAGACTGACTGAACTCCTATTTGTACTGAAACATATTATGATGGGGATTATTTTTACACAGACAATTTGACGGGGACACTAAAACGTTGACACTTTGCTAGGTACACAATGATGAGGGAAGCGATGAGAGTTTCTCGAACGTTGCTCTGCTACGCGTGCCTGTACTCACGCGATGAGACAAAAAACGTCATCGCTTTGTAGATGACTACAAAAGCTAAAATCAAGATGTTTTCGAGAAAAACTCACAAAACGTCATCTTCATCCAAATGACGTTTTGTCTTTTTAGAATTAGTGGCATCACACTCGCCTCACGGATATCGATACATGAGATTGCTTAACGATCTTTTGTTGTTTTTTTAAACTGTCGATAGGAAGACAATTGGTCTAATATCTATGCGAGGGTGATGAATTTGAATTGATGATATTCGCCAATATTGGAGACACACGGCACTCCATAGGAGCACTATCAATTGTTTTTATAATTTATCATTGAATGAAAATCTAGTACATAGTTCGAGAAGACTAGAGTACTTTTTTCGCATGAAATCCATTGAAAAATTCAGAAATCGTTGAAAATATCGCATTCAATATAATACTTTCAGTTTTCTTGATTAGAATACTAGAGAATGAAATTGAGTTAATTGGGTGGAATCTTCAGTAGTTTTATTGCAAAGAGAAGGGCGAGGATAAACGAGAATATAGTCATCATAGTAAAAGGAACGTTGCGGGTTAACATATTCAGGCAATATTTTTTTGAAAAATACAACATTCGCGAGATTAAACTTTTACAATTACAAAACTGATATTAGAAAGTTATAAAAATTCATTTAATTTAGAATAAAGATAAATATGAATGCATCTGACTATCACTCACCCTGTTACACGAGCTCGGCTCTTGAATTCCCTTGTACACTTCTGAACCATGCTGAACAAACAACAAAGCTGCAGCGTAAAGAAAATTTTTTGCTGCTAGATTTTACTCCTAGTACCATCGTCAGTGATACTCTCTGATCTGCCTTAATTTCAACAGGGCACGTTGCTTCTCCCTTCAATTAACACTTCACAAGTAACAGTTCCGAATTTGGATTCAACGTGCCTTGTTTAATAACTATCAAAATAAGAGAAGCCCGTGCGGAAAGATCATTAGCCATTGAACAAGAATGACTTCATCTACACCAGGCACATTCTTTGACAGAATTCATGTTCTAACTTCAGCAGTTTCATACATTACAGTAAAAATGAGTTAGTGATAAATATGATAGTGACGAATGACTACTTTGAACACTGCTTCAATCGCGCCCCTTGATTTAATTTGGAAGTTCTTGAAAAGTAGGTTTATTTTTATTGTTTATGATTAGTTTAACGTACACTTTTTTGCAAAAATGTTGGCAGAATTGTCTTTGAAATGCTGGACTTTTTTCGTTGCACAGTTCCCTGTGATGCGGGAGAATCAGAAGCCTGACCCGGAGAAGCTGGCCAAGATTCACGACTCGTTAGAGCTGCTCGAGACGTTCTTAGACGGCCACCTGTTTGCGGTGGGCAACCGCATCACCATCGCGGACTTCTGCCTGGTGGCCACCGTGTCCACCATAGACGCCGCTGGTATTAGCCTCTCCAAGTACCGCAACGTCCTCAACTGGTACGAGCGGTGCAAGGGGCAGATGCGCGCCTACCAAGAGGTCAACGGACAGGTCCTGCCCCAAATCTCTAAATTCGCCAAGCCAAAGCTGAGGATGTAAGACTGCTGTGGCGCAAGTGCAACACGTAACGTAGATACATGTCTACAACGCTTCACGTTCTTCTTTTATGTCGTCAGAAATTGCCCTAACTTTCGGCTTGCATGTTTCCATGTTTGGAAGAATAACGCACTAGTTACGGCTTCATTTTGTGCGTCATAGATAGTTTGTGCTAATTTTCGGCTTTCACAGTGTTCGTGCTTAAAAATATTGTACACTATGTTTAGCTTTAAATGCTCTCTATGTTGTCATGAGGTGTCTCAATAGAATTCTATTCTCATACGTTTTTCATATTTATCATAGCGTATTACGCATTTACTACAGTACGTTTTGAGTAATATCTTCCACGATTTTCATCAGAGAACACTACATCATGCAATGACAATGTTTTCAATAATTTCCAACGATGAATCTTAAGTTTAGAGTTTATATGACGATAAAGTTGCAGTTTATTAACAAATCATCTCATTAAAAAATAAATGTTTAACTCAGACCGCTAAAATTGACACAGATGATTCAGACCCTCTTGTTACGTCACGTATAAAGTAGGCGTGGATTAGCCAATATTTTCTCCCTTAATAGCAATCTTTCACTGCACGTGTTACATTGGCTATGCCACATAACCAGATAGCTACATGGTCATGTGAACACGAGCAGAGCAATAATTTTGCTTTAATTTATGTCTCCAAGAATGATTTAAAACTTTTCCATCTATCATGCTGTAACTAAATTTTTCCATGGCAGAAATAGCTGTAGCATGAACAGAGTTTCCTACTTTTCATACTTGCGTGCAATCATTTGTATGGCGTACATGCAAATCTTCCAAATATCTTCGAAATAAAACTCTTATTTTCCTGTTCCGCTGCTGTCCTCATTAGTGATGAAAACTTCGTTCCCTTTACTTAATTAAATTTTTTTTCTGTTTTCAAAAAACGTCGAGGATTCGCTGAAAAATTCATATTTTTTCAAAATTTATTTTGAAAGTGAATCGTCTTGCTGTGGCATTTATTTTTCCTGATACGCAGGGTTCCAAGTTAATAAACTAGAAATTTGTATTTTTTTTAAATAATTGTGAATTTAAAAAAAAAAATTGTGTTTTTGGCGATTCACAATTATTTTAGAGATAAAAAAAATTGAAATTGAATCGTTTTGCTGTGGAATTCCTTTTTCCTGCAGCGCAGTGTTTCATGGTTCTAAACTATGTCATGTAAATTGAATGGAAAGGTGATTTGCATGCAAAGCAGAGCTACTCACGTAAGTAAAAATATAGGAAGTACATTCTGTTCTGGTATCCAGAAATCCTTCATAAACATCCAGGCGTGGGCTTAGTCGGCTTCTGGAAAACACGCATTGTACTACATTGAGGAGCCTTCACTCTCTGGGAGTGCCAGCAAAGCCCCCAGCTGTCGACGACGGTGGGTATACGCGAACACTTACAAGTATACGCGAACCCAAGATGCATGACGTAAAAACTGCCTCCTTCCAACAGGAGATACAAGTACTCATAGAACTTGCCGCTGGTGGCAGGTGATATATTATTGCAACTATTAAAAACACTTTCACAGACAAAGTAAATGTCCTAACGAAAAAAAGTAATGAGGTTTTTATTTACACTCAGCATGGAAAGGCATGCGATCCAGATAAGTATTATTTTAGCAGATATGTACGGAGCGACTATCTTTTCAAGGTGTACTCTACTACAACAAATAAACTTCTCTAAGTTGCTCATTGCGATCACCAATTATGTTGTGCTTATGAAAACATCTTGCATTTTGTTGCAGCTTTTACCGCACAGCGAACACCGTTGTGGAAGCTCCTGTAGCAATCTAAGAGAGTAAATGAACGTGAGAGGTGCAATGTAAGCCGCGAAACTGGAGCCACCATTGTCGTTAGGTAGGGAAGAAAACGCTGAAACGTTTCTATCAGTTTAACTGGGGATCGGAGCTTACTAGTCAGGTGCTACCGGCGGTCGGTGCTGTCAAAATGCGATTGCTCAGACATGACGAGCGCTTTTACGCGGCTCGGCTCACAAATGTACGGAGGGAGCCACAGTAACAAATCAGGGAACGGATCAGTGCATCAACGCACTGATTGATCAAGTCACGATGTTGACATGAAAAGCGTAGCAGCTGCATTGACAAAATCAAGCCAATTATGTATCCCCACAAAATCCATATACAAATGCGAAGATACAATAATTGAGCAGCCCACCAACTAATACTAAAAAATCTTGTATATTGTGTTCTTTCATTGTTTTTATGGACATGAAATGTTCCAGGATTCAAGAAAATTCTGTGTCTGAATCACGAGAAAAAGACGAGTGCTCGAAGCTAGAAATTCTTCCTCGCAGTTCGTTGAGATGTAGATAACATAGATATACGAGCATGTTGATGCCTTGGCTGCTGCTTTACACATGAGCAAATAAATACATTGGAATACTTTTATACAATAAAACGTTACCTTGAACACGATTGTTGAATAAGAAATAGTTTATATATTGTGATCTCTGTTTTCATATCAGTGGTAGTTTTAGAGCATAAGATAAGAATTCTTCTTAATTATGATTAACTGTTATGTTCAGAGCTGGTTAATTGATAAAACAGTAAAAACTTATCTTCTTACGAGGTTGGAGGAACGTAAAGAGAGATTTGGTTGGCTTAAGTAGGCTTTAGAAGAGTTTTAATTTAAGTGCGAGCGTAGATAAATGCCTAAGAGAAGTAGAGAAATATTTTAGTCCAGTAGCCGAGCAGAGGAAAACTTCGTTCCAGTGTCCCACTAGAGGGAAACTTCAAACCCAAGAGTCCAGCTGAATGAAAATTTAACCCTAGGAGTCCAGCAGATAAAAAATTAGTTCCAGAATCCTAGCAGAAATATGTAGCCCTAAAAGGCTAGGAACCCAGAAGATTCATTCATTTTTTCATTTCCAGGAACCCAGAAGAGAATAAAAATCAACTCCAAGAACTCAAGAAAATTAAAATTTAGTTTCAAGAGGCCAGAAGAGGACAAATTTTGCCCCAGGAGTTCAGAATAGAGGAAATTTAACCCCAAGAGCCTAGCAGAGCGAAGATTTATTACCAAGAGCCCAGCAAATAGGGAATTTAGGCCAACAAGCTCATCAGAGGAAAAACTTAGGCTTTTCATGGGGACTCAGTAGAGGGGAAATTCAGACTTGTTATTTAATTCAGGACATTAAGTATTTTTATAACAAAGCCCATACAGAACCTTACATGCTTCGTATTAACATCTCTAAACACTTCTGCGAGAAGTTACAGGTCCGGAAAGACATGAACTTTCTCTAGTCCACTCCAAAAAATTGTAAAATTCTAATACGCTGCATGCGTTGGGCAAATTTCATTTGGCGATAAGCTTTGGCCTATAGTGATGGAATTGGAAAAGAAAATTTAAAAATTGATGGAAGTTTCCAAATTATTTTCTTATACGAGGTTTAGGTGAACGGTGGTCAGGTATTGACCATGTTGGTTCCTAAATAAATTTAGAAATATTCTGCGATAAATTTTTCCGACAGGGACTATCTTGAAGGTCCATGTAAATAATAACCAAGAAAATAACACGTGTTCTAAAACACGAAATAATCTCCGTTTGTTTTTTCAAACACTGAGCAAATAATGGAACTGTTAAGAACAAGGATACTGTGAGATGCCGGAGCGATCGCTCAACCACCTCAAAATATAGTCGGGTGTAATCTGCGTACTTCACTTTGCCGAGTCGACATAACGAAGTAGAGAGATACTGAGCAATTTCGCTTGTAAAACAAAAAAAACAAACAAAACCGTTTATTTCCAAGTTGTCACATGAGATACATATGCCAACATATTGGCTTTTAAAAGTTCCTTAACATAAGACGTCCTAAAACAAAAGATCCATACGAGGAGTATTAATTGACAAACCATCCGAGGTGTAAAAATAGATAAGCCATACGAGGCATAATAATCGACAAACTATATGAGGTGTGCTAATAGATAAACTATCAGAGGTGTACAAATAGATAGACCATACGAGGCATATTAATAGACATAATATACGAGGCGTACTATAATAGACAAACCACACGTGGTGTGCTAATAGTCTAACAAAGTTCCATACGAGGAATACTAATTGACAAACCATACGAGGTGTACAAATAGATAAGCCGTACGAGGCATAATAATAGACAAACTATACGAGATGTAATATTAGACAATACTATCATAGGTGTACAGATAGATAGACTATACGAGGCATATTAATAGAAAATATACGAGGCGTACTAATAGACAAACCATACGGGTCGTGCTAATAGTTTAACTCTGTCAAGGGTAGTTGAATGAGATATGAGAAATATTATCTCTTGGATATTTTATATTCCAAGAGATTCCGGTACAGCGCTTCTTGCCTTTTTCCTACTTCGATAATTTCAACTAAGAACTTGGCAGTTTCGAAGAATTCTTTAGTATTTTTCGAATTATTTATAAGATCATCGAAGTAGGAAAAATACAAAAAAACGCTACACCGTACTAGATTGAAACAACACCGTAAATGACAATCAAGTATTGAGAAAAAGATAGTCTCGAAATAATTTGTAAAGAACATCGCGCAACACAGCACGCACATCTAGGAATGCGTAAACAAACTTACACTCAAAATTGAAATGCATGGCTTGTTCGGCATACAAATATAGAGATAATTTTTGCACGAGTGCTTTATTTCCTTTGTCTGTTTATACTTTTTAATTTCTTCTGTTCACAGAAATGCCCTTCGGGGTCGTGGTAGATCGATTTATAAATCATAAAGCAAGCGCAATCAATTTGTTTATTTCTGAAATTTGGTGCAGTGTTAACTGATCGCAGAGCTTTAGGTAAAATGTAATGTGTCATGAGGTTTTGCTTTTTATGCAAAAAGTAGAAATAAAAACCGATATATGTACATGTGCGCATATATGTGTGCGAAACGTGTGCATCTTTACACTGATACATAAACATCTATGTTTGCGTGCGCACACGTACATACTCACGCACACACCAACACACATATTCATATATATACGTATTGAAGACGAATATAAGAAAAATGCTAATAGACATGAAAAATAATCTTACTCTTTCAATATTTAAAATGACAGCCCAAGCTCTGATGAATCGTAAGAAATAACCTGAGGAAAGATAAGGAATAGAAAAGGACTTCGAAAAACGTATAAATGGAATGGTTTTTTAATTTCCTAAAGGAAATTTTAAGAAAACTCAAGTTACCACTGAGGAACAACAACAACAAAAAAAACATATATCTTCAATATATATCATATATCATATCTTCTCGATATTCTCTGCAACATCATGCGGACATGGGTACATGGGATAAAATGGAGATACAGTGTAGGCCAGTTACCACTCATGATTGACAAATATCTACAAAATTTTGGCAGAAATGCGCAAACAAACATATACTCAACATCAAAATTTGCTTGTACAACATACGGACAGAAAGATAATTTTACCACGATTCATACGCTCAAATTACGATTAATTTCATTAATTGTATTTGTCATTTATCCGATTCACAGAGACGTCCTCTGGTGTAAATGGGAGATCTATTTTTGAATCATTTCGCTAGTGCAATAAAATTTATTAACCGGATGGTTTTTGTGTAAAGAAATGAAATAGAAACATGTATATCTATTTATGTAGATATATATATACCTATATACGTACACACACATATTAATATATGTACTTATTGAGAATGAAATATAAGAAAAAAATACAAATATAAAATAAGAGGATAGAAACAACCTACCATCTATTACACCGATAATGACAGTTGAGCTCATTGTAATCCTAAGAAATTATTCGAAAAAAAAAACTAAAAGGAAAAGAAGACTTCGGAAAACGTAAAATGAACTGATTTTTAGTTTCTTCATAGAAATTTTTAAGAAAACTCAGGTTACAGTCAAGAAACAACACAACTCTTCAGCATTATACAGACATGTGTACATGGGATAAAATGGAGTAACATTGTGGCCGGATATCACATTTGAGTGGAGAATATTTACAAAATTTGGCACATATAGGTAGATTAAGCAATGGTCCAAAGTGATAATTTTGATAACAGAAATTAACAGTTTTTTTCGATTTTAAAGTTTAGTGCTGGTGTGCACTGAACGCACGGAAAAATATTAAAAGACTAAATGAAAATGCTTAAATTAACCTCTTCCCCCAGCTCAGCCGAAATCGATTGAAAACATCTTCGAGAATGATTTTGAAATAACGAGACAACGTTTGCCAAAATTTAATTCATTATAAACTTTGCACAATCCTCACATTTATAAACCTGTATATTGGTGTACACACAAAATGTATTTCAGAGTATGTTTTCCATACGGATGTTAAATATTAACACAGAGAAGAAAAAATAACAAAATAAAGATGAGGAAATACTCCTAATTATGGAAAAAAACGTTCATTCTGCTGTATTGAACTCACGGCTGGGGTGCTCATTATTGTCGACAGAAATAGTTAAGATGAATGCACGAATGGCTTAGCAAACGTAAAATGAAATAGTTTCTAATTTTCTAACAGAAATTTCAGGAAAATTAAAATTTCTGGTAAATGGGAAATTCACACCGAAATGCTGCAGGTCTATAGAGATGCAAAATGACGTGACACATTTACTCTAAATTCTTTTACAGTTTTAGAGTTTTTGATATGCTGGGGAAGCTTGTTCCACAAAAAAGCTCCAGAAACTGAGAGAGCTTTTTGTCCCACGTTAGATGAACGGTAACTGACTAAAACATCATTCCTCCGATTTGGTTTTTTGTTTGGGATATTAGATGGAAAAAATTTTACCACCTCTGCATTACTTTGGGGGAGGTACAGAGAGGAGAACACTCGTCGAGCTTTTTGGATCATGAATCTGTTCGGTATCGGGATCCAGTCGAGTTTTCTTAAAAGAGGGGTGACATGATCGTATTTATTGAAATTTCCTTTGCACACCACTTTGAAAATACGGTGCGAAGCTGGAAAATTTCAAGAGAGAAAAGCAGGGTACGAGAATGTGACTGAATAGGAAGACAGTCTTGTGACTTTGGTGCTGGGTGCACTAACGTTAATAGTGTAACTTCAAATGCTTAATTTTAATGCAAATTGAAGGGTTGTTAATAGTTTTCTCAAGAATTCAACATCATACCCGTTGATGAAGGAAAATTAATCTACTCAATAACTTCGACGATGAATTTCAATGAGTGTTGTGTAAAGAAATGAAAGATGAAATTCTTCAATTTTAATCAGCGATTCACGATTATCTGGGTCAGGCATATTCGAACTGGGCTAGAAAATTATTCGCATGCCACATAAACACTGCGCGAACGCAAGATGTTGCCGATTTACTTGGATCAGAAATAATGCAAGTAAATATTAAATAGTTATTCTGTATTTCAGTTTAAAACAATTATGAATAGCAGGGAACAAAATGTAAATTGAATAGAATAATTTACTTGAGCTGTTATATACCCGTATACCAGCCAATTTATAAAACATAATAGCCAATTTACCCCACAACCAACCAATTCACCACGGAATTAATCCAATTTAACTCACACACAAGTCGGTTCACCGCATATACCATGGAATTCACATACTGTAAAAAATTCCCATGGCTTTTACAGTCAAACACCGGATAAAAACGGGATTGTACCGTTTGGCTCAAAATACCGTTTTCGTAGTCATAAACGGTAGGAGACCGTAAAATAAGAGGCGAAATCCTTCCCAAATTTTCCTTGGCTTGAATGCAAGAATATTTATTAAAACTCTACCTTTAAAGTGACGTTAGGTTATAAACTGTTCTGTAGTTAGAAACTATGAAAAGTGAATTTACTTTTTAGATAATAATAATTCATTACCTTATAAATTTATTTTTCGAGATAAAACTAATTCATTTACCGATGTGTTCCTGTTATTCTAAAAACTGAAATTTTCAAAGGTATTTAAGAAAAACAACACGTTTTCTCCACGTATATTCTGTCACATGAAATGTACAATGAAATAAGTTCAAGTTAAATTTGCACAAATTCATGAATATAATGTTGGCACTAATTCCCTTCAATGCAATGAAGTTAGTGGGGCTATTTGGACGATAGATCTTGTGGAATAGATAAAGGTATTAAATATTTTGGGTTATCTTAGCCGTGAAGCTTGAGTGATACGTTTATAATTCGTTCTTATCGGCTAAATTTGTCTTCCCAAGCTCAGAGAATGAATAATTGTTCATAAGCTGAAGAATTTTCATGATCATGTTGCACCAAACTTATGGCCTTCTAACTCACCAGACCTAAATCCTTTGGATTACTACTTGCATCGTTAAAAAGGAAGTTAATAAGCTTCCTTATAACACCAAATCCTCTCTGATGGAAGCAATAGCCCGAGAAAAGGACTTAAAAAAAGACCACCTGACCCAAGCTTGCAGTCTCTTTCGGACTCGAATTGAGTCGGTGATAGAAGCCGAAGGAGAATATTTAGAATAGATCGTAGGTTAATATTGTGTTTATTTGTTTTGATACAAGAAATTGCGAGTTTTAATGATGAGCTGTTACATTTCCTGGTTTTCTAAAAGTGCGTAAGGTATCCTCAGGTTCTTTTCGAACCCTGTATATGCAGGATGTAATCCTATCTCAGCTTTGACCTTTGCGTCACGAATATTTACAGTTTAAACCAGTTTAATTTCTCTGGTAAGACAGTTTTTTGGCTCGATTATGAGGTACGCATTACGAGGCAACACCGTTCCAAGTTCTTTAGTCGTACCGTTTTTTCACGGTTAGGAAAGAGAAATCACGGTTTTTCCCATGATTTGTTTCTCAGGATTGACCGTTTTTCTACAATATGCCGTAGTGAACACGGATTTAACCGCTTTTAATTCTCAGGTTCTATAATTTTTCACGTTTTTTTTGGCAGCGAAGTTACCAGAAATTTTACATGGTAATTTCACGGTAATTTTGTGGTATATATTATACAAAACACATTAGGTTTCAATATACTACATTCAATGTAACACGGCATCGAAAAATTGGATTTACATTTCTTAAATAAGAAGAGAGCCAAGTTGTTAAATGAAGTCTGTACCAAGAGATGACTGTTTGCTTTCTCGCCCTGGTCACTCGGTGACCGGCCTCATAGGACGAAATGTATTTTGCTAACGTCAGTGCATAATTTAGTGACCTACTCGGAGCGGTTCTGTCGCTGTTGCTGCATGGGAGGTCAATTCAACGTGAGCCTCAAACTATTACCGAAAGAGAGTAGCAAATTTTCGCTTCAAGTCAATAGTTTAAAATTATGGATACGAAGGAGTGAATATCTAATGTGTGCAGCAAACGTGCATGGAATGTGAAAAGCATAAGTAGATCTTACGAGAGGCGAAAATTTGTACGGAACGTGATCGAGTAGGATTTTTTCATCTTAGATTGGAAAATCGATGCACAATCGTGAGCAAAGGTTGCTGTGTTATCTCCATTATCAGATCAGCTGCGATGATAAGCCAGCTGCCAATCATAAGCTTGCTGACGCTCACATCGATTCTAAAATAGTGTATCAAGACGTGACTTCTTACGCGGTCCCCTACCCCTTCAGTCCCGAGCAGCGCACTCAATAAGGTGAGCGTCGGGTATTGCGAAGTTCGTTTGGTGAAGTCTGGAGGGTGGTGAGTGGGATCGTGAGTCAACTTGCATGAGGCCATTCTAGCGCGTAAGCCGTTCGAACTGGAGGTATTGCAAAGCGTTAATGCCATTTGTTCGGCACCTACGATATAAGAGGTGTTATTTGATAAGTATGTGACCAGATCTTCGATCTTTATCTTTATTTTTGCTATGCGTTTCGTCATGAGGGCGTTGTAGCGGAGATGGTCCGCAATACTTGTGTTGTTGACCGTTAAATATTAAGTTTTCGTTAGCAATGCAAGTGCTCTGGTGAAAAAACTTAAAATTGGTCAGCATCTTTTTTTGCTATACGCAATTTACGTTGCTTCTTTGGTTTACTTCTGCCCGAGTTATTCTACTTGAGTTAGGCCATCCAAGCTTAAAAATTTTGTCTAATAATAACTTTGATTCGATAATAACAACAATTAAAACGATAATGGGCTTCTTCGTTGACAATTGCCGGCCTAAATTTAGTGATTTTTTCAAAAGCTGTTCAATCTATTCACTTGTACTTATCAAAACAAAACTACGAAGCAAACCTAGTCTTACGTAAACTTGACCAAAAACGTAAAAGTAACGATCTCCTCGAGAAATTTGGTCAATGTTTAGTTTACCTTCGGCAGGGAAATTAAAGATGTCGTTGCTGACAATCACTAAATGAGCACATTTAAAAACCTTTTACATGAATGACATTATGCTCGCTGATGCGTTATTTTTGAATAATTGAACTTTGAAGTTGGCGCCGGCGCGCGCGCACGCCGGCGCCGTAATTTTGTTAATAAGGGTAGTTAACCCGCCTATTACAAACGTAAAGAGGTTGGGTCGTGAGGGTTAGCCACAGTTCTTTTAGTGAAAATTATAAATAAAGGTTTCTAGTGACGTTTGTTTACATCGACTGGAAGATGATGGGCACCGCCATGGGCGCCGCCATCATTGTGCCGATGTAAACAAGATTGCGATCGTCACCCTAACGGGTGGGTTAGAAGCTTTATTTATACTTTTCACTAAAAGAACTGTGGCTAACCCTCACGACCCAACCTCTTTACGTTTGTAATAGGGGGTTAGCTTCCATTATTAATTAAATTACGCTCGGCGCGGTCACTTCCTGTGGCGCGCGACAGCCAACTTCAAAGTTAAATAATTCGTAAATAACGCATCAGCGAGCATAATGTCATTCATGTAAAAGGTTTTTAAATGTGCTCATTTAGTGATTATCAGCAACGACATCTTTAATTTCCCTGCCGAAGGTAAACTAAACATTGACCAGAAATTTTTCAACTTTTAGTCTCTTCGTAATTTTCACCGGTAAATGTTGAGAATTAAAATCCAACTCGAATTGAAAGTCAATTGTAGTGAGCAATGATAAAAAGGGCAAACATAATCTGGGTTGCGCCATTATTTACCTTTGAATAATTCTATAAGAAAATAAAGTTTGTGACCACTGGTAGGTCAGCAGCATTATGACAAGTCCTTCCGTGTACCATCGGCGGCTCACATCGCAGTCGAAGTGTAGAATAGAGGTTGAACCTAACTTTGACTAATTAAAATGGACAAACCGTACCTATCGAACGTTCAATCAATTATAAAAATAAATCTGGCCCGAAGACCCGATAACCAAAAACATCTAATTTTTAGCACTATCACCTTTAGACACTAGGAAGGGGCACTCAAATGCAAAACAGGCAATACTAAACCTAATAATTTCTCGTAAAGGATGTTCCAAGTAAACAAAAGCGTATATAAAATCCATATTACATTATCTATAGTATATGATATAACAGGAGCCGCGTCCGTCCGTCCGTCTGCCCGTCACACCCACTAGCAGAGAGTGTGTGATGAGTAGAGCCCGGATTTCTAGTCCTAAAATATGGTCAAAATAGCCCTTGAAAAAGTTGATATTGCAGGAATAATAGTAAAATAGTTTTTAATGCTAGCAAAATAATTCTTATTTGTAGCAAAAGAGCACGTAAAACTTAGCAAGTTTTGGCTTCAATTCAGCAGTTTTTTCATGTGCTGCTATAAAAAACGGAAAATATTTTTTACAAGGGGGAAATGCAAATGAAAATTCCAAGATAACGAATGAGAAAGCGCATCGGATGCAAAATGCAATGGATCAGCATAAATTGAGGCCATTTTTAACACCTCGAAAATTGTCCATTGCTATAAATTATCCTCTTTTTCATGAAAACAAAACCTTAGTGTCCATTACATTGTATTTATTACACTCGCTAAAGGATTTGAAAATAGATTTATCACTACTACAAAGGGCGGTAATTTCTGTGAATAGGAAAAACAAAAAATACTAATAGACAAATGAAATACAGCGTAATTTGCAGAAAGGAATCGTGAAAAAATTATCTTTCTGTCCGAATGTGGAACACGCCATGAATTTCATTTTCTGTGCATGTTTGTTTATGCGTTTCTAGATGTGCGTGTTATTTTGCGCGATGTTTTTTATAATTTACTTTGTGATTAATCTTTCTTTATTCTTGATAATCGTTAACGAGGGGTTCCAATCTGCTTCGGTATAGCGTTTTTTGTCTTTTCTTACTTCGTTTCAACTAATAATTTAGAAATTCCAAAGAATTCTCTAGTAATATTTAAACTATTTATAAGTTGTCAGCGATCTATTGGAGTATGAAACATGCAAGCGATGTTATTTTTTATTTAATTAGTCTTTGACAGGGTCAATCTATTAGTGCGCCTCGTATAGTTTGTCTATTTGTACACCTCGGATGGTACGTCCTCATTATGAGGACGTCTTATATTAAGAAATTTTTAAAACCCATTATATTGTCATGCATCTCATGGATCAACTTTTTGGGAAATAGACGGTTTTTCTTTTCATTCGTTCTTTCTTTTCTTCGACTACTACTATGTAGTTTGTGTAGGTTTTATAGTTTATTTATTGCATTATGACTACTTTTTGCCTTTGTGCCTGGTCAAAATAGCGTTCATAGTTTAATAGTATTTTTGCTATAAATCCAATTTTTCATTTGCATTTGTAGTCGTTATAGCATTAATAGGAAAAATGCTAGAATCCGGGCTCTAGTGATGAGGCGTATCTGTGATACAAGCTTTATCAATTCCACAATTTTTGGTGTATTATTAATCCATCAGATTCAGAGCCGGAATGAATATCACGTTAGGTATTTGTTAGGAAATAGGAACGTGTGTCATGTGGTTTGCGGTACATTATTTTACATTTTTGTTGGGCTGTGTGTGCTCGTTAATTATAATAAGTGGTGCATTTTAAGGACATTGAAACACTTTAACAAATTTCTGCCCGTACACGGGTGCGCTACCAGACGTGATCTTAGGCCGCCGTCACGCGGAGACCAAATGGTAACGTTTCGTCTTAATTGTCTTCAGTCAGCGGTACCACTCGGTCTGTCCAACGCCACGAAACTGTCAGATTTCAGCCTTAGTTTGAGACCAGCTCTGTCATTCCATGATTTCAGAACCTAAAATCATGGTATGACCAAATATCATGCTATTATCTTCACTGAAACTTAGACAGTTATAAAATTAGTAACTCATTATTTATTTACATATTTAACAATAAACTGATCATCTCCTAAAATGCTTATACTCAAGATCGTTGAAAAGCCGTAAATGAATAAGTACTATAAAAAATTGAGAAGACCATGAATTGAAGACCAACGTTTCGCGTCATAAATGTTTTTCAGCTCTGGTGTTCATTCATAAAATAGCATTCGGAATGCCGGTTACAAGTCCGGCTAAACCCCATTTACATGATCACCACTTAATGAAGAATGAAGTTATATTGTCTGGAATGTGTCTAATGAGACTTACCTCCCACTCAACATCGTTTAGCAATGACAAACACACTTCAATAAGCAGACATTACGCTACATGCAGACATGCCAATCGCTGAGACGCGCTTGTGGTGATCCCAGCGGCAAGCCGCGGACCTCCACAAGACCTGAGAAAAGCTGCCTCCAGACTACAACCGCATCCGTTCCAGAGCACCTCCGGACCCGAAGCGCCTAGTCAACCAAACACGGGACCTGAGAGAAGCCGCCTTGCGACTATGAGAAAAGGTGCCCGTAAGCTACAACGGCTTCCTGCCTCCAGCACCACAGGCCCACAAACTCGCGACCAATCAGGACTCACGCCCGGACTCAAGGCTTGCACTCGAGGCCTACATAAGGCGACCCCAACAAGGCTCGCGTTCACTCAAGCCCTCGTCCTCGTTCAAGTCACATCTCCAGCACCAGCCTCGTGTTCCTGCATCTAGCTTCCGAGGTCGACTTTGCCTCTCGCGTACCTGCACCAAGCTCCGGAGACCGGCCCTGCCTATCGACGTCCCAAGGTGTGCAAGGTCTTAAACCTAGTAGCGTCTTGACGCTTCAAGGTGTTTCAAAGCCTTAATAAAAAGTCACGTTGCAACGCCCCGCGCCGGCGTCGTCGGCCAGGCCGCTCAACGACATCTCTCGCCCGCTCCGGCCGGCTAGCCTCGCCGTAGCTACTTACCAGCTACAACGGTGAACCGCGTGGCGGTTGGGCCCGACCCAGCTGACTAGCCTCGTCTCGGCGCCCCGCTAGCACCAGCTGACCTGTTCGTAACAGTCGCACGACGTAGCACCAATCATCACGTCTCGCCGCTGCGTTCGTAAGTAGCGTCCTCGCGGACGTTACCCGCTATTGGTGCTTGTTTCATTCATTACGTAATTCTCGCATAGTATTGTATTTCAATCATCACGTATTAGTGCTATTCTCGCATAGGATTGTGTTTCAGTCATTACGTAATTTATGTCATTTTCGAATAGGATTGTATTTCAATCATCACGTATTAGTACTATTCTCGCCTAGGATTGTGTTTCAATCATTACGTCATTCCCGAATAGGATTGTGCTTCAATCATCACGTATTTGTGCTATTCTCGCATAGGATTGTGTTTCAATCATTACGTCATTCCCGAATAGGATTGTGCTTCAATCAGCACGTATTTGTGCTATTCTCGCATAGGATTGTGTTTCAATCATTACGTAATTTGTGTCATTTTCGAATAGGATTGTATTTCAATCATCACTTATTAGTACTATTCTCGCGTAGGATTGTGTTCCAATCATTACGTCATTCCCGAATAGGATTGTGCTTCAATCATCACGTATTTGTGCTATTCTCGCATGGGATTAAGTTTCAATTTATGTCATTCTCGAATAGGATTGTACTTCAATCACCACATATTTGTACTATTCTCACATAGGATTGTGTTTCAATCATTACGTACTTCTCGAATAGTATTGTATTTCAACCATCACGTATTAGGGCTGTGTTCCAATCATTACGTAATTTACGAGTAACGAACAGTGCTCATAGTAGTCACCGAGGGCCCAGTGTAATGGTTCGTGTTCCGTGTACCTAACAGTCACCAATATAATTACCGTGTTACCCCCGTGTTGTCCATATCCTGCCGAATACGGTTGTACCTCAGGCACTCGCTTCGGGCTATCCTATCACGAAAAAGATAGCTCAAAGCCTGCCCGAAGCGTGTTGCAGCCTGGGGGAGAACACCACACGCTCCTCGATCGTGCGATTTACACCTTTGAAAAGCCTTCTTTGTGGCCAAGCCAAGCCTTCTGTACTCACCCAGTCCATCGTTGTCAGTTGTCCTCGAATCTCCGATAAATATTTCTTACGAAACGTCATTTTTTTTTAAACTCGAGACATTCCTCCGAGTGAACATGTAACTTGTGTGGCCATCCCTACTATCCATACCCTTTAGTGTCGTTAGACCCTTTATATTACCAATTAAATTCTTGTATTCATGTTTCGAACTTCTGTTTTACCCACAAATACTGTTCTCAGCAACTACAGCATGCGGATGCTTTCCCTCACACTTTACCTTCTTTCAACTACCTTATCCTACTCCTCCAATCGCATCATCGTGGCCTCTATAGAAAAATTTACGGTTTTAAGATTGATTGAAACACTTAAACACCGGCGGTGGGCGGGTTGTAATTTTAAAGTATGAAATTTTGGCACAACTGATGTCTCAATTAAAAGATGAGAAAATAAAGAGTAATAGAAGTAAAACATTGGCAAAATACTTTGATGCGTTATAATTAGTAACATGAGGTTAAAATCAATTGAGAAAGTAATGTACAGTATAACGGAATTTTCATATAAGTCACAGATGAATCGCGACAAAATCGGAATATATTGAGAGTAAATGAAGTATAAATATAGATGACACGAGGCAAAAACAAAATTATCACTAAATTGTGACAAAAACAAAAGACTAAGTGAAGGACAAATGAAGGATAACTGAAATACAAGCGGACAAATGACGGTCAAAGAATATAAGATGGAGAATAATTGAAGGACAAATGAAAGGCTAATAAAGACCAAATGAAAGACAAATGAGGGGTAAATAGAATAAAAACAAGAGGCGAGTGGAGGAATCAGCTGGGAATTGGGGACAAAACTGAAAATGAATTACAAGTGAAGAGCAGGTGGTGACTTAGGAAGGACGAATGGAGCATAGAAGAGTCTCACAAAACAACGTATAGAAGGCAAATATATGATAATCAGCCATACTATACCGAGCAGAAACTCGAAGCCAGATCTGGTGACGAGATAAGCGTTATCAGCGCGCTCCCATGAGGCATTCCGCGGGGCCTCTGAAGAGATGCAGTGACCTGAAATATTTACCGCCACAAAAGAAGACAGGTTGTAGAAATGTTCCCACTGAATCGTGTGCTAATGAAACTATTTATTACCTAACACCCTGCTGTGCCAGTCCAATAGCGGGTAAAATACTTTCACGTTGGCGAAATTTATGCTCAGTGTATTATTGTATAATTGAGAATACTGCAATACATTATTAAGCATGCAACTTGTTGAACGTTAACATTTAAAGTGCGTGGAACAAGGGTTTTAAGCGACTAGCCTTATAGCAATGTCAAGGAATGTATCAAAAACACATTCATTTCAAAAGGAGTTTTCAAACAGTTGAAATTCCATAAACTCAACAAATTATATAAAAGTTATTGATTAAATAGCAGCTAGCAAGTGGGACCAGCTGCAGAGCATTAAATGCTTATCGGGGAAACGCTAACATCGCTTCAAACTAAGCACATAATAGGTCACAGGGTATCATTGCACAGATCTAACGTAAGGCAGGTTTTTACAGAAAGCACCAGACCAACAGAGGCGGACATGAACGAAAGAGATTGCAACGCAAGGTCATTGTAGGCAAAGTTCGTCGATCAAGACCCTTCCCAGCTGCACCGCAGCTGTGAAATCCTCCCTGAGTCTTGGCTACCGTTCAAAGCCCAACGTCATTGACATGCCTATCTTATAATCTGTGCTCAAGAATAAAATTCTCGACACACACATCACAAAGCATATGAGTTTCAAAATTGTGAACAACTTGAAGTGACCGTGCAAAATATCCTTACAGGCTGTTTACGACGCAACATTGATATTTTTGATAGTTTATGTATGAAATAATAGACATTGATTGACGAATAATTGAAGTAATTGATAATCACATTAGTGACTGATCATTGAATTAGAATAACTAATGACGATAATTAAATGGACAGAGTCGTCGATAGTTTCGTTAAATACGGCAGACATTATCAAATGTTGTGTCAGGCTGTTTATGATACATGAAACTTTGTTTGGTACTCAAATGATCCAATTTTAATTATAGCTTGACACTCTAATCAAACACAGCGGGCTAGAAAACTAACGTTTATAGACATATCACTTACAACAGTTCGGAGTACCAACATTGGTGAACTAATCATTCACAGCATTTAATAATTTCGATATTTACTTGAGGGTCCAGCTTTCGAAACTTGACCCTCATTGGGGGTCAACTCACCCTCTCTGTCTCCATGACGGGAAAGCAGAGTGGGACCACTTCGGACCTGAAGGTGGTCCCGAGTTCAATTCTTCTCACCGACGCGGTTCGTTAGTCTCAAACTGCCCTTCGGGTTAAGTAGAAACTTGAACAATCAGGCAACACGAAAAAAAGCGGGTGAGATAGAAAAGATATGAAAGATAAGTAAAAGCGGTTAAAATGTGAAATGCAGAACGGGATAAAACGATAATGGTCGATAAAATGGAAACCGAAACTCAGTGGCTTGGGTTTTACTCTCTCTCCCTTTATGGTAAGGCCTGAAAACTCCTTGTAATCGTAAACAAATGTAATTCTCTTACGAAGCGGCTAATGAGCTTCCATTTGAAACATTTTTCTCCAAATTTCTTCAAAGTTTCCTCAACTCCTGCGCAGGTCCAGATTTTCCAAGATGGCGCCGCCGGTTCTCTACTACGCCGCCTACTCCGCTCCCTGCCGCAGTGTGCACCTGGCTGCTAAGCATGTGGGGCTCGAACTGACGCTCAAGCACCTCGACCTCAGGAAGAAGGAGCAACTTTCGCCCAAGTTTTTGGCAGTGAATCCACAGCACACCATACCCACTCTGGTGGACGGTGACCTGACCCTCTGGGAGAGGTGGGTTGTGTCTATGGGATAATTTGGGAGAGGTGGGTTCTGTTTGTGAGGTGAGGTGGGAGAGGTGGGTTGTGTTTGTGAGCTGCGGTTGGAGAAGTGGGTTTTGTCTGTGAAGTGAGGTGAGGTGGGAGAGGTGGGTTGTGTCTGTGAAGTGAGGTGAGGTGAAAGAGGTGGGTTGTGTCTGTGAGGTGCGGTGGGAGAAGTGGGTTGTGTCTGTGAGGTGCGGTGGGAGAAGTGGGTTGTGTCTGTGAGGTGCGGTGGGAGAAGTGTGAAGGAGGTAGCAAAAGTCAACCTTCTTACATCACGTTATGTCGATCAACACACATCACCATGTCAACTAACATTTAGGGGTCGTCAACAAATTAAAGAAATAAAGAATAGAAGAACAATTTGGTAGAACTATGTTAACTATAAAGGTATCATCACAAGTGTCTCTCTACTAAGTTACAGTATATTACTTTATTTTCCAATTTAATCGCCATTTCTTTCAGAGCACAATGTGGCATCAGTTTTTCAGTACCGATTTTGTAACCAGTCAAGTTAAACTTTTCTGCTTTCATCGATCTAAGGTAGGATGTCACTGCTTCTTTGAGTTTTTTTTTTTTTTTTTTTTATCATTTACGAACTGTTTTCCTCTACAAAATTCTTTTGGCTAAGGATAAATCGCTCGGTTCCAACTAAGGGCTGTCAAGAGAAAGTCAAAAATTTTCCGTTCAAGATTTTAACGGTCTTGCCGAGTCCATGCAGATTCATGAGGCAGGACGTTGCCATGAATCAATCAGTTCTTTGGTATCAACCGAACACCCTTTTTTTAGCCATTTCACTTCGTCTCAGTTTCACATAGGAGTAATATTGAATACCTTGGCAAAATTCCTATGAAGTGTTCAATGTGACCCGCCAAGTTTCTACCACATTTGGTTGAACTTGTGCGTAACGAATGGTGGCCTCTCGTGCAGGCTGGTTCTCCCTTGAACACATACTCGACTATTTCCGCAATGACGACACGTTCACATCATTATCACCTTCCATAAGCATTATTTGCCCGAAAAATTTTGATAGGCCGGCATTTTGTGCATTAATCCAACAAATCCAATTACGCATTTCACTTGAGGCGGTTTTTTTCACTGACCTGCGCAATCGTTCATTACTCTCTGGAAGTTTTTGGTGTGTCATGTCAAATAATATACATCATGTCAACTTATTTGAACATGTTTTCAGCCGCGCCATCGTGCAGTACATCGCCAACAGCTACGACAAGACAGGACTACTCTATCCCAAAGAACCCAAACTCAGGTCCAAGATCGACCGCCTTCTCTACTTTGACTTCGGCAGTCTCTACAAATCGTATGCAGATTTTGCGGTGCGCTCACTTCTTGTTTTGTATTTGTTTTTCACGTACAATGAGACAGCTGGGTTATTAAGTGGAAGAAGGGGGCCAGTATGTAGAGGTCGGGGGACCAATAAGAGACGCAAAGAGGCCAAAAGTGGAGTTAGATTCCGAAAAATGCGAAAGATGGCCAGTAAGTGAGGGAAAGGTGGCCAGTAAGTGGAGGCAGGAGGACAGTCGGTAGGGGATGGAGGCCAGTTGGTGGTATTGCTGTTAGTAGATGATATGACTGGTATTAGATGACATGACTGGTATTAGTTGGCATTGCTGGCACTAGGCGGTATATTCACTACTTTCATCAGTCTCAGGAGACGGCATTACACGCCATTACCTGGAGTCCAATTTACTTTCGTAACCAGACATATAATGAGAATCTGAAAGAAAGAGCGTAATCAATACCTCCCGCCCGTTTTGAAGATGGTGTAACAACATAGTGGGAAGTAGTATAAATTAGTTCAAACACGCAACGTATCTGGATCATGCACGCCGATATTGGAAATTAATAGTTCGTATCTAATGTAGACAATGAGACTTTTCCTAATTGGTAAAATGGTTTAAAAAAGTGGATAATAAAGAACAGGAATTAGCCACTCATTTCATCGTTTTCTTCAGATTTCCGAGTCGCTGACACTTATAATACGTTACGTTTCCTTGGTAGATATAAGAGACAACAGTATTAGCTTCAAAATAGATATTTTTAAAACAATTGATTTATTTCATATTGAATTAGAAAAAAGAAAACTGCATTACATTCTATACGTGAAACGTTCATTCAGGTTATTTATTGACTCTTTCACTTCACAGTACCCTGTTATGCTAGCCAATCAAAAGCCTGACCCCGAGAAGCTGGCCAAGGTTCACGATACGCTAGCGCTGCTCGAGACGTTCTTGGACGGCCACTTGTTTGCGGTGGGCAACCGCATCACCATCGCGGACTTCTGCCTGGTCGCCACCGTGTCCACTATGGACGCCGCTGGTATCGACCTCACCAAGTACCGCAACGTCGTCAACTGGTACGAGCGGTGCAAGGGGCAGATGCGCGCCTACCACGAGGTCAACGGACAGGTGATACCTGAGATTGCGAAGTTCGCAAAGCCTATGATGAGAATATAGGCAGAGGTAGCGCAGAAATTTTACTGTTTGTCTTCGCAGATTTTTACTTCGCAGTTGCATGAGCGACTCTTTTCTTGATGTGAAAGACAAAAACGTTATTTCCAGGCGTACATATAATAAAATTCGTTACAGATTTTCAGAAATTAGAGGATTGAACAGAGCACTTTAGTCACGTTAAACTCGAGGGCTTCGGCCTTAGGCTCCCAAATAGCTAACACGAAATATTTTTATAGAAATTGTAACATTTTAGTTTACACACACAGGCAACTTATATATAATGGCAGCGACTTATCAGTCGATCATATAGAAAGAACTCTGGGCTTCAAGTTGAACGACACATTTCCGTCCGTATGCGCTAGACAACATCGAAGACCAGAGAAGATTATCTTTCAATTTTTATTTTATGGGATTTATTTGCAGTAGTTTTCTGAAAAACATTTCAGTTTTTCGTAAAACTCGAAGAAATTTACAATCTTCTGAATGAGGGCTACTGCAGTGGGAAATATTCATAGCAGAACACCTTTATTTGAGTACGCGTGCGTAGATTACCGTGTAGGTGCGTAGATTGCTGTTGAGATTCGTAGATCTCAACAGAATTATGCAAGTCATTATACTGGTTTGTAAAAATATTACTCTGATGCAATTTGAGCTTTTAAAACAATTCATAGGGAGATTCTCCCACCAGTTCATGTAAATTGTGAACGTCATAATCTTTTACCTGCAGAATTTTACATAGATAAAACCCTACTCAGTTAAAACTTCACATAAGGAGGACTGTACGCAGGTAGATAATTACTCAGAATACAACACAAGCAGATCACTGCAGAGGGAAAGCCTCACATAGGTATAACAAAACGGACGTGTAATCCAACACATGTGTTTTCCATCGCACGATATAATCTTATGCTGATGATACCTCATACAGAGGTCCCACACAATTGATATCAGCAGGAAAAAAGAAAACAAGTCCACAGACTGAAGCATTCACGATCGACAAGTTAGCATCACTTCTGAGTACTCCTGTGAACGTACAGTAACCGTAAACGCATCTGCAAAAAATTTAAATATTTCTAAACGTATTCACTATTGATTTTCCTGAAGAAACTTGAAAATGATGAGAAAGTGTTCATTTACCTCAGTGGAGCAAAGTAAATATTCTCGTTTAGTTACAATTGTGTTTTAAATTATTCCCCAATAATATTAATTACTTTACAGAGTTTTGATAAAATATTACAGCACATGAGGGCTATGAACAATGCGTGGTTAACCTCTGGAGTGTTGGAATTCATAAAAAATGTCAAATGGAATTCAAATTTGTTTTTCAAGAATTTATCTTTCATGGATTATGGTTTCGTCATCTTATCCGTAAGGATGTAATCAATTCTGGCGGTAATTTAGTAAGATTAGTACAACTGGAGCTGAATAGAACAAGTGATAAATAGATCAGGTCATCGATTGGGTAATAAATAGAACAAATCATAGTTTGAGTGTCAAATAGATCAGGTCATGAATGAATATTTTTGAACGATAAGTGGAATGATCAGGTCAGTTATTTGCTTTAATCGCAATTTTGATTAGAAATTTAAAAACGAAGAAAATTCCAAGGAACTTAATCATATTTAATTGGAAAACGTTTCGGAGTCCAGCTCCATCATCAGTTCAAAAATACAAGTCATTATGTCTGCAATAAAAGAGGAAACAATTTGTTGTAGGCAGCCATTAAAAGAGATCACGAAAACAAAAAGAAAAACAGGTCACAAAAAGAATGAAATCGGCACAATTGCTATCTATAGTTACTATTTGGAATGGATATGAACTATCGGTGTTGTTAAGGGCAGGTTTTCGTTTAAAAATATGTAACGACTCTAAAATCCTAAGGTCATACGAAGTTGGAGCAGAATCTAAGATTTTGAAGTCTTTGGAGGATATCGGTACGTTGCATTTTTCTGCGTGATTGCGTATTGCGGAGTGAGAGGGGTGAGTTAATTGGTTCCCAGTACGGAAGCTTCTACCGCGATTCCGGTGGAGATGCGGGCCTCTCTGATTTATTCTTACAGTTGTGTGCAGTGCACATCATCGTACGTCGGCATGACGTCACGCAATTTTTATATCAGAGTGGCCGAACATCGCCGTAGAAGCTTCCGTACTGGGAACCAATTAGCTCAACCCTCTCACTCCGCAATACGTGATCACGCAGAAAAAAAGGCAACGTACCGATATCTTCCACAGACTTCAAAATTTTAGATTCAGCTTCAACTTCGCATGACCTTAGTATGTTAGAGTCGTTACATATTTTTAAACGAAAACCGGTCCTCAACAATACAGATAGCTCATGTCCTTTGCAAATAGTGACTAGGTAGTCATTTTGTCGATTTTATTTTGTGACATGTTTTTATTTTTGTTTTCGTGATCTCTTTTAATGACTGTCTACAACCTTTTGTTTCTACTTTTATTACAGACATGATGATTTGTATTTCTGAACTGATGATGGAGCTGTACTCCGAAATGTTTTGAAATTAAATATGATTAAGTTCCTTGGAATTTTCCTCGTTTTCAAATATCTGAACTATAAATGAGTTGCATTTTCCCCAATATCTGCGCGTTAGAGGTCAGTATAACATTTGAAGAATCCTTTGCTACGGAAGTGCCACAAGATTGAAAGCTCACGCATAAAGGTGCCGCAATTAAAAAGGGCAACCAATATTTCGTTTCGTGTCCCTGAATCGGATGGGGCGCGACCGATGCTAATGCATGGCAGTTCTGAGAGCAATGTATTGTTATCAACACATTTCAAGAATTTGTGATAGGCAAGAAGCATTGAGAATACATCTCATTCATCGAAATTGGAGCAAAATATTGCCGATAACTTTGAATGGCCTGCATTATATAATTAGATCGAAACCATCTGCGATTTGAATTTAATAATTTATTTGTGGACATCAGCGATACAATAAATCAGTTAAAAACAAGTTGGGTAAAAAGACGGGAAGAAAGTTCTGACAAATTATTGAGGTTCGTAGCGTTTTCTAAGAATCTGAAATAGAAAATGTGAGGCCGTTTGGTGCCAGTCTGCAGAGTGCGAAGTCCCTTAACTAAGTTAGCTTCGGGAAAGTCCCGCTGTGCTAAAACCACAATGATGAACTACTGTTGTTTTGGTAAGAATAAGAATGCGCATCGGTTTTATGTGCGTAAGATTAATTAATTATTTGTAATACGTAGGTGAAAAGTCGCAACTAAATCCTTGTATTGTATTATTACTGTTATTTATTAGATGAAGTTATCATCATTACCCAACATTTATGTTTACATTGATAATTTCAATGAAGTAATTACTCTCCAATCCTTAAATTAGAGATTGCTTACCATAACAGCGGTAATAATTTCTTCCTGCACAAGAGGTCACATTTTCTTCTCGATCAGTTATTTCATTGAGTGCAATTAATAATCAGTGGAAGCAGCAAAATTAAGGATCTCTTCCAGATGAGCCCCGCCGCTAATGCAACACATAAGTTCACCTTCTTGTATCTTTCGAAATAATGCACCTATCAACTTCACATTACTTCCAAACGAAAGATTAAAACAGTGTTTCGTTTGAAAGTAATTTGAAGTCGATAAGTGCATTATATCAAAAGTTACAAGTAGGTGAACTTATGAGTTGCATTAGAGGCGGGGCTTATCTGAAGAAGATCCAAAATTAATATATCAAAATACTCTTCTTTTCCAAGAATTTAATTTAGTCCAGTTATTTCGAATTATGCGCTCCAATCTCTTTATAATACCTCGATATTATCTAATCAACCAGAAAAACTTATCCGTTATTAATAATAAGTTTTTTACAACATCATAAAATTAGTTGCTTGCGAACTGATTTTATTCTTATTAATTACGTATTAGTTAATGATATGATAATTATTTTTTTAGAATGGCCACATGCTATCATATTCCTTTTGTGTTCTAACTGGAAGCTAATTTGTCTCGTGCGATCAAGTGCTCTCCCGTTAGTTAAATACCCACCGCAGGCTCATTTATTTCATACATTTAGCTGTGTTCCTAATAATTACCTATGTACTAGCTGCATGGCAAACCCATCAATAATTATCAGCATAATACCATCTACGTAAGTTTTTTTCAGGTTGTGGTATATATACTTATACTGAAATCATAGGATAGAATAAACTCATATTAACTTATCACAAAAAAGATTGAAAGGTGCATGAATACCAAGTTTGTTCAAATGCAGTTCACATGAGTGCAATTTTGCATGCCCAACAGAAAGAAAGCATCGTCAATTACAATGCAGGATATACACGCAAGCGAGTTCATTCTATGAATAAAAGTTATAGTATTATTCTACCTGAAGAAGGGTACATGTCGCTTTTACGTTGATAATCACCCTGTACAATCACCTCGCGTATTCTATGTTGAAAATCACCATACAGAGTCACCTCATATATTCCATGTTGACTATCACTCTGCATAGTCACCCATACAGTTAACTGCCATGTTCATAAATACTTAAAATAGCTATCTCATTAATTTCAGAATTCCGTAAAATTAACACTCCTTAGTCGGACTATCATTAAGAATTTAAAGACGAAGAATACAGCAAGGATAGGTATCATTTTTAATAGAATTTAGCGAAACTAAATTATAAAAATCTTTAATTAGTCAATTTTAAAAGTTTCGGAGACCAGCTCCATCTTCAGTAAGTCTGAAAACATAAAAACCAAAATTGGTTAGTTCATGACAACAGTAAGAAAAAGTGACAAAGTGATCAGTACGAGAAAAAAAAAATTATACAAAAATTTCTAAAGGATATGAACTATTGGCACTATTTAAAGGTGGCTTCTCTTTTGCAATGTGAAGGGATTCTAAAATGCGCAAATCTAACTCGTTAGGAGCAGAACATAAAATAGAAAAATTGTCCTCGGAAATACGGCTGCAACACTGTTCGGTATGAAGGCGGATTGATGAATGAGGAGGTTGAGCTAAAGGTCTCCCGGTACGAAAGCTAACTCCGCGGTGCTGGGCAATCCTAACGTAAAAAGGCAGCGTCGTCATGCCGACGTAGCCAGACGTACACTGTACGCAACTAAATTTATATACCAGGGATGCCCGCATCCGCTTAGGAATCCTATCTTTGTACCGAAAGAAAGAACCAACTCGCAGCAGATTTACCGTAATTACATTAAATTTTACCGCAGGAAAGTGGTGTTTAAAAAGGTTTTCAATATCCCGGGACATCTTGCTCGTAAAATCACCAAAATATGGAAATACGCAGTAGAGCTGTTGCACCGAATCGGCGACATCATTAATACCGGAATATTTCTTGGCTAATAATTTTTTAATATGAGCATGAACAATAGAGGAAGGGAATCCGTTTTTACAAAAAAATGAGACCAAAAAATTAAATTCAGCATGAAGATCCACAAAACTAGAACAAATGTTATAGGCACGATTTAACAAGGTTTTAATCGCATTAATTTTGAATCTATAGTTACAGTTGCTGTAGAAACTTATGCCCAACCCAGTAAAAGTAGCCTTACGAAAAACTGAAGTAGTGAAAGCTTTACCTACTCGAGTAATTTTTGAGTCCAAAAAAGATAACGAGCCACAATTTTCAATTTCAATTGTAAATTTTATTGATGAATGTTTCTCATTTAAATAGTCCCTAAATATTTGAGCATGACTTGGATCACGAAACAACAAAAACGTGTCATCAATGTAACGGCGATAAAATTCTGGTTTAAATTCTACAGGACAATCGGCCAGCCATTTTTGTTCCCAGTGACACATGAAAATATTTGCAAATGTGGGTCCCAACGGAAGACCCATGCCCAGGCCTTCGATTTGCTTATACATATTACCAGCAAACACAAATATGGAGTTCATAACAGACAGTTCGAGAAGCGTCTTAAAATAAGATTATTACTGAGCCATGGGAAAAAACCAATCTTCAAATTGAGGATAAAATTAATAATTTTTTACGCAAGCTTAAAAATCTGAAGGTTCTGTCTGCTGAACTGTACTCGAAGTTGTATGTGTCAGGTTCACGTCCGGGAGTCCTGTATGGTTTGCAGAAAATCCATAAATTAGACTTTCCATCTAAATTTCAATTTCGTCCTATTTTTGCTGCAGGGAATACGCCTAGTTTTAACTTAGCACGATTTCTAGTACCTGTGTTAAACCCTTTGACTGTAAATGAATATACTCTTGGTAACTCTACTCAATTTGATATCGAGATCACATCGTGTCAAAATGCTGATAAAGTGACTATGGCTTCATTTGATATTGAAAGTTTATTCACAAATATTCCACTTGCAGAAACCATCGAAATAATTATAAATTCCCTGTTTGCTTTGCCTACTAATACAGTTTTAGGCCTAGGCAAATCTTATTTTAAGACGCTTCTCGAACTGTCTGTTATGAACTCCATATTTGTGTTTGCTGGTAATATGTATAAGCAAATCGAAGGCCTGGGCATGGGTCTTCCGTTGGGACCCACATTTGCAAATATTTTCATGTGTCACTGGGAACAAAAATGGCTGGCCGATTGTCCTGTAGAATTTAAACCAGAATTTTATCGCCGTTACATTGATGACACGTTTTTGTTGTTTCGTGATCCAAGTCATGCTCAAATGTTTAGGGACTATTTAAATGAGAAACATTCATCTATAAAATTTACAATTTAAATTGAAAATTGTGGCTCGTTATCTTTTTTGGACTCAAAAATTACTCGAGTAGGTAAAGCTTTCACTACTTCAGTTTTTCGTAAGGCTACTTTTCCTGGGTTGGGCATAAGTTTCTACAGCAACTGTAACTATAGATTCAAAATTAATGCGATTAAAACCTTGTTAAATCGTGCCTATAACATTTGTTCTAGTTTTGTGGATCTTCATGCTGATTTAATTTTTTGGTCTCAATTTTTTGTAAAAACGGATTCCCTTCCTCAATTGTTCATGCTCATATTAAAAAATTTTTAGCCAAGAAATATTCCGGTATTAATGATGTCGCCGATTCGGTGCAACAGCTCTACTGCGTATTTCCATATTTTGGTGATTTTACGAGCAAGATGTCCCGGGATATTGAAAACCTTTTTAAACACCACTTTCCTGCGGTAAAATTAAATATAATTACGGTAAATCTGCTGCGAGTTGGTTCTTTCTTTCGGTACAAAGATAGGATTCCTAAGCGGATGCGGGCATCCCTGGTATATAAATTTAGTTGTGTACAGTGTACGTCTGGCTACGTCGGCATGACGACGCTGCCTTTTTACGTTAGGATTGCCCAGCACCGCGGAGTTAGCTTTCGTACCGGGAGACCTTTAGCTCAACCTCCTCATTCATCAATCCGCCTTCATACCGAACAGTGTAGCAGCCGTATTTCCGAGGACAATTTTTCTATTTTATGTTCTGCTCCTAACGAGTTAGATTTGCGCATTTTAGAATCCCTTCACATTGCAAAAGAGAAGCCACCTTTAAATAGTGCCAATAGTTCATATCCTTTAGAAATTTTTGTATGATTTTTTTTTCTCGTACTGATCACTTTGTCACTTTTTCTTACTGTTGTCATGAACTAACCAATTTTGGTTTTTATGTTTTCAGACTTACTGAAGATGGAGCTGGTCTCCGAAACGTTTAAAATTGACTAATTAAAGATTTTTATAATTTAGTTTCGCTAAATTCAATTAAAAATGATACCTATCCGTGCTGTATTCTTCGTCTTTAAATTCTTAATTAATTTCAGATTTATAATCACCTTATAAAGTTATCAATTTACGATCATAGTTATTATCAACCTAGGCAGTCATCGCTTAGATATACAACATTGGAACATTATTCTAACTGTATGATTATAACTAGAGCTCGGATTTCTTGCATTTATTCTATAAATGCTATAACGACTATCAGTGCAAATAAAAAATTGCATTTATTGCCAAAATGCTATTTTATTATGAACACTATTTTGACCGGGTCCAAAGGCAAAAAGTAGCCATTATGCAATAATTGACTATAAGACATGCACAAAGTAGTAGTGGACGAAGAAGAGGATAATTTATAAGTTAGGGCAACATCTAGCCTTTAGTTTGTGATGCCTAATTGGGCGAAGGACTCTTGATTACCGATTTCTCAGAGAGATTTCATGATTAAATTTAATATTAGAAATAAGCGAGGATAAACGGTCTCGAAAATTAGTGACTTTAATAGAAACAAAGACAACACTAATACTTTTTATACGACCACAAAATCAATGCCTAACGTGAAGACAGATTGGCTAATTACGACAAAGTACACAAGCTATTATGTAATCTGTGGAAAGGGTGCACAGTTATTTGATTTAATTGGTTCACAGACTTACCCTGAATTATACTGAGGTATGATACTGGGTTACACTGAGCTGAACTGAACTACAATAATTTATACTGAATGATAAGGAGCTATACTGAGCTGTGCTAGATCGACAAAGGTATTTGGTGCTCGTAAGACCTGCAACCAAACAGAACAGAAATTGAAACCAGTGACACAAGACTATGACATTCAATTTAGTTCAATGTACGGGCGAGTTAACTAAATACAGTATTTTAGAATGAATTTGAACCCACCAATGACGTACGGGGCAGGAGGGCAGCGCAATGCTACAAGCAGGCAAGCAGGTCACCTACGAAAAAAATTAAGAAAAAGAATCTTATCTAAGAAGTTCGAATCCATCTACTCACATTATAACAATGAAAATTTTTGAGGTGTTAAATATGGCCTCTATTTACGCTAATCCTTTGCAGTTTGTGTCTGATGGGCTTTCTCTTTCGTTATCTTGGCATTTGCATTCGCAAATCCAGCTTGTGAAAAATAGTATCCGTTTTTAATAACTGCACATGAACGAGAACTGCTGAAATGTAGCCAAAACTTACAAAGTTTTACGTGCTTTCTTGCTCGAAATAAGAACTATTTTGCTTCTAATGAAAACTATTTCGCTGCAATATCTTCAATATAAACTTTTTTAATACTATTTTGACAATATTTTTTGCGTTATTTTGACTACTTTTTTAGGACTAGAAATCTGAGCTCTAATTATAACCATCTAATGCTGTGGATATGACAAAACAAATGGTTAGATAACAAATGGTTAGAAAATAAATGGTTAGAATGGTAAGAACAAATGGTTCATAGAACGTATTTAATATGTTAACATGCGTAAAACTTGCCTCAAATAAGTACTCTTTAATTGTTGATGAAAAAACCATATCGCGTACTCAAATGCAAATCAACACAAGCCAAGCACATTCCAAATGTATGTCAACCAAATCTCAAACACAAACCAAAGAATGTTTAAAGGAAAATGGATGTTTTATCCCAATCAAGCCTGATGCATGTCATCTTGTACATAAGTTTTTCAAATGTCTTATCACTAACACCAGGACACAGTGACGGTTATACCCCCGGTCAAGCCAGTGCCAATTTCCGATGACTGGGTGGAGTGGGGAACTCGGGATGAGTTCTCCCTTATTCCAACGGGGATAATTACCGGCCGGCTCGCCAGGATTCGAACTAACGACCCTTCTCGTGAGAGGAACGTTCTCTTGGCTACTAGACCACGGAGACCATACACGCCCAATGCAAATAAAATACAAATAGAACATATCCTAAACACACCTCAAACGCATATTATACACAAGTCAAACAAATGTCAAACACAAGTCAAGCAGAAATCGAGCTAATTATACGCAGATCGAATATGCACGAGTCTTGTACCAGTCAAATATAAGGAGAACACCATTCGAATGTAATTTAAAGAAAGTTCAAACACAAGTGACGGAGCCTCCGAATTAATGAGCGGTTAAAGAGTTCCGCTAATCACTCATTAAGCTTCTTAACGAGGAAGTGCAGGTTGCGCTCCGCCCTCCTGCTCAAGACCTTCTCCAGCCCTTGTGACCGCAGTGCCTCCATCCGCATCCGCAGTTCCGCCGGCCGCGTCTGCGCCACCGCGCAGGTCAGGTACTCGGAATACGCCGCTCTGTGACAAGGGGAGAGGTGTTATTCACTTCTCGTGATGTGGGGTGTGAAAGTGGGCACTGGCATTCAAATGTTATTATCAGAAGTATGAAGCATGTTTACAGACTCGTGATGTCTGCTGTCAAGTTGGGCAGAGGAAGTCGTGCAGATTATTCTCTAGAGATAGATATTTTTACAGTTTGGCACAGTAATTTTGTTCATTGATTTAGCAGGCATGCCACATGAGTGATTTCAGAGACTGATTGAGATATTTTGAAGAAAACAAGGTGCGGTAACATGCGCACACCTTGAATCAATAAATGTAACCTCTATGGTCTTTATCTCCATTTTTCTCTGATCATCTTGTTTGTTGCATGTTAGATGATCACCGTTCACTTAGTACTCCCAATTATAAAATTTGAAATATTCAACACCTTGCTTTCCGTAAGAGTGACAGGAGCAAGTGACCACCTTTCTTTTGATACGTTTCTGATGGAGAGTAACATTTAACCTTCTCACATGCTGTATGGTCGTTACGATGTGATACAGATGTCGGTTTCCCCAATATTATTAGGTACATCACGTTTGCGTAGCAACTTTAAAAGGAATGATAAAGCAAAGAAGTATTTTAAAAACATAAAATAGAGCGAAATAGAGGTCAAAACTAGCTGAACATGAATCCAGTGTTTTAAATTGATCACTATTAATGACTTGATCACATGAGGCATTAATAGTGATCAATTTAAAATACTGGATTCATGTTCAGCTAGTTTTGACCTCCGAATATTAGAGTCATTGTACATACATAAATTAAAACCTCCGTTAAATGACATGCAGAGCTCATATCAACTAAAAATTGTAAACCGCTAACTTTTGTCCGTGTTTCTGAATAGCGTCAGCGTAGTAAGTGTTAGAAACCTTGCTCAGCGCGCCTTCCTATTTCATTGCTGTCCATTTTGAAATTCTACTTTTGCCTGTCAATATATAAATTTTATTTGTGAACTATGGTTAAGTTGTGTCTTTGTATTTGCAGATTTCGTTGAGAATGAGCCTAGTGCTCGAAACGTTCGAACTAAATGTTTTTAAAATACTTCTTTGCTTTATCATTCCTTTCCCCAATATTTCTTCGAAATTTTGAAACCAAGAACTGAAGAAAAGGAACTAAATCATTTTTAAAAATAACTTAAAGAAGAACAAATAAGGATGCTCGGAAAACTATAAGCCCCAGTATGCACAAAAAGTACATTCAACACTATTCCATTTTAAAGGGCATGAAAATTGAATCACATAAGAGGGAGAATGGATATTCTCGCAGTTGTGAACCCTTATTCGGAAGTTTTTTATAGTCATCTGAATCGTGTTTCGTGGGACACTGACTTCGTTAGTTAATGCTGGATGAAGATCTTCGATGCTTCACCTGAGAACATGTCTAAAAATAACTCTGTTATTTATTGCGCACGATTCCGATCGAACATTACGAAGTATGCAATGTGGTTTCATTTTATTGGGACTGTACATCATCAGGTTCATGATCAATAAATCAGGATGATAATTCGGCGACCCTTGATGAGATAAACTCCCAAAGATTCCTCAGTAAAGTTCCTGGATCAATCACAGTAACGTCCTCTTCACTGAAAAAATAACCATTCCAGATATTCCCCCTGGGCACCGGAATTTTTCTCGGCCCTCCAGAAAGCAACATTTGCAAATTAAAGTTCGATTGACGTTCACATGGTGTAGTTCAATGCAAGTTCATAAATGAGTTTCGAGCAAGTTCACGAGTGGTTAACAGCATTAATGACTAGTATAAAAAGTTCACTGAAACTGAAAGGGTTGTAGACCGTAAAAGAAGCTGTAGGTCCAGTAAGCGAGTGATGATATACGCGTCGATCCTGCGTGGGACATCCCACCTATAAATCGAAAGCGGTTCGTCGTGCTTCGGTTGCACTGCATGATGCCTCGGACAAAGCGTTACACAAATGCCTACGCCTGCGTGCATACAAAATTCAAAGTGTTCAAGAATTTAAATCAAATGACAACGGAGATGGAGATACCTGGCATGGAATAGAACTTTACAAAGACATACAACGAGCAAAGAAATGGAATCAATCTTGAAATTTATAAGCAGTGTAAAATTCCCAAGGTATTGTAATTAAATTGAAAACACTCATACCTCTAACATACATGGTTTGTTTTTAGTAATGGTGTGAAATTTGGAAATACTTAATGAACATTTCAACCTGTGCTTTACAGCGGTCTAAAGTTTTTCTTGCACCATAGTTGGTTTCTCCATTGCTAATCTTTAACATACTAGCTGCTTCCTCTTTACCAGGCCCTGTGTACCTAGCGTGACCTCAAGTGGTCTAACATCCTGCAAATATAACCTCAACTACTTCTCACCAACGAAAATTACTATTTTCTAAGCAAACTTCTTACTGTAATATGGTCGTGTGGTGTGAATATTATTGCGACATGCGTCTACAGTGTGGCAAAAGTGGCACAATGTGTCACAATGTGGCGTACCTGCACTGCTGGCACGCCGCCTCCTGCCTCCGCTTCTGCGCCCACTCCGTTAGGCGCTGCCTCTCCGCCTCCTGCTGCTCCGCCTCCTCTCTCGCCTCCGCCTCACGCGCCTCGCGCTGCCTCGGGAGGCATGGAATTTAGGATATTGTTTGGTAGTATATATTGATTAGAAATTGAGTATTTAATTGAAAAAGTAGACAGGACGCAGAAATATGTATATTGATTGCAGAAACGTACGTACACTTCAGAGGTCATTCAGTTTGGTATGAGTAGATATTACTGAGAAAATGATCTTAATTTTTATGAAGGTACCTATTTTACAAGTAGGTATGTATTCTGAATGTCAATCTCTATCAGAAAAATTGGACCCAAGTAAAGATTCAGGAAATGGGCTTGTTATTTCACACTCATGAATATTTATGCATGCATACTCTATACATGTTAAACATTGTGGCCCCGACTCGATTTTCTCTAATCTACATACAGGGTGTCTCAAAAAAATGTACTCACACTTCGAATGATAAGGAAAATTTGTTATGAACATGAAGTGAAATGGAATTGTTTCAAATACAGAAGGCAAATGTAATTGAAGAATCATATTCTCAAATATTCAAATTGATGACCATTTTTGTTCAGACAACGTTGATAACGCGCACCAAGGGATTCGTAAACATCATGAAACAGGTCATTAGAAATATCGCGACATTGTCTTCCAATTTCCAATTTCAATGCATCAATTATTCTTGGTTTGGTGCAATAAACTTTGTCTCTGAGATATCCCCACGAAAAGAAGTCCATGGGCGTGAGGTCTGAGAAACGTAGGTCCCACGATGGTTGTGGGGAGGTGTTCCATCTTGCTGAAAGTAAATCTCGTCGTCATCACCAAACATCTCTGAAGTTTATAGACCGTCAAACTCCTGAAGCGGCTTGAGGTACCTTAAACCAGTGACAGTTCCGTTAAAAACAAATGGTCCTATCATACCTACTGCAGATGTCCCACACCACACTGTTACTCCTTGACATGGCGGCCAAGCGTTATATGAGGATTTACAGGGCCTCAGTACGTGTAATTATGACTATGAACGGAACCATTTAATTTAAGGGATGTCTCATCACTCCTCACAATCTTGTGTGGATACCCTGCATCTTCTGCACATTTTCTCTGGTGCCATTCACAGAATTGAACTCTCCTGTCAAGTTCGTCTTCGTTGAGGGCATGGATTAGTGTTGGAATGTAGTATTTCCAAGATGCGAATAGACATTATCTTTTGTGATGTGGGTTTCCCGAGCAGTTTGTCGGAGAAATTTCTGTTGTGGTTGAAGGAATGTTTCCTGCGCCTGCTCTTCTTTTCCAGGGCTCTTGGATGTCCGTTGTTGTCCAGAACGTTTCTTGTTGACGTTCTGAATGGTTCTATCTGCTTTAAATTTGTCTCAGATGCGAGCAATGGTACGGCGCGCTGTGGCGGTTTTGCAAATTCAGTTCTGAATCGTCTTTGCACTTCAATTGCGTTTTCGGTCTTTCAAAATCATTTCAGAATAAACTTTCTCTCTTCCAAGCTAAGTTAAATTCCTGCCATGCTATGATGAGTTGAATACACCTGAAGTTCAAAAAAAGGCTGCACGTTAGCGGCAGTTAAAGTGTGAGTACATTTTTTGAGGCACCCTGTATGTACATGCAAATCTACATACAAACTTGAGAACTTCACCTAAAATGAATTTTTTGGCTCTATTAACCCACGGCGTAAGTATATTAAGGATTTATTTTCTAATGAATTTGGCCAGAGTCGTGAATAATTTGTAAAATCTCGAACCTACAGGTCTTATAGATAATGAAGAAAATTTGTAAGATTAATATTTTTTCTGGTATATTGATACGATAATGATCCAATTTTCATTTGAACATTGCAGTAATTTCCTTACTTAAACCTTTCAGATTCAGTAGAAATGAAAGATTCACTGCGTTCATCAGTGAATGTAGTAATGTTTGCTACAAACCTCTTGTTGTTGCCGCAGAATATTCACTTGACGACGATGTTCTTCCTCCCTCAATCGTTCTTCTTCTTGTTTGTCTTGGTCTCTGAAAAACACAATTTTCAGGTTCGTCGGGAAATAATGGTATTCAGGAGGGGAATTTTACCTACAGCACTCCGTTGGTGTTGATCGGTGTAACTAAATCCTTATTCCAATCTCTGCTTCAACTATCTGTCTAAAATTCGTTCTTTACGTTCTACAATAAATATTGTCAGTAAATTGAGGGTTTGGGAATGGGTCTTTCATTAGGACCTACGACTACAAATATTTTTATGTGCTTTCATAAATAACGGTGGTTAGATTCTTGTCCATCAGATTATAAACATGGGCTTTATAAACGATATACTGATGATACCTTTTGACGTTCAGGAATAGCTCGCATTGCAATTTATTTTTAGAATTTTTTAATTCACGACACCCCAGTATCAAATTCACTTTGGAGACTGGAAAGAAAAATTTATCTTTAATTTTTAGACGCTACTATATCACGATGTGATGGTAGGTTTCAAAGTTCTGTTTTCCGTAAGCAAACATTTATTGGGTTAGGGATTAGTTTTTTCAGTTATTGTACATTCTCCTTCAAATTGGATCCATCATCGCTAGTAGATTCTTCTGCTAAAAACTTGTCGAACAAAAGTTGTTTCCAAATGTAACTTTCCTACCGATCCTAGAAAAGAATTTTTTTCTCGTTTCTATTCTTCGGTGAGCACTCAGAGAAACTCGAAAAGGTGCTTGCCGTTCTTTTTTGTAACATATCCAGCGGATTGATTTTAAAATAGTGTTGATTAATATGTATCAAATAGGATCATTTTCCAATTATAAAGATAAGAATTCGAAAGACATGCTCTCCTCTGTCATTTTCGAATATAGTTGCGCACAGTGGGCGTCTGAATACGTGGGCTTGACTACTCCAGCTCTCGGTATTCGTGTTGCAGAGCATGCCGACAGGAATTTTAGAACCAACCAGTTACTTTCCACACCTTCCCATTCTTCAGTCCAATCTTTTGCAGAAAAGCGAGAAATTCATGTTCGATTAGGCGATTTTAAAGTAATATTTTCTGCATCCAATCAAATAAACCTCACTATTTTAGAATATCTTAGCATTTTAATAGAAAAACCGATTTTAAATGAAATGAAATTAACTTTCACTATGTAACTAATGTAATATTGATTCCGAAAATTTTTATTTCTTATCAGTGAGTTGTTTTTAACGTGTCTTTGCTTCTCTTGTGATACAATTGGTTATTTTCTGTATGTTAGACTAGTTTTTTCTCATTCATTTTCAGGTTGATAACTAAAAACGTGTTTCTTTGCACTTCTATTTATTATTCGGATTTGCAAAAAGTAACCCATTTACATCCATCCATATTTTTTTAGGTTTCCCACCCAACAACTCAAATGTTAATGAGATTTTATCGGAGTTTTACTGAACATAATTGGATTATATCGATTATTTTACTATATTTCGTGAAGTTGCTTCAGTTTTTGGATTACCTGACAGAACCTAGCTCTAGAAGTGCGTAGAATCTGAGTTCAATGCAACGCATTAGGAGAATATCTGAAACACTGGAACATCAATACTTCCTGAACGTCGAATGCATACTCCAGTTGTTGCCAGATGCTTTCAAGGCGTATCGCATGTAAAGCTTTCAACTAAATAGCTAATTTGAAGCCTTCATTCGCGTATTTTTACTTTACAAAGAACCAATTTGAATGCCAAACATAAACAGACAATTGAAAAGTAGCATATCCCTCAAGGCTCAAGCTTTAATAATGAGCTTATTTTATAGCCATCTTACATGTTTTGTCACGAATGTCAGACCGGTCTTCCTAAACAGGCATCAGCAGAAGTGTCCCACTCATAGGCTGTAAACAATTTAAACAATTTAAACAACCTATTTACCACAGGTGATACAGAGGTAGAATGTTTCTTAAGTCTAGTACAATGGTCAAATTTGAGTATAGCTACCTATGGGCCCAAACAAGTTCAGCGACTTCTAGGGCATCCTACCATCACATCACTTTATTCTAAGGTGTACAATACTGTTTAACCTAATTCACTTAACCTAGTTTCGCATTAGACTGATCAATGAGATAAATAACTCGATATTTGATGCTGCATTTTACAATATAGGTCAAATCGGCCATATTTAACAGTATATTCGATAAACGGTTTAAGAGCAGACTGAAGATCGGCGATGTTACCAATGGCAAATTACATTATTAGGGCCAGACATTAAAGAAGGATCGCTCTGCCAGGAGTATTATTTTCATTTTCTTTCAGTTCATTTGGTTGATACGTTTCATTTATTTCTTTCAGTTCGATTCAGTTTTGCCTTAGTTACAATTCCTCAACGTTTTGACCCTTATGTCCCTTTCAACAGTTTATCAGGTTCATTTTGCTAATTTCCATATTGTGTAAATAGGCGTTAAGTTTCTGTCCTCAGTATTTTTTTTTTTAAATTTAGGTGCCCGCATTTTTTCACATGTTTCACATTCAGGCAACCCGTCAGCGAGAAGTAGGTTGTAGCCTCAAGAAAATCTCGACCTCATTAAAGCCTTTCTTTGGAACAACCTTAAGTCATTACTACGGTTAACTCAAAATAAACATGTATTGGCTTAAACTCTGAGGCTAACTTGATAAGTGGATGCTGCTACTGCGTGGACTACTTAACTTTAACTATATTCTACGCTGAGTCGCTGCATTGCTAATCCTTTTGAAACTCTTGAGCGATTTAGGACTACTCGTAAAACCATAACATTGACTTTATATCTCATAAACCTATAATTTTCTTCATCAGATTCACAGCTAAAAGCCCTTTTAAGTTCATTTGTTTAAAAAATAAATAAGGTGAGTCAGATGAACACGATTTAGGAGTATATTATGTAATCGTAATAACTCGATTTCTTACTACGGATATATCTATATATACATTATTAACGTTTCCAGTATAAATGCTCTCGCGTTGAGAGGATTTTCAATACTTGAAGGCTTCATTTCATTGTCTTGGCTGATCGCTTTAAGCCAGTGTTGACATTCGTAAACGAAGTAGTCATTTCAGTGAGTGGTGTGTGATGAGATAGAATGTCAGTGATGAAATTTTGATTGTTTTGAATTTCTTGATATTTTTGTAACGCTGCAGAGCTATATTCTGTTCACCGGGTTCAAGAGTACCTAATCGTAAATGACGGAAATTGCCTTTGTCCGAAGCCTCGATGTTTCTGAAATTTTTCTTCTTCTGGCTTCAATTAAAGTTTATTTTGACTTCTCGAAATCTTTAATTGAAGCGATCTTAAGCCGTGTGGAGATAGAGTTTTCAAGTAAAGAGATATTCTAATGCAAGAAAATTCATTAAAATTCAGTGATTTAATAAAATTTCTTGAAAGCAAGAAAAATGATGGAAACTAGCTATAAGGAAGGGAACTCAAAATACTGCTGATTTTCAAAATTAAATCAAGCCACGTCGTTGATATCTTATTTGGTTAATATGCCAAATATCAAATCAAGGTCATGTTTTTAGACGTTTTCCACAAGTTCAGTGGCTCACTTTCACCCTACATGATACCGAGGAAATAGTGGCAGGTAATTCAACAATACTATAGAAAATAACCACAAGTTTCGTTACCAAGAGGTTCCAGCACATTCATTGCACATTTTCATGATTGCCAAGCGAAGTCTCAATTTATCAAGCAGATAAATTTCAAACTTATTTCGTCTACGCAGCGTGCAGAGCGGACGAGGAGCTGATATAGCTCAAAGGTTTGCAAAATTTGCAGATATTTCAAAAGGGAATATTATTCAATCATCTTGTAAAATGCTAACAACAGTTGGTACTTAGCAATGAGTTAGACTACACATTCCAAACTCAACAAGTTCATGTTGTTATGCTTTTTCGGTTTGTTTGCAACCCTACAGAGTCAAGTTGTGATGTACATTTTCCATAAATTCTGAAGTTCTCCATGGAATTACGGCTTATTTTCTGTAGTTGGCTTTGCTTAATCAATATTATCATTCAATTATGAAATCGACGAGCAATTTTCCTGCATTTCCTTATTGATATTATTTTTTTGAGACAATTAATTCAAATCATACCTAAGTGTATAAAAAATCCAAAACTCACCAAAAAACTGTTTTTTTCGATACTTTCATTGTTTTCTCATTGCCATCTCTGTCATTCAATTTTTGGGGGGATTATTTTCGAAGCACAGTAGCAAACAGGGCTATAGTACGAGCATAAGGTTTTTTTTGAAGAGATTCAAACAAGCCATATTTATTTCATTTGTGAGTTACACAGAATTTTGTGTGACGTTGTGTAAAAAATAACGGAAAATAGGTACTCGACTGATTGCATTAAACGTATTTATCGTCCATACGACACTGATTCCTTCAACTCTGCATAAAAATTCGCGCTAGTTAAATTATTGAAAACTCGATAGTTTTCTTCATAATTTGTGAATTTGTGTCGCGCACAGAGAAGGAGTAGGAAAAGAAAGATCCAAACTAATCAAGATTAAGGAAATGCTTCGTGAATTAAAACATACAAAATCCAGTGAAACGAATTCAGAGTCTACCAAACGTATACTAAACGAAATAAAGCGCGTGCAAGACTAATTAAAACGTAAAAACACTAGTTAAACATTACGCAATGCATGCTACACTAATTAAACATTACGTAAAACTAATTGAGGATAAATTTCTTCATTTAGGACGGCGTGTTGACCAAACGACAGCTTCGTCACGGCAATGTGTTTGGGCGGGTGACCGGCCTGAGCGGTGCTGTGTGGGCTGTGTGGAGCAGGCCTGTGTGATGGAAGCCTGTGTGATGTGGACTTGTACGATTTTTTCTCTCAGAACGAAAGCTAGTGTGATGCGGGCCAATGTGAAGTAGGCCTCTGTAAAGCATGCCAATGTGATGATGGTCTATGGGATGTGGGCCAATGTGATGTAGGCTGATGTGATATGGGCCTTCGTGATGTAGCCTCAAGAGATGTAAACCTGTGTGGCGTAGGTCTACGTAATCTAGAAATGTAAGAGGTAGGCCAGTGTAATTTATTTGAAATAAAAATTTGTTTTGTTGGATGTTTATTGTGTGCTGCAGGACGTGTGTTGTGTGCAGCAAAATGTGTTAAGTGCTAAAGGATGTGTGTGGTGTGCTGGAGGATGTAGAAGATGTGTGGTGTCTCGCAGAGTTATATTTTCACTAGATGTGTACCCAAATTTAGTAAAGCTTTTGAATTTCTTTTTAATTCAAATGTTGAACTGAAGATGTTTTTGTTAAAGGTAGAATAAATTTTAATACATGACCGTTTCTCTAAGAAATAGGAAATGACTGAGCAAGTTCATTCTAAGACATGCGAAAAGAAAGCATTGGGTGACGCGAGAAATGAAACTGCGTATGCAAAAGACGACACAAAGTAACTAATGAATTTAACCCACTGCTTTAGCTGCGTTTGCCTCTCAGCTGTCCAGACCTGGAGACGGTCGTCGAGTAGCTGTCTGAACCGACGGTTTCGGTCTCGTCTGCGGCACAGCTCTGACCACTCTCCCTCCGGCGTCGTCTGATCAAAGTTGTTGCTTAGTAAATACCATTGAAGAATGACAAAATGCAACGATATTTGGTCGGAATAATAAAATTTTGAACACAGTAAAAGAAATGAGCGCTCAATCACGACTTCAAAAATATTCTTATAAATAAAAGACACAATGAATTGTCTGGTCTATTAACTGTTATTGTTTGATCCCTAACCGTGTTCCTCTTCAGTTGATATAACACGAAATCAGTAAAATATGGTGAAGAGCACATAATTTCCACAGTTCTCTTTCCCACATTTTACCAATTTAGCGTTTAAATGCTGGTAACAATTGAAGTATGCGATGAATATACATGTAGCATTTTACAGACACCTCTTTACAATGTTGCCTTTATCACATTTATCTGCCTCTAGAGCTCAGTTTGCTAGTGGTACAAAATTAAATGCTGAACGCTGAAGCTCTTATGTTTACAACTATATTGTTCAGTATTTCAATAGGAAAACCGTCATCAAAATCATCAAATGGATTTCTCGCAAATGGTCAAAAATTCCACTATCGTAACAAACAGGATGTAAAACTATAAAATTGTCACATCGTCAGCATAGCAGTGATGTAGGGAGTAACTGGAGTCTAAATGAAAACTCCCAACTTTGCTATGCTCTCTTATTTGAACATCAAACTTCTCTGCTATTATTTCGAAGTTGGAATATGAGACACAAGAATACGGAGAAAGTAGTATTATGGATATCGTATGCAACTATGAAAGTATATCAGGGAAGCGAAGTTGCTTAAAGATAATAATTAAAAGAAATGTTGACTTATTTTCCCAGAGATGAATTATGAAAATTGTAAATATTTAAAAATGCTACTGTTTTAAATTAATTTGTAACATGTCTTTAACTCACCATGACTTTTGCCTGTCCAGATGAAAGGAGAGTTAATTTAAAGAGCGAGTGTTGATTTTTAGAACATGCACAAATTTTTAGATGCGTCTTGACGTTTAGCGCATGAGTTACGTTTAAAATAAAAATAAACTTTTAAAACAAGAATGAACTTTTATAGCACATGTTGACGTTTAGAACGAGTGTTACTACCATGAATAAGTGATCTTGGAATTTATTTTAATTTTTAAAACAAGTTTTGATTTTTAGAACTCATGTTAAGATTTAGAGCGGATGTTAACATTCTTGCGTGGAATGTATAAGAAATTAACATTTATAAATGTCTGGACGGAATACAGTCATTGACAATACTGACTGTATAAAAATTTTGAAATGAAGGACTCATATTAACACTTCGTTTTCAGCATTTTCATTTGATTTTGCATTTTTCCATGAATTGGTTAGAATTAGAGCAGTATACTAGGGAGTTTTGAACTAAAAGCTCGATACAGTTTTGAAAGACCAGGAAAATATGCTATTATAAATGAAAAAGAAAAAATGATCACTGAAAACCGTTCATTCATTTTTCAATTGTAAATTAGAAACTAAACGAACGAGTGAGTTACACATTACAATTTTTTATACCTTATACACTGTATGTAACTTGTGTAACTGGTTTGTTATGCTATGATATGTGTATCTAAATTTTGAGTACTCTTACGTAGGAGGTGGTCAGGTATTAGTTTAGTAATTAGCACAGCAATGAAGTGAATGTGCGTATATGTGTGCATGTGTGTGTGTGTGTGTCAGGATATGTGTGAGTGTGAATACGAGTGGTAGCATTTGCGCGTGTGTCCTAAGATAACAATAGTCGCTACATATGCAAGGGTAAGAAAATTAAATCTACAAATTATTTTGCATTTCCTCACAAATTTCACCAAAAGCCTCATATATGTCGAAGCGAGAAACGGTCACTATAGTGGCTGCAAATTTCCTCTTTTCCTTCCTACCTCACCACTTCACATAGACAAACGGAAGCAAACGAAAATAATTTTCATCTTATGAGCCGCAGCCGAAGAACTCAAGTACAGTAGAGATATATTTGTTAAAACTACAGTGCTGTAACATCATTAAACTTTAGTGTTGTAACAGCGTTAAACTCTAGTGTTATAATAGCGTTAAACTGTTGTGTTGCTGATTGTTACCGTTGATAATCATGGCTAAACCTTACTGTAGCTAATACTGGTGAATGCTTATATTTCTTAAAGCCTATGCTGATCACTGTTGAAGCTGATCATCGCTAATGCTAGGAATTGATAATGCTAATTATTACTGGCACTAATCGATACTAGTGCTTATCAGCCAAGATGCCAGTCATAAATAGAGCTTATCTAAAGCACTGCTAATTAAGAGGCCCAATCAACAGCACCATGGCAGCCCGGACACAACACAGCAAAGATTTAGGTACCGGCAGAGCGTCCGTCGCCATGGCAACGGTGTTAAGCGTACCCATAGCAACGCTTGAAAGATTACTTGTTCAAGTAGGAGTGATTATTTTTTGAACTGAATATATACTAGCAAATATATATGTATAAAGGTATATTCATGTCTTAGATGTTCCTTAAGGTTAGAGTGAATATTTGTTTAAAGCTATCCGCTAATGATCTGAGTGGATAGGCTATTTAAGAAGTTCATAGTCGGATGTAAGAATAAGGGCTAAGCTCTATGAGCCTACGTTTAAAAGCCAGCGTTTAATTTCAGGGTTCTGTGGCGCAAGCATGAGTAATTAGCCCCAACTTAATTTATAGAGACATTAATTATTTAAATGGACAATTTTCGACGGCACTTTTCAAACGATTTGTAAGTCAATGCAATTTGGTCCCGTGAACAAAGTTCAAATTTCTTGTTCTTTGCTCACAAATTTTTCATGAGCGGTTTTTCATTTCCTATTTATCATAAACGGTATTCCCTGTAATTTCGTACATCATTTGCATCCTACCATTGAATGACATTAAATGTAAGTCATAGATAAGTAAAGTTTTCCTGTCCTAAAAAAGTAGTTAGTTCAGCACATGAAGCTAAGTCACAAAAATGACCGAAGGTTGGAGCTTCCTCGTCACTTTACGTAAGATAAAAAGTCCAGACGTCTACAATTGTATCTTTCAGAGCAGTTGATTGAAGGAAGAAACAGATCTTACTCGGCGAATCGTATTGACGTTCTCAAGAGGGCGATGTTCTCATGTTCTTATCGACACTCGCATGAAGACTGCAGCAATAAGCGACAACAACCGTTTCTATAAGATAAGGCTTTCTGTAAGAGATAATGGTCGTTGAAAGACCCAGCCGCAGCTCAAGTTCATTTGCAAACATGCTTACTCTAAATGTTTGGAATTTTTCTCACATGTTCCGAACATCACATTCAATAGTGGCGATTTTCTTTCAATTGCTAACATCTCCAATATTTTTTAGGCTATTATCAGTAGCACAATTTCGCTCTCTTACTGAGTTTGGCAGAGACGCATAGAGAGCGAGGTTGCATGGAGCCCTTTGAGCAGGTTGCTGTCATTAGTGCTTCTCAGCTCACGCCGCATCGGGAAGTTAGATTTGCGAGTTGTGCGATTTCATAAATTCTGAGCTAATCCTGCTCTGCCTCCACGTGAAGCTACTGTAGCTATTCACCTTTTAACTTGGTGGATTGATGAAAATGAGACGTGACACTGACGCAGGGATGGGTACCGTCAAAATTAATACTAGTTTATTTCATTTTAATAAATGAATGCTTTATCCCGTGAATGGGCCGAAAGAAGGGAGAGATTGGAACACCAGCACGTCCTTAGCGCCCCTCCAGCACAGTGACGCGATAACTGTCACGGCAGAACAAATAATTAATAATTTATAGGAATTTGTCGCTAACGGATGCTCATATAATTGTCGGTTAAAATATTAGCTCCATTTATATATATCTCACGCCGCAAAATAGAGCGCCAATAGGAAGACCGCGTGCGCAAATTTAAGAATCGCGACATGAGATTTAGGTATTGGGTGAACACGTTACCCTGCAGAAAATAATGCAAGGCTCGAGGGTTCAGCTTTCAAAATTTTTAGGAATAGCTTGTCTAAGGCTAATTTAATTCTATTCTAAGTAAATATGCTGAAGCCTAAATGAATTATAGCAGTTAGTAAATGTAGAAGTACATAGTTAAATTTCCACACTAATTTTAATTACGAGAACACGAAATTTAACACTATTAGTAATTTAAATAGAAAATTTTACTAATAATTGCAATCGAAATTCAAAGTACAAATTCAGTAAACTTATGGCAACGATACATAAATTTGAAATCTCCCTCTATTTTTGAGGTAAGTGAGGCAGGTTACCTAGAACTGCAACTGACGTTACTTTAAGCAGCCGAACTCGAGTGGCGAAGCAGAAGCGTAGCTACTCAAAGAAGCAGAAGCGTAGCAGAAGCGTAGCTAAGGCTCATGCTGACCTCTTCCTCCGATATTCAAATTCTCGTCATAGCAATATTAGATTTACTAGGGAAGACGAAGAAAATGATACGTTGCCGTTTCCTGATGCGTGTGTTGAGAGAGTTGGCAATACTTTTCAGCGCTCTGTTTTCCGAAAGAAAACTTTTTCTGGGCTTGGGACGAGCTTTTTCAGCTTTTGTTCAGACAATTTCAAGGTTTGCGGCATTCGTACTCTCATCCATAGAGCTTTTAATGTGTGTTTTAATTTTCAATACTTGCACAAAGATTTCGATTTTTTGCGACGATTTTTTGCCAAAAACGGCTTTCCTTCTTCTGTTGTTAACCGGCATATCAATAGATTTCTGTCAAAAATTTATGATAACTCTCAATCTATTCAATCTTGTGCACAACAAGCTTTCTATGTTATGATGCCGTATTTTGGAGATCAGTCATTGAAACTAAGCGAGGATGTTAAATCCCTTATTAACAAGTTTTTCCCGCAACTCAAAGTTCAAATGATCCTCGTGAATAATTTTACAATTGGTTCTCTTTTTCGTTTCAAAGACAAACTGCCACCCTCACTGTGCTCGTCTCTGGTGTACCAATACAGTTGTTCACGTTGTGAATGGCGGTACGTTGGTTCTACCTGGCGTACCCTGAAGACTAGAGTTTTCGAGCATGCTGGGCGTAGTTGCAGAACTGGTCTCCCTCTTGGGTCCCCCCCACAGTCCTCCGTTAGATCTCATGCGGGAGAGTGCAATGTTCCGGTCTCCCTAAATGATTTTAAAATCTTGGCCGGTACTTCTTACAGAACAGATCTGGGCCTTCTCGAATCTCTGTATATTTAAAAAATGAAATGACACCCAAAGTGTTTTCCCGCTTCATGTTGCCAATACGTAATTCAGTTTTTCCTTTATCGTTTACATATTTTTTTACCGTTGTTGGTGTTTTTTCAAAGTTTAGATTTTGTATATATACTACTTTAGTGCTTTAATATCTCTTATTTGGTTTCGTTTTACAGAATTTTTTTTGCTGAATATGGACAGTTAGTCCGAAACGTTCGTTCAGTCTTATTTGATCATTTTTAATAAAAATGACTTTACGTGTAGCGATTTTTGCCTTGCTTTTTATTCTCAAGCTGAGAAGCATCAATGATGGAGTTATTTTAGATAATCAACCTAACGTAAGCATGAAAACGCGATCGATAATAAACTCCAAAATGTATAAGAAGGAAAAAATAAAACAACTATGCATTAACTATCTGAAATAGGAGCTAAACATGTTGTTTAAAATTGTTTTTTCTTTAAAAATATGCAAAGATTCTAAAACCCTAGGGGCAAAATCACGGAAAGAACTGTCTATTATTTTAAAATCACTATCACGAATAATTGCAGTACACTTCTCACTAGAGCCCGGATTTCTAACATTTATCCCAATAATGCTATAACGACTATAATTGCAAATAAATAATTTCATTTATAGCAACAATGTTATTTTACTACACGCGCTATTTTGACCAGGCACGATAGCAAAAAAGTAGTCATTCAATAAATGACTATAAAACCTGTACAAACTAGTAGTAAACGGAGAAGAGAAAATAGAAAGAAGTGAAAAACAGTTCATTTCCAATAAAGTTGATACATGAGATGCATGACGACGTATTGGGTTTTAAAAATTTCTTGATATAAGACGTCCTAAGACAAATGTTCTATACGAGGCGTACTAAAAGGTAAGTCATACGAGGCGTAATAATTTACAAACTAGACGAGGCGTAATAATATATTTACTCTGTCAAGGGCTAATTAAATAAAAAAATATCATCGCTTGAATATTTTATACTGCAAGAGATGGCTGGCAACTTATAAATAATTCAAATACTACGAGAGAATTCTTCGGAATTTCTAAATTATTAGTTGAAAAAAGCAAGAAAAAACGACAAACGCTCTACCGAAGCAGCCTGGAACATCTTAGTAAATGATTATCAAGTAGTGAGAAAATGTTTATCACAAAGTAATTTTTAAAAAGCATCGCTCTACACAACACGCACGCCTAGAAACACGTAAACAAACATGTACAAAAAATGAAATTCATAGCTTGTTCAACAATCGGGCAGAAAGATAATTTTTTACGATTCTGTAGTGTCCCAGTTTCAGCACGACATGAGGTTTATTTAATAGGACCTGTAGCTTCAGTTCGCCTAGCCGTATACCGGGCAGAAGGATAGCGAAACGCACAGCTTAGTTCCTAATCTTGTACTGACTTATCGATACATAGCTCCTCCTTAAGAGTAGCCGAGCCCGGAGGGTAAAAAAAGCCCATCCGGTGCATGTAAATGCAAGGCGCCCATCAGCTCTTCCGGCGGAGGCCCTATCAATACATGTGACCCGAACGCTATAAGGTATCCGGGCCGAGCGCATAAAGATCTTCCGAGACTCATAAATCTCAGCATCCGGAAGACTTATCAACACAACCAGTACTTCACTATATAACCACTTTCCTCCCTTTAGATGCACATATGATAAAGGGAAGGAGGAACTCAACAACCTTTTCGTATTACAGGTTTAGTTATTCTACTTGGTCTACGAGGTTCATTTTGCACAGGTGAACTGTTAACAGGCTGCAAAGCAGGAGTCTCTGCTGCCCCACTACAGATAGATTCCAAACTACTGTCCAACAACTGATTTGAATGTCTCTTCCAGATTACATTTAATGCTAATATTTGAACATAAAAGATATTAACAGCCACTTTACTAACAATAATTCCATTCAGCCACTTGGGACCGTTTCTTAAATTCAGAGCAAGAACATGATCACCGACATCAAATTGAGTTACACACATAGGCTTAGACCTGGACACAGAATATTTAGGATGAACTCTATCTCTGTAAGTAACAAATTTACGATTGTGCAGCGCAACAGAGGGAGCAATTTTTGTAACACTATGCGGAATACAATGCGATTGAAATAATGTTTTTGCTAGACGGGATTTGAACGATTCGGAAGAAGAGAGTTTTTTCAACAAGTCTTTAATGACTCTTACCCCCCTCTCAGCTTGACCATTGCTTGCTGGAGAGTAGGGTGAAGGTGTGAAGCGCTCAATGCCGTTGGAAATTAGAAAATCTTTAAAGTCTTGAGATGAAAAGTTAGTAGCATTGTCACTTACGAGCACATCACACAACCCATTTCTGCTGCAAATCATTCTCAAAGCATCGATAGTATCTGACACACTCGTGGATGGTACCACTTCGCATTCAATATATTTAGATAATGCATCAACAGCAATGAAAACAATTTTATTCTCGTAGAAAAGTGATCAACATGAATGGTCGTAACCTTCAAAGGTTAATGGTCGTAACCTTCTTTGATTCTTCGTCCAACGGAATTTGCAGAAACGCGTTTGACAAGTCAATTTTTGAGAAAAACTTCGCGTCTCCGACTTGAGAAATTACATCATCAATAACAGGTAGTACGGATTGAACTGGATTCAGAAAATTGTTAATGGAGGCTGAAAAATCTCCACAGATTCTCACACTGCCGTCAGACTTTAGAACCTTAACGGTAGGCGATGCCCATTGGCTATCATACTCGTTAGAAATTTTACACATACTCTGCAAGCGCTCCAGTTCGGTTTTGACAGAGTCTCTTAGTCTTACAGGAACAGGGCGTGCTTTACAAAATACAGGAACTGCATTAGGCAAAACATCAAGATGAACTGTTTCTCTAACGTTAGACTGTGAATCAGATGACAAATATGCATCGTATTTCAAAGACAAGCTTGAAGGCAAATTATGCCAATCCGTTTCCAATCCGTTTATGGAGTCGTATTTATCAGGAATGACAACGTTTACGTTGAGTTTAGAACGAATATCTCGGCCAAGTAAGTTGATTCGATCATCTTCCACAATGAGAAACTTATGATCAAAACTACCGTTTTTATAACTAATGATTACTGAAGATTGACCAAGTAAGTTTCCAGAGCCACCACTGTATCCGAGCACTTTGCTACACGTAGGATTTATGACTGCACCAACAACATGTGCATCTCTTTTACGTATAGTCGATACTGCACTGCCGTTGTCTAGGAGAAACTGAATGGGTTTACTATTTAATTTTCATGTTAACATAGTAGGCTCTTTTGTAACGGAAATTACAGTAGTGTTTACTCTAAAAATTTAGAATCATTTAAGGGATGATCAGAAAATTCATGTACAGAATTATGTACCTGTCGTTCTTAGGTTTTTGTAGAACAACTTCGTTCTTCTGCTGTAGAGGCTCCCGTGAACTCTTCATCAATACATCTTCTCTTCCGACGTTGCAATGTTAACCGGTCCTCTCCGGCTGCCCCGCGTAAGAGCGAACTGCTGCAACTGCATCAAATTTTCCTCGTGTAGGTCCCGCTGGAGAAGACCGTGCTGCCGTCATAGATTTGCAGACTTTAGAAATGTGGCCTATTTTTCCACATTTTTGGCATTTCTGTTTCAAAGCATAACAATTCTTTGCAAGGTGCTTCCGCCTGGTTCCGCAGCGAATGCATATGTAGTTCGGCGGTAGTTTTTTTGTTGTGAAAAACGATGAAGATGAATCCTCACGAATAATATCTTGAGCGTTCGGAGCTTAACTGTTCGATGAGTTTTGCATGTTCAACGCATCCGTTGAAGGACTTGCAGTCACACTTCTTTAGAACCGCGCTGAGAATTTGCGCTGAATATAGACCGGCCACGAAAGCATCTCTCAAGAGACGATCGCGACAACAATTTTCGTAGTTGCACGCCGATGCTAAGTCATTTAACGTTTTATCATAACTTTCTATGAATTCATTAACACTTTGCCTTCTGTTTAGAAATGTAACAGATGCGCCAACAGTGGATTTCTTGGTTTCAAATTGTTGTATTAACTTTTCTTTAAGTTCCTCATATATAGCATCAGTGAGTAACGTAGGTTTAATTCTTCGTTGTAGATTAGTAATTATGTATACAGGCAATGCTTTAGTAAAAATACTAGCTTTTTACCGCCATTATTTCCCGCTTTCTGAAGAGCGTCTGCACACTGTACTTTGAAACGTTGTAGGAATTCACTCACTGTTTCCACTTCAAAATCGAATAGAGGAGAGCTAACTGTAGAACACGCCATCCTAATTTTAGAGCACTTGTAAAGTTCAAATTTACTTAGGAGATTCGAAGTTCTCGTCGCCAATTGTAGTGTCGCAGTTTCAGCACGACATGAGGTTTATTTAACAGAACATGTAGCTTCAGTTCGCCTAGCCGTATACCAGGCAGAAGAATAGCGAAACGCACAGCTTAGTTCCTAATCTTGTACTGACTTATCGATACACAGCTCCTCCTTGAACGGCCGAGCCCGGAGGGTAAACAAAGCCCATCCGGTGCTTGTAAATGCAAGGCGCCAATCGGCTCTTCCGGCGGTGGCCCTATCAAGACATGCGACCCGAACGCTATAAGGTACCCGGGCCGAGCGCATAAAAATCTTCCGAGACTCATAAATCTCAGCCTCCGGAAGTCTTATTAACACAACCGGTACTTCACTATATAATAGATTCCTATGCTCAAATTGCGCTGTATTTTATTTCTCTATTTGTTTTTTTTTTCATTTTTCTACTCACAGAAATTTACACCCTTTGTAGTAGTTATCGATCTATTTTTGAATCATTTAACGACTTCAATGAATTTATTTACTGGACAATGTAATGGACATTGAGTTTTTTTTTCGCAAAAGAGGATAATTCATAACAATGGAAATTTTTCGAAGTGTGACAAATGGCCTCAATTTATGCTGATCCTTTGCAGTTTGTATCCGATGCGCTTTCCCTTTTGTTATCTCGGCATTTTCGTTCGCAAGTCCGGCTTGTAAAATATATTTTCCATTTTTTATAGCTGCACATGAAAGAAAACCTGAATTGTGGCCAAAAATTGCAAAGTTTTACGTGCTATTTTGCTACATATAAGAACAATTTTGCTATAGATGAAAACTATTTTGCTATTATACCTGCAATTTAAGTTTTTTAGTGCTAGTTTGATCATATTTTTGCGCTATTTTGAGCCCATATTTAGGTCTATAAATCCGGTCTCTAGTGATCAGGCATATATGTTTAATAAAATGCTAATAAACTAATGATCCTTATGTTAACATTTTTGTTACGGAACGTGGCTCGGTCAGAGCACGTAACGCAGGGGGAATTGAAACCCCCTACAGCAAGAGAAAGAAAATAAAGATATGAAGTACACAGTCTGAGAGTTGGACAGAAAAGTAGGAAATTAACAGTGTTTAATTGGTGTGTACTCCGCGAATACCGAGTTGACAAGCATGAGGAGAATAACAAACTTTAAAAGATTAAAACACATTTATTTTTGAGATGAACACGTGGATATGTGCACAAGGCATTTAGGCAGAATTGACATGAGAGAGCACAACTACGTTAATGAAAGGTACGCACATTTCTACCGCCATAAAACTTTAAACACGACATGATATAAATGTGATGCTTACCGAGAATTCAAGTTACCAATACTCCATCGCTGACAACAATTTACGCATCCACAAAATTGCAGGTTCCACAAGCAACACAAAGCACAATATTTGCGAGAATAACATGTCACGATTTAACTTGGACTTGTAACAAGGTGTCGAATTATATGAAGCGCCGCACCATTCACAACGTGAATTCGATCCTCGACTAAATAAACACAGAAAACCGGTTGCCTATAATTTAGATGATTTTACGCGCTACTTTGAAAAGCACTTTTCTGAGTGCTGTTATACATCTTGAAATTGAACTTCTATCACCACCTTAAAGAGCTCTCACAACCATAAAACACTCGCCGTTTTGATAATAAGTGATTCACTGATAGATATTCACTGCCGATGTGCTATCGTTCACTGCTAATCTCCTTCGTCGTTGCTTAGTATTAGCTGCTGCGCTGGTGCCTGGAATTTCTTAAGAGTTTCGTTCAGCCCAGGATTCCTTGAAGAGTTGGTGAGCCAATTCACTGTAGTTTTGTGCGTTGATCTTCGCATTGTTGGTGAACGAACTTAACTGTTGACATTCGCAATGTTAGCGATTGCGTGGCTCCACGTCTTGATGCTGAAGTTGCCTGTAAGTTCGGCCCCGATGCAAAGATATTTGAATGCTCTCGGTTGAATCTCTGACGCGTTTACACATGACGACCACCGATGCGAGGGTGGTTTGCTTCGATCAGGTTTCTTTGGTGAGACGGTGCTTCAACGGTTGCCGACGTCCAACGTTGTTTCTTGTACTTCGAATTGTTAACTTTGCTCCAACATTCAGATTGCAGTTTGGTAGAAGGCAAGCCGGCGCTTGCCGACCTGCTGTATGGTGCACCCTCAGACGTCGTGCGCCTCCTCTCACGTGCGTCCCAAAAATTCTCTCACCAGGCTTCATCTTCCCACCTTATAAGTGTTTCGCTTCCTTCGAGATGGATCCAGATCATTCCATTCTACAGAGGCAGCATCTGCATCCTGATTGGCGGAATCCTTGTTTGTTCTGACGTCTGGGACTCCCATTGGTGTGTGCTCAGACACACCTTCTCGCGTCATTCCTTTCACGAGCGGTGATTCGCTCAGGTTGTGTGGGCCTCTGTTCCTACGTCATGTCATCCTCTTGCTCTCCGAAGCCTCGCCTTGTGTGCGCTTGTGTTGTGTGTGTGTTTGTGTGTGTGTCGATGTGCGTCGTGTGTTTTGTGCTTTTCTGGTGTGTGTGAGTCGCTCACGATGCCTGCGCTCGCAGTTCTGGTAGTGTGCTGGCCGCAAGGTTGGCATTGATCAATGTTGGCTCTTGAGGCCGTGAAATATGATACACACCTCTACTCCAGCTCAGCTTTTCTTATGTCGAGCTAGCACTTGCGATGTCGCTCAAAAAATCGCTGCTTGTTTTCGACAGAACAGTGAAGAATTGACCTTACACACACGGGTAAACTTTGGTTGCTAGAATTTCCTAAAGTGAAGTATTTTCCCAAAAACATTTTACGAGCATGTTTCCCAAAAAAATATATTTTACGAGAGTATTTCTTAATAATTCCCAAAAACATTTTATGAGAGTAGTATTTCCTCACATTTTTAATTAAAAATTTTTATTTTCAGCGCATACTGAAAAAGTAGTTACGAATCTCCACTACTTATTATCCCATATTTCAATACATCACGCGTCATTTTTGTAAAATGCATATGTATTTTGAGTGCTTGTGTGCTGATATTTGCACGCATGCACATGTACATATGCACGAGGGCGGTCAGATAAGTACTTAGTCTCACCGCCTTGTGGCGCCACTATCGTACGAGAGAGATATTTACTATCGCGTAGTGCATTCTCGTAGACAGCTGCTGTCAAAATTTCAGCGGAATCGGATTCGTAGTTTTGACCGCTTGTGGAAGAGGACGTGTCCGCGGATTTCAGAAAAAATGGAAAAGAGCGATATCGGTCGGTGATTTGATTCTTGTTTTTGGAACGGAAATCGCGCAGCGAAATCAAAGAGCGCTTGGATGCTGTCTACGGCGACTCTTCTCTTTCGATGGCGACCGTCAAAAATTGGTTTAACGAGTTTCAACGTGATCGCACGTCGGTTTTTGATGAGCCACGCCCAGGTGCCCCGAAAACGGCTACCACGGAGGATAACATGAACAAAATCCACAACCTCGTATTGGCAGAACGCCGATTGAAGGTGCGCGAGATAGCTGAGACAGTAGGCATCTCAAAAAGCCGGGTGGGTCATATCCTGCATCAAATTTTGAGCATGAGAAAGCGGTCGGCGCGATGGGTGCCGAGTTTGCTCACTCCGATAAGAAGCGCAACCATGAGACCACTTCTGAACAGTGTATGACGCTATTTAAGTGCAACCCGAAGGAGTTTCTGCGCCGTTGCGTGATCTTCGACGAAACGTGGATCCACTGGGACACATCGGAGACCAAGGAACAGTTGAAACAGTGGACTTCACCCGGCGAATGTGCTCCGAAGAAGTCGAAGACTGTCCCATCAACAGAGAAGGTGATGACCACCGTTTTCAGGGATTCTCAAGATGTGATCTACATCGACTACCTGGAGAAGGACAAAACGGTCACAGGGCTGTACTATGCCGAATTATCGGACCGATTCGACGCCGAATTGCAGAAAAAACGGCCCCATGGGGCGAAAAAGTGCTCTTCCACCCTGACAACGCACCGGTTCACCTCCGCCCTCGTCACGGCCAAATTAGTCGAATTGAACTACGCAATGCTGTCCCATCCACTGAGTTCTCCAGATTTGGCCCTGTGCAACTTTTTTTATGCTTCTAAACTTGAAAAAGTCACTCGCCGGGCAGAAATTTGATTCGAATGAGGAGGTCATATCCGCCATGGAGGCCTACTTTGCAGATCTCGGGAAAACGTAATTTTCAGATGGGTTAAAGAAGTTGAAGCACCGCTGGGTCAAGTGTATCTAGCTAAAAGGAGACTATATTGAGAAATAAATCGTCACTTTTCCAAAATTTTCGTTTTTTGTTTGTAGGCTAAGTACTTATCGGACCACCCTCGTATCTGTATATGTATGCGTGTTATGTTCATGTATGTAGGTATGTGTGTGCATATGTGTGTATATATGTACATATATATATTTCTGTATTAAACTAGCAACTAGCATTTTGAACTACAAATGAGTATCAGGAGAAGTGTGAGTACCAGGAGAAGATGAAAGTAGAGTATGGGAGGGTGAGGGTAAGTGAAGTTGGTGGAGTGAAAGGGGAATGGAAGTTATTCAAAGATGTGGTGGAGAAATGTGCAAGGGAAGTGTGGGGATAAGGAAAGTTGGAGGGGGATTAGAAAGGGTAGTGAATGCTGGATCGGAGAAGTAGGAGCGGTTGTGAGAAGAAAGCGGGGGGCGTTGAAAGGTGGCTGCAAAGGGGTAGCCAGCATAATTTCGAAGAGTAAATGGAGAGAAAGAAAGAAGTTCAAAGAATGGTAAGGACAGCGAAAATGGCGGCGGAAGAGGAGTGGTGGAGGAAGTTGGGAGGGGATTTCATGGAGAGAAGGAAGGTTTTCTACTGTTCATCATCTAACACCTACAATGTTCATGGGCTGTCGCATGAAATGGAGGAGAAACATAATATAGTAGGTATCATGATGGATTCGCAAGGTGTTTATTCTAAAATTGAAAAACTGTGTTGTAACTCAAAATTAAAGTTACTCAAAATTGAAAAACATGGATACCATTCAAACGATATAACAAACATGGCATCCGCTCACCTTTGTTTATAAGGCAAAAAATTTTGCGCCAATAAAAATTGAATCAATTGTTCAAGTCGAATATAAAAATCCTAACACGAAATCGAATATACGCACACAGTTTAATTTCCGACGGTCGTTCCGACCGTTGAAATCGGTGGTAACTAACGATCTTCATCGTCGGCGGGTATTTCAGCGTCTGAAATTTACCGGTGATTACCGCTAACATATTTACCGTCAGAATTCTTACAATAAGCGACGAAGAACGATGATAATTACCAGTCAGCCGACAATGAAATTCAAGACGGGAAACGCGTCTTTCCAGTTTTTTAAAACTAGTCTGCTTGTTGCAACTGCCAGTAGTTTACCAGATCGTATTTCAGAATACTTTTTAATATAAAATATCATCCAATTTTAAATGAGACTATAAACCAATTTTAAATGAGATATTCCAAGGCGGTTCAGTACAATTCACTCATTATTATAGTTCTTATTAAAACTATTAACATTATTTTTACTTATACTCTCATGCTACGGTATCCATGAACATGCAATGAAATACAAATTGAGCCTCTACAAGCGTCCAAGAACACACAGTGCGATGTAACAAAAACCATTCGAAAACACTCTTCCGGCCGACCAAAACATACAGAGAAATCTTGACACACCACGATGTGTCACTATGACACACCTACATGTCGGCAATGAACGTTAGGCGGCATCCTCAGAAGTAGCCGAAGTTACCGCTGCTGAGTGTTTCCCTCCTTATCTAAGATTTCTCATGGCAATGCAGAGTTAAGCGTAGTAATTAAATTAACTCCATTTTCTACATATGTTTCACATTTCCTGAATAAGTACAATTAAAAAGGGAGTAGGACAAAATATTTCGAATGCGTACGTTTATTTAACGTTATATATTGTCCACTATAAGTGATGAAAAATTGATTTTGGGAAAATATATCACAGAGAAATAAACCCCGTTTACGCAAGAAAGATTGACTTAAAACTAGTTATTTGACATTAAATCCTATCGACGGAGACTTGGCCTGATTTTTGAATAATGGCTAATACATATAGGTAAAATAATTAATGCTGTCGAAAAAAAATTGAGAAGAAAATTAACAACTGGCTACTCCTATTAATTAAAAAATTATGCACAATGTACATCCACATTCTCTTTCGGGAGCTCAACAAACTTTGCGTCAAGTGAAGAAGAGAAAGCCCTAAATAAGCGGTAGATGAATGAGTAAAAGTTATCCCGGAACTACTGAGAAATTATTTAAAAAAAAACATGAATGAGGTATCAAATTCCATGTAAAATACAAGTACGGCCTTCAACGATCCCTTACTTTTACTTGGGTTTACACGTATGAAGTACATTCATCTTCGCATTTCTTGTTCATCTACGCAAAAAAAGTCTTTTCCTCCACATGTCTGTTGTGGTTACTCATAATTCTACAGTAACATTTGCGTAGACTTTTCTCTAACTCATAAATACATTAATTCATCGGTCTATTAGATCGAATAACTTCATATGTTCTTTCCCACACCTAACTCGTCTTCGTTTATGCAGTTTTGTATCGCACGTCAGATAAGAACACGCCGTTTATCAGTCCCAGACGGCGGGGAAATTTTCCGTTTTGTGTATCTCCGGAAGATTTGAACAAGATTTGAAGATTTGAACGTATGAGAAGTTGAAGTGATGAACGATGTACTGTTTCAATATTCTTTGAACAACTCGTGCAAAGAAACTTTTTTAAACTTGTGGGCTGAATTTTGTTCCTGAATATTTTATGTGTGCAATAAAAGTTGTTCATCAGTTGTTTTCACAGTCTTTCCGCTTCGAATGAGACCAAAATCACGTTTCTACGTTGAAAATTGTAGGACGAGAATCGTTTTGAGCACATATTTAACCGGCGCGCCATTTTAGAGAACCCATCTAAGATCCTTCCCGAGTTACCCTAACAAAAAGGGTAATTTTCATCCCCCAAGGGGCGTATGAGATTTTTATTAAACACTCACATTTGGAGAATGAATTGACGCTTAAAATGAGACTAATTTCAAATTTTTAGGTGCAATACTTTAGAAATTATGACTCACACAAAATGAGGCTTATAGAGAAAACTCGGGAAGGATCTTAGATGGGTTCTCTAAAATGGCGCGCCGGTGAATCTGAGTCTGTTTTTACCACTGTTTCACTGCTTTACTGTTGGACTTAAGAATTCATTGTGCATGAAATAATTATTATTTTTGGACAAAAATGTTCGTGGCAAAAATTATCACTGCTTTTTGCTTTCATCTTATGTGATAATTTAGAATAAATTAGAAAGAATCTTTCATATCACGTACAGTTCTTTCCAGGTGTTTACGTTTTGATAAGTTGGGTGGGTGCCCGAGTGGCTCATTTCAAATTTCTAAATAAGATAATAAAAAGGATACCATAAATTTTCTTCTTGATGAGTTTAGTACTTTTGATATTGTAGTGTAGATTGAAGAACTTAGATCATTTCCTTACGTTTCTAACTATTTGTAGTAAAGAAATTCCTACTTCACTTACGAGTCAAATTTGATCACACTTTCTGTATGGATGCTTGTAAGACTAGGTTGTGAATGTCAAGATGTTATTGAAATTTCTGTAAGTTGTACAAAGTGAATATCTATGCTTTTATTACAGAAGTCTACAGGAGTATCACATCTGTATCTGTACATAATCAAATGAGAGATAAAAATCAGTGTTAAGGTATAATAAATTTAGATGGGCTGATGAGAAAAAGAAATGGTGTGTACTTTCCGTACCAAGAAACCACCCTCTATACATGGTACCCAGATTACCCAGTTTGTAATGATCTTGATATGATTATCTCACATTGAAACACTTATCTTAAAAATCAAGGAGCACATAGAATTTGACATAATTTAATTTATTTCATCATTCAAGAATGTCAGCTTGGCTGTATAATTTACATTTTTATTAATACATGGGTTAATAACCATTTTTAAACTTCGAATAACTTGATCATGGGAACATTTTATACGTGGTCTAAATTTTTTATTCAAATGTTCACGAAGGCTGTTATGATATCCATGTACATTCACCAGCTAAGGATCTTCGTATTGGGATATTGGAAAAATATTTCTAACTTTTGTGTAAGCTTTAGTTGGAATAAACTGTTTTCTTTCTATTCAGTAGTCGCAGGTTTGACTTCTAAACCAAATGAATAGGGGTTTGCTGAGTTACATATGTAGGTTTAGGATGCATTGTGGCATTTTGCTGCTCATGAGGCAGAAGCTGTTTCCTGAAATTTCCCTCTTTTGGAGGGAATGTTTCTTTTTGGAACATGATTCTCATGTTAATTAAAATTTAATATTTCCTCATTCTGTAACACAGATGAGATGCTGTGTTTCTTCTTGGAATTGAAAACTAGTTTAATGCAACGAGAAGATTCAACCAATCCAAACGAATGTTTCAAAAGTAGGCGATCATTGATAGTACGTATATGCTACTCTTTTCACGATTAATTGAACAGCACAATTATTATTAGGTCTTTCCTTGTTAAGTGACCTTATTGTGGTGTGTATGTAATCTCATTAGATGTACAAAACTTAAAAAAATAGCGATTGAATGCTAGCGTATATTTAGTAGATAGGAGGGACAATGAAAGTCTCCCTAATCAAATGGAAAGTTTTCCCAAAAGAAGATGGTTGAGGATGAAGCACTTCCTGCGAAAAAACATGGCTTGTTCATCAGGGATGGAAAAAACCCAGGGTTTTTTAAAAAAACCCAACCCACCTGTTTTTTTTTGGGTTAAATTAAGTTTTATGGGTTTTATTGTTTTTTTTGGGGCTTTATTGGGTTTTTGTAATACCTGTTTTTGTAAAAGAGTTATTCACACAACGCCCGTTGCCCCTAATTCAGATTTATATACATACACTTATTGAGTAAATATTGTTATTTGATTACTTTATTTCCAACATTATATTACATTATTATATGAATTATTACATTATATGAACAATATATGAATTAAATTTGTCCATCACAATTACCATTTACCAATTACCATATGCATAGAGACATAGCTCTGCAGTCTGTAAAGAAATAAGATGTCCAAAGAGAATTGCTACGATTGTCAATTCATAGTAAGTTGTTTTAGCAGCAGACAGGCGAAAGTCATGTGAGAGGGAAGCACCATGCAGATCATAAGTAACCACCACAAGCAACTTGAAGCAAGAAAGCTGCACATCACTTAACAGTCATGCTGTTAACAACTTAACATGTGTATTGTGTGAGCTGGAGTGCTTAGCTGCGCAAGTCAAGTCAGTCAACCACACTGTTACATGTTACAACATGTAGTGTCATGCCAAATTTTTTTTTTAAATTTGCCAAAAAATTCACTTTTTGCAGTACAGGATAGCAACAAACACTAAAATGATTGGAAGTAAATGCTCTAACAGATTCCATCGTCAAATTTGTTCCAGTGCAGCTTGAATGCTCCCCATAGGCCAGTAGTTTCTTTACTTTCTCAACCCGTGATGGCTGCGGTTGTCTGGCCCCATCTGACTATAATTGTTAGACTGATTTCAATTTAAACAATCAAAACAATTAATTTACCACAGGTGATACAAAAGTAGAATGTTTCTTAAGTCTAATACAATGGTCAAATTTGAGTATAGCTACCTCTGGGCCCGAATAAGTTCAGCGAATTCTAGGGCATCCTACATTACATTATTCTAGGGTGTACAATAATGTTTAACCTAATTCACTTAGCCTAGACTGATTAGACTGATTAGACATTAGACTGATCAACAAGATAATGAACTCGGTATTGATGTTTCATTTTACAACATTTAAGGCAAAGCTCTCACAGGAGACTGATATTGAAGAGTGGTTGGCTGAGAACAATCCGGAGTTCATCGGTGCGCTTTGCTCCTATAAATTGAAGGACTCCAACATCTTCCCAAAACACATGTTCAATGAGAATATCACTAAGACAATGACTATTTGTTGATGGTGGGATATTCAAGACATGAAACAGCAGAAAATGCAGATTCATGAAAAAACACTGGGAGGGTTTCTGCAAGTTTATAAGCAATCTTCGTTCTTGCCCCGCAAGTTCAGGATCCATTGAGAGAATTTTCTCAACATTTGGAATTGTGTGGAATAAATTGAGAAATAGATTAGGATCAGAACGCGCTCAGAAATCGTCTCAGTATATCGCCACCTCACAAATGATCATGATGTGGATGACAACGATGAAATGGCAGTGGATGTAGAAAGAGAAACACAGTAGTATTGTATTAGCAGTCTAGTCTAGAAGACAGGAAAAATTCAGAAGTCTCTATATTAAGTAGTCAAACGGCATTTGTTTCTAAATTTTCGTTTTTTACTTTGGAAATAAAATTCGTTAAAATATATTAGTCCCTCGAGGTTTTTGAGATTAAGGTTTTTCTAATTTGATTTGTATAGGGTTGGTGTTTTGTTTTTCAATGTTTTCTTGTCATAGTCATGCACATGACATAGATACTTACTTTGACAAGATAAATATTTAGCTCATTTTGATTCTATAAGATTGAAAACAAATAACATTTACATAACAACAATAACACCCCAAAAAACACAAAAAACACACTATTTAGTGGGTTTTTTATTGTGGGTTTTTTTGGGCTTTTTTGGGTGTTTATTTTTTGGGTGGGTTTTTATGTGCCAACCCTGATGTTCATTCACTGTGACATGTAGTAACCACTAAATGTGATCGCCAGTATAGTCATGGTACTAACTATTTTCATGCTCTAGAAAAAATTATCAACAATCTTTTTCGAATCGTTTGATAACAATTAACATGAATTGCTACTTGATTTCTATCCATGTATTTTTAATTTTAATTTCTTCAAAATGATTTTGTTGTAAACAAGGTTTTTGAGTCATCACAAATATTGCCTACAGTTTGTATAGTTTGTTGTTCGAATAAGAGTTGTTGGAATTATTATGTGAGTTATGTCAGATTTGCAACTCACTAAGGCTGACAACAACAGTCAAATATGTTCAGGTAATCATGCATGCTTAATAAAATTATTTAGAGTTGTTGATCTTTCACCGTAGCACTGTACATTATCTTTTTTCCAGTAGAGTTCGAAGTTTTTGATATTCAGTGAGAAGCAGTTGCCTGACACGATTATGTATCGATTTAAATGTGTCAAAAAAAAAATGCCTCAGTTGTCTCAGAGCAAAGGTCTTCATGTCACCACTGTCTAACATGGACCCTGGCAATCAATTTCTGGCTGAAGCAGATCGTGGAATGAAAGACAGACAATTCTGACGAGTGTAGCACCATTCAGTTTTTATTAACATCTCCTCCCAAATAACAACATTTAAATTTGCCAGTCGAGTTTTATACGAGGTATCATCAATATATGTACATTCAATATTACCTTGATACTGGTACATATAATTTATTATTCAAAGGAATTTTTCGACAATTCACTTGAAAAGGCTGATTCTTTATCTTAAATTCATGATCTAATTAATAATGCTTCACCTCCAAAAACTGTCAAAAATAATTGCGTACAACTGTGTGTAGACTAATCTCCTTTTAGCGTTCGTGCTGTTCAATCTAACAATTTTGAGGTAAGTTCGGGAAATTTTCGCTCCTGGAAACTTAATCTGAGTTCATGCAGGCTGATGTAGGTATTTTAACCACCCATGATCCACTTTGCTACTCACAATTAGTCAAATTTTAAGTTTGAACTTGTTCCTATCCGTCAGAAGTTAAAATGGAGGGTTATTGATTTTTTAGAAGTAAGCCGAGTTCATTGCTTCTCGCTACATCTTTGTTCATTATGTTTCAAATTTTTCCGTAGAGTTTCAAGTTGAGAATAAATTATGCCTAATGCTTACATTTCACAAGAAAACTATTTTCATTCGACTATTCGTTCACCAGTTGCTCAAGACTCACCCGTGGTTGAGGAGCTTCTGTGTTTTTCTGCGGATAAAAAAAATTCTTTATATTTCTTATATACATAAGGATGAACTCCTGTTAATATATATATATTTAGGGATCAGTATATTGCTGGCATTTCATCTTCAACACACAAATCGACTTGTCCCAAAATTCAAAACGTTCTCTCCCTAAAATATGTCTGCACAACGAGCGCTTTTTGCTAACGGTATTTTATTCTATTTATTGATTAAATTGGTACTTAAATTTATTTATGAGGTAATTTATTTGCCGACCTGTATCGTATATATTTATCAATTTAGTGATTTTACAAAGTTTCAATTTGTTCACCTAACTAGCTACATATTCCCGATTCTCTCTTCACACTCACGTTCTCCACAGTCCCCATATTCTTTACAATATATATTGCATCACACATCATACAATATACGTCATCATTGTGCATCATACATTATGTGTCATACATTGAACTTCAGACATTATACATCATACTTAATGCATCATACATTATGTGTCATACATTGAACTTCAGACATTATACATCATACTCAATGCAACATACATTATGTGCCATACATTGAACTTCAGACATTATACATCATACTCAATGCATCATACATTGAACTTCAGACATTATACATCTAACAATGTATCATGCGCTATGAATTATTTTCACGCATCACAAAACAGGTCACGCACCCGTTGTATGCAACACAAGTTCACTTGAGTGCATTCACAAATCATGGTTGTGTGGCGCCTGATCATGAAATAAGAGGACGAAGATGATATAAGCATAGAAGATAACAATTTGTTATTACTATCTGATAAGATAGTCAGACACCTGTTGCATCTACGCTGCTGAACCTTTAGATACAAGTTATTGTGTTGTTGCCGGTGTTGCAGCGTGTGTTGTATAGGGCTTCTATATCAAAAGCAACTAATAAGTTCCAAAATCAATGGAAGTATTCTGTAATTCGACTGTTGCATAAAACTGGTGATATCAACACAGCATCAAACCACAGGCCCATGAGTCTTTTACCTCTCCTGTTCAAAATATTAGAGAAAGTGAAAACAAATTAACTGTCATCTCACTTGGTCCAGTCAAATTTACTTCATCAAAATTAATATGCCCATAGGAGGAACACTAGCACTGAAGATGCTCTGCTTAACATCGCCTAAAAAATATACAATGAAATCGATCCAAAGAATGTATCTCTCTTGCTGCTGCTTGATCTTTCCAAAGCCTTCGATAGCGTCGAACATGAGCAAATTCTACGAAAAATATTGAACTTAACAGTAGATTCACATGGTTTGAAAGCTACCTATTAAATAGATCTCATGGTGTCCGCTTAAGTAACAAATTGCCCCCGTTCATTCGAAACAATCTTTGTGTTCGTCATGGATCTATCCTTGGTACACTATTGTTTTCTATTTTCATTGACAAATTTCTACCAATGCCTTCTTATAAACGAATTTCTATGCATACAGATGGTGTTCAAATTGCAATCACAAGTTCTGTATTGGAATATCGCAAATGCAAAACGAAGCTGAAACCCTATTGATTAACCTCAAATCATGGTATGATCACAATGGTCTCAAACTAACTACCAGCAAAACGCAGTGCATTATTTTTTTTATCCAAAAATGAAATTAAAAAATTCCAAATCTGACTCTTACGGCAGGAAATAATGAAATGGAGCCGTTAGAAAAAGGTAAAAATTTAAGCACTTAGTTCGGTCAAAACATGTTTTTCAAATCTCACGTTGGGATAACTTGAAACAAAATTTACGGAACTTTAATATTTTTCTATCATATCATAAGCATGCTGGACGATAAACCTAGATTATTGCTTATTAAATTGTTAGTTTTATCTCGCATTGACTAGTGCAGCCTACTATTTGCAGATATACCTCAATTTCACCAAAGAGAGTGACAAAAATGTAAGAATTTTGCTGCCAAGGTGGTATGCAAATGTAAGTTAAAGAAGAGTAATCATGCAACCCCTCTCCTTCATAAACTCGGTTGGACTCATATTCAAGAACGATTCATCACTCATCCCAATACGCGTTTTACTCTTTATACTTCCCTCAGAGCACTGCTGATATAGTACAATTCCATTCTCCCACTTTAACCAACCTAAAACTAAATTGGAGAAACAACGTCGTGGTCAACTATTGTTTATCTGACATCGGGCAGAAAGCTCTGTTAATTTGATGTTCCTTACAGTGGATTAAACTTCCGAAGAGTATATAGTCCTTCTAACAATGAAGGAAATAATGATAATTTAGTAATTCATCATTTTTCTCATCAGTAATTGTATGCTGCAGCACACACCGATGAAGTAGTTACTAATTTCCAATGCTCATTACCCAGTTACCATACATTTCAATACATTATACCACATTGCACAATATCTTTATGGCATACGTACGCGATATGATTGCTTGCACGCTTGTATGATATTTACGTCTAGATATATATAAATGGTCACATTTATCAAATCCGCATTTTAAATAGAAGTTGCGTTCGAAAAAACGTTTTTAACGAGATTATTATTATTTTTAAGAAAGTCAACGAATACTTTTTTTTAACGTTTCGACCTTCAAGGTCATTATCATCCTGAAAATGTTTGAGAAAAAATAGTAAAATGTAAATTAAAATAACCGATCACGGGGCAAGAAAAGTAAAGACATATAAAAAACAGCTCAATGATAAAAAATAAAAATGTTCGGTATCAATATTACATTAGTTGCAAAGGGAAAGCTGACTGCATATCAGTTGAAACACATGATATCCAATCCATTAAAAACCGGTTTTAAATGATGTACTTGCATATATGTATAAATTTGTATGTGTATACGTTTGTACTCACAGCAGTTATTGCACAATTGATTGCTATTCTAGCGAATTTTTAACTTGAACTATAAATACTGTATTTTTATTAATTCCCAATATGTCTTGTTACCTAACGCGTCACCAACTTTTTATTGACAAAGATTTAAAAAAACATTTATGTTAGAAATTTAAGTTTGTTGTGTGACTGCAAGAATTTTTTTGCGGTTAATAACTCAGTTTCAATTTGATTTGTTCGCACGAGGAGATTTTTTGAATTTCGGCCGTTACGACCCTACATTTCATAGAGTAGATTACCCACGAACACTTTTAACATTTTCTCTTATGTCACAAAAGCCAAAGCTCACATGTTAATGTGCGTAGAGACTGTCAAATGCGTTTCATCCCACTAATTTCATCTTTATATTTTTTTCAATAAATTCAATACATTATCAAACCTAAAAAAATATCTTTCTCTGGGAGACAATTTTATGTTTGTCTCTCAGTATTTTGTATGTGCATTGACATGGGCTGTCATGGCACCCATATACGTTTATCCATTAAGGATCTGTATTTTGAGACATTGAAAAAAACGATGTGATTTCATGCTTGTATACTAGTATTTACGTGTATGTGTATATTTATATATATGTATTATGTTTGCATACACAGGATGGACCACAAAAATGTAAACCCAACTTCAAATGTTAATAACCTCACAGTGAATGAAGATAATTTAATTCGTTTTTTTGTATTAGGTGGAGAAAAATGTTTTCCATGAAATTGTTTCAAGTCACATTAAAATTGATTGGAGCAGTATTGAGATAAAAATTAATGTAAAAATATGAGCTGCATATGACATTTAAATAAGTTCATGAATTATATGAATGTCATTGTAATAATGATATAAAGGTCAGGATATGAAGGTCATTGTAGTATTATTATTAAAAACGAGCTATGACGAGTTAGAAAGAGAGCTTCTTTCAAGGAAATCTTTGTCCGAATATATTTCGAACTTCCTTTTAATTCTTTGTTCCCGCGTAGACGTTGTTGATAAAATGCGTTGCTCATTTGTTAGTTTCGATGGGCTTAGTCAGATGAAAATTTACATTTTAAGGTAAATTTTCAGACGACTTGGACCTTATTTATACTCAGACCTAAAGCTTTGTATAGTCAGGATACATATCTCTGAGTGTAATGCAATACTGTAAATGAAACTGAAGTATCTCAAACGAAAGCTATCAACATTTAAAGTTGGGTGGACTTTTTTAAGGTCCATACGTATATGTATGTATATGTGTATAAGTACATATGTATGTACATGCAACTATTTGTATGTTTACGCATAAATGTACGTATATGGAGATGTAATTGTGTAAGTATGTATTTATGCGACCAGTTAACACTGCATGAACAATCTCTCAGAAACAACTCGATAGTCCGGTGAATATATTTATTGCACTAGCTAATTGTTTAAAAAATTCATTCACCGCTACCGCAGTGAGCGTTTCTGTGGATAGACAAAATGAAAAGTATAAATAGACAAATGAACAGCAGCATAATTTTACCTTATGATTATGATGTGAACAAATTATCTTTCTGTTCGTATAATAAACAAGCTGAGATATTCATTTTGTGTATATGTGTGTTTATATGTTTCTATATGTGCGTGTTGGGCGATGTTTTTATGAATTACTTTTGACTAACCTTTTCTCACCAGTTGATTATCATTTACGACGGTGTTTCAGTCTGTTTCGGTAAAGCATTTTTGTCTTTTCATCTTTCATTTCTACTTATAACAAAGGAATTCCGGATTCTCTAATAGAATTTGAGTTATTTATAAGTTGTCAGTCATCTCTCTGCGGATGAAATATCTCATGAGATGATACACTGATTTTTTCTCTCAGTTACATAATTTTCCTATGACACTACTATAGTACGAGACGTATGGGTTTGCTATCAATTGAGGACCTTTATACGAGTATTAATAAATTTTCAGGATCCAGTGTGTTTTAATGCATTTCATGTATACACTTTTTTTGGAAATAAGCCGTTTATTTCTCCTCTTCTTTCTTCTTTCTTTTATTTGTATATATGTGTTTGTATGTATAGGTATATATAATATAATTCCAACTGGGCGATTCGTCGAGGATCTTACTCGGAGAATAGAAAGAAGACCCAGTGTAAAATCGTACATTACATATTATATTTCCAATTGGTCGATTCTTAGGGAATCTCACGCGTAAGATAAAAAAGAGAACCAACGTAAAAATATACATTTTTATTTTTTTCTTTTAATGGTAAGCGTTTCGGAATGTTTCAATTCCATCTTCATAATAAATTTAATATTAGGATGAGATGCATTGATATGTTCATAAAAACTAGTAGCTTCATGTATGAAATAGAACAAAACAACTGAATCCCTTTCTTAGATGCACTCGTAAAAAAGTCAAACTCCAGGCTCATTACCTCTGTCTACAGGAAACCTACATTTACTGGCTTAAGTACGAACTATTTCAGTTGTATCTATAAAGAATATTTCAAATCTTGCATTATTACATTACTTCACCGTGCATATCGTTTATCTAGCAGTTTTGAAATATTCCACCGTGAAATATAATGTAATAGGACATTATTGATTAAGAATATGTATCCTAAATTACTCATTGATAATTCCGTCAGAAAATTTCTAGATAAAAAATACTGTTCCTCTCCTGTTACTGTGAGCGTAGCAAAGCAGAAATTGTGTGTAGAGCTACAATTTTTGGGCTATTTGAACTCGGAGCTGAAAAGAGAAGTTGTAGCTCTGGTTAGTCGGTTTTTCACTTCAGTTGACGTCAGAGTGTTTTATTGAAATAGTTTTAAACTCGGTTCATATTTTAGGAGCAAAGAACTATGCCTGGGGAGTGGATGTGTTTATTTCTATAAGTGTGACTGCTGCATGCAGACTTATGTTGGTAGTACTAAACTTCAACAATTTATTAGACACGGCCAACATTCAGGAATTTCCCATAGAACCGGTCGCATACTTTCCTCTCCTTCTCATTCAGCAATCCGAGATCATTGTCAACAATTTAATCATCCTTTCAGAACAAAAAATTTCTCCACTCTGTGTACCACCAACAACGAAGAAGATCTTCGCATTTTAGAATCTTTGTTCATATCTACTCATAAACCTGACTTAAATAAAGACTTGAGTGCCGTGAAATTGAACATTGCGTCAACCTAGTGACATATTTTCTGTGTATGTATGCATGTATGTATGTGGAGTGTGTTAGCGCGCGTCTGTTTGTTAGGTTGTCATGTGTAAATGTATGAATGTATGTACTGGTAAAAGGGTGGGTGAATGAGCCATTGAGAATGATCGTTTTTACTGTAGTTGAATTATCAGTAGAATTAAGTTTTGTAGATATTTGTTTGCTAGGATTTTTTTAAGAACTTTTATGAACTTTCTGTATTTTAAGTTTTTTGATCTTTTTTGACCTTTTTGTATGTTTTTTAGCACTGAAGATGGAATTGAATCATTCCGAAACGTTTACCATAAAAATAAATAAATGAAAATGTATATTTTTACGTTGGTTCTCCGTTTTATCTTTATCGTACATTACATTTACTGCATGCGTATCGAAATTATTAAAATTACATCATCAGTTAGAAAGAGGAGAAAAAGGAAAATTTCAATAATTCCGAAACGTTTGCAATAAACATGATGCACGTTTTTATTCATGTCCTTCCTGTTTTACTATGTATATATATATATATATATAAGTATATGTTTGTATGTGTAAGCATCTGTATGTATATGTAATAATTATGTATACATATACATACTCGTATATACATAATCATAAATACATACACAATTATGGTAACTACTCATATACATACTCATATATACATTTAGAAATTATGTAGCAGTTTCAACAATCTTGAAACCGTTTACTACGAGAAATTTAACCGTGGAAAATTCTCATGCACTTATAGAAAATCTGTCAAAATTTCATAATTCAGAAACGTTTTTCAGGACCTCATTTGATGTCGGGAGCTCGTTCATTAATGTGCCTTCAAAAGAAACTGTTGAGATTTGTACGGATAAACTTTTTTGTGGTTCAGCTTGTGCGGTGTTGGTACTAACACTAACACTTCATTCAAAACATCATTAAAACTTAGTGTATTAATTTGTTTCTTTGAATTTGAAAGCGAATTGTATAAACAACTTGAAAGTCTTGAGATGGGATTACCCCTGGGTCCCACATTTATCAATATATTCATGTTTTATCATGAGAAAAAGTGGTTAGATGACTGTCCGTCTTAGTCAAGGCCAGTTATTTTTTCAGAGGTACATTGATGATGTATTTGTTCTTTTTCGAAATCACTTGCATGCCTCTCGGTTTTTACAACATTTGAACTTGCGACATCCATTCATCAAATTCACTATGGAATGTGAAAATTATAGCAAACTTTCTTTTTTGGACGTTCGTGTAACTGAACAAAACGACAAATTGCGAAAATCAGTTTACCGTAAAACGTGTTTTCCTGGTTTGTGATCCAGTTTTTTTTATCTTTTGACCTTTTCAGTTTAAAGTTAACGGTATAAGTCTTTCGTTTGGAGCATACACCATTTGCTCTTCTCTTAAATCAATGCATTCCGGATTTGAATTTCATCAATTTCTTCAAATTTTATGGTTTCCCTCTCACGGTAATCAACGCCAGAATATGTAATTTTTTGAACGAGAAATATGAGTGTACTCTATCTACCCTAACGTCTGATAAACTTAAAATGTTCATTCGTATTCCGTGTTTTGGTCACCAGTCACAGCAATTAAAGTGTGAATTGTTGTCATTGATATCGTCCTTTTTCCTTCGTGTTTCTTTTAGAGCCATCCTAGTCAACACTTTTTCCGATATAAGGACAAATGTCCTTCTCGTCTCCGTTCCAGTCTTGTCTATAAATATAGTTGTGCACAGTACGTACCTACGTATGTCGGCTCAACAACGCGTACATTACGTGTCATGTAGGCGGAACACGTCGGAATAAGTTGGGGTTCGTCTCTGTCATCCTCCCCACTCAGCCATAAGGTCTCATGTAAAGGAACCGTGCGATGTTAGAATTTCAGATTCTGATTTCTCAATTTGGGGTCAGTTCGTAATGTAACTAAGCTTCGAATTCTTGAATCCCTTTATATGCATAAGAATAAACCCAATGTTAATGATATGTTGAGTGCGCATCCCTTACTTTTGGTTGGGTAGCTTTACTAAGGGTACGCTCTGGTATTCTTTTCAATTACGTCCCATTATGCAATGCATTCATTTTCTCCTTTACTTGTGTGCAGCTTATAGGGTATGCAGTCTTCCCATGATTTGCAGCGTTTAAACATCTCTAGTAATACACAATATGTACAATTACTTAGTCTGAATTTTATATTCTCTGTTTATAATGGCAGATTTTGCTAATAATGGGTCAAGTCCCGAAACGTTCGTTTTTGTATTACCAACAGACAATTTTAAAGAATGTGGACTTCTTTGGTTTTTGCCCTAAACTTTTATAGTATATATATGTATATATGAGTATGTATATGTATGCGTACATACGTACATGTACACATACATATGTATATGTACGTATGTACATATGTGTGTATATGTTTAAGAGTATCTATAAATATATTTATATATATCTACAGAGAGTATTTTCTATAAAATTGCTAATCTAACGAGTTTCATTTGACTTAATTATAAATACCATATTTTTTCATTTTTTATGCTAAGAAATTTCAAAAAGCGAAGTATTTCATTTTATGGATTACCTTTAAAGGACATTAGAGCTTTATTTTCTCATTTATGTCCTAAAATGATTCTGTTAGCCTTGTGTGGTAATTTGTCATTTCTTACGCTCGAGAGCCTTTTATAACGAAATTAATTAGGTAGTTAATTTCACACTTTGCTCCAATTATGTTACAGATATTATGCTTTGCATTGTAGAAAATACTTTTCAGGTCCCTAAATCCAGTGGAATTTTTTTGCGTTATTAATATCGGCTAAAGAAATATTAATTTGTGTTGCGATACAATATTCTATTATCTCCGAGCATTAATTGGCATGCCAGCAGATGCGTAAGAGTAATTCCTTTCCTTACGAGTTCCTTGGCTCGTATTTCACAGCAAGTGCGCACTAATATGACTGTTTACAACTATGCATTGTCACTGGTATTAAATATAATTATTTTTCCTGAACTTGAATGTATATACATGTATCCTCAAACTTAGATTACGCAATACAGGGAATAAATTTTCCAAAAAATTCCCGAGATCATATTTTTGACTATTGACATAGCTATTACGACATCCATGGGTGTATATCAACTGAGGATTTTTGCGATAATATATTTTAAACAGCCAATGATATTTTTTGAAACATCTTAATTAGAAGTAAACTCTTTTTATTTTCTTCCTTTATTTGTTGTAGACTGTGTTGCAACTAGTGTTGTTGTTTGTGTCGTTGGTTATGTATATCCTAGTGTTGTAGCTTGTGTTGCAATTTGTGTTGTTATTTGTGTCGTTGCTTATGTATATCCTAGTGATGAAGCTTGTGTTGCAACTTGTGTTGTTGTTTGTGTCGTTGCTTATGTATATCCTAGTGATGTAGCTTGTGTTGCAATTTGTGTTGTTATTTGTGTCGCTGCTTATGTATATCCTAGTGTTGTAGCTTGTGTTGCAACTTGTGTTGTTGTTTGTGTCGTTGCTTGTGTTGCAACTTGTGTTGTTGTTTGTGTCGTTGCTTATGTATATCCTAGTGATGTAGCTTGTACTGCAGCTTCTGATGCAGCTTGTGTAACAGCGTGTGTTGTAGTTTGTGTTGTTGCGTGTGTTGATGCTTGCGATTCTGCTTGTGTTATTACTTGTGATGCTGTTGATGTGATGCTGCGATGCCCTGTGGTGATAAGGCACTGGAGTAAAGCTGGGATAATGTTTATGATCTCAAGCAGAAGAAAATTATGATGTTATACATAGGAGTGAAGTTGTGATGAATTTATGGTATACAGCGATTTAAAATTATGGAGTTTGGAAGTAGCAATGATTTTGTGGGGAATTTTATCGTAGAAAACTGAAGAAAATTGTGCTGCCATTGAGCTAGTGTCAAAAACGTTGTTTTTTCAATATTTTTAACTGTGTTTCGTTGAGACCTCCATGTGAACCGTTCTTCACAACATATTAATTGCTCTGTCGTCTATCCATAGCACTGCTATAACTACAGCATTAAAAATGTGCTCACTATTTACACAGATGTAAAAGCTGCCTTGTTCTTCAAATGTGATTTGATGTTTCACCTCCTGAAGTAATGAATAAATCGTTGAATAATGAAACCTTCTCCAGTTTTACGTGATAAATTCAATTCTCATCAACTAATAAACGACCGGTTTTTATACGAGACAGATGTTGAAGGAATTTGATGAAATTGTCTAATAAATAAAAATTATGATCATGAAAACTTATTACACGTTTTTATCGACCAACAGAGTTAATGAGGACAATCTATCGAAATTTCGAACATTAAATGGTAATGAATTGAAAGTAGATAAATATTGCCTTATCTTATAATGGAAACAGTAAGATGAGTGTTCATGATACGATACAACGATACCCTAATAGACGATAAATGATCAAAAATAAATCATGCCAATTATCACTCCCTGAATGCAAAAATGTGAATAATATCGTGACTACATTAAGAACAGAAATTAAACAAGCAAAATGGCGGCGCTGGAAACAAGTCCAGGAACCAAAAGTTTGAGCGAGGAACGTACACAAGAAGCGGCCACAAATGGCGGCAGTGCAGGCAGCAGGAAAGAAAATGACGTTCAGCAGACGCTCCAGCGACCTGACGGTGATGCTGTTGACGTTCCTGGAAAAGGAAGTAACGTCCCTGATGACAGTGAAAATTATGGATGTGTATTGGTGGGAGATGAAGATTTTCCTAAAACCTCAGAAGGGCTTGAGGTGAAACGTGAACGTCTTCCCGACAATCTAGTAATCAACGACAGGAGAAGAGTCTTGTCTGAAGTTCAAGCGGATGAAAATGATGTCTCTACTGAACCAAGCGCTGTAGAACATGAAAATTTAGCGAGTGGTGATGGTGAGGCGATAAACAAAGAAATAGATACAGAACGAGAAGAATTTGAAGAAAATGTTTCCGAAATTCATGGAAAAAATGTTATTCTAATAAACAAACAAATAGAAATCATTGACAATAATTCAAGTAAACGAATAGAGAAGCAGAAAAATGTTGCAAGCAATAAACAAGAAGAATTCGATGAAAATACTTCACAAAAACCTGAAGGTAATTCCATTGCGAATGTTCCAAAGACTGAGCAGAAATTTCGCACGGAGTGTGCCGCAAATATCGACGGCGGGAACGCAGACGAGTCTCTTGATCTCCATGCGAGGCGCGCTCACTCGACGAGGAAAAGTGAAATTTCGCTCACCATATCAGAAAATTATAGAAAATATTCTCAAGCAAATATCGTTGAGCAAAAGATCATAAAGGTGCCTCCCAACGGGGGATATGGGTGGGTCATCGTGGGGGCTGTCAGCTTCATTTGGGTGAGTTACATTAGGTGATCGGAAATCTTATGTCTTTATTCACATAGGAAAGAGAGTGGTTACGCTAGGCTTGTCTTCAATAACGCGAATTATATAAGAAGAATCAGGTACACTGGATGAGAGGTTTTCACAGATGATATCAAACTATTACAATTATTATTACAGCAACCCTTGTAAATTATGAGTACAGTGACGGAAATTATGATGAAATTGTTCAGGTATGTGGCAACATCTGCTAGTTTTAAAACAGCAACCGTAAAAGTGGAAAACAAACTTTCAAAAACTGCACAGCTACCCGAGCATTTCATTCGCGTTTAGTTGCAGGACAGACTTATTTACTTTTATCTTTGCTATTCATAACGGAGTGGTTGGAAATGCGCGTAGAACGTGTGCGAGACCCTATCATGAAGAGCAGCGAATTGACTAAGTACATACACGCGAGATCTGGTGTCTACATTTCTACTCTTCAGTCTGCAGGTGTCGAGCACATTGCCTTTCATTATTAAAGTTACCTATGAAATTATCAATGCGAACAAACGGGCTCTTTTACTTGTCCTTGCAGTAGTTTACGATAAAAACTATCCATACAGGCAGGCGAGGGTAGGGTTAAGTGGGGGCATACTAAGGTGATGGTATAGTTTGGTAAGGTTTGGTATAGTTAGGTGAGTGCATGCTAAGGTGACAGGACTTTGTGGTATAGGTAGGTGAGGGTATCGTTAGAAGATGGTTCGGGTATAGGTAGGTGATGGTAGAGTTAGGTGATGGTAAAGCAAGGTGAAGGTACAGTTAGTTGAGGGTATAGTTAGGTGATGCTATGGTTTGATGATGGTGCAGTTAGGTGATGTAATAGTAGCTTAGGTCATAGTTAGTAGAAGGTGTAGTTCGATGGGGTTTTGTTAGGAGATGGTAGAGTTGGGTGGTGGTTTAGTTGGGCTGAGACACAGTTAGGTGGGGATGTACTTATGTGAAGGTATAGTTAGCAAATGTTAGTAAGGTGAGGGTATGAGGGTTTAATTATGAAATGTTTGGAAAAGTCTTAGTCATTTCCTCCGTTGTGTGGATACAATTTTAATGTTTTCTGACGGTGCTATTTTGTGGTGCAGCTATTTAATGATGCGATAATCCACAAAATAAGAGCAATCATTATATATGGCATATATAATTTCAGGTACTTTTAGATACAATAATGTATTGAAGAGGTTTACCGACAGCTGTGTCGTCTAATGAGTATAAACCTTTTTTTGTGAGGGTAAATTACTCTTAATGAGGGTATAATTGTGAGGATGTGGTTAGGTGTGGTATTTTCAAAAGGCGCATAATTAGGTAACGGTATAGTTTCATGAGTATATAGGTGACTGTATAATTTTATGGGGAAATAGATGACTGTATAGTTTTATGATTGTATTAAGTTGGGGTATAGTTAGTAGGGGCTAAGGCTAAGTAGGTATACTTAGGCGAGGGTGTGGTTATGTGATGTAGCTCGAGAGCATAGCCACGTGGAGCAAAGTTAAAAAGGGCTCAATATAATAGGTGGGGATCTAGTTAGGTAGGGCATGGCCATGTGAAAGTTTAGTTAAGTTGGGCCTAGCTAAGCGGGAACATAGATAGGTTGGGGTTAGTTAGATGGGGCATAGCTAGATGAGGACCGAGTGAGGTGAAGGCGTAGACAGGTGGGGATGTGGTAAGGTTGCAGTTTTATTTGATAAAGACAAAGTTAGGTGACATACCTAGGTGAGAGTATATTTTGGTGAGGCCTTATTTCGGCGAACGTAAAATTTAATACGAGTATAAGGTATAACGTCATGCAAATTCGGAATCACTGCTTGCATCAAACCCTGTAAATTTCTAATTATGTAAGTATATGTAGCTCATATCACTCACTGTGCACTAAGAATCTTGAAGAATATAACTTATAGTTTAAAAATATGAAAATTAAATTCCTCCCAGCACATAGAGCGCGTAGACCCAAGGGTGTCAAAGTGTCTCACTTGTTGGCAACCGATGTGAACAAGTAGGCCATCCGTTTATTTTAAAATATTCAGCGTTTGACTGACAACATGATATTTATCAAATTAACACTAACTTAATATTCACTCAACGAAATAACCTAAAATTTTACATAAATCAATAATAAATTTGTCAAAACAATTAAATGCAGCATGAATTCGCTAAAAGTTGAATAGATTTGTAAAAAAATCAACGTTTGAAATGTTTCCAATTATCAGTGGCGTACAGAACATGGACAGCGAGGACATACGCTGCTATGCACATAACTGAAATAGAGTTGCATGTTAAAGTGAGAACTTTACCGCTGCAGATGCTGGTACCCTCGCTACAAATGTGCTACGGTCTGGTGTACGCGGACGTGCAGCGTGACGGTGGCTACACCCACGCTCAGATGGTCGGTGTCGCGACCGTCGTTTTCGCCCTCAGGAATCTCCTGTGTGAGTTGCGTCTACAGATCCAGCATTCGATCTACTCTTCAACTCGTAGACTTATGGGGAAGGTCCATTAATGAAATACAATAAATGAAATTATTAAAACATTGTAACCATTAAATTTCTGAATAAATCGTATGTAAGACAAAGAAATTTAAAAGACATGATAAAACAAAAAACTATACAAAATGTCAACAAACAATGGAAAGTTTCACCGCCATATCACTTTCATTTATTGACGGACGGTTTTTTAAAAGGAGTATCGATTCTAAAATGGGGAGATCGGACAAATTTGCACTGTTCGATCTGTTCGAATTAAGTGTGTCAAAAGCCGCTAACTTCAGTGCTGTTTTTCAGCGCCGGCCTCCAACCTCCTGAGCGAAATCTGGGGCTCTCGAGCTGTGGCTGTGCTGGGCGTGCTGACGGCATCACTTTCTCTGCTGTTGTCTTCCTTCACCTATACCAACCTGGTTGCGTTCTACGTCTTTTTCGGAATACTGCAAGGTGAGGATTAAACGTCAGCGACCAGATGGTGCAAGATGAGGGTTGTATATCTACCATACTCCAAAGGGAGAGTTGTACGCCTGTCAAAGGGTGTTGCGAGGTGAGGGCCATGCGCATGTCACAAAGTGGTGTAAGGAGAGGGCTGTATGCCTGTAACAATGTTATGCATCTAATTAAGTAGAGCGATTAATAGCAACAAATTTCGCACAAATAGTCAAGGTGAACCTTTTTTCGAATGGTGAACGTGTCTGAGTTCATTGAAAGTTAAATAGTTTCAAATTGTTAACATTGATGCTTGTTAAAAGGAAATGACGCGAAACTTTCAGCAAAAAAGAAATCGTGCAAAGAATAGCTCGTGATGAGAGAATATACACTATATGTTACTCTGAGTCCCTATTGATACCACAACGCTAAGCCAAACATCAGTCAAGCAACGGAGAGCAGAGCTAACATGGGCAGTTTTACCAAGTACGAATGCATTGGGTCGGTTTGAGACTGAATATCGGCCCATACAGCAGCCTCAAATAGCTATGCATGACAAGCTTCATGAGCGTTCGCGGTGCACCACTTCGTTTTCGGAGCAGGTCTAATGCTTAAGCCCTCGAGTGAGAATTATAAAAATCAGGGGAGATATTTCTTCAACAAAATATGCACGGCAATGTTCTTAGAAAGGTAAATGTCCACAATTGATAAAAAAATCTTCACATATGCTTGCATTTCTGTAAAATCTGTAATATTTTATTTACTGTGGTTCTCGTGGCGCAGGCATAGGATGCTCGATGGCATACCCTCAGCTCACCCTCATCACGCAGCAATACTTCACCAGCAAGCGGGTGTCCGCACTCGCCCTGTCCATGGCAGGCGCGCCTCTGGGCAACATCCTCATGCCGCTCCTTGTGTACCATCTCATCCAGACCTACTTTGTGCAGGGTAACCAAGAAATGCTCTAGAAGGGCTCAACTTTTTGATGAGTGCACTAATTAACACTTTAATGCGGCAAGTTGAATTGATGTTAAAGGTTCAACTCGCATTACAGATGATTTTAGGAATCCGCCAAATAACAAACATGAAATGTATTGTGCCTTCATTTAGTATTGATCGAGTATTTATTTCGTGATTGTTCGTCGGTCAGCAGCGTTATTGAAATCTCGGTCACCACCAGTGGTTTACGTCTTGGTCAAATTGTTAAGTTGTGTGATGTTTGTGAGGTAAATCAGTTCACCTAAAATGCATGCTTTTTGTAAGAAATACGCAATCTATCGGGCGACTTAGGGAACTTTGAATTACTTGAGTGCGTAAGACTATTAGAAAATTTTCTAAACGTCGCCTCAATCGTGCTGAATAATTCGTAATCAATAACTCTCGGATTTTGATCCTTGAACGTGAATTACAGCTTACTTATGCTCGTCAATTCATTTTTAATTGAAGTGTATCTGATTCAAATAATGACTATAAATAGTAGTCAATAACGACTGAAATCATGCCGAAAATACAGCATAACGATATTTTGTCACTAATGTGAGTGAACCCCTTTCCGTGTCCTTCAGAAGCGGATTCCGTCACGTTGAGCTTTTTGTTGTTTGGAAAGATAGAATATTCTTTCAATTCCAGCAATTACGTCTTGGAAAAAGAAGGGAGATTACTCCAAATCGAATCCTCTTTTCGAATATATGTAGTACTAATTGAGAAGCTCAAGATCCTGCTTCCGCTCTACAGACATGTTGGAGGCGAGTACCTCCTAAAAACATTTTAATGATTTTCCGAAATGAATCTTTTATATTTTTCTCAATACTTTTTCCCAAAAATATTTTCTGTCAAGGTTTGACTTGAATTTAGAGTAAAAAATAACTGCAATTGTGTCATTGTTTGCGAATGGTGTAACTTAATTAGAGCTCCTTATCCTCTTTCCAGGTGCCTTCCTGATTTGGTCAGGCATTTTGCTCAACTCGGTGGCGGCAGCATTGCTGCTTCATCCAGTCGAATGGCACTTGAAAAAACGAGTGTCTATAGTCTATGATCACCAGCCCAAGGAAAATCCCGAAAAGGAAATGATGTTTCAATTTCACACCCAAACTGCTGGCATGCACATGGCATCCCTCGTTAATGATGAAGCGTTAGCACGCAGCTGTAGCTATAATAGTTTAACCTCTAGAAAATCCAGGACAAATGTAGGTGGTAGACTGGAAGACGCAGCGCGTAGATCAAATCTACCAACTGGAGCTGCAGGTGAGGATTGTGATTTTAAATGCAGAACGTCTGTTTGTGCTGAGTCAGAGAGAACCACGGCTACCCAGCACGCCACATTAGATTCTAAAGCAGTTCCAGACAATGTCCAAAAACGGAATGAACTTGCGCGAACAGCTTCGAGGGTCCGATCCGTGTCTGAACATAAAATTCTTCATTCTCCCGTAAAATTCAGGATTTCTACGCAGGACAGCGACGAGGAAGATAAAACCGCAGATGAAAATGACAAATTGTCGATGAGTTTGCTGTCAACTCAGGAAAACAAGTCGACGAATCAGCTGCAACCTCCGAAATTAGAGGTCTTGGAGACACCGAAAGCTAAACAGCTTACAAAGTGGACCGATGGTTTCCTGAAGTTGATGATTTCGTACAAGGATATACTGTCAAACAAGATGTTCATCTTGTCTTGCATTTCCGCAGCAACTAGCAGATTGGTAAGTGTCAGGAAAATTGACACGACATCAGCTCATGATTAATTGTGTATTTACGCATTCATAATTCGGCACTGACTTTCACTTTCTGACATGGTGTTTAAGTTTAGTTAGCCAATATTTATTTAGCGTGAGTTTTCATGAGTGACCTTAAACTAGCTAAAATAATAATAGGGACTTCGGTTTTTGAAGTTGTCTAAAGGTAGAGTGTGGCGTTGTTCACGACTGTCGCTCAAGTTGATCAGCGCATCCTTGCAAGTCAACTCTATCCGCTACGCTAGTTGCTAGTAACCGCTACGAAACCACAACAACGACAGTTGGTCATAAGAAGTTCACATTGTAAGCTACCACATCGTACAGATAAACGCCCAAGAAAAACTAATCGCCCCATAACCCTTGAAATATTGGGGTTATTACATCACACCCTACCGAGTCCCAAGAAGATATTTGCTCCTTACAACCTAAAAACTATCGCGTCAGAAACCAAACCCCATTAAAAGTAACTTACGCCCATAGTTATGTGTCCAGGCGCCTAACGTACATGTAATAACAACCGAAATTTGTAAGATATCTCATCAAACCCCAAATTCAGTCAGGGAACTACCACGCAATATTTTTATCTGTTCTTCACTCTCAAACACAAGCAGTTGTAAAAACTAGTGATAAGCAGGAAGAAGAACATGAGCTTTGGATCAGGAGACTTGGTTTTAGTGAGTTGCATTTTACTGAAGAAAATAAGCATTATAGCACAACCTTACTCTCTCCAGTTCTTGGAAATAAAGAGTTTATCATAAAATTAAACGAATAGTTCATGAAAACAGAAGCCGGTTGTAGTACTTTTCATAGTTGAGTTGGCTTTCTCGATTACAAAAATGAAATTAACTAAGAAAAATAACTGACCTAAACCACAGTACACGGGGAACAATTCAGTTTAATTTTTTTGAGAGATGTCCATCAGCGCCTTCAGGCGGCACAAATACCTAATATTTTTATTTGAGTTTTAATTCGAAATAAGTTTTCAACGTTTATCTCTCTGTTTATAAGGCGAAGGCAGTTTGTTAATTTTTTCAATTTTAAATTATCTTTCTTTATCCAGCATACATGCCAGCAACTATCTAACTTAGGAAATGATTTATTGTCTAGGTAATAAATATTTGCCATGAAACTAGCTTGCTACCTACTAGCTCATTAACAATTGGTAATTGAATGAATTAACCATGGACAGTAATGATTCCCACTCTCATCATCTCGGTACGTGCAATTCATGTTTGAAATTTTTGTTTTATGTTTACTAGATAGGAGACTTTCACTCTAGAGATCCAATCTCTCATTTTAAGATTTCCAGCAACCCCTCTTGTTACAACGATATTATTAAAAATTTTTTACCTCTAAATTTAGACTCATTCCGGATGACGAGAAGTCACTCTATTTTATCACACACCAACTATTAATCTCATTTCTCGAACTGATTTGGAGGGTATAATCTGTTCAGCAAATTAAATTGTTGCCTAATCATTAATACATACATACTAATACCGGGCTTATCCTCCCTATGGGAGGGTAGCCGACAGCAGGCCACAATCAACACACTTAGGCACTAGGAGGCGAGAGAGGCAGCACTGGCCGCACCTGAACTGCCAGGATCACAAGCAGCCCAGCACAACCACCTTCCACAGTCAGGCCCGACAGCCATAGCTGGTTTACCCCGACCGCTTCATTGAGTGCAGCCCCTCCCCCCGCACAGGACAGGTCAACCCTATCACACGCGGGCAACTTCCAGTACCGCGTCAAAAATAAAATTACCTTCTTATGCCTGCTCCCACTCACTACTGTCCGCAGCCATCCCTCTCGCCACCTCCACATGCAGTCAGACCCCTCTCATACAAAGCACGTTTCACCCCATCCATCCAACTCATCCGTGGTCTACCTCGCGCACGCAGACCACTCACTTCCGACATATATATCTTTTCCCCCAGCCGCTCAACATTCATTCTTTCAACATGCCCAAACCATCCAAGCACTCTTTCATCCACTCGCCTGCTCAATTTTTTGATAACACCCGTCTGTCCCCTGACCAACTCATTCCTGATCCTATCTCTTCTAGTTACTCCATACATGCTCCTCAAACACTTCATCTCAAACACATCCAACTTCCTCCTCTCAGCTGCTCTCAACCCCCAGGACTCTGCTCCATACAACAAAACTGGCACAATCAAGCTTTCATACAGTCCCCTCTTAGCATTCATACTCAAACTCCTGCATTCAAAAAATTTCCTCATTGCACCCAATGTCTTTCAGCCTTCACTCACTCGATGCCTCACTTCTAGTTCCATACTAATCTTAACAGTCACATCCGACCCGAGGTACCTAAAATGCTCTACCTCCTCTAAAACTCCACCATTCAACCTCACATCCAAAGTTCCAAACACTCCACCTCTTGGACATCTCATCACCTTACTTTTATTCACATTTACCCTTAATTTCCGCCTTTCGCACACTCTACCAAACTCTGCAACCAGTCTCCTCAGTTTTTCCTCTAAATCAGCCATATGCAAGCGCTGTATCATCTGCAAACAACAGCTGACATACTTCACAATACATACCATTTTGTCGCACCAACTGCGCACCTTTTCCCAACACTCTGGCATTCACTTCTCTCACCACACCATCCATAAACAAATTAAACAACCACGGCGACATCACACATCCCTGTCTCACACCTGTCACAACTGGGAACCATTCACTCACCTCATTCCCTACTCTCACACATGCTCTGCCATCAAAGTAGAAACTCTTTATCGCATTCAACAGTCTCCCACCCACTCCATACAAGCTTACCACCTGCCATAGAGCCTCACGACCCACTCTGTCATACGCCTTCTCTAGATCCATAAATGCCCAATATACATCTTTTCCCTTTAAGAAGTATTTTTCATTCAACTGCCTCACAGCAAACATTTGATCCATACAACCTCTACCACACCTAAAACCACACTGTTCTTCAGCAAGCACACGATCCGTCAACACTCTCACTCTTATAATTAAAACTGTTCCATACAGCTTCCCAACGACACTCCGTAGACTTATACCCCTAGAATTACTGCACTCATACCTGTCACCTTTCCCCTTGTACAACGGAACTACACACGCGCTACTCCAATCAACCGGCTCTTTAATAGCCTCGAAACATACATTTAATAAACGTACCAACCATTCTACAATCACATTTCCTCCTTTCTTTAGACATTCAACCGTGCAGCCATCCATACCTGGAGCTTTCCCATTTTTCATTTCATCCAACGCACCTTTCACCTCTGCACTTCTTATTCGAATTCTATTCACTTCACCAAACACAGGCATTCTAACATCACTTCCAACAGCTACTACTCTCGCAACCCTATCATCCCTCACGTTCAGCAGTTCCTCAAAATACTCCGCCTATCTCTTTCTCACATCACAACCCTCCACTAGCAGCCTACCATTTGCATCCTTCACTCTTGCCTCATTCTCCACCTGACCTTTCCTAATTCTCTTAACTTTCTTCCAGAAAACCTTCCTTCTCTCCATGAAATCACCTCCCAACTTCCTTCTCCATTCCTCATCCGCCGCCCTCTTGCTCTCCTTACCATTCTTTGTACCTCTTTCTTCCTCTCCTTATACTCTTCGAAATTTTGCTGGTTGCCTCGTTACAACTACCTTTCGAACGCCCCCCTGCTTTCTTCTCACAGCCGCTCCTACTTTTCCGTTCCACCATTCACTCCCCTTTCTAATCCCCCCTCCAACTTTCCTTACCCCACACACTTCCCTTGCACATTTCTCCACCGCATCTTTAAACAACTTCCATTCCCCTTCCACTCCACCCACCTCACTTTCCTTCACCCTCCCATACTCTACTTTAATCTTCTCCTGATACTCACACTCACACTCAGAATCATGCAACTTGCTTACATTTAACACTTCCCTTCCACTCCTCCTTTTTACACCTCCCCACATTCCACTCACTCTCAACTTTCCTTCCACCAAATAATGATCCGAAATCCCATTCATCTCACCACGGAACACATGCACATCGAGCAAACGACCCATCACTCCCCTGCTAACCAAAATATAATCCATCAATGCTCTCTCCTCTATCACACCTCCATTCGTTCTCACATATGTATACTTGTTCATACTTTTTTTCTGAAACAAACTATTCCCAATCACTAACTCACTCTCTACACATAACCCCACCAAGAATTCACCACTCTCATTCAACCTAGCTACTCCATACTTACCAACAACACCATCCACCACCTCATCACCCACTCTTGTATTCATGTCCCCCATCACGTCACAACTCTACAACCACTCCCCACTCTTGCAACACACTCGGACAATTTCTCCCAAAACTCTTCTCTCTCTTCCCCACTCCTCTCCGATCCCGGTCCGTACGCACTCACAAACACCCATGACTCTTCCTCCATTTCACTCGCACCCACATTATTCTTGATCACATCTCACCCCATTCAACTATTTTCTCTCTGATTCTTACACTCAATAATATAGCCACACCCTCTCTTGCATGTCCCCCACGCACTCCAGATACTCTCCCCCCACACTCCCAAACATCAACTCACCACTACCCTTCAACTTCGTCTCACGCAGGGCCAACACATCCATCTTCCGGTTTATCATCATTCTTCCGATCTCCTCCTTCTTACTCTCAGTTGCTCTACATCCACACCCCCTTACATTCATAGATCCTAGTATTAGGGTTTGAGTGGTCTTTCGACCCCTCTCACCTCCTTCATTGGCCTGCTGCCTCTCGGGAAAATCATCACAGAGAAGAGGATCCCCAGTCCCCTCGCTCCGTCCACTTTAGTCGCCTCTTACGACACGCAGCGGACCACGATGGGATAATTCTACCCACCCGCCCAGGGGGAGGGAATAATCATTAATAAAAATTAAAAAAGCATTTTTGGGCAAGGGAGAACAACGTTAGTCAATAAAATTTCATCCCGTCGAACGTCAATCTTAATTTTGTTCAAAGATAATTTTCAAATTTACCCAGAAACAATGGCAGTGTTGTGCCAATTAGATAAAAAATTACTACGAAATTAAACTAAGAGGGATAAATATTGAGCAATTAATTAAAACGGGTCGGATAAAAATTTATTGATAAACTTGCACGGAACATCGAAAATGTCGCTTAAAAAACGAATGCTGCAAATTTTTCATCAGTCATTAGATAGTGTTTGTGTCCAATTTAATTCAGGTTCGCTGGTTTCCTAGCCAGGTATACTATGAATGACCAAAATATGGTTCAGATTGCCATGCTCAACAATTTCTAAGTGTACATGTAAGTGTGATCGAACTATCCGGTGGTACTTCCCTTGAGAGGAAGAGATTTTGAACGCTGGAATAGCTTTCTGATCACCAAACTATCTCCTAAATGCAGTTGTTCATATGCAACGTGTGTACCATTGAAACAAAAAATCGGATTGTTTGGATCGTTTTTTGGTAACGAAATTCCTTTCTGAATGCAGGTGTTCACGAACTACATGGCGTTCCTACCACTTAGGGCAAAAGAGGTGGACCCAGCAATCAACGTCGTTTGGCTTCTGCCAACGGTCGCCATCTCTGATGCAGTTGCCAAAATTTTGGCCGCTGTCGTCAGCGCGAAGTTCAAAATCAAGACCAGATACCTCTACGTCTTCGGAGCACTGATGACTTCGCTCTCTTGCTTAGGTTTGTTGTTGTTTTGTGTCCAGCCACTTGGATTAGCATAATTGCAGACAGTGAGTCAGAAGAAGTTAGATGCTTTTTACAAGAGCATAATTTGTAACCAAAGGTAACAAATTATGCATGAATAATTATGCATGAATAATTATGCATGAATAATAATTATGCATGAATTATACATGAATAAAGAGCATAATTTGTTACCAAAGGTAACAAATTATGCTCTTTATTCATGCATTTTAATGTGGGGCTAGTTAAGGCACTCAAGGGAACGAATGAGTGACTCAGTGGGTAACAGAATTCCCCCAAACACAATTAACGGGCAAATATGCAGAGTGTCCTAACCCACAAAACACATAATTTTAGGACACTCAAGTTAGAGGCGTGGTGTTCATCGCAGGGTTGCCAAACTGCCAAACTGGTTTTTCCTAGCCAAGTTACTAACTAGGTACTGAACTAAGAACTAAGCCACTCTGCCTGAAAGACATCTACGCCGCTATGAGGTGAAATTATCACTTAATCCACCCTGCCAGTTTTGACCTCTGATTTGTGGGTTAGGACACTCTGCATATTTACCCTCCAATTACACCTGGGTGTTAGTCTCCCTCTCCCCACAATAGCCCTCTGACAATTATCCACGAATGCCCAGGGTAATTGAAACTAAATTTAAATTTTGCATTGCAAATATTCGATACCGAAATTTCAGTCAAATTGTATGCAATAACCCGAGTACTTAGCTCTTAGTGCTTTAACAATAATCTCAAAATAAAAAATGAATTGCAACGTTCTAATACTAATTTAAAAAAATGCTAAGCGAAGTCAAGTGAGGTCAAGTGAGGTCAAGTGAGGTCAAGTGAGGTCAAGTGAGGTCAAGTGAGGTCAAGTGAGGTCAAGTGAGGTCAAGTGAGGTCAAGTGAGATCAAGTGAGATCAAGTGAGGTCAAGTGAGGTCAAGTGAGGTCAAGTGAGGTCAAGTGAGGTCAAGTGAGGTCAAGTGAGGTCAAGTGAGATCAAGTGAGATCAAGTGAGGTCAAGTGAGGTCAAGTGAGGTCAAGTGAAGCCAAGTGGAGTCGAGTGAGGTCAAGTGAAGTCGAGTAAGGTCAAGTGAAGTCGAGTGAGGTCAAGTGAGATCAAGTGAGCTCAAATGTGCTCAAGGGGGATCGAATAAAATTAAGTGAAGTAAAGTTAACTCAAGTGAGGTCAAGTGAGATCGGGAGATCAAGTTCGGTCAAGTTCATGTTAGGTCATGTTAAGACAATGTATGCTAAATTAGATCAAGTTAAATCAAATTAAGGTGAAAGTTAGGTGAAGTTCGACCATGTAAGGTCAAGTTGAGTCAAGCTGTTTAGGTTGAATGAAATTGCTCACGTTGGGTTTAGTTGGGTCTTTTTAGGTCAAGTTAGGTCAAATTCGACAAAGATCGTCAAGTTAGGTCAAGTTAGATCGATTTAAGTGAAGTTATGTCAATTGGGTCAACCTAGGTTTACGTCTGATCAAGTTCAGTGAAGTTAGGTTAAGTTGGATCCAGTTGGGTCAAGAAATGTCAAGTTAGATTAAATTCGGTCAAGTTCGGTCGTGGTTTGAGTTGGCCAAGTCTAATAAAGTTGGTTCAAGTGGGATCAAGGGGAGAAGAGGACCTAACTTGTTCACTTTCAGCTACAAGTTAGGCTAAGCTAGGAAAACTTAAATCAAGTAATGTTAATTTCGACCAAGTTAGATCTTGTTGGATCAAATTAGGTCAAGTAGGGTGAACTAGACAAAGTAAAGTCAAGTTAGCTTATTATCGGTCAAGTTAGATCATGTTAGATCAAGTTGTGTTCGGTCAAGTTATGTTAGATCATGTTAGATTAAGTTATGATGGGCAAAGCTATGATAGATCATGTTAGATAACGTCTGGTTATGTTTGGTCAAGTTAAGTCGAGTTGAGTCATGTTGGTTTGGTAAGCTTTAAACAAACATTGTGGGGTAACTTTCGTTCGGTTGTAAGTGTTCGGAGGGAGCAATAATGGTTCGGATGGGGCAGTTATTAAGAGGGGCAAGTTTTCCGGAGAGTTTCCCGGAAAACAGTTTTTTGGGGACAGTTTTCCGGAAAGGCAGTTGTCTTGAGAGGCACTTGTTCGGGGAGGAGTAGCAGTTAAACCAGGAGGAATAACTATTTTAAACTTTACGAGTCCTGAAAGGCTCATAACTGTACCAACTTATCTTTTACGTTAAGGTACACAATCATAGAAGTATAAGACAGTAGTAAATTTTTGCTCAATATTTTTCGACTGGGAACGGCCGCTTAGCTGATAAGATCTGGCCATGCCATAGAACTATTAGGTTTTCGACTAATTTAGTTGTAAATTGTTCTTACCGACCTAACTTAGCGAAAATTGATGGAATAAAGCTTTTAATTCTGAAGTTAGGCCTTTTAGATCGATCATCAGAAAGTATGTATTTGGAAATTTTCTTTTTGTGAGACATTTTCAATTAGGTATTTTTTTCAAATTGGTAAGGGGTTTTTAAGTCGTTTACAAGAAGAATATAATACAAAATCAAACTGAATTGGAAAAATATTTTTCCTGCAATAATCAGTCGGAAAACACGAGGGCCTTCAAAAAGACGTTCACCTTTAGGCGCCGCCGGAAACAGTTTACGTTCTATTATGCCCCAAAAACTTGGTCCAGTGAAGTATGGTTTCATTTGTTCGATATCTAATGCTTACTTTGCAAGTGCAGGATTCATACATAAATACTTAACACCGTTGTACTACACTTTGAAGGGAAATGGACAAACTAAAGGACAATATTAAAGGCAACTTTCAAGTCAATTATGCGAAGCAATTTTGAAAGTAGCAAACATTAACTAAATCATGCCTTCATTTAGCTTCAATTAAGTATTTATAAAATTGAGTTTGTGACTACTGGTCGGTCAGCAGGATTATGAAAATCCCCTCCGTGGTCACCAGCACGCACGTTGCGGTCAAAGTATTAATTAAAGGATGTGAGGGCTTTGAAGCAGGAGAATGTCTTCTTCATTGATACTCATGTTTAATATTGGACGGAACCGTGGCTGAAAGTTTGTCTAAAACGTGGAAAAGGAACCAATTTTGGATGCATTTCTGAATGCAAATTTGAAAATAATGAAAGGGTACGCTACAAAAAAATCATTTGCGGGAACTACTGTGTAAAATAGGGACGACTGGAAGAAATCCAGCTTAAGAACTGCGTGAATGGCTTGAAGGCCCAGATCGAATGTTCTACCTAGTTGTGATTGACTCATGAGAAGATACGGATAACCATCATTTAAAAATCTAAAAATCCCATGCTCAATGAAGGCAGAGAATTCACGACAACTAGAATGCGCGAAAGAGAAGCGTTTTGACTGTATTTAAGTTAAATTGAGCGTAACAAGGATTAAAATGCTTCAATGAAGTTCTGAAAAGGTTTGTTTTTGGGTGAATTTTGTGCTACGAATTGCCTTCGTAATGCTGAGGTTTGAACCCGGTAGGAAATTTCAAAGACAGGAACATTCGAGATGACAGGAGAAAGTATTGGGCAACGTAGATCTTAGAAGTGATCGCATGGACACACCATTTGTACTTTGGTAAAGGCGTTAACTGAATGAAGTCTCCTTGAAGATGAAAGATAGGAACATTTTGAAATACTTTGTCTTATTTTGAAAGGCGCCAGTCTTACTAAAAAGTAAGTAAAATAGAGCTTCAGTTCTAATTCAAAAGTGGTACATTGACATGGGTGCTCTAAGGATTTTTAAAATACAGTTTTACCCAGCAACCGCTGCAGCAGCCGTTGTATGTAGGTAGGTAGTTTACTCGGTTAAGAAGCGGAGGGAACCGACTAATCAGCTCCCTGGAAATAATAGAATAACAAAGTAAGTTTATGAATGCACAAACACCTGTGTTATAAATTTTGAACAAATATAGCAAATATAGACAAACAGACCGTCACAACGGACCCACAGTAGCGCCAGCTATTCCCAAAGTCGCAGACAAGTCAGGAGAAAAACCTCGGCTGAAGTGCTACGTTGAAAGCAGCCGACCGCAGTCTCCCAGGGGACGCAGCAGAAGTTGCGCGAGCAGCAGTAAGTTAGGGTCGAAGGCGATGCTGGGTGTAGAAAAACCGCATAAATTAGCTTGGGGTGCCAACACAGCCAACTAGTGACAGAGAATTTCAGAGCACTGATCGCACTATCAAAATAGTGGGCTCCACTCACCCAAGTTAGTTTATACACTCGGTGTGTCGTTACGCCGCTTTAAGAGGTTTATAAAGGAAAAATAGATGAAAACAGTGGTAGAAAGGTGCTCAGGCATACGTAGGTACCAATAACAGGGAGATTGTTAAAAGATGAAATTGGACCGTAGGACAACATGTACCGCATGCTAGGTAAGCAAGAGAAGATACTCTTGCAGTCGTCTCGAATTCTTAGAAGTTTACATGTTCGCAATTATTTCGTTTTAAAAACTTGAAGCGCTTTTATATCGAATAGGTGAGATCTCCCGCCAAGTAGTACGAGTATACTGGCATTTAGTCATTTCCTTGGATTAAAGTAATTTTAATAAGATGAACACATTTAAGAAGAAAACGGCAACCCCAAAAATCAAAATAACGAAATTCATAAACACACGCACATAAACTTAAAAACAGTCACTCTCAGTGTTGAGCGAGTTGACGAACTGTTTCATGTGGCTTAGCTTGATGTGAAGGGGCGGGAAAACAATTTTTTCCCTTTACACTGTGGGTTCATGAATGATGGCCCTTTTCCCCAACATTGTAGCTTTCCCTAACTGGCTATTCCATCTGAATCCAGGGTCCGTCTTTGGCTCTGCTGTCCCAGAGGTGCGTAAGGCAACGGATTTTGTGTAGCCACGTTGTTGCCCTAACAAAAAAATTACTATTTTTAGATCAACACAAATGATCCATTTGTGCTCTTCATATTTGAGTAGCTCTAATATTATTTTGATGTACTCATATTTTTCTTTCAAGTGTCATTCGGGTTTTGCTCTAAAGATATAGCCAATATGTAATAAAACACATTTCCGAGTCCGCTTAGAGCTATCTATAAAGAGGTGCTACTCTTTTGGATCATAACCTATAGCTCCTATTCCGGTTACTAATTCAGGAATATCACAACAGTAGACGAAGATGAACATAGAATCAAAGAACTGTAAGAAGTTGTCTTCTCTGTCCCAATAGAATGTTAACTTTGCGTTCATTTTCAGCAAGTTTTTTTTATCTTTTAATCGTTGAGCCAACAATTCTGACAGGTTTTAGACAAATCTAGATCTGGAAAAAAAGTATTGAGTTCCGCATGGCTAAATATGTGCGGTTCTGTTGATACGGCTTCAAAATCTGAGTCAATGTTTCTGTTAGTTGACTCCTCTGTCAACCACCCAGTGTCACATTCACTGTCAAGAGTTGCAGTTTGAGTGAAGATATGTTCTGGAACATCATCCGAATATGGGACAGATCTTATTGCTGAATCTAGTCTAGGGTATGTGATAAGCTGACGAGACTCAATTGTAAAACCAACATCAATCATTAAGGCTAAAGTAACAGTCGGTGACAGGGTCTCGTGGCTCACGTCATATCATCGGATTGCCAAATTTTATTTTATTTTTTCCTTTTGTCCGTTGACGCAATTTTCTTCACAGGAATGACCCACCTTATGTGGCGCCCAAGGCTTATCTCGATTTCCAAGTTTCACTTGTAAGTAAGAAAAGTAAGCTCGCTAGATCTCCAAGTTTCACTTGGAAGTAAAAAAATTTTGCTATGAATGTACCACGTTTGTAGCAGCTCGCATCCAAACGCGTCACGCATTTTATTTTACATGATTGAGAAGCCATTTTTTCTTTTTACTCTCAAATATTTACTTTTTACAACGAATATCTTTTCATCCAACTATATGTGTGTGATGGAAAAGAGTACAAGGAGCAGACCCTAGAAAATTCCTTTTAAGAGAAAAAATTTGTCGCTGGTGTATGATTCCATGATTAACGTATATTTGTATCATCATCTGGACTTTTTGCGCTCGAAACGTAAATTTTCATTGAAATCCTGCACAGCCGCGACTCTGGCCCGCCACGAGGCGACGCTGTACGTGGCGTGCTCGCTGCTGGGGGCGGGCATGGCGGTGCAAGCGAGCACCTTCTCCGTGCTGCTGCTGGAGGCCGTCGGGGCCGACCTCATGACGCGGGGCCTGGGACTGCAGCTGTTTGTGGTGGGCATCATCGCTCTCGTCATTATGCCCATCAACGGTGAGTGGCGTATCCAAAGGTGAGGGGCGTCTTCAGCGATGAGTGTCGTGTCCAACGGTGAGTGGCGTATCCAACGGTGAGTGGCGTATCCAGCGGTGAGTGGCGTATCCAGCGGTGAGTGGCATCTTCAGCGGTGAGAGGCGCCATTGACAGATTGTTTGTTGCATCTCGTACAATCCACACTCAAAGTTTCGAAGCCTGCTCCATGGAATAAACGTAGTTGGGTTTGGTCATTAAGTTTGAGAATGTTTGAGGTTTAGTCAAGTTAAGATCAGTAATGAAACATTAGCTGAAAAAATAATTTGAACATCGACGGTGATAAGCTCAGTAGTTTCTAGTTAACAAGTGACCGTAAAATTACGCAAGGGCTAATTCTGTCAGTATATTCTACTTTCCTAAATATCACATCATGAACTCTTTCTTCGCCTCATCCCGAAACACCGGATGCCTAAGTGAAATAAATTATCTTCATAATTTCAGCACAGGTCTAGAGTCCTGGGGAAACCAGTTATCATCCCCTCACACTCAAATCCAGGTCTTAAAGAGTATGGAGAAACTAATTATCTTCCTCTTGTCCCAAAAATAGCTCGTACACCCTTACTAATGTACCGCCATTCCCCTTTCCCCCCCAGGGATGCTGGTGGACTTGACTGGATCGTACCGCGTGCTGTACTTGGTAGTGTTTGCGTGCAGCCTGGCACCATTTCTGACCTGGTCCCTCGCATACTCGTTCATTAAGAGATGCGAGAAAAAGCGTAACGACAAATCTAGTGTTGGCTCCCCAGAATGAAAAATTGTTACAGGTTTTGATATTTTTAACCTTCATTAAGAAAGTCATGTTTAAATACTTGTTGGAGTTGGTTCAAATTCTTGGATAATGTTTGTTATTTAGTAACTCAATATTAATTTCTACACGTGATTTTGGCTGGTAGCTACTAAATACACAAGAGAACGCAGAAGTTTTCCTTACCCCATCTCAGAAAATAATTCGTAGTAGGAGGAGGAGAACAAGTTTCCCAGAAATAAGAGGGGTTTTACCTATCACGCTTACTAGATTCACTCAAAAGTTGTATTTAAGCGTTATATGCGAACGCATTTCGTGGCTTCGGATAACCGAACGTATGAAATGCGTTTTTTTTGGCTGAACAGTTCATTTCATATCAGAATTATGGATGAAAAATGCTTGTTAAGGCGTAATGCAGTTATTTTCTCAGTCCATGAACATAGAATTTTAATTATTTTATGAGATCTTCTACGCTGAAATTCGAAAGAGGTGCACCAAGACTGAAAGTTGTAAAACGGTGAACGCCGAAATTTAGTGAAGAATTAAATGCGATATCCGTCGGCGTTTCGATATTCAACGTATCGACAGATTAATATTTGGGTATTTTTCTTCATCTTACATTATGTTACTGAAAAACTGGGAAATGCCAGCCGATCTAGCATTGATAAGAAATTTTTAAAAGACAATCCCAAGTCGCTCAACCAGCTAGTCTGTCTTAAAACATTTCTGGAATAGTTTTCTCTTCTTTACACGCAAACGAAAAAATTAATTTGAATCTGACTCACTTGGAAATTTTTCCCTTATTTTAAATTTAATTCACTCATTTAAATCATATCAACCCAGTTTCCCAGAAGTGAGGAAATCTGACTCGATTCTTTCCACTCAAGAAACCTTTACTCGGATAACGGAAACAAATATTTCAATGAACACACATTTTCATGGAGTCCCTCTGATAGGGAGCATATTTATTCATAATGTAATCTGCATTACATTACAGATAGAGAACTCCTCATTACCAAAGCGCTCCTCGTTCGCTATCAAAGCACTACACACTCTACGAAAGCACTCCAATCTCATTGCCAGAAATCACTTGCAGTGGTCACTGTGGCCGAACGCGGTATTCCGAGAAGGTGCGGGATTTCTGACAGCGGGAATTCGAATCTCTGCGCTACGCGGTGATTTCTTCCCGTTGGGTAAAGAGAGAACTCAATCACAATTCCCCACTCTACCCAGGAATAGGAAATGCGCGCCGGCTGACTGGGGGTTACCGTCATTGCGACCTGGTGTCAGTTATACGGTTTTTGAAAAACCAATATACAAGATATGTATCAGGCTCGATTGATTGGAATAAAGCATCTTTTGAGTGCTTCACTCTCTTCACCAAGGAACTTGGGCCCTCTGCGCTCACTACTTGTAAACTCTGCCATCAATAATAATGTCTTCATTCCTGATCTCCTCTCACACTTTACCAAGATCATGTGAATGACGGACTTAAGAAATGGAACGGTGAATACAGTTCACTGATGATTCTCAGTACAAATAAAATAGCAAGGATAGTCACTTTTAAAATAGACATTATTTCTTAGAGAGTTTAATAGGTCAGCACTAAAAACGTAAATGAGAAAATGAACGTTTCGACCACAAGGGTCATCTTCAGCATCTGGGAAAATACAAGAGATTTTTTACAGACAAAAAAAAAATATACACACATATGAATAACATTTGTAATTGCTAACAGGAAATTTGCAAGGGGAAGGAAGATTGGGCATCATTTAAAACCGGTTTGTCTTTCATGATAAAAAGAGACTCTAAAATTCGAAGATCTGTTTGACTAGAAGATGTTGCAATTATCTGGAAATCATCTAAGCGAACAGGCAAGTCGCACTTTTCTGCATGTGCACGCACAGAGGATTGAGAGGGAGAAGCAAGAGGCCTATTTGTTCGAAAGCTTCGTCCAGCATGCTCTGCTACACGAGTACGCAAGGCCCTTTTTGTGGACCCCACGTACTCAGACGCACACAGTGCGCAACGATACTTGTAGACGACTGAAGAGAGCAAAGCCTTCGGAAGCTTATCTTTGTAATTGAAAAAAGAATTGATTTTGTATGCGTTCACTAAAATTATCCGAAAATTAATATGCATTAAATGTTTTGATAAAAGCGTCAGCAAATCTTTTTTCAATTTTTCAGATTGGTAGCCAAAATATGGTATAACAAAATAAAAATCTTTTTTCCGTACGGTTGTCATAGGTGGGCGGTCACAAAATTTTGAATTTAAAAACTTTTTGATTGAGGATCCCCGCTTGGCTGATACATTCCTCAATCAAAAAGTTTTTAAATTCAAAATTTTGTGACCGCCCACCTATGACAACCGTACGGAAAAAAGATTTTTATTTTGTTATACCATATTTTGGCTACCAATCTGAAAAATTGAAAAAAGATTTGCTGACGCTTTTATCAAAACATTTAATGCATATTAATTTTCGGATAATTTTAGTGAACGCATACAAAATCAATTCTTTTTTCAATTACAAAGATAAGCTTCCGAAGGCTTTGCTCTCTTCAGTCGTCTACAAGTATCGTTGCGCACTGTGTGCGTCTGAGTACGTGGGGTCCACAAAAAGGGCCTTGCGTACTCGTGTAGCAGAGCATGCTGGACGAAGCTTTCGAACAAATAGGCCTCTTGCTTCTCCCTCTCAATCCTCTGTGCGTGCACATGCAGAAAAGTGCGACTTGCCTGTTCGCTTAGATGATTTCCAGATAATTGCAACATCTTCTAGTCAAACAGATCTTCGAATTTTAGAGTCTCTTTTTATCATGAAAGACAAACCGGTTTTAAATGATGCCCAATCTTCCTTCCCCTTGCAAATTTCCTGTTAGCAATTACAAATGTTATTCATATGTGTGTATATTTTTTTTTTGTCTGTAAAAAATCTCTTGTATTTTCCCAGATGCTGAAGATGACCCTTGTGGTCGAAACGTTCATTTTCTCATTTACGTTTTTAGTGCTGACCTATTAAACTCTCTAAGAAATAATGTCTATTTTAAAAGTGACTATCCTTGCTATTTTATTTGTAGTTAGACTTTGCAAACGGCAAAACATTGAATTAAATGATTCTCAGTAATCGTAAAGTTTCGCTCTATGTCACTGCCGCAACGCGGCTGTTTCCTTCCGCCGTGCTGTCCTTAATGAGACGGTGGCAAGAAGTGGCACTCATGGGTGCGAGAGATGCGCTCTCTTCTCCGAAGTCATGGCGGCCGCCGTCACCAACACACTGCAATGTTATTACACGAGACGGTGTTGGCCGGCCACAGACACGGCGCGCAGTGGCGCACGGAAATCGGAAGCTGGATTTGTTTTCATTATTTTATTCACCAATACATGTCTTTCAAGTCATGTTCATTTTCGACGGTTAATTCACAGAAATTCAAAATAAAACATGGTTAATTAAATGCATTGATATTATTTTAGGGGTTCTGATACCAGCAAAATATATATACCATTTAGAAAAGAATTATGAAATTAATATGGCTCAATATCTACGTCATATATATATGATTAACAACTAGTGTGGAATGCGTGGCGCCCGTGAATGCAACTACGCTTGATTGCAATTGAAGGTTTTTTTTGCACGGTGGAATGCAGATTGATTGTCGTAAATATGAAAAACATCCAATACTGGTAATACTGAGGCACTTGTACACACAATTGCAGCATGTGCATTGGTACAGATAACTCTAATATTAAGAGCAGGTACCATCTTAAATAATACTTCATCGTACATTAAAATAGCTCTGATGTAAGTGAAGAAATGACTATCACCCCATTTTATATACTTAGTTCGATTATTTAATGCTTGGTTTAGTCATCAGGCTGACATACAAACTTTTACACTGTACTGATTGTATTTTGAACAATAATAAATATGAGTATTAGAGAAACGAATTGAAAATTTGTACATAGCGGTGCAGTATAAATTTACACTAGAACACTTACTCTCCTGAAAAAGTACAAATAGCGTATACATGCTAGTTTCCGTCATTTTTTACTTCTGCATAATGTAACTGTGATTTCGAACTTCCGAAAAAAATCATAATAGTAATTTTTATGCAGAAAACAAGAGAAGTAATAATACATGTGGAAGAACTAACTTGTTACCTACATTGGGCTGAGAATGAAGTATTTCATACAATGACGAAGAAGAGGCGCAATGAATGTCACCTTCGTCTAAGAATGGGAATACTATTGGAAATGGGAATCGCAATTTGGGAATACCATTTCATCAGTTCCTGTACCTGATTTCTGGGAATCTTTTTAGTTTTGTTTTCCTGCCTGAACTGCGACTGAAGTATATTTATTTATTTACTCTGGAGTTAATTCAATCTCTGGCTTCATTTCTTTAAAGATGTTGTTTAGTGCTATTTTTCGTAGAGATCTATCTCTATACTCGCTACATAAACATGGGTGTGTTCTGAGAATTTCTATAAATAATGTGGTCGACCGCCCGCACCAGTCAGTCAGCGGCGGAGGTGAAGGGAGAGGACAACTTGTCGCAGACATCCTTCTCATACGAAGCCTGGCTAGCTACTGCCATGCATGTTCGTCCGTATCGTGCAGAGAGCGATCACGAGTTTCGACACTCGTGTACGCTGGGACACCGCCACGGAGAGCAGAGTTGCTACAAAAAGAGAGGAAATGGGTGGAGCTAGCGATGAGGCGCGCAAATGTTCGCACTCGATGCCACCGTCTCATATGGGCTTTAGCAATGTCTTTGAGAGCAAACTCTGGTCTCTTTGTTGTGCAGGAAATATTTTACCGAATAAAAGCTGGTGAATACGAGACCACGGAAATATAATATATGAGATATGATTTGAGATAATAAGTATAGAAATGCATTTTAATTTTTTATTGTATTACGAATAAAAATCTCTTGCTGAGACGTTACTTAACACATTGACACTTATTCGAGTATGGTAGTTGCGTGGTGAAATGATCACAAATACCCAGCTGCTCTCATGAGTAACATAAGCGAAAAAAGTCTGACGGGGGATATATGGAAAAACAATACAACAGAGATTAACGTGTACTCTAAAGGTCCGAATAAGCAACTGTCAAACAAATTAAGAGCTGCGGGGGAAAATTTTTTTCGATGGATATAAACGAGTCGTCAAGGCACGAGACGAGTCAAGGGTGCTCCCATCCACGAGACAGCGCATTGGAGACCAGCCCGAAGATCGGAGCCGCTGTCGTAGTCTCCAGGCGCAAGCCCTCGCCCCTTCCTTTTAATGCACCAAGGCAGAATTAACAGAGTTAAAAATATTCCATACACTAGACATCATAAGAAAGTACACAATACCAAAATCCTAAATCCCTGACAAGTCTGATCTACACACCCAAACTAACTTATATACACCGATCTAATATCCTACTGGGTGCTATTTTTATCAGGAAGGAGCGGAAGACTTCAGAAGGCTTCAACTGAGCATTCTTTGGTTCTTACGTGCGACATATGACAAGCACCGCGACTCACTGCTCATCTAGCGAAGTGTCTCCTTGCGGTGTTGAGGTGATGGCTACAGCCTCGTACTCGCGCTCACAGGACGCTTATAGTCCACTCATACTAGTAGCTAGCGCCCCTACAAGGCAGGGGTACATTCCCTACTATGCGGAAGCGGTGGATGAGGTGTCGGATGGTTAAATACTTCTGTAATGCGCTGCAGGTGAGGGCTAAAGATGATCTGATGATTCTGCAAAAACGAGGTCCGGCGAAGGTACTGGAGTGGCCATTTCATGGTGTGTGAGAAAAAAATCGAGGGTGAGGGTCGCCAAGAGCATTATATTTGTAAGCTGAAGCCATTGAATAGTCGTAATCTATTAATGAAAGGTTAGCACTCATATTCCTCTTAAATAAAATTGACACATTTTCGAAAAAATTCTCTTTTTGGTGTCTATGTTGCGAGCTATGGTCGTCTCCTTTGCCTACTCGCGCAAGCACAGGAATCTCGGTTAGAAAACGGGTATACTTACACAAATAATATAAATAATTTTATAGACTACCATAGTGTAATATGAGATACAGCATTAGTATACGTATATTCTACAAAACCTATAAAAAATGAAATCTATTGAAATTAAAACAGGTACTCTCTACATTTCGTTACTGAATTCTCTCCCACTCGTAAGTTCTGATGGTTTTCTTGAATCCTCACGGACAGAACCTGTTCGCCAGATCATATTTTCGGGCCATAATACGCTTTGTACGATGTTTCAAAATATGTTCACACAAATTACATCGTAATACACAACCGCTTCACACAAAGACAAGCTATTATAAGATGAACTCCGCTGACCAATTGAAAATATGGTTGAAGCCCTAGTATTGAATTGGATTGTATGAGTTAACATTGGAAGGCTAATTTTTATACTTTGTAACAAAGAGTAAAAGTAATTGAAATATAGAAATACAAAACCTGGCCTTATACCGAATGATTCCTCATACTTGAGACACATTGAACTAATATAATTCAGACAACAAGGTACATAATGATTGCATTCATTATACCAATAAATACACATCGCCTAAAGTTTTTATTAAGATGCTCATTCAGTTTAATTTGTTCAAAAGCTCTGTCTCGATATAGTATCCTCTTCATTGGCACTAAGACTTGGAACTCAATCACTGCGGAGATCCGTGGATTAAATTCTCACAAGGATTTCAATATGAATTTTGAATGGCTTCTCCTATAGAAATATCAAGCATGCAAGATAACCAAGTTTAATCTCTTCTTTTAATAACTAGTCCTGATAGGGTAATTTTGCAATGGTTAATGTCATGGATCTTCAGTCTGTTCTTAAAGTCGTTTCTAGAATATACAGTTAACATCTAGCCCATATAAACAATTTTGTAATAGTAAGCCTCGAATGTCGCGTGCACGAATTCGTTGATTAGTCTTGCTGGTAACTAGGTTAAGTGAATTAGGTTGAACATAATCGTACACCTTAGAATAGCGTTGATGGTAGGAAGCCCTAAATGTCGATGAATTCATTCGGGCCCCCAGCTAGCTATACTCAAATTTGACCATTGTACTTGCCTTAAAGAAACAATCTACTTCTGTATCACTTGTGGTAAATAAATTGTCTAAATTGTTTAAATTGTTTAACCTTGACGATTTAACACTTTGACAGGTATCAACCTCACACTCTAAGCAATGCATCAGATTAAACTTCATTTTGCGCTGCCGTGAATCTATGATAAAAACAAATTAAACATTGGTGAATAAATGAACTGCGGTGTAGCCATTACCCAATCCAAATTTTACCATCGGCGTACCTGTAATTATCATCGGCTTTCATCATTTATCGTAAGTACTCCGACGGTATATACAGGGTGTCCGACACTTTCGTTGCGAAACTACACAAGGTAGCGATCGTCGAAATGAACACTTTGTATTCCATTAAGATATGGTCTAAAATGCTTAGTTAAAGAGTTAAAAGGACTTGAAGTTGGACAGTTATTAAAAATAATTCGTATTCTCTCTTGCGGAGACGAATCCAAGGCGGTAAACTGCGGCACATCCATGGCAAGGATACGAAATAAGAAGTTAGGCAAGTATGTGAAATTATTATTATGGTTAATTAACATTAACTTTTTAATGTTGTGATAAGGAAAAAGCATTTTCGACAGTAATTATTATGAGCACAACAAACGAAACCGTAAACTAGGTTACATGTTTACAAAAATTATTCAAAATGCCGCCCATTTCTTTCGATGCAGAGGTTCAAACGCCTCTCTAATGATTGGCGGACGCGAGCAAAGACACCAGAAGTTTCACGAATCCTTTCCGAGGCTTCAACAATCCTACCCATCAGGTCCTCTTCGGTTTGAATCGGTGTTTCATACACTAAACGTTTCATATGCCCCCAGAAAAGTAATCTAGGGGCGTAATACCAGGCGATCTTGGTGGCCACGCGAAGGGACCGCCACGGTCTATCCAGCGTTTGGGATATCGGGCATCCAATAATTGCCTAACAGCAACCCCAAAGTGTGCAGGAGCACCATCATGTTGAAAATACATTCCTCTGATGTCAGCTAAAGGTACATTTTCCAGTAGTTCTGACAATACTTCATTAAGAAAAATGTAATAGGTACGTCCACTTAGTCTCTCTGGTAAGATGTATGGCCCAATCAGATGGTCACCAAGAATTCCTGCCCCAACATTTACGGCAAATCTAACCTGATGTCGACATTGTCTTGTAACATGTGGATTGTTGCCAGACCACATGTGCAGGTTATGGAGATCATGTATTCCTTCTCGAGTAAATGATGCTTCGTCTGTGAATAAGACTCGTGATGGGAAACGAGGTTGATGATCTGTTTTCTGTTGAAACCACTTCGCAAATTCAACACGACGTTCGAAATCTTCACCGTGCAATTCCTGCACACGCTGAAAGTGAAATGGATGTTGACCACTGTTATGTAGTACTTGCCACACAGTAGTTTTGCTTAAATGTAAAGCACGTGCACAAGAACGAGTGCTTGACGTAGGATTGTTTCGAAAATATTCTAAGACATCTTCCACCTTGTCTGGATCTGCTACTCTCCTTTGGCGTCTTCCTTTAGGTCGTGGTCAGTGAAATGATCCGTATTTACGTAATCTCCGGTGAATGGCTGTGAATGTTTGACGCGATGGAACATGTCTGTTAGGATGCCTTTCTGCGTAAATTCGAACAGCCTCCCTAGAATTTCCATTTGCTGCACCATACACTAGGTGCATATCCGCTAATTCGGCATTGGATACTCCCTCCACTGCTGGGGATACGTTTGCAGCCGAAGAAGTACTAACAGTAAACGAACTAATCTTTGTCGTTGATGTCGAGGAGCACTCAGAATATCTGATGAAAAGTAGCTTCACGTATTTGTAACTTTTTAACTAAGCATTTTAGACCATACCTTAACAGAATAAAAAGTGTTCATTTCGACGATCGCTACCTTATGTTCAAGTTTGGCAACAAAAGTGTCGGACACCCTGTACTGTGTCCCCTCAGACGTACACAATTATTGTATCTATGGAAATTAGTATTCCCAGGGAGAATGTGAGAGGACCCGAGCTGAGAGTTAGGTAAGCCTTCTTCTTGTTGAAATGAAATGATTTTTGTTATGTCAAGGATCATTTTATTTTGGTTCACTGCTATCCAGTTTTTCAGCATTTTCTTCTTCAACTTCTACCTTGTTCGTGAACTTCTATCTCAACTTAATGTTTCTATGCCCTTTCTGTATAGATTCTGCGTTTTCTTAACTCCATACTAATTGGTGCCTTCCTCTTTCCTCTCTTTGGATCGTCTTGGTTTTAAACTAACTAATAATCTAACAATTATTTTTTGTCGCAATTAATACACGATGGAAATCGTTACTCAGGACTACCACAAACTGAGAACAGAACATGTGTCGGACAATAGGCACCAGACCTATTCCAAGTATTGAACGTTTGCCTCTTGCAGTCGTGGGATGGACTGGAGGCGCCGCGCACCGTCGAGAGGCTCGCCTGCGAGATGTGGCCTCCATTTGCTGCAGTCCTGCCCACCCTGGACCACGTTGGAAGGCAAGTGCATGTGTGCCGGCCGTACTTGTGTGGGTTGTTCCTTATAGTTTTCTTTGTTGATTTCTCCGTTTATTGGGAGCGCCTTATGGGTTGCGACGAAAGAAAATATTTTGGATTCTCGCACGTTTCAAGTAGCTATAACCAGAGGTAATAAATGAATTGTCATAATACCAGAACACCATGTTCTGCATCTGACCGAATATTTATATTTACCAACCATGATTGGTTGGCGTTCGTACTTGAGCCCGGATTTCCAGCATTTATTCTATTAATGCTACAACGACTATAAGTGTAAATAAAATTTGCATATAGATTTATTTGGGGGATACCTAAGTTTAATTAAAAACCACAAGACAAAGGCAGGTAAAAACATACTAGTTTAAAATTATATTACTCTAGAGCTTTCGAGCAATCATTGCTCATCTTCAGTAGACACTGTAAAAGGCAGAAATATCGTACATAAGTAATCGTATGACATAAGAAAAAGTTATAGGAAATCAAAAATAAAAACAAAACAAAATTACATATAAACCTAACTTAAAATGTTTAATGGCACAGATGAATCACAGCTATATAAGGTTGGCTTGCGGTGATGAATTAGAATGCTTTCAGCCAACCTAAGATCAAAAACTTTGCATTTGGCTATAACTTTGAAACTATTTAAACGTATTGGATGGTCATTCTCATCTGCGTGATCTCTGATTTTGCTATGAAGCGGTGTAGTTACCGGTCGGTCAGTACGGGCCGACCTACCCCTATGCTCTGCGATGCGCGTGTGGAGGTGACGAGATGTCTCCCCACAATAGGTAGCTTCACACTGGCTACACTTATACCAATAAACGACATCGCCGAGCAACATAGTGGGAATTTGGTCCTTTACCCTAAACAAACTACCAATGGTTAACCTATTGCGAAACACGATTTTTACTTTGAGTTGTGGGTAAAGTTCATTTAATATAGACAGAACACGCTTCTTTATACTATCATTGATTAGCCAGTTGGTATATGGTATGCTAAAATACAAATCTTTACGAGGGACAGTTGAAACAATAGGTCGATTTTTGTAAAAACTATCAAGTCTGCGGCTTAAAATATTACACACCAATGCATGTGGATATCCATTACGGCAGAAAAAACCTTCTAAAAAATCTAACTCTTTAGTAAGGGAAACATAATTGGAACAAACTCTGTACGCTCTAAAAAATAAACCGGTGATAAGACTAATTTTGTACGCTAATGAAATAGCACTGTTAAATTTAAGGCCCAGTCCAGTGAAAGTTGGTTTTCGATATAAACCTGTTGAAAAGGAAGATGGATGCTTAGTAACCTCTACATCTAAAAACGGCAAGCAATTATTTTTCTCTATTTCATTGGTAAATGTAATTGATTCATGCTGAGCATTCAAATATTTCAAAAACAAAGGTACGTGAGATTCGGATTGGAATAATAAAAATGTGTCATCGACATATCTACGGTATAAAATAGGCTTGAACTCTGATGGACATTTATCAAGCCACGTAATTTCATGAAAAGACAAGAAAATATCTGCTAATGTTGGGGACACGCAACCCCCCATTGGCGCACCATCTATTTGTTTGTACATCTTCTCGTTATATATAAATATATTGTTACGTGTGCAAAGTTCCAACAATTTTCGGAATTGTTTTTTATTAAAACCTTCGTATAGATCTGTATCCTTAGGAAACAACTTAGACAAAATTATGTGAATGGTTTCTGTTATGGGAATGTTCGTAAACAACGATGTCACATCAAAACTTGCCATGAAATAACTCTTATTGCGCAAGTGACTAAGTTCTTCAGCGAAAGCAAAAGAATCCTTTACAGAGTACTGATTGCCTACTAAAGGCGACAACAGGTTGACTAGATATTTAGAAAGTTGATAATTGTACGTCCCGACTGTAGACAAGATAGGCCTCATGGGAGTGCCAGCCTTATGAATTTTGGGCAGACCATACATAATGCCCGGCCTCGAACCCCTTGTACTTGTAATTTTCTTTTGGTTAACATCGATAATGCCTTCTTTACATAAATCATTCACAAAGCGGTTCACCTTATCTTCACAGCTAACAACCACTTTAAGCCAGTCACCGTCACAAAGGATAAATTTAGAAGTGTCGCGCAGGATTTGACTCATCTTCTCAATGTACGAAGTTTTATCTAAGACAACAACACCGTTACCCTTATCAGGTTTCATTATTACAGTCCCATCATCAGATGCGAGGCCTTTCAAAGTGGTAAAAAGTTGCTTATGATGAGCAGATAATTTTGATGTAAATGAATAAAATGAAGAAAAAGCAATCTGTTTTAAAGTGGATCGTAGGTAATTCCTTGAGTCATGATTTTCCTTGTGCATTTTTTCGCATGAAAGAGATTGATACAGGCGTTCAAAAGACAAAAAATGGGACAAGTAATTCAAATTAGGCGGCTCAAATGAAAATTTTAAACCTAGAGAGAGCGCTTCCATTTCTGTATCGGTCAATTTACGAGACGACAAATTGAAAATTACATCACTGTGCTGGAGACTCTCGAACCTGCGAGTTAGTCCTAAACGAAACAACTTTCTAGTCTGAGCTGCATAGCAGTCATTTCTCTTACGAGCATTAACCCGCTCAATATAAGACACAAAATGATAATAGTCCAACCATGAAATACTATTGCGGAGATTCTCGAAAACACTTCGATTTTTTTGTTGTAGGTCTTGCAAGAGCTGTCTCTTCTTCTGTATTTCAGTGTCGAGGAGTAGATGCTGGAAATTCTTGTAATCCTCATGGTCGTTAAGCTTCTTTGAATAGAGCTTAAAGCGCAGGAATTTCGGAGTGAGATCATTCGTGTGACACGTTAGCAAGAAGTCCAAGTCACACGAGCATTTTCTGCACTTAAAATCAACTCTTTCACAGCTTCTAAATACTTTTAGCACTTCACCCCCGTACCTTTTTTCTATGATATCACGTATAGATTTATTTGGGGGATACCTAAGTTTAATTAAAAACCACAAGACAAAGGCAGGTAAAAACATACTAGTTTAAAATTATATTACTCTAGAGCTTTCGAGCAATCATTGCTCATCTTCAGTAGACACTGTAAAAGGCAGAAATATCGTACATAAGTAATCGTATGACATAAGAAAAAATTATAGGAAATCAAAAATAAAAAGAAAACAAAATTACATATAAACCTAACTTAAAATGTTTAATGGCACAGATGAATCACAGCTATTTAAGGTTGGCTTGCGGTGATGAATTAGAATGCTTTCAGCCAACCTAAGATCAAAAACTTTGCATTTGGCTATAACTTTGAAACTATTTAAACGTATTGGATGGTCATTCTCATCTGCGTGATCTCTGATTTTGCTATGAAGCGGTGTAGTTACCGGTCGGTCAGTACGGGCCGACCTACCCCTATGCTCTGCGATGCGCGTGTGGAGGTGACGAGATGTCTCCCCACAATAGGTAGCTTCACACTGGCTACACTTATACCAATAAACGACATCGCCGAGCAACATAGTGGGAATTTGGTCCTTTACCCTAAACAAACTACCAATGGTTAACCTATTGCGAAACACGATTTTTACTTTGAGTTGTGGGTAAAGTTCATTTAATATAGACAGAACACGCTTCTTTATACTATCATTGATTAGCCAGTTGGTATATGGTATGCTAAAATACAAATCTTTACGAGGGACAGTTGAAACAATAGGTCGATTTTTGTAAAAACTATCAAGTCTGCGGCTTAAAATATTACACTTTGTTTTTGAAATATTTGAATGCTCAGCATGAATCAATTACATTTACCAATGAAATAGAGAAAAATAATTGCTTGCCGTTTTTAGATGTAGAGGTTACTAAGCCTCCATCTTCCTTTTCAACAGGCTTATATCGAAAACCAACTTTCACTGGAATGGGCCTTAAATTTAACAGTGCTATTTCATTAGCGTACAAAATTAGTCTTATCACCGGTTTATTTTTTAGAGCGTACAGAGTTTGTTCCAATTATGTTTCCCTTACTAAAGAGTTAGATTTTTTAGAAGGTTTTTTCTGCCGTAATGGATATCCACATGCATTGGTGTGTAATATTTTAAGCCGCAGACTTGATAGTTTTTACAAAAATCGACCTATTGTTTCAACTGTCCCTCGTAAAGATTTGTATTTTAGCATACCATATACCAACTGGCTAATCAATGATAGTATAAAGAAGCGTGTTCTGTCTATATTAAATGAACTTTACCCACAACTCAAAGTAAAAATCGTGTTTCGCAATAGGTTAACCATTGGTAGTTTGTTTAGGGTAAAGGACCAAATTCCCACTATGTTGCTCGGCGATGTCGTTTATTGGTATAAGTGTAGCCAGTGTGAAGCTACCTATTGTGGGGAGACATCTCGTCACCTCCACACGCGCATCGCAGAGCATAGGGGTAGGTCGGCCCGTACTGACCGACCGGTAACTACACCGCTTCATAGCAAAATCAGAGATCACGCAGATGAGAATGACCATCCAATACGTTTAAATAGTTTCAAAGTTATAGCCAAATGCAAAGTTTTTGATCTTAGGTTGGCTGAAAGCATTCTAATTCATCACCGCAAGCCAACCTTAAATAGCTGTGATTCATCTGTGTGATTAAACATTTTAAGTTAGGTTTATATGTAATTTTGTTTTGTTTTTATTTTTGATTTCCTATAATTTTTTCTTATGTCATACGATTACTTATGTACGATATTTCTGCCTTTTACAGTGTCTACTGAAGATGAGCAATGATTGCTCGAAAGCTCTAGAGTAATATAATTTTAAACTAGTATGTTTTTACCTGCCTTTGTCTTGTGGTTTTTAATTAAAATTTGCATATATCGTAAAACTGCTTTTTTGACCAGGCACTAAGGCAAAAGTAGTCATTTTGCAATAAATGACTAAAAAACTTGCACGAAGTAGTAGTCGTCGATGAACAGGATAATATATAACACTAGATTTTTTTTTCAAGGCGTTAAAAATGGGCTGAACTTACGTCGATCATTTGCCATTTGTGTCCGATGCGATTCCTCTTTCGTTATCTTGAGAAGAACATTATTCGTTTTTTATAGTTGCACATAGAAAACTGTTGAATTGTAGCAAAAGTTTGCAGAGATTTACTTGCTATTTTGCTACATATACGAACAATTTTTCTTGATATCCACAAACCGAAATATTTTGCTATAATATCTGCAGTATCCTTTTTTTCGTGCTATTTTGACCATTTTTTTAGGACTAGAAATCCGGGCTCTAGTTATTACCATAGAATTGTTCATATTGCAAACGTCCTGTGGAACAGGGTTAATTATTTTCTGAATATTTGAACTGCATAACGTGTGTGCTGAGCGTATCTGTGATACAAGCTTCACCACGATATTGCCTGTACGGAGACGACCCAGGGATTTTCGGCCCCAATTGGCTTTTTTTCACAAAAGGATCTTTAGGTGATGGGTTATTGTGTCCTAAAATTTTATATGTTCCCTTACACCCCCAAAGAAAACCAAAAGGGAACCAAACTTCTTGTATTTTTGTTTCTATATAAAAAGAAAACAAAAAAGAAAATGAAAAACCTGGCTTTTTAGCTCGTTAGCAATGTTTTAAGAATTTCAAAACTGTCTTTGGTTTTGTTGTAGCATGAAAACTCATTGACTTGTATTCATTTGAAATATCAGATAAAATGACGTAAAAACAAATGTTGCCCATTCTCTGGAAAACTAAGGCCAAAATCGAAAAATCAATGGAACAAAACGTGTTTTCCTTCCAATTCAGTTGCAGAAATAAAGGAAAAGCTCTCAGAGCTGCGCTCACCTCCAAGTTTGCGTGGCGGTGTGGTGCTAGCAGGAAGTGCGGCAGCTGATTTTTTAAGCTGAAAGAAGGACACTGGGCTGACATTCAGTTCGACAGTCCGGCACTTGCTGGTCAATTAGGGTGAGGGCCGGGGTCTTTTCTTCAATAGTAAGCTTCTTCCGACCCTTTGTGATGCTTTGGTGGCTTGTGGTATGGCGCCAAAATAAGTGAACAGTTAAGTAGAGGCCTATGGAGCAGCGCAACATACGTGTACTCTGCTCGAGCTCTCTGAGGGATCCATGATTGACTGTGCAGCGGGGATTTGTGTGTGGGGCAGCGGTGGAGCGACACACGTCATACCCCACTCCTCTCTCCTTTCATATGGTGAGGAATGCAAGAACAAAGTTACCGGCCAATTATGCTTATCGCGCTACAGGGGTAAACATTACTTTTGTAGCCCCTGTACTTCCTGTGGGTGGTAACTCCCTCAGATACCATGGTTGTATCTCCTGAGGCACTAGTCACCACAGCTCGGGACCTCACATACTTCCTGTGGGAGGTAAGTCCCTCAGATACCATGGTTGTATCTCCTGAGGCACTAGTCACCACAGCTCGCAACCTCACATACTTCCTGTGGGAGGTAACTCCCTCAGATGCCATGGTTGTATCCCCTGAGGCACTAATCACCCCAGCTCGGGACCTCACATACTTCCTGTGGGAGGTAACTCCCTCAGATACAATGGTTGTATCTCCTGAGGTACTAGTCGCCAATAGTACTCGTAAGTCCTCGTGTGATGTTCTCCACAGTTACTATCAACTAGAAAATTAACTCCCTGAAAAGGGTGCTCAACTCCCTGAAAAGGGTGCTCAACTCCCTGAAAAGGGTGCTCAACTCCCTGAAAAGGGTGCTCAACTCCCTGAAAAGGGTGCTCAACTCCCTGAAAAGGGTGCTCAACTCCCTGAAAAGGGTGCTCAACTCCCTGAAAAGGGTGCTCAACTCCCTGAAAAGGGTGCTCAACTCCCTGAAAAGGGTGCTCAACTCCCTGAAAAGGGTGCTCAACTCCCTGAAAAGGGTGCTCAACTCCCTGAAAAGGGTGCTCAACTCCCTGAAAAGGGTGCTCAACTCCCTGAAAAGGGTGCTCAACTCCCGGAAAAGGGTGCTCAACTCCCTGAAAAGGGTGCTCAACTCCCTGAAAAGGGTGCTCAACTCCCTGAAAAGGGTGCTCAACTCCTTGAAAATAATTCCCAAAACTGAAAATGGTTCTCGATACCCTTGAAAGGGTTCTCAATACTGCAAATGACACTCAATATTACAATAGTTGTTTCTAACATATCTACAGGGTGTCCGACACTTTTGTTGCCAAACTTGAACATAAGGTAGCGATCGTCGAAGTGAACACTTTTTATTCTATTAAGGTATGGTCTAAAATGGTTAGTTAAAAAGTGACAAATACGTGAAGTTACTTTTCATCCGATATTCTGAGTGCTCCTCGACATCAACGACAAAGATTAGATTGTTTACTGTTAGTACTTCTTCGGCTGCAAACGTATCCCCTGGAATGGAGGTAGCATCCAATGCCGAATTAGCGGATATGCATCTAGTGTATGGTGCAGCAAATGGAAATTCTAGGGAGGCTGTTCGAACTTACGCAGAAAGGCATCCTAACAGACATGTTCCATCGCGTCAAACATTCACAGGCATACACCGGAGATTACGCGAATAGGGTAAAGTTCGAAAGTTCGTCCGATATAAACGGTTCAAACTTCAAACCCTCTCAAACGGTTCTCAAGATCGCTATTGCTGCAGCAAATATCGTCAAAAAAGCACAAATGCATTGGGTTCATCGTGCTTTGCTCTAAAGAGGATCTTTCAAATCTTGATATGAAAAAAACAACTTGCTTTGCGTACACTTTGTCCAACTGAAATTTTCGAAAGTTCGTACCAAATTCGAAATTAATTTAAAATTTTGACCACGTTTCGAATCTCATTGCAAAAGTTCGTACACCCTCTAAAATGAAATTGATATTTTTGTTTAGCGCTAAATTTACCTGTGAGCGTTCGAATTTTATGTAAAATAATAGCGTGTTCATTTTTAATGGATTTGATACGTATGTTTTGATACCGGCAGGCCGCAGCCGAGACGGTTCAAGAAACGGTTTGTGAAAAGTACAGAAATTTCTCGAGAATTTCTTGAGTCCTACTTTAAACTTTAGTCCACCACTCGTAACTTTTGAAAAAATGCACCTATTGACTTCAAATTACTCTCAAACCAAAGAAAACAAAATTTTCTACAAAAGTGTTGTAAAAAAATTAAAAAGTTTTTTCTGAAAAGTACAGCAATTCTTCGATGAACCTGTACGACTCACTCGCCGTCGAAAGACCTAAGTCCACCACTCGTAACTTTTGAAAGAATGCACCTATCGACTTCAAATTACTCTCAAACGAAAGAACAAAACATTTTCTACAAAGGTGTTATAAACACAATCAAAAAATTTGCCTTAAAAGTACAGAAATTCTTCGATAAAAATGTTTGATTCGCGTGCCATCGCGAGCGCGAAAGGGTCAACTAAAGTCTTTCGACGGCGCGTGAGTTGTACAGGTTCATTGAGGAATTTCTGTACTTTTCAGAAAACTTTTTTGGATGTGTTTATAACAACTTCGTAGAAAATGTTTTGTTCTTTCGTTTGAGAGTAATTTGAAGTCGATATGTGCATTCTTTCAAAAGTTACTAGTGGTGGACTTGGGTCTTTCGACGGCGCGTGAGTCGTACAGGTTCATCGAAGAATTTCTGTACTTTTCAGTAACAATTTTGAATGTGTTTATAACGCCTTTGTAGAAAATGTTTTGTTCTTTCGTTTGAGAGTAATTTAAAGTCGATAGGTGAATTATTTCAAAAGTTACGAGTGGTGGACTGAAGTTTAAAGTAGGACTCAATAAATTTCTCTACTTTCCACAAACCGTTTCTTGAACCGTCTCGGCTGCGGCCTGCCGGTGCCTTGCTGACGCTTTTGAAGCGTTGTTTTTGGAACACCAGATTTGTCAGTTGCGTTGCGTATACTCAAACTTCCATTTTTTATCTCTGCTAATGCGTGAACGAGATCATCATTGCAGTAGTGGTGTTTTTTACGAGGAGCCATAATTTAAGGTTGTAAGGCCATAATGTTGTGGCTGCTTCGCCTGTTGAGTTCCAATTGGGGCAAGTGAAGCAGCGGCCTTACTTATATACTTCTCCGGCTGTAGGTATCGGTGATTTGCGGCGGAGAAGTGGGAACTTTTTTTGAATAAATTTACATTCACACATATTAAGGTTACTGAACATAAAAAGACTAGAATTCACATTTGAGGGGTAACTAGGGTAGAGCACTACAAGGTCAACATTCGTCCCAATTCATAAACTATTAAATCTATACCTGAAAAGATATTAAGTATGATAAACAATGAGGAGAAACTTGAAGAAAAAACGTTGTACGAACAAACGAATTCATAAAAATGATTTTTTCAAAACTCCGTACATGTGGACGAAGTAATAACACAAGCCGTTAAAAGATTCAAAATTTACTACACCTCAGAAACAAACAAAGGGAGAAGAAAAACTCTGTAAAATGGCAGCATTACAGCTGTCAACACTCACGCAGGTACGACATCGCCTAACACAACAAATTCGTCAACGGAAAAAATTTTAGTCGGCGATGCAAAATGGTAGTCAGTTAAGGTGTGACGACTTCATAAACAACTGAAACGCAGGTCATTCACATGGCCTGCCATTTTTGTTCAAACAGTGATATTTATTTGCGGTGTGTGGCAATTATACAATATTATAAGCCAGCAGTTACCACGTGAACCACTTTTCGATGAACTTCAACTCCATATTAGCTTGTTAATGTAAAATATACCTGGTGTGTACGGAAATTCGAAGTGGACGAATTTTCGGAACTTACCCTACGGATCATTTCACAGACCACGACCTGGAGGAAGACGTCAAAGGAGAGTAGCAGATCCAGACAAGGTGGAAGATGTCTTAGAATATTTTCGAAACAATCCTACGTCAAGCACTCGTTCTTGTGCACGTGCTTTACATTTAAGCAAAACTACTGTGCGGCAAGTACTACATAACAGTGGTCAATATCCATTTCACTTTCAGCGTGTGCAGGAATTGCACGGTGAAGATTTCGAACGTCGTGTTGAATTTGCGTGGTGGTTTCAACAGAAAACAGATTAACAACCTCGTTTCCCATCACGAGTCTTATTAACAGACGAAGCGTCGTTTACTCGAGAAGGAATTCTTAATCTCCATAACCTGCATATGTGGTCTGACAACAATCCACATGTTACAAGACAATGTCGACATCAGGTTAGATTTGCCGTAAATGTATGGGCAGGAATTCTTGGTGACCATCTGATTGGGCCATACATCTTACCAGAAAGACTAAGTGGACGTACCAATTACATTTTTCTTAATGAAGTATTGTCATAACTACTGGAAAATGTACCTTTAGCTGACATCAGAGGAATGTATTTTGAACATGATGGTTCTCCTGCACACTTTGCGGTTGCTGTTAGGCAATTATTGGATGCCCGATATCCCAACCGCTGGATAGGCCGTGGCGGTCCCTTCGCGTGGCCACCAAGATCGCCTGATATTACGCCCCTAAATTACTTTTCTGGGGGTAATATGAAACGTTTAGTGTATGAAACACCGACTCAATCCGAAGAGGACCTGATGGGTAGGATTGTTGAAGCCTCGGAAAGGATTCGTGAAACTCCTGTTGTCTTTGCTCGCGTCCGCCAATCATTAGAGCGGCGTTCGAACGCCTACATCGAAAGAAATGGGCGGCATTTTGAATAATTTTTGTAAACATGTAACCTAGTTTACGGTTTCGTTTGTTGTGCTCATAATAATTACTGTCGAAAATGCTTTTTCCTTATCACAACATAAAAAAGTTAATGTTAATTAACAATAATAAATGTTTCACATACTTACCTAACTTCTCATTTCGTATCCTTGCCATGGATGTGTGGCAGTTTACTGCCTTGGATTCGTCTCCGCAAGAGAGTGTGTACGAATTATTTTTAATAACTGTCCAACTTCAAGTCCTTTTAACTCTTTAACTAAGCATTTTAGACCATACAACAATAGAATTAAAAGTGTTCATTTCGACGATCGCTACCTTGTGTCAAAGTTTGGCAATAAAAGTGTCGGACACACTGTATACTATCAACCAAAAGAAGCCCGCACAACTTGCTCCTCTATATTTTGAACAAGACACCTAACAAGGGACCGAAACACACTTCACAGATTACCACTTTCACTAAACCAAATGCACTAAATACTCCTAACTGCGCTAAATACGGTCAGTATTGAAATTTGGGGCGTCAACGACTTTGAGGATTTGCTTCCATATTTATGCAACTGGAGACATTTTACGAAGTTTTACATGAATGACATTTTGCTCGTAAATGCTTACTTTCCGAGATATTTAACTTTGAAGTTATTGGAAGCACACCCACATTACACACCTGCATAACACCCCACACACCCGCACCCCACACACCCGCACAACCCACACCCGCACAACCCACACCCGCACAACCCACACCCGCACAACCCACACCCGCACAACCCACACCCGCACAACACACACCCGCACAACACACACCCGCACAACACACACCCGCACAACACACACCCGCACAACACACACCCGCACAACACACACCCGCACAACACACACCCGCACAACACACACCCGCACAACACACACCCGCACAACCCACACCCGCACCCCATACACCCACACAACCCACACCCGCACCCCATACACCCGCACAACCCACACCTGCACAACCCACATCCGCACAACCCACATCCGCACAACCCACATCCGCACAACCCACACCCGCACAACCCACACCCGCACAACCCACACCCGCACAACCCACACCCGCACAACACACCCCAACACAGTGGCATCTGCCACTGCTATCTGCCACTGCTATCTGCCACTGCTATCTGCCACTGCTATCTGCCACTGCTATCTGCCACTGCTATCTGCCACTGCTATCTGCCACTGCTATCTGCCACTGCTATCTGCCACTGCTATCTACCACTGCTATCTGCCACTGCTATCTGCCACTGCTATCTGCCACTGCTATCTGCCACGGCTATCTGCCACGGCTATCTGCCACGGCTATCTGCCACGGCTATCTGCCACTGCTATCTGGCACTGCTATCTGCCACTGCTATCTGCCACTGCTATCTGCCACTGCTATCTGCCACTGCTATCTGCCACTGCTATCTGCCACTGCTATCTCCCACGGGGGACGCGCAACCACCCAGCGGGGGACGCGCAACCATCCAGCGGGGGACGTGCAACCACCCAGCGGGGGACGCGCAACAACCCAGCGGGGGACGCGCAACCACCCAGCGGAGGACGCGCAACCACCCAGCGGAGGACGCGCAACCACCCAGCGGGAGACGCGCAACCACCCAGCGGGGGACGCGCAACCACCCAGCGGGGGACGCGCAACCACCCAGCGGGGGACGCGCAACCACCCAGCGGGGGACGCGCAACCACCCGGACGCGCAACCACCCAGCGGGGGACGCGCAACCACCCAGCGGGGGACGCGCAACCACCCAGCGGGGGACGCGCAACCACCCAGCGGGGGACGCGCAACCACCCAGCGGGGGACGCGCAACCACCCAGCGGGGGACGCGCAACCACCCAGCGGGGGACGCGCAACCACCCAGCGGGGGACGCGCAACCACCCAGCGGGCGGGGGACGCGCAACCACCCAGCGGGGGACGCGCAACCACCCAGCGGGGGACGCAACCACCCAGCGGGGGACGCGCAACCACCCAGCGGGGGACGCGCAACCACCCAGCGGGGGACGCGCAACCACCCAGCGGGGGACGCGCAACCACCCAGCGGGGGACGCGCAACCACCCAGCGGGGGACGCGCAACCACCCAGCGGGGAACGCGCAACCATCCAGCGGGGGACGCGCAACCATCCAGCGGGGGACGCGCAACCACCCAGCGGGGGACGCGCAACCACCCAGCGGGGGACGCGCAACCACCCAGCGGGGGACGCGCAACCACCCAGCGGGGGACGCGCAACCACCCAGCGGGGGACGCGCAACCACCCAGCGGGGGACGCACAACCACCCAGCGGGGGACGTGCAACCACCCAGCGGGGGACGCGCAACCACCCAGCAGATGACGCGCAACCACCCAGCGGATGACGCGCAACCACCCAGCGGATGACGCGCAACCACCCAGCGAATGACGCGCAACCACCCAGCGGGGAAAGCGCAACCACCCAGAGGGGAAAGCGCAACCACCCAGCGGGGGACGCGCAACCACCCAGCGGATGACGTGCAACCACCCAGCGGATGACGCGCATCCACATAGCGGATGACGCGCAACCACCCAGCGGATGACGCGCAACCACCCAGCGGATGACGCGCAACCACCCAGCGGATGACGCGCAACCACCCAGCGGATGACGCGCAACCACCCAGCGGATGCCGCGCAACCACCCAGCGGATGAGGTGCAACCACCCAGCGGATGACGCGCAACCACCCAGCGGATGACGCGCAACCACCCAGCGGATGACGCGCAACCACCCAGCGAATGACGCGCAACCACCCAGCGGATGACGCGCAACCACCCAGCGGATGACGCGCAACCACCCAGCGGATGACGCGCAACCACCCAGTGTGGGGCGCAGCCACCCAGTGGGGGGCGCAACCACCCAGTGGGAGCGCAACCACCCAGTGGGGGCGCAACCACCCAGTGGGGGCGCAACCACCCAGTGGGGGCGCAACCACCCAGTGGGAGCGCAACCACCCAGTGGGGGCGCAACCACCCAGTGGGGGGCGCAACCACCCAGTGGGGGGCGCAACCACCCAGTGGGGGGCGCAACCACCCAGTGGGGGGCGCAACCACCCAGTGGGGGTCGCAACCACCCAGTGGGGGGCGCAACCACCCAGTGGGGGGCGTAACCACCCAGTGGGGGGCGTAACCACCCAGTGGGGGGCGCAACCACTCAGTGGGGGGCACAACCACCCAGGAGGGGCGCAACCACCCAGGGGGGGGCGCAACCACCCAGTGGGGGGCACAACCACCCAGTGGGGGGCGCAACCACCCAATGGGAGGCGCAACCACCCAGTGGGGAGCGAAACCACCCAGTGGGGAGCGCAACCACCCAGTGGGGAGCGCAACCACCCAGTGGGGGGCGCAACCACCCAGTGGGGGCGCAACCACCCAGTGAGGGCGCAACCACCCAGTGGGGGCGCAACCACCTAGTGGGGGCGCAACCACCCAGTGGGGGGCGCAACCACCCAGTGGGGGGCGCAACCACCCAGTGTGGGGCGCAACCACCCAGTGGGGGCGCAACCACCCAGTGGGGGCGCAACCACCCAGTGGGGGCGCAACCACCCAGTGGGGGCGCAACCACCCAGTGGGGGGCGCAACCACCCAGTGGGGGCGCAACCACCCAAGGGGGCACAATCACCCAGTGGGGGGCGCAACCACCCAGTGGGGGGCGCAACCCCCCAGTGGGGGGCGCAACCACCCAGTGGGGGGCGTAACCACCCAGTGGGGGGCGCAACCACTCAGTGGGGGGCACAACCACCCAGGGGGGGGGCGCAACCACCCAGTGGGGGGCGCAACCACCCAGTGTGGGGCGCAACCACCCAGTGGGGGCGCAACCACCCAGTGGGGGCGCAACCACCCAGTGGGGGGCGCAACCACCCAGTGGGGGCGCAACCACCCAGTGGGAGGCGCAACCACCCAGTGGGGGGTGCAACCACCCAGTGGGAGGCGCAACCACCCAGTGGGGGCGCAACCACCCAGTGGGGGCGCAACCACCCAGTGGGGAGCGCAACCACCCAGTGGGGGGTGGCGCAACCACCCAGTGGAGGGCGCAACCACCCAGTGGAGGGCGCAACCACCCAGTAGGGGCGCAACCAAAACATGTGAGGAGATATTCTCACACATCACGTCCCACACACACACATATATATATATACACACACACACACACACACAAGTCCTACCTGGCCGAGGACGGTGAGCGCAAAGTCCCCACAGCGGAGACCGTCTTCCAGCGCCTCTCACCAAGTCCACATGTCGCGTTGAGCTCTCCCGGCCTCAGGCAGAGTAGAGCTTCTCTCTGAAATGTAATCCCAAGTTAGGAGCGGCAAGTGAAGCTTGAGCGTGCAGATCTTGCGTCGAGTTAGCTAGCGTTTTGTGGGGCTTGCAAGGTGGTCACTGGACGGCGGTTGTGCCACCTGGCCAGAGCAAACTATCAGGCGAGAACAAACCAACTCAACCAAATGATCCAACGGGCAAGAAGAAATCAATTTAATGACAAACAATCTGGCGAGACCTTGAATATCTGAATTGGAGGCATTTGAATTATTTAAGATTGAAGCCGATTACTCCCGGTTAAGGAGCAGTCACAGAGAAACTCGAATTTGGAATTTAAAATCAAGTAGTAGGACAACAGTGTAAAACTAGTGTCTTGATGGGTTCAGCCCGTAACGTTGGCAAAACAAGGCGTGAACATCTAGATGAGACCGAGAGCTAAAATGAAAACCGAAAACGGTAAGACTCGTACAGGAAGTCGTCTGTACTCCGGCTCCTCTACGGGAAATGCTAACGTAAAGAATATGACAGAATACTAGGTAAATTTCAAGCTCTGCCGAATGACTAAGAGGAAATTAACGACACTCGGGAATTATGGTGGAGTGACCTCTACACAGATCAATTGGCAGATAATTTCAAGAATTCTGAATTCGCATTCTAATACAAAGCCAAGGAGTTAAACAAATCACGAGTCTCTGAACTCCTTGATGCACCAAGTGCATAAGCTTCTATTGGGCTACGTGACGGATATATCGAGCTAGCGGAGAGTTATCTTTATCTACGCGTAGCCAAGTTCCTTTTGAATACAGTTAAATTTGTGCGATTGCACAGTCAAAAAAGACTACAGTCTCCAATTTCATACTAGATCTCATGATTAGATGCTTGTTTAAGCCACCCTAATCGCAACAAAGACGTTCCAAAGAGAGGAAAGATGAATACACCACTTGTTATGGAGTTAAGAGAACGCGGAACCTACGCACAAAGTGCATATAAACAGTAAGCTATGAAAGAAGTTCATGAAATAAGATAAAAGTTGAAGAAGAAAGTAGTAGGTGCTGAAAAACAGGACAGCAGTGAACCGAGAAAGATGGTTCGAATCAAAACAAAGATCCTATTCTATTTCAACAAAAAGAAGGCCTTCCTAACCTTTACCTTGGGACGTTTAAGTTGAGTGTCCAATTCCGTCGATTAGAGAAAATCAAAAGTTTTTGAGAAATGCGGGGCCTGCCTTAATTAAGCATACGTCGTGTATGGCATGTATGTATAGTGGTTTCTTAACAATTTCATTCAAGCATCACAATCGGAAAAATTTTGTTGTCTTGGATAAAATATTGGAAGCATCACAATCGGAATAATTTTGTTGTCTTGGATAAAATATTGGAAACTAATTTCATTTTTCTCATCTCTTTTTCGTGGACTCGATTACAAGAAGACATTTTCATGAGACTTTGGGTCAGATATGAACAAAAATATCAGTAATTCCATAGCAAGATTTTTATAACAATAGAACGTGAAGGTCTCGGAAAATATAAAATGAAGAAATTCTCAGAAGTAGATCGCTTGCAATAGGACAAGTGTGCCACCAGTTATTCAGATACTTCGAAGAACCTGGAACAGAATACAGATTCCATGCAATAGCTTTAACGTGCGTACGAAAATTATACGCAACACGTGAATAATATCGACTCAAGGAATTTATTATTGAGCCCACCTCATACGATGCAAGTTACGCTAGAGGAGTTCTCGAGAGAAGCAGCAATGCGACAAGACACGGAGCTTATGATAGTCTGAGGTGGTAGGCTCGAGATCCCAGCGTTAATTTAATGACTTAGCTCGTGAATTTCAGTGAGCTTTGATCAAAACACCATTTGAGGATTACCTTTATGAGAAGATTAGATTATATATTAGTTTAAAATAAAGAAAAGAAAGAAAAACACTTTATTTTCAATAGAGACAGTAAAAAATTACAATCATTGGTTCTTAAATATCTTAAAGTTAATACACTTAGATGATACACACACATGAGTATTGTAATACCCATATCACTAGTCGAAAAGAAATGATTAAGGGCAATGTACTCCTAATCTTGCGTAATCTACATTTGATAATGCATGTAATGATAATTATAAGAGATTACACAATTTCATGGACGATGCATTTTCATTGTGGGGTGAAAACACTTTTGACAGTTCACATGTACATGACATAAAACTTCTCAATTCTTGACGCCAGGAAATAATATATGAATCGCTTGTTTCGGCCAATGTTCAAAAGTGTCATTTTAAGGAAGCATGAAAATATACATAAATATATACCCATACCCATACCCACACCCACACCCACACCCACACCCACACCCACACCCACAACCACACCCACAACCACACCCACAACCACACCCACACCCATACACACATGTATGTACACATAAGCATGAGGACCAAAAAGATTTTAAGTTTAGTATTTCTAATTCAACAATTTTAACATAACGGTCGTTAGTTAATAAGCATTTTATTTAAATATAAATGGATGATCGCACAACAAATGTATAGTTTTTACATGAATGCTTTACAATAATAAAGAGATGAGTTAGGTAATGTTACAAGTTGAGAGTGAACAGAAACAAGACCATTATCTCTAGTAAAATGCTAGTTGTCAGTCTAGTACACACATATGTGCACATTTGCATGTAAATATGTACACATACATATGCACACACATACCTACGCACATACACCAAACTCGTGAGCATACACAAATGCATTTCTATGCATCGAGGCAATTACAATACATACGCATTATATAAAGTGACATACGCATAGCGTACACACAACACATATACACAAGTAAGCATGTGGGCAATCATCAGCGTACACTAGTCAGTATAAACCAGCATTCCAATCGAGGGAAACGGAAAAAATATCTTTTATTATGGCATGAATTTTATAACATTTCCGTACTAAAAATAGTGTCAAAAAACAGTCTACCTAAGTCAGAAACATGAAAACGATTGTGGGACGTGAATAAGAAAGAAAACATTAGTGTCCTATAAGGGTTTCATATTGGAAAAAAATCACACAATCTCTGAAATATGGCGCAAATTGTCGGCAATTGATAAACATACATAGGTATCATATTATTATAAGCATATAACTATAAGCATTATAAGCAAATTACTGCAGTATAAATGGATGATCACACAACAAATTTTTTTTTACATGGATGTTTTACAATTTCATATTAGAAAAAAATCACATTATCTTCGTAATATGGTGCAGAATGTCCGCAATTGATAAATACACACACACACATAGGTACTATGATGGTCTAGTTTGATGCCTGCACAGAAATGGAGAGGAATGAAATAAAATGCAACCTTCGACTGGTTTATCTACTCTAGTGCACACAGGTGTACGTCCACATATGCACACCCATATGCGCACATACACCTATATACGTACACACATATACAAGTAAGCATGTTTGCAAATGACAGCGTATAGGCGATCAAATCATAATACCTACGCATACTTCAAAGCTGTTGTGTGATGTCTAGAATTATAGAAAAATGAGCGAGGGAGACTGTTCAGTAATGGAGATACCAGGCAAATGAGATTTGTCAATACTTATTCAGTATGTTTTGTAACTAAGAATTAATTTTGAGACACAAGATGACGAGTTATTTTGGCTTTAAATTCTCTCGGTCTTTGAGGGATTTTAATACTCAGGGGAAGTTTGTTCCACAGTAAAGCACCTGATATGGACAGAGCCTTCTACCCTAAGTGAGATGAACGATAGTTGACTAAGACATTATTGTTTCTGTTCGGTTTTTGATTGGTTACAGTGGCTGGATGGAAACGCACTATCTCAGCATTGCTCAGAGGAAGATATAACGAGGAGAATACGTATTGGGCCTTCTGCGTGAGGAGCCTTTCTTGGATAGGAATCCAGCCGAGTTTATTGAGGAGAGGGGTTACGTGATCACTTCTTTTGAAATTACCGTTGCATACCACCTTGGCCGCAAAGTTCATGCACTTTTGTAAGTCCCTTTGAAGGTATTGAGGTAGGTCTCCCCATAATAGGTTGCAGTAGTCAATGCGCGATAACACCAGCGATTGAATGGCTAATAGTCTGGATTTTTTGTCTAGCATACTCTTTATGCGATGAAAAAACATTAAAGTTCCGTAAATTTTGTTGCAAGTATCCTCAATATGAGATTTGAAGGACATGTTTCTATCGAACCAGATACCTAGGTTTTTAACTTTTTCTGATGCATTAATTTTATCATTTCCAACTGCAGGAGTAAGATCTGAAGTTTTTTTAATAGCATCTTTGGATCCAAAAATAATGCATTGTGTTTTATTGGCATTTAATTTGAGACCATTTCGGTCGTACCATGATTTCAAGCTAGTCAGTAAAGTTTCGGCTCTAATTTGCGTCTGTGGTATTTCCGATACAGAACTTGTTATTGCAATTTGAACATCATCTGCATACATTGAGATCCGTGTGTTGGAAGGCATTGGAGGGAAATCATTAATGAAAATAGAAAACAGTAGTGGACCAAGAATGGATCCTTGGGGAACGCCAAATTTGTTTTGAATGAATGGGGACAATTTGATTTCTATGCGGACTGCATGAGATCGATTTGACAAGTAACTTTCAAACCATTGCGTGTCTATCCCCAAGTTCACTATTTGACGTAGAAGTCTATCATGTTCGACGCTATCGAACGCCTTAGAGAGATCGAGTAGCAGCTAGAGTGTTACATTCTTTTGATCGATGTCACTGTATATTTTTTAGAGATATTGAGCAGGGCGTCTTGAGTGCTAGTATTTCTTCGCTAGGCGTATTGATTTTGGTGGAGTAGATTTGACTCGTCTAGGTGAAATGACGGTTGATTTGTTACCACTTTCTCCAATAGTTTGGACATGACAGGCAAAAGACTGATGGGCCTGTAGTTTGATACTGTATATATGTCACCACTTTTATGCAACGGTCTAATAATGGAGTGTTTCCATTGGTTTGGAAACGTGTTGGTTACCATTGATATATTAATTATCAGACGAATCCATGGTGCTGTAACAGGGAAACTGTCTTTGATATATTGAAGACTGATATCATCATGTCCAACTGCCTTTGTGTTTTTTAGTGAGTATAAGATATTTCGTTACTCCGGTAAATCGACAGGGCGTGGTCTCCACTTGACATCAGTCCTCGAGGGTGTAGTGGGGCCTGAATTTTCAATTATCGTTTCATCTGGATTGGTACACACCTCACTGAAAACTTGAGCCCCTACTTTTGAAAAGAATGTGTTGTAATCCGTGGCTGTTGCCAAGGGATTTTCAAAATTACTTATACGGTCTAAATTTTTATATGGGGCTACTTCACTAATGATTTCCCAAGTTCGTTTCGGGTTATTTTTAGCCGTTATCAGTTCCTGGTGGAAGTGAGTTTGTTTCGCATCAGTGATTTTCTTTCGAAGAATTTTTTCATGTTCTTTATATCTCTTGTAGTAGATACTGTTTGGTACTGTTTGGTCCACTGTTTGGACGGCAGGCCGTTGAGGTGAGGACGTTTGGACGGCAGGCCGTTGAGGTGAGGACGTTTGGACGGCAGGCCGTTGAGGTGAGGACGTTTGGACGGCAGGCCGTTGAGGTGAGGACGTTTGGACGGCAGGCCGTTGAGGTGAGGACGTTTGGACGGCAGGCCGTTGAGGTGAGGACGTTTGGACGGCAGGCCGTTGAGGTGAGGACGTTTGGACGGCAGGCCGTTGAGGTGAGGACGTTTGGACGGCAGGCCGTTGAGGTGAGGACGTTTGGACGGCAGGCCGTTGAGGTGAGGACGTTTGGACGGCAGGCCGTTGAGGTGAGGCCGTTTGGACGACAGGCCGTTGAGGTGAGGCCGTTTGGACGGCAGGCCGTTGAGGTGAGGACGTTTGGACGGCAGGCCGTTGAGGTGAGGCCGTTTGGACGGCAGGCCGTTGAGGTGAGGCCGAGCAGAAATTCTGAGGCTCAGAGAAACTGCCTTACTTCAAGTTCACGCTTTGGGCTTTTGAACTACTTACGGCCTACATTGAACAAGTTATTTACGCATCAGGAAATTCCTACAAGAAAGATCATCTTTCATTTAGTAATGTATTCAATCGTCAGCATTGCAAGGAATATAATTTAGGTCATACAGAACAGCGATCGTCTTGACTGCGGTCGCGAGCTTGGCGACAAATGGGAGAGGGTTTGACGGCGCTTGTATACGTTCCTTTATTGATTATGAACTTTCTCTTCCAATGAAACGCAATTCGAAATATTTATTGCATTGTTTTACCGTCTTCACTACCGTTGGGTACCCTATGTCATGTGCGTGTGAAGAAATTGACATTCTACGCCTGACGATCGCATTAACGCTTCGAATTTTTCATAAAATCATTGCATAGTTTTAGGAAAAATCTTCAATACTGCTCTGGTATAAAAGGACAGCCAAGTTTTTTTTTTCTTGGATAAATAAAAAAATGTACAAAACATATAGGGCATATTTTCTAATACAAATTCAGACTAATGTGAAGTTCTTGCAAGAAATAGTTGGAAAATCAGAACTGTGTCTGAAGGAATAATTTCTGAAAAAATATCGTATGCTGGCAAAGCTTCCTGGCTCCCTCATGATGAAAAAAAGTAGTAGTAAGCTATGTGTGAAGTTAGATGAAGGGTTGGCTTCAAATTGAATTGTAACCAATTTGGAATTATCTGACGTCATAGCTCAGAAATGAGAGCAGTGCCAGAGTTTCCGTGCTACCGAACACCGACGTATACCAGGACGGGGATGAGAGAAGGTCGAGTGCTGATGTCGCTCTGAAGTTGAAGTTTCCTCTCTTCGGAACGTTGTTTTTAGCGGTTAGGGAGGCTTAAACTTACATAATCTAATCTCTGAAGTTTAGGTACATATACGAGGGTTCTGACCCTGTTTTTGGCTAATTTCTGCTAAAGAGCCACTTCTGTTAAACGTATTGATTGAAAGAGCCCCAGCTACTGCAAGTTAGAGTATTTAATATAAATTATATACTAACAAATAAATTTACACATGTATCGAGAGCCGCGCAATGAGCAGCACTGGTTTAGAGCGTGAGCGGAACAAGTTTCCACCGAGCAGTGATGCTGAAATGATGCTCCCAAAAATCCGTACAACTGTTTACAAAAACTAAGAACTGGGCAGAGGGGACCTCACATGCGAGCTTAGGTGACTAAAGCCCGTATGAGACGGTGGCAAGAAGTGCGAGATGATGGGTGCGAGAGATGCGCTCTCTTCTCCGAAGTCATGGCGGCCGCCGTCACCAACACACTGCAATGTTATTACACGAGACGGTGTTGGCTGGCCACAGACACGGCGCGCAGTAGCGCACGGAAATCAGAAGCTGGATTTGTTTTCATTATTTTATTCACCAATACATGTCTTTCAAGTCATGTTCATTTTCGACGGTTAATTCACAGAAATTCAAAATTAAAACATGGTTAATTAAATGCATTATTATTATTTTAGGGGTTCTGATACCAGCAAAATATATATACCATTTAGAAAAGAATTATGAAATTAATATGGCTCAATATCTGAGTCATATATATATATGATTAACAACTAGTGTGGAATGCGTGGCGCCCGTGAATGCAAGCAACTACGCTTGATTGCAATTGAAGGTTTTTTTTGCACGGTGGATGCCGAGCGATGCAGACTGGCCGAGTTTTGACTGGAGTACAACAGCTCGGAGCAAAAACAAACGAACGAACTAAACCATGTCGTCGTTAAAACTTTGAGCGTAACATGTGCCACCGGTGGTCACTGAGGGGATTTTTACAATGCTGCTGACCGGCCAGCGGTCACTAACTCAATTTCGATAAATGCTCAACGAAAACTAAATGTTAGCGCGACCTACTTAATGTTAGTGAATTTCGAAATTGATCTCTAAAATTAACTCTAATCTGAGTTGAATATTGAACTCCAGTTGTACCCGCCGCACTTCACGCGCTATTGTCATGCCAGGTTTCGCTAGCATAACTCAGTGATTCAAAAAAATGGGCGCTACCGCACCATGGGGGGCAGTGAAGCCCATCATGGAAAAATTGTTATGTATAGAAAAATTATTCTTTTCAATAATTTTCTAGAAAATTTCAATACAACTAACCACCAGGGGGCTGCAAGATCTGAAGATAAAAATTAGATAAAAATTTTGGAACCATTGCTCGAACCCAACGACCTCACCAGCCGTCACACAGCTTTATAAAGATTTTTGATAACAGTTCAGTTGTAACGAATATAGCTTTTTCAGCTCTACTTGACTGATCATAAATTAGTTTTGGTCTGCCTTTACCGCAAAAAAGATATTCAAAGAGAGGAAGGATGAAGGCACCATTTAGTATGGAGTTAAGGAAACGTGGAATCTATGCACAAAGGGTGTTCCCGCAAGGGATCCCGTGCGCATAGAAACAGTAAGATAAGAAGGAAGTAAATAAATGAAATAGATTTATTTCTAGGAAATCTCACTTTTATGATGAAAAGGAAAACCAACGTGGCTAAGAATATCACAATAAAAAACAAACGTTTCGAATTATAAAAAATTCATCTTCAGTGTTCTGAAATACAATAAATAGAAGTATTAAAACATTGTAACTATATATCTTCTGAATGAACTGGATGTAAGATAATGAGATTAAAAAAACACAACAAAAAAAAACTATTCACAATATCAGCAAACACTGGAAAGTTTCACCGCCTTATCACATTCATTTATTGACGGACGGTTTCTTAAAATGTATATCGTTTCTAAAATGCAGAGATGGGACAAATTTGATGTTGACTCAAAAATTTTAAAATCTGTATTTTTAAAAATATAGTCTTTCTTCAAACAGTGTTCTCTTATGACTTGGATGGCTTATAAGAACATAAGATTAAAGTTTATGAAACAAGACAAAAGTTGAAGAAGAAAGAAGTAAGTGCTGAATAACAGGACAGCAGTGAACCGAAAAAAAGATGATCCTCAACAAAACAAGAATCATTTTATTTCAACAAAAAAAAACTACATAACTCTTAGGTCAGGACCTCACATTTTCCCCCCTGGAAGTGCAACAGCCCTACTTGAGCCCAACACAAAAAATCTTTCACTCAAGTTTACCTTTCAAATCCAAAGTTTCACTACATAAACAAGCGTATGAGGCCCTACATTTGAGCAACATATCTTACCATCTCGCAAAGAACTTCACAGTTCGAGTTACGTCCCACAATTTCCCTACGATGTATTGTGCTACGTAGTCAAATTCTCCTTTCACTTCACTACGTCTTCATTTCAAAAATTCATAGAAAATGCACTCAAAAATACGGTCAAAGTTTACTTTAATGTTGTCACCGACTTTCATGATTTCATTACGAAATTTAGGTAATTGGAAACACTTGAAAACGTTTTACATGAATGACATTATGTTCGCAAATGCTTAGATTTTGAGATATTGCATGAACAAGGTTCAGGTAAGTATAGCATAACCTCAGCTATCGTTATTTCAATACCGTATTTCAGCTTATTTACGTGTCCGTTTGTTCAATTTTATATACGACGTTCCTATAACTTCGAAGTTGAATACCTCGAAAACTAGCCATTTGCGTGCACAATGTCAGTCATGCAAAACGTCTTCAGATCTGCCATATTACCTAGATGTGGCAACGAAATCATTGAAATCGTTGACAACATTAAATAAAATATTGACCAAAAATACTAAATCAAATAACCAAGTGCTTAATTTTGATCATCAAATTTTTTTTAACATTTAAATCGATTATTTACTCATCATGCTTAAAAAATTATAATAAAAATATGAAAATTGACTATATTCATCATCCAAAATCACAAGTCAACCCACCCTGAAGGGGTCAATCCTATAGAAAGTCGTCATGAATCCTCCAATGAAAAGCAAGTCAAATCCTCCAATGAAAAGCAAGTCAAATCCTCCAATGAAAAGCAAGTCAAATCCTCCAATGAAAAGCAAGTCAAATCCTCCAATGAAAAGCAAGTCAAATCCTCCAATATAAAGCAAGTCAAATCCTCCAATATAAAGCAAGTCAAATCCTCCAATATAAAGCAAGTCAAATCCTTCAATATAAAGCAAGTAAATCCTCCAATATAAAGCAAGTAAATCCTCCAATATAAAGCAAGTAAATCCTCCAATATAAAGCAAGTAAATCCTCCAATATAAAGCAAGTCTAATCCTCCAATATAAAGCAAGTCAAATCCTCCAATATAAAGCAAGTCAAATCCTCCAATATAAAGCAAGTCAAATCCTCCAATATAAAGCAAGTCAAATCCTCCAATATAAAGCAAGTCAAATCCTCCAATATAAAGCAAGTCAAATCCTCCAATATGAAGCAAGTCAAATCCTCCAATATAAAGCAAGTCAAATCCTCCAATATAAAGCAAGTCTAATCCTCCAATATAAAGCAAGTCGAATCCTCCAATATAAAGCAAGTCGAATCCTCCAATATAAAGCAAGTCAAATCCTCCAATATAAAGCAAGTCAAATCCTCCAATATAAAGCAAGTCAAATCCTCCAATATAAAGCAAGTCAAATCCTCCAATATAAAGCAAGTCAAATCCTCCAATATAAAGCAAGTCAAATCCTCCAATATAAAGCAAGTCAAATCCTCCAATATAAAGCAAGTCAAATCCTCCAATATAAAGCAAGTCAAATCCTCCAATATAAAGCAAGTCAAATCCTCCAATATAAAGCAAGTCAAATCCTCCAATATAAAGCAAGTCAAATCCTCCAATATAAAGCAAGTCAAATCCTCCAATATAAAGCAAGTCAAATCCTCCAATATAAAGCAAGTCAAATCCTCCAATATAAAGCAAGTCAAATCCTCCAATATAAAGCAAGTCAAATCCTCCAATAAAAAGCAAGTCAAATCCTCCAATATAAAGCAAGTCAAATCCTCCAATATAAAGCAAGTGAAATCCTCCAATATAAAGCAAGTCAAATTCTCCAATAAATAGCAAGTCAAATCCTCCAATAAAAAGCAAGTCAAATCCTCCAATATAAAGCAAGTCAAATCCTCCAATATAAAGCAAGTCAAATCCTCCAATATAAAGCAAGTTAAATCCTCCAATATAAAGCAAGTCAAATCCTCCAATATAAAGCAAGTCAAATCCTCCAATATAAAGCAAGTCAAATCCTCCAATATAAAGCAAGTCAAATCCTCCAATATAGAGCAAGTCAAATCCTCCAATAAAAAGCAAGTCAAATCCTCCAATATAAATAAAGCAAGTCAAATCCTCCAATAAAAAGCAGGTTAAATCCTCCAATTAAAAGCAAGTCAAATCCTCCAATATAAAGCAAGTCAAATCCTCCAATAAAAAGCAAGTCAAATCCTCCAATAAAAAGCAAGTCAAATCCTCCAATAAAAAGCAAGTCAAATCCTCCAATAAAAAGCAAGTCAAATCCTCCAATAAAAAGCAAGTCAAATCGTCCAATATAAAGCAAGTCAAATCGTCCAATATAAAGCAAGTCAAATCGTCCAATATAAAGCAAGTCAAATCCTCCAATATAAAGCAAGTCAAATCCTCCAATAAAAAGCAAGTCAAATCCTCCAATATAAAGCAAGTCAAATCCTCCAATATAAAGCAAGTCAAATCCTCCAATAAAAAGCAAGTCAAATCCTCCAATAAAAAGCAAGTCAAATCCTCCAATAAAGAATAAGTCAAATTCTCCTACAAATAATAAGTCAAATTCTTCAATAAATAATAAGTCAAATTCTCCAATAAATAATAAGTCAAATTCTCCAATAAATAATAAGTCAAATTCTCCAATAAATAATAAGTCAAATTCTCCAATAAATAATAAGTCAAATTCTCCAACAAATAATAAGTCAAATTCTCCAATAAATAATAAGTCAAATTCTCCAATAAATAATAAGCCAAATTCTCCAATAAATAATAATTCAAATTCTCCAATAAATAATAAGTCAAATTCTCCAATAAATGATAAGTCAAATTCTCCAATAAATAATAAGTCAAATTCTCCAATGAATCAATGTCAAATTCTCCAATGAATCAATGTCAAATTCTCCAATGAATCAATGTCAATTTCTCCTCGAACAAAACTAAGTAAAATTCTCTTGAAAAAAAAACGGTAAATGTTGAGGACTTGACCATAATCGATTTTCCACTCTTTGATCAATAAAGATTGTTGATGAGACCAAAATAAACAAGTTTTCTTCAATTCACTTTCCGGCGGAAATAAGTATTTTAAAAGTTATGGCATTAAATGAGTTACCGTAACTCCAGTGTTTGAGGCGGGGAAAAATACACCGCGCGGTCCGACGTGAAAGTAAACAGGCGTTCCCGCGCGCCAACCAAGCCGACGAAGAGCAAACCCCCTATTACAAACGTAAAGAGGTTGGGTCGTGAGGGGTAGCAACAGTTCTTTTAGTGAAAACTATAAAACTAAAAGAACTGTGGCTACCCCTCACGACCCAACCTCTTTACGTTTGTAATAGGGTGATGCACACTGGAGTTCCGGTAACTCATTTAATGCCATAACTTTTAAAATACTCATTTCCGCCGGAAAGTGCATGGAAGAAAACTTGTTTATTTTGGTCTGATCAACAATCTTTGTTGATCAAAAAGTGGAAAATCGATTATGGTCAAGTCCTCAACATTTACCAAAAAAACTTAAATCAGTAATTCAAGTCCCGAAATCCCTTGACACTGAAAGAACCCAATTCGTACCGACCTAATTCATACAATTAATGATCTAGAATCGAACGCCTGTTTCCACTCAGATGAGGCAACCATCACAGACAAAGTCGGTGAAGCTTTCAACATTCAGTCAAGGGGACGTCAGAATGTGGAATTACAGGACAGAAATACTCGTGCTAATAATAATACATCAATAATAACACGACTTCAGTTCAGTCTCACGGTACACCAAACTCTCACTGGAGACAAAGACAAGCAAGAATAAAATGTAAAGCCTAACTCAAAACAAAGTCTTGCAACAAAGGTTGTTTTCATAACCGGTAAATGAATAGGTTCCTGGTTTTCAATACTGTGAAGGGTGTATGCAATGCACCACTAAACATACGTAATAGTTCAATAAACACCAATTTTAAATACAAGCAAGCAAAATTTGTCACAAAACTCACGGTCAGCACATTCCTACTCGATTTGGTACAGAACTTACGCAATACCGAAGCCCAACTACAGAAGTCCTCTCGTCACGGGAACGACACCGAGAGTATATATATATATATATATATATATATATATATATATATAAGTAGTTAAGTTACGTTTTTTTGCCCGCTAAGTCAATTATGTGACAGTGGTCAATCAAGCCCACTGACAATCAATTAAATTGTCAATATTCATTATTGTCAATAATATTGACAATAAAATTGATCGTCTATGGGCCGCTTAAGGAAAGTCCTGGTATTGATGTACAGTATATATATATATACTGTACATCAATACCAGGACTTTCCTTATATATATATATATAGATATATATATATACTGTACATCAATACCAGGACTTTCCTTAAGCGGCCCATAAACGATCAATTTTATTGTCAATATAATTGACAATAATGAATATTGACAATTTAATTGATTGTCAGTGGGCTTGATTGACCACTGTCACATAATTGACTAAGCGGGCAAAAAAAAATTTCATAAATATATTGAGTCAATGGCTAGAATGTATAAAAAAAAAGAATATTCTATTGTCTACTCTTTTTGAGAAGAAAATTCTTTGTTGGTATGCATAAAAGTAGACAATTCGCGTGAAGAATATTCTCAGAAGAAAATTCCCCCCACCCTTAGCAAATTTAGCGTATGTATGCATAATAATAGAATATTCTTAAAAACTGAAGAATTTGCTTCACATTTGAAAGGCAGGCCATCAGGCATGGAGCTAGTACTCCCTCCACGCCATCAGGTGTCTTCGAGCAGTTGCCGGTGGGGGTCGTCGTGCATTATGGCTGCGATCATGAATATTAGAAAACTTAAAATATGTAACGTTCGTCGCTCAAGCCGTCATGTGCATGACTACAAACGGTAAATGTATAGTGTTTGACCATAATCGATTTTCCACTTTTTGATCAAGAAAGATGGTTAATGAGACCAAAATAAACAAGTTTTCTTCAATGCACTTTCCTTCGGAAATGAGTATTTTAAAAGTTATGGCGTTAAATGAGTTACCGGAACTCGATAGTGCATGACCCTATTACAAACGTAAAGAGGTTGGGTCGTGAGGGGTAGCCACAGTTCTTTTAGTTTTATAATTTTCACTAAAAGAACTGTTGCAACCCCTCACGACCCGACCTCTTTACGTTTGTAATAGGGGGTTTGCTCTTCGTCGGCTTGGTTGGCGCGCGGGAACGCCTGTTTACTTTCACGTCGGACCGCGCGGTGTATTTTTCCCCGCCTCAAATACTGGAGTTACGGTAACTCATTTCCCGTTCTCACTCCTAAAATACTCATTTCCGAAGGAAATTGCATAGAAGAAAACTTGTTTATTTTCGTCTCATCTACAATGTTTCTTGGTCCAAAAGTGGAAAATCGATTATGGTCAACCACTATACATTTACCCTACAAACATCTTTTCCGATTTGACGAGGATAACGTATATTGGATTGTACAAAATGTACTACTGGACAATAATGGTGTTGAGACCAGAGGAGGAGCATTATCTACAAAACAGCAGCTTGAAACATTTCTTAGGGTAGCTGCACACCAAAAGACGGCAAGCGACAAAGCAAGCGAGAGAGAAAGATGTTAGGCGAGATCTATCACACACCAAAAGATAGCCAGTTGGCTCCTGAATGTCATGGAGAGAGATCTATAACATAAATTAGCGGAACAAGCATGTCTGCGTAACGTTGAGTATCATTCCTACTTCGTCCCATTGCTTTGAAACATGTAATCTGTCACTGTGCTTTGGATCTTTTGACTTCCAAAGGCACAGTACAGCATAAACTTTGGCTATAAGAAGTTCAGTCTATGCTGGAAGAATTCAGCAGCGCACCTTCTTCGTCGACATCTCACCACGCACTGCCAGACGTTTCCCGCTGCAGCTTTCAAGCGTGAAACCATCTTCGAGTCGCTTTCTCGCTTCAGCCAATCTTCAATCTTTCTCACTCGCTCGCTAGCTTGCTTGCGGTGTGCGTACTCCCATAGGAATACATGTATATCGATTCAAGCTTGCTCGCTTTCTCGCCTCAAATCGTTTGGTGTGCAGGCACCCTTAGGTATGTAGCCGATCCAGGTTTTCAAGTGGGAGTTGGTGAAGACTTAGGAAAAGACCAATCTTCAGTTTGCCATTCGGCTCACTACATCTGTGAGAGACTCGTACAAATAGCTGACAACTGGATCAAATTTCCTCTAACACAGTAAGAAAAAGAAAACGCTTCCTCGATGTGGACTGCAAAATATTCATTTCCGCAAGCTATCGGGGCGATTGATTGCACTCATATAAAGATAAAGAGGCCTGTGCGTCGCTTCCACCCTGACGAATTTGTTAACAGAAAGGGAGTGCATTCAATTAATGTGCAGGCCACTTGTGACTCTAAAGAGTTTTTACAAGTGTTTGCGCTAGTTGGGCTGGCAGTGTTCATGATTCGAGGATACTACGATGTTCGGACATTCCACATATCATGCAATCAACAGGAGGTCACTTTCTGCTATTAGGTGACAGTGGATTTCCTATAAAATCTTGGCTTATGGTACTCTTCAGAAGCCCTGAAGCTCCCGCGTAGCAACATTTCAACCAAGTTTTCACTAAAGAACGAGCGATGTTTTGAGCAACTTAAGAAACGTTTCCTATGCTGGCAGGTGTTGTTCGTGTTGCAATAAAACAAGTTCCAAAAATTAATGTAGGTAGCATGTGTTGTTTTACACAACATTTCAAAGTATTCACATGATAACCTGCCAGAAGAAAGAAATCCTGAGCCAATTGTCAAGGAAGAAATTGAAGAACATCGTGTGGAAACAGATTCCGTGCAACGACAACTTAGTCGTACTTAGAAGTTATTCAATTGCATTTAGACACCTGAAACATACAGAGAACTTTAATAAAAAGAATGGTGTGTTCAGTTATAGATCTTTATGTTCTTACGAATACAAGCTAGTGCTTATGACGCTCTCTTTTTCCCGAAGAATATTCTACTTTGCTAGTATTGGAAGAAGATAAAATATTCTATTTTTATACATTCCAGCCAATGATATTAACCATTAAATTGATCGTCTATGGGCCGCTTTACACAACGTATGTGCATGTGACACGAGCGTCAAAGAAACATCGGTGTCTGAAGTGGAAGTATCAATAAAATTTCCTAACACACGGCACCACAGGCGACGGAGCTGAGGTGCCCTGGCAGTCACTGAACTTGTTCGGGCCCACAGGTAACTATACTCAAATGTGTTCTTTGTACTAGATTTAAGAAACAATCCACTTCTGTATCGCCAGTGGTATATAATTTGTTTAAATGGTTCAATAAGGTGCACAGGGACGAGCGCAGCGGCCAGCAAGTCTATCGGCTGCCGGCGTCTATTCCTTTTCATGAACGGTGCTGACAGAAGCGTAGGACGCGCCCACAGGGGCTCTGGGGCCATGTGAAGGGCTTATGAGGCTATGTGAAGGGCTATACGGGCATGACCTCGTGGAGTGCTCATAAGGAAATATGAAGGGCTCATGAGGCCATATGAAGGGCTCATGGGGCCATGTGGAGGGCTCATGAGGCCAAATGAAGGGCTCATGAGGCTATGTGAAGGGCTATGCGGCCATGGCCTTGTGGAGGACTCATGAGGCCATATAATATCTCTGCCAACAAGATGCTGTCGAGGAACAGGAGAAATGAAGGAACCAGCCAAATGAAGATGGGAAGCGCGATTTAATTTTATGTCGTCATTTTATGCTTCTTCATTTTCATCTTCATTTCGCTCAATAAATACACGTTGCACGAAGGTTAGCAAATAGAAACTCCCTTCTTATGATCACTTTGGTATCCGCAGTCGAAAATTAACCCGCCAGTCTGTCCTTGAGGAGCGGCTGATACACTGCAAGGCTTTACTTCTTCTTCCTCGGAGTCGGAAAGACAAAGTTTCCATGAGAAATAAAAAACAACGTGAAATTAGCAGAGACCTGAGCATCAAAATATGGATTTATCAACCAAAATCGAAAATAGATTTGGAAACTCCAAATTTGAAAAATTTATCATTTATCCCGCATGAATCCACAAGGTTTAATGTTAGTTTAAGCCTCTTTAACAACAACAAAAACTTTCCAAAAAGAGGAAGTAGGAAGGCACCATTTATTATGGGCTTAAGGAAACGCGGAATCTATGCACTAGATACGTAGAAAAAATAAGTATAGGAATAACTTATAATACAACATAAAAGATAAAAAAGATAAAAGGTGAAGTAGCTGGTAAAAAACTGGACAGCACTGAACCGAAAAATGATGACCCTTATAACAAAAAAAAAAAACATTTTAATTCAACTATAAGTAAGCCTACCAACCATTAGCTCGGGACCCCACATATTCCCACCGGGAGCGCTAATTCCCATAGATTTCTCAGAGATATAGTTTGCTGAAATTTTCAATTTTATCTCCATCTCTCAGCCTATCGTATTTGGAAAGTTTGAACTCCTCAAAACCCTCGAATATGCTCATAAAAATAAATTCCTGCAATATCAAATCAAAATTAAAGCCTTTTTCACTAAACCTCAGAATTTTAGGTTTGTGAAAGAAATTATTCGGTTTTACATTTTTGCGTTTAGATGTTTTATGCGTATAGATAAGATATACCTAGCATAAAATTACTGAGTACAAAAGTTATGCTACCTAACGAATAGAATGAAATTCCCTAGGCCGTGGTCTGCCCTACGCAACTCTGACGTTGTTGACATCTAGGCCTAGATTCATGTGGCGGCATTGTTTCCTGATCTTCTCAGAATCAGTTTTTCTTTTCAGAATAAATTTGGGCTTTTTCTTTTCAAACGAGTTTTTTCTTTTTCTTTTCAAGACAAGTTTTTTCTTCTTTTCAGAACAAATTTTTCCTTTTTCTTTCCAGATAAGTTTTTTCTTTTTCTTTTCAGAACAAGTCTTTTCTTTTTCTTATCAGAACAAGTTTTCTCGTTTTCTTTTCAGAACGATTTCTTTCTTTCTCTTTCCAGAAGAAGCCCGTCCTCACTGACTTGCGTCGTGTGCAGTAGCCTGAGCGGTTGATCAAATGCTGCCACCAGTTAGTGCACGGGATTATATTGATTATAAGAAAGTTTTTGCTGGAGTAATTAATGTCCAGCGATATCTTCACTGCGTACCCATGCAAGGACGCAGAGCGCTATTTGACTGCGTCCTTTTACTTACATGTCCCCGGCAACACAACTCAAGGTGCCAGGAATATTACTGAAGAAATACAAACAACAGACGTCACTGTTAGAAAATACACAAATTTTTATTATTTTCATATAAAAAAGTTTTAGCACCCCTTTACCACGACAAAAATGTTCGAAGAGAGGAGGATGAAAGCACCATTTGGTATAAATTTAAGTGAACGTGGAATCTATGCACAAGGTGCATGAAAACAGTAAGTTGAGAAAGAAGTTTAGTAAACAAGATTAAAGTTTAATAAGAAACTAGTAGGTGCTGAAAAACAGGACAGCAGTAAACCGAAAAAGATGATCCGTAACAAAACAAAAAACCTATTCCATTTCACCCAAAAGAAAGCCTACTTAACCTTTAGCTTGGAGCCTCACACATTTCCCCTCAGGGAAGTGCACGTAAGTATCGTAAAAGGCTTACAGGCTTTAAAAACAAAACCACACACAATCTTTCATTAGGTGTGTACCACTGTTTAAAATACCTTTTAAAAGAGTTTCTACTATATTCGTTTTCTTAGGAAGAAAATCGTATAGGGTATCCTCAATTATTTTTATATCAAATGTGTTAAAAATTCTGTAGGAAAATGCAAACAAATCTTGTTTTTTTTTGCCCCTGAATATATACCGAAGATTTACACTGTGAAAACTAAAAATATGTGTTCTTAAATGAAAAATTTCGTAATCTCACAGAGAATAGGATATTTCTGGGGTGAAATGCAGGAAACATTTCATAGCACGAACGTTGCGCGTCAGTCACCATCATTGTCGAACTAAATACTATAGTGAGATCAGCTGAGAAATTAGCAACACAATATGAATTTGCAGCGATTATTCAATGCATGAAATCAATTCAGTATTCGAATAAAAGGTATGAATTTAAAAACATGATATAGATTTAATGATATCGTTCATATAGATTAAAAATATGAGAGGCCCAAGAACAGACCCTTGTGTAATTCCATGTCTAACTGTATGCAACGGATAAATTTAAAAACGTAAGTTTAGGTAGCCAAGTGATATAAGCCTTCTATACACAATACTTTAAACAATTTAAAGCAACTTGAACAATTTATTTACCATAAACGATACTGAAGTAGTTTGTCACTCAAGTCTAATACAACGGATACGTTTGAGTATAGCTACCTGTAGGCCCGAATTAGTTCAGCAACTTCTAGGGCATCCTAACACCAACGCTTCTCTAAAATGCACAATTATGCTTCACCTACTTCACTTAATCAAGTTGGCACTAGACTGATTAGTGAATTACATCACTCGAAATTCGATGCTTGATCGAATATAAGACTTATATTATATTTGCTAGATGTTAACAGTGTGAACGACTTGAGAACAGACTGAAGATCTCAGACATTAACCGTGACAAATAACCTACCAGGATGAATCATTTGACTTGGTTATCTTGCATGATTAATATTCCGATAGGAAAAGGAATTCAAGATTCTCATGTTAAGGTGTACAATTATGTTTAACTTAATTTGCTAGACTTGGGTGACCACGAGACTGATAATGAATTTGTTCGCTTATGATTCGATGCGTAATTTCGCAACAGTAGTTAAGAGAACAGTATATTCCGGAAAAAACTTGCGATCAAACTTTAGGTCTATATCATTAATCATGGTAAATTAACCTATCAACAAGAGTCATATTCCAGAAAATATTGTACTTGATTACCGTACGTGATTAATATTCCGATATACGAGTAAATAATGATTCATAATTCGTTTTAAAAGCATTATTAGATAGAACACTTTTCACAGACCTCAGCAGAGACCGAATGCCAAGTCTTGGTTCTAATGAAAATAATAGTGTGTGTGGTGACCGAGCTTTTTGAATAAAAAGGAAGGATGAAGCTGCTTCTATTTCGGGTTATATGATCATGATGGCCAGTTTGTGCAGTTAAAAACTGTTTAAGGTCTTTGTCATCCTAATTCGTCAATGTTTTATGCATGGAATTGCATATAGGGAGCTTGTAGAGATCCAAAAGCTTGAATATTTTTATTTTTTTAATGAATCATTCGTGTGAGTATTATATTCAAATTTTCTTACCGCTCTAATATCTGTTTTTTTTTGCAGCGCAGGGAGTATATTGGTCTTCTTTTTATCAGTTCCATGCCGTGCTTTTACTTCCTATTGTTATTATGGTGAAATGAGCCTTTGATTTAGTCTTTCCAAAGTTTCTTCAGATAATACTTTTTTACTCTATTGAGGATTTGAATAGATTCTATAATTTTAGCACTGATTTGTGCGATATAAGGTCAGATGATTATTTATTATAATGCTCAGAAACTTACATGAGTTGGTTTCTTCAATTTCACCATCTCCAGTCTTAATGCGTGCAAAATACGCATTCAGCTTGTATGAGAATATAATGTATTTCGTATTTTTGATATTGAGGCGTATTTTATTAGCTTTATGCCACATTGAAACATTTTACAGCTCGTTATTTATATTTTCTGTCATTAAATGAGATTTTAATTAGGAAGAGCCATAGCATAGAAACCTTGCTGTCGTCGGCAGAAAGTATGAATTTGAAAAATGAAGTTGACAAAAATTAAACATATCAGTGGCTTAATAAGACATCCTTGGGTACTCCATCTTTTATTTTCAGTTGTTCCGATTGCGCATCGTCAATGGCAACGTATTGCTGCGTTAGGTGTGGTTTCAACCAATCATGGGCTCCGCCAGATTTGCCATAACAGTGGAGTTTCGACAGTAAAATGTTATTGTCTCTGCCGTTAGATGTTATTCATAAGTCAAGAAACACGGAGAAGGCCAACTTTCCTTCATCCCCTCCGAAATTAATGTATCGTAAATGATTGAGAAACGAGACATGCATGGTCCGTTTAAAAGCATGGCTGCAAGGTCAGAAAGGTATCTGTTCGGTACTACCTTCGCGCTGAAGAAGAGGTAAATGGGAAAATGCATCGTGCAATGAGACTTCATAAGTTCCCACGGAAGTGTCCTGTTCTGACTTAGGAACATAAAGAATAAATGCTGAATCAAAGTTTGACGTAGGCGACTCAGTGGTGACGAAGCAAGTGAACAGTCGATGAGCATCTCGTGGGATGGATGTGATGGTGTCAGGTTACGTCGGATGATACCGTGGAGGATGATGCCATGTGCTAGATATTGCGGACTGTGTCTGACCGACGAATAATGAGTGAATTACCAAGTGAAAGGCAAGGGGAGCTGCAGAAAAGAGGATTTTCGGGCATTAGAGCTTCGCTGACCGAGCAAACTTAAAAGCATGTTGATTAAGTGTCAAACTGGCATGTTGCTTTTCTTTACATATCTATTTCTTCGTTTTTCTTCTGTCCATACCTCGCACGTATGAACATGAGGCTATAATTGCTAAGGATTCATTTGCGTAAAGTAAGATGGGCTGTATTAAACCGTGTCGCATTTACACCGTCCCATTATTTAGCGATGCGAGCCCGTTACAGTGTTTCATTAAGTGCTTTACTGGTTCCAGTTTTTTGGTTCTTAGTGTTAAAGTTTATTGCAAAAAATCATTTGAGGCTCGATGTATTAGGGTTTGTTTTATCAACCAATTTCGTTTAGTCCCTTCTCATTATTCTTTCATTTTGCCCGTAAGTACTCTGCGGCATATGATTAATGATTTCACGGAAACGTGAGTCACTGAGCAGTTTTTTGGCTTCTTTCAATTTCTGAACAAACCCTTTAATTTTTTTCTGTCATAGCAACATTCTAATGCATTCGCGTGAACGCATCTCTTATTGATTGATACGACGTAATCTTTGACGCAATTATGGCACGTGCACACGTTTCTCAGCATTCGCTGTAAGGTTCTGCAGAGGAAGAGGTGCAGCAAGGAGTGTCGCCTGAGAGAGTGAGAGATACGTGATGTGGGGAGCTGTCAGGGAGCACCGCCGTCAGTAGGAGCTTCAGTGTGGTGGCCGAGGCTGCGTGCAGCAGAAGATAAGAAGCAAGTTGTGGGCCAAATCCTCTTTCCGCCGGCGTATGCTACACGGCCGCTCCTTCTGAGATCGACCCTCGGCATCAGCTCGTCATATCTCTTGTGAAAAGTACCGAAAATGTCGCCGCTCTTACTTGCTGCAGATGACATATTTTACAGTGAAGTCAATTAGAGAATGTTGCTTTATAATTTCTACTTGTTGGTGAAAGAAGCATGAAATAAAAAATGTCTACACTTCTGTACTGTTATATGTTAGTTTCCGAAAAAGCGTATTATAAATTTTTCGAAGCACATCATAACACAGAGAAATTGTTTTCAACCTTTGATAACTTTAAGTCACTAGTAAATCACGAATACGTCTTTGAATGAGGATAAAATTTATCATTCAAATGCAACCAGGGAAAATCTTGTATGTGCTGTGTCAGTATACAGAAAAAGCAGCGCACATTTAGAGCGCCAGAATGTTTTGATTATTACTGAAGATATCGTGCCTCGAGCTTCATAACGATAGACTTGTAAAAGAGACAGGATGAAAAACTGACCATAGTGTTATGGTAATAACATAGTAGTAATATGTGCTCGCCATAGCCATGTGGCTAGAGGGTTCTGCCGCCGTGCGGGAGACCCGAGATCGAATCTCGGCGCTGGCGGTGGTGATTTTCTCTGTTGGGTATAGGAGAAAAATTCCAAGCACAATACCCCACTCTACCCAGGTGTCTGAAATGGGTACCGGTCTTGACCGGGGGAAAGCGTCATGGCGTCCTGGCGTTAGTTATAAGGCATTTGAAAATCCAATGTACAAGGTGATATGTATCAGGCTTGATTGGAAATAAAGCATCCGTAGATGCCTTCATTATTATTATTATTATTATTATTATTATTACTTGCCTGAGTCTCATGAGCACGTACGATACTGATGAACTGAATAAATATTGCAGATGTTCAAGTCAACAAAATTATGTTTGATTCGATGCACTTAATACTTCAGAGTGTAAATTATATGAAAATAAGAGTACTGATGCTTCGAAAAATTTCCCTCCTTAATTTCTTCGTCGAATTCCCCTTTTTTAGCCCGTAAAACGCAGTTTGTCTTAGCCTATAGAATGGCTTAACCAACGTCCCTGCTACACAATACTGCCGGAAGCATTGCGATTCTGCACTTAATTACTGGGTGTATTTAGATATCATTTGAATTAGGCATGGAAAATGAGAGGTACTTACGTATAACTATTACTACCACAATGAAATCTTTGAGAATAGAATGCCATGTACGGGAAAAAATTCCAGCAACTTCATTTTAATTTGAAATCACTTGTGAAAGTACTTTAAACTACTTACTGTTCGTTTTTTTCTTCGTAAGAAAAACATCTACTACATGATTTTCGCTGCATTTTATCCATTTATTATTATAATAATCAGTCCTTTCATTAACTTGATAGATTAATAACGTAAGCAATGGTTCGTTTAGCTTCAATAGAGGTACTCTGATGTCCAGCTTCAGTGGTGTCCTCTCCTGCGCAGTGAAGCCCCCACCTCTACCGGGCCTCCAGGTGCTCATGAATCCCGCTGTGAGTCGCAGCGCCACCTTCGGGGTACAGGCCATCACATTTCTATCATGTTCTGGAGAACTTGATGCTCCTTCTTTTGCGACTTTGATCGTTCCTTTAATGACAACTTTTTTTTCCTATGAAAGCTCTAGAAATCTCCTCTCAGACTACTTACATAAATTTCTTTCATGTATGTCGGGAAGTAAAGCAGGACCTCAAGAACCGGGGGGATGCTGTTTCTTAAGCGAGTGCGAGCGGTCTTTACCCGTCACCACATCAACATTCCTGAATAACCTCGAAACAATTACACAAGGATATCACTAAACTCAAATTACTTTCGGTTATGAGTATCCTCTCGAGTCTCCTTCAGCTGAGGTACGGGATCTCCTTGTGGTGAAACAACGTCTGCTGCGAAGGACTTAATGCCATGAAAGGCCAAGTGTAATTAAAGAAAACAATTTTGTATTTGGTTAGAATTTCCTTTCAATATTTGCCTCGTTTACTCAGCTGACCAGCACGCCACGTTGCCTGACTGCTATTGAGGCTGTCCAATGTCGCCCCTCAAGTTTTCGTCAATTCCGGAGAACTCTTCCAACTCTGGCTGCTCTGACACGGTAATAGTAGATTCACAGAAAATTGTAACAGAATTGTCGAGAAGAAGAGCGCAATTTTTTAGGGGCTCGGGTGATTTCCTAAGTTACTAATTTGTTACTTATGACCAGTGATCGACGCGCGTGCTAGATCTTCAGGCTTCGTTCAGCTTCTATAATTATTTATAAGTAATATCATTCATTGATTGATACAAATTATGGTTAGTTTGCTTATCTGTTAAGGTTTTCTCCTTAGCCCGCTGAAATTGCCTAGCGACTCATCTCATTGATTGTATGACCTCCAAAAACTATTTTAATAAAAAGTTGTAATGAAGCTAAATTGTCGCGCTGATCTCCTTTTTTAGTTTTAACCATTGATTATTTAAACCTAATTCCTTTCACCCTCTTTTTTTACAATAAAATATTACGAAGCAGTTAAATGGAAATCAACGAGATGTGCGTACAGTAAGATAAAAACAGATATTATTGATGAACTGTAAGTCAACTTCACCTGTTAAGTATCAGAAGAAATCAATGGGCTCATGAAGAGTTCCTTTGGCCGTTCTTATCTTTACTTTTTCTGCCCATCAAAATAGAAAATGGAAAAATTTCACTAATTAAAAGTGAATTCACGTTAAATTTATTATAGCAGGATTCCTTCAATTTAAATAAACATCTCAATATTAGCACAATAAATTGCAATAAAAAATTCAATGCGAAAAAAAGAGTGGGCACCATTACAGAACCTGGCGCTGTAACAATGGGCACCGCTACAGAATCTTGCATGAATACAGAAACTTGAAAATTCATGAGATGCATAAAAATTCAACGCTGAGGCTGATGATAACTCATGTTCATGACTTCACCCACTCGGACGCCAAAACCTTGAATAAAATCATAACACGCGCTCTCCCGCACAAGTATAAGCTAAGATCAACTGGAAATTTGGTTGCCTTGATACATAGTCGTAGCCCAAGCCGTATATAATAGCATCATTAGATGTTAAATCCTTGTTCACCAACGGGGCTGTTTCTGATGCGACTGAGATACTTTTACATTGCATTAGTAATAGAGAAGATTTTTCTCCGCCTTACCTGTATCTACGTGATATTTTAAAGCTACACCTCGAAATCGATGGCGGTGAAGCTCTTTTTCGCATCAATGCCAATAGCTTGCTCTACCAGGTAGACGATAGTGCCATGGGTTCCCCTTTAGGGCCCACGTTCACAAATTTTAACGTGTTCTATGAGGAAAACCTGGCAGTGAGCACTATGTCTGCTAAGTCGATATTGTATGGCAGATATGTGAGCGAGATTTTCGTTGAAGTAGAGATCATAGAGCGCTTGGAGATGTTCAGGAATTGGATGACATATGGAAAGAAGTTCGATTTTACGTTAGAGTTTAGTTAAAAAGAAAAGGTGCAATGTCTGGACTTTTTAGTTGAAGCTTCTTCAGAGTTTTTTCTGAAATCCCGCAATTTTAGGCCTTCCTATGCTAGACAAATCATAAACTATGACGATGCTCTACACGTCCATAAAATGGGTGTTACTCTAACCTTATTATATAAAGCTTACGAGGTGTTCAATAACTGAAAGAATTTTCAGTCAGAACATGTAACAGTTGAGTAATTGCTAGGCAATCAAAATTTTTCTAGTACTCGTTGATAGAACGATCATCAACTTTTAAACCGTATTTTGAGACACGATTGTACCCCTGGTGTCGATACTGGTCATTTTAAAATATTTTGTTGAACATGAATGCATGTGAAAGTAAAACAGTAGATAACTGATTCTTTAATATTATTTTTGAAACTTCTGCTTAACGAACTCATTCAAATACAATAATGAAAATATGAATACTATGTAAAAAACGTTAAACCAGTGACATCTTAGGAAAAATATTCTCAGATTTAGGGTCAGTGATCTAGGCACAATTAATGTGATATATCACTCCCGAGGGCCAGAAGGGAATTTAAGTCTCTTAATTAATGTAAAATTATCATGACTGGATGACCTAGAAACAACAAACAACTGCGCTTTTAATAAAAGTTAAAGGGTCAATAATTTTTTTAGTGTTACTAGATGTAAACCCCCGAACGAAGGGCTACTTTTAAATGCACAATTTTCATATTCTGCAGTCAAAGAAGAGCGCATTCAACTAACAGATGTGGTGATGACTCATTAACTTGGAGCTGGCCTTAACGAAGACAATTAAGATCGCTGTCTGAAATTACCAATAAAGGCGCAGTTTAGATGGTTAGACACTTCTGCTCGACTGTCCATTCGCCGGTCTATCAAGTTCAGAATCCTTTTTATTTCATCATACTGCAGAAAATAAAAACGCAATAATTCACTTGTGACTCGTGGGAAGGATTTTTTGGCGTTATTGCATTTTTGCGAAGCATTAGTCATGTAAGCGAGCATGCAGTACGTGTGATTTGTTCAGTCATCTTATACTGTGATTTCAAGTAATTGTTCGAAGGAGATCCAGCTGCGCATTTCATATTTTGGTAAGTAATACTAAATTTTATTGGTTGATATTTTTATCAATGAAACATAAAATTTTCGGTGGATATTTTCTGCCTGGGGATGATGTTTGTAATATCAAAATCTTTTATTTTTTAAATTGACCATGATTTATGATTTAATAGATATACGAATATTTAATGAACATTACTAGTAATTTTATCCGAATTTTATCTCAGTCAGAACTGAAACAATAAAACCAAATCATCGTTGTGCTATACACCACACATGCGGCAAATAGGAACTAATTTAGTGCTTGGTCTGTGTCGCGTAATTTTGTTCCTGCTGTATATGCATGGCACCGGTAGTCATATGTGCAGTATATGCATGGCACCGGTAGTCATATGTACAGTATATGCATGGCACCCGGTGCAGGGAGTGGTAGTCATATATACAGTATATGCATGGCACCCGGTGCAGGGAGCGGTAGTCATATGTACAGTATATGCATGGTACCCGGTGCAGGGAGTGGTAGTCATATGTACAGTATATGCATGGTACCCGGTGCAGGGAGTGGTAGTCATATATACAGTATATGCATGGTACCCGGTGCAGGGAGCGGTAGTCATATGTACAGTATATGCATGGCACCCGGTGCAGGGAGCGGTAGTCATATATACAGTATATGCATGGCACCCGGTGCAGGGAGCGGTAGTCATATATACAGTATATGCATGGCACCCGGTGCCGGGAGCGGTAGTCATATATACAGTATATGCATGGTACCCGGTGCAGGGAGCGGTAGTCATATATACAGTATATGCATGGTACCCGGTGCAGGGAGCGGTAGTCATATGTACAGTATATGCATGGTACCCGGTGCAGGGAGCGGTAGTCATATGTACAGTATATGCATGGTACCCGGTGCAGGGAGCGGTAGTCATATGGATAGTATATGCATGGTACCCGGAGCAAGGAGCGGTAGTCATATGTACAGTATATGCATGGCACCCGGTGCAGGAAGCGGTAGTCATATATACAGTATATGCATGGTGCCCGGTGCAGGGAGCGGTAGTGATATATACAGTATATGCATGGTACCCGGTGCAGGGAGCGGTAGTCATATGTACAGTATATGCATGGTACCCGGTGCAGGGAGCGGTAGTCATATGTACAGTATATGCATGGCACCCGGTGCAGGGAGCGGTAGTCATATATACAGTATATGCATGGCACCCGGTGCAGGGAGCGGTAGTCATATATACAGTATATGCATGGTACCCGGTGCAGGGAGCGGTAGTCATATATACAGTATATGCATGGCACCCGGTGCAGGGAGCGGTAGTCATATATACAGTATATGCATGGTACCAGGTACAGGGAGCGGTAGTCATATATACAGTATATGCATGGCACCCGGTGCAGGGAGCGGTAGTCATATATACAGTATATGCATGGTACCCGGTGCAGGGAGCGGTAGTCATATATACAGTATATGCATGGTACCCGGTGCAGGAGCGGTAGTCATATATACAGTATATGCATGGCACCCGGTGCAGGGAGCGGTAGTCATATATACAGTATATGCATGGCACCCGGTGCAGAGAGTGGTAGTCATATATACAGTATATGCATGGTACCCGGTGCAGGGAGTGGTAGTCATATATACAGGATATGCATGGTACCCGGTGCAGGGAGCGGTAGTCATATGTACAGTATATGCATGGTACCCGGTGCAGGGAGCGGTAGTCATATATACAGTATATGCATGGTACCCGGTGCAGGGAGTGGTAGTCATATATACAGTATATGCATGGTACCCGGTGCAGGGAGCGGTAGTCATATGTACAGTATATGCATGGTACCCGGTGCAGGGAGTGGTAGTCATATGTACAGTATATGCATGGTACTCGGTGCAGGGAGCGGTAGTCATATATACATTATATGCATGGTACTCGGTGCAGGGAGCGGTAGTCATATGTACAGTATATGCATGGCACCCGGTGCAGGAAGTGGCTGCCACATGCAGCGAGACCTGAGAGGACAGACTCACGATCAATTTCGCAGCACCTTCTTGCAATAATACACCGTTCCATAATCTTAATTTTCTATGATTCTCCTGCTCTGTCAAAAAGCTATTTTAATACACAAGCCTGTTTTATATTTGCAGAAAAGCTTGTACAATTCAAAAGCCTTCGTTTACATTTAAATGAAAGCTCCTTTAATTCATGAGCGTATGTTCAAATTTGAAGAAGAGCTCTCTCGTCACAGACGCTGTTATTTATATTCGAAAAAATAAAACATTCCAAATTTTTACTTCAAAGAGAATCAGAATGAAATACAATTGTATTTTATGAGGCGTTTATTCCATTAGCATCGAAACAGACTACTAATGCACGCCGCTAAATATGTAACGGCTTTCTTCAACTACTTTCTTCATTGAATCACTAGCTTGTTTTATTTACCAAGAAATACTACATCAAAAGAAGAAGAAAATGATTAGAATTAAAGATGTTCTCTTGATACTCCCAAACCCCTGGCCGTCATGCTACCTAGCGCGGAATTCAGCCTCGAGCTAGAGAGTCCCGGATCAAGAACCGGATAATTACAACTATAAATTCCAGGGCAATTAAGTGAACTGCTTGCTTAACAAGAGAGCACCTGTCTCCCAGGATTGCACCGATGCTACAGCTCGAAATGGGTGCCACCTATCTGTTGAGTGTGCAATTCCGCCCCTTAGTGCTGACCCTCACTGGCGCGAGTACTGCTGGGGCAGACAACCTTTTGCTTCTCTGACTGTAGCAAAATCATGTATACAGTGACACCAACAACTTGGGAATGTAAATAATATTTCGGTCAAAGAACTTATTGTCAATTAGTAAAAAAAAATTGTTATTGACTCTCGAACTTTATGATGCTTTCAGAATCTGTTATAGTAGCTTTAAGCTATCATTTATTGCAGTTAAAAATTAGTTGTCCAAGAAAAATTTCATATCATAATGGAAAATCAACGGAGTGCAATAGTGGAGCTTCATATGGGTGAGCAGTCATCAATTGAAATCTAAAGTTTCAAAAGTTCAGGAAATTTAAAATTGAAGTTCAGCTTTGCGTACCTTGCGATGCAGCATTGTGAGGATACTGTATAGATGTGCTGAAGAACGAGGATACTGTATAGAAGTGCTGAAGGATGAGGATACTGTATAGAAATGCTGAAAACAGAGGATACTGTATAGAAGTGCTGAAGGATGAGGATACTGTATAGAAGTGCTGAAGGATGAGGATACTGTATAGAAGTGCTGAAGACAGAGGATACTGTATGGAAGTGCTGAAGGCAGAGGATACTGTATAGAAGTGCTGGAGAACGTACAAGAAATAGCAGTTCAAGGACTGCAGCGATGCAGGAAACTAAAAAATCAGGTTGTATCAAAGGCTGCATGAAATCCCCCGAAGTCCGTAAAGAAAAAGGCTCCAAAGTTTGAAAAAAATATATTTTCGTAGAAATTGTATGCACACTCGTGGCCCTTTTCTCTGAAATTAAGAAATATTCATAGCCTCACAACTGCAATAAAAGAAAACAGATGCGCATGATGGCAAACTTTACTATGTATACCGGCTAGAAGTCATTGTCTCGATTTTGCGTTATCCAAAATATCTAAAAGTAATAAATTTTCTGCTTATTAACTCATCTTATAGAAAATGTTCTTACATATCTAACGATATGCTTCACTTCCTCGTGTTTTCCTTTGTCTGCTACAGCTCACGAAAGACCAGCCAATTAGGGGGACCTGCTAGCCATAAATTCAAAATTTATCAATTTTCTGTTTTGTAGCTCATGTTATCGGGAATTTTTTTTTGAGCCAAACGATATGCTTCACTGCTTTGCAAGTGTGTTCATCCGTCTGCTACAGCTCACGAAAGGCCGTCACTGACGTCATTAGACAGCCATGTGACGAGTTTGTCAGGCTCCCTTGAACACCTGAGCTTGTTGACGTTTGAAATAATTATACTTCCACAGTTTTATAGGTACAGGAATGGTAAATATATTAATCGGTAAGTCTCAAAAATACCTAAAAATTTATGTATTTTTCTGAAAAAGCGTTCAGTTTGAAAATTAAAACAGAAATAGTTTGTCAAAATTTTAAAAATGAATTAAAAAAAATAAATTCATTGAATCAAAACTTTGAAATTCCTTCCCAATATTTCTTCAGGAAATGCATTTAGCTCTCTAAAAAACATGTTACCGGTTTTGTAACCTTAAAATTGAAAGAGGAGATACATATTTCAAAATACCATTTTTTAATTTTTTTTCAAAAAATCAATTTCCCAATAAAATTACGAAAAAACACGAGTCCAAATAAGATTGGTGCATCATTTCATGCCTATTTTGAAATTTCAGAAAAATCCTCCCGAAAATGACAGACTTAGGTTTTTAACAAGACGGTCCCGTCCAGTCGTCGGAGCTACTTTCTGTATGAGCTTTTAATCGTCAGCAGAGCGTCAATGTCTGTGCATATTTGCATTGCCAACCGCAATAACATTTCTGGATAAAGTTCGTAATCGGAGATGAAGAGTGGATTATGTACAGCAATGTGAATCGTCAACCTCAATGGCTAGATCAACATGCAAAAGAGCTGAAAACCAAAACCAGGACTCCATCCGAAAAAATTTATGTCTGTGTTTGGTGGGATATGAGTGAAATTATTCACTACGAGCTCCCTGAAAACAACCTAACAATCACTGAAGAACTGTACTGCCAACAGTTGCATAGACTGAATGCCGCTTTAAAAAAGTCGCACCCAGCTTTGGTCAATCGAAAGGGCGTCGTCCTTCAGCACGACAATGCGCGTCCGCATACAGCACGAATAACTTTGGGCACAATTGTAACGCTGAAATGGGAAACTTTGATGCATCTGCCCTATTCTCCAGACATTGCTCCTTTAGACTTCTATTTATTTAGGAGCCTATACAATCATTTAAGGAGAAAAACTTGGAAAAACAAAAACAACATTGAAAATGAATTGCTGGTCTTTTTTTAATATTTAAAAGTTTCTGTGAATGAGGCACTAAATAATTGATTAGTAGGTGGTGAGAAGTTGTTACTAACGATGGAGAATATGATGCTGAATAAATGAATGTCTTTTGATGTGTTTTTACTCTCCTTATCATAATAGTGAAAAACGAGCAGAGCTTATCATATGGCCTAATACTTATGTTATCAAAGTAACGAATTATTTTTCCTTGATTTAGTTACTTACCAATTAAGACAGTTATGCTGTACGTACCGTAGCTGCTAAATACTAGATATTGGTACTTCCTGAAAAGATTTAAATGGATGATTCTTCGTAATTAACTCCTTGCATATGATTTCAACAACTTGTTTGAAAATCATCAGTAGCAAAACACCATTCAAGAAGTTTAAGTTTTAAAAATCACATATTACGGAGTCTAAATGCTTTTCAAAATCGTTTGGTTCAAATGTTTCTAAAATTCTACCTGGAAATATGTTTCAGCTGTAAATAAGATTGCTAACTTTATCTCTTCATTTCATATTTTTCCAAGGACCTCATTCACGTTCCAATCATTTTTATTATTTCTCGGTTGCATAGTTTCGATTCAAATTTACGCTCTCCAGTAAAGTTCCTGTCTGATCTAAAATGTGCAGTTTAAAAACTTCTCCACCCGTTCATCTAACTAGTCCAGCTATTTTCCTTTCAGATTGACCTCAACTGTTGTTCTCTTGATTATTTGTTACTAGCAAATCCACTAACAATCAGTTCCCCGGCGCAGCAAAGCTATTTCTCAATACACCTCCTCGTGCGCACGTCTAATTTTTACCTTACATATTCAGTAATTTGAAAGCAAAAATTTCTTTTAACGCTCGAAAATTAAAAACCAGGAGACATAATTCATTTTTAAGTCACGCAAAGGAGATTAAGCGTCGTTTTGCGAAGCGTAAGTCGTCGTCCAAAAGAAGAAGGAGCTGAACAGCGAGTGATCTCTATTCCTTCGGAGAGGCGCTCTTAAAGGGCACCGCGCTGAGTCTCACCTGGATTAGGACTTTCTCGTCAGAGTCTCAAACTCAAAGATTTAATTACCACACTAAAATTTGAGCGAGAGAGCGAAGCTCTAATTAGGAAGAGGAGCAGCGGCACATTTCTGGCAGGAATCCTGCAACAAACGAAGCGTCTTCCTGGAGGCGCTCGTGAGGTGGGCGGTGGCCCGAGTGGGACTTGCGTCAGTTTCGCTTCGTGTGCTGCGAGAACGAACTTACGTGCCGTAAACTACGGCTGTAACCCTCAAATTTTTTATTTCCTGTTGGAATAATATCAAATGATTGAAGAAATCGCTTGTTTCCATGATCGAGCTATGCCATGTAGGCTACGTACTCCGAGTTAGTCTTAGATTCATGTTAAAGCCGCATGAAAGCTATCGTACAACGAGGGAGACGAGATAGGCATGCTGAGCTCTGGTTTTGGTGAGTGAACTTTGAAACGAGCAAGTAAACAAGGCGGTGGAAAATTAAAAGCTCGGTGATACGAGGGGTAGTCAAAAAGTTCTCAGACAAATGCCATAATATCTTTGTTTACAACTCGTTACTTTTATTTTTCTACATAAGCCCCATTGTTGTCTATGCACTTTTATAATCTATGTTTCCACCTGTAAATGCCTTCCTGATAGAATTGGGGGGGGAGGGGGGGGGGGCTTGTTCCACTAGGTTCTGTACAAGAGAGATCTTTTCTTCATTTGATGCTGTGGTGGGTCTTCCTCCTCGTGGGTCGTCATCAAGCTGGACTCTTCCCTCTTTATAGCGTTTAATCCAATCACAAACGACTGCTCTACATGGTGCAGAGTCTCCATAAACCTGCTGTAAAGCTTTGATGATCTTAACAGATTTCCAATTTAGTTTAGTTAAATATTTGATGTTAGCTCTGGTCTCGAAATTTGCCATTTGAAGGGTTGAAAATTACTATTTGAGATGCAACCTCTCTCGATGCTGACCTGACATAGACTGATGAGAGAGCTGTAGGTTATCAAGGAAGCTCTGAGGACAAGTTTCAACTTCTAAAAACTTGTAAATCTCTGTTCAGTTCAAAATTATGGCATTTGTAGGAGAAATTTTTGACTAACCCTCGTAAATTCACCATCTAGTAATATAGTGATTGTAGAAGATCATAAAAACAAGGCGGTGGAAAATCAAAAGTTCGGTTCGGTAATAAATTGACTTTCTTCTAAGAAAATGAATGTAGAAAATAAGCCCAGCAGCAGCCACCAATACCAGTTAAGGAATTCCTAATACGCAGCCGAACGACGACGACAAGTAGAACGACAATGCTATAACTGCTTGATCAAAAATGCCTCTACGAACACGTTAAAGGGTTTTCAAGATTACGTACTATAAACAAATTTTTTGAATTAAAATTCATACGAGGACGACCTGGCTTCCAAAAAAACTTTCCACACACTTCGCATGAACTATCAACTTTTCAATTTTTTTATTTCAATCTAACCCCAGCATTGGCCACGGCCCAGTCTGCTGAACAGTGCAGTAACTGGGTTAATGGATTCTTCCTTTTTTGAGCTAGTATAATTATTTGATATTAACCATATTTTCATTGCTTTATGTGTTGTTTTTGGATCTTATTTCTTATACCTCACCCACTACTGACCACCACAGTAAGCCAGGCACCACCACAGTAGGCCAGACACCCCCACAGTAGGCTAGTCAACCCCACAGTAGGCTAGACACCCCCACAGTAGGCCAGACACCCCCACAGTAGGCCAGACACCCCCACAGTAGGCCAGACACCCCCACAGTAGGCCAGACACCCCCACAGTAGGCCAGACACCCCCACAGTAGGCCAGACATCCCCACAGTAGGCCAGACACCCCCACAGTAGGCCAGACACCCCCACAGTAGGCCAGACACCCCCACAGTAGGCCAGACCCCCCCCCCCCACAGTAGGCCAGACACCCCCACAGTAGGCCATACACCCCCCAACCTCCTCATAAGGAAACACCACACAGAAAACTTCACGCTCGCCTATTGAATTTCAGCGGGAGAAAATTCGCAGCGTGCTTTGCATGGGCGATTGGTGGAGGCCGCTGCGTGCTGGAGAGGAGGATGTGGGAGGCGCGGCCATGGAGGGCAAAACACATTGTTTTCTTCACTCTGGGCGGTAATGGGACGAGTACTGGACTTGCAGGGGAAAGTCAGAGACAGAATTAGAAATAAGTGGTGCTCTTTGCTTGCGATGTGAGATAGAATGTTTTGATAGTTGGTTCGAAAAATGTATTTAATGAAGTGTATTCACGTTAGAATATTTTCGTTAGCGATCGGTTTTCCATGCATCGTGCGATGCTTATTCACTAATATGATTGCCAATTGTATACGTGGACAACTAGTAACATGTCAGATTAATTTAAAAAATGTGACATATTTAAAACTCGGGCACGCTCCTAACACGTGCGCAAAGGGCCACGTGGTGGAGACTCGTTGGAAGAAGACGCCCGGAGATACCAACGCGGGGGATGGTAAACACCTGCGGTGGTTAACACACATGGAGGTTAACACGCAAGGTGGCAAACACCCACGGTGGTAACCATACATAGTGGTAAACACACATGGTGGTAAACACCCACGGTGGTAACCATACATAGTGGTAAACACACATGGTGGTAAACATACATGGTGGTAAACACGCATGGTGGTAAACACCCACGGTGGTAACCATACACAGTGGTAAACACACATGGTGGTAAACACCCACGTTGGTAACCATACATAGTGGTAAACACACATGGTGGTAAACACCCACGGTGGTAACCATACATAGTGGTAAACACACATGGTGGTAAACACCCACGGTGGTAACCATACATAGTGGTAAACACACATGGTGGTAAACACAAATGGTGGTAAACACACATGGTGGTAAACACAAATGGTGGTAAACACACATGGTGGTAAACACCCACGGTGGTAACCATACATAGTGGTAAACACACATGGTGGTAAACACCCACAGTGGTAACCATACATAGTGGTAAACACACATGGTGGTAAACACCCACGGGGGTAACCATACATAGTGGTAAATACACATGGTGGTAATCACACATGGTGGTAAACACATATGGTGGTAAACACACATGGTGGTAAACACCCACGGTGGTAACCATACATAGTGTTAAACACACATGGTGGTAAACACCCACGGTTGTAACCATACATAGTGGTAAACACACATGGTGGTAAACACACATGGTGGTAAACACACATGGTGGTAAACACACATGGTGGTAAACACACATGGTGGTAAACACACATGGTGGTAAACACCCACGGCGGTAACCATACATAGTGGTAAACACACATGGGGGTAAACACCCACGGTGGTAACCATACATAGTGGTAAGCACACATGGTGGTAAACACACATGGTGGTAAACACACATGGCGGTAAACACACATGGTGGTAAACACACATGGTGGTAAACACACATGGTGGTAAACACACATGGTAGTAAACACCCACGGTGGTATCCATACATAGTGGTAAACACACATGGTGGTAAACACGCATGGTGGTAAACACACATGGTGGTAAACACACATGGTGGTAAACACACATGGGGTAAGGATGCGTGGCGGTAGAGACGCATGGTGGTAAACACACATGGCGGTAAACACACATGGGGTAAGGATGCGTGACGGTAGAGACGCATGGTGGTAAGCACACATGGTAGTAAACACACATGGCGGTAAAGACACATGGTGGTAAACACACATGGTGGTAAACACACATGGGGTAAGGATGCATGGCGGTAGAGACACATGGTGGCAAAGGCCCGGCCATGGTCCCGCGGAGGTTAAAGGTGCCGTTCATTGGCACTGGCGTGCAGAGCTCTTCAGTAGATGCAGAAGTCTAACGAAAGATTACGGAAACTTTCGATGATTGTATACGAATCTACCGAAGCTCACGAACTTAATCCAACTAAGGCTGCTGTTAAAAATACGTAATTTAGAACTTGAGGACTACTTGTTTCTTAGTTAAAATCAAATATACGACAAATGACATATGTCATCAGGACGCCGTCCACTGCATCGGACTTGCTCTGACCAGTTTTGTACTGGAGGCGTCTTCGTAAACGTGTATTGAAACTGTTCTATGAATTAATGAGACAGCAAAGATGAAGTACTTTTTTTGAGCAGTGACCAAGTGGTAAATTTTGTGTTTTACTCAATTTTTTCTTCGATAAAAATTAATCGGTATCTTTGAGGTAAAACCAAACCACAGTCAAGGCGTCGGGTACCAGAACTTTGCTACGACCGAAGAAAGCACGCACGAATCAGCGACACGGGATGTTGACGGGATCGTTTTCTTTCCCTGTCGTCGGGCTGACCGTCATAAAATCATATCGCAAGGTCAGAGGCCCAATAAGCGACATTACGTGACAGTTTAGGGGCGTTCACGGAAAAGTGTACTTCATAAGAGGCCTGAACTTCAGAATGAACAGCAGCTGGTTTTGAAGCATGACAGTGCGAATCACGAATTTCACGGAATGTTTGAGGGGGAAAACGATAAGGACGCTGCTCAGCAAGCAACAGGTAATACTTTGAGTGGTACAAGCATTTGTGAAATATAAGCCCAATAAAAATTTCTCTGGATCAAAAGTTATGTCTTTGCTGAAAAGATTCCATTTAAATTAACGGATATCCTACTGAATGAATCTTTTAAGATGAGTGCTAGACACTTCTTTCAACCAAAAGCCCTTTCTTTACGCTGTCAGTTGTGGTAGATTAGACATAGTTCCCGCAATATGAATGTCATTCGGACAACTATGTGAAGCAATCTTGAGAAAGATTATTAAAGAAAGCTGTTGAAAAAGTTCCTCGGAGTATTTTCTGAAGGAATTTATCGAGGAAAGTCATTGAAGGAAGTATCTCAGAGTGTTTCCTGAAAATCATTTTTGAGGGAAGCTTTTGAAAGGGGCTCCTCAGGGTAATCCTGAGAGTGATTATTGAGGAAAAATATTGAAGGAAGCTGCTCAGGGTGTTTATTGAGAGTGATTAGTGAGGGCAGATATTCAAGGAGTTCCACAGGGTGCTTTCAGAGAGAATTAGAGAGGAAAAACATTGAAGGAAACTACTCGGGTAGTTTTTGAGATTGATTAGGGACGGGAGCCACCGAAGGAGGGTTAATATAAGGCTTCCTGACAGTTGATTCTGAGGTATGCTCGTGAGGGGGACGCGTGTGAGAGGCATAGGCTAGAGGGGGAGACCACAAAGAAGAGGGCGCCTGGCTGCTGCGAGCGCTCTGTCTTCTCCAATGGACATTCGTTTGTCGCTATTTTTTCGGCCGATTTTGTGGGAACAGAAGCGCAATTACAAGCAAGGCGGTCGTGGTGGAAGACTTTCTGAAGTTCGGTTTGTTGCAGCGGCATGACTCCAAAAGTTGAATTTTCTCTGGGCGAGTAACAAGCAGAATTTTCGTACGTGATGGCAAGATCCAGTATAGTATGAATAATGCCTACTATAGAGCTTAAAAATAAAATCTTCCATCTGGTAAAGTTTACTTCATGCCGGTAACGTATTATATTTCAGTGGGCCGAGTAGCTAGTGGTAATACATAATTTCTCGGTGGAATTATACTATTTCATGACAATGCCATGTTACTTCCTAGTTAGATGGTTTTCTCCCACGTACAGAACGTAATTTTCCGACAGAAAAAATTGATTCGGCAAAATTTTAATTTACAACAATGTTCTGTAAACTGACGCTTTATCTGTTGCAAACAACGCACTTGCTGTTGCTGAAAGCTACACATGAAGTTTTAGAAAAATAATCGGCAAATGAACTGATATCAACGACCATAGCAGCAATATAATCTTTCAGAATACGTGGTCAAACTCACATTATGTACTCACGTGCCACGCTTGATGCAACGTTCATTTCATCATCCACATAAGTTTTATCCCTCTTATGGATTTATATGCAGGTTAGTGAAAAAGTACTCAAATGCCGTTACGGATAAAGTGTTTGCGAATCACAGATTTTGCTCAAGTTCCTACTCACTTTCTCTTCACAAGAAGGCTGTCTCTTGCTACAAAGCTCAAGAAGCTGCGCCGCCAGCCGTGTGCGACGCGCAAGGCCCGTGGAGTTTTGTGCCCGGCCGGCGAGTGTATTTAGGGAGAACGGAAGTCATGATCGGCGGGCCAGGATAGAGCAAACAGCTGCAGCTCAGCAGCTCGCGCCTTTAATTTCTATGTAAATGATGCCTTGTCAACGGAAGCGGGCGCCGGCACACGAGCAAAGGCGGCCCCGGCGGGTGGAGCGAGGGGCCCTCGTTCCAATGGTGGGCCGATTGCCTTCGTAATCATCACGCGGAGTTGTGCCATTGTTTGATCCTCGGCGTACGCAGTTGTGCCATTGTTTGATCCGCGCCGTACGCAGTTGTGTCATTGTTGGATCCGCGGCGTACGCAGTTGTGCCATTGTTTGATCCGCGCCGTACGCAGTTGTGCCATTGTTTGATCCGCGGCGTACGCAGTTGTGCCATTGCTTGATCCGCGGCGTACGCAGTTGTGCCATTGTTTGATCCGCGCCGTACGCAGTTGTGCCATTGTTTGATCCTCGGAGTATACGCATTTGTGCCATTGTTTGATCCTCGGCGTACGCAGTTGTGCCATTGTTTGATCCGCGGTGTGCGTAGTTGCACCAATGTTGGGTAATCGACGCAAGTAGCTGCACTAATGCTTAAAAGACTTTTCGCTCGATTCAGCTACTCCTGAGAAAAACCTACGATATTGGAGCGAAAAAAGCTAAAAAAAATAATAAAAGAGATCTTAGGCTCATTTTGCGCCATGTTTGTCATTTTTCCATTATAACATGCAAGGTCGAGTCCTTGACATGACATGCATGGCGTGTGTGTTGGGACTGAAATATTTTGGTCTAAATTCAGAAGCGAGCTCAACACACGCAATGCATCTCGAAATAAGTGAAATACTTAAATGCAAATGAAATTATGAAACTATTTTGATTAAAACAAGCATCAAAGGTTAAAACTGAAATCTAGAGATGGGCCGCCCAGGTTTGCAATCGTTATCGTTATCATAAACTGAGCAATAGCCTAACGAACTGCTCATGCGCGCACTTACGGGTTTCGTTGAGTGGTTCGGTGTTTGTTCTCACGCATGTTCCTAGAGTCCAGTACTTGTTCCTCGTGTCATGGGAGTTTGGCGCTTGTTCTCACTCGTGTTCCTAGAGTCCAGTACTTGTTCCTCGTGTTATGGGAGTTTGGCGCTTGTTCTCACTCATGTTCCTAGAGTCCAGTACTTGTTCCTCGTGTCATGGGAGTTTGGCGCTTGTTCTCACTCATGTTTCTAGAGACAAGCGCTTCGTTCAAACCTAAAACATGAGAGATTGAACACGTGGGTCTATGTTCCCAACAAATAGGGAACGAATGAAAATAACATTAAGGACCATGCAACGCTGATGCAGAACGCAGTTCTTTTACTAAGTGAAAATTCCACCGAAAATTAAGTTCGTAATTCTGATATCCGGAGGCAAATTTGAACGTGCCGAACCATTTCATGGTCATGAATACTTTAGGCCTTCAGCTTTCAGCCCTGGACTGGCCTGAAGGCTGACTTCTATTGACTGTGGGTGAGCTATCAGTGAGAGCAGAGAGTGTTGTATAGAGCGAGTAAATATTCGCAGCCAGGAGCTTTGATTGAACGATTTGCATCTGATACAAGGGCCTCTCTCCGACGCTGTGCTCTTTCTCTTTCTTCTCCTTTACCGTCACACCAATGGAAGCCAGGATGAACTTAGGGGACGGGATTGGACGGAGAAATATAATCCCACACTCAGAGCGCTAATGAACTAACTATCCATAAATGCTCGTTTTAACTACTCCGCGCATTAAATATTGGAAAAGAACTAGTGGCACAGCAACGCCTGTAGCACGAATTTTTTGGCTCGTGTCTTCAGCAACCCTTTGACCTTTTCAACTTTGCACTGTGCTCAAGAGACGCCCCACAAAGGTGAGTAAACTTGTTGTGTATAATATTAATGAAAAAATTAAACAGCGCAACTCTGGATGAAAGATCATATGATACATCACGGAAGTTGGTCAGGTTGTGATATGAAATAATGCTTTGTTCGCTAGACTCGATAAGATCAGCTTCGATGTTGGGAAAATTTTTAACATTTAAAATAAAAATTTATGTCAGTTGCTGTTTGTTTCAGTTGTAAAATTATATTGATTTCAAGCCTACTCTGTTGGTTCGAAATCGTGCCATTATTGATGGAATGTAATACCACGTAATGTTCATCAACAATTCATAATTAGTTTCATAACGTTTCATAGTTATAACTATAATAATTTATGTTTCACAACAATTCATGATGAACATGAAGAATTTCCCATTTTAAATGCGTCGGTACACGAAGGGCAGTTTGTTTCAATTGACCTCACTTAGAAATTCCGAATCAATTAACGTTAAAACGCTCTTAATAATAACTCAAAATTACAAAATAATTAATTTGGCATTAAATCAGTGAGACTATGCAAATATGAGTTTACATTCAGGCAAAGTTGAAATATAGCATCCGAACTCACAACCACATAACAATTTATCTGTAATTCACCCTTCAGAAAGCATTTGAATCGAGCTTAAAATGTCTTGATATATTTATGCACTTTGAAATACTCACAACACCTAAACACAAAAAATTTCAATTGGGTAACCCTTAGTGAAAAATTCAGGCAACATTTGAAGTTATCAAAAATTTAAACAACCAAACGAACACAACATGTGCACACACTATAAGTAAATACTATTTTGTGATTCGATTCTCCTCGTCATTTTCTGTTGTCTTTTCTTCCAATTCCTTTTCCGTAGAACCATTCGTCCATACTTCCCAAAATATCCATTTATTTTAAGTAGCAATTGCATCCACACTTCTCTCCTTTTCTATTTCATTTTACGTAGCAGTGTCATCTGTACTTCCCCTCTTTTCCACTTCATTTTGAGAAGTAGCTGTATCCACAATTCCCTATTTTCTATTCCATTTTAACCTGCAGCTGTCAGAAAAACTTCCCTCTCTTCCCTCCGTCCCGAGTGGCGGCTGGCAGCCACACTTCCCTCTCTTCCCTCCATCCCGAGTGGCGGCTGCCAGCCACACTTCCCTCTCTTCCCTCCGTCCCGAGTGGCGGCTGGCAGCCACACTTCCCTCTCTTCCCTCCATCCCGAGTGGCGGCTGTCAGCCACACTTCCCTCTCTTCCCTCCGTCCCGAGTGGCGGCTGGCAGCCACACTTCCCTCTCTTCCCTCCATCCCGAGTGGCGGCTGCCAGCCACACTTCCCTCTCTTCCCTCCATCCCGAGTGGCGGCTGCCAGCCACACTTCTCTCTCTTCCCTCCATCCCGAGTGGCGGCTGCCAGCCACACTTCCCTCTCTTCCCTCCATCCCGATACCAGCCACACTTTAAAGAGTGAGGCGGTCAGGTCGGCTCTATAGGCAGCCGTTGAACAAATTTCGCCGAAGAACGTATCGAATGGCGCGTTAGTGAGAATATTAACATGTGAAAAGAGACGCTCCCTGCAGGAGATTTGGGGGAGTGGGAGAGGGTCGGGAGCTTACTCTGTCTCCACTGCGGGTGCTGGTGTGCCTCGTAGACAGCGTGTACTCCGTAGCAGTTCGACTGAAATGTGTTAAAAAGCAAAGTGTACAGGCTATTTAGAAGCACCGGTAAGAAAATAACGTATATTCAAATTTCCGTCCGATTCATCTAGGAGGACTTTAGATTCAAAGATTCAACTGTCTAAGGAATAACCCAGCAAGTCAGTGGCATGTATGTAGACATAAAATTGAACCAGAAATACGTTTATTAATTAGTCTACAGTATTATTGGGTTACTATGTGATTTCTATGCCGCTGGACTTGAATCCCGCAAGGACACTCAAGTATGAACTGATTAGAAACGTCTAAGTATTGTGAAGCAATATAGTCATAGCCACGCACGATCACCAAAGTAGGAGCAGACTATAGAAGCAAAAGTCTCGAGAGTCAACAGAGTCCCAATCACGCTCAGGCAACAAAGTAGCGCCGGCTAGAAAGTAGACATTTAGATGCAAAGAGCCACTGGCTGGTAGTATTACTGTCAAGAGTGACTGGGGATCACTAGTACTACCAGAGAAGAAAAAGAAAAAAGAGAAGAAAAAAAAAAAGCTTCACAGAGCAAATTGACGGTTGTACTAACACTCCTCAAACTTGATGCTCGAGCAACATCACTTTCGGTGACATAAGAAAGCCACAATTTCACAGGTGTGGGGTTCCATGATTTTATACTCTCATTAATTTTAGATCATGTTACATTCGAGCTACTTTCGAATATGACACCCTCAAAAGTAAGAATAAAAGATAAATGAATACCGATTTTGGGAGAGACAAAATATTATAGAAGCACCACAAATTTTTTCATTTTCAAGGCAGAGAGACAATACGGGTTCAAAGCATGGTTCAATTGGTTCATTCTTTTATGTATCACTTTATGGGTCAGTTAGGAAAATGGAAATTGTTAGAAATACCTAAAATTTGAACAAAATTACTTATTAAAAGGGTCAATGTCGAGTGCAAAAAAGCGAGATTAAGACAGTTTGTCGAATTTTCAATTTTTAACTTTTACCAGCTGATAAATTGTTATTTTTTGTCAACCAGATATCTCGCGGAAGGTAGTCTAAATTTATGTCTGCGTAGCTCTTTATTATTTCATAGGCGAAGTTAAAAGCATTTGCTGTGAATACAATGGTTCTCGTAGACAAAATTATTACCTACTGTGATTGAAAAAACACCAAAACGTTCTCAAATTATAGTAAATTTAAAACTTTTTATATATCATGAGAACGAAATTCATATTTGCGAGTAAGTGGTGGGACTTTCAGCATTACAAACCAAATTTTATTCATCAGAGTTGACACTTTTTCTTCGAGGACAGGGAGGGGCAACCACCTCAGAAATCAACACAGGGATTATACGAGGGTACAAAAGTCTGTTATCGAGCTCTCTGAGAATGCAGAGCGGGAGACTCTTATGTAGGCAATGACACTTGTCAAGAGTTCTTCCTAGCTTGCAGCGTACGTGAGAAGAACACAGGTTGTTGAAGACATGAGTGAACATATCACAAGATATTAATTAAAACATAAAAAGTTCACATTTAACATCACACAACTGTAAAATCATTGATAAAAATAAAAAGGACCAAAGGTCGATCCTTGCGGAACGTCAAGTGACACAAGTTGGTCAGAAGAGCATGTGCTGCAATAAACGATGTCTTCAATATCTCCCAGAAATGCAGTACCCCAATTACCTCAAACATCTATGAGAGTCGCTATAATTCTCAAGCTTAACAGTGGAAACATCTGGGTCAATGGTGCCATAAGCCGTGCGATAGCATAAAAACCGACAAATTGTGAGCTTGCTAGGCTCTAAAGCTGAAAACCGAAGCTGATATTGCAAAACCGAAGCTGATATTGCAAAACCGAAGCTGATATTGCAAAACCGAAGCTGATATTGCAAAACCGAAGCTGGTATTTCAAAACCGAAGCTGATATTGCACATGATCCTGTGAAGCCTTTTTATTTTTTGCGACGTACGCACTGCTAGTGGAGGCCAAATTACACAATAGATCACAGCTGCTATTTCAACAATTAAATATTACATTGGTGTTAAAACTCAAAACTCATTCCGCATCAACAACAAATCCGTGATCAAGTTGCATAAGTTCCGTGAGTGTCCTTTGTATTTGCTACTCTACTTTTGTACTCAACTGCAGTATTAGATTGACTTGCGTTCAGTATCGTATAGACATGCACACATTTGCACCTGGTGTCAGTTAGTAACTAACTGGAAAAAAAACATGCCACTCAATCATCTTATGAAACTGCAAAGGGGTCGGAATTTCAGCATACGTATCATGGATACGTTTGTTTGCTAACTCATACTCCGCTCGAGCAAGAATCAAAACTGTCATTACTCTCAAAGCTAACTTGCAATCGGATTTAAATTGTTGGAGAAAAAAAAATTCAAATATTTCACACTCATAGAATATAACATTTTTAAATACGTTTTTATTTTTTATTTCTGGGAGTACATCACGCTTTGGGAATTCAAGAAAACGAGAGAGCTTGTGGAACAACAACTCCATCTGAACGTGTGTTGCCACGATTTCTTTTGTCGCGAATCCTGCCTAAGATTTTTGTGTCAGATGATCTGCGTTGGCCCCCGTGTAATCACGTGGGAGCGATTTCACTCGCAGAAAAATAGAATATTTTCATGAAGGCTTTTGATGTTGTTTGCGTCCGCATTAGACGAGACGATCCGTGTTTGGAGGCTGTGATCTAGCGGCGGTTCCCTGAGGCAGAAGCGTCCTGTCCAGGGAGTACTAATTCAAGATCCAAAGCTTCTAAGCGCATCAAAAACAAGCATACAAAGAGAAACTCAAATCTCAAATAACATTCAAATATTTTTGTATTATATGAGTGTTACTTTGAATAGAATACGAGTTCCGATGCGGTATGGAAACATGAAAATTTATGCATAATACTTTACATCCTATCCCAATGTAAAGATGAATGTTACCCTCGCGTATAAATATTTAGCTAGGCCGGTAGAGATTTAAACTGCGTTCAACCATCATTCGATGGGAGTATTTGTTCTATTATAATAGCCGTCGTGTATACATACTATGGTAAGTGTTCATACGGAGGACTAAAGGGTGTTAATGCTCTGCTTTAGGAGTTTGGGTCCTGAAATTATAAATAATTGTGAGCTTGCTAGGCTCTAAAGCTGAAAATCGAAGCTGATATTGCAAAACCGAAGCTGATATTGCAAAACCGAAGCAATATCAGCAATATTATTTGCTGCTGCCCAGATAGAGGCAGCAGCAAATAATATTCAATTCATGGGTATTACTAGAAATTTTAGCGTCTTGGCGCTAACATCTGAGAGATAATCACGGAATAAAATCGAGGGGTAATGAATTCTGTCATATAGATACTCCAATCAGACACTTTTAATTCATGTTATCAAAGAGCAATTTTATTCTTCCAACTTGAAAAAAAATCGAGTAATTGTTCAGCCTTCGCGATCTTAATCGAATGCCAACATTTTAAAGGTCATGTATCCTAGTTTCCTTTAATGCATTCAAAATGAATAATGTCGAGCACAACAGACAACGGAATCGCATTTCCGTCGTCCTTGACGGAACGTGCCCGGTGGTGGTGAATAGTTATAGTTCACGTCGTTTGCGTAGCAGGGCTTCACAATGTGTATCAGCTGCAATTTTTTTATCAAATAATTTCTCAAAAAAAAATGAAAACATTCTCGATACCACTGACGTAAAATGAGGCAGAGAAACAAAAAAGTTTCAAATCGAGAAAAAATATGACTCAGAATAGAGCTTCTATAACTTAAGGTGTAGCTAAAAATACCAGCAAATAAAACGGACACTGGTAAGGTTTCTAAAATCCATGATATTATCCTTTTGCGGTATGTCGTGCTTTTCGATAATTCAAATTTCTGTCATTATCTGTGCGGTTTGTGCCATTCAAGACGCTGAATTTTGAAAGTAAAAGTCCTATACTTTCTTGTAAGGAAACTTCGGTGTCTTTACCTCAAAATAAAAGTGTTGCTTGTGTCGAGAGTATTCATCGTTGTCTCGGGTGTCGCTTGGTAAATAAAACTGTTCAGCTATTATAGACAATATCAAGCTATTATAGACTTCAGTTTCATTTTCTTAATTTTCAATCAATATAATTAAGGACAGAGAAAAGATATAGAGAGAAGATTAGAATAAGGCAACACAAAGGGCAAAAAGGGAAGAATAGTAAGGGTACCGACACACGTCCCGCACCCCAGATAGAGGTAGGGGGGCCGGAGCAGGGCCAGAAGGGGAGGGTGTACTTCAATATTCACGTTGTCTATTGGACCGGCAATCAATTTTAGCGATTGCAGCGGGCCCGGTGCGTGGCAATGCTCATTGCAGCGCCGGACCAAGGCATTTAACATTCCGGCGCTCGCAATTAAAAAGCACGAGGCCTCCAATTAGCCCTTGCTTAGCGTGGCGACAAATGCGACGGAGAGACGAGCCTCAAATTTGCTCCAAGTCCGCGAAAAATGACGTCCTCGGCCCTTCATGATGCAGAAATTCGCGCGTTCGCTCCGGGTGAAATGACCATTTTGGAAGATAAACTTCTGTGCTCGCGTGACCCTTATGCTTGCTTTGAAATTTGTGTTATTTTTCTTTTAATTAATGAATTATACGAGCCTTTAGTGAGTTGAATGTAAGATTTCTCTGCCCTAATAATGAACTGTACCGTCAAACCGTTCTGTCGAAAGCTCTGCGTTTGCAAGTTCAATTAACTCAGTGCCAGTCAAAGTAACAGTCGCACGTACTACTCAACTCAATGCCAGTCAAAGTAACAGTCGCACACATTGCAAGTGACGGAGAATCCTACTGCTCCTTCACCTCTGCAATTTACCTGGGGTGCACCACTCATCCCGACCAGCGTCAGGGATTGAAGAAAATCCCAGGATTTTGGTCAGCAACAAAGAGCGAGAATATTCTCCAACTTACCTCCGCACTCCTGATCCCTCTAACGCCGCCTCTACCCTCAACCTCTCTCCCAAGTCTCCCCTAAACAATGTGCAGCAAGAAATGATCACCGCTAGACGCGATCTCCATCCGATGTATGATGCTGTAAAACCTACACAAAGACCATTATTGATTTAGAATTTTCTTAAAGTTTGCTCATAATTCGAAGTATTCCTGAAAACGGAAACTATAAAATTTTTTACTTTTTCTTCGATTGCAGAGTAAATACAAGACATTCTAGGAACAATACAGTTGTAACATTCTATTATTCGTGGTCATTAATTGTATTTTTCGTAGTCAGTAATACATTCGAGGCTATAATTACTGAATACAGCCTCATGTAAACATCATAATTTCAGTCACGAGATCTTAGAACGGTCATGATGGTCTCATATGTGACTAATGACCAACATTGATGATGTTTGACGTGCATAATGTTCGTGTAATTGTGCATATTAATTTTTATTAAAACGATGTTTGAAAACGATGTTTGAACTGTGATGTAGAATGTTTGTTTTCAAAGTGAAAAGTCATTTAACCAATGTTTGCAATAACGGTTGCAATCGAAAAATTTCCAATTATAATAAACTACCAAAGATTTTAAATGCAACATAAAAGGGAAGGTTTAATGGAGAATCGAAAACTTTAATCTTCAATAGCTTTGCTAGCAGTGATGTACGGTCACATTTCTCCTAAAGAACAAGGATCGTAGAATCTTCTTCATTTTTCTTTATCTACCGCACTATTTGCTTTGTTAATCATTTTCATCCTTCCCAAATTTTCACCAACACTTTTCCCCCTCCTGTCTCCTTTGACGCCTTCACACGCGATCGCTCTACAGCCCTCCTGTCCCTCTCTTCCTAATCCCGCATTCCTTTGGCATGGGATCTGATCCCTCATAATCTGAACGCGGCAGCGTGCTCGATTTTAGTGACAGCATCTGCTGCCGATTCCAAGCGCATGTTTATATTATGTGGATCAGAAATCATAATTTGGATCTTCACTTTACGTATTTTTTGCCAACTTTTTTGGAAGTGAGTGGCAGTGATTTGTGCTGCCCTTACCCTCACTGTCTTTCGAAATATATGGTGTACAAATCATTGAATTGCGCACATTCATGAACAAAATATAGCTGATAGAAAAGATTAGAAAAATTTTTCAATACAAAGAAAAGCTGTCGAGAATCCGGGTCTGAGGTCACCTTAAATATTTTTCGGATGAGCTTGAATAAAAATCATACATGATTTATTTTTTCAATAGTTGTTAGATAAGGTTGATATAATATAGAACTATTTCAGCTGTTCCTAATCGCTTTCGATGGTCTTACCACAAATTCTTTTAAATTAAACTCTTCTATTTAATCACAGATATAAAAAATGAAGAAAGCTTTGAAAGGAAGTCGAATGTAAACTATATTTGAGCATTGAGGGTTAAAATGCCCGCTATTGTAATTTTATGGCATTATAGAAATGGTATAGTTGCTGGTAGAACTGCAACGGCTGGGAAGTTGAATCCCTTGTAGTTAAAATACCAAGTTGAAAGAATGCGATGGAGGGATTAGAAAATGGATGGGAGGATCCATGACAGAAAAGTTTCAAAATAAATACAGACGGAGCTGAAGCCGAAAGCAAAGAAAACAACTAGAAAGACGCGTATCTTACACATTTGTAGGAAATCAGATTTGATGGCGTATACTTTATCGATATTGAAGCCAAAGAAAATACATCTAGAGTTACAAGCGAAATCCAGCTTATGAACACACGATTATATCATCTTATAATATATCATATTATATTATATTACATAGTACTATAGTATATTATATAATTTTATTTTATATTATATTATATTGCGTTATATTATATTATATTATATTATATTATATTATATTATATTATATTATATTATATTATATTATATTATATTATATTATATTATATTATATTATATTATATCATATTATATTATATTATATTATATTATATTATATTATATTATATTATATTATATTATATTATATTATACTATACTATATTATATTATATTATATTACGTTATATTATAACATTATATTATATTACATTATATCATATTATAACATTAAAAAAGATATAAGATTATATCTCACCACTAAACATACCGACTAAGCTCCGACTCAATGGCAGGATTATGGTGGGGTAAACAAAATTGAGGCGACGTATATTTTCTGCCAAGACTTTTAACAAACAGATGGAAAGGTAATATCATTTATTAGGGGAGAGGTAGACTTCTTGAACTAAAAACTTCCATTCTGAGGGTTACTTTAGACTTTTCACTACACATAATGCACTTTCCTTTCACAATTTATGACAGGAGTTAGGAAATAGGCCAGCCAGCCAGAGCTTCATTTCTAAGCGATCGAGGGCAGAATGTCACTCGGATTAGAATAAAATCTACAACCTTCATGGATGTTGAATTGTTCCTTCATATTTTCCTTTTATTTGTACTTTCTACATATCTCAAACGCCCAGGAAAAAATTTAAATTCTAAATTAATTCTAAAGACATTGAACAAGCTTTAGTACAGCCAAAAATAGGTGATAAATAAGCTCATTAGCACACAAGTATCAGTGCTTCAGAAATACTTTTCCTTTGTCAATTCTGGAAAATTGTTTTAGAAGCCCACAAGTTGGATCCACCATTTTCGCAACAATATAGCTTTTAATATAGCTTATACTTAATTCAGAATGAATTTAAGGCTCGTTTAAATAAAAATTCCTGTCCTGAATAAATAAATTAAACTTAACTTACATAAGCTTAACTCCTTCTTGAATAGAAATACGGCGCGCTTGATCATGCAATGTCAGCACAGAACGCATGAACTAAATATCTAGCTCGGCCTCACCCCACACCAGCACCTCTCGGTCTCACCCCACACCAGCTACTCTCGGCCTCACCCCAAACCAGCACCTCTCGGCCTCACCCCACACCAGCACCTCTCGGCCTCACCCCACACCAGCACCTCTCGGCCTCACCCCACACCAGCACCTCTCGGCCTCACACCACACCAGCACCTCTCGGTCTCACCCCACACCAGCACATCTCGGCCTCACCCCACACCAGCACCTCTCGGCCTCACCCCACACCAGTACCTACCGGCTTCACCCCACACCAGCACCTCTCGGCCTCACCCCACACCAGCACCTCTCGGCCTCACCCCACACCAGCACCTCTCGGCCTCACCCCAAACCAGCACCTCTCGGCTTCACCCCACACCAGCACCTCTCGGCCTCACCCCACACCAGCACCTCTCGGCCTCACCCCACACCAGCACCTCTCGGTCTCACCCCACACCAGCACCTCTCGGCCTCACCCCACACCAGCACCTCTCGGCCTCACCCCACACCAGCACCTCTCGGCCTCACCCCACACCAGCACCTCTCGGCCTCACCCCACACCAGCACCTCTCGGCCTCACCCCACACCAGCACTTTTCGGCCTCACCTCACACCAGCACCTCTCGGCCTCACCCCACACCAGCACCTCTCGGCCTTACCCCACACCAGCACCTCTCGGCCTCACCCCACACCAGCACCTCTCGGCTTCACTCCACACCAGCACCTCTCGGCTTCACCCCACACCAGCACCTCTCGGCCTCACCCCACACCAGCACCTCTCGGCTTCACCCCATACCAGCACCTCTCGGCCTCACCCCACACCAGCACCGGTCGGCTTTACCCCACACCAGCACCTCTCGGCTTCACTCCACACCAGCACCTCTCGGCCTCACCCCACACCAGCAACTCTCGGCCTCACCCCCCACCAGCACCTCTCGGCCTCACCCCACACCAGCACCTCTCGGCCTCACCCCACACCAGCATTTCTCGGCCTCACCCCACACCAGCACCTCTTGGCCTCACCCCACACCAGCACCTCTCGGCCTCACCCCACACCAGCATCTCTCGGCCTCACCCCACACCAGCACCTCTCGGCCTCACCCCACACCAGCATCTCTCGGCCTCACCCCACACCAGCACCTCTTGGCCTCACCCCACACCAGCACCTCTTGGCCTCACCCCACACCAGCACCTCTCGGCCTCACCCCACACCAGCACCTCTCGGCCTCACCCCACACCAGCACCTCTCCATCGCGCTGACGTACACGGACGCTAAAAACGCGTCAAAATAAGGTCCATTTTGCAAAGAGACTGAGAAGCTGAGCAGAGGAGGTGTCACGCGGCCCGTCGTGCGCTCTCAAGTAATCCGATCGCCCTGTAATTCACTTCGAAAATTAGTTTAATTTTTCAGCGAGCAGCGAGGGCGGTTGAGACCATAAATTGGCGTGCCAATTGAGCCTCGCACCGACGGATGGAGCCGTCCTAAGACGGATAGACCGAATGAAGGACCGATACAGGGTGCACATGGTGAGCCTGGAATGGGAGGCAAATTTCGGACGGAGTCATGGAATCTAGCATACGAACATGGAGGCATAGTACATAGCCTAGAAGCTGTAAGCTGAAGGTATGTTCAGGAGCTTGAGAAACAAGATTTTTCAAGATCTCCACACACACACACACATCAGGATTGTCGTAGGCGAAATAAGATGTACCTCAAGAACTGGCTTACCATGAATTGAGAAAATAATTTTGATCCTGTACCTGAGAGAAAAAAGAAGTTTTGCAACATTGCTTGCTTAGGCACATTTCATAAAAACACATCTCATAACATACTATTATTTGAATCGCAGTAAATCTGATCGACTCCCGCATACACATGCGTTAATTATTCTGTGCAACTCATCATTCACGAAATTCTACGCAACTCATTGCTGGTAAATTAAGGGTGCCCTCCCACCAGCACCGCAGCTTACGCAGAAATCTGCGGTGTCACTTTCCGGAATATAAACGCATTAATAGCACAACAAAAGAAGACAAATCAATGAATACGTAAACACTCAATTGATCCATTTGCAAAATAAATTAGTAATTTTGCATGATACAACCATGGCGAGATCATGGTAAAGTTCTCAGATCATTATACTATATAGACTTCTGCATCCACTCAAGCTTAAGATGAAATTAGGGAAATATTCCAATCGGTGAATAATAGTAAGAATACTGGTTACAATAGGCTGTAGCACTGGCGAAGACAAGAACATAAGAATGAGAAGAAGACAGGGCATTCTATTTCGGCCACAGGACTTTGGGTGTCGGGTCATGATCTTCTGCAGAAGGATGCGCGTCCCCACCCTCTCTAGACTATGTAACAGGTCTCCACGCTAAGCCTCGTGAGTAACTTCACTTACCGCCATCTAGCAGAATGTAATACACATCATCAATCGCAGAATAATATCATAGGAATACTGATTAAAATACGAGTATGGCTCTAGCACTGGCGGAGACAAGAACGATTCTTCAATTCAACTTTTCCTTGCGTATAAAGTGGCATTATGGCGTCCAGAGCAGCAAGTGTGCGCACTATAACCTTAGAACGTAAATAGTAAACTCTAAAAAAGGTCATTTTATAGGATTTGACCTCATTTTCATAACAGAAGCTGACTCCTCCATCGGAGCTGCTGCTAAAGCAGGAAATTTCTAATAAATCTACATTTTGTCAATGTTTCTTCTACATCGCGTCCTTTGCGACGTATTACTTTGTATCTGATATCTTGGTGACGTAGTCCTATGGTGGTATTATTACAGGCTTATGTCAGGGCTCATATCATGGTATTAATTCTAGGAACCAGCTGAGACGAGCGTGAGGTTGAGTTTCATTTTGTGAAATGCTAGCTTTTGTCTGATGAGCTTTGAAAATCACTGCAATAATTTCTGAAATAATGTAAGTAATTTATCGATAATGCAAAAATAAAAAATGAAAAATATAAAGATTGCCAAATATTTTTGACTTAATAAAACTTGGATATAGTGAAAATCGTAACGACTGATTTACCAACTTCATTCGACGGAGCAGGTCTCTCGGGACTTTGGGAGTTCCCTTGGATCTGTGAATGTGTCAAACCTGAAAATTTATAATGACGAGCGCTTTTTGCCTACGCAATATTAAATCCGTTATTTCAAAGAGAAATGAAGAGATAATACAACGTACAAATATGGGATGCGTTGAACAAAAACATACAAGATAGAAAGCTTACAGTTCTTGCGAAGGTGCAGCTATGGGTTGAATTAATTCAGTGTGTTAATGCACCACCCTGTGCAAACCCAATCAAGTCACAAGACCATTCAGTACGGCATTATGTTTTATATTCGAACTAATTTTGTTTATAAAATATAATGTAGGATATTTACATCGTATAGAGAGATATTGATCTGAAAGTTCCAAAATCTACGCGGTAGAGCATACAAATGATTGTTTAGATCAGACATTTAACTCCCTTGTGAAGAGTCATCAGTTGCCACTTGATAGAGAGGTAAATGGCTCCAGCTGCAGTCAATTAGTAATTAATTTCCATAAGGATTTATAAGTACTAGTATAAATATTGCTACTTTGTTCAGAGTACTGTGCAACTTTAACTAAGGCACATGCCGAGTATAGCTCAGCTTTGCATCCTTCATGAATAAATGCGATCATCTCAACTCGCCTCCACCAGCCTCAGTTTATAAGAATACTTTGAAAGCTTCCAAATCACTTTTTTCAAATATAGAAAACAACTTTGGATGCATTTGCCAATGTAAAATTTATTGTATCGAAGGCAGAGCTAAGCCACAGAGTGCATGAATGGAAGGAGAGAGTACCAGACGCAAAGTTCACAGCCCACAAGGGAACAACTCACGCAAGCAAATTGGGTTGGCAAAAAGCAACAATGTTTAGTTTCTTAGTACAGAACGGCAGAAAATTAGACTCATCTTGAAATTTTTTTACAAATCTTTCAAACAGTAATGATGATTTTATATAGTTAAAATCTAATGAATAACCATAATATAATACTATACTACACTAGCTTTTCACTGAATAATAACTGAAATTATTTCAAGTGTGGGAAAAATCCCCCAAAAGTATTTCTGTGGTAACATTTTTTCTGTCGACCTGTCGGTTTTTGAGTGTCGCTTGAAGATCTTCTATTGTTTCTTTGGAGATTGTAAGTGAAGTGGGTGGGGGCTGTTTTCCATTGAATTAGAATTAATATTGAGCTTATACCATTAAAAAATTACTCTTGTTGTCCGAGTGATGAACATGTTGCTTGGGCTTACCGGTTCTTGAACATGCTGGGAAACGTGGCGTCGGTCCCGCGGGCTGAATGGTGACTCGGGACGAGGAGGGTTGTGCTGCTGTTCGAGCGAGCTATCGGGCCGGCGGTGCATCAATGACGTGGCAAAGTTTTTCTAATTTCTTCCTTAACTGCTTTTTCTCCTATCGTTACGTTTGAGTGAATGTGGTTCTTTTTTTTCCTTACGTGTTTAGTTGGCTCTACTAGGGAGCTTACGATTAACCTCTAAATACTCCATGCAAATTGAATTACATTACCTGCTTTGGTTATGAAGCAAAATTGATGTTGTTGTTGATAGGGTGTGGCTCACTTATTGACGGGTTTCACTTGACCTGGATGAGGGCTGCTCCCGATTACTGTTCCTTGCATTTCTGAGCATTTGAACCTTTGACTTTCCTTCCTGCCTTTCCGCGTGGAGTATTTGCCTTTTCCTGATTTCCGCTTGATTTCTGAAATTATTTCCTTCTGCCTAAACGTGTTTCACACTGGGTGCACTGTAAACTCAGGTTTGTAAATTTTTAGGGTAAGGTGGGATAACTGGTAAATGATTCATATTGATGATGTTCCATTGGTTGTTAGTAAGTGCTTGAATTTTGATTCGGTCTAATGGTTGTACATTTTTTTGTCTATTAGTATCGTGGAGCCGCGGCTGAGGTCACGAGCCGGCCTTCTTGTCTCCTGTCTCGTCTTCTACGATCAACTCTAGCGTGAAAATTAGCTCCGAACAGTTAGGTACGCAGCCTGCTGCGGTTAGTGTTTTCAATTTGGTCTGGAAAGCCAGGTTAGCCGCATAGATTGCAATGCTTGTTGCTGCTCCTTCATGTAATGCGACTTGAATCCAAAATTAGTAATTTTAGTGACGATAGCGTCATTGGCGGCTGTTTATGGTTATATTGAGTTTTTCCTAAATTAACCGTCAAGTTTGATTACTTTGTTTTTCCTCGTCGGTCTTGTTGCCTTGCCACATCGGTTAACGCCGCTCTGCCCACAGCTCGAGAAGTGGTGTTGGCCAGCGCCCGCCGGAGTCCGTGGCAAGCTCGGTCCACCTTGGGGCGAGCCTGTTTATGCAGCCTTGCCTGTTCTCCATCTGAAACTTACTTTCGGGCGTCTTGCGACTCTGGGGGACTGGAGGCACTGCTATATCCGCGGAGCCCGCTCGCTGTTCTGTCCGGGTCTTTCGGACCTTGTCGAGCCGTACGCCCGTGTTTCCCATTTTAACGTTTTTAATTCACTTCTACGGAAGTTTAATGAAAGCTTAATAAATTCAATGCCTTAATATATTAAAAGTTTGAACGAGTTGTTTGGTTGGTTGGAAGCTCAGTTGTGTTGACAACCATCTTGTTGAAAAGTTCCCTTCGATTAAATAATAAGCTTACAGTTGACTTGTTTCCTTATCGAACGATTGTGTGGAAGAAATTTCCACACAAGCAATATATTAGAACTAAATATATCGGTATACTTATGTATGATAATCAAAAAATGTGTAAAATGAACAGCACTTTTGAGCACTTTTAGGCTTGCTAGCTAAACAATAAGATATCGTGCTCCAGTCTCCTTTCTCTCTATCTCCCTCTCCATGCTCACGAGAACAGGGCAGGATGCTTGCTTTGTTATTGTTCTGGAGAGCCCAATTTTGCGAGCCGACTCAAACCCAATTTTGTAAGGCCTTTTCATTGGATTACCTCCGAGTACAAGCCGGCATGCTTCCAAGTCTTGCTGCTCTTTTTCTCGCCGGTCAATCATAGGAGCGAGTTCGGGCTCAGCCTTGCGGGTGCTCGCCATTCTCCGAAAAAACGGAAATTAGAAATGAGAAATTCATAATATGAACAAGAAATGTAGAGCTAATATAGAGGATCACTGAATCTGATAACTTAACACCTAAAAACTGAGAAGGCTTATGAAAACCGAGATGGCGTCAGAAATTACTGTAGTGGCTGAGAAGAACTTCAAAATAACGGATAATGTGATCAATTACTGTCAGAAAAGGATACGTTAGGGTGAATGTGTGAGCTCGTAAGAGGCGAGAAGCCTACGAGCTACTGGGCAGTTTAATTACTTTCTGGTACATTTTAAATGGACGTAACCTAAATTCGGCATGTCTCTACCACAAAAATTTCCTAATAGGGTTCACGTTTCTTGCTGGGACTCAAAGGATATATTATCCCCTATTTCCTCATGAAATTTACGTTTCTCTTCTTTGCATTGGTGTTAAATCTGGCCCATCGTTTCGCTCGGAAACTAATTACGCTGTAAAGTGAGCGGGACTCGCCTTTAAATCCGCAATCCATGATTTTAGCTCAGCTGTAGACTGTACTCTTTGAGCTGCAGGTGTTGGTCCGGCTTTACTTGGTCCGAACAACTAGAGCGCTGATATGCACCACTACAATCTTGTTCAGACCAGTGTTTGGATTTGAAATGTGAACTTTTACTGCCAATTTTATGAAGGAAAGCTTTTGTACGAATCACAATAAAATAATAAACTCCGCATTAATTGGAGTACTTAAAATGAAAACAGTTTATCCTCTTATAGATACATCCAATTGACTAGACCAAGATTAACTAAGTGAAATAGGATGCATAGCCCAACTGGGTTGAATTTCAGGCACAAATGGAGGAAGTGCTAGGATGAAAGTATTGAGAGTGAAAATACCTTTAATTTTTCGAGGGAATGATATAAATTCTACGCATCACTGATGCCTGTTGATCAAGACTTGGACGCGAGGGGGCAGTGTAGTAAATATACGATAGCCAAGTGCTGAATTACTGCGGGTTATTGGTACAAAAGATGAACCAAAGCAGTGCGCAAAACGACCTCGTCTGGTATCAATAGGTGGGCACACGTGTGGGAAAATTTCAGAATAACTTTTCAAATAAATCGCTTAAGAAATATACCCTCTGGGAACAGTCATATTTCGCAGTATATGTATATTTTAGGATTCGAAGGTTCCACAGTTACTAACAGGCACGTGGCAGGCTCGCATTTCACTAGTACTGAACAAATACAAACGAGCAGCGGATGTGCGGGTGGCCGCCGTGGCACTATGTACTATGGGACAAATACGTAACCAAACTCTGGTAGAGAACTTGAAATGCTCTGGTGCAAATTACATAAATACATAGGTAGTACAAATTATTCTACATACACGCATAAGAAGAAAAATTTAATCATACTTGAATTTTTTCACTTCTGTTAGTTAGAAATTATTTTTGTGTTCGCACATTTCTCAGAGAAGACAGAAATATATTCCGATACTTTCAAGTAAAACATTCATTCAAATAATAGTACGCAGTGCAATCCACTCAATAATTTCGTGCTGTTGGAGTGACATTCTGGCAATAATGTAAACCTCTCCTGAAATTTCGTTATGAAAGTGGTGAAATATATAGCTTAAAAAACCTACGCTTAAAAACAAAATAAAGGTACAACAAAGCTGAACGTCTTCCGCATCTCCAAATTATGTTGAAGCTGAAGGTGCAGTGCTTTACTGACTTGCCATAAACTGAGTTTCTTGCGCATTACTGAGCTGGTGTGTAAATGAAAGTCCTGAACACTAATGAACGACCAAAAAGTTGAGGGCACTGCATGTTGATGGGACCGTAACACTTGCGGTCACACACAGAACCGAGTTAGCATAATGCACAGGACCCTACACATTGCAGCCGCTATGGAACAAAGTGCCTCTCTCATTGCACAAATACCAATAACTGAGAGTCATGTATATTGATTGACCCATTAACCGCCATGGGTTAAACTAGAGTTCAGTATTCAACTCAAATTTGGAGTCAATTGTAATGAGCAATTTTGACATTAACAACTACTTTCTGGATCATGCCTTCATTTAACCTTAATTATTTATGAAAATTGAGTTTGTGACTACTGGTAGGTCAGCAGCATTCTGAAAATTCTCTCCGTGTACCACTGACGACTCGCAGAGCAGTTAACGTGTCGAAGAGTTCAAAGCAAATGAGGTCTCTTGACGTTATATAAGTATTATTCATATATTTTTAGCCATTCAGAAAGTTTTCTCAGCCGAAAAGTAGACAAATTTTATGAGATATTTTGCACTCTCTCTGGATGCTTTTTTTTATAAGTTCTGGGCTCGGCCCAATGCGATCATATCCGTACTTTGGCACAGACCTGCAGGATCTGCCCGACAATTGGCTTGTTTTTTCATGGCTATTTTTTCATGATGAACAGTTCTAAAGCAGACAGCAAAAGATGTGGGATCTAGAGATAGCAGCAGCGGCAGGGAGTGGGAGTCGCACCAGGTTTTCTTCCTTATATCATCAACGAGCAAAGTATGGAGGGTATCAGACAATAGTAATAGGAACATGTCTTACTTAATGATACCCTTTGCGTGATGATCTATATTTGCTCGGTGTCCGCGTCTTAAGAAACACAGGACAGTAAGGCAAAAGTGCATTATTCCAAGGGAAGAATGACTGGTTGGTCCATGTGTCAGTAACGCTCATAAAGATTAACATAAGGGGAATATAGAAGTTAATATAAGATAGGAAAAATCTGTTAATTTGTCTTGCATTGAAATCGAGCTGGATGTGCCTAATGACCGTATCTGTGGTGAGACCTCATTACACAATTAGGAATCACTTTTATGCTAAGCAGTTAAACTATCAAGATAATAGCAGGAAAAAATTCAAAATCATGGTAAAGAAACGTTTCAAGCCTCAGCTCATTATCACTTATAATCTTCAAAACCGAAAATACAAATGCATTAAATAAAAACACCAAAAATTCACAAAATTACTTTTCAAGTAATCAAAATGGAGTCTAAATAAAACTGTGACATGACATAAAATAAGCAGAATATATCTAAAGATCGGAATTTTGCTCTCCAGTATCGTAAATGCGAGTTAAATACGGCAGAAATAAGAACATAGGAGTACAATTGAAATGCGCAACAATCGTAAGGGCATTTAGTGGCTAAAATAAAATCTCGTCAAAAAGAGAGAAAGAGGGAAGTGAGTGAAAGAGAGAAAAAAAGAGGAAAAAGGGGAAAACAGAGAGGAAGAGATAACAAATCTAAAACTTCTATAGACTGTAGTAAAATGGAATCCTTTGTACATATTAGATTCATGCGCATGTTTTTGCACTAGGTACCTATAATTTTTGAGGGGTGAGCACAATGCCTATCATTCTGGGCGGGTTTCAATATGTATACTCGTATATACAATGACTCTAACATGCTAAGATCACAAGAATTTGTGGACTCGTATATACAGTGACTCTAACATGCTCAGCTCACAAGAATTTGTGTACTCGTATATACAGTGACTCTAACATGCTCAGATCACAAGAATTTGTGTACTCGTATATACAGTGACTCTAACATGCTCAGCTCACAAGAATTTGTGTACTCGTATATACAGTGACTCTAACATGCTCAGATCACAAGAATTTGTGTACTCGTATATACAGTGACTCTAACATGCTCAAATCACACGAATTTGTGTACTCGTATATACAGTGACTCTAACATGCTCAGCTCACAAGAATTTGTGTACTCGTATATACAGTGACTCTAACATGCTCAGCTCACAAGAATTTGTGAACTCGTATATACAGTGACTCTAACATGCTCAGATCACAAGAATTTGTGTACTCGTATATACAGTGACTCTAACATGCTCAGCTCACAAGAATTTGTGTACTCGTATATACAGTGACTCTAACATGCTCAGCTCACAAGAATTTGTGTACTCGTATATACAGTGACTCTAACATGCTCAGATCACAAGAATTTGTGTACTCGTATATACAGTGACTCTAACATGCTCAGCTCACAAGAATTTGTGTAATCATATATACAGTGACTCTAACATGCTCAGCTCACAATTTGTGTACTCGTATATACAGTGACTCTAACATGCTCAGCTCACAAGAATTTGTGTACTCGTATATACAGTGTCTAGTGACGAGTGACTCCGACTCCACCTTTCCAAAATTTGGCGACTCCAACACCGACTCCGCCTATTCGCAATTTTGGGACTCCAACTCTACCTATTCATAATTTATAAGATGAATATTTTATTTCTTAACCAGCGTACACGGTCCATCAAAAATGTAGGATTCAATACCTTTCTTCAACAAATTTTCGCTCGAGTGGAGTTTATATGCTTAAACTTATTCCAAAGGTAACTTATTTTTCTTATTAGAGTAATAAACTCTTGGAACACAGTATTTTTGAGCCGCAAGAGAAGTAGTTATAGCCATTCGTGTCGTATCCTAGATACAGAAATTCAACATTACTGAAAGCAACTGCGAGCTTGCGTATGTGTATTGTAATATGCAATAGAGTGTATTGTAATACAGTACATTTTAATATACAATACCCCGCCGAACTCGGCATCCACGATTAGAACTCTGGTGTATAAGGCTCTGGATCTCTCAATTGTTTTGAAAGTGGCATTATAGCTAGAGCACTTGTACGAAAATGAGTGTATTAATTGACCGTGAACTGATACCAAGACCGCCAGAGCTAATTTTTTCCTATCGATTCTTAAGAGCGTGACACGAAACGTATAAATAAACACACGACTGTCATTCTTAGTAATAGACGGTTACAGATGTTGAAACCTGTACATTTGTTCACTATATTCTTTATTAACGAACGAATTTTAAATTGACTGCAGAATGTTAATTGACAAATTACTTGAGTACGTGATTGGTGAAAAATGACGGGATTCGATGCTATCGTTTTAAAAAAATATCAAGATAATGATGACAAACAAATATACCCATCCTAATAGTACCCGCAATTAAAATACAGTATTCTCGTACTAGTGCACTGGTACGAGAATGTCGCAGACTTTTATCACAGTTACGCTCATTAAGCATCTTTAAGAATGTCGCAGACGCACACACCAACCAAGCAAGCAAAACACTGTATTACAATTTATATTATTTTTCGGCATGAAGTTTTAAAAAAAATTGCCATACCTTTTTACTGCGATTAGCCGCATTTTCGTGACAATAGATTCGATTTTGACGCAATGTTTCTTATTTATAAACAAAAGTGAGCAGACGCCAGGTTTTTCATAATATTTCAACGGTATTCATGATACTGTCCAAGCAAGCAGATTCCCATTGTAATAAACTAGGAGAAATTACGCACGAGAACATATATTTATTTACAAATTGACGGACACCTGGGTTTTTATTATACCGGGTGTCCCAAATAATGTCCCCAATTTTTCAATTAATTATATCTCCGCTTCAAATTAAAATATTTGAATTGTCTTTTATTCACAATGTAATAAATTTTGTTTCCTTTTCGAATAATTTAAGTTTTTGAAAATCAGTTTAATAAACACTTTACAATGATCAATTTACTGAAAGGGGTAGAAAAACTAATTATTCAAAGGAAAAGTTTTTAAGCAATATTGATACTCTTCCTTATTTTGTACTTTCCAAAGAAATGAACAAACAATTGTTAAAATAAAGGACGTCTTGGTAGTGAAGTTTCCATTTTTTCAAAATTTTGGAATCAGCAAAGACAAATTCAAGTTTCTGACCCAAGCTTTCGGCTATATTAGCTCTAGCCGTCATCAGGGGAACGATGTATTTTTAAACAAAACCTCTTATGGTATCCGCGGGTATCTAGTATACAGAACATTTTTATTAAATTTTTAGATGCAAGCCGAAAATCATTCATCAAGGGCGACTGATGAGCAAAGGAAGAAACTGCGGGGGGACATCCATTTGACGATTACTTTTGTTTGCTTCTTAAACACTGTACATTGCTTCGACAATTTTTCGGGCGTATTAATTTTTAACATTTTATAAGATAGATACATTTTCAAAATCAAAAGAATGGTTATCTTCTTCGGAATGCTAATAGACAAGGGATAACCTATTCTTCCTCTGCACATTCTTAGCATGCTCATCAATTCGTTGTTAAAGATTTCTACCCGTTTCCCCAATGTAACATGCTTCACAATTTTTACATTATAATTTATATATAAGATTACTTTTTTCACAATTCTATCGTTTTTCTTTAAGTCTGGTTAGGCTGTTTTTTATTGTATTCGAAGATTTGAAAGCCAATTTAACCTTGAATGGTTTTAAGATTCGCTGGACTCTTTCAGAACAACCTTTAATATACGGGCGCTAACATATTTCAGGGGAGCGTTAAGGATTTTCGTTGCTTTATCGAAGTATGGGGAGGTTTTGATTATTTCCACCAATCATTAGTCGGTTGCTACACGCGGATACCATAAGAGGTTTTGTTTAAAAATACATCGTTCCCCTGATGACGGCTGGAGGTAATCTAGCCAAAAGCTTGGGTCAAAAAATTGAATTTGTCTTTGCTGATCCCAAAATTTTGAAAAAATGGAAACAAAAATATAAAAAGTAACAAATCGTTACCATAAATAACGTTCAAACAATTAAAGAAATTCAGTATCCTTCGACATACCCTCCATTTCTCTGAAGGCAAGTATTACTTCTGGCCACCATTGAACGAAGAGTTTTACAGATTATTTCACCGTTTTCTTTCAGTGCTTAATGAAAACACTTGAAACCTCTCAGAGGGTTTAAATACTTGGTGGTATGTAGGATACATCATTATGAAATTATTCTTAACAGTAGGTATTGAGAAATGAAGAAGGACACCAGTATTGCTTTTAAAACTTTCCCTTTGAACAATTAGTTTTTCTACCCTTTTCAGTAAATCGATCATTGTAAAGTGGTTATTCAACTGATTTTCAAAAACTTAAAATTTTTTGAAAAGGGAAGGAAATTTACTCCAATGTGGAACACAGAAAATTTAAATATGTTAATTGAAAGCGGAGATATAATCAATTAAAAAGTAGGGGATATTTTTGTGGGGCACCCGGCATAGCGTTGATTGTTCTTATACAATAAAGGGCAAGTGTCCCCTTAAACAAATAAATAAATTGGTTTAGGTATTTCCTGTGCGAAATCTCTCCAATGTTATTACAATGGAATTTTAGGATATAAAACTTAAGGGCTTCTGTTCGAACATTTATTTCAAATACAGAATAATTTCAAGGGAACAACAGCAAGTCGTTTCCCGAGATGCGCAAAAAGGGAAACAGCACCCAAATTAGGCGTATCTTGAGGATTCCAGCAGTACGCACAGCAGCTTCATCTGTAATATTTTTATTATTAAATTCCTTTAAAACGGAGACCAAAGATTTCCTTTAACGAAATGTTAGTTTTAAAAACGAAACTCCTTAAAAATAGAAAACCAATGGACGTGGCCGGTCATCAGCACGGTACTCCGGTAGGAAGTTTTAGGGGCGTTCTGAGTAGATAGAAACAGAGTTTTAAGATGTCTGGTCGCCGACTAGCTGAATATCGTATCTTATTGCAAGATTGCATCTAGCACTAAGATTTTAACAATTAATTGACTATTAATTACCTTGAATAATAAGTGCCTGTTTACCGGGTCGAGGAGTTCAAGTCGCATAAAGAGACTGCTTTTTACGCAAGAGAAATAAGTTAGAGGCGCCAGACCGACTTTTATTAAAAGGACGACATGCTGCCCAAGCAGAGTAAGCTCAAATATAATTTAATTAGTGAACGCCAGTGCATCACGAGTAATGTTAATTTAAGCGATTTTAGGTTAATGCATGTCTGGTAGAAGCTCAAACATGCTTAATTATAGAAAGTTAAATTTAAACAAAAAACGAAAAGAAAAGATGTAGCTGCAAAACAAAAAGACGAAGAAAAGAAAGAACTAATTTCAACAGTTTATAATTCTTGTCTGTCAACTATGACAGGCCGTCTAAAGGAAACTTTTTCTTCCACAAAGCCGCCATCAGAAATACGGAAGGTTTTCAACAGGAAATTTCATTGAACAAATAAAATTGGCTGTCCGTCTTTGTTGGTTGGTCTGTCTCCTTTTCACGCTCTTAAAGATGCTTAATGACTGTATCTGTGATGCGAGTTTCACCAGTGCACTAGTACTAGAATATTTTAATCGCGGGTACTATTAGGTTGGATATATTTCTTTATGATCCACATGTGGAGAATTCGTATATAGACAATATTAAATCCCATCATTTATCACGGGTCGAGTGCACAATTTTGTATACTGAGTGTTTCAGAACACGAGGTACAAAATTGCACACCAAGTAGAAAATGGCTAAATAAACACTTTTAATTCCATTAAATTTTCTCCAAAAATCGGGGTCATGAGATATTAGTTGTTTATTGTTTTAAATGATGAAATTCAATGGCACAAATACTCGCAATATTTATTTTGAATTTACTTTAAAAAATTGTTCAAAATTTGTTCCACCTACATATCAATGCACTTTTCGAATGTTAGCCTTAACGACTGCCGGATATTAGGAAACACGTCTGGCATTTAGGTATCTCGCCAGCAGCCACTGCAAAAATATTGAGTGTAGCATAGACAACGCTCGTCACGTGTTCTCCAAAAAATTAAATCGAATGGAGTCATGTAAGGAGATCTAGGAGGTCATGCAACTAAAAGATTTCGCTCGATCAACGTAAATTCAAATAAATATTGCGAGTAATTTAGTAATTAAATTTCATCCTTTAAAACAATAAACGGCTAATATCTCAACGTCTCTTTCTTCGGAAAATTTCATCGAAAAAAAGTTTTTATTCGGACATCTTCTACTTGGTGGGCAACTTTTTGCCTCTTATTCTGAAACACTCTGTAAATTACTGACAAGTGTCTTCTGAGTAGGTAAAGTAGTCACTGCCTACACTGAGAAGCATAGATATGTATCCACAGTTTTTTTATTACTAAGTAAACACTAATTCAGTGAAATTATAATAGTTAATTCAATGACTATGTTTAAAATCCACAAAATGATATACATGTAGATAAAGTAGGCAAGATTTGCACACTGCCTCTTATTCTCTGTATCTACACTATGCAGGGTAACAATGCAGAAAAGTGTCATATTATTGCTCAACACTATTTTTTATCTCGGCTATAATAGGCAAAAGTTGTTTTGCTTTCGTCGCAGGGGACTGAAGTTTTCGGAACGTTTTGTTTACGAATAAAAGTCACTTTTAGCGTCTTTGCGTGTAATATGATACTACCTCTTATTCTCGTCTAACCTTTTACTTTATGTTTGACACTTTCTTATTTTAATAAACGCCCATCTTCTTCTAATTTCATGTTTTTTGGAGCGATTTGAAACGTCTCCAGTAAGAAAATTTGCACTATTGCATAAATGTAACAACCATTGCAACTGAGATAGTGCATTGCTTTCAGTTACAATATGTGTGTGACTAAGTGAAGTTTTTGCTAGTGTGTTATTATTTTCATTGCAGCTCGTTTACATTGTATTTTAATTTTTCATGTGTCTCAATGCCGATATCGATTACCTTACAACATTTCCAAATCTTCCATAAGAAGAAGTAATTGATTATGTAATGCTGCAAAACGGATACTATTTCAGTGTTTAAAATTGTAGAAGCATAATATAAAATTCTCCATTTCAGCGTATGCTTAAAAACTGGGGAGTGATACCGAAGATAAAAATTCAACATGATAATGATATATCGAAATACAATATAACTCTGAAAGAACCAAACAACATTCAAGAAATAACTTTAGAAATGAGCAGAAATTGTTATTAATAATACATGTTAACTTGACCTAAAGACAAGGAAGCCATATCAATTTTGATAACATAACCCGAAAACTAGAAATTTTTATGTACCAGACCATAGCTTCAGGTTTTGGCAAAGACTACTCATTGGCAAGGAATCATAACATAAAGACTAAAAATATTTATGATCACAACATAACTTTAAGTTTCTGCAAAGACTAGTCATTATCAATCAATGCATCATTAAGAGCGTACATAGTTACCACTCCTTACGTGAGTCAAATGTATTGCATCAGCTGAAACGTTCTACAAGTAACTTACAACACATTTAGTACTATTTACTACTTCCTGTGTAGTAATTGAAGGGGAAATGAACGAAACATAAATATACAGAACAAATTTTCAATGCTTCAAATTACTAATTCTTGCTTAAATAACTGTCAAATATTCATTATTACTCCAGTACAATTAAACTTCTTTCTTGTATTTATCATATATAGGAATGCAAACCCACAACGACTAGACAACAATGACGGTATTAGGTGATAGGTATAAATACGCTGTTTCAAACTTAAAACAAAATAATCAAGAAAAACATTGCGTATTTTTAGATTTTCAGCAAAGTATTCTAACTCTGTTTTGTTTACTTTCGGTTTTAAACAATTATAAATAATTTTTAGTAAAAATTAGAATCGAAGACAGCAAAAAATAGCGACTCCAACTTCGACTCCACCCCATCCGAATGAACGACTCCGACTCCGACTCCACCACACTTGAGAGAAGCGACTCCGACTCCGACTCCGACTCCACCACACTTCAGAGAAGCGACTCCGACTCCGACTCCGACTCCAACCTAAAACATGCGACTCCGGCGACTCCGACTCCCGACTCCGACTCCGACTCCGCAACCCTGGCCACCACGGAACACACCGCAGCAGAACACGAGTTATCATTTGTGGAAGAAGGGATGCGTTGCCACCGCTCTGTCCGGTTATAGCAGTGATAGCTGTACATACATGTAATTGCTTTATAATACAATACTTGTATAATACATGTAATTGCTGCTAGTATTGAACATTTTTTAATCACCTATAAAAATGGGAATTTATTCTCACTGCACTCTACGATTATAACGGAAAAGGAGCACTACATATAATTGCTGCAATATTATTCCGTGTTTTGTGCACATCATTTATTTCCGTTTAAAAATCATCGAGCGCGCAGCTGTCATGGCGCTGGAGTGCCCAATCTGTCACCGGCGGCCGTGGTGACCGGCTTGGGGAGGTGTGGAGAGGTGGGGAGCTAGGTGTGGGGAGGTGTGGGGAGGTGTGGGGAGGTGTGGGGAGGGTGGGGGGGGGGCGGTCAGCCAGCTTTGGGAGTTGAGGAGGTGTGGGGAGTTGGGGAGGTGTGGGGAGTTGGGGAGAGGTGTCGTGGGGAGGGTGGGGGGGAACGGTCTGCCAGCTTGGGGAGTTGGGGAAGTGTCGTGGGGAGGGTGAGGGAACGGTCTGCTAGCTTGGGGAGCTGGAGAGGTGTGGGGAGAGAGAGTGGGGAAATAATAGAGCTGCTCTGAGTGTACCCGTATTACGAGTATATGTTCCTCTCAGTACCACACATGCAGTACACGCATATAAACTGCGTCAGCTAAAATGAGGGGAAGAACGCATCCCTTCAAAATAGCACTTTCCGAGCTAATCTGAGGGCTTCTCCACAACATGAAAGAATTATTAAATCGATAATTTCCTGAATTATGTCCGTAGAAAATTGAATTCGACCCACTACTTTCAACATTTGTTTCTCATTTTTCCATAGATGAATAGCATCTAACAATTCAATTAATTGTATTCGTACTATTTTTAACGAATTTTTTTATCGAAAATCACAGCATTTGAGTGCTACGGTAATTCAAAGTTTGCAGCACTCGGCCATGGACTGAGTATTTAAGGATTTTCCAGCAGGGGAATTGTACAGTCAACTGCTGCTAAGATTAATGCACAAAACTTATTATGGGTAGTTCACTAAAAATAAAAAACAATGATACCTCAAATTCTCACTTGAGGGGCACACGGTGTAAATAGAATTGCTCTGCTTTGTAATCCTGTAAGAATAAATGCATTGAGTTCTGTCTCCGAGTCGATGACTTAATTTCCAGCCGATCTGTAAATAATTCGAGTTGCCTTTCTAATTTTGTTATTTTTGGTGCAGTACGATAATACGCCATCACTTTGCTGTCATGTAAATATATTTTTCTTAATCAAATATTCGCTTTCTTTATCACACGTAAATAATGGAAGATATTGTGTGATATGCTCACTTCTCTTTTTCTGTTCATTTGATATTTTACTTTCTAAAAATATTTTTTGGAGTGTTCTGACGCACATGCTGCCACCTAAATTTCTGCGTGGTCGAGAATAGAAACAAAAGTTAAAGAGGTGCTACGTTTCAGGGAATGATGACTAAATGAAGGTATTTATTTGAATACCTAAGCTGCACCACATTTGTCTGACCCATTTTCTCACATTCAATTTCGTTTAAGTAATTGGCTCTTTAATATATTCTATAACTGAGACAAAGTTTGGAACAACGATGTCAATCCCAGAAACGATCTTGTAAAAAATGTTTTTCTTTACTACTGCCTTCCTTAAATTAGCCTTACTATCAAGGAACGCCGTTTTTCATGAAAAACTGACGATAGTTTGGTTTCAATGGAATACTTCAGTTCTACTTAAGAGAGGTTCGGGACTGGACAATAACCCATTAACATAGATCAATTCATTGTTTTTAATATTTTCATCAACTAAACTGTACACTGATTTCTTGAAATCGAAACCTTGTGCCGCTAATATAAAATATTTCTTTGAACAGAGGTTAATTCGTAGAAATTTAATCGCCTAACTGAGAACAATCGCCCCAACCAAGCAGGTAAAAGCTACTTATTTATTAAAATCGAGTTCCTTAGAGTGTCGAGACGAAGTTTTGGCCAGCAAGCTACGTACTCAAGCGCGTAGAGGTTGCTTGATTCTGTCTTTCAGTGAAAACTAAACAGCATTTCCACACAATCTTGGTTGGAATATTGTCCGAATAGTATCATGAATATGTAATATTTTCATCCAACTTATTTACCCTTTATAGAGTGAGGATGTGGAAGGTAAGACAATGTCTAGTATTGGTCTCAAATTATTTAGTGTCAAAACTTCAAAAAATGCTCGTATATTTATTTAACTTTTTAACAGCTTCGAGCTGTCTTTGGACGTGGCAAGAGATATCCTATTTAAACTTGGAATCACCTATTTAAATTGGAAACAATTGGAGAGGGGCAGATACTCGGGGCTGTATTTCTATTGGTCGAAAGAAACGTGGCGTATTTGCCAACGAGCGAGACAGCCGGCCAACACAAGGCCCGGCTCAAGATCGAGCTTCGGAGCAGTTTACAATTCCGCAAGCCGCAGCGCAATGCATTGCCCCAGGCAGTTTCGCATAAAATTCTCAAAAATCCTCGGCTTTTAGAGTCCGTGGAAGAAGTTTTGTGGACGCTGGAGGTGTCGCAGAGACACAGTGTCGGCGATACGTCAGTGTCCGAAGACGCGGACGCGAAATGGTAGTTCTTCGTCTCCGGAAGACACTTTGAGACTTCGTCTCGCTTGAATATTGGGACGGTGAGGCGGCGAAACACGGCCAAGAGGGAAACTCACCGCTAAAATTAATGGAGGGTGAGAAGATAATAAAAACTGCTCGTAGCGAGTGCGGGCGCCCGCGAGTATGTAAGTTACGGGAAAATGCGAACGATCAGTGAAAATGAAATCTGAAACTTATCAATATTCAACCAACACTGGAGCAACAGGAAATAAAACCGTTATAGAGATAACGTTTTCGCTTAAACATTGGCGTGATATGAACACCAAGCGATGCAATTCATTGCCAGTGCTATACAAATTTGTTTTTATTAAGATCATTAAAGGGAAAGCTAAAGTTTTCAAGAAAATAACATGAGCCCTTTTAAGCAAGCAATTATGTAAATCGTTGACGTACGCTGGGGAAATGAAAATAACAAGTAGAGATTTCAAAAGCAATTTCGCAAAATAGTCTGTTTACGATTCAAGGACAATAAAGCTATTTATTTGCCCAACATAATTGTACGCAGCCTTAGAGGCAACTTCACCGTCTATAGCGACATTTGCACAACATAATTGTACGCAGCCTTAGAGGCAACTTCACCGTCTATAGCGACATTTGCACAACATAATTGTACGCAGCCTTAGAGGCAACTTCACCGTCTATAGCGACATTTGCACAACATAATTGTACGCAGCCTTAGAGGCAACTTCACCGTCTATAGCAACATTTGCACAACATAATTGTACGCAGCCTTAGAGGCAACGTCACCGTCTATAGCAACATTTGCACAACATAATTGTACGCAGCCTTATTGGCAGCTTCACCGTCTATAGCGACATTTGCACAATATAATTGTACGCAGCCTTAGAGGCAACTTCACCGTCTATAGCAACATTTGCACAACATAATTGTACGCAGCCTTAGAGGCAACTTCACCGTCTATAGCGACATTTGCACAATATAATTGTATGCAGCCTTAGAGGCAACTTCACCGTCTATAGCAACATTTGCACAATATAATTGTACGCAGCCTTAGAGGCAACTTCACCGTCTATAGCAACATTTGCACAACATAATTGTACGCAGCCTTAGAGGCAACTTCACCGTCTATAGCAACATTTACACAACATAATTGTACGCAGCCTTAGAGGCAACTTCACCGTCTATAGCGACATTTGCACAATATAATTGTACGCAGCCTTAGAGGCAACTTCACCGTCTATAGCGACATTTGCACAATATAATTGTATGCAGCCTTAGAGGCAACTTCACCGTCTATAGCGACATTTGCACAATATAATTGTACGCAGCCTTAGAGGCAACTTCACCGTCTATAGCAACATTTACACAACATAATTGAACGCAGCCTTAGAGGCAACTTCACCGTCTATAGCAACATTTACACAACATAATTGTACGCAGCCTTAGAGGCAACTTCACCGTCTATAGCAACATTTACACAACATAATTGTACGCAGCCTTAGAGGCAACTTCACCGTCTATAGCAACATTTACACAATATAATTGTACGCAGCCTTAGAGGCAACTTCACCGTCTATAGCAACATTTGCACAACATAATTGTACGCAGCCTTAGAGGCAACTTCACCGTCTATAGCAACATTTACACAACATAATTGTACGCAGCCTTAGAGGCAACTTCACCGTCTATAGCGACATTTGCACAATATAATTGTACGCAGCCTTAGAGGCAACTTCACCGTCTATAGCAACATTTACACAACATAATTGTACGCAACCTTAGAGGCAACTTCACCGTCTATAGCAACATTTACACAACATAATTGTACGCAGCCTTAGAGGCAACTTCACCGTCTATAGCAACATTTACACAACATAATTGTACGCAGCCTTAGAGGCAACGTCACCGTCTATAGCGACATTTGCACAACATAATTTTACGCAGCCTTAGAGGCAACGTCACCGTCTATAGCGACATTTGCACAACATAATTGTACGCAGCCTTAGAGGCAACTTCACCGTCTATAGCAACATTTACACAACATAATTGTACGCAGCCTTAGAGGCAACTTCACCGTCTATAGCGACATTTGCACAACATAATTGTACGCAGCCTTAGAGGCAACTTCACCGTCTATAGCGACATTTGCACAACATAATTGTACGCAGCCTTAGAGGCAACTTCACCGTCTATAGCAACATTTACACAACATAATTGTACGCAGCCTTAGAGGCAACGTCACCGTCTATAGCAACATTTGCACAACATAATTGTACGCAGCCTTAGAGGCAACTTCACCGTCTATAGCAACATTTACACAACATAATTGTACGCAGCCTTAGAGGCAACTTCACCGTCTATAGCAACATTTACACAACATAATTGTACGCAGCCTTAGAGGCAACTTCACCGTCTATAGCGACATTTACACAACATAATTGTACGCAGCCTTAGAGGCAACTTCACCGTCTATAGCGACATTTGCACAACATAATTGTACGCAGCCTTAGAGGCAACTTCGGACGTGGCAAGAGATATCCTATTTAAACTTGGAATCACCTATTTAAATTGGAAACAATTTGAGAGGGGCAGATACTCGGGGCTGTATTTCTATTGGCTGAAAGAAACGTGGCGTATTTGCCAACGAGCGAGACAGCCGGCCAACACAAGGCCCGGCTCAAGATCGAGCTTCGGAGCAGTTTACAATTCCGCAAGCCGCAGCGCAATGCATTGCCCCAGGCAGTTTCGCATAAAATTCTCAAAAATCCTCGGCTTTTAGAGTCCGTGGAAGAAGTTTTGTGGACGCTGGAGGTGTCGCAGAGACACAGTGTCGGCGATACGTCAGTGTCCGAAGACGCGGACGCGAAATGGTAGTTCTTCGTCTCCGGAAGACACTTTGAGACTTCGTCTCGCTTGAATATTGGGACGGCGAGGCGGCGAAACACGGCCAAGAGGGAAACTCACGGCTAAAATTAATGGAGGGTGAGAAGATAATAAAAACTGCTCGTAGCGAGTGCGGGCGCCCGCGAGTATGTAAGTTACGGGAAAATGCGAACGATCAGTGAAAATGAAATCTGAAACTTATCAATATTCAACCAACACTGGAGCAACAGGAAATAAAACCGTTATAGAGATAACGTTTTCGCTTAAACATTGGCGTGATATGAACACCAAGCGATGCAATTCATTGCCAGTGCTATACAAATTTGTTTTTATTAAGATCATTAAAGGGAATGCTAAAGTTTTCAAGAAAATAACATGAGCCCTTTTAAGCAAGCAATTATGTAAATCGTTGACGTACGCTGGGGAAATGAAAATAACAAGTATGGATTTCAAAAGCAATTTTGCAAAATAGTCTGTTTACGATTCAAGGAAAATAAAGCTATTTATTTGCCCAACATAATTGTACGCAGCCTTAGAGGCAACTTCACCGTCTATAGCGACATTTGCACAACATAATTGTACGCAGCCTTAGAGGCAACTTCACCGTCTATAGCGACATTTGCACAACATAATTGTACGCAGCCTTAGAGGCAACTTCACCGTCTATAGCGACATTTGCCCAACATAATTGTACGCAGCCTTAGAGGCAACTTCACCGTCTATAGCAACATTTGCACAACATAATTGTACGCAGCCTTAGAGGCAACTTCACCGTCTATAGCAACATTTACACAACATAATTGTACGCAGCCTTAGAGGCAACTTCACCGTCTATAGCAACATTTGCACAACATAATTGTACGCAGCCTTAGAGGCAACTTCACCGTCTATAGCAACATTTACACAACATAATTGTACGCAGCCTTAGAGGCAACTTCACCGTCTATAGCAACATTTACACAACATAATTGTACGCAGCCTTAGAGGCAACTTCACCGTCTATAGCAACATTTGCCCAACATAATTGTACGCAGCCTTAGAGGCAACTTCACCGTCTATAGCGACATTTGCACAACATAATTGTACGCAGCCTTAGAGGCAACTTCACCGTCTATAGCGACATTTGCACAACATAATTGTACGCAGCCTTAGAGGCAACTTCACCGTCTATAGCAACATTTGCCCAACATAATTGTACGCAGCCTTAGAGGCAACTTCACCGTCTATAGCAACATTTGCCCAACATAATTGTACGCAGCCTTAGAGGCAACTTCACCGTCTATAGCAACATTTACACAACATAATTGTACGCAGCCTTAGAGGCAACTTCACCGTCTATAGCAACATTTACACAACATAATTGTACGCAGCCTTAGAGGCAACTTCACCGTCTATAGCAACATTTGCCCAACATAATTGTACGCAGCCTTAGAGGCAACTTCACCGTCTATAGCAACATTTACACAACATAATTGTACGCAGCCTTAGAGGCAACTTCACCGTCTATAGCAACATTTACACAACATAATTGTACGCAGCCTTAGAGGCAACTTCACCGTCTATAGCAACATTTACACAACATAATTGTACGCAGCCTTAGAGGCAACTTCACCGTCTATAGCAACATTTACACAACATAATTGTACGCAGCCTTAGAGGCAACTTCACCGTCTATAGCAACATTTACACAACATAATTGTACGCAGCCTTAGAGGCAACTTCACCGTCTATAGCAACATTTACACAACATAATTGTACGCAGCCTTAGAGGCAACTTCACCGTCTATAGCAACATTTGCACAACATAATTGTACGCAGCCTTAGAGGCAACTTCACCGTCTATAGCAACATTGCGCGTTGCGAATTAACACGCAATTTCTTCTTCAGCCCCAAAACAATCGCATGAGCTACACTTATTATGAAATTATCCGAAAATGCGCAATTCTCAAGTCGATATGTCATCAACGAAATCAAATGGGACACAAATAAAATTCTAGCAGGACTTAGTTTTTGTTGATATAAATTTCATGATAGTGACCAATCGACGCGTATATTGCATATTTATTCAAATTTTTCAGCTTAATAATATTTCGTTCGAGTATCAAAGATAAAAACGATGTATAAAAAAATTCCAAAAAATTATAATTGGTCACGAATGAAATTCAGTTCATTATTTACAAATATCTGTTTTGTCCTCAATGAAATTGTGTTGGCCGCATTAAAAGTTAAGTTGTCGTTAAGGATTTCTTATTAGCCTCTAATGAGCCAAAGCAAGTGTTGTAGTCTGAAGCATCGGAACAAAACGCATTGATCGAAAATATTTTCAGAGATTTTTGTTGAATATAAAACAATTCGTTAAATTTATTCTAATTCGAAAAAAATTAAATGAAAATACACAATTATTTTAGCAGTTCATTTAAAAAAAGTTTACCCAGAAGAATTACACACCAGACTTTAAATTAAATGAGGCCGTCATTTTTGACAGCACGCAGAACATAGAGATGAGAAGCACTAACCAAATATGACGGAGGTCGATCATTACCAAATCTCAGGTCTAAATATTCTTCACTAATTGGCAACACCAGCAGTAAGTTGTGGAAAACTACAAACTTTGCTTCTATTTTTCTATTTTTCTCTGTCCTTATCTTTCATTCCCTTTTCCTTCGTTCTCTCTTACTCTATTCCCTCATCCTACAATCCCCTCCCTCCCGTTCCTCTTCTTCTTTAGCTTCTTTCTTATTCCGTCTTCCTCCACTTCCTCTTCTTTACTTCTTTTTCCTCTCCCTTTGCTCTACTCCTTTATTTCAAATCATTTTTCCTTTATCCCTATCCTCCACTCCCTTTCCATCCACTCTCTCTATTCCCTTTCGCCCATCCCTCTTCTCTATTCTCTGGCGTATACGCAAGGCCAGGGAGCGCTTCAAGTTATGGTCGTGTATGGCCGGGTAATGGGCGGCCAATTACACGGTTATGGGTGGGAGCGCGACTTTAACAAAGGCCTGAAGGACACACATTCCAAGGCTCAAGGAAGGAACAGGGGAGGACAGAGTCCCCCGTAATTAATTAGCGCTCATATTCCAGGCAACATCGGCAGTCCCGACTACGTTCCAGTGAAAAGGTGAGTTCTTGCGTCCAGAGTTTGGGATGGATCGCGGAGGTTAAGCTCGTCGTGGTGTTTGGGGCAGGTCCGAGAGTGTTCTATGTATTGGGAAGTGTGTGGCAGGTCCGAGAGTGTTCTATGTATTGGGAAGTATGTGGCAGGTCCGAGAGTGTTGTATGTATTGGGAAGTATGTGGCAGGTCCGAGAGTGTTCCATGTATTGGGAAGTATGTGGCAGGTACGAGAGTGTTCTATGTATTGGGAAGTTTGTGGCGGGTACGAGAGTGTTCTATGTATTGGGAAGTTTGTGGCAGGTACGAGAGTGTTCTATGTATTGGGAAGTTTGTGGCGGGTACGAGAGTGTTCAATGTATTGGGAAGTTTGTGGCAGGTACGAGAGTGTTCTATGTATTGGGAAGTTTGTGGCAGGTACGAGAGTGTTCTATGTATTGGGAAGTTTGTGGCAGGTACGAGAGTGTTCTATGTATTGGGAAGTTTGTGGCAGGTACGAGAGTGTTCTATGTATTGGGAAGTTTGTGGCGGGTACGAGAGTGTTCAATGTATTGGGAAGTTTGTGGCAGGTACGAGAGTGTTCTATGTATTGGAAAATTTGTGGCGGGTACGAGAGTGTTCTATGTATTGGGAAGTTTGTGGCGGGTACGAGAGTGTTCTATGTATTGGGAAGTTTGTGGCAGGTACGAGAGTGTTCTATGTATTGGAAAATTTGTGGCGGGTACGAGAGTGTTCTATGTATTGGGAAGTTTGTGGCGGGTACGAGAGTGTTCTATGTATTGGGAAGTTTGTGGCAGGTACGAGAGTGTTCTATGTATTGGGAAGTTTGGGTCAGAACCAAGGGTGCGTAAGCACACCCCCAGAGATGAGCGCACACCCTGCTTAATATACCGTTCAGCGAAGTGCATGCGAAAATCTAACTGTGTTAGGCTTCTTCGGGGGTTATCTATAAACTAAGCAAATAATATAGGTTATTCAAAACTTATGCGGCGTTCGAATATGATACAACTGACTTCCGTGAACGTATTAATTTAGGAAAATCTGAAATATTCATGCGAATAATTCAGGTACTTGCCTGCAATAAAATTTTATGTATTCGAAATCGGTAAGTGACTTCACACTAATTTTTAAACTACTCGTATTCCTGTGTGGGGAGAGAACCCTTGAAAAAAAGGGCAGCCATGAAATATGCATCCGGAAATTTCCTCACCAAGAGTAAAGAACCATACAAGTAAGTCAGTTTGGGACCAAAGAATTATATGTTGAGAGTTTCTTACTTTAAATCAGGGAATACGTTCAATATCCTTTATGTTTATGAAGCCCTTTCCGGCTCACGAACTTTATCAACGACCACAAAATGTTCTGGAGCGTCTTTAGCAGAGAAATTTTCTAGAATCTTTGTTTGAAGCAAAAGTTTTAACGGGAAATATCTTTATTACCAGTGCATGCAACATTTCTATACGCTGGTATTTATTTCTCAAAATATCTTTATAAAAAAATTTGCAGTGAAAAGTTTCACATATGAACAAAAATTATTTTTGTGACACGTCTTCCGCATAATAACGCATAATTATAAAGAAACGTATAATTATTTTTTGAAACATCAGCGGAGGTTATACAATGCATTGGCGAGCGTCATTGTGATGATGAAATTCCTTTGTTTACATTCCACCTACCTCTGCCCCAGAAATTCCTTTGTTTACATTCCACCTACCTCTGCCCCAGAAATTCCTTTGTTTACATTCCTCCTACCTCTGCCCCAGAAATTCCTTTGTTTACATTCCACCTACCTCTGCCCCAGAAATTCCTTTGTTTACATTCCTCCTACCTCTGCCCCAGAAATTCCTTTGTTTACATTCCACCTACCTCTGCCCCAGAAATTCCTTTGTTTACATTCCACCTACCTCTGCCTCAGAAATTCCTTTGTTTACATTCCACCTACTTCTGCCCCAGAAATTCCTTTGTTTACATTCCACCTACCTCTGCCCCAGAAATTCCTTTGTTTACATTCCACCTACCTCTGCCTCAGAAATTCCTTTGTTTACATTCCACCTACCTCTGCCCCAGAAATTCTTTGTTTACATTCCACCTACCTCTGCCTCAGAAATTCTGCTGTTTACATTCCACCTACCTCTACCCCAGAAATTCCTGTGTTTACATTCCACCTACCTCTGCCTCAGAAATTCTGCTGTTTACATTCCACCTACCTCTGCCTCATAAATTCCTTTGTTTACATTCCACCTACCTCTGCCTCAGAAATTCTGCTGTTTACATTCCACTTACCTCTGCTCCAGAAATTCCTTTGTTTATATTCCACCTACCTCTGCCTCAGAAATTCTGCTGTTTACATTCTACCTACCTCTGCCTCATAAATTCCTTTGTTTACATTCCACCTACCTCTGCCTCAGAAATTCTGCTGTTTACATTCCACCTACCTCTGCCCCAGAAATTCCTTTGTTTACATTCCACCTACCTCTGCCCCAGAAATTCCTTTGTTTACATTCCACCTACCTCTGCCCGAGAAATTCCGTTGTTTACATTCCACTTACCTCTGCCCCAGAAATTCCTTTGTTTACATTCCACCTACTTCTGCCCCAGAAATTTTTGCTGTTTACATTCCACCTACCTCTGCCCCAGAAATTCCTTTGTTTACATTCCACCTACTTCTGCCCCAGAAATTCTGTTGTTTACATTCCACCTACCTCTGCCCCAGAAATTCCGTTGTTTACATCCCACCGACCTCTGCCCCAGAAATTCCTTTGTTTACATTCCACCTACTTCTGCCCAAGAAATTCTGCTGTTTACATTCCACCTACCTCTGCCCCAGAAATTCCTTTGTTTACATTCCACCTACCCCTGCCTCAGAAATTCCTTTGTTTACATTCCACCTACTTCTGCCCCAGAAATTCCTTTGTTTACATTCCATCTACCTCTGCCCCAGAAATTCCTTTGTTTACATTCCACCTACCTCTGCCCCAGAAATTCTGCTGTTTACATTCCACCTACCTCTGCCCCAGAAATTCCGTTGTTTACATTCCACCTACCTCTGCCCCAGAAATTCTGCTGTTTACATTCCACCTACCTCTGCCCCAGAAATTCCTTTGTTTACATTCCACCTACCTCTGCCCCAGAAATTCTGCTGTTTACATTCCACCTACCTCTGCCCCAGAAATTCCGTTGTTTACATTCCACCGACCTCTGCCCCAGAAATTCCGTTGTAAGGTGAAAATTCAAAGGTAATTTATTTACTTGCTCAAAAATATCATGCAAAGGATAACACATCATCAAAATTTCAAGTTCGTGTAAACGTTTCATTATGTTTACCTCTGGAGACCCCGAACTTTCGACGAAACAACGAAGCCCTGAACCATTCGTTACGTAAGCAAGACTCGGAAAACATGTTCTCCATAACCATAAATAATTCGTACGGAGTTTATAAGAAGTGACATCTTCTGTTTTTCTTCATGAGGAAAAACGCTGTTTTTCGTTTTGAGTTTGAGGCAAACCGACGTCTTCGTTAGCATCTCGGAGCGCGTTATTAGGGGCCGGGACTCGTAAGCCCCGCTGGGACTGTCCTGTGGGACGCGCCGACGTCGGGGGGAGCGTTGCTCAGTTCCAGATTTTGTACCTTCTGGAATACTCTATTGGAAGCGCGCGAAATCTTAACAAAACAACCATAAAGTTCGAGAATTGGCGATGAATGACGGTGTTGCAGCTTATGCACGCCAGTGTTGCTGCTGTTCCACGCCGGTGTTGCAACTGATACACTCCAGTGTTGCAACTGCTGCTCGCCGGTGTAGCGTGTGATGCAGGCCAGTGCTGGAGCTGATACTTGCCTTCTTTGCGCCATGTTCAAATAGAGCACAACGAAACGTTTAGGTCTCCATGATTTGGTGCTTATCACAGTTAAATAGGATTAGTTATATTACTCTTCATCCAACGAAAACTTGTGAGTTTAAAACATACAACTGAAAATTTGTCTGAACGCAGAGAAGTTTTTCCCAGAATTTTACCTAAAATTCGGATTTTATTTCAGGAATACCACACTTCATGTGATAGTTAGAGCTTAGCTTGATTTTAAGAAAAAATCTTACATTGTCCCTTAAGAATCGTAATTTGGAAATATTTTTTGTATTCACTCGTAGAGGCATTATACTGAATAGCAATAACTCTAATATAAAACAAAAAATTCCGTGGAAAGGGAAGTTGAACATTAGTATAAATTCAAGTTAGATTGAAGGTAACAAAGTGAATAACTTGAGATAAAAATATCAACTCCCTAAATTGATTTGAAGCAACTAGTTACATCAACTATTGTGAATCCTAATGAGTTATTAAAGATTCCCTCGCAAAAAAATTGATATATCCTTTGACATCGGCTTGGAAAATTTACAATGAAAACACCTTTCATTTTAATGTCGCAGTTTTGTGATGATGAGACTTCACCTTTTGCTTTCCCAATAAGTGAGTCGTTCAAAATTGTATGTATTAGCTTAAACGCGATAAATAAGTACTGAAACTCAAAACTGCACCTCTACTGACTTTTAAAAGCTGCATGGAGAGAGCCGAGATCAGAAATAAAATGATTTGCCAGAAATTTTTAAAAATGATGAGAAAACCAGGAAACAATGAACAAAATGAGTCCAGTTTATGAGAGAAAAATTCAGAGAACAGGGAATAGGAAATGCTACAAGTAAATATTCAATACGAGAATATTTAAATGCCATACACGGATGACAGTTTTAAATGTAGGTACAGAAAACAGTAATTTAGTGGTTAATACGGAAGACAGTCCAATATTTTAAAACTATGTGCGGAAGACAATCACCGAAAACTGCATCACACAACGAGAGTCGTAAATGAGCCAAAAGTCGCGACGCAGCGCTCGCCGAGCGCGTTCCAGACAAGACGACGCCGGCGCAAGCGTGAGCGATGATGTTGACAGTGCGTCTGTTTGTATTGGTTTATGCAAAAAATATACTCACAGACCATCGATCGGCACTGAGCTTTATGGTGCACCACCTTCTCAGATTTAAGGTTTTATTTATGGAGTTCGCCGGTGTCCTTATGCTGCTAGTTCATCAGGGGTTCTTTTAAAATAAATTTTAAGCTCCAAGGTAGAATACGGGAACCTCATCCCACGCCATCCCGTGAGTTCTGTTCAAGTTGTTTTATTTGTTATTTCAATCATATTTGATCGAATTCCAAAGTGACAAATAGTACGGATTGATTTTCAAATGAAGTTGAACGCTACGAAATTGAAAAAAATGAAATTATTTTCAACAGAAAAGTCTAACTGAATTAACTTCTAACTTTTGCCTTCAGCGATGACAACGTCAACGGAGTACTTAAAGCGCATGTTGCTTCTGAGTTTAAAAAGAGACTCTGACGCCGAAGCGGCAAAATTTTCACTTAACTTTCAATGAAAAACGCCTGAGTGGAAGAACTCGCAGAAAATAGTTTCTAAAATTCGAATGTGGCAATTTCAGCTTTGAAGATAAGAACTGAGCAGGCTGTCCAATTGAGCTCGATGATGAGCGTCTTGTGGCAGCACTTGGAAAATTCTACCGCATCAGTAACAGAATTTCGAGTGAAACTGCGCTCAATCCTCACAACTGTTCATCGTCATCTTGAACGACTTGAGAAGGTTCCTTCAAATAAAAAATGAGAGCCTCATGAATTGAATGAAATGAGCCTCAAATTTCAAGCTAGCATCTGCTTCTCTATTCAGTCTCGTAAGCCTTTGCCCTTTTTGTACTGACTTGTATCCGGTGCTGTATATAAGAATTTAAATCGCAGTCTTGAACATCTCACCCACAGTAGTTTGGACATGGGGAAAAGACCCAAAAGAGGGCAAATTTCTTTGCTCAGTTTGATGGGATTGAAAAGAAGTAATTCACTTTAAACTGATAAAAACCGATAAAGTAATCAATCCTCAAGTCCCCTGTCAGTCATTGGAGAGTTTAAAATCCTTGAACACTGTTAAGAACTATACTATTAGGACTTTATACTTCCTTATTATTCATACTTCCTTATCATCATTCAAAATCTCTGCCACTACACAGTATCCTGATCATTGGAACTAAGAATTGGTATGCGATCTCGGCTAAGATCAGGGGAAAAAGTTTTTACAAAGCTTCCAAAACGAATCTTGAATCACTCTTTGAAATATTAGCTATTTTTGGAAAAATTAATAATCGAATCACGAGAGAGCCAATTCATTGATCAATCTAGTATGCCTCTAGGTAGGGTAAAGTAGGTTAAACATAACTATACACCTTGAAATGGCGTTGACGATAGGATACCCAAGAAGTCGCTGAACTTATTTGGGCCCACAAGTAGCTATACTCAAATGTGTCCATTGTACTAGACTTGAGATACAATCTATTGCTGAATCACTTGTGGTAAATAATTTGTTTGAATCGTTTAAACGAACACCGATCCAAGAAATTTCTAGTTTATCGAATTGAAGCATTCGAAAAGTTATCAGTCCTGCGTTCGGCGTAAAACTAATTCAATAATGTAGGCATAAAAAAGTTAGATTATTTCTCAAAGCTCTTTGATTGTTTCTCGTTGTACGAACAATTCATCATTGTCAGTAACAATAATGACATGTTCGTACAACGCTGGTGAAATTAATATTAGAACTGTAGGGATACTGTAGAGAAGGAGACTGTAGAAAACAAGGAACATATTGGGATCTGCTGTTTACCCGTCAAAAAATTACTCGCTTTTCAACATTGTAGCGGTCATGTACACGAGAAAATACGAGAGCTAAAGGTGCGGTGTAGTTTGTTGACCGTCACCGACAATATCGAGTTAAGATACCTGATATATGACGAGAGTACGGGATAGATTGAAGCGCGGCTCACACCAGTCGAATATACACAAAGTTGGATCGGCTTTTGAATGAACGGCCACTGAACCGGCGATAGAGAGCAAATTGCACCTGCTTGGAGCCCGAAGATCAGGTCAATGGCAGATAATTTTGAGCGGTGACCTTCTGGAAAGGTGAAAGTAGCGCGTCATATTCAATATTTATTGTGAAAGTTCCATGATAGCCTGGAAAACACGTCCGTGATAGTTAAACATAATGGATCCTCAAAAACATGTTTTGGGCTGAGAAGTTGTCCTATATTGGAGCGTCTAAAATTGCAAATAGCATAATTGCAGGACAAGGCTTGCAATATTGCGAAGTAATCCCCCTGCTAAATAAAAGGCGTCTGAATCCTTTGGCAAAGTTTCATCGAAATTAATTTGTCGCAATTAAGCTGAGGCGAAATTCGCCCCATGCGACACACATGACATTCTCCGACGAGTCCAACTTGCCGCTCCCACATCAAGATTGGCGCGTCATATTCTTTGAGGCCATCTAACTTACGAGCAAAACAAGGCTGTAATTTGAATTTATGGTTCACGGGGGCTCGTGTCTTCTGCGTTTTGTGTGCCAGCGTTTTTGACGAAGTACATCCGCACTTTCTAATTGCTTGCTTCAGCAATGAGAGAACGATCCCATCAAATATGCAGGAGACTGCGATTAATTCTATTTATTTCGATTGTGAAGCTATACAAGTGATAGGAGTGACAGCTGGAAAGAAATTTACGCATTTCACTGGCACCCTTGACCTCAAGGATACCCGTGAAACTTTTGCGATATAGAAAAGGGAACCTCCCATCATTTCCCGCCAGGATAATCCCTTAAATTCCAAATGAAAACATTTGAGTATGATGCACGAGCTACGCCACTGCAATCTGCTGCTGCCTCATATCATAAGTTCTCATTAAGAAATTTATTCTATTTTCAATTGTACAGACCATCACAGTCTCTGTAGTCCGCACAAACACTTTTTCAGCATCAACTCCGCGTTCTAACACGGTCACGGACGGATGTGAGGAAACGATGGTGCTTTAAATATTTTAAATACGAGGGGAAAACAACCGCATCAGGCACACAAATCACACTTCTACTGAATGTCTTCGCTAGCCCCTTGAACAGTTAAAAAAAATAATAACTGGTATGATATTTTACTAGTCTTAGGAAAAATAAAATAAAAACAAGAAAATGAAACGATTCACGAGTGTGTGAAGTTATGCCATGCTCCGGTGTCCTACAACAGGCCTTCCTAAAGTGCCTTGTTCCTCAGTTTCACCTCAACAGTCTCTCTGCTGCACTCCCCTGTCTGACAAGCCACAGCGTGTGATACCCTCATCTGCCTTGCTCGAGGCACTCAAAGAAACTAAACTAAATATTATTAACTAAATATGTTCTCACCCAAAGAGCTACACATTTCCCACGCGATAATTTTACAATGGTATGAGCAAGTTACTGCTACCGAAAGAGAGAGAGAGAGTCCTTCCGAACGGAGCAAACGATTCTGACAAAAGAAAAGAAACGATGCAACTGCCCAGTGTGATGCTGTGGTACTTTTCCCTCCGTGTTCCTCTCTCTGTGAGTAGGAAAAATTCACCTAATGTGCTTTCAATTTAATTTTATCAATCTCTTTACACCTTTTGCCCTAAATTGCATTGCTCAATTATCAGAAGGGCAGTCCACTTTACCATTTCACGTATTTAGATCAGAACTCACAAACACGACACATGAAAGTCCCAGGTCCAACACATCTCAGGTCGCAGCTGTCCGACGCCAGCGAGGACTTAGCGTTGCCTTGAATCTATGGACTCGCACGCGTGAAATTTCCAATCTCTACCTCTCCTAAACGCCGCCGACGGTTTAAATTTATCCGAAACAGTTGAAAGAATTAGGGAATCCCGAGGGCAAGGGAATGATGCTAACTGCAGCTCCTGAAATACTGGACCACTTTTATTGGCCTTCGAACGTTTCTCGAGCACAAAATTGGATAACATGCAAATTTTGGCCAAAACACGCGTGCCACGGCTGCCTGCACCCGAACCTCGATCGGCTATGCGAATATAGCAGGAGCATCGCTATCACGACTATTGTGTCGCGCGTATACATATTCTGAGGTGATGGCCACGATGTAGGTATCACAACTATTGTGCAATGCGTATGTATTTTCCGAGGGGAAGCTCCGAATGTTGCTATCACGACTACTGTTATTGGGCATGCACATTCCAAGGTGATGAACAGAATGTACGTATCGTGACTACTGATGCTCAGAATATCGGTATCACAACTACTGTGGATCGTGAATGCTAATTCCTAGGTGATGCACAGAATGAAGGTGTCTCGCACGGTAGAGGAAACAAGGTAGGGACATTTCTATGGGAGAAAATACACCTCTTATTCAGCTAACCAATATATATTATAATCACTGCCAAATAAAATTACTGCCCACGTCAGCAATTATCACTGTCCACGTCAGTAAAATCACACCATCAACGAAAAAAAGACTGGTTTGAACTTACCTTGTTTCCTCTACCGTGACGTATATGCCAAGGGATGAAAAGGATGTCGAAACTGAAGGTCAACGAAACAAAAGGGTGTAGAGACAATGTTACAATGGCACACAGTTACAATGTTGCAAAGCATGTGGTCACAGTGTTTTAACGGCAAATTGTATCGATGTTGGTACGACGAGTTTAAAGAAAACTACATTGGTGTGGGGGTAACGATCCTGCAATGGTATCTCGCGACAATGTAACAGCAGCGTGTATTGAGCATATAAAAAGAACATGAGGGAATATTATTCCTTTACAACCTTACAGTCATTTTTAGCATAATTCATTTGCAGTATCATTGCATTTCTGATTATCACTGCTACGAAAATAATATATTTTCATCAGAGGCGGTGAGCAGAACTTGAATGGGTGTACATTTCGAGTTGGGATTGAGGAACTTCTCTCTGGGCTTTATCAGCCTTTACTATTTCATTAATTCAGGAATTTACCTTCCCTTCTATTCCCACAGCACACCCAACGCTGTGACTTTTGACGCCATAACCAGCGACTTGGCCTCGGCTGGAACGTATAACATTTGATGCGGCAAATATCTTACTAAAACAATTAGTATCTGCGGAGAGTGACCTTCACAATGATTTAGCTGGAAACACATGTAAAATCATCTTACCTTGCCATTTGCAGGAAAAATGAAATAATACAAAGCATTCATAGAAAATTTTTGATCTCAATTTCTATGAGTAAATTGACGCTCCTGGGGTATAAAATAAATATTTTTCTATTTGTTGACTCAAAATTATTTGGCAATTCATTCTGGAATGAAATAAATCCTGATCGTTTCATAGAAAGTACCGTTTTAGCTTGACTCATTCAACGTTAGATTGTGTGATCATTGAATTCTGAGTCAGCCCATTTCATAAATCACCATGCATGTGACTTGGTGGTATGAAATTGGCTGAACATGAATGTTTACCTTCGAATTATCACGTAGATAGAATGCCCTAGAAGTCGTTGAACTTTTTCACCCTCAAACAGCTACACTCAAGTGGACCCGCTGTAAAAGTTGCGAGTAGTAATCTCATTGATGTACCACTCGTCTTAGAGAAATTGGAACTGTACCGCTGAAGACGCGACCTGTTGCCTCTCACGAGGTGAAGCTGCAGCGTCCTCAGTAGCAGGTGGGGGCATCACACACACATTTGGAACGTTCGCCTTTCATTAAGTAGACTTGACAAAAAACACACATGGGTAAATATTTTGTTTAAATACTACTTACAAAAATATCGAAAGAAACTGGAACTGACGTTGGTGTGTAAAGGATTATTAAATAAAATTTAAAAAGTTAACCGCAATTAGTTAAACTTAAGTTCAATATTTATTTCTACTTTAAAATATGCTGTTGTAGCATGGTTACTAAACTTCACTGCAGTATAATTTCTGTACGCCATAATAGAAAAGTAACGCTATGATATAGCAGGAAAGTAACTGCGTGCAGTTACCTTTTTGTTACTGCGTGCAGTTACCTTCCTGTTACAGCCTGCAGTTACCTTCCTGTTGCTGCCTGCAGTTACCTTCCTGTTACTGCGTGCAGTTACCTTCTTGTTACTGCGTGCAGTTACCTTCCTGTTGCTGCGTGCAGTTACCTTCTTGTTACTGCGTGCAGTTACCTTCCTGTTGCTGCGTGCAGTTACCTTCCTGTTGCTGCGTGCAGTTACCTTTTTGTTATATCATCCACTTTTTCTCCTATTAAAGGGTACAGTCTCTATGCTACAGCAGTGCACAGTAACCCTGCTGCTACAGTATAGAGTACCCGAGCTACAGCTGCTTACTGTAACCATGCTACAGCTACGTACAGTAACCATGCTTCAGCTGCTTACTGTAACCATGCTACAGCAGGGTACAGTAAACAAGCGACAGGCGAGTACAGTAAACACACACACCGGCCCACAGCAGCGTAACAACATTACGCGGCAGTGCTCACGCTACAGCAGCGTGCTGTAACCAAGCCATAGCAGCGTTCAATAACCATACTAAAGCGGTGTGACAATGCTGCAGTAGCACATAATAAACATGCTGCAGCCTCGCGTAGGAACAATGCTGAAGCTTTGCGTAGTAGCAATGTTACCAGACCATGTACCACTCACGCTACAGTAGCATGCAATACTCTTGTTGCGACAGTTTGCCTCAGTTTCCATCTCAGACGAGCAATTGTTTCAAGTCTATGCCAGTGAATGAGCCAGGAATAACCTGGCTCAATAACCAATGACTAATGGCGGTAAGCCATTAGTCCGTTAACATGAAGGTACACCCACTGACTGATGGTCTCAACAGCAACAGCAATCAGGGGTAATGCAGTCCAGTGTAGCAAAACAATTAGAGACGGTAGGAATTCATGGACTTATTAGAAGAATTACAGTATTTAATTTTAATCTTTATCCCGTATCACACTCCTCTTCCATCAGAGTTACTGTTTTTTCTTGAGTTTTCATTTTTAGACATTCTTGGCACACAAGTTGCTTTATTTGCACAGACTTTTCCCAACCATTTGGATGCATTGGGTTAAGGTTTCATCGTTTAAGAGTCGGAAATGTTGAACACCGCGCTTATACTCTACGTGATCGGATTCACTGCGCAAGGATATAGAGAACACTGCCACAATGTAGATTATGAAGCAAGTAGTGAGCTACTGCAATGAGAGGCTGTAGTTTCTCGGGACAGCAATGATCACACATACTATATTCCTCCTCAGCATAAGGAGTCCTGTACCTCTACGCAACGAAAGTTCGCACGACACCTCAGCATGTTACCTGCGAAGGGACCCACTGGGGCCAATGAGGATGTTTTCACGATGCCATAGACGGCCCTGCAGTCATTAACTCAATTTTCATATATACTGAATGAAAGCAAAGTGAAGGCACGATCCAGTGAATGATTGCTATTTTCAAAATTGCTCACGCCAATTGACTCTAAATTTGAATTGGATATTGAATTTTAGCGCACTCTATCGCAGAAAACGCGTTAACAATTTCTTTCACCATACCTTACTGTTATGCATATTGACATACAAGTTAACACGCATTTACTGCGGTCGATAAGGACACAGCGACGCCTGCTCCCAGCCAACGACTGCACAAACACACGCGCATTTGAAGGCGCGTACGCGTGGTCCCGAGACAGACCTGGCAACTTGCACGCGTAGGAAATTTCGTGAGCAGCTTGTCACAGATTGTAACGGCTCGAACTAATCCACTTTGTCGTCCAACTCGGTCCATTGAGAGCTACAGATGGTGTAGCCGGTTTGCAGTTACGGCAACTCCGGCCTTTTGGCGGCCCACAGCCGTTGCCAGGGTCATCCATCTCGCTTGGCTGAATCAAATAAACGCAAACGCGATATTTTTGCGCCATCCCTGAGGAAAATGGATGAGCGAAGAAAATCTGCAATGAAATTTAATAGCTCTTACTTTAAAACGGTGATAGTGGAGTGAATTTGGAGTGAGCAAATGAATACAAACATGATATTCTTGCAACAACTCTACAGAAAATGGCTGAACAAAGCAAAATAAAGAGTGTAAATTAACAGCACCTGCTTTCAAAACGGTAAATCTAGAGTAAACGTAGAGTCAGCAAGAAAATATCGAGTAATTCTGGCCTAAGGAAGTATTTTAACGCGCTGGCTACATATTGGTACACATGTGTACCACTAGGAAAGTTGCTCATACACCCACTGGTGTAACTGAGTAACATTTCACTTATTGCGATACTTTTTCTTAAAATTAGTTTTGGCTAACGATGCCAAATATTATTGAGTTATTTATTTTTCCCATCTCCGAAAAGAGAGCAATTTATTTTAACAGCTAAGTCAGTTTTTTACTTCTGCGACTAATAACCTAACTTAACCAAACGCAGCAACGCGCAGACGTAGCCAACGTGGTAAAGTAGACATGAAAAAAGGTACAGATGAGTAATATTTCGTTTCAATACTGCTTACAAAACATCGAAGTAAAGTGAACCTAACGCTGGTGTTCGTAGGAATATTAAATAAAATTTTACATGTTGACCGCAAGTAGTTAAACTGAAGTGCAATATTCAAGTCAAATTTAGAGTAAATTTAGAAAGAAAATTTGAAAATATCGAACATTAACTTGACCGTATCTTCATTTAGCTTCGATTAAGTATTTTTGAAAATAGAGTTTGTGACTACTGGTCGCTGAGCAGCATCATAAAAGTCCCCTCCGTGGCCACCGGTGGCTCACGTTGTGGTTAAAGTACTAAATCACAGGGACCTCGAACGAGTCATACATTACTAGAGTTAAGAAATGTCAATGAATATCAAAATACACTATAAATCACTCCGAGACTCTCCTTTTGACGATAACATTGTAATAAAGTTTCTTTTGACCAGGAAAGTTAATCAGAACCACGGGTGGTAAGCAGTGTGTTGTTACTGGCAGTTATTGGTGTGGACAGAAAATAGAACTTAAATCATGTATGATTCCTTTAGAATAACTTAAAATCCTGTTTGTATGAGCGAAGTTTAAAACTCTGCTGCGCGTACTCAACAATTGCAAGCCTTTTTTAACGTGCATGCCTGGTCCTCAAGTAGGGCACTTGCTCCCATAGGCGTACTCCCATCCCTTAATTGAGAAGCACGTTCAACTCTTAAAATACGCCCACCCTTTAATTAAGGCGCACGCTGAACCCTTGGGGCGCACCGCACACCTGCTCCATTAGGACTTACCCAAGGTGTCCGTTTGCTTCTTAATTATGATTTTTCACTCTGACAAACATTTCCTACAGGGTGTATGAAGTTTTTCGGGGCTTGGGACAATATGAATTTACGCATTCCAATATACTCACCCATCGTGTTTTATCAAATTCATGTAATTGGCCAAATATTTTCAGCGACGTATTCTCGTGCCGTCAAGTTTGCCTGTGTGTGATGACAAGCACCGTTCGTCCACCCTCGAAGTTAGAAGACACGGCAATATTTTAGGTAGTCAGATTTGGATTCAAAATTTAACTTTAATTAAATTGCAAAAAACAGCATTTGCGCATGTCATATATTTAAAGCTGTACTCGTTTGTCTGTGAACATACGAATACAGCTTTGAGGTGCTTTGAGTCAAGCAACAACTGCAGTGACGGTTTTCAGTTTGGTATTGTGAAGGGTGATATGTTCTCAAGTGTCGTCTTCAACTCCTGTGCCCTTTCCTTTAAGCTGATTTCTTCATCAGTGTCGTTTTGTATCACTTGTTACTATAAAAATGTACTACTTTACTAGTACACTATTTATTTCCTCTCTTACCCCAGTGTCACATCAGAATCTCTTCAGTTTCATTTGGCACCAGTTACTGCCTTCGTAACCTAATGTCGGCCATCCATCCGTGACATTAGCCGCAGGCATTCTGTGCTGCTGGTCTCACTCATTTCTGCGAGACTCTAGGGAGCGGGTAACATTGCCAGAACGTCAGCTACGCTCCTAAAGAAGTGCGTAACGTTACCGGCTTATCAGCTACATTTGCATTTCTTTGTTTAAATTCTACTTGGAAGATTTGACCCCATCATTCGGGGGTGTTATAATCAATGAACTGCCCTCCAAGCCCTCGCGACATTTTGCAAAAACTCCACAACAGCACAGGTAGAATGTGTCCTTTGAGAGCGTAACGATGTCCTTCACTGGCATACCAACGAAACATCAGCAACGCACAAAAAAACACATCAGAAAGCTGAATTTAGATTTATAGATACATATATAAATCTGAGGCAATTACAAGTAATTTATAATAGGACTCGCTTAAAGTTACGATATCAAAATCATAAGAAAAATTCTCCCAGTTTCGAAAACAAACTTTTTCGATTAGACAGGTTGGCAATCACGAATTAAATATTTCTCTATTACGTCCCCCTAATCAATTCCAAAAAAAAGGTAATATGTTGTCAGACAAATAATTATTAATTCCAATAATGCTTCTTGCTTTTACGCTTCACTTTGATTTGTCAGGGAGAGCAGGTACTCGCTACGCCTTAAAAAAAAAAGCTCATAAGTACTTAGCCTTCCAAAGAGAAATTCAATTTCTCCCCAGGAAAATGGGAGCGACAACGCGCTCCGCAACCTCATCCGCACAAGTGGAGTGCGGTGCGCGGGTGCGGAAGCGGAACACGATGCTCCGGGGAAGAAATAAAGCTGGAAAGCTCGAGTTTTAGAGCACCGTCTGGACTGGATGGGTCGCTTTAACTCTCGCAATCAAGCAATGCTCCAAGTGTACTTATTTCTCGATGATGTTCATATTCAGATGTTCAATCTGCTTCACTTCGGGATGTACCACCCGGGAAAAATTTCTTACCATGTGCAGATCAGTTTCAGAATAATGTTACCAGTAGTGTCGACATTTCAGCGACGCTGGCTTCTCTGAGGTATAGAAACATACTAAACTGAGAATGAATGCAATTTGGTAAGCAAAGTAAGTCCACATTCTCATAATTGTACAGTAGGTGAGAGCGATTTTCAAAACAATTGCTGATCAGAAATTGCACATTGTTTTGTATTAGTAAAGTTTAAATCCCAAACCATTTTCAGCCTCTACAGACATCCTAACTAATTTCGACTCTCTTTTCGCGCAGAAAAGTTTTCCACTGTTCGATCACCCGTGGTTAAAGTGCTCGTCGTAGCCGAGTGATTGAAGAACCTGCCCTTCCGTGAAGGTGTTGAGGGTTCGAATCCTGGCGCTGGGTGGTGACTTCCTCCGTTGAATATACGGGAAAAATTCAAAGCACAATACCCCACTCTACCCAGGTGTCTGAAATGGGTACCGGTCTTGACAAGGGAAAGCGTCATGGCGTCCTGGTGTTAGTTATAAGGTATTTGAAAAACCAATGTACAAAGTGATATGTATCAGGCTTATTTGGAAATAAAGCATCCTTAGAGGCCGATGTTCGTTTGTTTGTGATGCTGGTGTGTGCAGTTGTGTGGTGCTGGTGTGTGCAGTTGTGCGGTGCTGGTGTGTGCAGCTGTGTGGTGCTGGTGTATGCAGTTGTGTGGTGCTGGTGTGTGCAGTTGTGTGGTGCTGGTGTGTGAAGTTGTGTGGTGCTGGTGTGTGCAGTTGTGCGGTGCTGGTGTGTGCAGTTGTGTGGTGCTGGTGTGTGCAGTTGTGCGGTGCTGGTGTGTGAAGTTGTGTGGTGCTGGTGTGTGACACATGCGGTGCTGTTGAATATAGTCTGTGTGACGGGCGTGAGGCCATTTAATTGCCACGAGTGGTACTAAACAACCGTGAAAGATCAAATAATTTTCCATTAGGTAAGTTAAAAGGTATCCTTAAAATTATTCAGGTAATTATTCCAGAATTATTTCAATAAGAATGCAGATATTTATTTTCGTTAAATCACGGATGAACCCACTTTAATGCTATTATCTTGCTTGTTGAGTTCCACATGGATACTTTGATGCAGTTCAAGTGTAGTATTTTGTTCTAAGCTCAGCAATTTTTTTATAATTTCAATTATTTATCCTGCAAATTACAATTTGTCCGAAATGTGGAAGCGCTGGTCAACACCAAATGCAAATTTCTGTTGAAAACCCATATCTCCGTAACACCATATCTCTAAAATACTCACACCTTAAACACAACCATACCTCCAAAACACCCATATCTCTAAATCCCTCATATATCTAGAACACCAATAGACCAAATACACCCATACCTCCTCAACACACATACCTCCAGGACACCCAAAACCCTGAAATAACCATATATCTCAGAAAACCATTCACGTCTGTAAAATACCCATATCTCTTGAACAATTATACAGAATACCAATTCTTTTAAAATACCCGTTCCTACACACCCCTTATACTAGTATCCTTTCACCTGTCCCACCCATACATTCTGATCTCTTATATTTCCATGATGGTAACATCACCAGCATGCCAAAATCTCAGGAGCATCTTTATCTTAGCAATATGTTTATAGCTCTGGGAATCTTGGTTTCTGATTAAAATTCATCCAATGAAAAGATATTTAAATACTGGTACCATTATCCGTAGACTTTACCCATCTTTCCCAATTATGGCAGTGTCAAGATAGTTAAATGTTGAAACCATTGTCCGTAGACTTTTTTGTCCCTTTATTCCTTTACGAATGACAATTCCTATGTTTATTATACTTTTAAATCAACTGAAAGCAACGTTTTCTTAAATGAAGAATTTTAAAATAGTGTTACGAGCTATGAAATACTGTAGCTCAATGCGACTCATAAGTAAAGACTACAATTTGAACAAATTTGGGTTATGATTTCATGACTTAGTTATTTCCACCGTTTTATGTGTATCATTTCCGCCTTTTGATCGTAGGTAATTATTTTGTACTTATAAATTCAGAGATATCATTTACAGCCGAAAAATTTCAATTAAAACCTACACTTACACCCCACACATTTCCCTTACAGCCTACACATTTCACATACACCATACTCATTCCACTTACAGCTGCGAGGGTTCAGCTGCAGTAACGGTGAGTGTATACCGCTGCAGTATCGCTGCGACGCCGACAACGGCTCTGTAATGTATGCTGTATGTACTGTAGCACGTGTATGAAAACTTATAACTGTATGGATGGGATTCTCATGCGCATGAGCGAGATTGTTGTGTGTCGCCACAGAACTTGAAAAAGAGCCTGAGAACGGCCCACTTGGCTCTCGCTGTTGACATCTCCTGTTCTATCACTTTTAGGCTATATTGGAACTGAATAAAAGAAGAAATATTGACTAATTGGTCGCACGTAGAGAAAAAAAGATGAGGAAGCATTTCACATATCAGTTACTAAATGTCAGCAAGCAACTGGTGTGCCTGATTCGAAGCAAAGATCCCAAATTGGTAAAACATGTATTCAGGACACATTTAAATTTTGAAGTATTTACTCATAGTTCACGAGGGTCGTCTACAAATCGACAACGGCAAAAATTGCAAAGTACATCAAAGTAGCATTAGAATAAAGTCTACGAAGTATTATTTAATATTTTTTATTTCTTTAAATAATAGGGAAAAGAAAATATATTGAAAAATGTTCAAGTGTTCCTCCAAAAAGCTTTGAAGGTTGCGACATTTATGCATGGACATTTTGTCTTCCGTCGAGTGTCATCGTTAGTTTCTACATTAATGAAATCTCATCCATAAAATGCAAAGAAACAGACAACGTTAACAGAAGAAGGGAGAACTAGGAGCCCTTAGAGCATCACCTGATCAGATCATTTACATATAGTTTAATTTTACAAATATACAATAACTGAACAATTCGTCACAAGAAGGAAACGGAGTCCAATTTAGTTATTGAAGTTACAATATTCATATTGAACTTATCACAATGGCTATTGAATGATGAACTATGGAGGCAGTATAAAAGGCTGTCGGTACAACATCTTCATTCACTTTGCTCAGGCTCAGGAGCTTAAGTAACCGGCTAACATTCCTACGTACTATTCATATTTTAATTAACGCTTCGGTGTCGGTTACCTTTTATCGATGACATTTCAGTTCTATGGTAACTTTTCGATGCTGTTAAAGTACCTAATTTTTATAACTCCATGCACATGATTTTTTGGGGTATGAAAGAATATGTTCCATACTGTAACGTTAGTTTACTCTTCCTTATCACAAAGGACAGCAGTGGAAATTTTTTTTTCATATTTTCTCAGAATAACCCACAAAAATATTTATTGTGTCAATGTATAGGGATTATCTGCTTAGCATAAGTAACCTTTTCCCGAAGACATCATCGCACCAAAACTGACCAATTCGGTGAATTAATTCTGACATTTTTGCATCGTGAAACTTCGAACTTATTGCTACGGCAAAACATTTATAGCAGTGATTTTTAACATCAAACGCTCGTGAACAGCTTCATAAAGAATAACACTATATAATGCATGAAATTTAGATGTCTGAAAATATTATTCATAGGAATGATGGATGATTGATCCATAATAGAAATTGGGGTAGTACAATGAGGGTAGTAAAATGAGAAGAAAAGTAAATAAAAAGTCAATTTGAAAAGGAAATTATTTGCCTAATGTTGGCATTATTTATATGAGATTTCTTTGCCCAAGTCAGTATGCATGATATAAGTGAACTATATACCAAAGAAAGTTCATTTGTTATGAAAAATAAAGGTTGTACAGATTCTTACAACATGCAAAAAAATTTAATACTCAAAAAGTGGGCGGCTCGGAAACATTGCCAATGAAGGCAACAAACTCAAGTAAAATCACTTTTCAGCAACAGAACGCAAAATTCCAAATTCTAACGTAGAAGACACCTAACGCAGTCAATAAAATACTCAGCCTTGAAATAGAAGTGATTTTCTCAAAAAATTGTTCTTTCGATGGAATGCGCGGAGGCGATCAAGTTGCGGAGCAGCGCTGCTGGCTCACAATCACGCAAATGACGCGGCTTTTGTTGAGGCGGACACCAAAAGACGACTTTTGGGGACCTACGTCGTCCCCAAGTCACTTGGAGTCATTGCTGATCGAGTCCCTAAAAATCATCAGTTGTTATCGACCCTAAAATCTTCTTTTAGCATCGGTCCTGAAATCAGTCGACGGTTCCACGCCAGAGGAAGCCCGCACGATTGACTTTGGCGGGCCACAAAAATGGTCCTAGATTTGATGGTTCATATCAACCGAGATGAGAATCTGCCTCAAACTTTCTGCTCTGCTATCCTTCCGATGGGAGCTCGGGGAGTCGAATGAGATTGCATTGCAATGCCTCTAACAAATGCACCTTGGAGACCAATTGTTTGGTCTCCAGCAGCGTGGTTGCCTGACGTACGAGCTCGCATGTCCACCACCGCGCCTTCTTGCCAGAGGCACAACTGTTCTTTGTTCAACTGGTCTAATTCATGCTTCCTATCAGCAAATTTACATGAGAGGGATATACACCAAGCAGTCCAGTTTTGAACATGTGAGACGATCGAAAGTTCATGAAAGTATTTATTCGTGCGAGTATAACTTTAAGCGATTCAGGGAAATTTTCAAAATTGTAGAGTAAAGAACGAGAACATTCAACTAATATAGTAAAAAAACTGTTAGCCTAGGAGTTTTTTAAACATATTCTATCATAATAATATAGTGAACTTTGACAAATCTTTGAACATTCATCTTAAAAAAAGCTCAAAAAGATTTACGATTGATCGCTCGAAGGACAAGGCGGACTCTATTCTTTCTGTCAAAAAAAAATGAGAACCTGAATGTAACCTGAATTTTTAGAAAATTCTACGGCCATGTGCCTTAGTTTGAATTGCACCGTTAAATATTTGACATTATTATAAAGGAAAATAGGAATAATATTATATTTCTGTTGTATTATTTTTAGGTTTAGGAATTTCTCATTTGAGGGGGCTGTCACGGACGACAAACCAACATTTACAGGTGCACTCACCGAGATTTTATGTTAAAAACAGAATTCTGCAAGTAAATTTATATTGACAATGTATTTGAAATGCATTAAAACATTTGGTGCGCGTCTGTTCTAGTTGAGTGAAATGTTATTTCATTTGTTAATAAAGGAAGTTTCTTTAATTTCATGGAGGTGAAAAACTACAAGTTTTCGTTCACGTTTTGGTTTGAAAATTGTGGGACTAGATGTGAATAGGAGACCCGGGTAGAGCACAAGAAATGCGCTTCGATCGTCAAATGAACGTAAAAAACATTCATGGGCTGCATTTTCAGCAAGCACCGAAACAGCCTCATTGGAAACGCTTGCTGTTTCATTTCCCCTTTAACTAAAAACGCATTCAACTAAACTCAAAAAATTGTATGAGCAGCAATTTGCGCAAGTGTTAAAACAACCTCATTTGAAACGCTGTTTCCAGCATTAATTCAAAACCTTTCTCAACTGGCCCCTTCACCAACTAGAGCAACGAAGTATTAAATGATCATTTTAAGTAAACACCCACAAAATCCCCACATCCCTTCCAACGAAGTTTTCAGAGTGCTTATTAGTACACTAATTACAGGCAATGAAATAAAGGTTGTGATTCCAATGTATTGGCATCATCATCATCATCATCATCGCTGCTTTGGTTGCAATCGCAGTTAGGCCGCACGGAAGCCTGCGCTCTGAGGCTTGTCGTTTACATATGGCAGCAGAAGCGCATGGTGCTGTTCCATTAAAGAAAGTCAGTCCCAGAAATTGTTCTCAGATGAAAATGAAGCTTCCACTGGAGCGAGTAATTCCAATCGTTGAGAGCACAGCGACTGAGACTGGGAAGCTGGTTGCTATTCTCAGGACAAAATGACGGAGGCAAAATGTTCTGTTCAGCCGCTCAGACATAGAAATTGTGCGCCAGTTTTCGAGCGCAGGTTAGTTTTAAATGACGGGTTTTACAAGTCAACGTACAAATGGGTTGAAAGAATTGATTTCAAAATCCCATTTTCAATTTTTTTATTGGAAAAGCTGATTGATCAAGAAGAGTGTAAACTGCAGAATATTTTTCTGCCAGTCTTGAAATTCAATGTGGTTTAAGTCCTTATTAAAATTTCTAAATGAATAAGTACTCAGAGAAAAACAAAATTACCTCTTCTCACCCCAAGTATATGTATATATATATATATATATATATATTTATATATATTTATATATATTTATATTTACGAATCATTAAAAGGCTTAAAATTAACTGAAAGATATTCGTTAGTAATTTTAAGTTTTTCAACTCTGTTTATCTTTCAACGAGAACTTAATTGATTAGAGAAGATCTGAGCAGCCAACAGGAAAATAAAGTCTTTCACAAAACTACCAAGTGGTGTGCTCAAACAGTAAATTCATCACATCGGTAATAGGAAAAAAATCAAAGAAAGTGATCATATTTACGATGAGAATGTTTCGGAGCCCAGCAACACTAGCTCTGTAAAAATTGCTACATCTTTGAAAAAAAAGCTCAAGCTACAGTGAATAAGATGCAAAACAAATCAAGAAAATCAAAACAGAACAGGTTTAACTCATATCTTGTCTTTTGAAGACCATTTGGAAAATTGAGTTTTCGCTCAAAGCATAAAAACATTCAAGAACCTTGAGATCGTGCGAAAGTTTAAGCGAAATCTAAGATTTTGAAATCAGTTGTAGATTTAGGAACACTGTACCTTCAGTTTGTGCATTGCCAAATGAAGTGCTTTTATTCAAAGGAGAATCACTGTATAGCAATATTCATTCCCCGGAAACTATTAATATTTTTTTTCATTTAGTAGTTTCGGATGTCAACCATGCATTAATTGGTTTTCCTTGTGAATTATTTCAAAGTATGCTTTAGTTTTTAGTATCGTGTTGGCAGGTAAACTTCACAAACTCTAAATGGTGTATAGTAGCTAGGGCACGTATATTGGCATCAACACTCGCCAACATTTTACGTGATGTCATCAATGAAAATTGTTGGACGATAGTCCCGTGATATTTAGCCAGACTTCCTCATGAAAGTCACTACGCTGATGTCTCGCTTGTTCTATTTAGACATCTAACTCACGTAAAAAAGTTTTCGAAGTGCATCTGTATGAAATCGAATAGAATTACTGTGAAAATTAAAAAAAAACATTCTTTGTCATTCCTGGACTATCTTTAGTACGATAACGATGATCAGCCTAGAGTTCACTGTACCGCAGCTCACTATCCCACAATTAGGTGCTTGTTTCTTCAAGTTTTGGTCAGTAAATTTCGAAATTAGTTACAGCCAAACACTACTTTTTCAAATGTGCTAGGGGAATTTTTTTAATTTGAATTTTTTGAACTAAATTTAAATTAATTGTTTTAATTCTTACGTGTAATTTTATTTCAACTTGCTGGTTTTCATTGGGCGTTATTAGTTCGCAAATTAAAACAAGTCTATTAAACCAATGCAAGAGTTCCTGCTGTAGCAGAAAATAATGATCATTCGTACTTTTTCTGCACTGTAGAACGCCCGCCGAGAATCTGTCCCACAAAGTAAAAATACTTGGGGAAAAATATCATCAAAATTTTCAGTTATGAGGTATTCTCTTGAATAATTTTAAAGTAGTTTGCATCTTCCTGTACAAGGATACGCTTCCCATTAAGGTGCACGTCTTTCCGGCGTCCAGTTAGAGCTGTGCGCAGAGCACATCGTCGTACGTCGGTATGACATCACGAAATGTTTTCGTTAGAGTAGCGGAGCAATGTGATAGGAGCTTATTTTTCTTATGCTTTAACTAACACGTTCATTTTATTCAGCAGTTCACAAATATGCTGAAAAATGTGGCATTCCTGTTACTGCTACCAGTTTTGAAATTTTAGATTCCGCATCAGCTCCGAGTTATCTCAGAATAATTCTTGAATCACTAGATATTTTTAAGCGAATCCACGATATGAATAATATAAACGGCCCGTGTAATATCCAACCAGTAATTAGTTTACTGAACGATTATTAAACCTGCTCAATTTTGCTCAGACCACATATTCCTTGATGTTTCTTGTTCACTGTCATTTGAAGTTTTTTTCAGAGATGAACTGATGTTTTCTAAACTTAAGAAGAAGCGTTCTCCTAGTATGCTTAATTTAGCTCTCCTGGAATTTTCTTAACTTCTAAATTTCTAACATTTTCTTCATTTTGGAGCCGTACTCCTTTTTGAACTGAGCGCATTATCAAGGACTGTCTTTTCCCCAAAACTTGAAGCTAAATCAATTTTTCAATAGAGCATGATCAAAACAATATTCAAAATAGTAAACCACAGTTCATAACGCCCATGGGTGTATCTCCCACTCTGAGACGCTGTGTATTACCTGGGAACAAATATTTGCTGTTCTTTCGTTTATAGACAAACAGATTTCAAAAGCACTTAAGACGATGCAAGTTGACAAATACAACACTTCTGAAGAAGCTAAAGCTCTGCTATAGCTCAGCAGACACGAACCTCAGTGTGAGGAAAAAATATAAGTTCTCTTAATGACTAAAGAACGTCTTTTGTTATGGTGAGCGTGTAAACTATTTTGATAATTTGTTCAATTGAAGTTCGTTTGTTATTTCCACATAGTTTTCGCTAGCACTGTGAGTAGGGATCAGTCCCAAACGTTCCATTCCCGCTGATTTGTTGAAATACCTCAAAAAACGCTTTTCCTCTGAGGAGAAAACCTCACTAACCTCAACATATCTGTTCATTTTAGAAAATACTTAGAGATTTTCGAACGAAATAGGTCCTATCAGCGACATTTGGATGAAGAAAACTGTAGCATCTATGGAAACCACGTGCCTGCGAGGCAAGGCTCGCAAAAGATCTGTTGCATTGCAGACAATTATTGTAGATGCTTGTCAGAGCGGAGCGAGTGTGCTAATACGCTGCGCACTCGTGGAATGAGGACTAGCGTTAATTAGCGGCGTGTATTAGCATACGCGCAGGTCGGTAACTTGATTAAGGCGTGCTCATCACAACAACATCAATAGCAAGGATCTCCGAGCATCTAGACTTGATTTATTTCTTCAGCAGAGCATTTCGCGCAACTTTCTTGAAGAAGACAGCGATTTCATTCATTTTGGCAAGTAAGTTTGGGGTAATTACTGCCACAAAAGCGATGCTGCTGTCAAAGATTTACACATCGAGTTCCATTTTTCGTTGAAGGTTAAAGGTCGATGTCTATCCCAACCCATTTAATAAACATAATTCATTTCAAGAAATTTTTCAGGAATCAATTCACAGTTTAGCTACTCTAAAGTTAAAATTCTAAGCATTTTGTCTGTTAGAACGCGGTTTATCAAACAGATCTTTTTTAGTGTGTTCGCAGGTTGAAGTCATTCGCTGCTGCCAGCATGAACAGGGGCGAGTGACGCCACAGACGTACGCAGCGTCGCTCTACATCTGTATCGTGGGTCGGCACAGCACAAGAAAGCTCTAGCGTTGCGCAGAGAACATCAAAATCTATCGTGCAAAGAACTTTTTTCGTCCTTTCATAGCTGTGATTCAGATATTGCTGTATACTTAGGACACTTACGCAACATATGACATTTTCCTTATACGCCTATCCAGTGAATTTCAAAGAGGTTTCTTTTTTACAGAATATTCGAATAATAGCAGCTGAGACTCGTGGAAGAGCTTGGCAAGTGCGAAGAGAATTTCATGGACGCTGTTTTATGAAATTCTGAACAGGGAAACTTCAACTGAGATAACCCTGTGTGTCAGAAAAAAATGATGAACTAGAGTTAAAAAACGTAAGACAACCCCAGAAACAGAAAAAAACAAAACCCTACAACAATAATGAAGACCGTACGAGATACATAAAGGTTCCGATTACACTCTTAGAAGATGGAGTTCCACCAAAGATGTGGTAGTTCAACATTGTTAAATTTCTGGATATTTACCGGATACAATTCATACAATTTCAGAATATAATTCATATCGATTATAGTAACAAATTTCATTTGGCTCACTACTTGTTTTCAATTAAGGTAACAAATTTTATTTGACTTACGGATTTTTTTAAAAAATTTTTAACCCGGTATTGTGTATACGCGGAGAAGGTACTTCACGAAATGAAAATAAAGTTGCTTCACCTTGATTGGACGCACACCACCAACTCCGTGATCGCGTGTAACAAACCTCCTGAAGAGCAGACGTTCACACCAGTTTGCTAAAAAGGAACGCCAGGTGCTGCGGGCACTGAAAGGTTTACTTGCAAGCGGTGGAGGAGATGCTCTCTGACAGCGCTCAGATGAGCCCATTACAAGTGCTCAAAATTTTCCAGGCTTCAAAAAGCAATCGACAAAAATCGGTGAGCTCTTCGAGCGTTTATGCATACTGATGAGAAAACTGCTGTTGGAAGTGTCCGGCATCGATCAAGGAGTTTCCATGAAGAAGTTCTTGTAACACAGTTTTGATTAAGCCTTTTATGAAACATGAAGGAAAAACGACCCGTTGTGAATTAAGGTCCCATTCAGAAACAAGTAATTTTATTGTTTTTATTAAGCTACGAATCCATCAAAAATGAAGTAACTAAATTGACCCAAACTGATGCCATATTGTCTGATACAACTGATCACATACTTCATCATATCTTTCCTAATACTTCTGGCCCCAACAGTATGGTGGCTTAAAAAGATGGGTTTATGAAAATTTTTTAAATTCCACATAACGACATTGCAGCAGAGCCATAATTTAAATCTTTAGAATGGAGACTTACTATGACTGGAACACAAGCAACACAAATTTCAAAATTTTAATTAGCATCACGCTCAACGCTCACTAGAATGCGGGTCTTAATGTTTAGGAATATTCAGGTGAGGAGAATAAGCAAACTTTCCAACAAAACGAAAATTGCATGAACAACGATTTTCTCCTGAAGAGGTGAGGGAAACAAAGAAAAATAAGGCCTACCCGCAACACATCTAAACACACTACACAATTCCGTCTCTAGCTTCACTGTTTCCTCCTACGCACAGTTTGGATTTAACGTATATCCAGAATTTCAATATTATTCTTGGGTGCGAGAGCTCGTGAGAGATGCAGTCTCTACTGTTTGATCTTAACGACTGCAAAGAACCACAAACGTTCCATCAATTCAAACTCAGAGCCTTTTTTTACAACGACGATATGAACCTCACTCTTAATTAGTGAGGCACAGATTTCAAAGTTCAGTTGCTACGTTCACAATTGCTATAAATAAAAATCTGCGAATATTCACGTTCATTGAACTATTTTGTTTCATACAAACGGGTTATTGAGTACTCCTGCGAAGATAGTTGTAATGACAGGCTTAGAACAATATGAAACTCACTGTTTCAGTCGATCAAACCGTTGCTGGAACGATGTGCCACCGATTCCCAATTTCAAGTCACTCCAATTCTCTCCAACAGGATCGCATTGAAGTGCAAAACTCCAATTTGTGCGTTGTTTGCTGCTAATATTTTCCCGTCATTTGTGGCTGTGAGAAAAAGATGCTCGCTCGTTCGACGTGACAACTTTCAGGTCGCGGGTAAAACTCGAGTGCTGGAAAATTCTATTAGCTGTCGTCCGAATTCTCGTGGCAATGACGACGACGTGAGAAAAGTGCTCGACAATATTTGGTGGACACATCGGCCAGTTTATGAGTATAGAGACGGCCGCATCATGCATAATGATGGGCCGGAGGGGGCGGAGGGGCGCGGGTAATTGGGTCTTCGTTTGGGTGGAGTTCCCTGAAAATTGTGTTCTGAGCAATGATTGTGTGGTCAGAAGTCGTAGAGTTTGGTAAAGAGATGGTGTTGGCATCAAAAGATGGTGACAGGGGAAGTGTGTCATGGAAAGAGTTGGTGGTAGAGAACAAGAGGTAGAATAAAAAGAGTAGTGATAAAGGATGAGTGTTACACAAAAAGATGATGGCAGAGAAAAAGTGATGGCTGGGAAAGAGAAGTAACGAGAAAAGAGTGTTATGGAAGAGATAGTCGCAGAGACAAAGTGGTGGCCTGGAGAGGAGAGGGACATGGAAAGAGTGTTACGGATGAGATAATGCAGAGAAAAAGTGGTGACAACCAATGAGAGTCAGAGAAAGAGACGGTAGCAGAGAACAAGTAGTGATAAGAAACACAGTTGTGCATAGTACAAAAATAAGGGTGTCTGAGATGTAAAAAAGCAGCTTACATTCTCTCGCAATGAACCTCGCTATTGGTACGCGTTGAGGGCCTGGTACCTTAATCATTTCTTAGGTACTGGTACACCTTGTGATAGTCCTTCATCTTTCATGCCACCAACATCCCAGTATCTTCGGACGACTATCGCTTCGCTCTCAGTGACGTCATTGCCATCTGACCCCACCGCATGATCATATCACGACACCAACACATCAGCATGCTAACACACCACATCATGACCACACCACACTGTCACCTGGTCATCACGCCACCATCGCATCACCCCATATGCTCACCAACACACCACATCACCAAACCACCAAACCCCTTCTGCGTCGTCACATCTTCGCACCACCGCACCGACGCCAACACCACTACACCACCGCACCAACACAACCACACCACCCCACACCATACCACCACCTCGCCGCGCAACACCAGTAAGAGGAGCAGCATCTAATGCCGCTTTTTAGCTCATTATACAGCGCGTAATGACGTTACTGGGCGTTAGACTAAAACGCGCGTCTGAGTGAGAGCGCTGTCGTCAGGCGGCGGTGGTGTGTTGTGTCATGTGCTAGTGGTGGTGTGTTGTGCCATTTGCAGGTGGTGGTGTAGTGCCATGTGCAGATGGGGGTACGTTGTGTCATGTGCTCTTGGTGGTGTGTTGTGCCTTGTTCAGGTGGTGGTAGTGTGTTGTGCCAAGTGCAGGTGGTGCTGTATTGTGCCTTGTGCATGGTGATGGTTGAAAGTTAGATGAAATTGTTTGCTAGAACTGTTTTTCCACGTGAATTCTTCAAACACATGTCTTTCATCCCATTGATTGTTATATTTTTGAGTCAGTATAACTTTCGAATTAATGTTAATAAATTTAACATAACTGAAATTTAAAAACGGAACTTATGTAATCATTGCATGACGTTCGGTTAGCCAGTTTGCATCGTATGGGTAAAGAAAGACCAACAAATGATTTAAGAAGCAAGAGGTTTTTTAGTATTATATGATAGATGCTCGTCAAAAAAATATAGATTTTTAAGTAAAGAAACATTCTAGAAGCATTTCAGCATTGTCTTATGTATGATTATTCCAGTATCATTCGAGCCAAGTATAAGGAAAATGAAACCCATTAAGGGCAGCAAAAATTCGTTTCTAACATGTCACGGTCACCCCAGAACACTTGGGTACCCACCTGCCCTTCCAACTCGGCGAATATCCGCTGCTGGGCTTCATTTCAAACCGTGAACAAAATTCTCGTCGCTCTTGTTCACTGTTATCTAGTGAATCTTGCTCGATGTTCCATTCGAATTCGCATGCACGGGTGAGGGCGGGTGCTCCAATTTCTGGTCCAGGTTGAGCTTCGTAAAATTTCATTCCCTGCATACCATTTCAATTACCTCGGAATTTGGGCCGTGATTCCCACGCATCTCGGCGGCATTCGGTAGAGACGCGCGCATATCTTGTATTTGGGTGCAAAAATCCCGTCGACTTGCAGTCAGTGGCCCTGCAAGGCATGCAAATCCATAGGTCATTTTTTTGTGCTCTTCGTTAGGAAGAAAAAAAGGTACAGAGCGCATCGCAAAAGACTAGCAAGCATGACAGAGCTTCGTGCGGTTGGCTGCACTCGAACAATGCCTTGTACTTCAAAGACGAGCTTCGTTGATAGAAAACTCGGCAGCGTACGGCGGACGGAAGATTGCTGCGTAACAACACCTGCACGGACACATGAATAATCTGGCAATGAAACTGATGTCAGCAGCGAGATTAAAGCAGCGTCAGCACAATGAAGCGTATATTACAAGGAAGACTCCGACTTATAGTAAAGCAGCGTCAGCACAATGTAGCATATATTACGTGCATGACTACGACTTATATTAAAGCAGCGTCAGCAATGTAGCGTATATCGCGTATAAAACTCGGATTTGAATAAAGTAAGGTCAGCCCAGTTGGGCTAATATTACGTGTAAGACTCGGACTTTGGTAGAGCAGCGTCAGCACAATGTGGCGTACATTATAAGACTGAGACTTATGGGCTATAACTAGTGGGAACATGAGCCGTGGATCAGTGACATTCGTTAGAAAAAAATATGTGATGTAAGATTGAGTATTCATCCGATTGATTCACAGAGAGGGATGTACGAACGATCGGCTTATAACCTATCCAGGTAAAAATTAACAGAAAATTACATATTATGAGGTATTTGTGTCGGATTTGTAGTAATCGACAGTACACAGAATATTATTTAGAGGTATCTGTTAAATTAAAAACTTGACGAAAACTACACCTCAATCTGGGGAATTTTCAAGCGGAAACAGCGAACGCTTTACCTGAGTTCGCACTTATTTAGAATTCAAATTTTTCAAAAGACATGGTTCAAATGTAAGAATTTTATAGCTATCATTAACTAAATAAATATAATGAAAAATTAGATTAGATTAGATTTTATTATTTAAAAATTGGTTTCATCCTTCCTAACCACAACAAAGGCGTCCATAGAGAAAAAGGATGACAGTGCGATTTAGTGTTGAGCATCCACCACCTCTTGCACATGACATGGGTGCGTGTACACATATGTAAACACATATAGTCTCTATGTATACAACATTATTGAATGCAAATGTATATCATGAACATATCAAAAGGTAATTTTTAGATCTGAAAAAAACGGATGAGCCATTGTTTATGGAAATATATATGTACGAACCTTATTGAACCTGTACAGTATTTTTTTAAAACTCAACGTTATGTCGTGGTTAATAAGTGCGATGTGATAAAATCATCTTCAAGTATGATCTTTTGTTATATCAAATTTATAAATGTATATGAGCATCATCTTTCTTTCCATTCACCTCGAAGTCTACACGTGTCTCGTCAGAATCTGCTACTCTCAATTACAACTCCAGGCTTTTCTTTGCTCGGTAGTCAACGGCGTGAGTTTCTCCTCCTTCAGCTCACCCCTACACTGCAGAGTGTAATACTACACTCATTTATACAAATTCACTTGGAACTAAGTTTAAAGTCTCTGAGAACAGCAGACTCATCCATAAATTTCTCAACTGAGCCAATTGACTCCAATCGAGGGATCAATTTGACCTCTAGCTAACACCAAATACATTGACTTGTCCAAATGCATGTCAATTACTTATATAGAACTATTTTGAGGAGTTCGACCATATACGTATTATTATTAAATCTCTGAATTACACGAGGTGCTTGCTCTCCATAGTTTACGAATCATGATTTTTCAGGCAGCTCGCTACTTTATTACAGGAGTGTGGGATGATCAATGATGTAAAATGAAGAAATCTTAGAAATTGATATCGTGAATCTCAGGCAGGGTATTTATTCCTTTGAAGAATGCGTAAACTACACTCAACAGTCCTAGCTGGTCTACAGTAGTAACTCCTGTCGCTTCAAGAGCACTGACCTGAATGAACTATTGGACAATTGTGTACGACACAACAGGAAGTGGTGCTGCGAAATTGATCAAACTGTGAGGCGTTAAATTCTTGAGAAAAGTTTTATCTTAGTATATCTAAAAACGAATAATCGCTTATACTCTTCGCTTTGAAAAATCAACGGCCCGTCACCATCACATTTCAGTTACACTTGCTTTTTTTCAGTAAATGTGATTATGTCCGGTCGAACTTAAAAATGTTCTATATATGTTATTGATATGAATTTGTAAAGTCAATGCATGTCGGTGTTAGCGCGAGATCAAACTGATCGCCGGATTAGAGGCAGTTGTCATAGCTGAGGAATTTATGGATGAATCTGTGCTCAGCAACCTTTAAACTTAGCTCTAACTGAATTTGTAAAAATGAGCGTAGTATTATATCTCGTTGTGTAGGAGTAAACTGATGTAGAAAAAAACACGCAATAGACCAAAAAAGCAAAGAAAGTCCCGCATTTATAAATGAGAAGGTCGGTTAAGACTCACTTCATGAGTGCCAAATCATAGACGAGTATTTATTGTAATTATCGGCGATTATACTGTGCCTCAGTTTCTGTGTATCCCTTTTAAATGGTGAGCATACATGTACATTTCACTGGAAAAAAAGACATCAGTGTATGCCATGAAACAGTCGCATTGCAAATGACGTTTTTTGATTTACGAATAAATTAATGTAGAACGACTGCTATTCGTGTTCGTACGCTGTTCCTCGGCATGTATCAGAATCTCTTCGCTTTAACAACACATACGTTGCCTTTCAGTTGTTACATAGCTTCTCTGATAATAAAATAGACCACAAAATTAAATCATTTCTTCTTATTAAAACTGCATTGCCAAAGCAGGCAAGATTTCTAGTTGCACTCAATTTTTTCTAGCTTGCACAAACCGATTTCACCGAAAGTGTAAATTTAAAACTCGACTAGAAAGTTGAGTGATTCGCCCAGCGTTCTTTGGGTCATCATCAAGGCGGATGTTCCATTGCTTCCGGACATAAAAAACAGTTCAAAAGCAGTCCACTTCATATACTTTAGATACGTCAAAATAGTTTAAGCATTTGATTTTCAGTGATGAGGAACTTCACGATATCAACTCACCCAGAGCTAAAGCTTCGCTATGAAACTCTGTGCTCAAATCGTGAGGAATACATTTTCGAATAATTTTTTCTGTATTTTTCGCCCGCCTAAGAAAACATTTATACATGGTTGATCAAGTAAATGTAACCCAACTTGTGATACTGAAAACTCGGATATCATTTATTACAAGGAGAATAAAAGCTTCGAGCTGGTAATGAATGATTAAATTTTCACTTATTGGAAAAAATTTCATCTTCCGTTACACCTGCAAACTTTTTATTGTCGATTATTTAATTTAGGCGCAGCCGTGTGCAGAGCGAGGGGCGCTTGCTCCTGACTTGAACAATGTAAAACTTTCTGAATTATTTCCCTCGTTGCACTTTGTCGTTTGAAAAGACTAGCAAATATCGTTTACTTGCAAAGAAAATTCTCTGAAATGTTGCCTGTTTCAGGAGCTAACTCATTAGCTCACACCACAAACCCCTAACCAAACACCAAACATCACACATCACGCACCGTACATCCCACATAACATCCCACAGAAATACGTCCGTCCGTTGGAATTTCACATAAGAGAATCTGAAAAAGTTTCAAATCGAGTCAAAAAAATTTCTGATCTACCGATAAAATAAATCGTTCCATGCGTAGTCTTCGGTTACTCAGATGTGATACTGTGTGAGAAAATTGGTTGGAAGATTTGTTTCAACAATGACAAAGGTTACTGTGAGCAGCTTGCCAACGAACAATGAGCATTTCGGCAGCGGCGATACTTCCGAATTGTTCAATTGCGAATTGCTGTTCAATGCTCCAGCGAGTTGCATTAACTCGCTGTCTGAGCACAGTTAATTACAGTATTAATTATTAATTACTGATAAATAATTGTGATGCAACATTAGGCAGATATATATAATATCAATTTCGGACTCATTTCTGGAGGTGAACGTTTGGGTGCATTTTTACCTTCATTAGTATTTTTTCGAGTTTCTTTCAGCTTTGCAAGCTTGATTTCATCGAAACAACGAATAAACATCAAAATAGCTATAGAATTTCTCTAGGGCAGTTTAACGCAATAAAATACTAGATTTACTCATCAACTTTGTTCAAAAAAATCACTAATAATTTAATTATCAAATGCTCTCCCCGTTTCAAGTGTTTTGTATTTGGAAAAATTCCATGTAGTCATTCGCAGATGCTCCTTAATACACAAATTAGTCAGAGAACTTGCCTGATTTCAGCACTGTTACCTTAATAAAAGGAACATTCTCGGAACTTAATTCGTTTGATGAACATCCAATGAAATGAAGCATCCTTCCTCTCAAAAATTGGCGAAAGTCTGCCCCGGCGCTGGGGAAACCTGAGGAAGACGTCGAGTTGGGACGTAGTGGCGTGGAGTGGGGGTGAGTGGCGTGGAGTGGGGGAGAGTGGGGCACAGGAGTGGCACTCGCAATGAGTTAATTAGCAAAGCATAAAACTGACCTCCTTGAAGGTAATGGAATGTTCGACTCCACACACTGTGATGGCCTACTGTTCTCCGTCTTTCAACTCGTCAAAGCTTATTGTTAATTTCATGATTTTCGGAAATTGTTGTGCTCACCTGAAGGAAAAAAATGACGGAAGCAAATGTCAGCGTAGATGAGCCCGCTAACTAGTTACGGTTAACCTTTGCATTTCCAACATAGACCATTGAATCAGTGTATGAAGTTGAGACAACAAGTTTTCAGGTGACACAAAACTACCACAGCGCTTCCACCGAACTAGACAGAGTTACCATTGAAACAAAGCACTACTGACTTCTCGAATAGGCCGGGACTTTGAAAACAAATTTCAGCATCGATAAACATTCAATAATGCGCTATGGAGCAAATAATCGGCACTTCATGCGAACAATGAACGATAACTCCATTGAAGCAGCACAGCTACGAAAACCTTGATATCGTTTTCACCAAAACCTGTTCCAAGAGAATTAAGTAGACGATATGAATTCCTAACTAGTCAACGTATGAAAATGAGACAAAAGATTTTGCTTAACAGGTGAAGACTATTAACAAATCAGACGCCTCAATATAGGTCTTCTAGAAAACACTTGTCCGACCACATTTAGAACATATGTAAGGAGCAACGTTGTTCTCAAACCCTACGAACACTCCCTTATTCAACCAAATAGAGAATTCAGCGACAAGCATTGACAATAATTCCGTAACTCTGACCTCAGCTACGAACGAAGTCTTTGATGGTTTTAACGTATCTTCCTTCTGCCAAGAATATAGCAAGTACGGCTTGACGAAGCATAGAAACATCTCTAGTGCATCTTAAGATGCCCAATAAGACTCTCAGAAATCTCACTATGGCATCTCAAGGCAACTCACACAGGGGATTTCTAGCATATAAGCCGCAGTTTTAGTAAATTAATTTTTACCTGTTATTCAAAAGCCCGATCTCAACACAGGTTCACTATCGTTGGCATCAAAACCTAAAATTCGATCTGAGTTAAATTCCGTGATACAACAATTACAGTACAAATCTTGATTATATAATGCCATTTATAGTACTCTAGTATTGATGGTACTCTAGAAAAAAACGCAAAATTTTTTATCATTGTTGACTCAACTTGATAGAGTAATTTACCCTGCAATGAAAGTGATCCGAAGTATTGTCAAGTACGTAATGTTCTCACTTCCCTCAATTGAAGTGTCATTAATCTTTAATTATTAAATTTTGGTGGAGTCCGTCTACAAACTCGTCTAGCGTGCGACTAATTTAAGTGGTACAGTTAAACATAACAGTACTCCTCAATATAGCGTTGACAGGTTGCTCCAGAAGTCGCTATGCTTATTCGAGCGATAACCAGTGGACACACAAATTTTTCCATTGTAATGGCCGTGAGAAACTATCTTCTGAAGTTTCACGTCCGATAAAGAAATTGTTTCAATTTTTAAATGGTTAACGCCAATGTATGCGTAATTGCATCCACACGTACACATGCGACCACACATGCATCCATTCACACGTACACATGCACACATGCACACCCGCACACACATCCCACGCATCCATACATAGATCCATACCCACACTGATGCATACGTAACGACAGGACAAAGCAATATAATGGTGTCGGCTGCTCGTTGGCCAACGCCGCTCTCACCACCAGCATGAGTAATTTCTAGCTACTGTTGGAGAAGAGCCTCAACGATGAAGCCAAGACATTTTCTGCGAGCTCAGTTTTCTGAGCAGAGAAACTACCATATCAAAAACAACGCCTTGCAGCATTTTATGTTGAGCAAAAAACCTTGAAAAAGTTGAGGGAAACGCTCCCTCCGCTGCGGTCGCGAAAACGAAACAGCGACAGGCAAATCTGATGCTCCTAAGTAGCACGAGGCTGCGTCCCGGCAGACGGAGACAAACAGCTCAGTTCAGCCTCCAATTACTGGGGTCTTAGGCAGCCTCCTGCTACTGCATACTCAATTTGGCCGGCATTAAATGTCATAAAACTCCCTGCGCATGACGGGAGATCTGAGGGATCACGCTTTCTGTTCCACGCGCAAGTTGTTGGTGGTGGGACCACGCTCTCTGCACCACGGCGCAAGTTGTTGGTGGTGGGACCACGCTCTCTGCACCACGGCGCAAGTTGTTGGTGGTGGGACCACGCTCTCTGCACCACGGCGCAAGTTGTTAGTGGTGGGCCACGCTCTCTGCACCACGGGGCAAGTTGTTGGTGGTGGGACCACGCTCTCTGCACCACGGCGCAAGTTGTTGGTGGTGAGCCACGCTCTCTGCACCACGGCGCAAGTTGTTGGTGGTGAGCCACGCTCTCTGCACCACGGCGCAAGTTGTTGGTGGTGGGACCACGCTCTCTGCACCACGGCGCAAGTTGTTGGTGGTGGGACCACGCTCTCTGCACCACGGCGCAAGTTGTTGGTGGTGAGCCACGCTCTCTGCACCACGGCGCAAGTTGTTGGTGGTGAGCCACGCTCTCTGCACCACGGCGCAAGTTGTTGGTGGTGGGACCACGCTCTCTGCCCCACGGCGCAAGTTGTTGGTGGTGAGCCACGCTCTCTGCACCACGGCGCAAGTTGTTAGTTGGTGGGCCACGCTCTCTGTACCACGGCGCAAGTTGTTGGTGGTGGGACCACGCTCTCTGCACCACGGCGCAAGTTGTTAGTTGGTGGGCCACGCTCTCTGTACCACGGCGCAAGTTGTTGGTGGTGGGACCACGCTCTCTGTACCACGGCGCAAGTTGTTAGTTGGTGGGCCACGCTCTCTGCACCACGGCGCAAGTTGTTAGTTGGTGGGCCACGCTCTCTGCACCACGGCGCAAGTTGTTAGTGGTGGGACCACGCTCTCTGCACCACGGCGCAAGTTGTTGGTGGTGGGACCACGCTCTCTGCACCACGGCGCAAGTTGTTAGTTGGTGGGCCACGCTCTCTGTACCACGGCGCAAGTTGTTGGTGGTGGGACCACGCTCTCTGTACCACGGCGCAAGTTGTTAGTTGGTGGGCCACGCTCTCTGCACCACGGCGCAAGTTGTTAGTTGGTGGGCCACGCTCTCTGCACCACGGCGCAAGTTGTTAGTGGTGGGACCACGCTCTCTGCACCACGGCGCAAGTTGTTGGTGGTGGGACCACGCTCTCTGCACCACGGCGCAAGTTGTTAGTTGGTGGGCCACGCTCTCTGTACCACGGCGCAAGTTGTTGGTGGTCTCTGCCTGAGATAAAGGTTGTTGCTCCCACCCTGGTGAGGTATTGACGAAGCACTGGCTCCCATGAGAAATTACGACACTACTTAACTGCGTTCTGGTTAAGTAACTTGTTGCTCGTGTTCGGGGGAGTTACGCAGCTCAAGCACTTGGTAATCGGAGCTGCATGACCTGCGCGTCTTACTTCCAGTGCAGGATGTACATCCCAATGCAGGATGTACAGGCTAGTGCAGGAGGGACAAGCCAGTGCAGGACATGCAGGCCAGTGGAAGACTCACAGGCAGGACATGCAGGCCAGTGGAAGAATCACAAGCAGGACATGCAGGCCAGTGGAAGACACACAAGCAGGACATGCAGGCCAGTGGAAGACTCACAAGCAGAACATGCAGGCCAGTGGAAGACACACAAGCAGGACATGCAGGCCAATGGAAGACACACAAGCAGAACATGCAGGCCAGTGGAAGACTCACAAGCAGGACATGCAGGCCAATGGAAGACACACAGCAGGACATGCAGGCCAGTGGAAGACTCACAAGCAGGACATGCAGGCCAATGGAAGACACACAGGCAGAACATGCAGGCCAGTGGAAGACTCACAAGCAGGACATGCAGGCCAATGGAAGACACACAGCAGGACATGCAGGCCAGTGGAAGACTCACAAGCAGGCCAAACCAACACAACAGAGCAGGAATGGCGCCCACAAACCTGCCTCTGTGAATGTGGCAGGCTGTTCAGTTGCGGTGCGTTGAGTTATTTTCTAATCTCTTCTATTCTGTTCCGCTCGTTTTTATCAGTGCTCCGTTCTGCAGTGATCCTTTCTGCTTCGTTCTACTTTGTTTCGCACACATTACGCTTGTTACACGAGCACATGTCACACATTACACAATACACATGTCACACATCTTATACACGAGTACATGTCACACACTACACGTGTTACAAGGGGGTATGTGACACACTACACATGCTACATGGGACCATGCAGCTGGTGCCCGCCATGTTCAGCCCCACAGCGCCACGTCGCTCGCCAGCGCGGCGCTAATGGGAGTAATCCGTCCAGCCGTCACCACTCTGAGCCGCTCCCGGACACGCTGAGTGTCCCGTGTGTCCCGTGGTCCTATGTGTCCTGCCGTCCAATGTATCCCGCGGTCCCATATATGTCACTGGCTTCACGTGTTAGCTGGTCCTATGTATCTCACTAGACACAAGTGTCCGCTGGCCCCAAATGGGTTACGATCATAAATATTTAACTATCAACAAGTGTCTGCTAGACCCACAAGTCCGCTGGTTCCCGCATTAGACAGAATATGTTCCCGCGGTCCTATTCAGTGCGTCTTATATTGGAATGGGAAGGTACCCTCAACAGGCATCCCATACGAAGACTTCTACCAGTATGCTCAGCGACTCTCACAAATAGTGCACGTTGGGTTGATCCCACGTACTGCGAAGCGCAATACGCACAACTAAATTCATAAGTAAAAGACGATCGCAAGCCCATAGGTGATTTATCTTCAAGGTAAGATAGGAATTTGATTTTAAGTTGATTCAAAAGATTTACACCAAAACTTGTCATGAGAATTAATTTGAGATGACTGTTGGGAAATGCATCTCTCAATTTTTCGGTCTGATAATTTTTGGATGATGGCTAAAATATTACAGATGTTATTCACTTTGTTCTTTTAAGGCTGTGCACCTAAAAAAAGCATTAAACGGAAAGCAGCACATTAGTAGGTTTTATTGATAATAGTGAATAGCCTATTTACTACAAAAGATCTACTAGGCTTGATGAATATTGAATATGGATTGCAGAAATTTTACAAAGTAATACCTTATTTTAATGTCAAAATTAAAAATCAAGAAACCCATTTCGGTAAACCTTAGCACCCAATCAGCAGAGCTAAAAAATATATTACCCGACCTGCGCAATTTCACATTGAGAAAATTAAGAGAATACGTATGTTCTAAATCTACTGCAAAGTTATCCCTGTTCATGTATAGGGAAAATACCTGCACATCAGTAACACGTTCAAAAAATAAAGGTCTCATCTATATACCGCTGGCACAGAGTAGGCTTAAAATAGGACTCACATTTTTGAAGGAACGAATTTTATTGGAACGCATCAAAATATTCACAAGGGCTGGGTGAGGAGAAGACCTCTTCTCAGGCTTTCAATTTTTTATTTTCAGTTCCTTTTAGGAGAAAAAATTGTTCAACACCATATGTTCCAAATGCCTTTAAATAATATAGGCTGAATCCTGAAAGTAAAGAAACTGGACTAATGGACATAAAATTGAGGCAGATTTTGTATTAGTTTCCCTCCACCCAACATTGATGAGTAAATTTTTAATGTAGAAAGAAACCCCCAAATATTCGTTATCATTTTATTTGTCTTAAAATTTTTCACGAAGTTTAATGAATAAAACAGTAAATATTCATTGGACGATGAATGACTTAGTACCGGCCGCAAAAAATTTCTATTTAGAACACAGCGCTGAAATTTGCCCAGCAAAAGTCGGACAGAATGGAAAAAATCTAATGGAATTAAGTTTAAGGATATTTGAAAACGATGCATTGCACCGGATCCACAGTCAGAAATTAAAACTTCATAGCAAAGATCCTTCTTGAATGAATTTAGGCTCGTGAATTTCAGCAAGAAACTTTTAACTTCCTCTTTCAACTTTCATAGAATATTTTAACACTTTTAGTGTTAAAAATGTGAGATTTTCATTATGCTGCTCATCAACCAACAGTTACTAACTCTATTTCGATAAATGATAAATGAAATCTAAATAAAGGCATCATCTATTTAACGTTCGTTATTTTGAAAATTGATCTCTAAAATTAACTCTAATTTGAGTAGAGTATTGAATTTCAGCTTAACCCGCCGCACTTAATGTGTTGCGACACTTTCAGAGATATGCATAGATTTGACTGTATCGGATATGATGGTTTGCCTTCTAGTGCCCTAAATCATTTTATCAAAGATCCCAACTGCCTCGACTTAATGAGATTTTAGTACAATCACTCCAAGTCTAACTTTTTCGCCGCCTGCATGCATGTTTTTCGCAGCCCAAGTAATTAAATCCCTTAGGCGGCGAAAAATATGCATACTCCGGCGAAAAAGTTTGACTGGACTTGTGGCACAGCAGCAAATTTCATGAGTGATGTAACGCGCACGATTAAAGGGCGATTTAAGTGTTTGCGATCGTTTCTTATTCATGAATTTAGTTGTGCGTGTTGTGCATCGCAATACGTTGGATCAACCCACCGACCACTGTACTTGGAAGTAACTCAGCATGCCATTATAAATCTTCGTACGGGACCACTGTTAGGAACACCTTCCCATTCCAACATAAGGCAGCACTGTATGGGTCTGAGTGAATGAATCATCAAAAACAATCTACACAAGCTATTAAAACCTTTTTCAAATTTTTACGGGCAACGCTTATTAGAATCACTGTAGTCACACTATTGAATCCTTTCATGAATAATATAATGATAAGCAAAGTTCTTATTTCAAAAAATTGAAGGTACAAAATAGAATATTATTCGTCGGCATCTACTAGCTCCATTGTATTACATTTTCACAGCCTTTATTGGTGTGAGTCACAGGTAAAACTTTATTTCCAAGACAAAATATCTTTTTAGTTAGTAATTCGTGCCTCTCCCGTTTCGTGTATTAGCTGGATTTCTCTGCAATTTTTTTCGGCTCAGTTCACATTTAATTTTTTGTGTTCTGAGGTACAAAAAAGAGTATCATCATTCCTTGACTGGGTAAGTCAACATAATTATTTCATTCAGACCCAATTTGATACTTATGCAGCAACCCTCTAAATTTACCTCTGAGTTTCTCTATTGGTCATAGATTTTGCCTGATAATGAGCTAAAGCTTGAAACGTTTCATTAAAAGTATTTTGAAGCTCCTTCTCAGCCATTGTTGTAAAACTGCTCACAGAAACATATACCTCGCACTATTATATTCTGTGTACTGTTGTCCTGTTATGTTGATCTGTTCCGTTATTCTCTTTTGTTGTTCTGTTCTCTTCTGAAGTTCTGTCTTATGTTCGGTTCTGTTGTTCTGTTGTGTTGTTCTATTATGTTATTCTGCAGTTCCATTCTAGTGTACGCTCTGTTGTTCTGTCCTGGTGTTTTGTTGTTCACACAACACACTGGCCACGCTACACACAGGTTACACAACACACAGGCCAAACAACACACAGAACAACACATAGGCCACACAACACACAGAACTACACCCAGGACAACACACAGGCCACACAACACCCAGAACAACCCACAGAACAACACCCAGAACAACACTCAGAACAACACACAGAACAACACACAGAACAACAACCAGAACAATACCCAGAACAACACTCAGAACAACACCCAGAACAACACCCAGAACAACACCCAGAACAACACCCAGAACAACACCCAGAACAACACCCAGAACAACACCCAGAACAACACCCAGAAAAACATCCAGAACAACACACAGAACAACACCCAGAACAACACCCAGAACAACATCCAGAACAACACCCAGAACAACACCCAGAACAACATCCAGAACAACACACAGAACAACACCCAGAACAACACCCAGAACAACACCCAGAACAACATCCAGAACAACACCCAGAACAACACACAGAACAACACCCAGAACAACACACAGAACAACACCCAGAACAACACCCGGGCAGCCAGACCAGAGCGGCGGTCACCACTCGTTGCCCAAGCGTCCGTCCAACAATTTAAATTACTTTCAGTGTAGCCGAAGTTGGGCAGGCGACTCACGTTTCTTTGTGGGCACAACACGGTGCCGGCATCGGTTGCTGCTTTGCGCCTATTAGCTTCCAGGAATTCCAGGACCACCTCAAGAATTCCAACTCGCCTTCTTGAAGACCAGGAATGGAGTTCCCCTCAAGGCGCTGGATCCGCTAACTTTAGAACTGCCTGCCGCGGTTAAATGAACTCGACGTCTGCCCTGCCTCTTTACTTTCTGTGTTGAATTATTGCAGTATTGATGGGTGAGACTCTCCGCTTAGCCTCTGCAGCCTTCATAACCAGTCCAGCAGGGGTGTTAGTCGATATAGTGTTTCCTAGAAATATTGTACACATTCTTTTGCTGATGAAAGCAAAATTATTTTTTGTCAATGTTTCAGGTATAGCGAAAATAATTAAGCATTCATCAGCAAAAGGATGTGTTCAATTTTTTGTACTCATTGTCCCTCAACCTCCCCTTTGCCCCAACCAAACAAATCTTCTCCATCCCCTCGACGTAACCCGCCCCACAACTATTCCCTTCCCTCGACGTAACCCGCCCCACAACTATTCCCTCCACTCGACGTAACCCGCCCCACAACTATTCCCTCCACTCGACGTAACCCGCCCCACAACTATTCCCTCCCCTCGACGTAACCCGCCCCACAACTATTCCCTCCCCTCGACGTAGCCCGCCCCACAACTATTCCCTCTCCTCGACGTAGCCCGCCCCACAACTATTCCCTCCCCTCGACGTAACCCGCCCCACAACTATTCCCTCCCCTCGACGTAGCCCACCCCACAACTATTCCCTCCCCTCAACGTAACCCGCCCCACAACTATTCCCTCCCCTCGACGTAACCCGCCCCACAACTATTCCCTCCCCTCGACGTAACCCGCCCCACAACTATTCCCTCCCCTCGACGTAACCCGCCCCACAACTATTCCCTCCCCTCGACGTAGCCCGCCCCACAACTATTCCCTCCCCTCTACGTAACCCGCCCCACAACTATTCCCTCCCCTCGACGTAACCCGCCCCACAACTATTCCCTCCCCTCGACGTAACCCGCCCCACAACTATTCCCTCCCCTCGACGTAACCCGCCCCACAACTATTCCCTCCCCTCGACGTAACCCGCCCCACAACTATTCCCTCCCCTCGACGTAGCCCGCCCCACAACTATTCCCTCCCCTCGACGTAACCCGCCCCACAACTATTCCCTCCCCTCTACGTAACCCGCCCCACAACTATTCCCTCCCCTCGACGTAACCCGCCCCACAACTATTCCCTCCCCTCGACGTAACCCGCCCCACAACTATTCCCTCCCCTCGACGTAACCCGCCCCACAACTATTCCCTCCCCTCGACGTAACCCGCCCCACAACTATTCCCTCCCCTCGACGTAACCCGCCCCACAACTATTCCCTCTCCTCGACGTAACCCGCCCCACAACTATTCCCTCCCCTCGACGTAACTCGCCCCACAACTATTTCCTCCCCTCTACGTAACCCGCCCCACAACTATTCCCTCCCCTCGACGTAACCCGCCCCACAACTATTCCCTCCCCTCGACGTAGCCCGCCCCACAACTATTCCCTCCCCTCGACGTAACCCGCCCCACAACTATTCCCTCCCCTCGACGTAACTCGCCCCACAACTATTTCCTCCCCTCTACGTAACCCGCCCCACAACTATTCCCTCCCCTCGACGTAACCCGCCCCACAACTATTCCCTCCCCTCGACGTAACCCGCCCCACAACTATTTCCTCCCCTCGACGTAGCCCGCCCCACAACTATTTCCTCCCCTCTACGTAACCCGCCCCACAACTATTCCCTCCCCTCGACGTAACCCGCCCCACAACTATTCCCTCCCCTCGACGTAACCCGCCCCACAACTATTCCCTCCCCTCGACGTAACCCGCCCCACAACTATTCCCTCCCCTCGACGTAACCCGCCCCACAACTATTCCCTCCCCTCGACGTAACCCGCCCCACAACTATTCCCTCCCCTCGACGTAACCCGCCCCACAACTATTCCCTCCCCTCGACGTAACCCGCCCCACAACTATTCCCTCCCCTCGACGTAACCCGCCCCACAACTATTCCCTCCCCTCGACGTAACCCGCCCCACAACTATTCCCTCCCCTCGACGTAACCCGCCCCACAACTATTCCCTCCCCTCGACGTAACCCGCCCCACAACTATTCCCTCCCCTCGACGTAACCCGCCCCACAACTATTCCCTCCCCTCGACGTAGCCCGCCCCACAACTATTCCCTCCCCTCGACGTAACCCGATCCACAACTATTCCCTCCCCTCGACGTAACCCGCCCCACAACTATTCCCTCCCCTCGACGTAACCCGCCCCACAACTATTCCCTCCCCTCGACGTAACTCGCCCCACAACTATTTCCTCCCCTCTACGTAACCCGCCCCACAACTATTCCCTCCCCTCGACGTAACCCGCCCCACAACTATTCCCTCCCCTCGACGTAACCCGCCCCACAACTATTCCCTCCCCTCGACGTAACTCGCCCCACAACTATTCCCTCCCCTCGACGTAACCCGCCCCACAACTATTCCCTCCCCTCGACGTAACCCGCCCCACAACTATTCCCTCCCCTCGACGTAACCCGCCCCACAACTATTCCCTCCCCTCGACGTAACTCGCCCCACAACTATTCCCTCCCCTCGACGTAACCCGCCCCACAACTATTCCCTCCCCTCGACGTAACCCGCCCCACAACTATTCCCTCCCCTCGACGTAACCCGCCCCACAACTATTTCCTCCCCTCTACGTAACCCGCCCCACAACTATTTCCTCCCCTCGACGTAACCCGCCCCACAACTATTCCCTCCCCTCGACGTAACCCGCCCCACAACTATTCCCTCCCCTCGACGTAACCCGCCCCACAACTATTCCCTCCCCTCGACGTAACCCGCCCCACAACTATTCCCTCCCCTCGACGTAACCCGCCCCACAACTATTCCCTCCCCTCGACGTAACCCGCCCCACAACTATTTCCTCCCCTCTACGTAACCCGCCCCACAACTATTCCCTCCCCTCGACGTAACCCGCCCCACAACTATTCCCTCCCCTCGACGTAACCCGCCCCACAACTATTCCCTCCCCTCGACGTAACTCGCCCCACAACTATTCCCTCCCCTCTACGTAACCCGCCCCACAACTATTTCCTCCCCTCTACGTAACTCGCCCCACAACTATTCCCTCCCCTCGACGTAACCCGCCCCACAACTATTCCCTCCCCTCGACGTAACTCGCCCCACAACTATTCCCTCCCCTCTACGTAACTCGCCCCACAACTATTCCCTCCCCTCGACGTAACCCGCCCCACAACTATTCCCTCCCCTCGACGTAACTCGCCCCACAACTATTCCCTCCCCTCTACGTAACCCGCCCCACAACTATTTCCTCCCCTCTACGTAACTCGCCCCACAACTATTCCCTCCCCTCGACGTAACCCGCCCCACAACTATTCCCTCCCCTCGACGTAACCCGCCCCACAACTATTCCCTCCCCTCGACGTAACCCGCCCCACAACTATTTCCTCCCCTCTACGTAACTCGCCCCACAACTATTTCCTCCCCTCTACGTAACTCGCCCCACAACTATTCCCTCCCCTCTACGTAACCCGCCACACAACTATTCCCTCCCCTCGACGTAGCCCGCCCCACAACTATTCCCTCCCCTCTACGTAACCCGCCCCACAACTATTCCCTCCCCTCTACGTAACCCGCCCCACAACTATTCCCTCCCCTCGACGTAACCCGCCCCACAACTATTCCCTCCCCTCGACGTAGCCCGCCCCACAACTATTCCCTCCCCTCGACGTAACCCGCCCCACAACTATTCCCTCCCCTCGACGTAACCCGATCCACAACTATTCCCTCCCCTCGACGTAACCCGCCCCACAACTATTCCCTCCCCTCGACGTAACCCGCCCCACAACTATTCCCTCCCCTCGACGTAACTCGCCCCACAACTATTTCCTCCCCTCTACGTAACCCGCCCCACAACTATTCCCTCCCCTCGACGTAACCCGCCCCACAACTATTCCCTCCCCTCGACGTAACCCGCCCCACAACTATTCCCTCCCCTCGACGTAACTCGCCCCACAACTATTCCCTCCCCTCGACGTAACCCGCCCCACAACTATTCCCTCCCCTCGACGTAACCCGCCCCACAACTATTCCCTCCCCTCGACGTAACCCGCCCCACAACTATTCCCTCCCCTCGACGTAACTCGCCCCACAACTATTCCCTCCCCTCGACGTAACCCGCCCCACAACTATTCCCTCCCCTCGACGTATCCCGCCCCACAACTATTCCCTCCCCTCGACGTAACCCGCCCCACAACTATTTCCTCCCCTCTACGTAACCCGCCCCACAACTATTTCCTCCCCTCGACGTAACCCGCCCCACAACTATTCCCTCCCCTCGACGTAACCCGCCCCACAACTATTCCCTCCCCTCGACGTAACCCGCCCCACAACTATTCCCTCCCCTCGACGTAACCCGCCCCACAACTATTCCCTCCCCTCGACGTAACCCGCCCCACAACTATTCCCTCCCCTCGACGTAACCCGCCCCACAACTATTTCCTCCCCTCTACGTAACCCGCCCCACAACTATTCCCTCCCCTCGACGTAACCCGCCCCACAACTATTCCCTCCCCTCGACGTAACCCGCCCCACAACTATTCCCTCCCCTCGACGTAACTCGCCCCACAACTATTCCCTCCCCTCTACGTAACCCGCCCCACAACTATTTCCTCCCCTCTACGTAACTCGCCCCACAACTATTCCCTCCCCTCGACGTAACCCGCCCCACAACTATTCCCTCCCCTCGACGTAACTCGCCCCACAACTATTCCCTCCCCTCTACGTAACTCGCCCCACAACTATTCCCTCCCCTCGACGTAACCCGCCCCACAACTATTCCCTCCCCTCGACGTAACTCGCCCCACAACTATTCCCTCCCCTCTACGTAACCCGCCCCACAACTATTTCCTCCCCTCTACGTAACTCGCCCCACAACTATTCCCTCCCCTCGACGTAACCCGCCCCACAACTATTCCCTCCCCTCGACGTAACCCGCCCCACAACTATTCCCTCCCCTCGACGTAACCCGCCCCACAACTATTTCCTCCCCTCTACGTAACTCGCCCCACAACTATTTCCTCCCCTCTACGTAACTCGCCCCACAACTATTCCCTCCCCTCTACGTAACCCGCCCCACAACTATTCCCTCCCCTCGACGTAGCCCGCCCCACAACTATTCCCTCCCCTCTACGTAACCCGCCCCACAACTATTCCCTCCCCTCTACGTAACCCGCCCCACAACTATTCCCTCCCCTCGACGTAACCCGCCCCACAACTATTCCCTCCCCTCGACGTAGCCCGCCCCACAACTATTCCCTCCCCTCGACGTAACCCGCCCCACAACTATTCCCTCCCCTCGACGTAGTCCGCCCCACAACTATTCCCCTTCACTCCCCATAACTTCCCCAAACTTTACCAATCAACTTCAGCGCAGGGGAAGCAGGTTGCAGCTCCACAACCTCACGCTCACGAAAGAGAAATTCGAAGGCATTTACCGAGTACAAAAAATTCAAAAACTTCTGCAGGAATAATTCAGAGTTTTTATTCCACAAAAATGCTAGTCGTAGTCGTCCAGTGTGGGACTTAAGAGCTGAGTTCTTTTATCACATGACTTATTCTTTTGAAACGATGATCGGAGATGATGATGGGGAGGTGTCGGTAGATGGATCCGGACTTCTTCGTCAGCCCTATGCGCCCTGAATATTTTGCACCACCGTACAACTACACGTCGCACACACACACAAAGTTTACTTCATAACTCCACCTTCGCACGCACAACTGACGCAACAACGAACTCTCCCTGAAAATTACATGTACATAAGCCATCACATATGTTTGCTATAAGCTATGCTTGCAATTTACCTCATGAGAAGCTTGTATTTTTCTGTGACGAATTCGTACCACTCGAACATAAAGGGTATCGTTAGTTTTTCTTTCTCTGTTCCGTGAAAAAAATACTACTTGGGAAGTATTGCGCCGCCCTTCTGCCCCGTGATTGATATGCTCGCATGGAAATTTGTTAGTTTGCTTGAATGTATGTAAATGAACATCATTATTATAGTACTTTCATGTGTCATCACTGGCTTCAGCTTCTGCTCTGTTCGATAGCAGGTCTCATGAGCACCAAATCCTATGGTCAGGTAACACAGCTGTGTTGGTTCATTTTTCTTCTCGCCATAGTTATGTAGTAACCATACAGAACTTACTTTTCTTAGTTTCTTTTCAAATTCATTTCTTTTCTAGAATGCTTATCCATGTTTATGCACGCCATTAGTTACGCATAATTTCCCTCACATAAACGGGTTTTCAAAGCGTCCTACGCCCAGTTAGGCTCTATGAACTGAGAGCAAAATGTATGCCCTGAAGGAAGGAAACCCGCTGTGTTCCATATGCTTTTCTCGTGACTTGGGAGTTCACTGTAATTGGGGTGGTGTAATGTGCCCATCTTGTGCGACTTGCGTCCTGAAATATGCGTATCTAGTGCGATTTGCATCTGTGAATTGTGCATATCTCACGAGAATCGCGTTCGTGAAATATGCAAATCTAGTGTGACTTCCATGAGCAAAGTGTGCACAATCTTGCAACTCACATTAGCAAAATATATATATCTTGTTAGACTTATGTAATGAAAATGTGATTTATGTAAGCAAACAAACAACTCTTCAGCATATAAAAGCGCCGAACGTGCATGTAAATGCCGTAGTCCAAACGATGATAACTCAGGTCGGTGTCTGGGGAGAAGGGGCCCGCGTGAGATGGGCGACGGCGCGCCAGTGTACACGGCGCAGGACGGTCCTCTGGAGCGAGCTGTGCAGGCAGCGGTGCTGGGACAGCGACTCCGGGTTGTCTGGGGAACGCAAAGGAACGAACAAATCTAAAGCAATGAACTCTTTCTTTCACTCGCGATTACTCAAACTTTTGAAAATATTTTAAACATTATCCATAGAATTTATGTGATGTTTGAAAACTGAAGCTTTTCTAAATCCCCAGACATTCTGTCCAAAAAGCACATCCAGTGAACACGGCACTCTTGTTCCAGTGAATGTGGCACAGCGCCATAACACTGTTCGACACTTTTGACCCTATATCTCGCCACACTACTTTAGTTTCAAGGGCTCTCATTCACTGGCCCAATATTTTGGCGCGAGAAAGATATACTTTAACAGTCCACAAGCCCTGCCCTGTCACGGTCAACTGAACATGGATGTCTCAATGACCTCAACTTTGCACTCGCACGCCGCTTTCATCCGCGCCTATAGGCAATCAATGGCGGTCGTTGAAACTCTTTGGAATTTTGTCGGTTTAATCAAACTTTTTCGATGCGCTAGGCAGACCTGAGCGCAGCGCTGGTGTACGCTGCAAAATGTGAGGCAGGCTGCTTGCTTTAAATACTCTACCACTAGTGCTGCACACACCAGCGAAGACCGAAATAACAACACGATACTTGGGAGAGAAGTACTTGATGTGTCGTTTTGGGTGCGAGTAGCGTGCAAGTGTACTCGTACGACGTTGTCATGTACTTCTTAAAAGTTCGTCGATCTCCCAAATTACACAAATTAAGTTTCAGTCTTATTCTCTAAAATAAAGGATCTGAAGGTGTAACAGTATAGCTCGTGCACAGAGCAGCCAAAATTATAGATGCAACGGTGAAAAAGGTTAACTGGATGTTGTTGACATGTTATGTGGTCAAATTTTTAGGAAAACAACAAAGCACCAGAGACCGCAACCAAATGCTTTTGTTTTGCTTCAAACCAAGCGGGAGAAGACTTGAAATTGTTCAAACCTGCTAGACTTATTACATTTGTGCTCAATTCAATGTAATGTCGATAAAATATGAGTGATGAGTAGTCAACATCCAGAAATGAGAAGCCACTGGAACTATCTCCGGCTCAGAATAGAACGACTACACAAATGGTTCCTTGAAAAACCTAACAATTGTGAAATGCTGTAACTGTCTAACCAATGCCGTTTTTTTCTAGGGAGCTTCATGGTTGAAATGCCCACAAGTTTCGATTATTCGAAACATTGATCGCAAATTTTTGTTCAACTGATCATCATGATTATTTTATGAGTAATGGAAAAATAGTTCATAACTACTCCAAGGACAAAATTCGAAATGGCATCTATTTTTCAGGTATAAAGTCATGCAATTTCGCTACCTGACAGCGAAGATCAAATCTGTGCAACAGTCAAATTGACGCTTCGATTTTCATTGTTTTCAAATTGATTTGGGTAAAATAAAAATAAAACGATGGTGAGAACAAAGAAAGAATACTAAAAAAAGTATTTTTTTTTCAAACTCCTATCATCACCTGTAATAACATGAAAGAAAAGCTGTTACGAAACCCGCTAAAAAAATCTCATTGAGAAAAATAGCATTTACCAAACTATTCAATACTTTTGTTCCAATTCAAATTCACTCTAATTAACAATCACAAGCATTCTATCCGTTTAGCTCACCTATTAATGATATAGAAATATAATTCTAATAATTTATTTTCTGTGACTAACGATAGATTCTGTTCCTTTCCTAACAAGTCACCGAGTTCAGCTCTCAAATTATTCGCCCAAATTTTTCTTTTATATTTCATACTCGTTTGTAAGAAGTCAAGAGCACCATTGTGTGGTACTAGTGACAGTGTGCATGTTTGTGCTCAATAATCCACTCATTTCTTTGAGCCTAATGTGAATAATATTTGCATCTTTTGACTCGAGGGTAAACACTGATGTTCCCAGTGCCTGCTGGAGGTCGTGAACCTCTCAGGTTTTTAGAGACAACAACAGGTGCTGGTATAGCGTGAGGCCTACCACGCATGAATCTACCTCCAAGTAGTATTATAGCGTGAGGTTAGTGTAGGTTAGATTTGGTTACTAATGAATAATACGTATTTCCATACATTTAATTTTCCGATTAAAACTTATTTTGTGCACCTCAAACTGCACCTGGGTATGCGATATATGGGGGTAAGCCTCACGCTGTAGCACCACCCTAGAATATCCACACAATATCACGCTCAGAATGATATATGAAATAATTATATAAGCGCAGTATCACCTACACAAATGTTTACGAAAAAATGATAAATAAATAACCGAGCACGTTTTAAATACAAAGGCACAGTAGCATTTTCACTATTTACCCACTCGAGATTTCAGTAAAATGACGTACAGTAAAATGTCACCCTCGCTATTCCTCCGAGAAACTCCCCAAAATGCCGCGTTTGAGGCGCCTCCATACATTTTAAGGTGAAGATCCCGGTTTTGGTCCCTGCGCCTCGGGCAATGGGGGAAGTGGGGGAGTAGTGGGGTGAGGGAGGGGCCTCACAAGGGGGGAGGGGGGTGCAAATCCCCCGATGAACTTGTTTAATTACGCTCAAAAAAGGGGCGCATGCGAACTGAAGTGCCGACCTACACTGAGTAGAACTCTATAAACAGGGTGGTGTTGGTGTTGGTGTTGGTGCTGGTGTTGGTGTTGGTGTTGGTGTTGGAGTTGGTGTTGGTGTTGGTGTTGGCGTTGGTGTTGGTGTTGGTGTTGGTGTTGGCGTTGGTGTTAGGGTTGGTGTTGGCATTAGTGTTGGTGTTGGTATTGGTGTTGGTGTTGGTGTTGGTGTTGGTGTTGGCGTGGGTGTTGGTGTTGGTGTTGGTGCTGATGTTGGTGTTGGTGCTGATATTGGTGCTGATGTTGGTGTTGCTGTTGGTGCTGATGTTGGTGTTGGTGCTGATGTTGGTGCTGATGCTGATATTGGTGCTGATGTTGGTGCTGATGTTGGTGCTGATTTTGGTGCTGATATTGGTGCTGATGTTGGTGCTGATGTTGGTGCTGATGGCGCTGAAGTTGGTGATCCTGCCCCAACGATGCTGCCACCACACAGCATCACGCACCTCAGCATCCCACCAGAATGTTGTCAAAACAGAATTGCACTTCATTCGACGCAGAACAGAAATCAAGTGATAGTGTCCAAACCAGGGTTGAGGAGTCGGGAGTCGGAGTGGCCGGAGTCGCAATATTTTAGAGTAGAGTCGGTGTCCGACTCGGAGTCATGTTTACGAATGAGGTGGAGTCAGAGTCTGAGTCGGAGTCGTTTTTCCAAATGAGGTGGAGTCGAAGTCGGAGCCGGAGTCGTTCATTCGAATGTGGTGCAGTCGAGGTTGGAGTCGCTATTTTTTGGTGCCTTCGACAGTAATTTTTTATAAAAGTAAATTCGTGACTGTTTAAAACCGAATGTAAACAAAAATGAGTTAAAAAACTTTGTTAAAAAGTTAAAAAATATACAAGTTTTTGTTGATTTTTTGTTCAAAGTACGAATCAGCGTATCTATGCCTATTACCTAATACTGTCATCGATTTCTAGTCATTGTTGGTTCGTATGCACACATGGTGTCTCAAAAAATGTACTTACACGTCAAAGCACGAGAAGACATTACTACATTACTTATGAACATAGAGTGAAATGAATATGCTTCGAAAACGAAAAGACAAATGTAATTGAAGAATCATGTTTACAAACATTCAAATTAATGACCGTTTTTGTTCAGACAACGCTGATAACGCGCACCAAGGAATTTGCAAACGTCATGCAGCAGGTCATTAGGAATATTGCTATTGCCTCTTTCAATTTCTAATACCAATGCAATGGTCTTCTAATATCATTTCAGGACAATCTCCGTCTTTTTCAAACTAAAAAAATTTCACGCCGTGCTCTGACGAATTGAATACATCTGTAATTTTAAATTTCAGCATATTAGCGACAGTTAGAGTGAGAGTACATTTATTTGAGACTCTCTGTATGTATGATCCCTACGAGTAAGAAATATAATGTTCATGCTTGAGTGATATGGCATATTTCTGAGTTAAAAAGCACGAATTCATCATAGAGGGCATCGCAAATTCATTCGTCTGATTTTTGCCTCGTTTATATAGGAGGTAGAAACTAGTAATAAATGCGTTACAAGTTACTTGCAGGGCAGCTCAGCTGATGTGATACATTTTACTCACACAAAGAGTGGCAACTCTGTAACGCTCTTAATTGTGTCTATACTCTACACCAGTGGTTCCCTATAACGATATTTTGTCTTTAGTTTATGCTATGATGTATTGATTGATAGTGACTCGTCTTTGCAGAAACCTAAAGTTGTGTTGTGATCATAAATATTTTTAGTCGTTAGATTATGCTTCATTGATAATGACTAGCATTTGTCAAAACTTTAAGCTATGTTCTGATAAATAATGACTTCTAGTTTTCAGGTTATGTTATTACTATTGATAATAAAAATTCAAGTAGCTCATTCTAATGTTAATAACCAGAATATTAGTTGATTTTTCCACCATACGTAGCATTTCTGTACTGCGGATTGATATTTTTGTTTTATTTACCTCCTGGTCTTTAGGTCAAATTAACATGTAATAATAATAGAAATTTCTGCATATTTCTAATGTCATACCTTGAATGTTGCTTGGTTCTTTCTGAGTTATATTGTCTTCCACTATATCAGTATTATGTTTTATTTCCCCCTTCTCATCACTTCATAGGTTTTAAGTAAGCATTTGAAGATATTTATAATTATGTTTTTATAATTTTAAACACTGAAATTGCATTTGCTTTTCGGCATTGTATAGTCGATTATTTCTCCATTAGGAAGATTTGGAACCGTTTTAAGATAATCAACAACGATTTTGAGATGTTTAACAAAAATGAAAATACAATGTAGACAAGCTGCAGGGTAAGAAATAACATAACACGAGCAAAAACCTGACTTAGTCGCACACATGTTGTAACTGAGCGTAATGCACTGCCTCACCTGCAGTGGTTGCTGCACTTACGCGATAGTACGAAACTTCTTGCTGAAAACGTTCCAAATTGAGCATAAAATATAAAATAAATAGAAAATTAGCGTTTATTAAAATAATAAATTATCAAATACACGGTAAAAAGTTGGAGTGAAATAAAAAATTGTACCATATTACATAGCAAGAAGCTAAATGGAGCTTTTATTTGTATATGAAACGTCAGGCCTGCTGAAATAGAAGCAGAACAACTTTTGCCCATTATAGCTGTAACATAACGCGGTGTTGAGCGATGATGTGGCGCCTGTACTACAGTGTTACTCTGCATAGTGTGGAGACAGAGAACAAAAGGCAGTGCAAATCGTGCCTACCTTAGCTAGAAATATATCAAAAATTTTAATTTCGAGCATAGGAATTATATCAACTATTATAATTTCAATGGATTTAGTGCATACTTTGATGCTTTGTCATAGAAATAAATTGTTCAAGCTGATCGATACTTCTCAGAGTAAGCACTGTCTAGCTACCTTGCCTACTCAGAGGGCACGTGTCTGTAGTGTATGTATATATAATAGATCTTTATTTTACTATACTGTTGCCAGTTTAAATGTCATTTGTAAATAAAGAATATAAAAAACATACATGAAGGTTGCAAAACTTGTAACTACTAGGAATTAAAATATTCATCTTCAAAAGTGTGAATAGGTGAAGTTGGAGTCGGTGTTGGAGTCGCCGAATTATGAAAAGGTGGAGTCGGAGTCGTAAATTTATTCCTCCGACTTCGCAACCCTGGGTCTTGTGTTGTCAAAGTTCAATTGTAAAAATTATTAAACGAAAAACTTAAGTTAGCTTAAGCTAGATCAGGTCAGGAAAGGTCAGGCCAGTATGCTACAATTTAAAATCAAATTTATTAACTACCTCCAAGTGCTCAGGCATGGAGCCTTATCAAAAAAAAAGCAACTAATTACCAGACAGCTCAAATTTTTACGCCTGTTCTAAGGACCATTTCACACTGGGCTAGCAAAGCAGCATCTATAGCAAGCTCGCATTAGCTGTCTAGCAGACGGTATGCGAGACTGGTAGGTAGGAACAGTCTTTTCACCTCGCATGCTGGATGCTGGATAAAACGTGCGAGTTCAGTGTGAAGGCAACGGCTCGCAATAGTGCTATTCTTACCTACCAGTCTCGCAGACCGTCTGCTAGATAGCTCATGCGAGCTTGCTAGATGCTGCTTTGCTAGCTCAGTGGGAAATGGGCCTAAGATATGCATGATCTAGCTTTGATATATACTACAGTTTACCGACCCTAAACAAAGTTACCGCAGAGAACAGTGCTGGCGCTAGACGCAACTCCAGCTCGGTGAGCGCACCTAGACGCTAAGCAAACAGCGCTAGCGCCCCACCAAGCAATTAGCTGCCTCTCCTAATCCCAGACACTTACTGCTACAATTATGAGCTCCGCTCTGCCCTCACTCTCTCCCCTCTCACTCTCTCCCCTCTCTCTCTCTCCCCTCTCTCTCTCTCCCCCATCTCACTCTCTCCCATCTCACTTTCTCCCCTCTCACATTCCCCTCACTCTCTCCCATCTCACTTTCTCCGATCTCAATCTCTCCCCTCTCACTCTCTCCCATCTCACTTTCTCCCTCCTCACTTTCCCCTCACTCTCTCCCATCTCACTTTCTCCCCCCTCACTTTCCCCTAACTTTCTCCCATTTCACTTTCTCCCCCCTCACTTTCCCCTAACTTTCTCCCATTTCACTCTCTCCGATCTCACTCTCTCCCATCTCATGTTCTCCCCCCTCACTTTCCCCTAACTCTATCCCATCTCACTCTCTCCTAACCTCTCTCTAGCCTCATCCCTACCTCTTTCCCTCATTTTCACCTCTCCCTTCCTTTCTCCCCTTACTCCCTCTCCCAGCCCTCTCAGGCCCTCCTTTTCCCCACACTCTCAGCCCTCCCTCGCTCCCGGTCCTTTTCTTCATCAAGTTCAATTTCATTTGGCAATGTTTTATTGCTATACCCTGCTCAATCTCGAACAATGTTGTGGTTTCTTCCTCTATAATATTTTCGTCACGCAATTACATTCTATTTATTCTATTACATTTTTGTTATTCAATTATTTCATTTTCTTCACTAAAAACATTTTATTCACTCTATTACATTCTCTTTTCTATATTTGATTGTCTTCACTCTACAATATTTTTTTCACTCGATTATCTTCTCTTATCTCATATTATTTTTGCACCATTAGATTACATATTAGATTTTCATGTTATTAACTACTTTTCAGAGTATTCCTACAAGCTTTCAGATTATGTCTTCACTCCCTCAATCTCTGCACCACAGCTTCCTCTCATGCCATATGGGACGCATATAGCCCTTCTGCAGCCTTCGCATTTCCTGCATTCCTGCATTTCTAGAATAGCTTCCTAGTATTTGAGTCTGTTTTATTCATCCATTCTTGTTATTTATTTTCTCTTCTATTTTCAATTTTCCACTTTTCATCGAATGATCATTTTACAGTCATTTCCTCTCGCACCTTCTCCTTGGCTAGGTTTTGGCATACTTTCTTTTCCTTCACCGCGGCTGTGCTGGATTGCGGTTCTCTAAATGGCGAAAAAATAATGCCCCAGTTTCAAATCAATCTGTAAAGTCGTTCTTTCCCGAATTTAGTTGTGCAATTAAACTTTCCTCCGCGAGATGTGCGTGGATTAGTTTTATGTGATTTTATGTGGATTAGTTAGATTAGATTAGATGAGTAAGTCTAGGCATGACTAACCAAGACAAAGATGCTCCAAAGAGAGGGAGGAAAAGGCAACAGTTAAGTATGAATATTAGGGAATGGCGAATCTATGCACAAGGTGTGTTCCCACACAAGAAACTGAAACTTGGGAAAGAAATTTATGGAACACGATAAAATTGGAAGAAGATTGCAGTAAGTGCGGCAAAACAAGGCAGCAGTGGACGGATGAAAAATTTCCATAGCAAACGAAAAACCGATTCAGTCTCAACAGAAGTAAGGCCTATCTAACTTTTAACTCGGGACATCACATTTTTCAGCCTGGAAGCTCTAATTCCCGTAGATAAAATAGTGCATGGTTGCATCCTGACAGGTCTCAAGGCGTATAACAACTGAACTTTATTTCTCAAACATGTTCATTTGGGTAAACTTCGCTTCTCAACTGTCAGAGCTGCTTCAACTTGGTCAACTACTCAAACCTGTCTTCCTTCATCAGGGTCATTTCTCCGTTCAGCCCACAGCATAGTCAGCTACCTTGTCTAAACTTTGCATCCCCCAATAACGTCTACCATCTAAATCTTAATTATTTATCATGCATGCTATAGTCGAATACAATGTTCTCATCGTCAACGTGGTTCATTGTCGGAGCTTCCATCTTCCAACACATTCTCGTCTCAGTCGATCACTTATTACGGAAATTTTACTCTTTTCAACCTTTGTTTTATGCTTCATTCACTCGCGAGCCATGCAAATATGCATGGCTCAACCTTAGAGTCAAACTGATCTCCTTTCCTACATCTCCATCTGCACTAGCTGTTCAATCAATATTGCTACCATTCGTTTACTTCTTCCCTCATCTTGATGTCGGCACCCAGTATTCCTTGCTTCACAACACTCACCCAATTTGTTGCCAATACTACGTCACCCAACACAGCCTCTCCCAAGACTTCCTTCCCACACCAATCCCGCCGGCGAGCGTAACGGTAGGCAGCTTTAGGCTGCGCTCTTAAGGTTCATCGCAAGCTACAATTAGACACGAGCAGTGTATGTCATTTCGCCTTAGCGTCTTGTTTTATGAGCTATGAAACTGGCACAGTGTGGAGGCCTCTGTTCTTCTCTAAGATATGAGCACGGCCTCCTGCATTCAACGGGCCAAGCAACCCATGACAAGGACTTTCATCCTCAAGATTGGTTTGGCTCTTCCCTGATCCTCTTCTTCTTCTGCTCCTTCTCCGTCAAAGGGTGGTTCTAAGACACGCTATTTTTACAGGCTCCTTCGTTCTGCTAAAGGTGACGTGTTGAAGTTCGATTATGTTTTGAGAAAAAGGGTTTCTGTGAATTTTGTTGTTTTCAATAGTTAGCAGCAAGGTACAAGATCTGTATTCGATTCTATATTTTTTCATTGGAATGAGTATGTGTTTCTGTACGATTCTGAGGAGTACGCAATATTATTTATCATAGCGCTCTTTGTTCTCTCGTTTTCTTTGTTAATAAATCGAATATTTTGTCGGGAATTGGCCCACACTTTTTCTCATAAAATAAAAAAATTATTCTTCCAGTCATCTTCAGAAGGCAAGACATGACACAATATTTCACGCCATACAACATTTCATCCGATTTATATAAAATGAATTACATACAACCGAGTTTTCGTGTCGCATTTTAACAAGTAATAAAGTGAACATTTTAAAAACATACGCCGTAGAACATTTTCGAAAGGCGTAATTGGCGAGGTGGCAGCAGAATTACCAAAATTCTATCTTATGAATCTTAAAATGCAAGTGGAAGCCTTACTCAGTCACAGCTGCTTTGACTACATTTGTTCGTTGCAACACAAGAGTGAACTACGAGACGGCACACTTTGTACTGTAATTCTCACACCTCTATCGACTTAAGACCTTTCCACAGAAGCTGCGGTCACTTGATTCATATGAAACTAGTGGCATAATTGGTACTAGCTTTGTAGGTCTTCAAGTCCTCAGCTTAGTACCTTGAAGCTGCTAGCTTAGTAGCTAGTAACTAGAAGCTAGATACTAGCCCAGTATCTCCAGGACATAAAGTTCGTTTTAGAATAAACATTACGCTTACCGTAGCAATAAGCTTAATAATTTCGTTTCTATGTATCGCAATAATTTTGAGTCTGAATACTGTTCCTAGAAGTTTTTCATCTCGGTAAAGTTTACGCGCGATTGAGTTTCTTGAAGAACTCTGAAAAAATAATTTTCAGTTTGGTAATACGAAAAAGAAAATAGTGATCGGAAAAAGATTTTTTCCTACACGGAGAGGAAATATTTTTGATGCTTCCGGACAGTTAGATTTCCTGCGTTGCGTCTCTTGTTTCGATGTGGGATCCCTTCAGTCGAACCCCTTGTTCTTCATCTCCTGTGCCTGCTTCTTAGTGTTGGATCCCATGTGCCGGATCCTTGAACCTCATACCTTGTGCCTGTTCCACTGCTTGAATACTTTGTGACTGTTCCTTTGTGTTGAATCGCTTGTGCCTGAAACCTCGTGTCGGAACCCTTATACCTGATTTTTTGCCTAGAATCCCTTGAGTCAGATCCAATGTTCTTGATCCTCAGGTATAAGGTCCTTTGGGTCGAGTTCTTCGAGCAAGATGCCTCGAGTTGGGCTGCTACGGTCGAATCCCTAGAGTGAGATCTACTGTGTCTGTTCCCTTGTGTCTGGCCTCATGTGTCTCATCTTTTGTTTGAGATTCCTTCGACTGGACCCCTGTTGTCGGATCTGTTTTGTCTAGCCTTTGGAGCCTGATCCGTTACGTCGAGACGCAAAATTCAAACTTGTATCTGGTCACCTCGCTACAGCGCAACTTGTTTAATATTTTGTTTCCAAACTGCAATTAACGAACGTGGAGAACTGATGGTGGGTCACATCATTTCTCCTGACCATATCTACATATGTACATCTACAAGTACCACCATGACTACTACATACATGTACAAGTACCCCCATCACTGCTACAAACATCTACGAGTACCACATTACTACTGTATACATCTACAAGTATCACATCACTACTGCATGCATCTACAAGTACCACCATCACTACTACATACATCTAAAAGTACCACCATTCACCCTCACCACTATCACTCACTACGACGATCCACCGCCATCACCATCATCCCTGGAGACCACCGCTATTCACAGCCACCACCATCACTATCATCCACCTCCTCCACTCCAGCCACCATCCCCTCTATCTACAACTAATACCAACTACACCAACATCAACAACAAAACCTACAACAACACCAACAACCCTAACAAAATAACAACACCACCAACAAAACAACAACAACAACACCACCACCAGGACGGAGAGGTGTGTAAGCTAATCGAGTTAGTGTCGCTCGCAACTTCGGAAGCATCTTTCGCTGTTAATTGCGTTACCCCCGCCCCCCCTTCCCACCCCCCTCCCCTCATTTCAAAACCCTCATGTTGCCCCACGTAGTGAGCCCCATGTTGCCTCGCCTCATGTGTGCCATGAGGTTTATTTTCCCTTGATGCTGTTCAAATTTCTTTTAAGAATATTTCTCTCTGCTACTTAAGTGATTTTGTTTGAAAGATTTCCCGCTCCTACCGTTAAGATTCTCTCACTTAATATTCCACCTTGCTATTTTCGTCATCTCCTTTATAATGTTTCTCGTTTCTGCAGTTACCACATCCTCAGAAATAGTATCCACTGCTACTGTTGCCATACCCTCTAAAATATTTTCCACAGGTACTATTGTCACATCCTTTGAAAATATTCTCCTCTGCAGCTGTTGCCATTACCTCTCATTTATTTACTATTGCTGTAGTTTGCACTTTTTCAAAAAACCTCCTAGGCATCGTACCTCAGCTCAATGGTGCGCTGCCACGACTGGCTCCCGTGTGGTACCTGTTTAGCGGGTACACCAGTTATTCATACACCAGTTCAATACAGACTCGTCGACTCTCGAATGTCTCGAATCAACTACGGGAGGTTGTTTGTTGTTGCAGGCACGCTGTGTGGCAAGTTGGTTGTTGCAGGCACGCGGTGTGGCAAGTTGGTTGTTGCAGGCATGCTGTGTGGCAAGTTGGTTGTTGCAGGCACGTTGTGTGGCAAGTTGATTGTTGCAGGCACGCTGTGTGGTAAGTTAGTTGTTGCAGGCACGCTGTGTGGCAAGTTGGTTGTTGCAGGCAGCAGACAACGATCGCTAGATTGCCTCTTCGATTACTGAAGTGCAGCGCACAATGACCAAGAGTAAAGCAGCTAACGCCAGGAACCTCTGCGTGGCTTCGAGTGAAGGTGGTGTCTTTGCCGACTTCTTCGGTGAAAACGAAAAGTTGACACCAAATCCTCCTGTAACGCAAAGAAAACTGAAATCATTCGATGGCGGAAGCCAAAGCTTCAAATAAGGATATCACGATTCAACATGACTCGACTCCAACTCACACTGCGAGTTGAACCGTTGACTTGCTCAAGAGGTCCGATGTGCGATTCTTGGAGAAAGACTCTCAGTCTTCCAGCTCTCCCGACCTGAACCCGTGATAAATTGGGACCCAAATTTTTGCGATACCTTACAGCAGCCCCACAGCAGCCCCACAGCAGCCCCACAGCAGCCCCACAGCAACCCCACAGCAGCCCCACAGGAGCCCCACAGCAGCCCTACAGCAGCCCCACAGCAGCCCCACAGCAGCCCCACAGCAGCCCCACAGCAGTCCCACAGCAGCCCCACAGCAGCCCCACAGCAGCCCCACAGCAGCCAAACAGCAACCCCACAGCAGCCCCACAGCAGCCCCACAGCAGCTCCACAGCAGCCCCATAGCAGCCTCACAGCAGCCCCACAGCAGCCCCACAGCAGCCCCACAGCAGCCCCACAGCAGTCCCACAGCAGCCCCACAGCAGCCCCACAGCAGCCCCACAGCAGCCCCACAGCAGCCCCACAGCAGCCCCACAGCAACCCCACAGCAGCCCCACAGGAGCCCCACAGCAGCCCTACAGCAGCCCCACAGCAGCCCCACAGCAACCCCACAGCAGCCCCACAGCAGCCCCACAGCAGCCCCACAGCAACCCCACAGCAGCCCCACAGCAGCCCTACAGCAGCCCCACAGCAGTTCCACAGCAGCCCCACAGCAGCCCCCCAGCAGCCCCACAGCAGCCCCACAGCAGCCCTACAGCAGCCCCACAGCAGTTCCACAGCAGCCCCACAGCAGCCCCCCAGCAGCCCCACAGCAGCCCCACAGCAGCCCCCCAGCAGCCCCACAGCAGTTCCACAGCAGCCCCACAGCAGCCCCCCAGCAGCCCCACAGCAGCCCCCCAGCAGCCCCACAGCAGCTCCACAGCAGCCCCATAGGAGCCCCACAGCAGCCCTACAGCAGCCCCACAGCAGCCCCACAGCAGCCCCACAGCAGCCCCACAGCAGCCCCACAGCAGCCCCACAGCAGCCCCACAGCAACCCCACAGCAGCCCCACAGCAGCCCCACAGCAGCCCCGCAGCAGCCCCACGGCAGCCCCACAGCAGCCCCCCAGCAGCCCCACAGCATCCCCACAGCAGCCCCACAGCAGCCCCACAGCCCATAAGCAGGACATTCAGAAGGCTGTAGAGGCATTGGAAACGGCAGAAGTTACCTGTACCGCATGTCGAGAAAACTATTACTTTCTTGGTCTGCTAAATGAACTTTTAAAATTACAAAATATTATGCGACATTTTCCTAGAGTTATTAGGATTTAAGAACAGGAAGGTAGACAGTACTGATTTATCTGCAACATCCTGTACTACCATCACTACCACGACTGCAACTACGCTTGCCATCACCACAATCACCACCATCACCAACACACAGCGCGTACTGGGGACCTCAGGGCTGTAGTAACCTACAACTCGTTTGATGATCATAAAGTCATACCACCTCGTACAAGTAATTAAATAACAAAGGGGAAATAATTAAGAAAGAGTAATTAATTACCGAATTTTAATTTATTAACAAAGGGTAATTAATTAACTGATGGTAATTAATTAACGGATGGTAATTAATTAACGAATGGTAATTAATCAAATAAGGGCAATTAATTAACCAGCGTAATTAATTACTGACAAGCAAATAATTAACGACGATGACGGCCCATCACCACTTAACCAGAACCCAGTCCTGTTTAATGACAGTTTTGTAGTTACATTTATTATTAACTGAATAATATCAGGACTTTTGTGACACTAAAATGTTCCTATTATTTCTTTAAAATAACGTGAGTGTGAGATGCACGAACGCACGTACAGTTTTTCCAGTGGTTGTATTCTTCAATTGTGTTTTTAGGCGTGAAATCTACGGTTATCCGCCCGTCGAACATTTAAACTTTAATACATTTATTCAAGCATTATCATGTATCTTCATCTATTTTCCATATAAAAGTTAAATAATTCACATGGCCACCTCCGTTTACTCTCATACAACTCACCCCTTTATTACCACCAACACCGGCAGCAACCATACCACCAACACCGGCAGCAACCACACCACCAACACCGGCAGCAACCACACCACCAACACCGGCAGCAACCACACCACCAACACCGGCAGCAGCCACACCACGAACACCGGCAGCAACCACACCACGAATACCGGCAGCAATCTCACAACGAACACCGGCAGCAGCCACCCCACCAACACCGGCAGCAGCCACACCACCAACACCGGCAGCATCCACGCCACCAACACCACCAGCAACCACGCCACCAACACCAGCAGCAACCACGCCACCAACACCAGCAGCAAACACGCCACCAACACCGGCAGTAACCACACCACCAACACCGGCAGCAACCACACCACCAACACCACCAGCAACCACGCCACCAACACCACCAGCAACCACACCACCAACACCACCACCATCCACGCCACCAACACCACCAGCAACCACGCTACCAACACCACCAGCAACCACGCCACCAACACCGGCAGCAACCACACCACCAACACCGGCAGCAACCACACCACCAACACCACCAGCAACCACGCCACCAACACCACCAGCAACCACACCACCAACACCACCAGCATCCACGCCACCAACACCACCAGCAAACACGCCACCAACACCACCAGCATCCACGCCACCAACACCACCAGCAACCACGCCACCAACACCACCAACACCACCAGCAACCACACCACCAACACCACCAGCATCCACGCCACCAACACCAGCAGCAGCCCACTAACACAACCTGCAATGGAGGCTCCTGGAGACAACACTCACAGTTAACTTCAACAACGCAGGCACGCTAGCACGTCACGGCAGCCTCACGTCCGTCCTGCTGGTGTGAAGAGAGGGTCAGGTGTCGGAGAGCCGATTTTAATCCTCGATGAGAAGAAAAAGAAGAAAAATTAGAGAGGAAAGATACGCGGAAAGGTATAAATTAGAGATAGGGAGAGATGAGAAATAGTTACAGCCTCCTACACTGCATTGGCCTTACCAACATGGAGATAATGACGACGAACTTAGAGTTTCAAATATTATACTTAAAGCAAACGCGTGATTTAATAAAGAATGCAAATGAGGGTTCAACGCAGCACAGACAAATAACTAATACGAGGTCCCAGAAACAATCTACAGACACGACATGAGCGCAGCACAGTGAGGAATTTGAAGTCACATATTTAGATCAGCACGTTATTACTTAAACATAGCATCCAATCTATGCGGGGAGAGCCGCTATTCCCAACACATACAAGTTGAATTCTGAATTTTCCGCACAATAATTGAGCACTTCTTGGGTGCATTTCTCTCGCTCAGCCTCGAGAACAAAACCATCTTGTTCGTGCGCTCTGCGCTTCCTGGAGAAGTACCCACTCCACCTTCGGTACGCTGGGTGCTCAGAACCTGCGGTACTCCCGTACTGGGCAGACCAGTGCTCTGGTACGCCAGTGCTGTGGTACGCTGGCGCTCTGGTACGCCAGTGCTGTGGTGCGCTGGCGCTCTGGTACGCCAGTTCTCTGGTACTCTGGTGCTGGGTTGAGTAACACAGAGGTATTCTGGTGCTGTGATGCGCATGGTGCTGTGCCACTCGAGTGCTACAGTACGCTGGGTCAGCAGCCAATAACCACCTCCCGCTTGACCAGCTTCAGCTCTACACTGCGTCGATTCGTCCAACACAACGGTGGTGCGCAAGACTCTTTGGCTTTACTTTACCACAGATAACCCTCTCAGTTTTAGGTGTCATCTTATTTACACATTAAACAAACTCACCCCTTGTTCTAGATCCTTCTCGACCGAGTTACGCACATTTTCCGCTCTTCGACTACCCCTCAAGCGTCCCTAGTACATTCTTTCGCGTCAAAATCTAGACTTTATAAGCATACCTATTGCCCATATCTCTCAGTATTGTATACCCGTTAATTTAGAACTGAATTTTTTTCATTCGTCTTTCAGAGTCCAATTATACCCACCAAGTATGTTTGAGGGAACTTTTCAGTGCCTCCTTCTAAGTTGACCCCTAACGTATATCTCCCTTCCCCTTGAGATGATTCACTTTCCTTCTCCCCTCCCTTGGCGTAGCAATACCCTCCTTGTGGGTGACCCTTTTCTCCCAAAGCTTTTGCAATAGTTTCATCGTAAGTATATAAATAACGACTGTTAAAAGTAAATAAAATATAACTAGTCAAAAATGAGCTTAAATTATGTCACTCTTAATCTCAATAGCTTCTTGTTGTCCTACCGAAAACTTTGTAGGTCAAAGACATCAAGAATGAAAAACGCAGGAAGCCACAAGCAGGCACAAATCAAGGCTGTTAAGAGCGCCTACTTTGCGTGAATCCGCGCCTAACTCGCCCTAACTCCAGCCCTACTTGACTCTCCCAGTGAAGATCGAATTAGAGTTAGGACAACAAATCGCAGTCATCGTTCCGCCGGATCTGAGGAACAAGTCCCGGAGCTTAAGTCGATCCCGTGTGTGGAAGTTGGGCACAGCTGGCACTGGCACGGCAATCCCGAGGTCTGGGGACCCAAACAAAATGGTGTTGTCGCAACTGTGGTCAAATAATCGGCTCCAGTTTCCTAACGTAATTCAATTCACATAATGCGAAGCAAGTTGCAGGTTTGAGTTGCTTCACCTCTGTAATTTTCGATATGGTCTAAACTAAGAATTTATTATTTGAAACAGTTCTTAATAGCAGATGTCCTTTGTTTACAACTTAGCCACTATTTTTAGCTAGTTATTTGTAATAAATTCACAAATTTCTTATACTCGTGATTAAACAATGATGCTCAAGTTCATCTTTTCCCTAGATTTGATTATCTTCAGTGCAGTCTTCAGCCAACACTTATTGCTTGAAAGAAGTCTGGTCTGCTCAAGATTTTTTCCTCGCAGACATTTCAACATCCCATGTTCCATCACGGACGTTTGACATATATATAGAGGATCAAGACAAGCTCTAGCTGAGTCGGTGTGAGGACTTCACGGGGCTCGAGTGGACGACTGTGCGCTGTGGACGATACCGCGTGCAGGTGATGTAATGTTAGCTGCTTGGTGTGTCGGTGGTGACGATAGAGCGGAGAAAGAAGCTGCTAGCCCTAGTTCCCAAATGGCATAAAAATGAGAAATTTAAGCATAGAGGCCATTCGATATTTGATTACTTGTAATATCTTAGCTGGCTCACTTTAGTGTCATTCTGAGACAAAGCAATTATTTGATGGAAATTAAATGCCTAATTTTAAATAAGATCTGGTTAATTAGAGAAGATCCGGTTCGCAAAACACTGTTAGTTTCATCCAAAACAAGGATTCTAAAATTTTCATACCTGGAAGCAGAATGTAGAAAGTAAGTTTGGCCCAAATGAGTGGAATCTTTCTCGTGGCGTAAACTTGAGAAAGATTGCGAAGTAAATCATTGTTAGTAGCTTTGTTCATGTTATATTGCTGAGTATTACGTCCCTTCGCTTATGCGAATGATTAGGATCCATTCCTTTTGCTGGATAAAAGGTGTAATGATGCAGCATTATTTTTCGTATTCAGCCTTCGAAAACCAACCCACATAGCATACATAGGTTTATGGTTTATCACGGTAACACATCAATGGACGTAACTCACGATGTAAAGCATCAACATTTCAGGGGTAAATTACCATCGGTAAACCACAGTTGCGCTTGGAGACCCGCAGCTACAGTAACCTCCTTAGCAAAAGTTGGGCGCAAACTCTCAGCGCAAACCTAATGAAATCCTTGCCCTGCTGTTGTACCGGCGGGTGCGCTGCAAAAGCTAGCTCTCTGAGCCGCGTTGTCGGACTTTACTGCTAACTCGGGGGTTTGAACGAGTTCCGTGGGTTAGCGGAATTTGAAGCATGTTTTGGTGAAAATGGTTTCCGTTTGGGAAAACTTCGGTTCACAGGCGCTTCCTTTCAAATTTACATGCCTGCGCTGAAAAGGAATTTCTCTTCAAGTGTGCTTCATATGAAAAAAACTTCCTCTAATATAGCTTTTAAGGCTTTCGTTGAGATAATATTCTGCTATAATAAGCTCATGGGGGGAATAGGTTCCTTGAAACAGGATACTGTTAGATGGGACTTTGGTTAGCGAAAAATGTTCTTGATAAAGGCTACTTCAGGCTTTCATGAGGATTAAAGTTGTCGGATAAGGTGTCTAGTGGATGTAACAAGACGAACGGATTATTTTCAAGTGAGTTATGCGATGTTGCGCACACATTTACGCCGCTACTATTGCTTCTCCTCAATCATTCCTCAAGCAGTTGACTACTTGATGACCCACCGGTGGTCATTTAGGAGATTTCCGTCAAGCGGGTGATCAACCTGCCTTTTCATGCGTGCTACTCACTGCATACCATTTAGAATGAAACAATACAACCCGCAAAATAAATTAGAGTGTCAATAATAACACAGAACAGATTATAACGGAATTAAGTCCGGTAGGACATGGCTAGGTAAACGGTCCGAGCGGCCCATTTCCGGGCTGCTACCCAATCACGCTCAGGCACCAGAGAAGAACGGAAAGAATTAGGTAACACCATCACAGTCAGCAATGTGCACACACATGGCACCAGCACACACACATGGCACCAGCACACACATGGCACCAGCACACTCGTCAACACAGGACATAGCTGTTTGATGGATGCATTTTCCCTTTGTTTAATCTTTTGGCATTTTCAGCAATACGCGAGCCGTTGCGTGGTATTTTCTATCATGCCATGTTTCCACTCTACACCCACTCGAACGCGACTCACTCACGCGACTCACTCGAACTCGAAAATACACTACCAACATTTGAGTTATAGCTCGAAACACGAGTGCTGGAAGTACATATTCGATACACTTGATACGGCTCCCGTTGAGACTGGAGACACAAACTGCATGTAACTGCATATTTCCCCGTGACTGCGAAGTGGATATTTCAATGAAACGAAACACATTTTGCCATTTTTGCCTGTCCCTTGTGCAGGCAGGCGTGAGGGGCCTTTGACGAGACGCGCGTACGTTAAAAAACTCGACTTTCCCTAATTTTGCTAAATTCAGTGAACCCTCAAAAGAGCTCTAAAACTCAAGTACCTCGCCACCATCATCACCACCATCATCACCACCATCATCATCACCATCACCACCGCGGCACGCAAGCTCCCGCGTCCTGTGGGAAATCACTTCGACTTCTCTCCTCGCTTTCTCCCACGTCGTCGTAATGAATCTTTAAGGCGCCAGCACCAGGACTTAATGCATTAGTAATAAAAGGGGCGCTAAACACACCTTCTCGCTAAATTGATCGTTCCAGCACCGGCTTCTTTTTGCTTCTGATTTGATCGGACGGGGTCCGTGCTCCGCATGGTGGAGGTGCTAACTGCGGAGGGGTCCGTGCTCCGCATGGTGGAGGTGCTAACTGCGGAGGGGTCCGTGCTCCGCATGGTGGAGGTGCTAACTGCGGAGGAGTCCGTGCTCCACATGGTGGAGGAGCTAACTGCGGAGGGGTCCGTGCTCCGCATGGTGGAGGTGCTAACTGCGGAGGGGTCCGTGCTCCGCATGGTGGAGGTGCTAACTGCGGAGGGGTCCGTGCTCCGCATGGTGGAGGTGCTAACTGCGGAGGAGTCCGTGCTCCACATGGTGGAGGAGCTAACTGCGGAGGGGTCCGTGCTCCGCATGGTGGAGGTGCTAACTGCGGAGGGGTCCGTGCTCCGCATGGTGGAGGTGCTAACTGCGGAGGGGTCCGTGCTCCGCATGGTGGAGGTGCTAACTGCGGAGGAGTCCGTGCTCCACATGGTGGAGGAGCTAACTGCGGAGGGGTCCGTGCTCCGCATGGTGGAGGTGCTAACTGCGGAGGGGTCCGTGCTCCGCATGGTGGAGGTGCTAACTGCGGAGGGGTCCGTGCTCCGCATGGTGGAGGTGCTAACTGCGGAGGAGTCCGTGCTCCACATGGTGGAGGAGCTAACTGCGGAGGGGTCCGTGCTCCGCATGGTGGAGGTGCTAACTGCGGAGGGGTCCGTGCTCCGCATGGTGGAGGTGCTAACTGCGGAGGGGTCCGTGCTCCACATGGTGGAGGTGCTAACTGCGTAGAGGTCCGTGCTCCACATGGTGGTGGCGCTAACTGCGGAGGGGTCTGTGCTCCACATGCTGGAGGCGCTAACTGCGGAGGGGTCCGTGCTCCACATGGTGGAGGCACTAACTGCGGAGGGGTCCGTGCTCCACATGGTGGAGGCGCTAACTGCGGAGGGGTCCGTGCTCCACATGGTGGAGGCGCTAACTGCGGAGGGGTCTGTGCTTCACATGGTGGAGGCGCTAACTGCGGAGGGGTCCGTGCTCCACATGCTGGAGGTTCTAACTGCGGAGGGGGTCCGTGCTCCACATGGTTGAGGTGCTAACTGCGGAGAGGTCTGTGCTCCACATGGTGGAAGCGCTAACTGCGGAGAGGTCCGTGCTCCACAAGGTTGAGGCGCTAACTGCGGAGAGGTCCATCCTCCACATGCTGGAGGTGCTAACTGCGGAGGGGGTCCGTGCTCCACATGGTGGAGGCGCTAACTGCGAAGGGGTCCGTGCTCCACATGGTGGAGGCGCGAACTGCGGAGAGGTCCGTGCTCCACATGCTGGAGGTGCTAACTGCGGAGGAGGTCCTTGCTCCATATCATGGAGGCGCTAACTGCGGAGAGGTCCGTGCTACACTTGCTCTAGGTGCTAACTGCGGAGGGGTCCGTGCCCCACATGGTGGAGGCGCTAACTGCGGAGAGGTCCGTGCTTCACATGCCGGAGGCGCTAACTGCGGAGGGGTCCGTGCTCCACATGCTTGAGGCGCTAACTGCGGTGGGGTCCGTGCTCCACATGCTGGAGGCGCTAACTGCGGAGGGGTTCGTGCTCCACATGCTGGAGGCGCTAACTGCGGAGGGGCCCGTGCTCCACATGCTGGAGGCGCTAGCTGCGGAGGGGTCCGTGCTCCACATGGTGGATGCGCTAACTGCGGAGGGGTCCGTGCTTCATATGGTAAAGGTGCTAACTGTGAAGGGGTCTGTGCTCCACATGCTGGAGGCACTAACTGCGGAGGGGTCCGTGCTCCACATGCTGGAGGCACTAACTGCGGAGGGGCCCGTGCACCACATAGTGAAGGTTCTAACTGCGGAGGGGTCCGTGCTCCACATGCTGGAGGCACTAACTGCGGAGGGGTCCGTGCTCCACATGGTGGAGGTGCTGACTGTGGAGGGGTCTGTGCTCCACATGCTGGAGGCACTGACTGCGGAGAGGTCCGTACTCCACATGGTGAAGGTGCTAACTGCGGAGGGGTTCCGTGCTCCACACGATGGAGGCGCTAACTGCGGAGGGATCCGTGCTCCACATGGTGGAGGCGCTAACTGCGGATAGGTCCGTGCTTCACATGCTGGAGGTTCTAACTGCGGAGGGGGTCCGTGCTCCACATGGTTGAGGTGCTAACTGCGGAGAGGTCTGTGCTCCACATAGTGGAGGCGCTAACTGCGGAGAGGTCCGTGCTCCATAAGGTTGAGGCGCTAACTGCGGAGAGGTCCTTCCTCCACATGCTGGAGTTGCTAACTGCGGAGGGGGTCCGTGCTCCACATGGTTGAGGCGCTAACTGCGAATGGGTCCGTGCTCCACATGGTGGAGGCGCTAACTGTGGAGAGGTCCGTGCTCCACATGCTGGAGGTGCTAACTGCGGAGGAGGTCCTTGCTCCACATCATTGAGGCGCTAACTGCGGAGAGGTCCGGGCTACACATGCTTTAGGTGCTAACTGCGGAGGGGTCCGTGCCCCACATGGTGGAGGCGCTAACTGCGGAGAGGTCCGTGCTTCACATGCCGGAGGCGCTAACTGCGGAGGGGTCCGTGCTCCACATGCTGGAGGCGCTAAATGCGGAGGGGTCCGTGCTCCACATGGTGGAGGCGCTAACTGCGGAGGGGTCCGTGCTCCACATGGTGGAGGCGCTAACTGCGGAGGGGTCTGTGCTTCACATGGTGGAGGCGATAACTGCCGAGGGGTCCGTGCTCCACATGCTGGAGGTGCTAACTGCGGAGGGGTCCGTGCTCCACATGGTGGAGGCGCTAACTGCGGAGGGGTCCGTGCTCCATATGGTGGAGGCGCTAACTACGGAGGGGTCCGTGCTCCACATGGTGGAGGCGCTAACTGCGGAGCGGGCCCGTGCTCCACATGCTGGAGGTGCTAACTGCAGAGGGGTTCCGTGCTCCACATGATGGAGGCGCTAACTGCGGAGGGATCCGGGCTCCACATGGTGGAGGCGCTAACTGCGGATAGGTCCGTGCTCCACATGCTGGAGGTTCTAACTGCGGAGGGGGTCCGTGCTCCACATGTTTGAGGTGCTAACTGCGGAGAGGTCTGTGCTCCACATGGTGGAGGCGCTAACTGCGGAGAGGTCCGTGCTCCACAAGGTTGAGGCGCTAACTGCGGAGAGGTCCTTCCTCCACATGCTGGAGGTGCTAACTGCGGAGGGGGTCCGTGCTCCACATGGTGGAGGCGCTAACTGCGGAGGGGTCCGTGCTCCACATGGTGGAGGCGCTAACTGCGGAGAGGTCCGTGCTCCACATGCTGGAGGTGCTAACTGCGGAGGAGGTCCTTGCTCCACATCATGGAGGCGCTAACTGCGGAGAGGTCCGTGCTACACATGCTTTAGGTGCTAACTGCGGAGGGGTCCGTTCCCCACATGGTGGAGGCGCTAACTGCGGAGAGGTCCGTGCTCCACATGCCGGAGGGCGCTAAATGCGGAGGGGTCCGTGCTCCACATGCTGGAGGCGCTAACTGCGGTGGGGTCCGTGCTCCACATGCTGGAGGCGCTAACTGCGGAGGGGTCCTTGCTCCACATGCTGGAGGCGCTAACTGCGGAGGGGTCCGTGCTCCACATGCTGGAGGCGCTAACTGCGGAGGGGTCCGTGCTCCACATGGTCGATGCGCTAACTGTGGAGGGGTCCGTGCTCCATATGGTAAAGGTGCTAACTGCGAAGGGGTCTGTGCTCCACATGCTGGAGGCACTAACTGCGGAGGGGTCCGTGCTCCACATGGTGGAGGCGGTAACTGCGGAGAGGTCCGTGCTCCCCATGGTTGAGGCGCTAACTGCGGAGGGGTCCGTGCTCCACATGGTGGAGGCGCTAAGTGCTGAGGGGTCCGTGCTCCACATGCTAGAGGTGCTAACTGCGGAGGGGGTCCGTGCTCTACATGGTGGAGGCGCTAACTGCGAAGGGGTCCGTGCTCCACATGGCGAAGGCGCTAACTGCGGAGGGGTCCGTGCTCTACATGGTTGAGGCGCTATTTGCGGAGGGGTCCGTGCCCCACATGGTGGAGGCGCTAACTGCGGAGGGGTCCATACTCCACATGGTGGAGGCGGTAACTGCGGATGGGTCCGTGCTTCACTTGGTGGAGGTGCTAACTGCGGAGGGGTCCATCCTCCACATGGTGGAGGCGCTAACTGTGGAGGGGTCCGTGCTCCACATGGTGGAGGCGCTACCGAGCGATATTCACTCCTACGTAGTCCCGCTGGTCGTTCAAGGTATGGAGACTTCCTCCCATTTCCGTGAAAAGCTATCTACGCGCTTGCACTTACTTTTAAGATATAGGATTACTATCTGTAGATTATTTATGCAGAACTACAACAGTGATCACTGCTCATTTCTATTATTACATTTATAGCCTAAAATTCTTCTTGCTGAGGCTTTAGTTTTCGAACGTAAAGCATTCCATGACGTGTGGGAGACACGATATTCAGGATATACCGCATGTTGATCATCAATAGCAGGATATGGGTCAGTGTGTGGGCTGCTGGCTCGATTGTTTGGTCACGATTGTTCCCAGTAAACCTGATGCTTTAGTTTAACGCTACGAGTTTATGTTTTTTAATTTTTTTTACAAATTTTTTTAATTTGAATCCAATTGAAGAAAATAAGGAATTTTACAATTTTTTCAATATGATGTTTAAATATTTTGTATTTTTGTAATATAATTGTGTTTTGAAATTTTCGTTAAAGTTTATCCCGTCTAAATGCGGAGAAAATGCAAAACAATACGTGTGCGCTGAATGGTAGATATCTTTCAAAGTAAATTTAAATTTCAGGTACTTGTGTAATATAAATTGGGTAACTTATGGTAACTTAAATTTAAGGTACTTGAAAATTTAGATAAAGTCCATCAAAAAATTGCGGACATTTTTTTCAGCCGAATGATCCACTTAAGGACACACCTTGCGTTTTATTATATAAGTATGATAATATCGTCGTCATTATAATATTATATTGAAAACTTAAAAACGCCAAAAATTCAGAAAAAATCAATCATCTTTACAGCGAAAACGTTAAGGAGTTCCGTTCCATCATCAGTCCAAAAAATCATTACGTCTTAAATAAAATTTCGAAGTACAATGAATTGTTAGCACTAAAAATATATCATTAGAGTAAAAAATAAAAAGAATGCAGCAGAAGACACACAAAAAATCAGCACAAAAACGCGCGAAAAAGTACGAAAAGTACTGCATGATTTCGCACTGCAGAATGCGATGGGTGTGCTAGCTGATTCCCAGTATAGAAGTTTTTTCCTCCATGCCATGCCACCCTGATGTAGAAATTTCGGTTCATCATACCTACTTACGAAGATGTGCACAGCACGCAACTATAGCAGTACACCAAAGAGGCCCGCACATCGCTGGGAAGCGTATCTTTGTACCGAAAAAAAAGCCACTTTGAAACTATTAACCAGAGTCAAAGGTGAAGTGAAGTTATGGAAATAATTTGCACAAAGTAATTTTGATTCACGTGACAGCTTTTCAGACGGTGCCCCAAAATACGGAACACGACAGTACAGCCGGTCTTATTTGTTTTGTCTACAGCTTGTGACGCGTATTGTTTTCAGAGAAATTTCTGAATTTCTTGATTAATAACACCCAGCAAAAATTCATAAGCTGTAAATTATGCAAGTAAAAATTCAAATTCACAATGCACATATTTGGAAGTTGAATACATTTTGAAGCCCCTGAGAACCAAAGCTGGGAAACGTTTTATTTTGAAATTTATTGAACAAAAACCTGAAAAAACTGAAGCCACACGTCCGTTGGTGAGCAGAGCGTGTGAATCTCATGTCAGCTGGAGAGCAGAAAGTGTGAACTTCATGTGAGCAGGTGAGCAGAAAGCGTGAACTTCATGTGAGCTGGTGAGCAGGGCATGTGAACTTCATGTCAGCAGGTGAGCAGGGCGTGTGAACTTCATGTCAGCAGGTGAGCAGGGCGTGTGAACTTCATGTCAGCAGGTGAGCAGAGCGTGTGAACTTCATGTCAGCAGGTGAACAGGGCGTGTGAACTTCATGTCAGCAGGTGAACAGGGCGTGTGAACTTCATGTCAGCTGGAGAGCAGGGCGTGTAAACTTCATGTGAGCTGGGGAGCAGGGCGTGTGAACTTCTTGTGAGCTGATGAGCAGGGCGTGTGAGCCAAACGCCTGCCGGGAAGCCGAGCGTATGGGTTAAACACCTGCTGGTGTGCGGAGAGTGTAAGCTACACGCCAGCAAGAGAGCACACACCTCCAGCCCTGATGTTTGATGACCATCTCAGCAGAGAGCGCGTGTGTTTGTCCGTCTGTGGCGTGTTTGTGCTGCACCGCACGGCAAACACAGCGGCGGCAAACACAATCAAAACATCCCAACAGCGATGTTTGAGCCCGCAGCTCCGCCTTTGAAAGAGAATAAATAAATTGGTCGTATTTTTGTCATTCACTTGTCTGCCATACCGCTCAGTGCCCGCAGCTGAACTGCTACTTCATATACAGAAATGCAAACGGCCTTCCAATGTCCCTCTCCCAAGCGAAATTAGGAGTGCAATGTTTTTGGATACGTCATTTCCTTTTTCACGTGATGAAGTCATTTATTTTATTCTTCCGAACGAAATCACAAAAAATATAATGATATTAATTTACTCTAAGCACGCTTAGCTAGCTTTCAGCGTAAGTAAATTTTCAGCGCGTGAGGAAGTCAAGCGAACTTGTCGCTCCGCGTTGGTAAGATTTAATTTTTTAATTTTTTACAACCACCGTGTACCTCACCCTCACGGACACACAATTCTAGCAGAAAAGCCAATTCAAAAAGTTTACTCACCCCGAGCACCTTCAGTCCACTGTCCTTTTTTAAATTTTCCGTGAGTTTGAAGAATGCAAGTCCTCATAAAACCATCCCACCAGCCGAAAGTCTCCAAGTCTACTCTTGGCACCGGAAACTTTTAATACACTCCTCTGGCAGCCGAAATATTCTCAATAAACATGTTGCAGCGCGGCGGGCGGCGGCGGCGGAGGTACGATGATTAATGAGCGGATGCCATTAGCCCTCTTCTTTAGGACCTCAAGTGTCAGCAGGGGATATTTCGGGAGCGTCGGCTTCTGACGACCTATTTTTCAGGGGGTCTTAATATGGCAACTGCAGCCTGCCTGCACCGTCTCGGCCCGCCGGTAGCAAGGAGTCGGGTTATTGGTGCAGCTATGTCGAGTTATTGATGGAGCTTTGTTGAGTTATTGATGCAACTTGTCCAGTTATTGATGGAGCTTTATTGAGTTATTGGTGCAGCTATGTCGAGTTATTGATGGAGCTTTGTTGAGTTATTGGTGCAACTTTGTTGAGTTATTGATGGAGCTTTGTTGAGTTATTGGTGCAACTTTGTTGAGTTATTGATGGAGCTTTGTTGAGTTATTGATGCAACTTGTCCAGTTATTGATGGAGCTTTGTTGAGTTATTGGTGCAACTTGTCCAGTTATTGATGGAGCTTTGTTGAGTTATTGGTGCAACTTGTCCAGTTATTGATGGAGCGTTATTGAGTTATTGGTGCAACTTGTCCAGTTATTGATGGAGCTTTGTTGAGTTATTGGTGGAACTTGTCCAGTTATTGATGGAGCTTTGTCGAGTTATTGGTGCAACTTGTCCAGTTATTGATGGAGCGTTGTTGAGTTATTGGTGCAACTTGTCCAGTTATTGATGGAGCTTTGTTGAGTTATTGGTGCAACTTGTCCAGTTATTGATGGAGCTTTGTTGAGTTATTGGTGCAACTTTTACAGTTATTGATGGAGCGTTGTTGAGTTATTGGTGCAACTTGTCCAGTTATTGATGGAGCTTTGTTGAGTTATTGGTGCAACTTGTCCAGTTATTGATGGAGCTTTGTTGAGTTATTGGTGCAACTTGTCCAGTTATTGATGGAGCTTTGTTGAGTTATTGGTGCAACTTGTCCAGTTATTGATGGAGCTTTGTTGAGTTATTGGTGCAACTTGTCCAGTTATTGATGGAGCTTTGTTGAGTTATTGGTGCAACTTGTCCAGTTATTGATGGAGCTTTGTTGAGTTATTGGTGCAACTTGTCGAGTTATTGATGGAGCTTTGTTGAGTTATTGATGGAGCTTTGTTGAGTTATTGATGGAACTTTGTTGAGTTATTGATGAAGCTTTGTTGAGTTATTGGTTCAACTTTTCGAGTTATTGATGGAGCTTTGTTGAGTTATTGATGGAGCTTTGTTGAGTTATTGATGGAGCTTTGTTGAGTTATTGATGGAACTTTATCAAGTTATGATACAGTTCCATCTAAAGTTATGCTGAAGTTGTGCTGAAGTTGTGCTGAAGTTGTGCTGAAGTTGTGCTGAAGTTGTGCTGAAGTTATGCTGAAGTTATGCTGAAGTTGTGCTGAAGTTATGCTGAAGTTGTGCTGAAATTGTGCTGAAGTTGTGCTGAAGTTATGTTGAAGTTGTGCTGAAGTTGTGCTTAAGTTATGCTGAAGTTGTGCTGAAGTTGTGCTGAAGTTATGCTGAAGTTGTGCTGAAGTTGTGCTGACGTTATGCTGAAGTTGTGCTGAAGTTGTGCTGAAGTTATGCTGAAGTTGTGCTGAAGTTGTGCTGAAGTTGTGCTGAAGTTGTGCTGAAGTTATGCTGAAGTTGTGCTGAAGTTGTGCTGAATTTATGCTGAAGTTGTGCTGAAGTTATGGTGAAGTTGTGCTGAATTTATGCTGAAGTTGTGCTGAAGTTATGCTGAAGTTGTGCTGAATTTATGCTGAAGTTGTGCTGAAGTTGTGCGGAAGTTGTGCTGAAGTTATGCTGAAGTTATGCTGAAGTTGTGCTGAAGTTATGCTTAAGTTATCAAGTTATCAATGCCCTAAATGTTGCTAGTAATGCTACTGAGCACGGAGTTGCCATTGATGCTGAGCAGCACGGTGTTGCCATCAATGCTACTCAGCAGGATGTTGCCAGTAATGCTGAGCAGCACGGTGTTACCATCAATGCTACTCAGCACGGAGTTGCCAGTAATGCTGAGCAGCACGGTGTTGCCATCAATGCTACTCAGCACGGAGTTGCCAGTAATGCTGAGCAGCACGGTGTTGCCATCAATGCTACTCAGCACGGACTTGCCAGTAATGCTGAGCAGCACGGTGTTACCATCAATGCTACTCAGTACGGAGTTGCCAGTAATGCTGAGCAGCACGGTGTTGCCAGTAATGCTGAGCAGCACGGTGTTGCCATCAATGCTACTCAGCACGGAGTTGCCAGTAATGCTGAGCAACACGGTGTTGCCATCAATGTTACTCAGCACGGAGTTGCCAGTAATGCTGGACAGAGCTTCACGGTAATGTAAAGCTGACCGTTCAATATAACGGAATTTCACAAGACAACATGGTGCTACAAGTTACAAGTGCTGTGTTGGATTAAGAATCCAGTTGAATAAATAAATCACGATATTGTGGATTGCTGCCACTTATCTCAACGCTTTCTATAAAATAATCAACTTCACACACACAGTCTCCACACAGCAGACAGTCGCGCATGGTGCCCAACATATCGGTAGTGTGCAATATACAGCTTACAGTTGCGTGTAGCGCACAACAAACAGCCGAGTGTCGTGATAGCCGTGAATAGTGGACGGTAAACACTAGTGTCCGGTACGCAGCAAACGTGTCCGGTACGCAGCAAACGTGTCCGGTACGCAGCAAACGTGTATAGTACGCAGCAAACATGTATAGTACGCAGCAAACGTGTATAGTACGCAGCAAACGTGTATAGTACGGAGCAAACGTGTATGGTACGCAGCAAACATGTATAGTACGCAGCAAACGTGTATAGTACGCAGCAAACGTGTATAGTACGCAGCAAACGTGTATAGTACGCAGCAAACGTGTATGGTACGCAGCAAACGTGTATAGTACGCAGCAAACGTGTATAGTACGCAGCAAACGTGTATGGTACGCAGCAAACGTGTATAGTACGCAGCAAACGTGTATAGTACCCAGCAAACGTGTATGGTACGCAGCAAACGTGTATAGTACGCAGCAAACGTGTATAGTACGCAGCAAACGTGTATGGTACGCAGCAAACATGTATAGTACGCAGCAAACGTGTATAGTACGCAGCAAACGTGTATGGTACGCAGCAAACGTGTTTAGTACGCAGCAAACGTGTATGGTACGCAGCAAACATGTATAGTACGCAGCAAACGTGTATAGTACGCAGCAAACGTGTATGGTACGCAGCAAACGTGTATAGTACGCAGCAAACGTGTATGGTACGCAGCAAACGTGTATAGTACGCAGCAAACGTGTATAGTACGCAGCAAACGTGTATGGTACGCAGCAAACGTGTATGGTACGCAGCAAACGTGTATGGTACGCTGCAAACGTGTATAGTACGCAGCAAACGTGTCCAGTACGCAGCAAACGTATCTGGTACGCAGAAAACGTATCCCGTACGCAGCAAACGTGTCCAGAAAAAGAAAGAAAAAAAAAGAAAAAATGTTTATTTCCAAGTTGTCACATGAGATACATGCCAACATATTGGCTTTTAAAAGTTTCTTATATATAGGGCACCCTAAAACAAATGTTCCATACGAGGAGTACTAATTGACAAACCATCCGAGGTGTACAAGTAGATAAGCATGCACTAATAGACAGACTATCAGAGGTGTACTAGTAGATAGACCATACGAGGCATATTAACTGACAAAATATACGAGGCGTACTAATAGACAAACCAGTCGTGGTGTGCTAGTAGTCTAACAAAATTTCTATACAAGGAGTACTAATTGACAAACCATCCGAGGTGTACAAATAGATAAGCCATACGAGGCATAATAATAATAGGCAAACTATACGAGGTTTACTAATAGACAAGCTATCAGAGGTGTACAAATAGATAGACCATACGAGGCATATTAATAGACAAAAAATACGAGGCGTACTAATAGACAAACCATACGTGGCGTGCCAATAGTCTATCTCTGTCAAGGGTAGTTGAATGAGAAATGAAAAATATGCCTTAAAAATATGCAAAGCCCTATTACCACCAAAAACATATTTCATATCTTCTCGATATTCACCACATCATGCGGACATGGGTACATGGGATAAAATAGAGATACAATGTAAGCCGGTTACCACTCATGATTGACAAATATCTACAAAATATTGGTAGAAATGGGTAAACAAACATATATTCAATATCATAATTCATTGCTTGTACAACATACGGACAGAAAGATAATTTTACTACGATTCATGTGCTCAAATTGCACTTTATTTCATTAATTATATTTGACATTAATCCGATTCACAGAAACGCCCTCTGGGGAAGTGATAGATCTATTTTTGAATCATTTCGATATAGCAATAAAATTTATTAACCGGATGGTTTTTGCGTAAAGAAATGAAATAGAAACATGTATATCTATTTATGTAGATACATATATATACCTACACACGTACACACACATATTAATATATATACTTATTGAAAATGAAATATTGGAAAAAAATACATATATAAGATAAAAGATAAAAGGAACCTACCATCTACTACACAGAAAATGACAGTTGAGCTCACTGTAATCCTAAGAAACTTTTCTCAAAAACAATAACTAAAAGGAGAAGAAGACTTCGAAAAACATAAAAATGAGCTGGTTTTTAATTTCTTCACAGAAATTTTTAAGAAAAATCAGGTTATATGTGAAGAAGCAACACAACTCTTCTGCATTATACGGACATGTGTACATGGGATAAAATGGAGTAACATTGAGGCCGGATATCACATCTGAGTGGAGAATATTCACAAAATTTGGCACATATAGGTAGATTAGGCCTTGATCCAAAGTGATAATTTTAATTACAGAAATTTAGAGTTTTTCCGATTTGAAAGTTCAGTGCTAGTGTGCGCTGAACGCCCGAAAAAAAAATAAATAAAAATACTAAATGCAATGCTTAAATTACCCCCTTCCCCCCAAGCTCAGCCGAAAATCGATTGAAAACATCTTCGAGAATGATTTTGAAATAGCGAGACAACGTAAGCCAAAAATTTAATTCATTATAAACTTTGCACAACCCTCACATCTATAAACCTGTTTATTGGTGTACACATAAAATTTATTTCATGGTATATTTGTCATACGGCGTTAAATATTAATACAGAAAAGAGAAAGAAATAACAAAATAAAGATGAGGAAATACTCCTAATTATGGAAAGAACGTTCGTTCTGCTGCATTGAACTGACGGCTGTGGTGCTCATTGTTGTCGACAGAAATAAGTAAGATGAATATACGAATCGCTTAGCAAACGTAAAATGAAATAGTTTCTAAATTTCTAACAGAAATTTCAGGAAAAATTAAAATTTCTGATAGATGGGAAGTTCACACCGAAATGCTGCAGGCCCTATGACAGAGATGCAAAATGACGTGACACATTTACTCTAAAATCTTTTCCAGTTTTAGAGTTTTTGACATGCTGGGGAAGCTTGTTCCACAAAAAAGCTCCAGAAACTGAGAGAGCTTTTTGTCCCACGTTAGATGAACGGTAACTGACTAAAACATCGTTCCTCCGGTTTGGTCTTTCGTTTGGGATATTAGTTGGAAAAAATTTCACCACCTCTGCATTACTTTGGGGGAGGTACAGAGAGGAGAATACTCGTCGAGCTTTCTGGATCATGAATCTGTTCGGTATTGGGATCCAGTCGAGTTTTCTTAAAAGAGGGGTGACATGATCGTATTTATTGAAATTTCCTTTGCATACCACTTTGGCGGCGAAGTTTACACATTTTTGAAACTCTTCCTGACGACATTTAGGTAAATCTCCCCACACAAGACTGCAGTAGTCCAGACGCGATAAAACTAAAGACTGAATCACTAATAATCTAGATTTTTCGTCAAGTGTGTTCTTTATACGATGAAAGAACATTAAGGTTCCGTCAATTTTGTTGCACATTGTTTCGACGTGTGAATTGAAAGTCATATTTTTGTCAAACCAAACACCCAGATTTTTAACCTTATCTACTGGTTTAATTGTACCGTCTCCAAATGTTAGCTTGAATGGTGGTAAATTTTCAGTCGCATTCTGTGATCCAAAAATAATGCATTGCGTATTACTTGCGTTAAGTTTGAGGCCATTATGGTCATACCACAATTTCAGATTTCTCAGAAGGTTTTCAGCGTTGGCTTGTGTTTCTTTTAAATCCGCTGTTGAGCTTGTCATGGCAATTTGCACGTCATCAGCATACATTGAGATTTTTGTGTTTGCCGGCATGGTGGGGAAATCATTGATGAAAATTGAAAATAGGAGTGGGCCGATGATTGAACCTTGAGGAACGCCAAAATTATTTGGTATGAATGATGACATTTTGTTATTCACGCACACTGCATGAGAGCGGTTTAGTAGGTAGCTTTCAAAAAAATGAGTGTCTATTCTGAGGTTTGATATTTTTTGTAGAAGTTTCTTATGCTCAACACTGTCGATAGCTTTGGAAAGATCAAGCAATAGTAAGAGAGTTGATTTTTTTTGGTCAATATCATTGTAAATTTTTTCTGTTATGTTTAACAGGGCGTCGTGAGTACTGGTATTCCTCCTGTAAGCATATTGATTGCGATGCAGTAGATGTGACTCGTCTATGTAAGACGAGAGCTGGTTTGTTACTACTTTTTCTAATATTTTGGACATAACAGGCAGGAGACTGATTGGTCTGTAGTTTGACGCTATGTCGATATCACCAGATTTATGTAATGGCTTAATAATGGATAGTTTCCATTGATCGGGAAACTTGTTTGTGACAATAGATGTATTTATTATCAAGCGAATAAGGGGTGCTGTGACAGCGAAGTTGTCTTTTATATGTTGGAGGCTTATGCCATCATGTCCAGTCGCTTTAGTATTCTTTAGTGAGTATAAGATTTTTCGTATCTCTATGACGCTAACTGGCTTTGGTCTCCACTTGTTGCTACTATTTGGGGATGAAACATCGCTCAGATTTGCCTCTGTAGATGTGTCTGAAACTGTCCTGGATACTTCATTGAAAACATCTTCGCCAACTTTTGAGAAGAAAGTGTTAAAGTCATTCGCCATTTTTGAAGGGTTGTCAAAAGTGCTTTTGCAGTCTGAATTTTTATACTCAGCAGCTTCTCTAATGATTTCCCAAGTTCTTTTAGGGTTTTGTTTTGCCGCCAAGAGTTCTTTGTGGAAGTAGTCCCGTTTTGCTTCCTTAACTTTTCTTCGTAGGATCTTCTCATGATCTTTATATAATTTTCGACGCGTACTGTCTGATTTATTCAGTTTGTACTCACGCTGCAAATTTCTTTTAGCTCTGCTCAACTGTTTTATCTCATCTGTTATCCATTTAGAAATTCTTGGCTTAACTTTCTTCGTAGTGAAAGGTGCGCATTCGTTAAGAGCTGATACGAAATTTTCGTTGAAAAGCGAAACTTGTAGATTGACATCATCGGTGTTTTCCATGCCTTGAAATTCACCCCATCTGTCTAATAGCTTTTCTTGAAATATTTCAGGGGAGTAGTGGTTTTTCATGCGATATGTAATGTAACTAGATTTCTGTTTCTTTTTTGCAATATTTATTTGGCATTCTACCGAATGGTGATCAGAAAAGGACGGTAAGATTTCTGTGCTGAGTACTGCTTGGGGATTGTTTGTAATTGCTAGGTCAAAAACAGTTTTAGAAGTGTTGGTAATTCGCGTTGGTTCTTGGACCATTTGAGAAAGATTAAGTCTGTGCAGCATCTTGCTTAGCTGATTGTTTTTATTTGTCAGATCCACGTTAAAATCTCCGAAAACATAGAAAGACTTTTTGGCTGCAGAGATTGATCTAAGCGTATTTTCAATGAAATCTAATGTTGGACGAAGAGATGCTGACGGATGTCTGTAAAGACTGCCGATAATGAAAGACTTGTGTTTGTTTACTTGAACATTGAGCCAAACCATTTCTATGTCTTCGCATTTTTCTTTTATCGGAACTAAGGATGTAGAGTAGACATCTTTGATGAAAATGCATGAACCGCTACCTCTCTTACTTTTGACTCCGTCATAACGGTACAATGTGTACCCGGTAATGCTGAGATATGAGCTTTCGACTCGTGAATCGAACTATGTTTCAGATACGCACAAAATATCGATATCGTTTGTGATCAACATTACTCGTACGTCATCCATTTTACCATTGAGGCTGCGAGCATTTATGTGCAATATTTTGATATTATTTACCTCAATAGGCAAATCTTTAGTGGAGTTATTGCATTTTTTAGGTCTAGCAGGGCATTTAGTATTCGTCTCTAGGTCTTTATTGGAGCGTTCATTGTTTGTGATTTCAGCTTCATATTCAATTTGATCACTGTTATTTAGTCACAAGATGGGGGAGGAAGCAACACGATTTTCATCACGGATTTTCAAGAGGGCGCTATAGTGGTCCTGTTTCCGGTGTATGTTTACCGGAGGACAGTTTATCAGAGCATTTGATGTAGGGGAGATTGTCGTCTTCCAAATCCCATTGTCTCTTTCATCAAATACGTGAATTGGTGTTCTCGTTACATTAGAAAGTATTTGGGGTATGAGGTCTCAAACTGCGTGATCGAAGACTTTTGTATCGATGTATTTATCGATGAGTTGTTCGAAACTGCCACTGTTCTTGTCAACGAATTTTGCATACTGGTCCTTGTTTCTGGAGCTCTCAGCTTTGATGGCTTTTTTCAGAGATGTATAATTCCATTTCGATTTTTGTTGTGAAGCAAGCTGCGTCGTTACGGCGTGGAGGAGACAGTGTCCGTCACCTACAGTGTAAGCAGGCTCCAATTTGAGCGATCGTTTCAAGTCGTCCAGTGTGTCTGCAACGCGTGTGCAGATTTGATTCACTGTTGATTTTTCGGTAGCATTATTAGTTTGGTCGTTCGACGGAGGCTCGGCAGAGGCATCAGATTTTTTTCGAATAATTTGATTTTCTTTGGAATAGTTTTGAATATCGTTATTCGCTTGACTTTCCTTGGTTCCTGCGTACTCACTGGAAAGTTGAGAATTGGTTGAAAAGGAGGGCATGTCGCAATCACTATTTGTGTCTGTTGCAAATAACGCAAATTTATTTTTCGTACTGACATTATATTTGTCTGAGATCGAATCAGGGAAAGGCTCAGGCTTATTTACATTCCTCATGCTGTGGGTGAGTGAGTTACTCAGAGCTCTGCTTGATGACGCAATCAATTTTGAAGGATTTGGTGTACCTTGTGCAGTGATGTGCATAGGCTTATATTCTTTTTGAAAGTCTAAGGTGAGACTATTTGTCTCATTCCGTGAATTTTTCGATTCATTTGAATGATCTACAATTCCATTTATTGCTTGACATTTGTTGAAACGAGGACAATATGGCACGGTGATTCGCAATGATGATTTCATTGCAAGTTGTTGAAGAAAACAGAAAATCTCTTCCTGTACGCAGCAAACGTGTCTGGTACGCAGAAAACGTGTCCAGTACGCAGCAAACGTGCCCAGTACGCAGCAAACGTGTCCGGTACGCAGCAAACGTGTCCAGTATGCAGCAAACGTGTCCAGTACGCAGCAAACGTGTCCAGTACGCAGCAAACGTGTCCAGTACGCAGCAAACGAGTCCGGTACGCAGCAAACGTGTCCGGTACGCAGCAAACGTGTATAGTACGCAGCAAACGGTATAGTACGTAGCAAACGTGTATAGTACGCAGCAAACGTGTATAGTACGCAGCAAACGTGTGCAGTACGCAGCAAACGTGTATAGTACGCAGCAAACGTGTATAGTACGCAGCAAACGTGTATAGTACGCAGCAAACGTGTGCAGTACGCAGCAAACGTGTGCAGTACGCAGAAAACGTGTATAGTACGCAGCAAACGGTATAGTACGTAGCAAACGTGTCCAGTACGCAGCAAACGTGTCCAGTACGCAGCAAACGTGTATAGTACGCAGCAAACGTGTCCAGTACGCAGCAAACGTGTCCAGTACGCAGCAAACGTGTCCAGTACGCAGCAAACGTGTAAAGTACGCAGCAAACGTGTCCAGTACGCAGCAAACGTGTCCGGTACGCAGCAAACGTGTATAGTACGCAGCAAACGTGTATAGTACGCAGCAAACGTGCATAGTGCGCAGCAAACGTGTATAGTACTCAGCAAACGTGTCCGGTACGCAGCAAACGTGTGTAGTACGCAGCAAACGTGTCCAGTACGCCGCAAACGTGTCCAGTACGCAGCAAACGTGTCCGGTACGCAGCAAACGTATCCGGTACGCAGCAAACGTGTCCAGTACGCAGCAAACGTGTCCAGTACGCAGCAAACGTGTCCAGTACGCAGCAAACGTGTCCAGTACACAGCAAACGTGTCCAGTACGCAGCAAACGTGTCCAGTACACAGCAAACGTGTCCAGTACGCAGCAAACGTGTCCAGTACGCAGCAAACGTGTCCAGTACACAGCAAACGTGTCCAGTACGCAGCAAACGTGTCCAGTACGCAGCAAACGTGTCCAGTACACAGCAAACGTGTCCAGTACACAGCAAACGTGTCCAGTACGCAGCAAACGTGTCCAGTACGCAGCAAACGTGTCCAGTACGCAGCAAACGTGTATAGTACGCAGCAAACGTGTCCAGTACGCAGCAAACGTGTCCAGTACACAGCAAACGTGTCCAGTACACAGCAAACGTGTCCAGTACACAGCAAACGTGTCCAGTACGCAGCAAACGTGTCCAGTACACAGCAAACGTGTCCAGTACACAGCAAACGTGTCCAGTACGCAGCAAACGTGTCCAGTACGCAGCAAACGTGTCCAGTACACAGCAAACGTGTCCAGTACGCAGCAAACGTGTCCAGTACGCAGCAAACGTGTCCAGTACGCAGCAAACGTGTATAGTACGCAGCAAACGTGTCCAGTACGCAGCAAACGTGTCTGGTACGCAAAAAACGTGTATAGTACGCAGCAAACGTGTATAGTACGTAGCAAACGTGTATAGTACGCAGCAAACGTGTCTGGTACGCAGCAAACGTGTATAGCACGCAGCAAACGTGTCTGGTAAGCAGCAAACGTGTCCGGTACGCAGCAAATGTGTATAGTACGCAGCAAACGTGTTCGGTACGCAGCAAACGTGTCTGGTACGCAGCAAACGTGTATAGTACGCAGCAAACGTGTCCAGTACGCAGCAAACGTGTCTGGTACGCAGCAAATGTGCATAGTGCACAGCAAACGTGTCCAGTACGCAGCAAACGTGTCTGGTACGCAGCAAACGTGTATAGTACGCAGCAAACGTGTATAGTACGCAGCAAACGTGCCCAGTACGCAGTAAACGTGTCCAGTACGCAGCAAACGTGTCCAGCACGCAGCAAACGTGTAAAGTACGCAGCAAACGTGTCCAGTACGCAGCAAACGTGTCCAGTACGCAGCAAACGTGTCCGGTACGCAGCAAACGTGTCCAGTACGCAGCAAACGTATCCTGTACGCAGCAAACGTGTCCAGTACGCAGCAAACGTGTCCAGTACGCAGCAAACGTGTCCGGTACGCAGCAAACGTATCCAGTACGCAGCAAACGTGTCCAGTACGCAGCAAACGTGTCCGGTACGCAGCAAACGTGTCCGGTACGCAGCAAACGTGTCCGGTACGCAGCAAACGTGTCCGGTACGCAGCAAACGTGTCCGGTACGCAGCAAACGTGTCTGGTACGCAGCAAACGTGTCCGGTACGCAGCAAACGTGTCCAGTACGCAGCAAACGTATCCGGTACGCAGCAAACGTGTCCAGTACGCAGCAAACGTGTCCAGTACGCAGCAAACGTGTCCAGTACGCAGCAAACGTGTCCAGTACACAGCAAACGTGTCCAGTACGCAGCAAACGTGTCCAGTACACAGCAAACGTGTCCAGTACGCAGCAAACGTGTCCAGTACGCAGCAAACGTGTCCAGTACACAGCAAACGTGTCCAGTACGCAGCAAACGTGTCCAGTACGCAGCAAACGTGTCCAGTACACAGCAAACGTGTCCAGTACGCAGCAAACGTGTCCAGTACACAGCAAACGTGTCCAGTACACAGCAAACGTGTCCAGTACGCAGCAAACGTGTCCAGTACACAGCAAACGTGTCCAGTACGCAGCAAACGTGTCCAGTACGCAGCAAACGTGTCCAGTACACAGTAAACGTGTCCAGTACGCAGCAAACGTGTCCAGTACGCAGCAAACGTGTCCAGTATGCAGCAAACGTGTCCAGTACACAGCAGACGTGTCCAGTACGCAGCAAACGTGTCCAGTACGCAGCAAACGTGTCCAGTACACAGCAAACGTGTCCAGTACGCAGCAAACGCGTCCAGTACACAGAAAACGTGTCCAGTACGCAGCAAACGCGTCCAGTACACAGCAAACGTGTCCAGTACGCAGCAAACGTGTCCAGTACACAGCAAACGTGTCCAGTACGCAGCAAACGTGTCCAGTACGCAGCAAACGTGTCCAGTACGCAGCAAACGTGTCCAGTACGCAGCAAACGTGTCCAGTACGCAGCAAACGTGTCCAGTACACAGCAAACGTGTCCAGTACGCAGCAAACGTGTCCAGTACGCAGCAAACGTGTCCAGTACGCAGCAAACGTGTCCAGTACGCAGCAAACGTGTCCAGTACGCAGCAAACGTGTCCAGTACACAGCAAACGTGTCCAGTACACAGCAAACGTGTCTAGTACACAGCAAACGTGTCCAGTACGCAGCAAACGTGTATAGTACTCAGCAAACGTGTCCGGTACGCAGCAAACGTGTATAGTACGCAGCAAACGTGTCCAGTACGCCGCAAACGTGTCCAGTACGCAGCAAACGTGTCCGGTACGCAGCAAACGTGTATAGTACGCAGCAAACGTGTATAGTACGCAGCAAACGTGTCCGGTACGCAGCAAACGTGTCCAGTACACAGCAAACGTGTCCAGTACACAGCAAACGTGTCTAGTACACAGCAAACGTGTCCAGTACGCAGCAAACGTGTATAGTACTCAGCAAACGTGTCCGGTACGCAGCAAACGTGTATAGTACGCAGCAAACGTGTCCAGTACGCCGCAAACGTGTCCAGTACGCAGCAAACGTGTCCGGTACGCAGCAAACGTGTCCAGTACGCAGCAAACGTGTCCAGTACGCAGCAAACGAGTTCATATTAGAATCGGCTCCGAAAATTTTCCCCGTGGTAAACTTTTGGGCGTTATATACCACCCAAGCCTGATGCAAAGAGAATTAGCCTCATGATTTGAGGCATGATTTGAGGCATCTCAACACTCAATTCCTTGGTCATTTTTATAATCAATACTTGATTCCAAACTCGAAAATTCTATCGTTTTTCAAAAATTATGTCTTCAATTCTCCGTGCATGGTGACGAAATGACTCCTGAATTGTTTATTACCACCGCTAACGGTATGCAACGCCAATTTCTGGTGTACCCGTTATGAAAGGCGATAATTTTGACTTAGTAAAGTAGTCAGTATGAATCTCCATGTGAAAATGAATTATAACACATGTTTCACAGAAAAATGAAACTTTCCATTTTATCATTTAACATTTTGTATTGTTTCATAACTTATGCTCAACCCAGTGACAAAATCTAGGATATTTCTGTCTTTTTCGCTTTGGGTTACAGTGTTGCAGAGAATTTAGAAAATCAGAAGTTTATTCCTGCAGGCATGACTTTGCAGAGAAGCCCGGTCTGTGCTAAAAATCTTGAAGAAACCAACAATTAGTACATGGCGGGCCGTACAGATCATGTTTTTACTGAGGTCATAAATTTCATCGTCATCAGTTGTTGTACTGTCTGGGCTTCTAGAAGCGGACGTACTCTTGATAGAATTTTGTGCCCCTGATTAGATGTTAGATGTTTAAGCTCAAATTGTATGTTTCTAACTCTATTCTAAGCTGTATTTAAAGCTTTTATTTTACTTTAAATCTGAGTTCCGCCTCTTATCTCGGTAGTGAGAGGTTTGATAACTCTGTAAAGAAAGTATCGATTTCGCGAAGCTTTCTCTCGTATACGGTTTCCATTTAGATCTGACCAACTTTTGCGACACCTGCAAACATTGTGAAACGGGCAGATGCAATACATTGGTAGGATGCTTTCCACAGTGCCAACTGTTGAAAGAAAAGACTGGGTTAGTTCTGGTTTGCAGCTCTTGCTCACAAGAGTTTACTCGTGAATTGATGTAACGCAGCCGAATTTATCTATCAGGGCTAAGGATTCTTCATTAAAATTACGGAACAGATAATCTAAGGGGCAGCATCGTAAAGGCTCGAGTTCCTCACTGTAAAATGACAACATCGTCTAAAGTGCACCGTAGTTCCGCGAGGAGACGCTTTGCTGCTGTGTTCTGATTTTGGGAATTGCAATCCTTTTTGGTAGACCAATTAACACTCAAACTTTGTTTTCTGCTTTCAGGATGCTGTTCCTAATATGAAAGGCTGTACGTTTCTTACTATCATATACACTTTTATAGTGCATTGTTTTTTTTTTTTGACGTAAGGCGATGCTTCCTGACTTGTCAAAAAGAAGCGGAGCACCACCATGTTATCATCTTCCATGGTATAGAATAGTAGCACGGTTGGATTTCCCCTGGTAGCCTTTACACTACTTTACATTTTAAAACTTTTTTCAGAGCTCTAATTAAGCTCCGTAACTTGTGCCACCACGTAATATTAAAATACAAAATATGATAAAAAAATACTGGGGAAAATGATATTTAAAATGAAAGCCTCTAACCAAATTCAAATTAATCACCCTTGAAGCACACTCCAGGGCCAGCAGTGCACCTATCCCAACGTCGATTCTACGATTGGAAGTTTAACTGAACGGTTTCTTTCAAAAACGCCTTGCGCAATTTCTTCGTGACGTCCGCGGTGTTTTGAATGGGTTAAAAAGTCTTTCTTATAGTAAAGTTTTTATTTTGGGACGCACCAGATATCGCAAGATGCTAAATCCGAAAGCAGGATAGACAACATTTTTTTTTCAACCCAGAACTGCTGATCAGAAGCGAAGTGTGGGTCGGCTGGGAACAAAAGTAGGGTTGGAGTATCGCTCTCATTCACCGCGTTTGCTATTGATCGGATAAAATGCTTTGATCGGACACATTCAAGATTATCAGTTGACAAATGAGGGACTCAAATAGTCCACGTTTTTGCTTTTATTGCACTCATGTCTCTTGTAAACAGCCTTCAAAGCCTCGCTAGACGTTGACTTAGATATATTATATAAACACAACACAACACCCTCTTGGTCCTAACACTACTTCCCCAAATCCGCGTAGCCTCTATGCACCCCACACACCCCACGCACCCCACACATCCCACACATCCCACACATCCCACACATCCCACACACCCCACGCACCCTACACCCCACGCACCCCACGCACCCCACACATCCCACACACCCCACACATCCCACACACCCCACGCACCCCACACCCCACTCACCCCACACATCCCACACACTCCACACACCCCACGCACCCCACACACCCCACTCACCCCACACATCCCACAAACCCCACACATCCCACACACCCCAAGCACCCCATATACCCCACGCACCCCACACACCCCACACATCCCACACACCGCACGCACCCCACACACCCCACGCACCCCACACACCCCACATACCACACACACATCCCACACAGCCACACACACCCCACACACCCCACACACCCCACGCACCTCAAACAGCCCTACACACCCCACACAGCCCCACACACCCCACACACCCCACGCACCCCACACACCCCACACACCCCACGCACCCCACACACCCTACGCACCCCACACACCCCACGCACCCCACACATTCCACACACCCCACACACCCCCACGCACCCCACACAGCCCCACACACCCCACACACCCCACGCACCCCACACATTCCACACACCCCACACACCCCACACACCCCACACACCCCACACATCCCACACACCCCACGCACCCCACACACCCAACACACCCCACGCACCCCACACACCCCACACACCCCACGCACCCCACGCACCCCACACAGCCCCACACAGCCCCACACAGCGCCACACAGCCCCACACACCCCACACACCCCACACAGCCCCACACAGCCCCACACAGCCCCACACAGCCCCACACAGCCCCACACAGCCCCACACAGCCCCACACAGCCCCACACACCCCACACAGCCCCACACAGCCCCACACACCCCACACAGCCCCACACAGCCCCACACACCCCACACAGCCCCACACAGCCCCACACACCCCACACAGCCCCCTCCCAAAGTTACGTCTCGCTCCATGTACAGCCACAGCTGCAGTCACAAGTTCCCGCTACACCGCGTCCTGGCACCAACAAACTCGCTGCAAGTGACGCGCTGGCCTAAAATTATCGGGACGTGTACTGTGCATTATCTTCATTCGTCCGCAGTGAGCACATCGGTTGTGGTGTGAGCCGCCGGTGTACACTGATGGGTTTTCATTATGCTGCTCACCGACTAGTAGTCACAAACTTAATTTTATGTTAATCAGAGCTAGATGAAGGCACTATCCAGTTAATTTTTTTGTTTTCAAAATTTATTAATTGTTTGACTTTGAATTTGATATTGTTGGCTGAGTTTAATACTGAACTCAGTTTAACCCATCGCAATCAGTTTGTTAAAGTGGGATTAATGTTCTGGATTGTTTTAGAAGTCGTAGAATGTTGACTCTGTTCAAATTAAAGAAAGTGTGGTTGCACGAGTGCGTGTGCGGTCACAGTACATCTCCGTGGCTGGAATATAGAATTTATCCTTCCAAATTTCGCAGATTCATGTCACATGTTTGATATTAGATTACCGATAATGGTCAATTCAAGAAACGGATGAAAATGGTTGTATTAATTGCTCCCCTTATATGAAAATTAATTCCTTTTTTAAGCGATGATTTTTAAGAATACCCGTAAAATTTCGCTTAAATGGTTTCAACCGTCGTCGGTCTATGCATGCACTCTTCACCTCCAAAATAAATACCAACCAATTCTTTACCTGCCAAAATAAATAACTTTCAACTAACCATGACATTGGAAATTTATTGCTTTCTATTTAAGAGTAAACAGATCATTTTCACCAAATTTTGAACAGAAAGCTCAAGAAATCACGGATCCTCAATCTTTCCTCAACTTTTTGTAAATTACTCTATTTGTTTATCAATTCAAAATAATAACCGCAAAATTTTCCCTTCTTCCCAAACGTAACCAAGCGTACCAAAAATCCATTTTGATATTTTTATGTCATCTGTAAAGCTGCAAGTTAAGAAATTCAAAAAGGTGGAAGCTCATCGCGACGTTTTGCTCCGAGTCCCGACGACCTCGAGATGAATTTTGGGCAGAAGAGTGAAACTTTTCTAGCGATTGTGCGAGGGTCGCTGCAGGTGCTGGCACGGCGACAGCACCGCGTGACGGCTCCTTATCTCATAAAACATGCCAAATATTCGCAGGAAATGGAATATTATTGGTGATGTTTGAAGGGCTCCTTCCAGCGACCGCGAGGCCTGGCGCTGCGGCGAGTGCGGTAGGAAAGACGATAGCATTTGAGGACGGTGCCCTGCTATCATTATTTGGCACGCTCTTGCAGTGCTGAAATTATAGAACCATCGTGTACCTCACCGTGCAATGATGGAACCATCGTGTACCTCACCGTGCAATGATAGAACCATCGCGTACCTCACCGTGCAATTATAGAACCATCGCGTACCTCACCGTGCAATGATAGAACCATCGCGTACCTCACCGTGCAATTATAGAACCATCGTGTACCTCACCGTGCAATGATAGAACCATCGTGTACCTCACCGTGCAATCATAGAACCATCGCGTACCTCACCGTGAAATGATAGAACCATCGCGTACCTCACCGTGCAATTATAGAACCATCGCGTACCTCACCGTGCAGTGATAGAACCATCGCGTACCTCACCGTGCAATCATAGAACCATCGTGTACCTCACCGTGCAATGATAGAACCATCGTGTACCTCACCGTGCAATTATAGAACCATCGCGTACCTCACCGTGCAATGGTAGAACAATCGCGTACCTCACCGTGCAATTATAGAACCATCGTGTACCTCACCGTGCAATGATAGAACCATCGCGTACCTCACCGTGCAATGATAGAACCATCGTGTACCTCACCGTGCAATTATAGAACCATCGTGTACCTCACCGTGCAATTATAGAACCATCGTGTACCTCACCGTGCAATGATAGAACCATCGCGTACCTCACCGTGCAATCATAGAACCATCGCGTACCTCACCGTGTAATTATAGAACCATCGCGTACCTCACCGTGCAATCATAGAACCATCGCGTACCTCACCGTGTAATTATAGAACCATCGCGTACCTCACCGTGCAATCATAGAACCATCGCGTACCTCACCGTGTAATTATAGAACCATCGCGTACCCCACCGTGCAATCATAGAACCATCGTGTACCCCACCGTGCACTCACGAAATAACGGTTGACCTCATGTGCCTTCATCGTTCTACTCTAAAATCACGGAGCACCTCATTATATTTCGTGTACCTGCAAAGTGCAATTATGAAACCATACAATAAAACTATACAAAGTGCAATGATAAAACCAATTGTAAAACATCGCATACCGCTATCACGCAATTACAGAACCATGGTGTACAATTTCGTTCACCTCGACTATCTCGGGCACCTAACCAGCGCCATTGCGACACCGTCGTCCACCTCGCAGTGTGCCTGGTGAGGCTGCATCGTCAAGTTATACAACTATCGAGTACCATTTCGCGCACCTCGTGTATCTCCAGCTTGTTTTTATGATGCCTGTACCTTTTCGTGCATAAAACCTTCGTATACCAAAACCACTTATAAAGGTATAGAAACTCCAATCGTTCAAACGTTCGAGCAAACCAGATCTCAATTATATTTTCCTAAATCTCACAGGAATTTTATGATAATTGTAAAAAAATTAACAGCAAAGGCCAATGTTCGAGAGCCTAGGATCACATAAGTTCTTATTGACATTAGTTGACAGAATATCTAAAATAACTGAAAAGACACAGCCTGTCAGCAACGTAAATGAGCTCTGCAGCAAATTTTCGAGAACAGTTTTAGAGCTGGTATAACAACAGTTCTTCAGCAAATGTGCGGCACATTTATGTGGTAGATGTACGCCCAGCCGTTCTACAGCAAATGTACGGCACATTTATGTGGTAGATGTACGTCCAGCAGTTCTACAGCAAATGTACGGCACATTGATGTGGTAGATGTACGTCCATCAGATGTAGGGTGCAAATCTGAAGCAGGTGTACGCCAGCAGCTTTGGAACAGATGTTTGCCGGCTGTTCTACACCAGGTGTACCACGCAGCTCTGGAGCAGGTGTATGATTGTAACTATGGAGCAGAACAGATGCACGGGAGCAGTTTGTGCTCAACATGTGCGCCAGCATTTCTGCAGCAGATGTATAACAACATGGTAGCCGCTTCGAAACGATGCATAGTTTCGAAAATTTCGATGCATAGCACCGGGTGTCCAACAAAAATGTCCCCTACTTTTTAATTGATTATATCTCCGTTTTAAATGCACATATTTGAATTAATTTTTTTCCGCAATGTAGTAAATTTTGTTTCCTTTTCGAATAATTTGAGTTTTTGAAATTCGGTTGTGTAACCACGTTACAGTGATCGATTTACTGAAAGAAGTAGAAAAACTAATTGTTTAAAAGAAAAGTTCAAAAAAACACTGGTGTTCTTCTTCATTTCTCAATACCTAGTGTTAAAAATAATTTCACAAGATATATCCTACATACCACCAAGTGTTTAAACCCTATGAGGGGTTTCAAGTTTCAAGTGTTTTCAATAATAGTGCTTAAAGAACTGAAAGAAAACGGTGAAATATTCCGCAAAACTCTTCTTTCAACTGTGGCTAGAAGGAATACTTGCCTTGAGAGAAATGGAGGGTGTGTCGAAGGATACTAAATTACTTCATTTATTTAAACATGTTTAAGGAAATGATTTGTCACTCTTTTGAATTTTCGGTTCGGTTTTTTGGGACGTACAAAATGAGGAAGAATATCAATTTTCTTTTAAAAACTTTCCCATTAAACAATTAGTTTTTCCACCCCTTACACTAAGGCAGCCTGCCCACTGATGCGATTCTATTGGTGCGACGCCTCGCGAAATCGCACGGTTCATTTGTAGCACCGTAAGAATAGCATTGTGTTACCTAACTCACTGCCGATTGAGGCGAATCGCATCGCATCGAATCGCATCGAATCGCATCAGTTGGCGGCCGGCCTAAATCGATTATTGTAAAGTGGTTAATCAACCGATTTTCAAAAACTTGAATTATTCGAAAAGGAAACAAAATTTACTACGTTGTGAAAAAACGACCATTCAAATATGTTAATTTAAAGCGGAGATATAATCAATTAACAAGTTGGGAACATTTTTGTGGGACACCCGGTATATGACTTCGCAATTTACGTCACAATGTTACTTTGTAGTTTGTCACACTATTATTTCGCAATTTAACTCAAAATATTATTTTGCAATTCAGTATTATATTGCATTTTTGGTCTTTATATTGTTTCACAATTTCCGTTACATTTTTTACAATTTCTGTCGTGATATTATTTCGCAATTCCTGTTATTCTTCATTTTCCTTCACAATCGGTGCCTGTTTTAGTTAATCCATTGATGATAATAATCAATACGTTGAGGATGGTTGCTAAAAATGTACACTTTGAAAATTCCAATAACTTTTTACATATATTAAATAGGAGACTATAAAATAGAACATCTGATAGAGCAGTATTCAATGTTCCGGTAGACTGCCAAGTTTGAGGGTAGGCTATAAGGGCTCTACAGCAGCGATCGCGATGGCTGGTCACTATAATAGCGGAGCCGGAGATTTTACACCTGAATAGCCTGCAAACTTACATTAGCACTGAATAATTACTGCGATAGTGATTGGAGTACGAAAACAATGGCGTGTGCAGATATCCTTAGGAGAGTAAAGTAGAAATTCTGCATCAAGCTTGGCTATGAGTTGAAGCCTAATATCCGCATAAAATTCAAGCAGATTTTGACTAACTTTTTTTAACAGCTAGATTAACGCGTTGGCATGGATACATCCATGGATACAAGTATGCAAATAAGTTGTTTCACTCATCAATTTAATCAGCGAATTTCACCGCAAAATCCGTAACATCGCCCGGAACGACTGCACAATTTTGGAAGTCAAAGCCCCACCGTCGTAAAAACTGAGAACTGCTCCTAGCAATCCTCAGGAGTTTCACAATTTCGAGTCATGGAATTTTTTTTCGATGCTGGAATATTTTCTGGGAAGTCTTCGCACTCGAAAGTTAGACCTGGAAATTCCTTAACGCCTCTGCCGGAATTAATAAAACGCGCCTCTGTATGAATGCGGAGGCGCTACGCCCTCCGCCTCAGCCTGCTCCTCCGATCCGCAAAACTTTTCCATAGAAAACTCGGAGCGTGATTTAAAATGGTTTCCCCAGAAGTTTTTGATTGGAAAGTTTTCAAAATACGAATTTGTTGTTTGAATTTGCGTGAGTATTTTCGAGGTCTTCCAGAGTCCTGGAGTATAATGAGTGTGGAGAGTTCGCCATGAACCTTTCCGGGCTACGGAACTGGACGATTAGCGGGTGCTGGTGCTCGCTTCATTTTATTACCATGATTTTTGAGCGAGCAGTTTGTGTTATGATGCATTCTTTCTTCAACGGCAGTAGTTCCCAGCCTGGAGTGCCCGCACCTCCTGGAGATACTGGAAGAGTCCAGGTAATTTATAAAATACTGGCTATGTCTTGTCAGTTATATTGCAAGAGGTAAAAGGTTCGAATGAAATCCTTTAGTGGTGTGGGGCGAAATAAAGGCTGGGAACCCCTGTTCTAAAGAAATACGGACGTATATAATGAGTTTATGTGGGCTTACACCTCACAAGATCAACAAATATATTTTTACTGCAATATTGCGAATGGTTCTGCGAGGAATAAGTTTGTATTAATAGTGGTATATCGTTGTGAAATGGAAAGTTCCTTAGTAGCGATTCATTGATGCGTACCTTTTCAGGAATAAGCCATTGATAAAACTTGTTTGTGCAAAATTACACTGTCTAAAAGACTCAAATGTAGTTTTGTAAGAATATTTCGAACGTTTTTCTGAAGAATACAGTGTTTGAAAGAATGGAGTGGTATTTAGTTTTGGAATGAAAAATACAATAGTAGCCATAGATTGATGCATGCTACTACAGTAATACGGCACTGATGTAAAGAGTTTATGTATCATTATGCATTCTAAAGGAACGGAATGTTTTCTGCAGCGATATTTCGCGTGCTAGAGCAAGGAATGTCTATCTTCGTAGTGATATATCGTTTTGAAATATAAAGTACATGAGTGGTAATACTTTTTAATACAAGCAAATATGTCTTTGTCTTGACGCTTCCTCAAAGAAAACAATATTTCACCTGATTAACACATGATCTTTGCCTCGTGAGGGTAGACAGAACAGGTCGAGTTGCTCGAGAGTTATAAGAGGGGCGAGTTTCATCTGTGATGGACATCATCAGAGTGAGCAAGTATGACTGGACATAGTATAATTAAAAAATAATCTGTCATGTAATTTTTAGAGACTGCAGATTCACTGTTTATACTCGTATATAAAGGCGATTGCGAGCGACTTATCGGTAATTTTGAACAAGCAATGCAATTTTCAGGCTCTCGAAAATTCCGCCTTCTGCCCTATCATTTCTTTTAGTACAGATTTAACTTATGACACAGAGCCACAGAATCTTGTTCCTTTTTTACCTTGTTTTGTTTCCTACGGTGACATGCATGGATTGCTGACGTTAAGAAGATGAAACCATCGTCTTCGGCAGCGGTCTCTCTCACACAAAGTCGACAACCAATTTAGCACCCAATGTAAAAATTATATTGAATATCGACGTATAGAAACCACTCGTTGACACAACCTAGCTACTGCACACTGTACAAACTCTTCAACACCATTTAAGTAGGACACCCCAGCACATCTTCTACAAACCAACTGCGAAAAAAATTTTACTCATATACGTTAAGCAATTTTTTGCTAATGTACCAGAGCTAAATTCTCCCTAACTGCACGCAGGTACCCCGCACGCGTGCTCTGAGGACATGCAGTACGTAGGTAGTGTGGTAATCACTTTGACTGCCTGCATACATGGGATGTAAGAGTGTGACCCACGTACGTGGCTTGGGTAAGACTGACTGCATGTAAGACAAGCAATACAATTTTTGTTTTGCTCGTCGTAGGTTCGTATGTGGCGTAGGAGAGAATTATACAAATAGTAAAATTTTCTCCTACGCCACATACGAACCTACGACGAGCAATACGAAAATTGTATTGCTTGTCTTACATGCAGTCAGTCTTACCCAAGCCACGTACGTGGGTCACACTCTTACATCCCATGTATGCAGGCAGTCAAGTGATTACCACACTACCTACGTACTGCATGTCCTCAGAGCACGCGTACAGCAGCGCCTACAGTCCCTGCTTCGCAAAGTGCGAACCCTTCACTTCTGCATCACGCATTTACGAGCAGTAACGCGTCTTCTACGCCACATATCTAACTCCACTCTAGGGTAACGCTGCATACCAACTCTTACAGTCTCTTGTACTCCCCTTCCCTCACGTACCCCACACTCCTTCATCACGTATTTACCAGTTCATGGTCTCTCCTACGCCATATACATATTCCGCAGTCTACATGCTTACCAGCTCTTGTAGTTCTTCTGCCCACCCATGAAACGCCTCTGTAGCGTCTTCTGTTGTGAAACGTCAAGTATGATAGTAAAAATGGTTATACGTCTCTTCTACCCTTCTCCCCATGTACCCTCCACTCGTACACTACGTATCTACCAGTTTTTTTGTTCTCTCCTACTGCCATCACACACACACACACACACACGCCCCCACACAGTAGAAATAGTGAAGAGACTCGCGTCTCTGGCCTCCGCTGCTCGCGGCCTCTCCAGCCACGCTCCGCAAGCTCTGCCTTGTTGCCAGACCAATGACCTCCATGAAATTGGAAATTTTTGCTTCTACAGTTTTTCCCGATTGCGCATCATTTATGTCCAATGTGGAAGCGAAGGAAACTGAACCATATTCTACGTCTAAGTTCGCCTTTCTAAATGCGCCTAAGTATATTGAGAAAATTAATACCAGACCTATATCATACATAAGGATCATCAAAAACGGTTTTAAATGTGGGTAGGTGATCAGATTTAACTACTTTATTGAATCGGGTAAAGGGGATTTATAAATCAGGATTACTCTCATAACTTCATTGGAAGCCAGAAATGATACATAAGAAAATATCCCAAAATTTGCAATCAGAAGTAAAATGAATGGAATACTATGTAGTTCCTTGGTTGAGTAAGTTTATAACTGAAAGTTTACTTCATTTATATGGTTTAGGTTAATGAAACCTCGTCGGAAAATACTTTAAAATTAACATTAAATCAGATAGTTTTAATTTAGTATGAATTGAGTCGACCTGCCGTCGCAAATGTTTTATTTTGAGACCCCTGTTCTTAAAGGACGGTTCCTTTCCGTATTTGCATCCAATTTAGTCCCACCGCAGTGCGCAAGCCCAGACATGGTGTTAGCCCACGGCACCGAAGCTTCAAGAAAAGAGTCTATTGTGTCAGATTAAAAAATGTATACCACTCATCAATCACAGTTGAAAATTCATAACAATTTTCATTGCGATAAAAGAAAAGTTCAGAGCAACTTTTATTATCATAAGGATATGACTCTTACGGTTCACTCTTATGCTGCATGGGCAGTACCACAATACGGGCAGTATTTTGCTGTCAGAGCTTCAGTAATAGTAGTTGAACCAGTTACATATTGAATAATTTTACATTACCTTGATGAATTTTCTTTAATTTTTCTTATCTAGTAATTATTTCCGCCTTTCCTAAAACATTGTGTCGTTGCGCGACAACGTTATGAATGAACTCAAACAAATTGAATTATAAATAAAATTAAAGATTAGCCTTTGTCAAGTAAAACAACGAATAATATATCGTAATATAATTAATGTTCTTTTATTTTTTCATACCGTGAATGCACGAGATTGGAGTTCAACTGAGTTGTAATATTTTGTTGTGCGTAGCACCGCAATTATTCATTTGATGCTCTGACGTCATTCATTTGTAACACCGGTATTATTTACTTGTAGGATTGGTATAATTCATTTGTTACACTGGTATATTTATTTGAAGTACTGGCCTCATTCTTTTGGAACACAGGTATATTTATTTGGAGCACTGGTATAATTCATTTGGAGCACAGGTATTATTTATTTGTAGCACTGGCATCATTCTTTTGGAGCACCGGTATATTTCTTTGTAGCACCAGTATTATTCATTCATCTATTTGCAACCGTGTGTCACACTCATGAATGTCATTCGCATTAATACTGGCTATATTACTTGTTGTTCCATCACAAAGAAATCTCGATGATAAAAGGGCGAGTCAGTGTGTAGATGAATATTTTGCTCAATAACGTTTCTGAAGTTGTAAAATTACATCACCAGTCCACCAATGACTTTCATTCTTCCGTTTACAGAATTTGTTGCAATTTTGTTTGAATTGTCCTGGCTTTACGTTTTCATGTACAGGTTGACCTTTGTATATGTTCACAATAAGCATAAAATATCCAGATGAGCAAAACAGTTTCATTAGGGCATTTAAAACAGTAATTCGTTTAATTTTTGAAGTACTTTTAACTTCGTGTGCGAAACTCACTGTTAGAAATGTAGGGTCAATAATTACGCTTACAAGTTCTGATATGAAAGAGAACCAAATTGAAATCATACCTATATTTGTGCACACAAAATTGAGCGGTAAAATGCGTTTCGGTATTTCCTTATAGAAGACACGAATGACTTCGTAATTTCAGTGAACGGCATGAAGTGTCCCCGTACAAGTGAATTTAAAAGCTCAGATATCAAAAAATCTACGGAAAAAGCAACGGATATTTCAGTATCTTTGTTTTCTGATTCATAAGTAAGTGAAAAATGATATCTTTGATAATGTTCCAATTTATCAAGAATGAATTCATTACACATTAAAGAATTTAACAAGAAGGCAGCAAATAAACCTAAATTTAGTCCCCAAAATTCTCGTGTGAGCATATCAGGCTTAGCTTCATTTAATACTACTTCCTTTCCAGTATTTGCAGTTCAGTAAAAGTAAGGAGAGCGATGATTTTGTAGGTATATTACTCATGAACAGTACTAGTTCAATTCTGAATTCAATTCTATATTAATTTTAAGTGACTTCTATATTTTCCTTTGAATGTGATGCTTGCCTGGGCTTTTATCCCAAAACGTGATACGACATTTTGATGTCGAGAATTAGTGCTGCTGTGAAATATTTGGTGTGGAATTTGGGCGAGTTCACTAAAAACTCAATACTTGTCATTTTGAGTACGTTGGGCTGACTCACATCATACTTCATATTTGTACATCAATTTCCGTTGAATAGTACGTGAATAAAATTCTTTTTTCAGAATTTATTTCATGAAGAAATACTTCTTACAATTATAGTGAAGTAACGCGCTTAATCTTTTAGCTTTGGACCTGAAACTTATTATATTTTTGACTGTAAAAGAGTTCAGTTAACTTTACAACGAGGTGTGCAATTATCGTCCTAACTCTTGGGTCTCGTGCCCGTCGCTGCAACTTGTAAATGAATCAGACACATAGTTCTGTTCATCACCAGGTTGTAATTCATATCTCATTCCTATTAAGCATTGCACGAAAACCTTCGGCGAAGTAATGTACATATGTGTACGTCTAAAATGAATTATCAATCATAAAAAAAGCTCACAGAATGAAATCAATATCATACTATCATCTGGAGGGATGGAATAAGTAGTAATATGTAAATTTTTTTAAGAATAGCTGAGGTTATATTTCAATTAATCATGTATTTTATCAGATGTGTCAACACGAAACCTTTGATAGATCCCAAAAAGCAGCTTCCGGAGATGTTCATCACTAATTCATCAGCATTTGCTACGCAAAAACTGAGATAATTTCAGGATAATGCAGCTGGCGCACTTATTCATCAAGAGAGCTTTCGCTCACGTCGTGCGTCTGGCATGAGCTGCGCTGCAATTCATCTGAGAGCCGCCTTGTATATCCATGCAGGGCCCAGGCTATGATGATGAATCGTAGCGAAGGTCGCATGTTAATCCATTAAGGCAGAAAGCCGACCTTAGATCATGGAGTACAGAAATTACAGCTCGAGAAGGCACCCAGCCAGCAACCTGGCATCTCTCCTTGCAGCTTCCTGTGCGACGTGTTCAGTTATTTCGACACAATGTTGCATAAAACTCCTAGATTTGTCATACCTAAGTTGTGTCGATGCAAGCTCCCTGTGGTACCAACAATCCTAAGCCGCAGAATCAGTATTTGTGAGTTCGCATAAAGCAGATTCTGTTTAGTTTTATTTGAACTCCAGAAATTCTTTTGAATTCAAAACTGAGAACCTAAGACTGCGAAAACATGGGAGCCAATAGCGTGAGCAGGAACTATGAAGTAGGAGGGGCGTAATCCTCACTTCGCTGGTACAAATTAATAAAAGCCAGTAAATTTTTATTTGCTCACATGATATCTCCTAACATCTAACTTCAACATGCGTGTGCTTCCTGCTTTAAGCTTACTTTATGATCATGTAACAGGTCCTGCATCATATGATATCCTACTTCACGAAGAACTGACATCCAAGCCAGTGCAATGTGAAACTCAAATTGGCGGATTTATAAAGGGAATTCACCTTTCTGCATTGCCATTTGACTTCAGCTGAAATGATTCGGGAAGTGCGGTTATCATCCGGGCAGAATTCTTGACCAAAATTTATCATTCAAAGTCTATATGCGGAAAGCAGCGAAGAGATTGACAAGCAGTCGTTGGACAGTCCGAGTAGGAGGGGCAATGGTGTCGAGTGGGCGGAGCGAGTTTAACGGTCGTAACGGTTAAAGTCCAGAGGCCGCCTCTTCAAAATTTGAATCAGTATGCCGTGAGCGCTGCTGCCGCGTGGTTGTGTTGCGTCCAGCTGTCTTCTTTGCTCTCTGCTGCTAGCTGCATCATGCTTCTTCCTTCCGGCTGCATTTAGAAGACCGACGTAAATCTATGATTCATTTTGTTGGACAATTTAATTAAAACCAAGAAGCTGATCCATTAAACGAACAAAAATACAGTTTTGCCGCTCGCACGTAGAAATATAAAGAAACTACAAGACTTGGAGATCAGGTAATGTATTAGTGTCCGGCTGGTGTTTTGAAATATTTTTTCGTGCTCTTGAAACATCCTTCATTGAGTGAGTAATTTTTTGCATGTAAATTACGACGTAGAATGTCTTACAGCTATAGGACATCAACGGTAACTTTTTCTCCCAAAAAATCTAAAGTTTAATTGATGATGAAGCTCAAGGTAATAAGGGAACCATTCGTAAACGATACTTGAATTTAAATTTGAGGAAATTAGTTGTAACTCCATAATGATTTATTTTAGTTTCGTACAGGGTGCCTGAAATTTATTTCTTACGAATAACAGTGCATTCATTAAAAGCAACACTCCTTGTAAGCAAATTTTCCACGCAAGTATCATTTCTTTCTATCCGTTTAAAAACACCGCACGAACCGTACGAATTGCTGAATGCTATTATCTTCACTTCTCTACAGGTTTTTCACGGTCCAATGTATAAAATTTCTGTATGAGTCTTTGCAATACACTAACACCGTGGCCTTTAAACTCTACAGCTTATTATTTACGGCGTTACGCCATTTTCTAACAACTTAACTTTCAAAGCTAACACTCGTTAAATTGAGAGTTGGAGTTTTTCCTTAACGAGGACACCGTAATGAAATTCCAAACACTTGTGTGTGTATCATTTCAGCAAGAATTATTATGTGACTCATTCTAGAAATGTACGTTAATTTTACATCATTTAAAATTTCAAAGAACTCTCCGGTCATCATTTTGTGACATCGTTATGATAATTCAATTGCAATCCCTCATTGATTTAACCTACTGGCTTTAAGAGGTGCATGTTTGGTTCAATATAATTGGCAAATATGAAATTTGTACGCAGCTCCTACCAAAATTTGAACCAGAGGTTATGCGCTCACGCGTCTTCAAACCATCTGTTCACATGTGTCTAATCCGCAAGGCTAATAGCTGACACCTTCTTAAGATTTCTTACGTAGTGGAAGAATCCTAGAAACAATATTTATAAAAATTCCAGTAGTGAAAAAGTGTACAATATGGAAGAAAGTCGCAGGAGAATGCAGCCATTAATAATATACAGGATTTCTTGCGGTTAAAAAAGGAAGAAAGTGGTATACAAGAGTCAGAAAGGAAACAAAGTAGCATAGATTAGTAAAAACATGCAACATAGAAGAGCCAAAAATAGAAGAATGTACCACAGACGAGTCGTAAATAGAATAACGTAGCATGGAAGAGTCATAAATACAAAAATATAGCCTAGAAGGGTCGCAGCACCCAGACTGTGGCGCGGACACGACCAGCAGGCAGGAGCGGCGGCAAGAGCCTCGTGCTTTCGGGGACCTCAACTGGCCGGAGCAGCGGGGCCTCCTACGTCTCGCGGGCTCTGCACACCGACAAAAAAAACAGTTTATCAATCAATTACTATAAAATAAACGACAGGTGTCTCCTCAAATTTTTAATAAATAACTAAATTTGTATATTTTTTATTGTGTAATTTCTCTCATGTTATTACAATGGATATCTGACTGAACACATTAAATTGGTTGGTCTGTCTTTCTTCTGTCACGCTCTTCAAGGATGCTTCATGACCGTATCTGTGATACGAGTTTCGAGAGCACAAGTACGACAATTTTTGATCGCGGGTACTATTAGGATGCACATATTTTTTATTCATCCCCATCTGGAAGATTTGTCCAAAGAAAATATCGAATCCCGTTATTTTTGAAGTGTCTAGAACACTTTTTTCCAATGAAGTTGATTCATAAGATGTGTAACATTGGCTTTTACAATGTCCTAACATAGAGATCCTCTGCTGGAAAGCACACACGGAAGAAAAATAAGCTGATAGTTTGTACATAGGTTTCATATCACTCGTCTTCAGTAGCTGGGATTTCAAATAATCACAGTTTAGATTGGTGTTAAAAATGCGATGTTCGAAAACGAGAACTAGCTTTTATAATTTAGCATTTAATTCTAGATGCGCAATTTGTAAAATTAGAATAGAGCTTGTACCAATTTTGTGGCCCAGAATTTGCATCTTCCTATACTACTATAAGTTAATACGCTCTTATGCAGCGTGCTTTCTGTCTAGTGTTACGAAGGTTGAAGCGCCAATTAGTAAAATGTTCAAAACATAATTAACTATAGCTCTAAATTTATCATAATTTTGCATTTAGTTTTAGGGTTTTATTTTCAGTAACTTCCACAGCTACCTATTTTGCGTCTCTTTAAATATCAAATCTGAATTCAAATCCCAGATCGAGTTACCATTAAAATATACAAATTTTGTAACAAGGTGTGCAGTAAGGCCCTCAAAAAATCCGGAGCGCCTACAGAAGATGTCCCAGATACACATGCTCTTATTACTCCATAGCTTATTATTTGCACATATTTAATTTTAGAAAAACTCCTTCTATATTTTTGTGTAAAAATGTGACTTCTATCATTAATTGAAAACAAATTTGAAGACGTTCGTTTGTTTTTATGCAGTGAGTCTGAGAATAAACTCGATCTTTGGTCTTTTAAGCAAGCAATGAAATAATTTAATTTTATAATAATATTTTGATCAATATTAATACGTTGAACTGTAACATTGATATTGAATGCCCATAAAATTACAGTTTTTTTTCAATTTTTTAATTTATTCGACGTTTATTTAACTCAACAAGTTTTTTGCAATGACTTTATAAGATAAAATCATTGAGAAGCAAACGCATCTTCCTCGTGAGAACAACCTAATCTTGCAAAAACATATATGAACGTGGAGAATTAATTTTTAAAAAATGCTTGAAGCGTTGTAAATAGCGTGATTCATCTTAGAACTAAACACAAAGTCAGAATTATTTGTTTTGTAGTACGATTGTTATGCTTTATAATGCCATTGATTCACTCTGTCCAAAATTGTCTTTCTGTTTGGCTCAGTCCCGCGAGTCTCAATCAAGTTTGTGTACGGCACCTTTTTGTTCACTTGCTCAGAGTTCCAAAAACAGTTAAAAATTGTTTGAGACTTTTCAATACCTCATTTATGCTTTTGATTTCGAAAATATTTTTCAATTTTTCCAAAGCATATGAGTGAAACATTTTTTATCATGGATATTTCAAAATTTTCACGAAAGAGGTATATAAGGTGGTCATTGACTGTGTGAAATCTAACTAGGCACAAAATAACATGTTGAATTGATTTCAGTTCATAAAGATTGGTATGATAAATATTGCTATATATATATATAGTCTCACTCATTATTCCTACAGTGCTATGAAATTTTTCATTAATTATTGATGTTGAAATAAAATTATTTTGGTTTTAGTCTAATGGGGTGATAAAAATGATTCTTTTTGTACAAATATACACCGATAAAAAATGGCTCCCTGAGAACTGTAATGAAGTATATTATAAAAGACATCTTTCCGTCCTCGCCAAAAAATATAAACTACCTCTTAATAGTTGGAAGCTAACGATCCTCCAACATTATAAAATGAGATGAAATTTTTCTGTGAAAACACCAATTTCATGCCGAGAGTAGGCCACTTTTGAAATTGTTTACGGATTGGAACTTCTATTTGCTCTATCAAAAAATTTTCATATCTAAAAGATATTTAGTTTTGTTTTATCAGATAAATTCCGTTGTAAAAAACTGTCTCAGATACTTTATTCAACAGTTTTTGGTTGTACAATTAGTTCTTTTGTTTGTCATGAAACTTTTTCATTGTGATATATATCGATGAAGAGGTTTAAGTTTTACTTCAAAGTACCTTGGACTTTCTCACATATTCACGTGCTCGACTATTTTTTAATGTAGCAAGGTTTTCATATTGCAACAACCCTATTCAATTCAGTATGGGCGTCCTCATGCTGACCTTTATAGTGAAGAGTTTTGTAAAAAATTTTGAGAGGGACAGTTCTACCCTTTAATTCTGAAATATAATTAATTACACAGTTTATTCTACAAGGTCTCTCTTACAAGATGTTTCAAATCTTGATCTGCACTGGGTATAGGATAGTGAGCTATTTTTTTAACTTTAGTCCTGCATTCTGCGACAAAAATCTCGGGTAATCTACGAATACTTCGAATTAAGATACTTTTTTTAAATAATTGCCTAGCTAAGATTTTTTTTTGACAGCTCTTAAGAAATGCACATGCAATCATGATTGTTCATGAGCTTTCAAATTCGGTGACGAACGATTTTATATCACTTTCCTCTTTTTTTTCATACGATAAAAAATTGAATTTCACAGCGCTCTCTTTAGTATATATGTTAGAGAAAACACAAAAGTCTATTCTGAATTTAGATTCAGTAAAAAAATTCTAAGAAAACATCAAAATTTCAGATTATACTAAGGGTGTGTCATAAGTAAAGAAACGAAGGCTGCCAAAACTCTCTCATCTAAGTGTACTTGCACTGCATGCTCTCTAATTTGTTGATTTTCTATTTTTTTTTGTTTCGGCTTTTTTTTTCAGGCGAAACAAATGATTTACAGAAATCTCTTCGCTCTCCTAGTTCTCAAACAAGTGTACAACAGCTGCTGGAGCTCGAATCCTTTACAGATTTTCGTTATTTTTAAGTGCTTCCTCTGACCAGACCACTGCCCAACTTTGCACGACAAAACGGGAGCTACGTCACTGTCGTTATTTGCTCAATGTGGGGATGTCGTCACGAAATACTTGTCTGATGTTACAACATTATCATCGCAAAATCTCAGGCCAGGATGGTCAGCGTTATTGAGGAAATTCTTGGCCCGTAGTTCTGCGAATAGTTTCTCCATATCTCAAATGTTTTTGTTCACTCATCAATTTTCTTATCCCTTCTTAACACCAAAGCCGATGCCTCTTTCAGTACGCTTCGTGAACCATGTGCTCTCGAACTTATGCCTGAAATGAAAACGTTATTCAATTGGAAATCTTTCCCCTCAACGGTCATTGGACTCGGTGTGAACTCTTGGTCTCTCAAAAGGTATTTGTAACGCTGGATCACATTCAAATTTTAATTTAAAAATTGCACAGCAACACAGTTTTGGTCTGTTTATTTCATAAAGAAGTATTACGAGCAAGAAAAAATAGCTGTGTATTCAAATACGTTTACATAACGGATATTTTTCTACTTAGAGTCATCTATATTATTATTAGTAAGAGATGTCTCAATAATTATTTACAGACATTTTATGGGTTTTGTTTTAAAAATATTGCACTTCCGCGAATCGTGATTTTACAGAAGTTCAACAGGATAAATAGTCACATGTTTCCGTCAACCATTAATGTAAAATTTGATATCATGCTATTTCATTATGTGATTCGGTTTTTGTTCTACCAAATCACTGAATTATTTTTGAACTGGAGAAAATCGGTCAAAATACAGCAAACAATGGCGATGTTATCACATGATAGCTCACGTGTAAATTAACTTCTCTTGAAAACTATACTTAGTTGTATTCAAACAACTTCAATGCTCCAAACTTCTAAATAATTGTCAAATGAATTCATTTTAAAATGTACTTAAATGATATTTTGACTGACTCATACGGTCACTTTCACTAAGACTAAACATTGTTAAGGAAAGTTGAGTCAAAAAATATTCCCGTAGATATTTCTTAACATTATCTTGTGAAATTTAATGCACATGTAAAAATATTCATTAAGTACACTGATCGATGGTCGATTTCCGTCTACGTGAGGCTGCTCTGCTGCAAAATATTTTCTGCAGCTGCTGATTTCAATTCTATGTTCGCTTCAACTAGACGGGATTTAAGATTTCCATTTACGGCATATGGTAAAGAGTTAACGATTGACGAATTTAATATCAGTGCATTGGTGGATTTTAGTTATAAAGAGCATCAAATCATATTTCGTCATTCGCCCTTCAATTCTAAGATGCTAACCGATACTCTATTCGTCGTAAAAAAATGCATTCCGTGAGTTAGCATTCAATGTAAAGGATCACTATTTATATTTTCCCGAACTTGCATTCATGTCAGTAGTATGATAACTTTTTTACCTGTTATTTAACTTAGAAGTTCCCTACTTACATGATTATGATTCACCGCAAATGTCACCATTCAATCCAGAAGATCCCTTCCGATGTTCGCCATGAGAACCTGCGCGCGTTTTACTGCACAAAAACAGAACATATCGTCAGATGTCAGTCGCAGAACAAGCTCGTCACCTACTTCTACTACAAAGACTTGTGCAGTATGTCCCACAAAAACCCTAACCGAGTATTTATTTTCCCGGATCAGCAATACCATCATAATCAGTAATACCTTTTCTATAGGGTAATTTTGAGGGATAATTTTGCTAGAAATTAAATACTCATGGTATTTGCATGATGGTATTACTAATACGGGAAAATAAATACTCAGTTCGGGTTTTTGTGCGACATACTGTATGTACATCAAGATAAGGCGATCTTGTGAGGTGTCATTTAATCCGTAGAATCCCGCCGTAAGTTCCCTTTCCCCATGCAGAAACAATGGTACAAAAAACATGACATTTATGGTGAATTCAAGTTTTTAGAATTTCCATTCGTATCGAACGAACAAAATAAAAATTACACCGGAGAATGAAACTAACTCGCTAAAGGGAGCAGTTATCTATCATTCCATAGATATTGCTCAATTATTTGAAGGAGAACATCATTTCGGAAAAAGGCCTACTCATCTTTTACTAGGGCACAAATCACGGGCTTTACCTTTGCAGTTCATGTTCAATTGAATGGTTAATCCAGTGCTTTCTTCTTGTATCACTGTTATCCACTTATGAATACTGAAGAGAGTTTGCAGCAACTGGACAGCTGAAGCCAGGAGTCTTACGTTTGATGAAATCTCAATGAGGATTTTAGCATGGCTTCTTCTCTCAGCGTCGCTTTCATATTAAATATGTTTAACAATTTAAACAATTTATTTACCACAGGAGATACAGAGGTAGAATATTTCTTAATAAGTCTAGTACAATGGTCAAACTAGAGTATAGCTACCTGCATGTGGGCCCGAACGGGTTCAGCGACTTCTAGGGCATCCTACCATCACGTTATTCTAAGGTGTTCAATAATGTTTAAACTAATACACTTAACCTAGTTTCGCATGAGACTGATCAAAAAGATTAATTCGATATTTGATGCTGTATTTTACAGTATAGATCAAATCGGCTATATTTAACAATATATTCAATAAAACGATTTAAGAGCAGACTGAAGATCGGTTATCTTACCCATGGCAAGTAACATTATTAGGACCAGACATGTAGGAGGCAAGATGTGACTAGGTGATCTTAAACGACCAGTATTCTGATAGGAAGTGAGACTCAAGATGTCTTTTGAATACTTTGTAAGAATTGTTTTCACGGATCTCCGCAGGTATTGAGTTCCAAGTTTCAGTTCCAACGAAGAGTATACTGTGTTGCGACCGGCTCTTTGAATAGTAAGGAAGCATGAATTTACTTCTATTTCGGGTTAAATGGTCGTGATGACCAGTTTATGCACTTAATAATTGTTTTAGGCTATTGTTGCCATCATTTCTTAATGTTTTGTAAATTAAACGAAATACAAAATTTGATATAACATTTGTTATATAAACTTGAACTCCCGATTCTCTTTTATTTCAAGAGTGTCATTGTGGCGTTTTCATATTCGAAAACACCAATTCATACTTAAAAAGAAAACGAAAATTATTTCGCTCCGGAAGTTCTCCACCGCATGGACCATAAAAAAGTAAACCCACCTTTAAATGTTAATAACTTTACAGTGAAGGAAGATGATTCAATTCTGTTTTTCGTATTGGGCGGAGAAAATTGTTTTCCCTAAAAATTATAGGTCACATTCAAATTAGCTATATTAGAAATGAGATAAATAAAAATTTTAAAAATGTGAGTAACGGATGACGTTTCAATGTGGTCATAAATGATTTAAAAGTTAAAGAGTCATTGTAATATTGTTCTAAAAAGCGAGTTATAACGAGAGATTCTGTCAGTAAATCTCTGTTCGAATTTATTTCAAACTTCCTTTAAACGCTTTGTTCCCGCGTAGACCTTCTTGATGAAAATGCGTTGCTCCTTTGTTTGTTGCATAACGGTGAGCTTAGTCACTTGAACTTTTAAATTTGAAGGTAATGTTCATATGACTTGGACTTTATTTATACTCAGACCTAAAACTTTGTAGTCAGGATACATATCTCTGTGTAATGCAACAAATGAAACTGAAATATCCTAATCCAAAGGTTTTTATATTTAAAGTTTTAGTTTACTTTTTTTAATTTCCATACGGTATAGTTTGTTTTAAATTATCAAATGATTGTGTTTTGACATTTCTGACGGCTTCTTATCTATCACGGAATCCTGGGTCGATATTCCTATATCCCATTGTGAATAAAACTAAATCTAAATTGTACTTTTCATTTTGGTATTGGGCACAAGAACTTCTGTCTACGCCCTCCAGGCTGCGCAGACTCAAGAGACTTTCGAGTGGGCAAGCATTAGGACCAAGAAAAAGCAGAAACCTTTAATGGTAATATGGGCAAGTGTTATAAATTTCTTACCTTAATATTTTTAGCAGCACTTCTTTTTACATCGAAGTCGTTTTTGATCATAATCATCGTTATCAACATGATGACTTGCAGACATGAAGATGCTGTAGAGTTGCCTGATGCTTTGAGTCAACATGCATACTGGCATTCTCTCAGATAAAATGAAAGTCTATAAGAAACATAAAATAGCGTTTAGTTTATTATGAAGTTTCCCTAATGTATCGAGTTAACGTTACCTATGGAGAATTAAGTTTGTATAACATTTGTTAATTTTTATTAGCACGCGCTGTTTTAATTTCCTTCAAGTTTTCGGCTACAAATTCTTCCTTCTTCCTTAGTTAAAATATTTAAAAAAAATATATTGAAAATGAAAATAAGGCCTATTTCCCTCATTTCAACGAAAAATATTATGCAAACGACATCGCAAGCAAAACTTGCTCCTACAAAAGGTAGCGAACACAACGGAGATAAGCGAATGCTAACCCAAGACCAGAATGGTAAGGCTTGCTATTTCTACCAGTTTGTGCGGGACTGTCGAAGTCTGAACGTCTTTTCACCTCAACGTATTGAAATCTTTCCCCCTGTCATCTCTTCTACGCTAAATAGAAATACCAAGTTTCTCTAGTCTGGTCATGAAGTAATGGAAGCTAACAAAAAAACAGAAATCGAATAGCTAAAAATTAAACTAACGAAAACTTAAGATCAGAATAGTTGAAAATCGTTAATTCACATCTAGCATGAAATTCTAGTGGTGGATATGAACCGTTTTTGGCAGTAAAATGTATAAATTAGACATACAAAATTCTTCCAATATTGTGCTTAACGGGTACGGAAACCTGTCGACACGCCTGCTACTGGGACGACAGGGTTTCTTTAATAGATTTGATGCGCACTGAGTACATTGACAGCTTCACTTTGACGGCCCAGGTACACCAGCTTATGATATTGTCGCGTGAACTTTGTTTACCTACGCTACTGGCAAAGGGAATATAGAACCCAGTCATTTCTCATAATAGGGGACAAAAAAAACGCGACTAGTAAAATATGTATAAGTAAATCGCTTGGTATGATACCCAGTGTGTTGGTTGCTTTCCATCTTAGTTTCCTAGGTTATTTTATTAATTTCACAGTAGAAATCTCCAAATTATCAGCAAAATTCATAAATAATTTAAAAATACGAGTTATACACGATAAAGGGTGTCTTAGTTGCCTCAAACTGTTCTCCCTAATCGTATTTATTATGATGTTTGAATTCATCAGCATCAGCTAAACTTTTAAACATATCGATCGTGAAGTCTCTCCTATTTACTGCCATTAATTGCATGCTTAATTTCTGATAGCAACTTAAAATCTAAGATATAGCTCTGTGTTTTAAATGCGATACCTAACAAATATCTGATCTGTGAAAAATAATACTAAAAATTACTTGAAGAAATAACCTCACCCGACAGGTCAATCTAGTTCATTTACTTTGAAGCTATTCTTTCATGTTCGCACCTGAAGGATAAATACGTTGAGAATTGAAGAAGTTGTGAAGCCTGTACAACAATTACACTTAACACACAGTTATTCAAAGACTTCGAGAGTAACGTTGTTGCATATAAAAAATCGGATTAAATAATTTACGTCTTATACATTATATTGGTAGTCAGGGAGGCAAAACCAAATATGTGAACCAAATTATTATGCTGCGGTGTTTAACATTGGCTGCCTACGCAGTTTCAAGTAATTAAACGACTTCAAATTTTCAAATGCAATGGATTTCTTGTTCTAGATTTCGATCGTTTGAGAAAAAAATTATTTTCAAATCACAGCGTAAAAGAGTGTAAGGATACATGAATAATTCACATGTATTCTCGATACGAGATGGTAAATTTCTGCTGCGACATCCAGGCAGAGCTGGACATCCATGAGACAGAGCTGGACATCCATGAGATAGAGCTGGACATCAATGAGACAGAGCTGGACAACCATGAGACAGAGCTGGACATCCATGAGACAGAGCTGGACATCCATGAGACAGAGCTGGACATCCATGAGACAGAGCTGGACATCCATGAGACAGAGCAGGACATCCATGAGATAGAGCTGGACATCCATGAGACAGAGCTGGACAACCATGAGACAGAGCTGGACATCCATGAGACAGAGCTGGACATCCATGAGACAGAGCAGGACATCCATGAGACAGAGCTAGACATCCATGAGACAGAGCTGGACATCCATGAGACAGAGCAGGACATCCATGAGACAGAGCTAGACATCCATGAGACAGAGCTAGACATCCATGAGACAGAGCTAGACATCCATGAGACAGAGCCGGACATCCATGGATTATAGAACCTATAAACATGTATGAGGAAACGAGGACTATCGTACAAGGCATTTATTTGGAAAATGAACGTCTCGAGCGCTTGCTCGTCATCTGTACAAAGTCATCATAGTTAAAGAAATTCATCTGTTAAAAATTGAATGAGCAAGCATTAGAACCTCGAACACACACATTAATAAATTATAATACAAGTAAAGTATACAGTCTGTTGGATATAAATAACATTAAAGAACTAAGACGGTTGTTCAAAACTGGTTTCGTCCTAAGAATGGCAATGTTTCCCAAATTCTTTTATCGTTGGAAAAACTCACGTTTTCTGAATACTTTTAAATCGCTATTGTAAATAGGATTAAAACATATACTAGTTGTCTGTACATATAGACAGTATTTAGTTTACTGTTATTGCTTATGTAGTATTCAGCAACGGTTACGAGCACAATATTACACTAAGGAATAGCCTAATTTTAAAAAATGCCTTTCTTTATTTTTTCTGGAAAATGAAAAAAAATAATGTTTCTCCAATTTCTTTGCTGTTTTGTGTATCCAATGTGTTAATAAACTGGTGAATTTTAGACTTCATGTGGGATGTTACTTACATGTTCAACTACCTTAATTTCAGTCATCATGGAAGTTCCTTTTACTGTTATGTTCAGATATTCTAATTCCAAAGCTGCAGTCGATTTCCCCTGAGTAGACTCATGTACACACACGACAAGAGATGTCGTGCACTGTGCAGACCAATTTTTGTATTTAAGGGCTAATTTTTAGCATGTTGGAAAATTTTGAGGGTAGATTTGTGGAATAAAGTTATAGAATTTCATTCGGTCTTTCTTGATTTACTTTGTAAATAAGATGCGTTTTTGAATGAACCGTTTGATGATTCATCTTCCCCTAGGAAAATTAATATAACCCACTGAAACCCAAGTTACATTCGAAGAATCCAATAATTTATCACGAAGCTTAAGTATCTTGTTCCTGCTCACAAGGCAATGAAGCCCGTATCGTTGATACAAGTGTTCAGTACTCTTAGCCACGCAAGTCAAAAGTTCAGATGGTTACAGCAAACAGAAATTACAAGCGTACACTATACAGCACATGTATGAATATACCACAATTTTTTGAGAATAAATTTATTATTGTAAATATGAATCATAATTGTTAAAATGCCTTATTCAAAGTTAGCTTTGAAAAATAATCAAATATTTTTCATGTCTATCTTTACATGGCTATTATGAATTAGGTAAAAAATATCTGCTAGGTTGAGCTGAAAAACACTCTAATTGTTTGTAATGGGATTTCAGGCATTAAATTTCCGAAGTTTCAACTTTTTCCGCCACAACACAATACTCACTTTATTTACAATTCCATCACTCACCTTTAATCGAAAACTCTTCTCTTTTTCCCTTAATTTTAAAGTTTTCTCACAACCTTTCTAAGCAAATTCCTTAATATCTCCTCGTAGAGTACCTCTGAAGTTCTCTCTAGCTCACTCCGTCTCGCGGCGCTCAGCAACCCTCACTTTATCCCTCGCAGATCGAGATCTTAATCTCCCTCCCCCCACACCCCCGTCCCGCATGCACCCTCGAGCGTATCCTGTATACCGATGCCGATATCCGTAAAAACTTGAGCCCGGCCATGTGATCAGCGGACCGATGCCATAATTCCCATTATATGGAGCGCTGATTCCTGATTAAATCCCCGGAATGTCATTGTTTTTGCTTATTTGGAGGCGGTAATTGGAGCAGAGACCAACTGACAATGCGCAGGTCGGAGCAGCGCTGGGCTCTACAGTGAGCTAGCGTCCGTTGCGACGATTGAATGGTCATTGTTCCCAACGCAGAGGTTGTCGTTGCTTATTTGTCTTACACTTTTTCCTGCAGATTTATTTAAGCTACGTAAATATAGGTTCTAATGACATACTAAATGTTTTTCACTATCGTATTAGCAGAATGAATAAGACAATGGGTGATATTAGTTCAGATTTTAGAGTTCATCTGTTCCCAAATTTTATAACACATTTTAGTTCAGTTTTTCTCAAATTTTTGAATGTATGTAGTCGTAACATTCCTTTTCAATAATTAGTTTATTGGCTCTTTTATTTTTTTGTCAAAGGCCAATATTTTAATTTGTTTTGACAAGCGACTGATAATTTCGTAGACTATGATGAGCAATACGATCAAACTGCCATTGATAATAAAAATAGGCCTTTTAAGTGTTAAAAAACTTGATTTCTTTGTTGAGAGCGCAATTGATTTCGCTTACTTTGTGTAAATAGAAATTTTTTCTTCAAGTTCAACGATAATGTGGTAAGAAAAATTACAAACTGCTTGAATTGGGCACTATAAACCTTTAAAATGCTGAATCATTTTCAATCTTTTCTGAGAGTTACTGTTACAGTTAGAAATGGATCGATGGAGGGAATTCCACGCAGAGCATGCAGAAAATTCAAGCTGGACCTTCGCAAAACCTGTCTCTCGTCAATTCTAATATGTTTCAAAGTAAATAATTTTTCAAGATGTAAATACAGCGCCAATGAAACTCAGTTATTGTTAACTCGACGTCGTTTTATGGCTTACTGAGAACATGATTTGTATATAAAGGGTGTTTCATTCAAGATGGATCGAAGTTAGCAGTAAATAAAACAGTATTATTGGTGGAAATTTATTGATTTCTTTATTGGATCATGTTATGTGATTCATGACATTTATGTGTGAGAAATAATATCGCTCAAATGTCCGCCAAAGCTTCGGCGCCACACCGCCATTCGCTGGTCAAAATGTTAGATGACGTCTCTGCACAGTAGGTCCTCGATCTTACGAATGTGCCTTAAGATTTCATCCTTCAGCTGCTGAACTGTTTTGGACTTGTTGGCATAGACAATACTTTCGCGGTGACCCCAAAGGAAAGAATCTAAAGGCGTCAAGTCGCACGATCGTGGTGGCCAATTGACCGCTGTATTCTATTTTTGAGATTGTTGCGTTGAATGTATCGCAGCGCAACCAATCTGCTTGATATTAATACGTTGATAGCGATGTGTTGAACAGCAGTTCAATATTAAATCAAATTTCGTGTCAATTTTAGTGAGAAATTTTTAAATTAACAAACATTAGCTGGATCGGGCCTTCATTTAACTTTGAGTATCTAAAACAGTTGAGTTTTCGACAACTGACCGGTCAGCAGCGTTACGAAAATTCCCCCCATGTACACCGACGCTCACGTTGACGTTGCGGCCAGAGTGTTGGTAGCTGGGAAAGATTCTACGATTAACTCTCATTTTAAATTCCATTGCTTTTTACAATCTTGTTTTAAGAAACAAAAATAGGCCCTCTCTCCATTTGTCTATGCAGTGCCCAATTTTTCTCTTCCTCTCCTTTTCATTGTCGTTCATTGTTTAACTGCTGCACCTTTTTTCTGTTGTTTCCATCTCTGCATGTCCTGATGGTTTGTTCTACACTTGCCTATCACCGCTAGTGCCTACCTAGCCCCTCGTTGTAATACTTCCCTCTTATTACCGCACAAAAAACAGCGTAAAATCAATCTTTTAACAAATTCGAAGCTTTGGTGTTATTTCCTCGAGACTGCTGCCAAATCATTTCTTCCCTTGCTTGAGATGCACCCTCTAGCCAACCCATTGCTCCCCCCCCCCCCCCCAGCCTCCCCCAATTCACCCCTACAAGCACACCCCCGCCCCGCATGTCTGCGGGTGACACCTCAGCGGTGCCTACACAACTTCTGGCGTTCCCGTAATTACTCGCATTCTTCTCCGTTTGTTTTTGTCCCCACACTCTTTTTGCAATTGCTCTCGCTTGCCGTTATGCTTGTTTTTGTTCCTATTGTTCAGAGGGCAACTCCTTATCACATTATTGTTTTTTTTTTCATTTGTGCGTTAGCGGGTCGCATTTTTTACTGCGTATTCGTTTGTTAACATTTCGTTTAACTGTTAAATCGACAAGTTGAAGGTAGCAAGTGGATGTTCGTGCAAATAAAAACTTTGCGTGCCAATACAATATTGCACTACTCTAGTAGATCTCAGGAAAAAATTGGTAATTTTGTATCGCAAACTAAAATGTGTTTTCAATTTTAACATTTCGACCTGTGTAATACATACCATATGCAGATTAGTGATACTTTGTTGCTCTTTACCACTTTAACGAACTTTGAGGAAAAGCTTTAAGAGAAACTTTGCTCTGAAAAAGTAAAACAACGTTTTCTAGGAAAATTTTGTAGCAATATATCATCAAAGCGAACTCAACTTCAAAAAAGCACAACTACTTTTATTTGAGAGAAGCTTTGAAATTACGAAATTAGCAACAGAAAATCTGACAGCAAATGTATTTCAATAAAATTTTAGCCATTTCTGTAAAAAATCATGCAGTAATTCCACACCGAAAGAATACATTACTGTAACGCAAGCTGATTGGAGTGACTGGTTAAAATGGAGTTCGCAGAAAAAATAACTAACATAATTTTGCAAACAACAGTAACAATACTTAAGGATATCGATAAACTTCTTTACCTTCACGGTGTTTGAAATATTACCATTTTTAAAATATTACTTTAAGTTAATCACTTTCTTTAAATCTCATCTCTCTCTCTCTGTCACAGAAAGCAAATTTTTTGCGATGGGCCTCATGAATTAATAGTTCATATTTTAGGTAGTATTTTCTTCATCATGTGCGGGGGAAAATCATGACACACTACGGCCTAATTTTGTGATTTCCAGGTGTGCGCTATTTAAAAACCTCAATGCAGTGTTCTCCAATGAAGAAAGAAGTTCTCATGGAAAATTGTTTTCTTTACCTTGTTCGGAGAGTTTCAGAGTTGACCCAAACTTTAGCGTCAGAACAAATGTTCGTGAAGGTCACAGTGACCTACACTAACGCAGCAAATAACAATCATGATTGTTGCAGAAGCAATCATGTGTTACAAAATGGTAAGCAATCAGCGGAGGTGTCGTGACTGTGCCGCTGTGCAGGACCTCCACGCAATGTCCCTGTAAACTCAGCTCAAAATCAAGCAGCGCCATTCTATTTAGAAGCACAAATGTCAGCTTAAAGTCTAAATAAATCATCACGTCACTTTCCGCTATTTTACAAGTGTCACGTTCGATTTAGTATCACCTGAATGTGACGCTAGGTAGACTTTAGATTTTCGATTGAATTTGACTACTTTGCTTAAGTGATAACATTTTTAGTGTCATTTGTAAATTCTCCAAAATAATATCATTAACGATATTTGGAAGAATAAGTTTACCTGTATCCGACGGACAAAAATAAATATTTGTTCTACAAAACTGAATTAATTGCCAGTCTTTCTGTGACTACATCGCCTGAAAAACTAAGATCAAGATCTGGCGTAAGCTATGTCTGAGTTTATTATCAAACACAGAGTACTACCATCGAAGTGAGGTTGAGATGCGTGTACAAACATGAGAAAGCCCATCGATCCGGCAATTGATATTCAGGCACCCAAGAGAGTGAGAAATGACGAGATTCGACGGTGTGTAGAACTCCTCTTTCAGCTCATCTCTGGGGCTGCTTGTATGTGTGGGGAGGGAGAGTGTGGCCGCTTCCATATACCGTGTGGGCTGGAGCACACCGATAACGTGCGTGTGGGAGAAAGTAACTACGTCCATAAATGGACAACAAAACACCTATAATGACAGATTGGCACTCGGACGTGAACTAGAAGGAGAAATAGAGCTGCAAAAAGAAGAAAAAATCGACTTTAGAACTAATCCAGAAGTTGGAGAACAAGGATTTTCATATGTTCCAGACCTGGTACAAGGATTTGGTTATGCCGAACTTATCAGTCTGCGAGGCCTCATCACTCTTGTATAAGATTATGCACTCAAATAGGATTAATAAAAGCTGAAGTGTGTTTGAGAAGATGTTTCATGTTTGCTAATCCTAAGAACATTTTGAAGTATGCAATTTTGAGCAAGTGTGAAGTACTGATTGAATCCCGAGACGCGGTTTAATGTTTTCATTTGACAATGTTTTTGATGACTTTTCGTGCAATAATAATAATAAATAGTGTAATTTTTATTGTGTGAAATTTAAGAATTCCAACTATAGTATTTACGTATTCTCATAGATCTTTCTTAGCAATGGCTACAATTTTATATATAAACGTTGAATAAATTCAGTATCTAGTTTTTGGTACATATTCTGAACATCCATTGATTCCGTTAGAGAAGCGCACAGAACGCTCGCAGAACAAAAAAACATGCATTATGGAATTCTGCTCCCAGATTATCGTTCAAAAGTGATGTTTTGGCAAGAGTGTAGGTAGCTGAGAGTATGCCTTAATTTTCGCTGCTTTCCTCAACAATGCACACGCTGAAATCGGAAAAAAGTAATCTCCATAAAACAAGTTTAGCTAAAAACACCTGGGCTGGCAAACTCCGAAAGTTTTTGCATAATAAACGGACTGTGGAGTCCCCTCATAAAGCGCTCGCAAAAATACCTCGGAACGAATCACTTTAGATTCACTTTCGAGGAAAAAATAGAAGGGAAAAACCGTAGCGATCTCCGAACTTTGTGACAATTAGATTCTTTCCAGGACCGTCTGCGATTTGCGCCGCTTGTACGGGCTTTTCGGAGCACAATTTTGACTTCATTTATTGAAACCTGGAATTGAAGTTCGAATACATAGAGGGAAGTGAGAGGGCCCAGCCTTTCGGGGCTCATGGCTGGCTTTCATTTCCTTGAGAATAAAATCGCTTTAAACGAAATAGAAATGGCTTTGAAACTTTTTTGGCGGGTGCTTGCGTGTTATTCCTGACTGTGCGCATGTTAATTTGTTGCTCAGAAGTGCTTGAGCGTCATTTATTCTTTTTGCTCATGGGTGCGTTTAGGAAGATTGCTTTCGTAATTTTTCATGCCTTTAGACGCGTAAATGCGAGATACTCTAATTCTGCACCTGCATTTGATGCCTTGTGTGACGCTGCTCTAAGTTCGTGTACAAGTAATGAAGGTACATCGGTAGCAAATAGGTTGTATTACGCTACTCAATAGTTTTTATCTCTCATTTAAAGGTTCAGAGAATGTGAACACCTCGCTCAAATCTGCTCAATCATTACATCTCAAGCGAGGGAACGGACGTGAGAGTGAACACTTCATTACTCTTTGTTACTGCGCTCACTGTGGAAGCTTATGAACGATTTAATCATAGAATTTTAATGGAAAGATAAAATCTCTGCGTAAAATCTCTGAGTGCATAAAAGATCAATTCACTTACTATTGAAATAGAAAATCTCAATTGATGTCGTACAAATTTAATCAAAAACTAACGCATTTTTGAGTTAAAAGCTACATGTACGTTCGTTTTCAATTTTTATGTATTTTATCATATTAATGTTTTCTTATTGTAGTACTGACAGCTATTACTCATGAATTAATGAAATCGAATAACAATGAACTATTGAACGATTAAGGTCCCACGCTGAATTACGACCGCCACTCAGTAGTCCTAAGGAATCCAGAAAAACAAATCTTCATTCATCTTAGTTCCGAACAATAATTTGTTTAATTGTAAATGTTCTAACGGGAGTTACACGATAGCCAAACTTTATGAAATTTAGCAGACAAATTTGCATTCGTCCTTCATTTCGAGAGTCTAAACCAGTGGTTCTTAACCCCTGGGTCGCGACCTAAAGTTGGGTCACCACGCCCTTTTATTGGGCCGCTAAAGGTTTGTGTAATATAAATATATATAAACCCTTTATATTACATGAAAATACTATAATTCAAAATAATCATAGGAGGCTTGGGTCACGGGTACTTATTTTAAGCAGATTTTGGGTCACTGCCAAAAAAGGTTGAGAACCACTGGTGCTAAACGAATCATGTTTCAAAAATACTTCCCACGTTTTGTATAATTCGTCATGACGAATTGACACTATTTCTAAACTACATTTCAGATCGGTGGCCTGAGAAGATCTACAACTATTGGCCAGCATCTGTCAGAATATTTCGGTAAAGGTAGGTTCTCACTGAAATAATTCTTACGAAGTGCTTCATTTTTTCTACTATATTTTTCCCGTACACACCTTTGAATTATTGCTCAGAAGTTGCAGATAATTACCGGCTCGCGTATTACAACTAAGTTACTCACAGAAACCCTCTAATAATCAACAATTTACTGCGACTAAACAGGAATATCCCACCAAACCCTTTTCTATTTGACTCTTTTCTAGACTGTTTCCAATACATAGCTATTCTTTTGCTAGGAATAAACTAGTGTGCTACTGCTACTGCCCCTCAAATATGTCAATGAAATTACAACTCGCTTGAAAAAATAGGTCTGTTAATCGAATCTAACCAGCTAGCACACCTTCTCACACACCCGCTAGAATCCATCCCACCTTCCCACACACCCGCTAGTACACCCCATCCCACCTTCCCCCACACCCGCTACTACACGACATTCCCCACGATTGGCGTACTCGAAAACCTCACAACCATGACCGAAATGTCACGTGATGGCAGATAGAATGATCAGCCAATTTCCTTCTATTTTTGATACTTCTGAGCTCAGAATTTTACTACCGTGAGAACTACTATTTGAAAAATTTAAAACAAGATCGTGCCAATGTAGTAAAAACTTGGTGACCCACGCTAATACTTGCACCGGGCCGAGTCACATATGAAACCAGAGCATGTAACCTTGATCCATATGGTATAGGATCGCTTCTATTTACGAGAGTAGCATCGTTATCTAAGTGGCGGTCTTTCTGAAATCCATACGTTTAGTTTGGTTCGTAACACCAAACGTTCTGCCATACGCGTGGTGGAGTACTACATACGGAGGTCCTTATAGTCTATACTGACAGAAGTTGAGTAGATTTGCACTCTCACTTCATAAGTCAGCGAATGAAGGTTGAACTGCGTACCGAATACCTGGATGTATATCAAACTCTATATTTATTAAACGAATGCCAAATTTACTTGATTCTACCGTCAACCCTCAACTCAATGAAAGTTATGTTGAATCCTGACCTGGAGCCCAACTTCCAGTCGGAGTTAAGTTGAATCCGCCATGCCTTCCTGCTCTCAATGAAGTTGAAGATTGATCCCTCCTGCTACCGCCCCCGCCCGCCCCTCTGCTCATTTGCAGCCAAACACTTCCTTGCTTAATTGAATCAATACAAATTTCCATACGCAGCCGATAGCTCGCTCTGTGAGCGACACAGACATAGGCACTCGACTGGTCCAGAAACTGGTGTTTGACAGAACTTTGCCTTTATAAATGAAGCTATCTTGCTCCCTTGATGCTCAGGTGAGGCTGTGCCCCAAATGATGATGAATGAAGGCTAATATGTGTAAAATATAGAATGTGTACTACGTGATCAGTGAAAGTATAGCCTTTCAGTCGTGTTTGTCATCGGCATTCACAAATTTTAGGTTCCCACAAAGTTTTCAAAACTTTGCTGTTAGATTATTTTTACGTTCTACGCCTTTAGAGCCTTTGTTTCAGAATCACCGATGTATGAAAGAGTGTAGTAAAAAAATTGAGCGACCTAAGTTTCTCGGTTTAAATTGGAGAGAAAGCTTGTTTAAGCCATGCGTCTGTTGTGGTCACCAGAACCAATATCGAATTGAAACAGTCCATCGGAAACGAACATGACTGATGTTTCGGGACACATATGTTTTTCATGTAGCACATGATGTTTGTCATGATGCACATGGCCAGCATTATGCTGCCTACTCTCAGTCATCAGTCTAATGAACGAAGAAAAATATAGCCAATCTTATCCCTCATGAAAGGATGACAGCAGTTCTGCATTTCTTTTCACATACATTTTTTCTGTCGGAATGAATATCAATAATTATTTCCTAACGTTTTTATTCAATTTTGTTACGCTTGCCCACCGAACAGGCGCAACAAGAAGCTATATTACACAAATCAGTATTAACCCTCCTGAGCAGCTACAATGTGTCACTGATCCAGCATCACCGAGGCTTATTTCGTCAACATAAGCCTAAAAAATGAGAAAATACATTTATATATCACTAGGCTATCTCGATTTCGCAAAAATCTTTTTGCAGCCGTTATTTCCACACCTAATCGCCTTCGATTTTACGCGTGCTTGATATAATCGATTGGATTTTGGGGCAAAAAGTTAAAGTTGCGCGCTTGTGCAGAACAGAAGCCGCAGCGGCTGCATTAGCAGACCCGGGATTAGCTCCAGCCCTGTTTACGGAAGCGATGCCGGCGGTCCCCTCGCTGTGCTGCGGGCAGGCTCCATTCAGTTCGGTCGAGTTTTGCTCTTTAACCCGCCCCGCAAAAGTACTTTTCGACTAGAGCCGTTTTGTGTTCCGTGACATGGAATGGTTGCCCATATTTTTAAAGCAGAGATGATTGCACGCTTGTTTAAAATATAATAATATTTTTTTCTGAATTATAATTGAAATTTTGATGTTGAATATTCAAAAGTCGGAAGCGCTTCACTGGTTGTTGAAGTTTAAATGGCAGAATCACTGATTATGTTCGTAGAAGTTTACATTCCTCCTAACGAATTTTTGCTGTTGTAAGTCAAACTGATCATTAAAAACTTTTTCTTGTTGAGTTCTTTTAAAAACACTTTCATGCTCGTACATCATAAATTACATACCAGGGAATAAATCAGTGCTAAGTTTTCTTTAAAAATTTAGCTTCAAGCAATTTGCGTAGGGAAGTTTTTCAAGTTTAGCGTTGAGTTAATCGGGACAGTTAATTTCATTTTCAATACGAACGTCCAATTGCATTCCTATTTCAGGGTAACCATACCGTAAGTTCCATTTTTTAATACCTTGTACACAACATTCTAGTTAATTATAACTTAATACCCTGAAAAGTGGGACATTTTCAGAAAAATGTATTCTCCACGACTAGATTTTGCAATTTACTCAAGAGTTCCGACATGCATTTCGTTTACACTCATTTTGAGAGGGCAAGTCGGAATGACCACACAACAGTTGTTTGGGCACAGCTAGCGAACAGCCTGCTATAAGTACGCCACAAAAACACAATTGAAACACCTACAATTTCATGTATTACCCTCGCAAATCAATAATGACATTTCTAAGCCCTCACTTGGGAAACCACTTCGTCATAGTGACTCTTACCTCCCGTGGAATTACAGAGTCAATCAGGCACTACCTATAATGGCGGCTGAACATACAATTAAAACCTATGGTGCTGCGGTCTATGTCGTAGAGAGCGCGAGTTTGATCGACAGCGTAAACAGAGCAAGCAGAATGAAGCCAAACCAACAAACAATGAGAACTTATGCGACTATTTAAACGAATAGCTCTAACTCATCGTTTGCCTATCGAAGTTACGCTAAAGAGTATTAATTATGGCCTCTCCCATGTCAAGGATAAGGTGAGGGCGAAAATTTGTGCGACGAGATCTGAACTGCTCACGACACCTGATGGAGAGGGCGGGAGTGAGGTCTGGAGGCGCTCGTCCCGTACACTCCTGAAAAGCGCGTTGGTGGAAGTTAAGACTAATTTCCATAACTAATTTCGTGCCACTGACAGACACATATCCAATAGAAACAATTTCCCAATATAAATGGTTTCCAGCAAGTGATTCTTAGTTAGAAAACGTCTTTAAAACACCATATCGTTTAATAATTGGATAAAGTATACTAAATTCCTCATTCCATTGTGATAAAGGATAGCTGTGGTTTTAACGCTTGGTCAATGTGACAAACAAGCAGCTGTTTTAGAGCAATCGCTCTATAGTGCAATCTACGGTTACAAGTGTTGGACGAGTGTAGTATTAGAAGGGGCGGAATGTACTTTGAACTTAGCATAATTGCTGCTTAAAGTTGGCATCAAAACATATAAAATAAGAGTTTACTAGGTCATTCCATTGGTTTAATGTTAGCCTTTTTACATATGAACGCAAGGACTTTTTTGGGATAAACTCAGAAGTTAGTTTCATAACCGATCCTCCAGGGAAGTATTTTCACCTTTATCACAGCATTGTTCTTTTTCTGTAAAAGCTGCACTTTTGGACACGTACCCAGCTCATGAAATAAATTCTTTAAAGGCTTTACTGTACTTACATTGTTACATTACCTACAAATGGCGTTAGCATAATATTTGTTCGATTCTCGAGTTACTGTGCTTTGGTTCACGTTTGATTTTAGAAACAGCGCGTTGGGTTCACCGAGGCTTCTGGAGACTGGTGTCTCGAGACGAAGGTAATGTCTCGAGAGCAGCAGTCACGAGCTCGCCATAAAATGCAGCTCATCAATAGACCGCATCGCAGCCGCCGGCGCAACGCTGCCCAACGTGCGCACGCAATCTGTGCTGGCTGAAATCACTATCTTGTGTCAGTGTTGTTGTTTGTTGTCGTGTGAATGGTTTTTGTAATTACATTGATCGTGCGGTCGGTACAATAATTTTTATGGATTCTCTCCTGTGTTCTCTTGCTGTCTTGTGCGCGTCTCCGTTCAAACGTGCTCTGGGGTGCATCTTCGAAGGATTGAGAACATTACTCGACCCAATTTTACCGTAAAATATTTTCTTCCGTGATTTCGCTTTTGAGATTTAGTGCAATGCAAGTTTGAACTCTTGTAAATCCTCTCTAACACCTTAATGTTCAGAAAAGTACACTGTAAGTTGACTTAATGAAATGGGAAGAACCAACGACGGGAACTTTTCGAAAGCGTAGCTACTGTACCGTGAAATGGTAAGCAAAAAATATATAAGGCTCCATCTACTGAATTTTTGTAATTATGAATGAAGATGGTAGTACTTAAATCCGTGCTGGGTGTCAACAATTTATTTTTGAGTGTTTGGATTTAGCGATAACTTCCATTACTTCGCTAATGACCGATTTCAAGCAGATCAAACGGTAGTTACCGGGAACTTATTTGTTCCTGTTTTCTAAATCGATGTTTCCACCCCCACACAGCTGCACAGCCCACCTACCCCACCCCACACAGCTGCACAACCCACCTGCCCCACCCCACACAGCTAGCGAACAGCTAGCGTCAACGTCACAGCTGCACAGCCCACCTACCCCACACCACACAGCTGCACAGCCCACCTGCCCCACCCCACACAGCTGCACAGCCCACGTGCCCCACCCCACACAGCTGCACAGCCCACCTGCCCCACCCCACACAGCTGCACAGCCCACCTGCCCCACACCACACAGCTGCACAGCCCACCTGCCCCACCCCACACAGCTGCACAGCCCACCTGCCCCACCCCACACAGGTGCACAGCCCACCTACCCCACCCCACACAGCTGCACAGCCCACCTGCCCCACCCCACACAGCTGCACAGCCCACCTGCCCCACCCCACACAGGTGCACAGCCCACCTGCCCCACCCCACACAGCTGCACAGCCCACCTGCCCCAACCCACCTGCCCCACCCCACACAGCTGCACAGCCCACCTGCCCCACCCCACACAGTTGCACAACCCACCTGCCCCACCCCACACAGCTGCACAGCCCACCTGCCCACCCCACACAGCTACACGCTGCAGTGAGGCCCCAGGGACGCTCCCCCACCTACAGCTGCAGTCCCACATCTGCTGCAGGACACAACCCCGCACGGCGCAGTCCCTGACGGAGGCAATCCGATGAATTCATTTCATGCGAGGATGTAGACGTGCGCTCTAATTACATGGCCGTAAGCCTTGCCACACTTACTGATGAGAGAGCTTTCCGTTATTTTCTCCAGCATCGACTACTGTATGACTCAGAATGCGGTGATGTTTGCTGCGATGTATGATTAGATGTGTACTGCAGGCACACGAGCTGGGGGGAAGTAATAACATGATTTTGCACAACTTCATATTATGTTTCAAAGTAATATTTTGTGTCAGCTTCATCATTGACTATTTAACGTCTAGCTTAGCGTACGAGGATACTTGACAACAGATCTCTCACTAATACAAAATTGATGTGCTACATCAGAGGCCAGACAAAGACTAGCCTTAATATTTCTTGTAACATAACGAAAAATTGTTTCAAGGCCACGCGTCAATCTGGTCTGGGCATCTCTCCTCGCTCGGCTAATTGAATAACAAATCTGCCAACACCAGAAAACAAAATTATTACTGTAATTAAATGTTCAGTGATTGTGCTCTCGTAGCGTTCTACACTGACACTTCTCTGAAATTGGTCAGTTCAACGACGGCCTGGATACGTCGTACGTTTGCTTATAGAGTGAAGAAGAAAAATATCAGATATTACGAAATTTGCGTCGGTTTCCCATGCTGTGTTAAATTGCTGTGGGGAATTTTTGGCATTTTATTAATACGCTGCTGCAGTTCGTGTCTATTTACTTCCACAGCGCCAGCGTAAATTTGTATACTATGATGCTGAGACCTAACGTCTTGCTGCATCAATGCTTGCAGCATCATTCTTATTGCTTGCAGCATCAAGAATGATACAATTGCAGCATCATTCTTATACTATGATGCAGAGACCTGACGACTTGCAGCATGATGCAATCATCACCACAACAGAACAGCAACTGAAAGTTTTGAGGGTGTCATGCATCTAAGAGAACCTAAATCTGTTAACAAAATAAAAATTCAAATTTTGAGAGTTGGCGCTTGTTTTGTGTGATTGACAGAATTATCGCTGTGTTTTTTCTCTGACTGTAAAAGTTTTACTTAATTAAATTAGTTTCATTCATTGTTTTTACGGTAAACTTTTAAGCGCCTGTCTTTCGTACTTCTTTAATTTTTTAGGAATATTTGTGTAATCATCATGTTCTAAAAAAATACCGTGGGTAAAGATATTTTCTGCTTTATATTCAAGTTTTTGCTGCTGACAATCACAAGTGATGTAGCAATGTACAGCTTGCCACAGATAAGGGAAGCAGCTTTGCTGTAGAGCGAGTGTCATGGTAGACTTACGTATACCGTGGCGAGTGTGCAGGAAGAGCTTCCCAGGATCCATGCTCCGTAGCCTCACTTTAGACTTGGCGTCTGGCCCGCACGCTCGCACAACCTAGCGCCAGCACACATGCGTCAGGCAGACCAGTAGTGAAGGAAATGACAAACTTCTGACTTGCCTGCTCAATTATCTATTTTAATAATCTTAAAAACCTTCACTAACATCGTGCACTTTGATTTTTCCCTGACAAAAAAACTCCCACCAGGATTGGAAAATTAACAGGCGGATGGCAGGTGGCTATGTACAGATCATTCTGAAGTACCCAGGGTGATGTGCACCAAATTTTCTGCTTCTGTGATGATTTTAGGAGTTGTGAGTAGTAAAGACTATGCCATGCCACCTGAGAAGAGTCCTTCCTTAGCATGCTAGCGTCTCTTTTATAACGATAACATTACCCGAGTTTATAAGCATCAGTATACAGCTCTCATCATTTCACCATAAGCATTTCTTTTCACGTCTCTGCGAAATTAAATGACCTGTGGCTACACAGTGCTTACCTTACTAAGTCAAGCCATTCAAATGTTACACAAGTAATTTGCTGCTAGCTGATCAAATTTGCAATTATTACTTCTTGGCAAGTAAGTATATTTATGTTTTTGTCTACAAGTCAGTCGCTTGCTGTTTTTCCCGAGAGTGAATAATTAAAAAACTACTTCGGAGTTAACAATAGGTGATCACAAATTTTTAAAATCAGAACTCGTTTTTCTCTCAATGGATCTGCAGATGACGCTTTGAAACAAGGGCTTCTTTTCCGTTTCCTTCATTCGGTGCATGACTAAAGCAGCCCTGCCCCCCTCGCTACCCATGGCAGCGGTGGGGAAGTGCGGGGCTGATCCCGAGCTTATGCGTGTCTCTGAAACAGAGCATCTCATCTGCGAGCGGCCCTCGCTGCCTCGCCTCCCTGCCTGCTGCTCCGAGCTAGTTGTCCTCCCCTACCTGTTCTGCTGCATGACCTTCCCGTGTCCTTAAATCTGTCTTTATGCTTCTGTCTTCGTTCTCTGACAGGAGCCCAACTGTCTTCGTTCAAGCCCTACGCATTTTTGGCCGTTTCCGTTCACTCCATTATTTGTATTTTAGTTAATATCTTCGTTGCAATACAAAAAGGTAATAACTCCGCCGTTTTTCATTTGTATTTTTTATTCTACGAGAAGAGAATTGACCAATACACTGCAACGCTAACAGCCCATTACCGAAAACCCCAGCTTCATTCAGCACTTGAGGTTTTCGTGCCGTTGTCACTTATGCAGCATCCCACCTGCCCACTGACATCAACCAGTGGGTCACTCAATACGCCACCCACACCTGCACACATCACCCAGCACAACACCCACACCTGCACACATCACCCAGAACAACACCCACACCTGCACACACCACCCAGCACAAGACCCACACCTGCGCACACCACCCAGAACAACATCCACACCTGCACACACCACCCAGCACAACACCCACACCTGCGCACACCACCCAGCACAACACCCACACCTGCACACACCACACAGCACAACACCCACACCTGCGCACACAACCCAGCACAACACCCACACCTGCACACACCACCCAGCACAACACCCACACCTGCGCACACCACCCAGCACAACACCCACACCTGCACACACCACCCAGCACAACACCCACACCTGCACACACCACCCAGCTCAACACCCACACCTGCCCACACCACCCAGCACAACACCCACACCTGCACACACCACCCAGCACAACACCCACACCTACACACACCTACACACACCACCCAGCACTACACCCACACCTGCACACACCACCCAGCACAACACCCACACATGCACACACCACCCAGCACAACACCCACACCTGCACACATCACCCAGCACAACACCCACAACTGCACACAACACCCAGCACAACACCCACACCTGCACACATCACCCAGCACAACACCCACACCTGCACACATCACCCAGCACAACACCCACACCTGCACACATCACCCAGCACAACACCCACACCTGCACACATCACCCAGCACAACACCCACACCTGCACACATCACCCAGCACAACACCCACACCTGCACACATCACCCAGCACAACACCCACACCTGCACACATCACCCAGCACAACACCCACACCTGCACACATCACCCAGCACAACACCCACACCTGCACACAACACCCAACGCTCCACCCACACCTGCGCACCAGCCAAAAATGACGGCGTCGACCTCAACTCGGAAAAGATTTCAACATTGACCTAGTGAGCAGCTCGCGACTGACGCCAAACTGTTGGCACAGGCCATCTCAAGCTGACTTGTGTTACGAAGGAGAATGATCTAATTCTGTTTTTTGGTGAGACTAGCAGTGTATGTACAATATAATAGAATTTGCGCATAACCTGGAGGAAAAATATTTAATTAACATATACTCCCATCATTATAACCCTCGCCCTTCCCTCGATCTGCTGCGGTCTTTCCCCTCTTCCAAGCTTCTCTTCTTGCTCTCTGTGTTTGTACTCTGATTATCTCAACCTCACACTCACTCTTCATCTTACACTCTAACTCATCTCTCGTGTTATCCTCAGACTTGCAATTTACTCAACCCTCGATCTAACACCTCACCTTATCCTTAACTTAACGCCTGACATTGTCCTCAAACTAACACCTCACTTGACCCTGAAACTAGCGCTTGACCTCATCCGTATCCTAACTCATCCTTAAGCTAATAATCTACGTTTACCAAAAATTAATACCTCACGATCTATGAAGCATATAATGTCCGTTATTTTTCATGATAATTAATCCTTCATCATGACTAAAAAGGGGGTTTCTAGGTACATTTCACCAGTTCACCTAACGCTCCATCACGCCAGAACCTCATTTTACCAACGAAATGAACTCTCACCAGCTCCTCTTTATCTCGTCATCTTTCACGGAACCGCTGAACATTCACCACGTGTAGTGGCCCATCGTGCACCTCGTTATATGGCGTCTCCTTACCGCTCCACTTCACTCGTCCTAACATCTGCTTCACGCCTTTCCTGCGCCTCAACTGCACGCGTCCCAGCCCCCAGCTTCTCGCCCCCTGCTGCCTTGATAACATTACCCTTTCGGTAATTGGGTCTGCAAGCTGAATTAGTTTAGAGAGTGATCTGTCTGTCCGTGTGTCTGTGTGTGTGCGTGCTGCCGCTCGCTCTGTACAATGGAGGAGAGGCCTTCCGTCGGGTGCAGGGTGTAGGGGAATTTAACCAAACAGGCGAGTTCAACTCGTTGTAATTGTTAGTATTTTGGTGATATATAGGAATATAAAAACACAAATATTCGATTTTGTCATGAAATTTACTTATAGTTTGATACGGTATTGTTTTGAGCCTCCGTGTATATTTTTATGTATGCATGTATTTCCTGAATGGCACCTCTAATTTTCAAGGAAATTTTACATTTTTCACCGATTAGAAAATTACATGGGTAAAAGTATATGCTGCTTGATGATTATTTCTACAGTTATTGTACGTTTTCGTTAAAATTTCAGCGCAAATATTCTCCAATAGCAATTAAAACTATAGATCAAAACAAAAATGATCTCATCTGATTTCAAGCGTTCCAATTTTTGTAATATCTATTGAAAATTGGACACTGAAGTTAAGTTATTACGTAAGTTTAAATTTAATACAACACTTTTCTCGCCCAACATTGCTGAAATTAGTTCAATCCAAACTGTTTCATTATAATTCGTAAAACGAGATGAGAAAGTATCGATGAGGTTGAAATTATCTACGTAAATTGAACCCAATCTACCTACCACTCTAACTCAGCCACTATATTATACTGAACACAATATTCCTCTTGTAACTTGAGTGAGACTTCGGAGAGTTCAGATATTGTTATTGCCACGCTGCTAATTTTTTTCGCCGGAGCATCTATGATTCTAGCCGTCCGGTACATAGAATATTTAGGTTGTTAGGCGGATAAAATTATAGATTCTCCGCCAGAAACGTTGGAATTAGAGGAGAGGAATTTTGGCACCGAGATGTCGAGAAGCACCAATGGGATAGCATCAACGTTTTATGGGATATCATCAGCGTTTTATTGGATATCATCAGCGGTATCACCAATTGGATATCAACATTCCCCTCGATCGTGTACGCCACTCACTTGGACCTAGAGACCTGTGTCACCGGACTAAGCTGATATATATTTAAACACGCATAACTAAAGTTTTTCATCAGATCAAAGTACTTATTTTGATTCGCGGTTTATTCTGATTTATTTATCGGCGAGGTTTAATTTGATTCGCGCGCTCGTTGTGTTGCAAAATTTCTCAAATTAAAGGAAACCTATTACAGGAGTTAAATAGATCCAACGTATATTTTACTCCAGCTAAATTTCGCTGTTATAGCTTCAATTCTACAGCTTGTTACAATTTTCATTTGCCCAGCCTAACACTCGACGCTGGACATAAATTAACACCTTACGTTCCGTCGAGCATTGCTTTCGATTATATAGAGCTTGACCTACACTTTTAATTGGTTGATATAAACCAAACATTGTCGTATAACGTATTTTTTACTATAGACTTTTCTTAGTGACTTTAAAGTTAGTATTAACTATCTAAGTGCAACAAACCATATTTTATATATATTTACGCTTTTAGAGTTCCCTTCCTTTAATTTTATGAAATTCCCTAAACAGGCCTGAAAGTGCCAATACTCATCCTTATCCAGTTTTGCAGTGAGTTCACCCTTCGTAAAATGAGTTCTCTTTTCCCGTAGGTCCCGTTGCATCCGTTTAATTTGACTGCAATGAAGAATTCCAGTCTGTTCTCGAAGGCGGCGTGCAGGTCTCTCGCGTTTAATTTGGTCCCTTTGGGGTGTTTCTGTTTTTCGTTGCATATTCATTTCCGAGAAACTGCCCTCCTGTCAATTTGAAGTGTCCGTTGTGCTTAATTGGAACTCCATCCTTGTCGGAAATAAGCTTAGGCCTCACTTACACGGAGACTTGCTGCTGCCTCTCGGTGACAGTGCACTAGTCCGGACCCACTCAGACGCTTTACAACAGCATTGTTTTAACACTTCGACCGCAATGAGTTAAACTGAAGTTCAATATACGACTCAAATTTAAAGTCAGTTGTAAAAAGTAATTTTGAAAAAAGCATGAATTTACTGAATCGTGCTTTCATTTAGCTTTATTAAGTATTGATGAAAATATAGTTTGTGAATATTGGTGGCTCAGCAGCATTATGAAAATCCCCTCCGTGGCCACCGGTGGCGCACATTGCGGTCAAAGTGTTAAGAGTCGCAATCACTCGCATAGAGAGATCACGGGCTGGCACAAATTGAATAAGTTGAAATGGTAGGGTTTGTTGCTTTGAAAGTTGCTGATACTTTCTTGTCCGAATTATTACTTATTTTTAAACTCCCTAAAATAAAACTGTTGGTCAAATATCAGGGTCTCGTATCAGATGAAATTTTTTCCGCGCATCAATTCCTCTTTCAGCTGTCTCTGCTGAAAAAGAACTAAGCTATGACTGCTGTTGTCTACATTCATCGCCTTCGATTATATAAAGCTGGACCCACCTTGTTACTTGGATGACTTAGACTGTACATTACGGCATCCCGTATTGTTTACTATCGACTTGCTTTACTGAACTTATCATGCAATGTAAATAGATTTAAATTATTGAAAGACGAGCGCAATGTATTGACAACAGTTCCATGTTTTCAAAGTAGCAATATTTTGCCTGATAAAAAATTGATTCATCCTTGAAATGAAGCAAAAATTTTCTCGCCTCAGTAAAAGGAACTGTTGCAATAACGCAGCGGTATTTATTGCGCGACTCGCGACTACTCAATTCACGGCTATCTAAAAATAAGCAAATTAATCATTTTTTTTAATATATAATCTATGCTATAATGAGAGCCGCGTCCGTCCGTCCGTCCGTCCGTCGGTCGTTCTGTCCGAAGCCAGCCTGCAGTGTGTGATGAGCGTATCTGTGATACAAGCTCCAGCCCTATATATTTTGACGGGCCGTGTTCACGCGGCCTCATCAACTCTCGAGAGGTTGTATTTTTTATTTCTTATGGCCTTTCTCTCATTTCGCCCTCTTTTTTATTTCAAATAAAGGGGGGTGGACTTGTTTATATAATATACGCTAACTTGCACTATCAGCGGCTATCTCAATCAATGAGTGTAAGAGCCGCAGTGAGTGGAGAACCGTAGTGGCTCTCTTGCAAAATTTCGTGAATAAAATTGCAGTAACATGCGCCTATGCTCTCAAAGGATATTTTTTGACACTACGTACTTGGAAAATGTTCAAACTCACTTTCCCCACACCTATACATATTCGCGTGTCAAAAACCTGCGAAGTTACAAAAGCGATGCAGAAGATGTGAACTTATCGCGATGAAATGTAGCAAGGCAATTATATTCCTGTTCACAGAAGAATATGGCATTCTTCAACATGAAATTCGCGGTAATTCTGGCAGCCGTAGTGTGTTGTGGCTTTTTCAAAATTCGTTCAATTTAATTTCCGTTTCCTTCCTCAGTTTTGTTTCAATGAATACATTTTTCTCTTTTGCATACGGTGTCATTATGTTTGAGATTTTGCCTCTAACTGGCTCGACCAGTTCAACCATTAATGCTTCCAACAGTAGTACGAAAAAAATCGAAGCGAAGAATATTGTGTACAATATGGCCAAGAAATAACAATATCGATGACTTCTTATCAGTCTGCGGGGGCTTCTGACATTGCTCTACCACCTGAATGTGTATCCTCTGCTACTACATCACCGGTGATACATCCCTGCATTTATCTCTGTTTGCAAATCACAAATCGTCATGCACACTTTTCGCTACGGTTTGACCAGGGCTGTGATCCTCTGAGCATCCTAACAGGGACCGCAGACTTGGTACCACTCTCATGTGCTGATCCCCCACTGAACACCACACCAGCCATCACAGTGTTGGCCCCACTCCAATATGGTGGTCTCCCACTGAATACCACACCAACCATCACAGTGTTAATATCATTTTCACGCACCCCCTTCACAGTTGGGGCTACTTAGAGGTTTGTTCTACCCTCACTTTTCTCTCACTCCATCTCTCACCTCGAGTATTGCGTTACATAAATTATGATCTTTTGTGTCATGTTCATGCAAATTTATTTCTTTCACCCTACGCGCTGAGTATCTCCTTCTCATCAACCTCTCAGCTGCTCTCACTTTTCCTGTTTCTCTCTCTTATTTTGCGTCTCTCATTTGCCCTTTCCTCTCTCTACTGAGAACGTGCGCTGATCCCTGTGTTTTTTGATGAACTCCCACAGTCCCTCGCCCGTCTCCTCATACAATCCCACAGCTGTGATCCTGTTGCGTTTTTGGGCCGACTAATGCAAGGCAGAGAAGAGCCGGGGGCCCGAGCCAGGGTCGGGTTACTCGGCACTCCCGGCCGCTCTCCGCTCATTTGCACTTTTGCAATCCTCCCACACTTTTGGAATCTTCTACTCACTTGGAATCTTCTTCCAGCTGGCAATCGTACTGGACCTCAACCTTGCTTTTTATTCCTATCGTAACTTGAAGAACTTCAACTCTACGCTGAATCTACTCTCTAATTTCTGTTTTTATTCATGTTTTGGTGTAGAGTCGCTTGATACTCCTCGTAAGACATGAGAGGTAAAGTCCCTTGCAATTGTTTCTCAAACCTGAGGACCACTTTCTGAAACTTAGCTTGCATTTAAGAAACTCAAACTTAGCGTTCTGTAGATTCCAATTTTTCAGGAGGTTGCGCATAAGCTTTTGCACTTGAAATATTAGCATTCTTGTCTAAAATTTGCTATTTTAGAATGTGGTCGGTCCTTTCTGAATTCTAAATCGTTTCTATCTTAATTAATTCTTAGATCGTGTTTTCAATACTCAACTCATAAACTAAGTTACTCGCAAAAGACAAAACCTCAAAAACAACTTAGATTTTCAAATTACCTTTTTCAAGATAGCTCTAGCATTCTTTGGTAACGGTTACGTAGTATTCTTTGGTACCGGTCACTTCCCAAAACGAGCAAATGAATGTCGCACTAGAAAAGGAAGCCAGCAGCCCTTAAAGCTGGGAACTCCCAGAAAGGGTATCATTTGTTCAAGTGAAATTAGCGTTCGTAATTAAATTTTTCACGGCTTCAATACGACCGTTACGTAATAAAATAATAACCAAAGCGATCGAACCTGTGTTGATAATTTTTCGACGGCTTATTTAGAAATTTTACCTCATTATTCGATTAAAATTTTGTGAGCGTACAATCCAGGGAAAGGTTCAAAACATACTGTTCTAAAAATTTAACATTTATTTCCCACATCCATGCACAGTGCACACAGTCGCAATTAGGACTCGTGAATAAATTTGATTTCTAACGGTTAACAATATTAGCATTGTGGGTCAAATGAGCAACTGGACTTTGATGACAATCCATTGGGAGGAGGGCAAATTTCCATTCCCTTTGTTCATTTTCCTCAAATAAATATCATTTTCGAAAACCTCTAGGAGATCATGACTCACATCTTGTCTGACTGCATTACTTTGCACTTCAAATTTATATGTACAAGTGATGTGCAAATTTCTTAAATTTTTGTAGTAGGGTTTTCCACACCTTGCTATTTGGAGCACCTGGCTCTCTACTGAGTGTCGTAGTGTGCACAGCGTGGCTGTGAGTGACGGCATTCCTTGCGTTCACAGAACGCTGCTCATCTGCAGTACTACCAGTTCGTTCGCACTTGTTAACGAATTTCTTAGTTGCTTCTCAGTATAACTCGTTTACCGGTGTATCTTAGATTTTAGCCGCCCAAGTATGGTTACTGCACTGGACAGCCTCAAATCATTGTTGTTCCGGCGGAAATGTTAGACTGGACAGTCTTGTGGCGTCTAGCTTCCCAAAATCTTGGCCGAAATATGGTCACACCTGACCATGCATTCATGTCGATGAATCCACGCAGACGAGATCAAACAACGGTTGTTTGCTCTTCTGTTGTTGAGATTGTTTCACGTCTGCGAAGAAGTTATACTCGACATATATAATTACTCAACTGCAGAAGGGGCAAATATGTACATTTTTTATTATACGAATTATTCCAAGAAAATTAAACTGTTAAAAAATAGTAAATACATTAGCCTCAGAAGTTTACCTGTTATCTGAGTTAGATTATGCCTTTTCCTTATAACTCTGCGAGTGTATCAGGATTTTGGAAAAGCCTTGAGCCTGGAGAAGGCGTAATGCACGTTGACTTTTCAAATACTATTTTTTTGCTAGCTTCAGTCCAAACTCGACTCAACAAGTTTGTATACGCAGCGCCAAAAATTGTCTCCCTTTCATAAACTATACGTTATTTTGCAATGTCAAGTTAGCAAATTTAATATATAGCCTGTTTTGAGTAGTTCGTCATGCACAAACATTTGAGAAGTTTTCACATTCGAGCTAAGATTAACACGAACTTCGCCGATATTTAAGGTGAAGATACCATTCATTTTAGCGAATTATCCCTTGCCCGTGCTCAGTAAAATCTTTTGATATGAACCACGAACTTTTCGAAATACTTTAAAAAAACACGTTCAAAAATCGCCTAGGTTGCGGGAACAGAGAACGCATGCGCACAAGTCCCCACTCGCGAGCGCCGAGTCGCGTCTCGCAGGAATAACAGAGTGAGCTATGCTCCCAGACGCAGCATGTCCCTCTCACCAGGAAATACATTAGAAATTTTTCTCAGGCAAGTTCTGGAGACGGTAATGCAGCTCCCAGTCTCTTTCCTGTTCCAACGCTTGCTGCTCTACGCCAAGGCAGCAACAATGCAAACGGGTACTAATTATTCCTCTCTATATCGCTATAGTAATCAATCTGCAACATCTGGAATGGTAAGGCTTTTGTCTGAATATCGATTGCGTTTACAAAATGGTCATCTTCAGCTTTATTGTGTGAAGTAAAGTTCCAATATATCATGAGACAGCCCGACTGTGATAGCATGAATGAAAAATAGGTGTCTGGAAAATTATCTACAACTCCCCCTCCAGCATGATGATGTAAAAACAAATAATGCCTCAAGTTGCGCGAGCCACAATTCTTTTTATCATCAGAGACGCAAAAGCTTCCTCGATTATTAACGTTTTTGGAGAGTTGCTCTCCAAACGCTTACTGCTGCGTACGACAGGAGTAATGTGCAGCAGTTGTTCATTGCTGCATTCCGTAGGAGTACTGTGCTCCAACTGTTTATTGCTGCCTACACTAGGAGTACTGTGCACCAACTGTTTATTGCTGCCTACTGTAGGAGTACTGTGCTCCAACTGTTTATTGCTGCCTACTGTAGGAGTACTGAGCTCCAACTGTTCATTGCTGCCTACTGTAGGAGTACTGTGCTCCAACTGTTCATTGCTGCCTACTGTAGGAGTACTGTGCTCCAACTGTTCATTGCTGCCTACTGTAGGAGTACTGAGCTCCAACTGTTCATTGCTGCCTACTGTAGGAGTACTGTGCTCCAACTGTTCATTGCTGCCTACTGTAGGAGTACTGTGCTCCAACTGTTCATTGCTGCCTACTGTAGGAGTACTGAGCTCCAACTGTTCATTGCTGCCTACTGTAGGAGTATTGTGCTCCAACTGTTCATTGCTGCCTACTGTAGGAGTACTGTGCTCCAACTGTTCATTGCTGCCTACTGTAGGAGTACTGAGCTCCAACTGTTCATTGCTGCCTACTGTAGGAGTACTGAGCTCCAAATGTTCATTGCTGCCTACTGTAGGAAAACTGTGCTCCAACTGTTCATTGCTGCCTACTGTAGGAGTACTGTGCTCCAACTGTTCATTGCTGCCTACTGTAGGAGTACTGTGCTCCAACTGTTCATTGCTGCCTACTGTAGGAGTACTGAGCTCCAACTGTTCATTGCTGCCTACTGTAGGAGTACTGAGCTCCAACTGTTCATTGCTGCCTACTGTAGGAGTACTGTGCTCCAAGTGTTCATTGCTGCCTACTGTAGGAGTACTGTGCTCCAACTGTTTATTGCTGCCTACTGTAGGAGTACTGTGCTCCAACTGTTTATTGCTGCCTACTGTAGGAGTACTGTGCTCCAACTGTTTATTGCTGCCTACTGTAGGAGTACTGAGCTCCAACTGTTCATTGCTGCCTACTGTAGGAGTACTGTGCTCCAACTGTTCATTGCTGCCAACTGTAGGAGTACTGTGCTCCAACTGTTCATTGCTGCCTACTGTAGGAGTACTGAGCTCCAACTGTTCATTGCTGCCTACTGTAGGAGTACTGTGCTCCAACTGTTCATTGCTGCCTACTGTAGGAGTACTGTGCTCCAACTGTTCATTGCTGCCTACTGTAGGAGTACTGAGCTCCAACTGTTCATTGCTGCCTACTGTAGGAGTATTGTGCTCCAACTGTTCATTGCTGCCTACTGTAGGAGTACTGTGCTCCAACTGTTCATTGCTGCCTACTGTAGGAGTACTGAGCTCCAACTGTTCATTGCTGCCTACTGTAGGAGTACTGGGCTCCAACTGTTCATTGCTGCCTACTGTAGGAGTACTGTGCTCCAACTGTTCATTGCTGCCTACTGTAGGAGTACTGAGCTCCAACTGTTCATTGCTGCCTACTGTAGGAGTACTGAGCTCCAAATGTTCATTGCTGCCTACTGTAGGAGTACTGTGCTCCAACTGTTCATTGCTGCCTACTGTAGGAGTACTGTGCTCCAACTGTTTATTGCTGCCTACTGTAGGAGTACTGTGCGCCAACTGTTTATTGCTGCCCACTGTAGGAGAACTGTGCTCCAACTGTTTATTGCTGCCCACTGTAGGAGTACTGTGCAGCAGTTGTTCATTGCTGCATTCCGTAGGGGTACTGTTCTCCAACTGTTTATTGCTGCCTACTGTAGGAGTACTGTGCTTAAACTGTTTATTGCTGCCTACTGTAGGAGCACTGTGCTGCAGATGTTCATTGCTGCATTCCGTAGGAGTACTGAGCTCCAACTGTTTATTGCTGCCTACTGTGGGAGTACTGAGCTCCAACTGTTTATTGCTGCCTACTGTAGGAGTACTGAGCTCCAACTGTTTATTACTGCTTCTGTAGGAGTACTGTGCTCCAACTGTTTATTGCTGGTTACTGTAGGAGTACTGAGCTCTAACGGTTTATTGCTGCCTACTGTAGGAGTACTGTTCTGCAGTTGTTCATTGCTGCATTCCGTAGGAGTACTGTGCTCCAACTGTTTATTGCTGCCTACTGTAGGAGTACTGTGCTCCAACTGTTTATTGCTGCCCACTGTAGGCGTACTGTGCAGCAGTTGTTCATTGCTGCATTCCGTAGGGGTACTGTGCTCCAACTGTTTATTGCTGCCTACTGTAGAAGTACTGTGCTTAAACTGTTTATTGCTGCCTACTGTAGGAGTACTGTGCTGCAGATGTTCATTGCTGCATTCCGTAGGAGTACTGAGCTCCAACTATTTATTGCTGCCTACTGTAGGAGTACTGTGCTGCAACTGTTTATTGCTGCCTACTGTAGGAGTACTGTGCTGCAGTTGTTCATTGCTGCATTCCGTAGGAGTACTGTGCTCCAACTGTTTATTGCTGCCTACTGTAGGAGTACTGAGCCCCAACTGTTTATTGCTGCCTACTGTAGGAGTACTGTGCTCCAACTGTTTATTGCTGCATACTGTAGGAGTACTGTGCTCCAACTGTTTATTGCTGCCCACTGTAGGAGTACTGTGCTGCAGTTGTTCATGGCTGCATTCCGTAGGAGTACTGTGCTTCAACTGTTTATTGCTGCCTACTGTAGGAGTACTGAGCTCCAACTGTTTATTGCTGCCTACTGTTGGAGTACTGAGCTCCAACTGTTCATTACTGCCTACTGTAGGAGTACTGTGCTCCAACTGTTTATTGCTGCCTACTGTAGGAGTACTGTGCTCGAACTGTTTATTGCTGCCTACTGTAGGAGTACTGTGCTCCAACTGTTCATTGCTGCCTACTGTAGAAGTACTGTGCTCCAACTGTTTATTGCTGCCTACTGTAGGAGTACTGTGCTCCAACTGTTTATTGCTGCCCACTGTAGGAGTACTGTGCAGCAGTTGTTCATTGCTGCATTCCGTAGGGGTACTGTGCTCCAACTGTTTATTGCTGCCTACTGTAGGAGTACTGTGCTTAAACTGTTTATTGCTGCCTACTGTAGGAGCACTGTGCTGCAGATGTTCATTGCTGCATTCCGTAGGAGTACTGAGCTCCAACTGTTTATTGCTGCCTACTGTAGGAGTACTGTGCTCCATCTGTTTATTGCTGCCTACTGTAGGAGTACTGTGCTCCAACTGTTTATTGCTGCCTACTGGAGGAGTACTGTGCTCCAACTGTTTATTACTGCCTACTGTAGGAGTACTGTGCTCCAACTGTTTATTGCTGCCTACTGTAGGAGTACTGTGCTCCAACTGTTTATTGTTGCCTACTGTAGGAGTACTGTGCTCCAACTGTTTATTGCTGCCTACTGTAGGAGTACTGTGCTCCAACTGTTTATTGCTGCCTTCTGTAGGAGTACTGTGCTCCAACTGTTTATTGCTGCCCACTGTAGGAGTACTGTGCTGCAGTTGTTCATTGCTGCATTCCGTAGGAGTACTGTGCTCCAACTGTTCATTGCTGCCTACTGTAGGAGTACTGAGCTCCAACTGTTTATTGCTGCTTACTGTAGGAGTACTGTGCTGCAGTTGTTCATTGCTGCTTTCCGTAGGAGTACTGTGCTCCAACTGTTTATTGCTGCCGACTGTAGGAGTACTGAGCTCCAACTGTTTATTGCTGCCTACTGTAGGAGTACTGAGCTCCAACTGTTTATTGCTGCCTACTGTAAGAGTACTGAGCTCAAACTGTTTATTGCTGCCTACTGTAGGAGTACTGTGCTGTAGTTGTTCATTGCTGCATTCCGTAGGAGTACTGTGCTCCAACTGTTTATTGCTGCCTACTATAGGAGTACTGTGCTCCAACTGTTTATTGCTGCCTACTGTAGGAGGACTGTGCTGCAGTTGTTCATTGCTGCATTCCGTAGGAGTACTGTACTCCAACTGTTTATTGCTGCCTACTGTAGGAGTACTCAGCTCCAACTGTTTATTGCTGCCTACTGTAGGAGTACTGTGCTCCAACTGTTTATTGCTGCCTACTGTAGGAGTACTGTGCTGCAGTCGTTCATTGCTGCATTCCGTAGGAGTACTGTTCTCCAACTGTTTATTGCTGCCTACTGTAGGAGTACTGTGCTCCAACAATTTGCCGCTATATATAGTAGAAGTATTGTGCTGCAAAATGTATTGCAACATATTTTTTGCTCCAGTACTAAGTTGCAACAGTTTATTGTTATATACCGTAGGAGTACTGTACTCCAACATTTTTTGCTACTTCTTGTAGTAGTTGTATGCTCCTATAGTACATTTCTGCATGCTCTTGGAGCGCTATGCGTCAAGAGTTTATAGCTGCGCACTACAAGAGTACATACTGCACCCTAAAAGTTCATGGTTCCTAGCTGCCGAGTACCGTGCTGCCTGTAAAGCTGGAAGAAAACCTCAAATTTAACTGATGTAGTTTTCTTTTACAGGCCAACTCACTTACGTTTTACCAATGTAATTTCATGTATTCTATGTATTCATTGACCGCACCGACAATCGTAGAAAAGATACTGTAAGCCATCGTCTGAAAACTAAATTTGTTTTGACATGAAAAGAAATTTTTCTTTAAAATGAAAACCTTAGAAAATTTTCCTGTGCCAGCTAAGAGGTAAAAAATATCGGTACCATTCTTCGTACGTTACGGGAATGATTCTTTGCTTCTGTGAGACGTAATTGGGAGGGTCTCATGAAGTCCCCTGTGGGACAACGTTAGTTTTGAATGTTCATCTTTCGCGTACATTTTTTAGGTCAAATCTCTTTAGCTTTTTATAACCTCGTACTTTTAACCTCGTAATAAAAACTCGTCGCTCAAATTTCACCTCTCTACAAGCATTCATCCAAACAAACTTACTAGCTGAAAATAGCAGTAAATGCAATTCAAGGAAAAAAAATGAGCCAACTAGCTACGTTAAACCAACGTTTTGTTCATGTGCAACGATCTTTTAAAATACTCAGCAGTTCTTAATTGCATTAAATCAAAGCGTATTCAAAATGTTAATGCTTACATTCCGTGATGTAATTTTTGTTCGATGGGCACTGGTTCACGTGTTTTGTCGCGCCCTCACAGCACAGCAGCCGAACGTTGCTGGAAGATTCCCTGCAGGAAGGCTATTTAACAGCTTCTTGCATTCCAGCCCTCGTTCGCCTCGCTTGGAAGTGCTGCGCGACCGAATCATGGACAGGGGAGGTTCATGATGATAAGGAGAACTGAGTTCCTTTGTAAGCAATTGCGAAAAAGTTTCTAGGTCTTGAAAGTAGAATTGTGCGAAATTAGTACCTCTTTGTGTTGATTGAATACGCTTAGACTTGTACGCACTAACTGCTACTGCTTTTATTTCGTTTTAATTTCGTATTTATTTGCCTCGCAATACGTGGGTATACCTTTTAGTATAGATTAAATGGATCACGGGTTATGAAGGCGACCAAGCGACAGTGGATCGTATATCTTAAAGTTTATTACTATGGCAAGAAATAAAAGCTTAAGCAAGCCTGTATAATACGCAGAGTGATTTTAAATATCTGCAAAATCTTTTAACTGTCTTAAAAGTAAACGTCCAGCCTGCTCGGAAAAAAAATTAGGAAAAGCATAGTTAAAACACCATATAACGATTGTGTTTACTTTTTGGTCAAACTAAATATTTTAAATTAAATGTCCAAACTGGTGGACTTCAGTAACGATGCATTTCTGGTAATCGGTTACTGATTCTTCTTATCTGATTTTTCAACTGATTTATCAACTGATTTCAACTGGTTTTTCACTCTTCACCTAGGTGTCCAATGAGATTTTCACTCTCCACCTAGGTGTCCAATGGGATTTTCACTCTCCACCTAGGTGTCCAACGGGATTTTCACTCTCCACCTAGGTGTCCAATGGGATTTTCACTCTCCACCTAGGTGTCCGATAGGATTTTCACTCTCCACCTAGGTGTCCAATGGGATTTTCACTCTCCACCTAGGTGTCCAATGGGATTTTCACTCTCCACCTAGGTGTCCAATGGGATTTTCACTCTCCACCTAGGTGTCCAATGGGATTTTCACTCTCCACCTAGGTGTCCAATGGGATTTTCACTCTCCACCTAGGTGTCCAATAGGATTTTCACTCTCCACCTACGTGTCCAATGGGATTTTCACTCTCCACCTAGGTGCCCAATGGGATTTTCACTCTCCACCTAGGTGTCCAATGGGATTTTCACTCTCCACCTAGGTGTCCAATGGGATTTTCACTCTCCACCTAGGTGTCCAATGGGATTTTCACTCTCCACCTAGGTGTCCAATGAGATTTTCACTCTCCACCTAGGTGTCCAATGGGATTTTCACTCTCCACCTAGGTGTCCAATGGGATTTTCACTCTCCACCTAGGTGTCCAATGGGATTTTCACTCTCCACCTAGGTGTCCAATGGGATTTTCACTCTCCACCTAGGTGTCCAATAGGATTTTCACTCTCCACCTACGTGTCCAATGGGATTTTCACTCTCCACCTAGGTGCCCAATGGGATTTTCACTCTCCACCTAGGTGTCCAATGGGATTTTCACTCTCCACCTAGGTGTCCAATGGGATTTTCACTCTCCACCTAGGTGTCCAATGGGATTTTCACTCTCCACCTAGGTGTCCAATGAGATTTTCACTCTCCACCTAGGTGTCCAATGGGATTTTCACTCTCCACCTAGGTGTCCAATGGGATTTTCACTCTCCACCTAGGTGTCCAATGGGATTTTCACTCTCCACCTAGGTGTCCAATGGGATTTTCACTCTCCACCTAAGTGTCCAATGGGATTTTCACTCTCCACCTAGGTGTCCAATGGGATTTTCACTCTCCACCTAGGTGTCCAATGGGATTTTCACTCTCCACCTAGGTGTCCAATGGGATTTTCACTCTCCACCTAGGTGTCCAATAGGATTTTCACTCTCCACCTAGGTGACCAATGGGATTTTCACTCTCCACCTAGGTGTCCGATTGGATTTTCACTCTCCACCTAGGTGTCCAATGAGATTTTCACTCTCCACCTAGGTGTCCAATGGGATTTTCACTCTCCACCTAGGTGCCCAATGGGATTTTCACTCTCCACCTAGGTGTCCAATAGGCTTTTCACTCTCCACCTAGGTGGCCAATGGGATTTTCACTCTCCACCTAGGTGACCAATGGGATTTTCACTCTCCACCTAGGTGACCAATGGGATTTTCACTTTCCACCTAGGTGTCCAATGGGATTTTCACTCTCCACCTAGGTGTCCAATAGGATTTTCACTCACCACCTAGGTGTCCAATGGGATTTTCACTCTCCACCTAGGTGTCCGATAGGATTTTCGCTCTCCACCTAGGTGTCCAATGGGACTTTCACTCTCCACCTAGGTGTCCAATGGGATTTTCACTCTCCACCTAGGTGTCCAATGGGATTTTCACTCCCCACCTAGGTGTCCAATAGGATTTTCACTCTCCACCTAGGTGGCCAATGGGATTTTCACTCTCCACCTAGGTGACCAATGGGATTTTCACTCTCCACCTAGGTGTCCAATGGGATTTTCACTTTCCTCCTAGGTGTCCAATGGGATTTTCACTCGTCACCTAGGTGTCCTAAGGGATTTTCACTTTCCACCTAGGTGTCCAATGGGATTTTCACTCTCAACCTAGGTGTCCTAAGGGATTTTCACTCTCCACCTAGGTGTCCAATGGGATTTTCACTCTCCACCTAGGTGTCCTAAGGGATTTTCACTCTCCACCTAGGTGTCCAATGGGATTTTCACTCTCCACCTAGGTGTCCTAAGGGATTTTCACTCTCCACCTAGGTGTCCAATGGGATTTTCACTCACCACCTAGGTGTCCAATGGTATTTTCACTCTCCACCTAGGTGTCCAATGGGATTTTCACTCTCCACCTAGGTGTCCAATGGGATTTTCACTCTCCACCTAGGTGTCCAATGGGGTTTTCACTCTCCACCAAGGTGTCCGATAGGATTTTCACTCTCCACCTAGGTGACCAATGTGATTTTCACTCTCCACCTAGGTGACCAATGAGATTTTCACTCTCCACCTAGGTGTCCAATGGGATTTTCACTCTCCACCAAGGTGTCCGATAGGATTTTCACTCTCCACCTAGGTGTCCTAAGGGATTTTCACTCTCCACCTAGGTGTCCAATGGGATTTTCACTTTCCACCTAGGTGTCCAATGGGATTTTCACTTTCTACCTAGGTGCCCAATGGGATTTTCACTCTCCACCTAGGTGTCCAATGGGATTTTCACTCTCCACCTAGGTGTCCTAAGGGATTTTCACTCACCACCTAGGTGTCCAATAGGATTTTCACTTTCCACCTAGGTGTCCAATGGGATTTTCACTCTCCACCTAGGTGTCCAATGGGATTTTCACTCTCCACCTAGGTGTCCAATGGGATTTTCACTCTCCACCTAGGTGTCCAATGGGATTTTCACTCTCCACCAAGGTGTCCGATAGGATTTTCACTCTCCACCTAGGTGTCCTAAGGGATTTTCACTCTCCACCTAGGTGTCCAATGGGATTTTCACTTTCCACCTAGGTGTCCAATGGGATTTTCACTTTCTACCTAGGTGCCCAATGGGATTTTCACTCTCCACCTAGGTGTCCAATGGGATTTTCACTCTCCACCTAGGTGTCCAATGGGATTTTCACTCTCCACCTAGGTGTCCAATGGGATTTTCACTCTCCACCTAGGTGTCCAATGGGATTTCCACTCTCCACCTTGGTGTCCAATAGGATTTTCACTCTCCACCTAGGTGTCCAATGGGATTTTCACTTTCTACCTAGGTGCCCAATGGGATTTTCACTCTCCCCCTAGGTGTCCAATGGGATTTCCACTCTCCACCTAGGTGTCCAATAGGATTTTCACTCTCCACATAGGTGGCCAATGGGATTTTCACTCCCCACCTAGGTGACCAATAGGATTTTCACTCTCCACCTAGGTGTCCAATGGGATTTTCACTCTCCACCTAGGTGTCCAATGGGATTTTCACTCTCCACCTAGGTGTCCAATAGGATTTTCACTCTCCACCTAGGTGTCCAATGGGATTTTCACTCTCCACCTAGGTGTCCAATGGGATTTTCACTCTCCACCTAGGTGTCCAATGGGATTTTCACTTTCCACCTAGGTGTCCAATGGGATTTTCACTCTCCACCTAGGTGCCCAATGGGATTTTCACTCTCCACCTAGGTGTCCAATGGGATTTTCACTCTCCACCTAGGTGTCCAATGGGATTTTCACTCTCCACCTAGGTGTCCAATGGGATTTTCACTCTCCACCTAGGTGTCCAATGGGATTTTCACTCTCCACCTAGGTGTCCAATGGGATTTTCACTCTCCACCTAGGTGTCCAATGGGATTTTCACTCTCCACCTAGGTGTCCAATGGGATTTTCACTCTCCACCTAGGTGTCCAATGGGATTTTCACTCTCCACCTAGGTGTCCAATGGGATATCTTGGCACACCATATGACTCGTACTCATGAACGCCTCCACTACCTTCAAACTACAGGGACATTTAACTTTCTTTAGTACCTTACGACCTGTTCATGCTCGTCAAGAGTCAAAAGTAACTCTATCATTTTGCACAGATCGATCGACATTTCTACAACATATTGAAGAAATATTACCTAAAATTTGTCCAAAAATTAAATCTCATTCAAGAGAAAACACGTTTTCAATGTCAGTGCAATGTGTGTGTATATTTTTTGACGCACCCACAAATCGCAGTGACACTGCGGCGCAAAGTACAAAATCAGTTGTGACTCGTACCCACATATGTATCGATGCTGAAGGCCGCCAGTGTGAACATTTTATCTTACATATGAAAACTTAAGTTTTGTCGAAAGTTAAATTTGCGTGTCAGGCTTTCCTTTCCCAAAAATCTAGCCTTGCAGGCTAGAAAATTAATTTTTCTTGACAGTTCAAAGAGTTTTCACATTTTTCATGCTTCACTTTCATTTTAAAACAATTTCATTACGCTTGAAATTTTATATACGGTATTGACCTTCAAGGCTGCGAGCACAAATTTGTTCTGCTCTGCGTTGTCATTCGGTGCTCTTTATAACAGGTCTACATAAATTCAAGCATTTTAATATATTTATCAACTACACCAATTTTATATCTATTACGATATATGTAAAAATTTTGATACTCACTGTTTTGCACATCGATTCCAGATATGATGGTACTTTAACATTGTACAGATCAATAAATTTAAGCACTCGTGAGATGGCTAGATTGAGAATTTATTCAATGTATTGCTCGTAGACCGAAAATGTTTCCTTTATTTCATGAGGGAATGAAACTCTAAATAAGCTTCAAGGAGACTTTTAAAGTAAAGAGACTCCCTCTGTTCATGAATAAAAAGTGAGAGAATATGTGAGCGAGTAAATCATTCTAAAGTAGCGAAATGCATCTTCGGGTCTTACAAATTTATTTCATGAATTATTATGTGCCATTATTAATTTAGTCGGCGTAGGATTGAGACATTGAAACTTTCTGTCCTGTCTCGTTTTACCCTCATGGATCACGAAAAGAAATCCATTAAGCCTCCATCTCCGCTGCCATAACCTTAATGTTAAAGCTCAAGCATTGGACCAAAATTTCACTGTATCTTACTCGAAACGGGAGCTTCCTACATTTTTCGTTGATTCAACTTAAACACTAGTCTTATTTCACCGCACTCTAGCTTTCATTGAACTTAAGCACCAGCTTTTATTTCGCCAAACTTTAGGTTGCACGCGTCTTGGCCAGTCAATAGCCAGGCGCGAGGAAACAGGTTGACTTTAACATGCCGGGCCTCCGTCGCGGTGGAGGCGGGAGCGGAGGCCTCAAGCTCGACGGTGCAGCAAATGACCAGACAATGGCGCGTACATCACCACGAGTGATGGCCCCTTACTCACTCCAGCCAACTGGGTTGGGTCTGCTCTCATTCGCCCCAGGGGTTGACTTTAACCCTATTTATGCATGACCTCTACAGGAGTCTAAACTTGTGAAAGCTGATTAAATGACTTTCAGACTAGTTCTTGCAGTGTATTTCTAAGGGTCGAATGTTTTTCGCTCAGAAATCTCAGAATCCCCTTTCAGCGTTCTTAGTTATGCACTTTTCAGAAAATTTAACAGTTACTCATTGGACTGATTGTTGTCGAAGGTCAGCCAGAATAAATTGAGTATATCCGTGAATGAGTACAACTAATCTGAAGAGTGCCAAGAAAAAATTACAATCGCAAGTTGTGAAATCCAGCAATCAAGGTACGGAGATTTTAATGTTTAACGAGCAGATGTAAGCGATGAATTATTCTGCCGCTATTTTACTCGGGATTTTTCAACACTTGCCCTGATTTTTAGCACATATGCACCTCACGCTAAACTGGAGTTAATTACCTGAAAGACAAGGAGGTGACGGACGCTCGTTAGTGACATTTACTACGTGACCTTCAGTACAAGGCACTCTAACATAGGTGATTTTCATTTTACACAACTGTAGATCACTGCTCACATTGTCTAGTAGGTATACTTCACAAATCAACTCTCATAAGTAGATAAGAACAGATAATTCACCCCAAATTATTCCTCAATCACAGCAACCTCAATGGTAAGACGACAAATCACTTCCTGGTTCGCACTCTGATCCCGACATCTCCGAAAGACGTGAAATTTCAGAAGAAAGGAGTAGCCGTCTTCCAGGTTCGGCGGTTCCCATATTCTTGTTTCTCGCGCGTCCAATCCAAAATTTCGAGGCGCACCGGCAGCCCTTCTCTTCCCATTTGCCCATAAACGGGAGCTGTTTTGTTCATCGAGCGGCTCCGATGGAGCGGCTCTGTTTGCTTGTTCGGCACGAGCTCACAACTTCTTGTGTTGCCGAGTTATTTCGATGGTCTTCGAGGTTTTCGAGGGCTCCAGAAGAGTTCGTTTTGTTTAATAGAAGATTCTGTGCATTGAGAGCTACAAGCTTTTATTCTACAAGAATACATTAAGGATATTTTGGGCTTTGCGAGATTTGCCGCAGTCTTTATCTGAGGACTTTGGAATCTATTGATTAAGGAATCATAATCTTATGGAAAATGTGTTGTTCATTCAAGGCGTGAATTTCAATGTCTGCAACATGAAACCTATACACAAGCGTTGGAGTAACTTGTTCTTAAGATATGATACATACTTCTGCATGAAACTTCTGACACCGTCCGTAATTTTACTGCAAGTGACGGTATTCAGCTATAATTGTGACGACTTTCCACGAGGCGTTGTCTCTGGATGTTGCAATATCGTGTTCCCACCCCGTACTAGTAGGGAAATTTATGTGCAATGTCATGCGATGTTGAAGTGTGGGGTATGGCCTGCGTTTCTCTTTGAATATTTCATTTGCTGCCTGTCGATCATCTGCGCAAGCTTGCTACGGAGCCTGCTGATCATGCATGCAAGCTTCCTACGGAGCCTGCTGATCATCCGTGCAAGCTTACTACGGAGCCTGCTGATCATGCATGCAAGCATCCTACGGAGCCTGCTGATCATCCGTGCAAGCTTCCTACGGAGCCTGCTGATCATGCATGCAAGCTTCCTACGGAGCCTGCTGATCATCCGTGCAAGCTTCCTACGGAGCCTGCTGATCATGCATGCAAGCTTCCTACGGAGCCTGATCATCCGTGCAAGCTTCCTACGGAGCCTGCTGATCATCCGTGGAAGCTTACTACGGAGCCTGCTGATCATGCATGCAATCTTCCTACGGAGCCTGCTGATCATCCGTGCAAGCTTCCTACGGAGCCTGCTGATCATCCGTGCAACTTCCTACGGAGCCTGCTGATCATCCGTGCAAGCTTACTACGGAGTCTGCTGATCATCCGTGGAAGCTTCCTACGGGCCCCCCATTAATTCATGCGTTCATCTTACGGAGCTTGTCGACAATTCACGCATACTTCCTACACAGCCGTTTGACAATTCATATAGGCTTCCTACAGAGCCTCTCGATCACCTTTGCCAGTTTCCTACGGAGGCTCTCAACAATTCTTGTAGACTTCGTACGGAGCCTGCTCAGCATTCATGTAGGCACCGTAAGGAGTGGCTCCCTACATCGTTGCCGCTTGGAGTTGCCACTTGAGCGATGCGTGTTGCCACTCGTTGCCACGTGTCCTAATGACCGCCCAAGTGCCACACCGCGAACTCAAATTGGGGCAATCGACAGAACCTCTCGACCGGGGGAGGCAGGCGCCAAGTATTGGAGAATGAAGAGACCGTGCGTGGACTGCCGAACTTATTCCTCCAGCGACCGAGTTCGTTTGTTTGCGTTCACTTCTCTGACTCTCTGAGCATAGAACGTTATTTAATTAATGCCTTCTTGACGTATGTAGTAATTAATTTATACGTTCCTGACGCCTTATGCTACTTCTAGGATGAGTTTGGAAATATAAGTCTATGAATTTCAATGGTTAGATGGGGCGGAAATTCGAGTTCACCATAAAAGAAGAGGATGTTGTTTGTGATCCTATGAACACTAAATGTGGTAAATGAAGCTTTTGACCCGTTAGTTGCGTTCTTAAACCTGTTGATGTATTCGTATGTGAAGAGAATTAAAAGGAATCACGACATATCTTTCGTGTTTGGGAAAATTGCAAAGTGTGCATGCAAGGATTTAATATTTATTTAGTGTGTTAAATTATAAAATTTGCTTCAAATTACAATAAGAATTTAAGCATGAACTAACTTTCATCTTCTGGCGACGGCCAATTAAAACACTGGACCGACAGTTCAAGGCTCAAAAAAATTACCTTATGTATTTTTCTGCACATTTCGTTGTAAACTCTAATGATTTATTTCAACAAATGTTTTTGCCTAAACATAATATTGTCTCTGCACAATATTTTCTTTATCTATGCAGTTATATTGAAGCTAGTTTTGTTGAATCTGACTGAAATTCCAATATCAAGGTTATTTGGAAAAAAATCGTTCCTCAAAATAACGATTGTACATATTTGGCGCGTCCGCTCCTTCTTTATGCACAACGTGCATTTTATAGTAAAGAATATGTTTATCTTAACTTTATTCGGATTATTTGGTACTGTAATACTCAGCAGCAAGTTTTTTGCTATTTTTTTGAACGCCTTGCTATGAAGGACTATTTGTTTTAATTCTATCCTCTATATAAAGACAGCTGATTATATACACTAGTTTCTCTCACAAATTCTACGTAGATTTAATACCGGACGTACTCTAGGTAATTGAACTTCATGTTTGTCACGTTCTGTGATTTTGTTTCCGTATTTACTCCATTCATTAATGGTAGAACCAAAATTAATTTCCTTATTTTTCAACGTATAGCATTGAGTTAAGGGCATAAACCTTATTATCTCTATAGCTTTATTTATCACTGACCGTAATCTCTAATTCTAACTATCTATATAACGTAATCTCTAATTCTAACTCTGTATTTAACGTAATCTCTAACACCTCGAGCCGAAGCAGGAACATTTGCAAGGGCACACCTCGAGCTCGCAGAGCAGCACGCAAAAGCCTGACTTCGATGCCTGTAGCCCCGCAGCGCATTCGGCCTCATTTGCAGCGATTGTTCGAGTGCTATACAATTAATTGAGTCTCGCCAAACTTCCCTCTCAAAACTACGCTCGAAAACACGGATGACAGAACGCGTTCCGCCAGACAACTTTGAGACCGAAAAAAATGACCGACGCCTGAAGGGGAATCTGCAGTTTTGCGCCTCGAGACTGGGACGGGGACTGGAGGTAAGAGGCCTGGCCGCTCGCAGGGTGGGGAATTCCGAATGCTGCTTCGACTTGTGGACGGGAATTGAAAACATTGTGTGCGCTCTTTAGGTGAGTGGGTGTGGACTTACTGAAGACGTGTGAAGACTTTGTGAGGGTATCAGACTTTGTGTGGGTGTGCTTAGACTTAGTGTGGGTGCACGAGGACTTTATGTGGGTGTACGAGGACTATATGCAGGTGTGTAGGAGGAGTTTATGTGGGCGTACGAGGACTTTATGTGGGTGTACATGAACTTTACGTGGGTGTACATGGACTTTATGTGGGTGTACATGAACTCTACGTGGGTGTACATGGACTTTATGTGGGTGTACATGGACTTTATGCTGGTGTACATGGACTTTATGTGGGTGTACGAGGAGTTTATGTGGATGTACGAGGAGCTTATGTGGGTGTAGGAGGACTTTATGTGGGTGTACGATGATTTTATGCGTTTATGTGTTGACTTTATTATGGAATGAGTTAACTTTTCTAAAGTGCGTCCAAACATGATTTACGAATATGTAGACTTTACGCAGGTGTGCGCAGAACCTACGAGGGTCTGTGCAGATTTCCCGCATTCACGTGTACGTGTGGGTGTATATTATGCGGATTTGTGTAGACTTCTCAAGATTTCTTATTAATCTTTTTGAAGGTATGAGTAAATTTAATGTAGGTCTTAGTTGACTCTTTGTGGACCTGTGTCGACTTCATGTGAATGTGTGAGTGATATTAATAAGTTTGTGCCATGATTTAATGAGTAAGTGAAGGTGAGTAGGTGGAGGTGAAAAAGATTAAGTGGAAGCGATAGAGAAATTGTGAAAGTAATATAAAGTAGGTGGAGGGAATAGAGAACATGTAGAGGTGAAAGGGAGCAAGCGGTAGAGATAGGGAATAAGTGGAGGTGACAGTGGAGGGGAAATGAAGTCAGTGGAGTGCAGCAGATAACATGAAAGGTAAATCTGAGCTTGCATTGGTGGGTGAAGAAAATATTAACTTCGAGCCTATTGTATTTACTAGCGATTGATAATAAAAATTGAGGATAAAGATTCTATTCATGAAGTAATTAGTGATGCAATGTTTTTGGATAGAAGGATCTTTAACTGGCTTAGAACTGTTGGAGATCGGTTTTCTTGACTTATACGAGTACATAGATGCGGGCGGTTGGCTTTAATTTTTCCCTCCATACGAAGATAACTGATAGCATACACTAGTTTCTTCTACGAATTATATGTGGATTGAATCCCGTCCGTACTGAAGGTAATTGAACTTCGTGTTTTTTGTCAAGAATTTATTTCGACATTTACTCCATTTAAAAGACCCAAACTTAGAACCGAGAGACATGACCACGACATCCACGGCAAAAATGCCACATCCCACAGCACCAACAAAACAACATCGGCCGCGTTCCGAGAGCGCCACCAACAACCAGCCGAGATCCGGCGCTGTCCGAGGCGCGTTCGCCGGTCCCCAAATGCAGACAAATCCAGCGAAAGTCGCCCGCAGATGAGGGCGTGCGATCGATGGCGGTGTGAGCTCCTGGCGGCAGTCCTTGCAAGAGATGGCAAGCCAAGTAATTACTTCTGGAACTCAGGGCAGTTTTAGCTTCGGTGACGCCATGGGTATGCAAGTTCTTGTGATGTTTCTAAGTTCTGTTAAGCTGTTCAGTGCCCTGTTTGTGTAATATACCACACCTTCATGGTAAAACATTTTTTGTTAACTTAAATATCAAACGCCTCAACGTCCGCTCTAAGATCGTATGCTGGCAATTGGTTACAAAATTTTATGACCGATTTGAATACGAACTTGAAAATTTTCCTCCAAATCCGTGCCTCTCGTTGCCTTTCCAAGTTCCCCATACCATCCTTTGTGAATCAACTAAACCTGTAACCATAATTGCAGTTCGTTCTCACGAATGATACTTCTGTAGATAATAATAGCAAAAACAACCGAGGTATTATCACTCACAGACTCACTGTTGGAAGTGAATTTCCACCCAAACTGAAATTACCGCAGCTTCGTGTGTGTAGCAGACACACGCCAAAACGCCAGGCAGCGAGAACACTTGGAGCTTTGAGAAGCAGTTTAATAAAGGAGGGCAATGCTGGACGTCTCTGGTTTGCAAGGTGCAGCCTCTGAATATTATTCCTATTATTCCTCAAACTGCGCGCTGAAAACATGAGAACAAGTACAATCAATGGAGTTTATAACTGCAAAGTAAAATAACAATTGGTCGTAATATTTGTGTATAATGACCATTAGAAAGTAGATAGATCAGATGGGTAAGAAAAGAAGTTTTAGAATGCCATTGATAATGGTTTATCGGTTCAGAGAAGAGCTAGGTTGGCCATGCTGCAGAAACGACTTGAACCACGACTGATGAGAAGCAAAAATTTCATGTTGTTGATAAAACACATCTCTAATATTCAGAAAACTGCATTGGAAAATATTACATTTCCTACCACATGTACATGACTTCACAATTACGCTAAAATAAATAATTAATGTCAAAAAATAATTAGTCGATATAAAAGTTCGTCAATGGGAAATCATATAATCAATCGGTGAGCAAATTTTTGACAAGCCTTTTGTGCACACACACATACGAGTACACGCTGTGACTGTAAGTACTCGTGTGAGTTCATTCTCCGTACACGAACGTTTGAACGTACGTATTATCATATTTCTTAATGGAGCATCACAAATTTTTATCCATCACAAAAATAATCATCGGTAAAACCTGTGTATAAGAACACATGTCGTCGAACAAATGAAGATTTATTTATGCTAAAATAAATTTCTGAACTCGAGGAAAAATCGTTATCAAAACATGAAGGTATGAGGAATTGCTTCATAAATCCCGTGCTCTAAAGTGCACGCTTGAGAAAATATTATGTGGAAAAGATTGAACGCAGACCGAGTGTTCAAGACACACAGAGCACGCTAGGCATTTTTTTTCTTCAACTAGTAAGCCATTACCCTAATTATGCTTACTGCTCACCTATCTCTTTGAAAAACATAAAACAAGAACGGCAGTTCAACACAGGCAGGTCGTCCGACATCTGATGAAGGTTCCACTTCATTCCACGTCACCAAACAGTTAGCTGCTCGTTCACGTAAGAGACAAAAAATTAGAACAAAAAGCCGGGCATCCTACGATTTTTTCATTCGAAGCGACGATAACACAAGAAAAATATTTTGCTCTAAAAGTTTTAACACTTCCTATCCACTCGGTGATAACAGATGCAAGTACTAATATTAAAATTCAATGACTTCATCATGAAAATTCGGGAATGTAGAAAGTAGCGAGTTGATACTAACAATTTGAACTGGAGAATGAAAACCAGTCTTCAAATTCAGGAATTCAACTCTAACTTTTCGCTCCTACACTCCCACAAAGATATTGATGCAGGCTAAAGCAAATATGCACATGTATCCACATTTGTATTTATCAAAAGTTCACACAATTGTTTGACCATTTTAATCAAATGGGTAAAAAAACATACCGGCTTATACATCTAAGTCCTAACTAAATATTTAGGAAATTTTTAAAATATATATAATTTTTCGTTTGTATTGTATTATTGAATTAAACCGGCCTGAATATTTTATTATTAGGTTGCCATTCCAAATTTAAAGTAAACAACAGTTGCTATCAGTTCAGTGACGCTGTAGATCGAGTTGGACAAAAAAACGTTCGACCGATGACTAATGAGATATTAGAAGCATAACATTTTTTGTATACATTAGAACATCAGCAGGGATGGATAAATTTCCCTAAAATTTTACGTGGAAGCTATGTTTTTCATCGTCTTCGTTTTGGAAAATCGCCCCGGAGATTAAAGTTGATGAGATGAACGGAGAAACTAGTAGAAGACAGAACATAATCTGAAGCGCAGATTCACCAACACACCACGCTCAGAGGAATTTTATGCTGATATCTTCATAAATAGCTGAATGGAAAATAATATAAAAAGCTTTAGCTGTTAACCGTCGTACAAATGGTTATTGGCGAGAAAAACATATTTTACAATCAACATCGTTATTTTCTTTATTTTCTGCTTAGGATACATTTTATGAGAAAATTTTCCAGTCTCGATAGCGGCGCGCCGTGTTGAAGACGGCCTACTAAATTCCACGTTTGAAATTATACGTTGTAGGCCAACCAGAATTTTTCCAGCGCTTATTTTTCATATTTTTTAAGATTGAATCAGGGAGAACACGTTAAAATAAAGATATGTTCGGTTAGATCGTCTCTAATTCAGCTGAACTGAAATACTGTACAGTTCTTTCACAAGAACGAAATAAACAGGAAATTAAACTTTAACGTCAACTTAAATCTCACGGCTAACTTTTGGGTAGGTTAAGGTTGACCAAAATTGCGTCTGGTTCTGAGGCATTAATGCATAGCTGAAATTTAGCAGCTGCTAAAAACATAATATTCTACTACAAACCACGGTGAAAACAGTTATTGTTAGCCTCATTTTAATGATTATTTATTACAATAGTGAGGCCACGCATATGGTTTCACGAACCCGACATATGCAGAGAAGCATCTTTCTCCCCTCTTCGTTTGCTGAAGAAGCTATTGCTTCGGCATCGATCACGGGCCTGACGTCTGAGAGCGGCGCACCTCAGGCTCGAATGGGTCCTTTCTTGCGCCTGTCTCCAGTCGCGGCTGCAAGAGATCCGCTAGCGTTTTGCTTCTCATTTCTTGCTTCCCAATATTCCGGTCGTGTGACTTAGAGGCCTGACTATAGACGCGACACAGGTCTCATGTCCCTATTCCCTGTAAGCTAATACTTGATAACGTTCAGTTAAACTGTAAAGCTGAATCTCTTATCTACCTACCTCCCATGTGCTGGCTGTCGAAATTGGTTATTTTTATTAGCATGACACCTAGATTTTGGTTGGAAGTTGTAACCGATTTCATAACTCTTGCGTTAGTGCTCCTATGACTAAACGGTTCACCTTCTTCAGCTCTACGCGTTGACCGCAATGGATAAAATTGAAGTTCAGTAATCAACTCAAACTGTAAATCCATTGTATGCAGAAAGTAATTTTTTAAATAGCAAACATTAACTGCACAGGGACTTAATTTAGCTTTGATTAAGTATTCATGAAAATTGATTTTGTAACTACTGGTCTGTTAGTAGCATTATGAGAACTCCCTCTCTGTACACGGGCGGCTCACATCGCGACCGATATTTTCAATAAAACTTCAAAAATGGGGAAACAAAAAATACAACTAGTTTTTCGTTAAAAAACTTCGTATCAAGAGCTTTCCAGCACCATACGGCACATCTTCGCTAAAACTATACAGAGACAGTGAGATGGTGGACGTTTAATGGAAGGGTAAGTGTGTAACCAATTAGAACTATATTGAGAACTTGAAGTGGATGAAAGTTAGCGACTATAAAACTATAATTCTATAAAATTATCGGTTACAAAAGAGTACACCCGATGAACGTACGTATAATTTTGAAATGGATGAAGAGATTTTGTAGGAAAATATGCAACAGAACTTAGAAAAGTTGATGGCGCAGATGCATCTCTGTGAGAGTGTGCTTTTAGGTTAAAATAAAATGATTTGAATCAGTAGCGTAATTTTCATAAAATATTTAATTCGATGAAGTGCCCTGATCACAGCTATTGATGACCGCAGCGTTCGATATTAAATATATTCTTATGTCCTACTTGTAACAATGTATATATGTACATGTGGCAAATGAAACTTTCCATAGCAGTTCGTATCGTAGCTATTGGTGATCGCAGCTATAGGTGATCGCAGCTATAGGTGATCGCAGCTATTGGTGATCGCAGCTATAGGTGATCGCAGCTATAGGTGATCGCAGCTATAGGTGATCGCAGTTATAAGTGATCGCAGCTATAGGTGATCGCAGTTATAAGTGATCGCAGCTATAGGTGATCGCAGCTATAGGTGATCGCAGTTATAAGTGATTGCAGCTATAGGTGATCGCAGCTATAGGTGATCGCAGTTATAAATGATCGCAGCTATAGGTGATCGCAGCTAGTAGTGATCACAGCTATAGGTGTGATGTTCTTCTGAAGTGGAATTGAGACTGCTGTGCTGAAAAGACTGAACACGCTTTTGTGCTGTGGGGGTTCAGTGCGTGTGAAAAGATGAAGGCTTCTCCATAGAAAGCCTGGCTCCATCAGGTAGCCTCACATCAGTTGCACTGGTACCAATACACTCTATCGGTGAGCTTCGTCCACCATCTAATTTTGTTCCATCGTCCATCACACTCAATTTGCATTCAATGTATCTAGCAAATTGCTCTGATGAGACTATAAGACACCCGTAGTTTTCCTCAATACGTTATCGCTCCGATGCGAGACCTCTGCCCTTAGTTCCAATACTTCAGTAGTTTTGTTCCACAAATTTTAAATTTTAGGTATTATTTTATGTGCTTAAAATAGGAAATGTTGTGAAACTTTTGCTATCGATTTTGATTTATGATTTATGATCAGAGACTTGAGAGTTCTGAGTTATTTTGACAAGATTAAAGTTGTAATTTTTATTCTCTTTTTAAAAATTCAAGAACATTGATGTAACTAAGATTTGTTGCTGAAACATTCCTAATTACATAATATTATTTACAAAACGATGTTAAGGTACGGTATATTTTGTAAAACCTTTTTGAAGGAACAATTTTGTATAAGAGCGAGTTCGCTGTCACCTGTAAACTCAGTGCCCTCCGCCCCAGAAAAAGAAGAGTTGGAACTAATCTGCAATTTCTGTAGAGTTCCAGTGCTTCTACTCAGTTTACGCATTAAGCTCACTTTTTTTTTCAGGCACTTGAAAACGCAAGTAAAATATCTTTCATCGCTTCCTTACCGCCCGCCATAATGTCTCACTCCAGCGTCGCACAATTTTCCCTAGTATTTGTATTCCAGCCTCCCACACCTTCCGCATCACAATTTTTACAAGCAGCACATCTCAATCTTTACATGTAGTACTTTACACATTCTTCACCTCTGTGTCAACTTACAGTACCAAACAATTTCCTTATGACAATTTCTACACGCAGTACCGTACACCTTGCCATCACAATTTCCGCACATTCACTTTCGGCATCACAGCTCGAGAAGTCGCCGAGCCCCAACACTACAGCGCCCACCCCGCACCTGCTGCCGTTCTTTAATGTGCCCCAGCGGACTGCTCAGTTGCGGGCCAGAACAGCTGCAGGCCTCCAATAATATAATGAATCGGAAAAGGGTCTCAAAAAATGTGCTTCAAGTGTCGCGTCTGCTCCTGATACACGACTCGCGAAACCGAGGCTGCGCAGTTGATTTTTGCAGATTTTTTGCTCTGTGGGAGAAAGGATGGGAGAACGGGAGAGAATCTAGCAGGAGGAGGGAAATGCAGCCTTCCGATCGATTCGGCATGAACAGCGCGCTCTATTTTCAAAGTCGAGGTGCAGACGTGAGAATGTTTTGAAGTGAAGAAATAGTTCAAGGGAGTATATGTGTCGAATGAAGCATATTGGAAGTTGAAATGCGATAAAATTTGTCAGTAAGGAAAATTAAGGGAAGGTGAAAGTTTACACTAAGTAAAAATTATTTGAAAATAATAATTGTGCATGCTATAGGACCTGAATAAACGAGTGTATATTTTAATATTATACAAATGGGAAGCGGATTTTTTGTCCGAAAATTTATTCAGAATATACAACATCTCGCTAAATTTATTCCCTCGGCATCCTCCCTTGTTTTCTCTGTTCTAAATCCGAAGAAAAAGTATTCATAAAATGCAAGTATGACAATCAAACTGATCCTTCTAATTCATAACTGCTGCAGACTCCAATAGAGCAGCGAGAGTCGAACTAATATCAGCCACAACCTTCACATGAATGCACAAATAGTGTCGAGACATAACCAGGGGAAAACAACATCCTAAAGATGATGGCCAAATGAAATCATCCGTCAAATAATATATTTACGCAAGCTGTACATGTTGAGGTAGACTCGACACTAAACTCATGGCGTTTGTCAGTCCAGCATCAAACAACCGGAAATAAGCGTGAGTGTGACAACGCGCTCCAGTTGTGAATGCTTCTCTTGTTCCTCGCCTTCGCTAAGCCCGTGGCCCCTTTCATAAAACTGCTGAAGCAAACCCTTCATTTTTCTCGCTAATAGCCAGCTCACTGGGGTCACAGAGTGGTCTGACCAGCCAGCACGCCGGCCGGTCACTTGACTCCTGCGAGAATTCAATACTTTCTTGATGCTGAACAATGACTCCATCAACGTCAGGCTCGACATGTGAGTAGGCCTTTTGCTGATTTTCTAAACACTTAGAAATGATACAATTGAAAGTTTCCTACATCGATTGTGTGATTCCTTTCGTTTGTGTGATTCCATCGTTTGCTTTTCTGATACAAATGGAAAATTCAGCATACGAGGCACTTGTTACACTAAAGAACAGCCGTTTGCGCCACGGGAATAAGTTAGACTATTTCTCATTGAATAATATTTCATTGCCAAATATCGTTCTCTTCACTCAGTATTAATAGATGCCAGTTTTATCATGTTCATTTCAACAGTTGAGGTTGCATAACAATTTGCTTGAAAAGCAAGAGTTTTTATAAGTCGATCTGAGACGTTCCTGTCGGGTGACCTTTAGAGGGTCAAGTCGGAAGTTGACTGCTCACGAAGGTCTTGAAATCTCGTCGCTAGGTGATATTTCAATGCACAAATAATACATCAAATTCTGCTTCCCGAGCTAAGATCTTGTTTAATCCGTTTGTAAATTGAATTTGCAGTACATGTGTACGCTTCACATCGATGGGCGTCATTTTGAAATCGAAAAACAATTAAGTCAAAAAATTTTACACAGTAGAAAATTTCAACAAGAATTTTCCCAGCTTCTTTGAGCCCTTTCATTCGCACGTGCAGCTTTCTGCCTTCTGAAAGATGATTTCTGCTCAGAACGAATTTAGTTCAGAGTTGAGCAGTGCCTGAAATTTGCTTACGCGTTGCCGATAACTACCACCAACTAAAGCGTTTAATTTATGTTTATTTTAAAAAACAAGTAAATGTTTGTTGTTGAGGATGGAAATGATTTTCTCTTTCATATTTTCCAACGAATCCCCTGTAACAATGATCGTCTAAGTAGTTTGCACAATTGATGGCAAAAACATGGCTTTGAAAAAGATTCCTGTACAACATATTTGAGTAAAAAAGTAATTTTTTGTCACATACAGAAGCAAGTTGCATATCGACCAGCCTTTCCTATGCTCTTAGGAAAGGCCCAAATTTATCAGTACGTTTATTAATCGAAAAATACAGGAGCACTCGCTTCCGTACTGGAAAAGTTAGTCATGTTACAAAAATCCCATTTCATTAGCAAATAAAAAAAGGATTTTTTTCGATTGTAATTGTGTCTAATTTCAGGACAACATTTCATTGCAGCGCAATACATTTTTATGCGGAAATGAGGCGCATAGTCACGTGGAGTTTTGTGGAGTGTAGCGATAGAGTGCAGCGCTTCTCTCTAATTTATTGCGACGTTTATTGCTGATGTTGCGGTGCTGTGTCGTTAAGCCGTGCCTGCACTCTCCTGATACTGCTGGCCGCGCTGACTGCAGTGCTGACTGGTGTTGCTGGTGTTGCTGTCGGGTGCTGACTGCAGCGCTGACTGGTGCTGGTGTTGCTGTCAGGTGCTGACTGCAGCGCTCACTGGTGCTGGTGTTGCTGTCAAGTGCTGACTGCAGCGCTCACTGGTGCTGGTGTTGCTGTCAGGTGCTGACTGCAGCGCTCACTGGTGCTGGTGTTGCTGTCAGGTGCTGACTGCAGCGCTGACTGGTGCTGGTGTTGCTGTCAGGTGCTGACTGCAGCGCTCACTGGTGCTGGTGTTGCTGCCAGGTGCTGACTGCAGCGCTCACTGGTGCTGGTGTTGCTATCAGCTGCTGACTGCAGCGCTGACTGGTGCTGGTGGTGAGAGGATGACAGCGATGCTACTATACATACATATGTACTCGTACTAGATGTTACGTCCCGTAAGCTTGAGTATTACACAGTCAAGCATCTAATGTACGTAATGGAGACCATTTATGCCTAAGAAACTTAGTTGACACCTGTGAATACACCTGTGACTCGATGTAAAAACACTGATAACGATGTAAGGCAGCGAATAACAATGGGGGTAAAATAAACTAAAAAGCTATTGAATTTGTACGCAACAAGGCAAGATATATATTAAATATGTATGTACGGGATACTTGTCGTTCCAAAATTTGAAAATAAGAAAAGTGACAGATAGAAGTATGAAAAAATACTAAATGGCACTGGCAGGAATAAACACAATGTCCCACTCGTAAGCTGGCACCACTACTAAAAATGAAAAAAAAATAACGCAGCAAAGTAACGGGAGAAACAAGGAGCAGCAATGCACAACGCGCGAGAGACGACTGCAACGCTAATAAAAGGCTATTTTCCTCAGGACAAATAAACGACGTGACAAAAAGCAATGTAGAGTAACATAAGAGCTTCAAGGGCGAGAATGCGATGAGACGTCGCGCCGCTCCAAGGGAGAGGGGCTGAGGACCGTCTAGCAAGGCGCGTTTAGTGGGCGCTGGAATGCGGATTTTATTGGAGTGTTGCTGTGACAGGATGTAAAATGAGGGTGGGGTGAGGGGTGCCGGCTGCCGGGGTGTGGGTGTGGGCAACCCTGCGCCACTGGTCGGGAGGATGGGAGCAGCCATAGTGCGGGTGTGGGCAACCCTGCGCCACTGGTCGGGAGGATGGGAGCAGCCATAGTGCGGGTGTGGGCAACACTGCACCACTGGTCGGGAGGGTGGGAGCAGCCATAGTGCAAGTGTGGGCAACACTGCACCACTGGTCGGGAGGATGGGAGCAGCCATAGTGCGGGTGTGGGCAACACTGCACCACTGGTCGGGAGGATTGGAGCAGCCATAGTGCAAGTGTGGGCAACACTGCACCACTGGTCGGGAGGATGGGAGCAGCCATAGTGCGGGTGTGGGCAACGCTGCGCCACTGGTCGGGAGGATGGGAGCAGCCATAGTGCGGGTGTGGGCAACCCTGCGCCACTGGTCGGGAGGATGGGAGCAGCCATAGTGCGGGTGTGGGCAACCCTGCGCCACTGGTCGGGAGGATGGGAGCAGCCATAGTGCGGGTGTGGGCAACCCTGCGCCACTGGTCGGGAGGATGGGAGCAGCCATAGTGCGGGTGTGGGCAACCCTGCGCCACTGGTCGGGAGGATGGGAGCAGTCATAGTGCGGGTGTGGGCAACACTGCACCACTGGTCGGGAGGATGGGAGCAGCCATAGTGCAGGTGTGGGCAACCCTGCGCCACTGGTCGGGAGGATGGGAGCAGCCATAGTGCGGGTGTGGGCAACCCTGCACCACTAGTCGGGAGGATGGGAGCAGCCATAGTGCGGGTGTGGGCAACCCTGCACAACTGGTCGGGAGGATGGGAGCAGCCATAGTGCGGGTGTGGGCAACACTGCACCACTGGTCGGGAGGATGGGAGCAGCCATAGTGCGGGTGTGGGCAACCCTGCGCCACTGGTCGGGAGGATGGGAGCAGCCATAGTGCAAGTGTGGGTAACCCTGCGCCACTGGTCGGGAGGATGGGAGCAGCCATAGCGCGGGTGTGGGCAACCCTGCGCCACTGGTCGGGAGGATGGGAGCAGCCATAGTGCGGGTGTGGGCATTTTGATGCTGTTGTACTGCACCCGTTACTAGTCTATTAAATGTCCACATCTAGTGTAGCTGTTGCTAGTAGTCTTGCTGTTACATATTTGTTGTAGCATCTGTCAATAATCTTCCAGTCACACATCTGCTGCAGTTGCTAGTCATTTAACTTTTACAACTGATGCTAGCAATTTTAGAACCTTTTCTCAGCCGCGCCTACAAATCGGTAACATCTGACACTACTATTCATTTTACTGCTGTCCCTACACTGCACTCTCAGTACAAAGAAGCCAGAGCACCTTAGAAATATCTCCGCTCACTTGTACGTTCAATTATAGGACCAAAGGTTTCATGTCAGTCCCGCCGCTGCCAAGGAAACAGAGATTGTGCGCGTTGGTTATCATTTGCGTACGCTGATGGACGTTCATGCATGTTTGTGCACAGTGTTGCATGGTGATGTTCATTCGAACACCCTGGTACATGCTGGTGCATGTTTGTGCACGTTTGTGGGCCTTGGAGCATGTTGTTGCACGCTGGTGCACTTGGTGCACTTGTTGTACGCTGGAGCCCACTGGTGCAGGTTGGTGCACGTTGATACGCGTCCTCACGAGCTGACGTGCGCTTGTGTATGCTGGTGTGCGGCTTAGCACTTGCGTAGAGCGCTGGTGCGCGGCCACACTGTACACCAGACGCTACACTGACGTTGTCACACCCGCGCCCACACAAAAATATGCTCCGCTGCACAACTGTGCGTGTGGACGTCAGAGGTACCTTCAATCACGTTCCACCTGCAACGAGACTTTGCCTTCTCTATCATTTCCGTAACTCTTTTCACAGGCATCGAACACGGTTTTTATAGTTTTTAAGTCAGCTCGCATATAACTGCAGGGGCTCTCCAGACCTCTAGCAGTCGTACACACATATATCTGCAGCAGCTGCGGTGCCGCACCGCAGATTGTTGAGCAAGTTTAACTGCCTCAAAGTCACCGAACTGACAATGGAATTCTCGCTGCTGCGCGACGGTGGAGGAAGGGAGACCCCTTGTGAGCGCCACGAATATTGCCGTCTAATGGGCGTAAAACTATGCCTCTTTAAAGAGGGTGTGCTAAAAATATTACCGCTCGAACGTGGCTCTGCTGGTGTGTGGCTGTGGAGTGTCGTCACGTGGCCACTCTAACTGGGGAGTGGGTGCATATGTGTACATGGTGTGTATACAAGAGATGCATTTATATATATATTTGTCTCATATGTATATTAATGCATAATATACATGCGTATGGATATATGTGTTGGATTTAAGGTCTCCCGATCAAATAAAGTGGTGAACGTAAGTAGAAATAAGTTTTCAGAATATACTCCAGAAGTCATTTAACTTAGTTGGTCTCTCAAGTAGTGTAGTCGTAACCTATTCATTTTAACAGTGGTTATTGATTAATTTTATTTATGTATCGCTCGTTGAAATTAATTATACATTTTTTTCAATTATTAAACTGTTTCTGATACTGCTGTTGCTTGAAAGTATTGAAAAATTTGAATACTTCCCCTCCTATACAAAGATAAGAGACTTCAATACTGCACCTGGTAAAATTTAGTGGCCTGAACATCTTTTGTTATCGAGGAGCTCCTATACTTGGCTTTAAAAACTTGAGTGGCCTCAAAACTGCCAGTCAAATGCGAGTGGGTTGGTGCGTGAATGCGGGTTGCTGCTTGGACAAAAGAAGCGGCATCGTGTAACATCATTTCTCAACCTAGTGGAGCATTTGATTATGTTGATATGCACGTGAAATAAAAATTTGGAACTTGAAGCTCTAGTTGAAAATCTGTACGGACGTTTTGGATCATCTTTGACTTTGTTTCGAAGCAGATGTTAAACGAGCTTTTTCGGAGTGATTTAAATGGAAATACTTTAGTTTATTCATGACTGAGATGCATTCTTTTCTATTATGACATGATTGCATGGCAACTCCTCATCTCTCTGAATACCTACTGCTTCAGAGTTTGGCTGGTTTGAATGTTAGTTATTTTTTTATTCTAAGTTCTTATGTTAAGTGGCTTAGGTCTCCTTTTGTTGAGCTGCTACACAACTGATATTTCTGGGGAATGATATTGAGGTTTTTTTTAGACAATAAATGTTTCGAAAAGAGCCTCTGAGCTATGAACTCAGTTGTGCACATTGCGCATCATATTATTCAAATTAACTTAGAAGTCAGTCTACACCCGAGTAGACATGTAATCTTGATTAAATGTCTGCACCCATGTAACCAAGTCTCCTGCACGTTCGCGCGAGAACAAGGCAATTCCTTTATAACGCGTCAAAACTTTAAAATTCTTCACACTGTCAGTGATGGGCAAAACTTGAGAATTTCAGCGTCAATTTTTCTTTGAAAACTAGAACTGGTGTTAAATGATCGATTCCATTCCTTTCCGACACACTTTGTAAATCTGTACCTGCAACCTTATTTATTATGGCTGATTTGGATATTTTATGGATTATTCTTTTCTTGTTTCACTATTGTACGGCGAAAGTAAATGTTTCTTCGTCACTACGGTCAGTCAATTAAACTTATTCACATGAGTTTCGTAAGAGCACTGAAAATGAGATAGTTTCATAAAAATGTACTCTTAAACCTTGAATTCGGATTTTCTACTTTGGGAAAATGATATGGATGGCCCCACAGATTCTTTCAATTCATCATAAGAGTTCCAGACCATCCGAAAGGAATGCCCTACTTAGCTATCTTACAGCCAAGCAGTTGGGCTGGGAGTTACCTAGTCATGATCGCACTTTACATCATAACTATTCACTTAATTAGTATGATATCAGAGCTTCAGTTCACTCGTCACATTCTACCCCAGTCGGGCAAATTAAAATCGGTAATCAAAATACGCAAATAAAAGAAAAAAGTTCATTCGCGAATAAATTTACACGACAAGTTCATTACAAGTTGCTTTCATTTTTTCTGGCCCTGCAAGACACGAGCTGTGGAGGCCGGGGATGGTGGGGCTGCGCATACAGACGACCTCGGCGTGCCAATTAAATGGGCAAATTTAAGCAATATTGCTGCGGGGGTGCACTCTTTGGGGGGGGGGAGTTCATGGGAGGAGGGGGGGAGCGTTAAAGAGGAGGAGAGGGAGCTTCGGGAGAAGGAGGAGCTTGGAGAAGGAGTTTGGGAAGGAGAAGAGTGGGGGAGGGAATCAAAAGCAGATGGGGTAGGTAGTACGAGCACTTGGAGGGAGGTTAAACGTTGGAGGGCTTGGAAAAATGTGGATGTAAGAGAGTTGAAGTTAAGAGAGATCTGGAAAACTAAAGGCTGTGTATTTAAGAAAACTAATATTTGTAGCGTTTATAGAGTCAAAATGAAAATGAATGTCATGTTGTTGTATTTTTTCTCCGAGCTATATTACAATGATTTTAGTTTAACGCAACTTGCGTAAAAATATAGTCATGGTAATATAACACTGAGGAAAAGTATAACAACGGAACTTCCATGTAAATTTATATGTGTGTGCGTTGAAAAAATTTGTATTGGAGAAAAAGCATCTTATCCGAGGTGTTCAACACCTTTCTCGCTATATAACTGGAAGATTTAAGACCAGAGCTAACTGTAGAAAGACGTTCATTACGTAAAACAACATCGATGGAAAATCTAAGTCAAGTTTTGGAAGTGAGAGAATTTCGTGATGTGAGTAAAATTCTGAAGCGCAAGTCGTTCCATGCACAAACAGATTTGAAGTCCATCCCTGGCGCTAAAGAAAGAGAAACACCGCGGTAAAGTTATGAGGTATTGAGGTATTCACTCCAAATCATTCCAGTTTAGCCACTCAGCGCAGTCACAAATTCTGAATTTTACCAAAAATTGAAGTCCTGTATTACACCTTATAAACAAATCATGATTCTTATAAGTTAACCTCACAATTTTATTGCGTATCCCGGCTTCGGTTTCATGACTTCGATTGGTCAGCATTGCTGATATGAGAGGCAGAGTTTTATTTCACTGCCAGCATCAAAGTAAAAATTTTGCAGCACTACTGTTGCAGAGAAAATAATTCCCCTGCATTTCTGATAGAGGACGAGGAGTTTTGCTGCATTGCTGTCACCGAAGCAAAAATAGAATATGAGACAGTAACACGAGCGAGCTGCTGAGGCGGCCCATCTATGTGTACCTGCTCGAGTATTGTGCCGTCAAACCGTGAATAATTTCGGACTGCGCCTAAACATTGATTGTAAATGTTAGTCAGGAACTCCGGGAAAATGAGAAATCAGAATAATATCTTGATTTAATCGGGCTTCAAGTGAGGGAAGACTCACACTTTCGTAGGAGCATGAATCAGAACAGTACTTCCTGTTCCACAAATTGGTGTTATTAAAGACAAACTGTTAAGATGGCAGTTATAAATTCCATAAACGAAGAAAATTAAGAAAAGCTATTTCTCCAAGGAAAAAACTAGTAAACCATTGAACACAAAAGTTTTGAAAAATAAGTTCTGGCGTCTTCAACAGTTCGTCTTATTTTCTATTCTTTAACCAGAATAAACAAGAGATATTTTCTTTAACTTACAGAGCATAACTCCCTTCACGTTGATTGAATTTCGTAAATGTGAGATATATTCTTCGACACAAGTAACTGCCTTCATGTTGTTGTAGCACAAGCTGAGAGCAATTAAGGCAGGTTGTTGAACTGCAACCAAATTCATTTTTTTTTGCAGGTTCATGATATCAAGGGGGATAACGAACCATGAACAATTGAAGTTTAAATTCCTTATTAGTTTTGTTGCGATAAGAAGGACCACGACTGAATACAATGAGCACTGCAACTTGGTGCTCAGAAGCAGCAAGGTGACGGGAGAAAGGGAAGCAAAAGAGGGAAGGGCAGCAAGGTGACTGCAGAAAGGGAAGCAAAAGAGGAAAGAGCAGCAAGGTGACGGCAGAAAGGGAAGCAAGAGAGGGAAGGGCAGCAAGGTGACGGCAGAAGAGGGAAGCAAAAGAGGGAAGGGCAGCAAGGTGACAGCAGAAAGGGAAGCAAAAGAGGGAAGGACAGTAAGGTGACGGCAGAAGAGGGAAGCAAAAGAGGGAATGGCAGCAAGGAGGTGTCTGCAGAAAGGGAAGCAAAAGAGGGAAGGGCAGCAAGGTGACTGCAGAAAGGGAAGCAAAAGAGGGAAGAGCAGCAAGGTGATCGACGGCAGAAAGGGAAGCAAAAGAGGGAAGGGCAGCAAGGTGACGGCAGAAGAGGGAAGCAAAAGAGGGAAGGGCAGCAAGGTGACGGCAGAAAGGGAAGCAAAAGAGGAAAGGGCAGTAAGGTGATTACAGAAGAAAGAAGCAAAAGAGGGAAGGGCAGCAAGGTGACGGCAGAAGAGGGGAGCAAAAGAAGGCAGCCGCTGGCTAGCTGCGGAGGCGCTAAGCGCCGCGGGTTTAATTGATCCCGTCGCATTCAAATAAATTCTACGCAAAAGTTCACGCGGCGCCGCCGGGGCGGACAAAAAGCGACAAACTTTGGCCAGGAGTTGGGGGTGTGTGAGTGACAGATGGGGTGTAGTGGGGTGAGGGGTGAGTAGGAGATGGGGGTGTGGCGGGGACAGAGGTGAGTGGGAGGTGGGAATGTGTGTCGGGGTTGAGGGGTGAGTGGGAGATGGGGGTGTGGCGGGGTGAGGGGTGAGTGGGAGGTGGGGATGTGTGGCGGGGTTGAGGGGTGAGTGGGAGATGGGGGTGTGGCAGGGTGAAGGGTGAGTGGGAGGTGGGGATGTGTGGCGGGGTTGAGGGGTGAGTGGGAGATGGGGGTGTGGCGGGGTGAGGGGTGAGGGGGAGATGGGGGAGTGATGGGGTGAGAGGGTGAGTGGGAGATGGTGGAGTGGTGGGATGAGGGATGAGGGGCAGATGGGGGTGTGGAGGGGTGAAGGGTGAATGGGAGGAATGGGTGTGGCGGGGTGAGTGGGATATGGGGTGTGGCGGGGTGAGGGGTGAGTGGGAGGGGGGTGTGGCAGGGTGAGGGGTGAGTGGGAGGAAGGGGTGTGGTGGGCTGAGGAGTGAGTGACAGATTGGGGAGTAGCGGGGTGAGGGGTGAGTGGGAGGAGGGGGTATGGCGAGGTGAGGGGTAAGGGGTAGATGGGGGTGTAGCGGGGTGAGGGGTGAGTGGGAGGAGGGGATGTGGTGGGGTGCGGGGTGAGTGGGAGGAGGGGGTGTGGTGGGGTGAGGGGTGAGTGGGAGGTGGGGGTGTGGCCGGGAGAGGGGTGAGTGGGAGGAGGGGGTGTGGTGGGGTGAGGGGTGAGTGGGAGATGGTGGGTGTGGCGGGGTGAGGGGTGAGTGGGAGATGGTGGGTGTGGTGGGGTGAGGGTTGAGTGGGAGATGGTGGGTGTGGCGGGGTGAGGGTTGAGTGGGAGATAGGGACGTGGCGGGGTAGTGAGGGGAAGCAGCGTGGAGTGGTGGAAGCATGGAATGAGTTCGGGTGCTGACGGAGATCAGCGGGTGGAGCGGCGCTGGCAATTCAAATAGAAGGTAAAGAGGAAAAAATACAGGAGAACTGGAAGCTTCATTTGAACAAGTATGTTGAAGTTAGAGGGTAATTTCATCGTCTGAATTTGAACGGAAGGTGAAAGAAATGTTACTGAGAGCTTCGCAGCTAGAGAATGAGATAGAAATAGTGTTAAATAACTTTATAAAGCAACTCGTGCTATTTGTGCCGTAATTAGAGCTGAATTTAAAAATTCGATTTTGTCCAAACCAAAACTTCATGCGCTGAATTTGCTGATGAGATTAATAAAGTGAGAAAACTTAATCGACTTTTAATAAGTGCTTAGATGGTCGTGAAGGAAATGATATAAATGCAAGTAAACTGAGCTAAAAAGTTGAAATGGGCGACAGAACAAATAAGGAAATCAATCGCCGAGTCAAACCAATTTCGGCTAATTCAATTAACTAATGTTCTTGCGTAGACAAATGTGAATTAAAATAAAAAAGGAAGCTGCGTATGAGCAGTGAGCCTAGCATTTTATCAAAGAAAAAATTATTCTCTGCTAGAAAAAGAGTTAAGGTAAGAAGGGAGTAAATTAAAAATAAAATTATTCTGATATATCGCAATTTTTGGGCATGAGTTATGAAAACGGGAAGTTTACATGCGAGAAATTGACTTATTGTGAACTTGAAGGAAAACTTTTTCTTGATAACTTCGGGACCCTATAATCGAGCTCAGCTACCGGCGGAGCTTGCCCTCAACGCGCCATTCGAGGGAAGTTGGGACGGCTTCGAGAGGAAAGAAAAGACTTTTTGACCTCTTCGAAATAATAACCTCCCTCACGGTCGAATTTCATTTGCCTAGCGCACTACAGAACAGGTCCAATTACCTTTAGAACTACTCAGTGCAGTAGGGTTAAATGAACCGTCGAAAATAAATATTTGCAAACTAACTGATTGTTTATGGAAAGTATTCTGGTGACTGAAATATTTGACAGTTCCGTACTTCAATTCAATAAATAGGTCTGAGTGCGAAGGAGAGGTTACGAGAATTCCGGAGCCTAATATCACCACGGAAGAACAAGAGTTACTTCATTGCTGTGAATTTTGACTTGAGAGCGAATGTTTGAAATATTTCTATTGAGCCTTGGAGCTAATTTTAATTCCATTGGACCGGTGGCTGTAGGTGCTCAGGGAAAATAGAACAAAAAAAAATCATGAGAGTGGGACAGAAGGAAAGAATCAAATTGCCTAATAAAAGGGAGGAGGGAATAGCCACTTGAAAATATTAGCCGGCGCCATAGCAGCCGGTGCCATAGTAGCCGATGCCACAGCAGCCGGTGTCATGCTCCTCAGCCTAGCCTGTACCACAGCAGCTGGTGCCATGCTCCTCAGCATGGCCGATGTTCTGCAGAAGTTTTCCCTTCCTAGATATCTCTTCTGCTTAAGGAGCTGCCCGTTCTGCCGTAATTACCGTTATTTTTTATTGCTTGGATCACTTTGAAAAAGTTAATTGAAGAGTGTAATTTTTTTAATCGAGAATAAGCAAAGCATCGAATAAGGCACATGAGTTACCACTGTATTATGAATACTTACAGCGTTTAGCGAAGGTCTTCAAATTTTACCCGTTGTACGCGCTGCAAATGCATCGTCGCTAGGCTTCAGCCTTTTTATTTGAATTACGGTAGACGCTGACGAATTAAGACGCCTTGCTGAACGAATGAACCTTAAATTCCAGAAAATGTTTTGCCCTAAAGTTATTTTTCGTGGAAGCTCGTGTCGGCTTGCATTTCTACAGAGTTTAAGTAAGAAAATAATAATATCATATTTTTTAAAAGCTTTTACAGTTTTTCAGAGCGATTTGTTGGGAATGATTCATTGAGTCGAAAAGATCAATTTTAAATGTAATGCTTTTATAGATAATGTTACGTCTCAAAGCCTTATTCCTCGCTATTATTTTCTTATTTTTCATGAAAAATAACTCCAAGATTCATTTTTTGGGTGTAGTTGAGTTTGACAGTATTTTAGAACTAGTACAAGGTGCAATATTTCCCAGATATTCACTTAGCTGAGGTCAAAACCAAAGTTGTTCTTAGCATGCAGCCAGCCCTACCTTATTATCTTATCTCAATCATTATTACCAAACATTGCTTTCATGTCAGCCATTACCAAAGTAAAGCCTAGTTATTTATCAGCAACGAATGTTTAAATAAATCAGTTTGACCAACATTTTTTTTTAATTTAACGACTTGTTAGCGTGACCACTCCAAGGTGGCTTAGCGTTTTCAAGTTAGCTAATTGAAGCATATTCAACATTTTTCTGCGTAGCGTTGATTACAATCGTAATACATTGATAGAAGTTACGTGAAGATCATTTGAACTGCTGTAGGAGAAAGCTTAATAGATAAAACTAAAATGTATCGTACCAAAAATGTAACGTACTATCGCTAACATCCTTCTGTTTTCAATAGGAGTCTATTGGGAACAAGTATTATGAATATTACATGCATATCTGTTATTCTAACTGATGCACTGACTTGATGTTCTCTTTGAAAAAATTAACAAGACATTCTCCCTCAGACGCTCCGTCGCTTGTAAACGGTAGTTTCATTTCTCTCTGCAGCCCAGGACGTCAAAATAAAAGAGATTGCAGTCTAATTTACCAAATTACAGAGAAAGGAAGGCAAAAACTTTAATGGACCTCGTAACTTTCTGCATAGTTACATTCATGAAGACCTTCATGTTTAGTTCGTGTTATAGTTTTCAACTTTTGTTCAATGTCGGAAAAAAGTTCTAAGTTTTATTAAAAATTTAATCACGTTCGGGACATGGAAGTATCACAAAATGCGAGTATTAACGCAAATTAGAGAATTTTTGTGAAAATTAGCATGTGGCTTAGCCTTGCCATTGATTCTGCAAGCAGATATTTTCACGAATAATATTTTTCCTGATTGCTTACGTATAACCTTTGTTTTATCCTTGATTAAGTTAACCAATTACGTGCCGTATGTTTCAAATTACCCATACTGGGGGGGACGAAATTTTCGTAAATACGAGTACATAGTCAAGCGCTTCACTCACCTTGACGGCACAGACAGGAGCTAAAGGTATAAGCATTAACCATTTTGAAGTCAGCAATTAACATATAGACTCTAAATTCTATCTTGAATGAATAACGGGATAAGTCTCTAATACGCTTCTATTCTAAACACAAGTTACTGAAACTGCATTTATTTGGCGAAACGTGTTTTAAAGAAGAATGAAACTTTATGCTTCTCATTCGCTGTCATAAACAAATTCATCACAATATCGCAAATAAAGTGTTCGTCACAGAGGTACGTCACCTCTACAGCGCAACATCCCCTTTAGGGAGGGAAATTTTTAACATTTGCTACAAATTCCCGTCGCCGACTATTTTTAGCGGCGTTCCTTCGCTGCCGATTTATCATTCAAAATTGGAAGAGAAGTTTTAGAGTTGCCTAATTAATGCGACCATCTCCCACGGCGGGCTGCTCCAGAGGCTCACGGAGTCTTAACTGCGAGATCATCGCTACCACGGGCCGCGCTCATATCAAAATCTTGTGCGTGTTCTTAATTTCTTGAGGTAATTATGCACACTGTCAGCGTGCATCTGCCGATCGTGTGGAGGAATGGAGATTCGGAAGTGAACTCGGAAACAGAACTGAGATATTATCTTTTCAGTGTCAAGATATTCTCATATTTCAGAAAAATTCAAAATAAACTTTCAAATCCTTAATCTGGGACGTTACTGGTCATCAAATCTCTACATCAGCAGTGAATTTTATGGAATTGTGATGCGTTTCTTACCATAAAAACTGTTTTTTCAATCAGATAGTATTTGGCACTGAAAATTTCTTCTGTTCATTCAAACCAACACTAATTTTTCAGAATATTTATTATTTCAGAAATACGAGCGACCTATCACGAATCAAGCTTTATTTTCAGGCCCAGTCTGGAGTTACGCAGACTACCTGCACCACAAAGCCCTGATGAACCAAGGACGCTGTTTCACTTTATTTTAAAAACATCTGAAGCTCCCACTCACACTTCTGCTACCACGCAAAATGTTGGAATTCCTCTCACTCTTACTTTAGTATTACGCCTATAGCATCCTCACAGAATGCAGAAGAGTATCCCCTGTTTATTAAAATTTTTGTCGGATCATCAGGATCTCCATGAAAAGAATATCTTCTCGTTGAATAACGAAAACGATGGTGATGTTCACTCAAAATTTACTTTCCCCAAAATAATCTGTTGTAAAGCCTTGTCATTATGGTAAAGGTTACTTAGATAAATCAATTGTGAAAAGACTGATCGACAAACCATATAAACTAAGCTCCGTAACTCAATGCACCGAGTTTTTTCAGATTGCAGTTAGATGACAGGGTAACCAGCATACTTTATAGCTTTCAAAAGCTCAAAAAAAGAGCTTTGGCAGCTGTGAAAATAACAAAGGGTTCAAAATTAGAATATCCTTTTTTCCGTCCACGACGGGGTGGAAGTTTTCAGGTTTCTCTCTTTTAATGAAAGAATAATACGAGTATGTATGCTCGAAATTGGGTCATAGCTACGTGTACGGGCGCATGTGTACTCTAGCAAACATTTTATAACGCAAGCGTTTCAAAGGATAGAACAATGCCTTCAATTTCACTCGGACCTGTCCACTATGTTTTGTTTTATACTTTAACATTTCCTCTCCTTTTTACTTCCGTCATTCACGTATACACAGTTATTTTTCCGGGCTGTATTTTTTAAGCGTCTTGTCTCAGCCCCACGGAGCTGGTCTGTGGCTCCGTTTTCTTTGGCAGGCTCAAGTGTCCCATTTTCTTCGGGTGCGTTATTCGGGCGCCGCAAAACAACCTTAATTTGTGTCACCGTCAAGTTGGCCTGCCTGTAATTAAACTGGGAGCGTAGGGGCTGTGGGTGCTGGTGCTGCTGGTGCTGCTAGTGTTGGCGTATGGTGCTGGTGCTGCTGGTGCTGGTGTGTGCTGCTCTTGATGGCGTGTGGTGACATTGCTGCTGATGCTTGCGTATGGTGCTGTTGCTGCTGGTGCTGGCATGTGGTGCTGGTGCTGATGGTGCGCTATTGTACTGCTAGCTAAGTGTACGGCTTGTGGTGTTACACTGTGAATTGGCAGCTAGTTGTGCTGGTGCCCGTAAGCCATTGTATTGCTGCTACTGTTGCTGTGCTAGTGTCGTGCTGGCGAGTCGTGCTGCAGATTTTGCTGTAGTCAGACACCGTAGCTATATTCTTTGTGCACTTGGTACGTACTAGAATTCGTAGGGATATTGCAACTTATTTTGACGCTTCGTATTAATCTTTATTTTGAGAGGTGATATGATATGAGAAAGTATAAATCATCTCCGCATTGTAACATGACGAGTGTGAGTGTCGGTTGAGTGGTCGCACTGTCACGGAAGTCGCCTCCTGTTTCTAAAATAAAATTGCTTAGTAAAAATGGCTTATTTAGGAAAGCATTCGTTGTTGCACGTATATAGAAGATTTTTTACTGGAGATTTTTCCGCGGTAATCTTTCAGTAAATTAAATGCATTTTTATTCAATAGAGCACAAGGCTCACGTCTACATAGTTTTTTCAAATGCATTCAATACAGTGACTTTGAAGTTTACGGTATTTATTTTCACTAACAAATACCTTCAAATAGATCCAATTTATAAGATTTACTACAATCATTTTAAAGAAAAAAAATCTTCAAAGGCATTCTATGCAATACTATATAAACAGTATTTTTTGAATTAAACATCTTTTGTAAAATTCATTCAATGCAGTACGCGCCATATTTTCTGTTCTGTTTTTCCTGTTCCTTAAAACATTTTTGTCAAATTCATTCCATTCAAAATAAGAATTACGGTACAAATACCTTCAAATGATGGTTGTGTTAATGCATCGAACGATTTGAGGTATTCACTTCTCATTGCTTCGTTCAAATTTTTTATACAAAATAATTTGTCTCAATCACTTCAGCTTGATTAGCTCCCACTCCAACCTGCATGTTTTGGAATCATTTCGTCCCTCTGAACTTTTTTCACGTGAGCCGTTCTGGAGCAAATAATTTCACTCTACAGAAAAAGGTCCCAATATTTTTGTATTTTATGCTTATATGTACATGCTACAGGGTACTGACCTTTTATGTATATGTCACAGAGTATTGACGTACTTCAATCTCCTAATTGCTCCTGATATTTCAGTATCCCATGCTCCCACCCATAATATGCGAGAAATTACTTAGCTGAATTAGTCTACGGAAATTGCTGCTAATATTTCAGTATCCCATGCTCCCACCCATAATATGCGAGAAATTACTTAACTGAATTAGTCTACGTAATTTGCTAATAATATTTCAGTATCCCATGCTACAACCCATAATATGCGAGAAATTACTTAACTGAATTAGTCTACGGAAATTGCTCCTAATATTTCAGTATCCCATGCTCCCACCCATAATATGCGAGAAATTACTTAACTGAATTAGTCTACGTAATTTGCTAATAATATTTCAGTATCCCATGCTACAACCCATAATATGCGAGAAATTACTTAACTGAATTAGTCTACGGAAATTGCTCCTAATATTTCAGTATCCCATGCTCCCACCCATAATATGCGAGAAATTACTTAACTGAATTAGTCTACGTAAATTGCTCCTAGTATTTCAGTATCCCATGCTCCAACCCATAATATGCGAGAAATTACTTAACTGGATTAGTCTACGGAAATTGCTCCTAATATTTCAGTATCTCTTGCTCCCACCCGTGATATGCGATGAATTGCTTAACTGATTTAGTCTACAGCAAATGCTCGCAATGTTTTAGTAGCGCATTTTTACTCCTATAACTATGGCGGTTGCTCTAGTGCCAGGCTAATGAGTACTACCATTTCCAGATACAACAAAGAGATATTTTAGAATAATTCACCATCATAAAATAGCAATAAAATATCTAGCTAATGTATATGAATATGTTCGTAGCAGTCACAAATCATATTTTATGAGCAACATCATTTTAACCGCACCTAGAAAATGAGTCACACTGAGTTCATGACGCACAAAATGTGAAGCATAACACAAAAACAGGAAGTGTTACCACTGCTTAGCCTTGGCTGCTATATTTGTCTATACTGTTGAAACTTCCCAATTGATTGACAAACAGAATAATTTAACATTTCAAAACACTCATTCCGTATATTACATAGTATTTTCCCGTATAATACATGTGCGGAATGGGTATTTTACACGCAAAATACAGGCAGCAGCTCTCTAGGTGTGAGATTTACCAATCTACTTAAAATGAGATATATATAATGTGTACTGAGAAACATATCTGGTTTCATTATTGGACCTTGCACACATTAATTAAATGTGGATTATAATGTCTATCACATCACGTCCTCTCTGCTTGATACAAATTCTGAACCGTTTTTCGAGGTTGTGCACCGCTCTCTGCTGCAACATTTAAGCCTGCAAAACTTTGACTTCGTAACGAATGGGTATTGTCAGTTCTCATTGTGTGTGGTTTTTTCACGTACAGCCGTGACTTGAGGTACACCAGAGAAAATAGAATACAAAATGATAAATTGTGGGAGTGCGAGGGTAAATTAACTTCGCTGAATCAGGATATTGCAGAAAATCAGGAAACATGGGTCGAACGATGCTCTCGCAGTGTGAGCGTTGGCACTGTCCTGTTGGAACGACACCTCGTTCATGACTACATAGAGCCTTCGGAGATGTGGATCAGCGATGTTCGTTTACGCACTTACCTAGACGTTACCATTGCGAATCTATCCCCAAATTTGCAAGTTCATTCATGCATCATAGAACACCTCTTTATCGCTGACGACCGATTCACTTCAAAACCTGCTTGTCGACTTCCATAAATATTATCGTACGGTATAAGTACAGCATCTCCCTTGTAACACCATTTGTTGAAACGCCATGTTGCTGTAACGCCATTGAAATGCCAATGCAATGCCATGATAAAAATTCAAATTTTCAGGACTATATCATGAATTCTCAATTTTAAGAAATGAGAAGTATTGCGGCAACATGTATCACTCAAGTTATCTGATATCATTCATCAAACTTCTTCTACATTTACTTTCGTCCCTACATTTGCTGGCTTTTCATTTCTTCAATATTTAATATTTTAGTTTAACTTTTTGATAATGAAGCGAACCATCAAGCGAGTGGGAGATGCTGGCTCTAAAAACGTGCCTTCGAATTCTTCTCTCGTAAGCTGCTTCGCCGGTTTTTGCTATAAGATTTTATTATGGAAATCCGCCGATGTTTAGTAAGCTGCATTTCAAAAGGATAAAAGCTAATGAAACATATCGTGATTGAAATGTTGCACTGTACCACAGACACAATTGTGTTGCTAACAATTATAACCAGAGGATTCACTTCTCGAGGATACCCTGTAGCAGGGTACATCAATTGTTCAAACACTCATATCGTCATTGCATGATAAAGATGACTTCACTATGGACAAGGTGATCACCTTGGTGATTTTAAAACTTTTTTGTGTGGCACGCCAATCAAAACTGAATACGTTATTGTAATTCCAAGGTCAGAGCTATAATATACCCACAAAACTTTTTTTTAAATGAAATACGGAACAATTTGATCTTGCATTCTTCCTTCTCGCGATCTTTTCTTTTTCATGTTATGACTACCTTCGAATAAAATTCGATCAATATTCATAACAACAAAAGCAGTCTTCTTCAGATATATTTTTTTTATTGCCATTGAATCCTTCGTCTGTAATAGTTTAAAGTACAACTTTGGATAATCGTTAGTTGCACCAGCAAGTACATTGTTATACAATTATTCTTTTTTTCGAGGTATTTTGAACTCAAATGACCGCAAAAACAAAAATCCAATTTTTAATATAGATATTATTGTACCAGATAGCACACGTTACTAATCCTTTATCTGAGATTGTCCTAACTCTCATGCAAAATAGTTCTTACGAACCAAATTTAACTTAGAAACAACGCCAGCATTTCTACAACACGAACATGTTAGCGTACACCAGAGTGTACAATTGCAAAGCTACGTACATTTCACCGAATTTTGGGCCTTGTTTAGGAGAAACCAATCTGGTCGGCAAAACTTCGTCAAGTGCAGAACGAGCGAAGATCACAGAAAATTTTCTCTTGAGGCTCGAATCAATGTTCCCTGGAAAAGAGGGGGCTCAGAGTGTGGTTTTCATTTCCGCGGTCGCAATGGTTTCAAATTGAACGAATTGCGTTGACCGAAACTCTGATCTCGGATGGTTTGCCTCAGAGGAACTGCTGTCTTGCGGTCATGATTGTGGGAGGAATGATGTTATGAGACTACTTGTTTTTTGAGAACCAGCTTTTCTCGAGGTTTTAGACAAAGATTGGTGAATTGCATTGCCTGCACGCTTCTGGTGACGGTTGAGTGTTTCTTCAAATGATGTTTTTAATTTTTGTTGTCTATTAGGCTTTTCGTTGAAAATTATCGGTAGCTTGTCTGAGTACGTCTTTTTTCCTCTCCTTTCTTGACCACTCGCGCACAGCTCCTCATAACCAACCTGTAATCGGGGAGCCCTTTGAATAACTTATTTAATTCTAAAATCGATTAAAAAAGCTAAATTGCGTGGTGGGTGCGGGGTAATTGTGAATGCTTTTCATGCGTTAAGTGAGGAATATAATACCTTTCAGATGACATCATTATTGCTCAAACAAGCACGTGTTCTTTCAACTCTTTCACGCTCCTGATGATTAAACGGTCTTCTTTCCATAATAGCCTTAGTGTTTAGTATTTCTTGAATTTTTCTCTCAATTCTTTATTCTTTGAAATTCATTGCCAAGTGGTGGCTGCTTCCATTTCCTGATGTCAATAACAACCTGATGCCAGTGCCAGTCGAATGATGGTGGCTGTAAGCAGGATAATTTGAGTACAGAAATACTGATGTTAAAGGGTTAATGGTACTAGTTATTACTTTACCTAAGATCTCGACAATTATGTTGTTAACTTCTTGATAGGTGGGTTTCAATTATTGTAAGGTATCTTGTTCGTCGACTTTAATTTTTTTTCTAATATCGCTATAAGAAAAAATCACTCCACATACACAATGAAAGACAAAAACTTTTATCTTAAAAAACCTTTTACACAGGGGGATGAATTTTAATTTACGATGACCTACAGCAGTCTCTTTGATCTCCAGATTTATACGCTAGTGTTTTTTTTGTGTATCCTTGAAAGAAAGAGATTTCTCTGACAAACCTAACACCTTGGGCGAATTAAAAGCTACAAAAAACGGTCAGGAAGGTAACATTTAACAGTTACAGTTACACGAACGGTCAAGAGTTAAATGTATAACTACTGAGGTCTTGGGTGGAGTACCGAGCAGGACTACAGAAATTGCACGTGCTTATTTGACCGATGATGGCAGTCTTCGTAAAAATATCATGTAAAATACTTTACTAAAAATGAGATTTCAAGCATATCGTATCTCTCCGTGAGTTTTTCAAGCTCTCCTGCATATTTTACATCGTGTTTCGTTCTTCCTCTGCTTCTATGAGTTTCTAGGCCCAATATTTTTGTTTTTTTTCTGTTTCTTTTTCTACTCTTTACTATTTATCAGCACGCTCTTTAAGTTATCATTTACCCTTACTATTGCTCCTATGATAACAAAAGAACTATGCCACTTTTATGTGCAGTAACTTTGAGCCTGTTTCTTCCGCCCTTACTAGTCCTAACTTCTGTTTCAATCTCTTTCTCCTGATGCCTTTTCAATTCGTTATCTTTTTCCTTTCATAGTGGCTTATCGCTCCAAAAATTTATTTTCTGTGTGAATATTTTATGTAGCCTTCCTTCACGATCATTCGCCCCTCTCACAGCTGTATTTTCTAACATTCACCACTCCATTCTTTCACTAGCTCTAGCTCCACCTTCAGATTTTTTCTTGTGTTTTCTGATCTCTTCGGATTTTACTTTTCCTACCTTTCTTCACAACAATATAATTTTACATTTCCACCGTCTGTCCCATATTTCACAGCAGAATGAGCATCAGTCTCCTGTGCTGGCCTCACAACTCACTTTTTGTGCAGCCGATACCTGCGCGTGTCGCTGCCACACCGCCGCTGCTGGGCGAGATAGGCGCGGCCCGCGTCTAAGCTTCTTTACAGCGCCAGACGCTGCCGGAGCTCGAATTTCACAAAACAGCTGCGCCACTAAGCTCAGTTATAAGTAAAAATACACTTCTTAGGAAGTGTTCCATGTGGCACTGAATTAAATAATATTCGCACTTGATGATGCAAATCTAGGTAGAAAAATTATACCTAGAAGGGTCTTCCCGCATGTGAGGGATCAAATAGTTGCTTTGTAATATCCCAGTTATCGCAGTATTATTATTATTATTATTGCTGGGATATTACTATCCCAGTTTGTAATATCCCAGTTTGTAATATCCCCCCCCCAGTTATTATGTGACGACAGTGGGAGCCAGTACACGGCCACATGGGGAGGCAGTATGTAATCTGAGTGGAGGGCAGTGTGCAGCGAAAGTGGAAGGCAGCATGGCCAGCATGCAGTTAGACTGAGAATCAGTATGTAACCAGAGAGAAAGGCAGTATGCAGCAAGAATGAGAGCCAGTGTGCAGGGGAAGTGAGAATCAGTATGTGACCAGAGTGGGAGGCAGTATGCAGCGTGAGGGGGAGGCAGTAAGCAGCGTGAGAAGGAGGCAGTATGCAACGTGAGGGGGTGGCAGTAAGCAGAGTGAGGGGGAGGCAGTGTGCAGCCTGAGGGGGAGGCAGTATGCAGCCTGAGGGGGAGGCAGTATGCAGCCTGAGGGGGAGGCAGTATGCAGCGTGAGGGGAAGGCAGTACGCAGCGTGAGGGTGAGGCAGTATGCAGCGTGAGGGGGAGGCAGTATGCAGCGTGAGGGGGAGGCGGTAAGCAGCGTGAGGGTGAGGCAGTATGCAGCCTGAGGGGGAGGCAGTATGCAGCCTGAGGGGGAGGCAGTATGCAGCCTGAGGGGGAGGCAGTATGCAGCCTGAGGGGGAGGCAGTGTGCAGCCTGAGAGGGAGGCAGTATGCAGCGTGAGGGGGAGGCAGTATGCAGCCTGAGGGGGAGGCAGTATGCGACCAGTCAGCCCACATGATGGACGGCAAAAGCCTCTTAACGCCTCACTCGGCCCGGGGGGCGGCGGTGGGGCGGCGGTGGGGCGGCGGTGGGGCGGCGCTGGAGAGAGTGCAGCGCGCGACAGTGAAGGATGACGTATAAATTTGGGCCATTGACGCCAAGTGGCGAATATTAATAAAAGTCTGCGGTGCTGCACGCCGCCGATGAAGCCTTCAAGCGCCCTAACTGACCAGAATACGAACAAGTCTGCCCCTCACGTAATTTCATTTAATCGGCTTTTGTATACTAGGGTCAATTACTCCAGTTTTTATATTTGGTAAAGGTCTTCGTTTTTGAGTTATGATCGTGCATCTTGAATTGCGTTGTTAAATATAGTTACGCAACATTTTTTTTGCCAAAGTTACAAAACATCATTCAATAATTTCTTGCCTGATCATTTTTATTTTTGTTTCCTTAAATGCACTCGCAAATACCATTTGCAGTAGCAAAGAGTTTTCAATACATTCTGATCGTAACGAAAAGCGAAAAATAATAAACTTGTGATTTCAAAGTTTTTAAATTGAATAAAAAATATAGACCTCATGCGTGTGAACCACCCACTCCAGAAAAGTATGATTGAAGGACACAGACAGCAGGACACAAACACAGAACAGACGCCAACAGAAGGACACAAACACAGAACAGACGCAAACAGAAGGACACAAACACAGAACAGATGAAAACAGAAGGACACAAACACAGAACAGACGCAAACAGAAGGACACAAACACAGAACAGACGCAAACAGAAGGACACAAACACAGAAAAGACGAACACAGAAGGACACAAACACAGAAAAGACGAACACAGAAGGACACAAACACCGAACAGACGCAAACAGAAGGACACAAACACAGAACAGACGCAAACAGAAGGACACAAACACCGAACAAACACAGACAGAAAGACACAAACACAAACAACAATGTAACAGGAGAAGAAACGCTCAAGACAATCAAATCGAGGCAACAGTGCAATAGGGTCCGTTATATTTAAGTTCTACTCCAGTTACATTCAACAGCAGAGCACTGTAGGCAAGCAGGCAACATATGTAAAAAGCAGTATAATTAAAAGTGCTTGAAGAAGAAATATATATCGATGTTAGTTTGAAGATAAGTTACTTAGCTTCGCTCGCTAAATTTGAGCGTCATAGTACCCTAATAGAGAAGCAAAGTGTCAAAAACTGAACTCTGCATGGCGCTGTAGCTTAGCCGTATAGTGATCTGAAAGTGACAAAAAATATATAGAAGAAGCTCAGAGTCTATGCTCAAAAAATTAATGTTCATTATGATCTTTGCGTCACATGAAATGGCAAATTATCAATAAATGTTGAAAAACATTTTCAGCGCTTCTGAAGAAACAAGTAAAACAGAAGCCCCGAAGCAGAGATCTAAAACATGAGCTTAAGCAAGTGTTTGTCTCCACAACACAGCGCGGCCGGACCGCGGCAGCAAGTAACACGACACGAGGCCTGCCTGTAACAGGATCCGATCCTCCTTAGTGCGGAGATGCACTCCGGCGCTGCTGTAAAACTGGCGCTACTAAACTGGTCGCTGGCGAGCGTTCCGTCGGCGGGGCTGCGTTGTGCTGCGCGAGGGCTTGTGGGCAGTCGTTTCGGGTCTGACTTCGTACGGCGTGGAGCTTATTTCTGTGACTAGTGTGGCTTCAGGCGCTGGAAGTGGGGAAAATGCAGGAGGATCTGGTTCCCTAATTTTCACTCGCGTTTCAACGGGATAGAAAGTACGAAACATGTTAGATGGGTTAAATGAAATGCTGATGTCAGATCGTTCTGAACACCAGCTCGATAGCGCGAAAAAGAAAATTCTGCGTGAGAAAAAATATTCTGTGTAGAGTCTGATGAGGTTAAAACCATGGAGTTAAGCTGCTGTTGTGCATCTTATGAAGTAACTTCATGGAAGGTTTTTGCAAGTCAGTCTTGCAGTGATATTATCGTGCACCAACCAATATCAAAAACTGGAAGGCATTTATTAGTGTATCAGAGTATCAGTATTGCAACGCATATTGATCACTTCTGGCATCTACATATGTCAATTAGATGTTTGTCCTACGTGTGTGATTTCTTCAGGCCATATTTTTCCTGATGTTCAAGTTTAATGTTAAATGGAATATATGGTTTAGAAACTGATTATTGAATTACTGTTTAAGAATTTATTAGCATTCAAGACGATTATCTTCATTTCAGCATTAAATTCGGGATAAACTCGGTTTCAAATAAATTTTCAAAGAATGAACTAGATAGAAGCGTTCACTTTGTACTTCCACAATGGCGTACTGAGAAAGAGAGATGCGAGCGTTTCGCATGTTCAAGCGGCACATTTTAACGGAACTGCTGGACAAATACTCTCCCAACTTACAAATTTAAAAGCCTCTTGGCACAATAAAATTTTCTGAGTGGAAACTTTACGCGTAGCAATAGTTATAGCTTTTATGTTGAAGCTACTATACCACAAATAGTAACAATAATTCTACCCACTTAGTATCTGGACATAATCCACAACCTCAAACCTATTTTAACATAATCCACCAGGAAAAAACACGACTCGTTACATGCCCTGATTAGAGCGCTGAAATATTTCTTCAAAGAGCTGCATTTTGTCCCGTCCCACGCTGCTTAATGCATCTCAGACACAACTTGTCGAAATTTACAAAAACTGGCAAGTTTAAAGAAAAATTCCTCATTGAAGCGGTAAACTTTATCAATAACTGAGGACGCTGCCGAGCGCCTGGAAGGAACAGGAGTGTGAGTGGTGTGTGGGAGCCGGGATGTGAGGGGTGTAGCTGGTGTGTGGGAGCCGGGATGTGCGGGGTGTAGCTGGTGTGTGGGAACCGGGATGTGCGGGGTGTAGCAGGGGTGTTCTGCCTGCCCCACTGTGTGTGTGTGTGTGTGTGTGTGTGTATGTGTGTGTGTGTGTGTGATGGCTATAATCCACAAAATTATTTCATAGCGACAAGAAAACTTTTCTAAAAAGACTCTTCGAAATTAGAATTCATTTCCTACTTCCCCACACATTTTCAATTTAAAATAACTACTCAGGTCTACAACTCTCGCATGAAAACTGTTATTCTTGTACTGAAAGTAGAAATTTGAGCTCCAGCAAATGACTTAAAAGCTGGGATGAAAATATTTATTCATTATTGAAAGAACTTTTCTCGTGTGTTTTTAAGACAAAAAATAAAAAACCTTGGACAAGGAAAGGATTAAGCTTTTGAACTGATTGTTTTTGTTGGGTAAGCACTTATTCTGCTCATTTTAGGCGTCAACTCGAAGTCTTCGCGATTTCCAAGTCGCCGCTACTTCCACAGAACTTGCTCGCGTCTGTCACGGTACACTCACTTCCACAGTCTCGCAGTAGAGCACATCTCTTTCTCTCAAAAGACTTGCTTTAATTCATTTGTAAGTCCCCTCGGAGTAGTTACGTTTGGCGCGTTGAACGAGCCGCGTTAACACGGCTGCTTCTGTCTCGAGACATCTCCCCTCACCCTTTCCCCTCGTCCGCGAGAGGGCGGGCTGCTTATCCGAGCAACAGCGGCTTTTATTGCGACCCTCATCTTTTTAAAACAATTTGCCCCGCGCGTGGATCCCATTTCTATATGTTGGTGAGCTTTCAATTTTTGCCGTAATGTCCCACTTGCTTCTCCATCCTGCTCGTCCTAGTGGACCTGCTACGTGAAGGCGCTCTTTGCGTGCCCCACGTATACGCGACCCGAGCGCGAAAACCTCCCCTCGAGTCCTTCGACTTAGGAGCAAAAGTCGCAAGAAAGATGAACTCGAGTACTCCCAAAGTCTGTGGAGAGCAGTCCCTATTACACCAAGTCTTCGGTGTCAAAACAGCTTGCGGGCTTAGAAGTAGATAGAGCCAGCGCGAGCAACTCTGTACCAATGACTCGATTTTATTAGGCTGAAAATTGCGTGCACTTGGATGCAAAGCTTTGAGAGCTGGAGGCAGCAAAGCACCGAGCCGATCGCGGTGATACAGAGTCCCGGATCAGGGACAGATTCTTCTGCGTATTTTCACAGGCGCATGAATCGCGCGAATCAAAGAAGAGGCTGGTTGCTGTGATCAGGGCCGTGATCACGCGAACCTCGTGACTCACCCGTGCCACTTTTGGCGGTCATCGGTGGCGGTGAAAACTTTGAACTTTACTTCTTTCATCTCTGATGACTTTCCGCTCACTCGGCTTGTTCTTTAGTAACTGAAGACTCTCCACACACGCGTGACTCTCGCTCAGAGCCTAAATTTTAGAGTTAGTTCAACACGCATCTCTAAGACTAGTAGTAGTAGTAGTAACATTGGTTTGCTAGCGCTTCAGTTACTCAACTATATCGCACCGAAGGTCACATAATTTAAAAGGTATCGGAGTTTTCCAATTTACCACATGAGACGAACATCAATATTATTTGAAGATCAAAATTTTATGAACACCAAGATTATAATTACAACTCAAGATTATAATTGTCTCCCGATTAAAATTTTGTACAGGCTACAGTACATTCGATCGCACTGGGCGGCCATACCCCATAGGAGGTTTCAGTTGCCCACCATCTATGAGACCAGTAACGCATCTTTTTTCCTTACATACACTCCTTTGTGCTACAGCCAGTTTTCGTGAGTCAGAGCAGAGATATATTTACTTCACGTATACTAATGAGTTAAGTAAAAAGAGAGTGCCTACAAGAGCGACGTACAAAAAATAGGGAGTTTTTTCACACCTAGAGACTAACAAAAAAGCTATCATAACATGTAATTAGGATCTTCATCTGTATTGTCATCATTTTTATTCAACATGCCCCATTTTATCTCGAACAAAAGTTCATGTCGGCCAAATAAATTTTCCTCCACATCTCGCAAATCTTATCGAGGAAATTTCCCAATGCTTTCGACACCGAGCGCTTCAGAGTTTCAGCTAATGTGTACGAGGAAGCCCCAGTCTAATATTTTCGCTTGGGCATCTATAATTTCAACCGTCTAAGTATTACTTCAGCGTAGGGGGACCAAAATTATATAATTAAACAACAAAAAGTTAGATCGGGAACATTGTCTTCAGACCTCTGAATGGAGCAAGCAGGAAAATTCACTTGTTTGAAATCTGGCGCTGCTGGCATCCATTTTAAAAAAGGAGCCCAAACGATGATTGACGCAAGTGTATGACGGCTAGAAATAGTGCATCAGGAATCTGAAATACCTGCTAGGAACTTTCAAGCACTCTATCATTATGGCACTAGAGCGTCGTTTCACTTTCAAAACTTTCTTATCTAAATACTTTCTTATCGTGAAAACTTTCTTATCTAAAAACACGAGTCATCTGTGAGCATAACACTCCTCGAAATTGTTCATAAGAACTTTTGCTCGAGCCGGTCGTTCTTCATATGTGGGTGTGAGAGTTGCCGACGCTTCTGAATGTTGATTGGTGACAAACTTCTGGTTGGTTCAGACAATGTTTGAGGGGTTTTTCCTATGCACATCAGGCTAACTTCCGCGTTGACCTCCTTGGCTTTTGTCTGACTCTTGCCTCGACAACTTTGATGATAATCATTGAGATAATCTTTAGAGCCGACCTTCACTGCTGCAAAGAGATCAAATCAACGAAGAATGTATTGCACCGAAAATTTTAGCGATTTCTGAATGCTCTTACCTGCGCTGTACAACTTTATAAAAGCTGTGTGTTTGTCGCTCATTTTCCTGAAAATGTTTCAAAAATAAATATAAAATACATATGCACATAATGGCTGTACACTGCAATACAATGAGTTGCCGTGTAGTTTTCATGTATGCTCTCATGTCGTAATTATGGAAATGGAGTTATGCGTTTTTTCTAAGACAGTCCCGGTGCTCTATTTTCTTCTGCCCTCCCTCGACAGAAGAACATCTCAGCGGCGTGCTACGCTTGGTACTTATTTCAAGCTTAGGTAGTGAATTATTCCCGTGTTTGTTGACGTCATGTTACAGCTAATTATTTCCGTGTTTGTTGACGTCATGTTACAGCTAATTATTCACGTGTTTGTTGACGTCATGTTGCAGCTAATTATTCCCGTGTTTGTTGACGTCATGTTACAGCTAATTATTCCCGTGTTTGTTGACGTCATGTTACAGCTAATTATTCCCGTGTTTATTGACGTCATGTTACAGCTAATCATTCCCGTGTTTGTTGACGTCATGTTACAGCTAATTATTCCCGTGTTTGTTGACGTCATGTTACAGCTAATTATTCCCGTGTTTGTTGACGTCATGTTACAGGCAATTATTCCCGTGTTTGTTGACGTCATGTTACAGCTAATTATTCCCGTGTTTGTTGACGTCATGTTACAGCTAATTATTCCCGTGTTTGTTGACGTCATGTTACAGCTAATTATTCCCGTGTTTGTTGACGTCATATGACAGCTAATTATTCCCGTGTTTGTTGACGTCATGTTACAGCTAATTATTCCCGTGTTTGTTGACGTCATGTTACAGCTAATTATTCCCGTGTTTGTTGACGTCATGTTACAGCTAATTATTCCCGTGTTTGTTGACGTCATGTTACAGGCAATTATTTCTTCGTTTGTTGACGTCATGTTACAGCTAATTATTCCCATGTTTGTTGACGTCATGTTACAGCTAATTATTCCCGTGTTTGTTGACGTCATGTGACAACTAATTATTCCCGTGTTTGTTGACGTCATGTTACAGCTAATTATTCCCGTGTTTGTTGACGTCATGTTACAGGCAATTATTTCTTCGTTTGTTGACGTCATGTTACAGCTAATTATTCCCGTGTTTGTTGACGTCATGTTACAGCTAATTATTCCCGTGTTTGTTGACGTCATGTTACAGGCAATTATTTCTTCGTTTGTTGACGTCATGTTACAGCTAATTATTCCCGTGTTTGTTGACGTCATGTTACAGCTAATTATTCCCGTGTTTGTTGACGTCATGTTACAGGCAATTATTTCTTCGTTTGTTGACGTCATGTTACAGCTAATTATTCCCGTGTTTGTTGACGTCATGTTACAGCTAATTATTCCCGTGTTTGTTGACGTCATGTGACAACTAATTATTCCCGTGTTTGTTGACGTCATGTTACAGCTAATTATTCCCGTGTTTGTTGACGTCATGTTACAGCTAATTATTCCCGTGTTTGTTGACGTCATGTGACAACTAATTATTCCCGTGTTTGTTGAAGTCATGTTACAGCTAATTATTCCCGTGTTTGTTGACGTCATGTGACAACTAATTATTCCCGTGTTTGTTGACGTCATGTTACAGCTAATTATTCCCGTGTTTGTTGACGTCATGTGACAACTAATTATTCCCGTGTTTGTTGACGTCATGTTACAGCTAATTATTCCCGTGTTTGTTGACGTCATGTTACAGCTAATTATTCCCGTGTTTGTTGACGTCATGTTACAGCTAATTATTCCCGTGTTTGTTGACGTCATGTGACAACTAATTATTCCCGTGTTTGTTGACGTCATGTTACAGCTAATTATTCCCGTGTTTGTTGACGTCATGTGACAACTAATTATTCCCGTGTTTGTTGACGTCATGTTACAGCTAATTATTCCCGTGTTTGTTGACGTCATGTGACAACTAATTATTCCCGTGTTTGTTGACGTCATGTTACAGCTAATTATTCCCGTGTTTGTTGACGTCATGTTACAGGCAATTATTTCTTCGTTTGTTGACGTCATGTTACAGCTAATTATTCCCGTGTTTGTTGACGTCATGTTACAGCTAATTATTCCCGTGTTTGTTGACGTCATGTGACAACTAATTATTCCCGTGTTTGTTGACGTCATGTTACAGCTAATTATTCCCGTGTTTGTTGACGTCATGTTACAGCTAATTATTCCCGTGTTTGTTGACGTCATGTTACAGGCATATTTCTTCGTTTGTTGACGTCATGTTACAACAAGTTATTTCCGTGATTGTGGACGTCGTATTACCATTTAATCAATGACGTTAAAATTCTCTGATGAAATGTTCTAGCTACCGATATTCTACAAACTCACCAATGCTGACATGCTTGTTGATATTACACATCTTTAATGCTACTCGTATATTCTGATGCCATACGATGCGATCTCCCGTTTAGCTATATTGAGGCTCCGACATACTACTTAGTATTTCAAAGCTAATGTCTTAAGAAAATTGGGGATAAAGTAATCACATCAAAGTAGAGTACTAGTTATGCGCTGATTGTAAATCATTCGGGAAGTAGGTGTGCAGACCACTTCCCCGTGTGGAACTACGGACCACGTCCACGTGTGGGAAGTAAAGACCACTTCCACGTGTGGGAGTACAGACCACTTCCACGTGTGGGAAGTACAGACCACTTCCACGTGTGGGACTACAGACCACTTCCACGTGTGGGAGTACAGACCACTTCCACGTGTGGGAAGTACAGACCACTTCCACGTGTGGGAGTACAGACCACTTCCACGTGTGGGAGTACAGACCACTTCCACGTGTGGGAGTACAGACCACTTCCATGTGGGACTACAGACCACTTCTAACGTGAGAGTTCAGATCATTTCTCAGGGCAAAAAAAAAAGACTGCTCACACGCGTGAGAGTTCAAATCACTTCTATGAGTAGAAGTTTAGGCCACATATACGGGTAGAAGTTTAGGCCACATCTACAAGTAGAAGTTTAGGCCACATATACGGGTAGAAGTTTAGGCCACATCTACAAGTAGAAGTTTAGGCCGCATCTACGAGTAGAAGTTTAGGCCACATCTACGAGCGTGGGAAACAACAGGCTGTCCGTTTCTACCATAACGATTTGTTAAAAGTTGTCTTGAAAGCCGATTGCTGGAAGCGAAACTTCAAATTTTTTATCTGTACGGTGATGTTATGAAGGCAGTCAGGTCCAGGAATTTCATGAATGACATCGTATATTGTTTGTTCTGTGAAGAATTCATCAGTATTCATTAAAGGTCCTGCATACCGTGCTGCGTAATTCAACACCAGTAGCCACCTAACGAAGGATGTCATTTACTCCCTTCAATTATGATCAATTTGTGCATCGAAATAAAAAAAGATATGTTCTCTCGCTCTCATGAAGTAACACTAACTGTTAGAAATGAATTCTGTAAAATAATTCTCTTCTATTTCTCTGGAAAATTTTCAAGCATGTGCGTATAGAGTTCATATTTTTTTACATATGACCTACTCAAACAAAAACATAATATTCTAATTTCATGGAATCAACATTTCTTTCAAAAATATCATTTTGAGTGATGACCAACATTTTATTTCCTCTGTATTTACGAATTCCGTTTTCGGGTAAAGTTTACGGCTGCTTTTCGCGCGTTCGTTTTTTCCTTGAATGCGACGCGGGATTTTTTCCAAGGCCGCCGCGCGGCGCGGCATTTTCCCCTCGTACGCAGCCCTCACAAACCGCTTAATTTCCTGGTTATCATTTCATTAAAGAGACAGCGAGGACCGCGAGACGGCAACACTCGCAGTTTTGGGTCTCCGTGAGAGGCGAGAGCTTGGGTGGGTGTGGGTTTGCCACCCGGGAGGGGAGGAAAGAAAAAAGAGGAAAAAAGCGTTATCTTTTGTATGAAAAATAAGCAAGCCTTGCAAAACAGATAATGCACTCTGGAACATTCAACCGTAAATTAAGTCCAAGTATCTTTCGCAAGTGATGCAATTAATTTGTTCTTATATCAGGGTTCTGTGAAAACGATGGCATCCATCTCCTGAGTTCTCTTGTCATCCCAGGTTTTCTTGACTCAACTCTTTACTCGATGCCCGCGCATGTCAACATGTGCAGCAGATTGCAACAACTCGCCCACACTTAATTTTCAGACTGCGGCGAGTGAACTCATCCGTAACATGACAAAATCATCAAACACAATCTAATTTACAAGTCCATTCAGAGCATTTCTCAGCGGTTGGTACATATAGTATAAAAATATTATGAAAAAGTGTTTAAATTATGTTTTAAAATAAAGCGTTTACTAAGAAAAGTCGCCAAGGAGAGCGCTTACTCCTCGATATACCCCGCACGAGGGATCTATCATCGCACTCAGGCAAAGGCTGGTCCTACGACGCTGAAAATGTAAGCCCCAAGAAAAAATGTGGGTGAAAAGAGTCAGGAGAATTTGAAAGTAAAAGCATATGAATGAAAATCCGACCGTTGTATTTCAAACAATTAATTAACGCGCCTTTTTCAGAAAAATTATCTAATTTAAGGATTCAAAAGGCAAGCGTTTGTAATTGCTATAAAGTTTACTTGACCATAAAAACCCGAACAGAAATAAATATGAGAAAACAGTATGCAAAAAATGGGCTCAAACGCAAAAGCATGCATGAAAGCAAACTTACATGCAGCTAAACAGATTTTTCTAATATTAAGCTTAGATAAAGCATTCATAATTAGAGTTTAACGAACGTAATTACTATTAAAAAGTTTACAAGAAAATCTGTTTTCAATAATACAAACCTTATATGCTTGCATAAATACAAACACAGGACCACTGTCACTGCTACGGAAATTAAATTGTCGCAGCTACACCTCACGAACAGCATAAGAGCACTAAATAACGACACCGTTGTCCATGTATCACGCCGCTGTCCATAAAATTACGACATCGCTGTTCATTTCCGACGACTGTTTCCTAATTACAATTCACTTGACCATGTAGCAACGAAGATAACTAAATGCTCATCACTACTGGGGACTAATGAAGTCCAGCGATGAATACTTCGACCACAAAACGTATACACTGATAACGAACGTTCATCTCTGATGGACTACAGCATCTAATGACTAATAACTCACTACAGGGAACCTTTGACTTCCCATAATCAGGACTACGTGTATCATTGAATTCAAACTCGAAGTGCAAAAAGGCTACTTGTGACTAACAACAACCGATGTTGCTTACCCTGATGATGTGATGCGTAGGATGGATGACTGATAAATCGTTGTGCAACTGCTCAAATACTTTTCTAAGTGACTGTCGGTTCCTTGATTGGGGATCGCAGTATATAAAAATTCATTATAAAATTTGTTGTCCTACGTCTCATTTTAATTGTACTTATTCTTTCTCTTTCCAGGAGCGGAGTGATGTCACAGCTGACGAAGAAAGAATTCACGCTCGGCGATGAGACATTCTACCTGCTGATCGTCCTCCGGTCTCTCCTACTCCGATAAACATAACACTCAAAATTCTATCGTTTCCTAGTTACGAAAGCAAACAGAAGTTCGCACCACGTGCGATTGATATTCTAAATGTTCGTATTATTATGTTTTTTCACGCAACCTGGATTGGCTTGATCAGGTTCTTCTGAATCAAGTATTTCAGCAATAACCCTTTAACTCTTCTGAAGAGAAATATTCAAAGCACAAAGTATCCTAGATACTCAGGCAGAGCAACCTCTAGGCACTCTTATAAGTGTTTTGAGCAATAAAATAATAACCGGGACCTGAGCAGGACAAATCTGCCGCACTCCGATCACCTCAATCAGAGCCAGAGGACGGTTTTATGGAGGCCGACCGACAAAGCCTGCGGAACTGCTGCTAAGTTAGCGTTCTTCTCCGACTGTGTCGATTGCAACAAACAGCCTAGCGCCTCCAGGCCTCTGCAAGCCCAATAAACATCATGCTCTTATCGACAATGAATATTACCTGATTCCTTCTCAAGCTATTCAAAGTTGTATGAACCTCCCTGATATTCAACTTTTATGAACTTTTTATTCTAACATGTTCATTCTGGTGAATATTAGAGTAATTAGTAATGCACGGGCGATTGCGGTGTGAAATGTTAGCAGATTTAGCCTACTATTTTCGGTACTATAATGATAGTCCCAGTTACTGAGGCTCTATCAGCCCTATTTGTTAGCGGGTAAAAACCGAAAATTTATTGACCTGTACTGTATTTAACTGCAGAGCTCAGTAAGAAAATTAAATTTATAAAATTAAACCTGGCAAAGCTAAAATCAGAAACCTAGTTACATTGAAGTCTGAAACTTGACATATTTAAAAAAAATTTAAATCAAACTAACCAAGCGGCAAGATTTTCTCGCACTTTGGTATCTCTTCACGGGAACATAAGAATTTCACACCACGCAATGAACACCAAAAAAGTTAAAGACGCAGTATAATCAACGAAAGAGTTCACCCTGCCTGCAAGACTTCATCACAAAACTCAGCTTGCGACATCCGTAGCATGAGCGAGGCTTTGTCCAAATTAATCCATATTGACCTCTCAACAACCGCAGAAGATCTGGAACGCTTACGACCGATTTTTCGTAGCAGCAAAATAATGGAGTCCCCGTTGAGCAAAGTCGCAATTTCTCCTAAAGAGCCCAAAGCCCGCGATCGCGCGGTCCACTCTTTGCATAATAAGCTCAAGTTTGTGGGACCCTCCGTCGCCAACAGCATGGAAGAATCAGAAACCAATGCAAGAGGTAGCTTTCCATCAGGCCTAACTGTGTTGCCAATTGAAAGGCGCTTCGATCCAGCGAAACAACAGAAAGCAGTTGAGCAGCAAGGAGAATTTCGGCGGAGTAGTCCAAACGGGCTGGACAAATCCGCAATCAGCAATAAAGCACAGAGTGTTTCGAGCGACCGCTCCCTGACTCTGCTTAGCGGCCAGACGTCTTCTCGAATCCACATTGAGTCAATTGCGACTGTGGATCAACAGAGCTACGAACTGGAGTTAGATTCACTCGTGAGGGGGGCTGACCCATGCAGTGGAGTAGAGACAGGACCAAACAACTGCAGAGATAACCAGTGCTGTGGATTCGTTTCAGATTTTGTTGCACCTATGAATAAGCAGGGTAATACACTGTTGTGTAATTCCAGTTTGTGCGAGTGGAAAAGGCGCCATGAATTCCAGTTAGAGCCGATAGTAGCTAAGGATAAAGAATATTTCGAACTACGATCAGCTGTGAATGAATGTGAAGAACTGGGCGAGCCTGTGGTGAAATCGTATTTTTCTCAAAAGAATGCGTCTGCGAACATGAAAGTGGAAGGCCTGTACAATAGTGAACATATGTGTTCTCTTCTTATGCATTCAATGACCTCAGGCATTCGTTCTGGAAGAAAAACTGCATTAAATGTGAATTCTATGCAGAAAATTTACACAAATGAAGATGCAATACGGCCAAAATTTTCAATTTCAGGCGGTTTGGAGTTAAATTTTAATTCCTCGACACAGCTGAAAACAGAAAATGGAGATACAATTCGTGAGAGGGAAAAGCTAGTTACTTTGAAGAACTCAGAGCTAATAAAACGGGAGACGGCGCCGCTGCGTGAGGCGTGTGTTTTTCAAGAAAATTTTGCACCAGGACGCAAAATTTGGCGGAGTTCTGAACGCGCGGGGCTGAGGAAATCTTCGCAGGGCGGCGGGAGAGCTGGTTGCGGTGTTGCCATCGTGCGTGCCCTCCTCACAGCGCTCGCGCTGGCGGGTGTCGGTGAGTGGTGACTTGTTGTTCTCCGTTGTGTTTACCTCTTGTGGGGCAGGCCTCTGTGTCGTGTTCTTCATCTTCTTAACTCCTTGTGCGGCATGACTCTCCGTCATATTTACTCCTTGTTCAGCATGACTCTCCGTCATGTTAGCTCGATAGCATTCTTCATATCCCTACTGAAAAGTGACAAGATAATCTCACGTGAACCAGTTAACTCGCATGAATGAGTTGACTCATTTTCAATCAATTTTCCTTTTTTAGTGTGCGTCGAGTAAACTCACCCATAATTTTTCCTGTCCAAAAACAGCCACACACAAGTTTATGGGACGATTCCATGCCCTTCTCAGCTGTCAGCGCGTTCGTCATTAAAAAATATTAAAAATTCATAAAAATTTCATCTGAAATGAAACTTCCCCAAAAAAATAACAGGGAAAGAGGTTGAATTCAGTTGACTGCTTTAATATCAATTTATACTTGAACTTTCAGTCCGCGGCCATTGTACTGAAATCGCTGAAATTAACCCAAATTTCAAAAAAATAACTTCTATGGCTATGTCTAGGACTATGTCTAGGACTATGTCTAGGACTATGTCTAGGACTATGTCTAGGACTATGTCTAGGACTATGTCTAGGACTATGTCTAGGACTATGTCTAGGACTATGTCTAGGACTATGTCTAGGACTATGTCTAGGACTATGTCTAGGACTATGTCTAGGACTATGTCTAGGACTATGTCTAGGACTATGTCTAGGACTATGTCTAGGACTATGTCTAGGACTATGTCTAGGACTATGTCTAGGACTATGTCTAGGACTATGTCTAGGACTATGTCTAGGACTATATCTAGGACTATGTCTAGGACTATGTCTAGGACTATGTCTAGGACTATGTCTAGGACTATGTCTAGGACTATGTCTAGGACTATGTCTAGGACTATGTCTAGGACTATGTCTAGGACTATGTCTAGGAATATGTCTAGGACTATGTCTAGGACTATGTCTAGGACTATGTCTAGGAATATGTCTAGGACTATGTCTAGGACTATGTCTAGGACTATGTCTAGGACTATGTCTAGGACTATGTCTAGGACTATGTCTAGGACTGTGTCTAGGACTATGTCTAGGACTATGTCTAGGACTATGTCTAGGACTATGTCTAGGACTATGTCTAGGACTATGTCTAGGACTATGTCTAGGACTATGTCTAGGACTATGTCTAGGACTATGTCTAGGACTATGTCTAGGACTATGTCTAGGACTATGTCTAGGACTATGTCTAGGACTATGTCTAGGACTATGTCTAGGACTATGTCTAGGACTATGTCTAGGAACATGTCAAGGACTATATCTAGGACTATGCCTAGGACTATGCCAAGGACTATGTCTAGGAATATGTCTAAGAATATGTCAAGGACCATGCCATAGGCTATTTCTCACATTTTCCTTATATATGCGATTTGAGTAGGTTCCACCTTTTTCAATAAGTAGAATGGTGAATTAAGTAGCACATTAAAAGTACAATGCTGCATTAACATTTCGGACTCAATGGAAACAAAAATTTGCTATCAGATTATGAACACTCGGGCAACATCAGCAGACTCTTGCGTCAGGACCACACTCTCATTAGCAAGTGAACAAACGTCTTCACCAGTAAACAAATCTTTGTCACGAAACATTTATCATAGCAAAATGTTATATGTCAAGTCCTACTCCATCTCTATAACAGTTTTACCCCAAAGAGGTTCTAACACAACTATTCCTTATCCAAATCCTGCTTCAGATGAGATATTCCAAAATTTTTAGTTCTTACATGTGAATGACTAGGACACCTTTTACATCAAGAGAACTTCTACTCACGGTCTTTCAGAGAATTGCAACCATACCCCGCATGTGTAGTAATTAATTTTGAAAAGAAATTAACGTATCAATTAATTCACCTAGGCTTCACGTGTGTTTGCCTATCTCGGCGCTGTGACGCGTTGTGATTTTCTATGAATGACACTACGTGGACGCCCTTCACTACCGTCTGTCTTCTCATTTTAGAATTAATTCCTGAAATGCGACGGAGATTCCCAGTCAGAGCGCTATCGAGACTCCCACCTATGACGCTGTAAATAGCGACATCAAAGCCAGCACTCTAAACTAAATGCATATTTGGCCTATTTTTTAACGAATTGACAATGTAGATAAAAATAACCCTTTCGAAGGAAAATTATATTTTACAGGTGAGCTTCCATTTACAAACAACGTGAAGTTGTTTAGGATTATCATTTAGGAGCTGTTTATATTGTTTATATCATAATAGGAGCTGTGAAACGCTATGGTGATTTAAAATATCATTACCGAAAGAATTTTTTTGTCACCCACCATAATTGGCATTTATTCTAAGTTGTTTAGATGCAGGTAACGAACGCTATTTGGTCAAGATAAAACTAGTGGTGAACAAACAACACCAGCAACACCAACAACACCCCAACACCAGCAACACCAACAACACCCCAACACCAGCACCATCATCAACACCACAACACAGCACCACCAGCAGCACCACAACACCACAACACCAGCAACACCCGCCAAAAAGCGGCCACATCCAAAGCACAAAACAGCGCCGCAAAAATGGCAGCTCGCTCCGCACGAGCGCAGCCGTGAAAGCCTCTCGGTGTCCGCATAAAGCACCTCAGACCTGACCAGCCAACGTCCTCCCCGGTGTGCCGGTCGCACTCCTTGCCTTTGAATTAGGCCCCGATCAAAACTGCAAGCTTTATTTCATGCTTTGTTTTAAACCGAGGTGGATTTTGAATTGTGTTTCAGTGGAAACTGCAAGCGTTATTTGATTTTGAATTTTGCTTCAGTGGTAACCGTGGCTTCATTTGATGCCTTGTTTTAAACTGCCATCAATTTTGAATTGTGTTTAAGTGGAAACTGCATGCGTTATTTGAGTTTGAATTTTGATTCAGTGGTAACCGTGGCTTCATTTGATGCCTTGTTTTAAACTGCCATGAATTTTGAATTGTGTTTCAGTGGAAACTGCATGCTTTAGTTGATTTTAATTTAAGCTATGATCAAAACTGCAGGCTTCATTTGATGCTTCTTTCAAACTGCGGTGGATTTTGAATCATGTACAGTCGAAACTGCATGTTTTCAAACTGCGATGGGTTTTTGAATTGTGCTTTTCTGGAAACTGCATGCTTTATTTGATTTTCAATTATACTTCAGTAACACTGTGCGCTTTATTTGATGCTTTTTTTTAAACTGCGTTAGAGTTTGAAATACATTGGCTTCAGTAAAAACTGCATGCTTCATTTAATGTTCAGTTTTGATCTGCCGCAAATTATTTTGCCCTTAAACTCAATTTCAGCTGCTGAGGCAATCGAAACTCAGAATAGTTTCATTAGATGTTCTACCTCAAACTACAGTGTAGTTCCATGCTCTTTCTAACTGCATCAGATGCTCTTGATTTTAGTTTTTTAGTCTCAGGGCTCAACAAATATATTTTGGCATCATATTCCCTAGCATCGAGCTGTTGTGGGTTTTCTAAACAAAGTGTATAGGCAGATTTAGGTCAAATCATCGCTGCGAGTGAATGCTTCTGCTATCGAGTTTACTTTTATACAAACCATTATGAAGACGAGGTATTTACAGTAAAATAAGACATTCTGCCTGCTAGTTCCAATTTGAAATACTGATATTTTCTTCTTTCATATTGGAGAGCATGTCACTTTTTGGACAAGACAGTCGTGAAGACATTTTTTTGGAGCAATGGGTATCCTGCTTTCCGAAAGAAAAACACGTATGTTCAGTATTAGCTCATTCATATAGGATTAAAAGAATTTTAAATCCCACGTCTGACATGAGCCTATAAGTTGATCAACGTACTGTCATATATAGTGGAAGGCTATCAATTTTTTCGTTTCAAGTTGAGAAAAATTCGCATTTTACATAATTATTCATTGAAAATGCACGCTATTCTGTCTTGAGAACACATATCAAGGAAAAATTGAGCATGTCATACGGCCTAAAGTTTATATTTTAAGTTTTGATATACATAAATAGTTCCGAGATTTTCTCTATCATTCCCAGCTGTTCCACAGGACAAACAGACTCAAATAATTTATATTTTCTCTCCACATGGTGGAAATATATTGCAATCGCTGCTCGTCTCGGCCCTTTTGCGAAAACCAACTACCCAAAGACGAGTGGCTTGAAAAACATCCTGTGAACAAGTGATTGTCAGGTGTAATTTAGCTCAATGAATGTTGACTAATTAAGGTGTTCAAGTTAGAAGACTTGGACACGTAAAGTTTCTCGTGAGCAACGGCCGCTGTCAGAAAGGAAGCAGTGATTCATGGATGGTAGATGTGTTAAGTCCTGATGCTCGAATTACGGACATGTTTTTGAATATTTAAACAACCCAATGAAATTTTCCTGTATTATCATTAATTTGTAGGTAAAGGTTGAAATTTTCTTCTATATTACATAAGCCCTCCACCTGTGGTGGCCTTCAGTTTCAATTAATTTTTGGAGGAATTATTCAACATTAATCAGCTTGAGCTGTGAACAACATATCAGCACAGCCCCTGCTTTCGATCGCATGTTTTATTATCGTGTAAAACTATTGTGTAATATCGAAGTAAAATGGCATGTTTTATTTAATTACCATAGTTTTTTAACATGATAGGTTTGTGAGCGTGTAACCTCTTACGTGTAACCTATTTCATTTCGTTCACATTTTGAACGCGACACAATTCTAATGAACTATTTCAACAGTACTATAGCGTATTTAATAAACAAAAAGCTTTTGAGTTCCATAAACCGGACTTTAACATTTTCATTTATGCATCCCTTCTTAAGAGAAGAAAAAACAATGAATATACGCGTTTGTCCAAATGTCAACTGCATGAAAACTCTGAAGATGTAAAATCTGGAATATTAAAAATCCTCCAAATAATATTTAAACTGGTCATGATGAAGAAAGGTATGTGTACAAAGTCGTTTGCTTCAAAAAAATTTTTTAGATGCCCTCCTGTTTAAGGGCTTATTAATTTAGAAATGGTATTGAATTCCACCACTCGCCCACCCCACCAATTGATTGAAACCGCACTCAAGGTCTCGAGTATAGCGTTGCTGGCTGTAGCGGCTCCGGCCTCTCCCGAGCACCAGACTCGCCTCTCAGCAAGTCCTCAAGTTCCTCCCCTCACAGCCCAGAGATGACGTAAAAATTTCCCCTGATAGGAAGTTTGCGGCTGCTCTGGCCGTCCGCTTAACATTTTGGGCGTCACTTTGGCCGGCGGCGACGATACGCCGACCGAAGTCCGCGGTTTTCTTGCGACTTTGAAGGTTCGTTGAAGTTTGCGCTCCCTCTTTCCGTCTGCTATAACTTTGACCGGTGAGAGCTGGACCAGGAAAAGTAGGGCAATTTTATAACCCACGTTTCTCATTAAAGCATTGGATGAGGGAGGGGAAGGGCCGGAAGAAAGGGAAGTGCGCAGGGTGCAAGTCGTTTGTTTCTTGAACGACACTCCGAGCCTCGCGGCGTAGAAACAAGCGCCTCGGATTTTTTAGGCTGGTTATCACTTGTTATGAAAAATAGTAAATACATAAAGACAATTCTTTCGGAACGCTTTAAGTTGAAGAAATTTGCGAATAGGTAGTTAGTTTTTTAGGTGAATTAATATTCATGCAGCCTACAGTTTAGCATGAAGTAATAGTAGTGGTTGTGACGCATTTCTAGTGCAGCTCTTCCACATGCAGTTTTTAATCTTTTATAGTCTTCCAGTTTGAGAAGATAGACTATAAAAGATTATAGCGTGAAATCACATCAATATGACTCTTGTAAGGCAATTTAACAAAAGTTTTCCCAATTAAAGCGTAAGAGGTCTTGAAAAGAGGTCATCCTTACGGACTGTTCTCGAACGGTGATAAAGTTACATGAGCGTTTGTAATCAACTCCACGCACCCAGAGCGACTAACTTCCTTTTACTCAGAGAAGTAAATTAACAGATTACTTGTACGAAAGCATTAAAGCTTTTCGACTTCATTTCTTGCCTCGTACATGAACTGGAATATAAGATTCGATATGCAAGTGAATGTAAATCAAAGAAAAAAATGCATTTTTATACAATTTTGAAAGAGGGCAAAAAATTCATGCGAAATGAAATTGATAATACTCAGAAAAATATATATCACTGCGATTGGGTGTATCCATGCTACAGTGAAGAATACTTAATTTTTGATCAATTTTGGACGGACAGTAAGCCATGCCAGATTTAAATTTATACTAAAAAGTAATAACCATCGTTCTTGTTCAGCACGGGCACGTCAGCCTTGCACGCTACTGACAGTACTCATACAAAACCTTCAGTTACGCAAACAATTAAATCCCACTCAAATTTTTCGTCTTTTGCTGTATTTGGTATTCATGTCTCTTTAAGTAATCTTTTTATATTACTCTATTTTCTATAAAAAAGTTTAGTTATACCTTGTCAGATGGGTACAACTAGATAAGTGTATGTAGAACAAATTTACAGAGTAGAATCCACCAAAACAGCTAGTTTTCTTTGCAACATATTTCAGACGTAAAATCTATCAGGAGAAGAATTTTATTACGCAGGATAGTTTAAATGTGACTAAGCACTAGGGTAATTCCTTGAGTAGCCAATTTGACGTAAGCAAAAGCGTACTTTTTCAGTGACAATATTATCGATGAAAACTGGGAGCGAAAATGATTAACGTTTCCTACTGACGCACCTTTAAGGACTGATATAACATTGTGAACGGGACTTACAGCTTTGAGCTTGCGAGAAACATCTCTTAATACTTTAATTGAGTCAGATTAAATAAAAATATAGAATTCAACTCTAAATCAGTTCAACTCCAGCGCTCAATATGCAAATGGGTAAAACACTAATTGAGCTGTACCATCGGATTACGTAGGTCAGGTATGAATCACACGCGGCTTATAACCATCAGTGGGTAACCTTCATGATGAAAATATCATTAGTGGCCACACTGACAATGGAAATTTTCTCAATGACCACCAGCCACTAAATTTTCTCAATGACCAATGGATTTCCTATAGACGTTCTCACTACGATGTTGGTTGCATTTTCATACTTTCTATACTCAAATCACGTCGTTTGCTTCGATCTTACGTGAGTCCAACTCTTGAGTTAGCGTTCACCATCATTATGGAAATATCTTCAATGACCACCCTGATGCTGGAAATTTCCTCAATGACCACCAATGGTTCACCCTCATAATGTAAATTTCCTCAATGACCACCAGTGGATCACCATCATAATGTAAATTTCTTCAATGAGCACCAGTGGATCACCATCATAATGTAAATTTCCTCAATGACCACCAGTAGATCACCATCATAATGTAAATTTCTTCAATGAGCACCAGTGGATCACCATCATAATGTAAATTTCTTCAATGAGCACCAGTGGATCACCATCAAAATGTAAATTTCTTCAATGAGCACCAATGGTTCACCCTCATAATGTAAATTTCCTCAATGACCACCAGTGGATCACCATCATAATGTAAATTTCTTCAATGAGCACCAGTGGATCACCATCATAATGTAAATTTCTTCAATGAGCACCAGTGGATCACCATCATAATGTAAATTTCTTCAATGAGCACCAGTGGATCACCATCATAATGTAAATTTCTTCAATGAGCACCAGTGGATCACCATCATAATGTAAATTTCTTCAATGAGCACCAGTGGATCACCATCATAATGCAAATTTCTTCAATGAGCACCAGTGGATCACCATCATAATGTAAATTTCTTCAATGAGCACCAGTGGATCACCATCATAATGTAAATTTCTTCAATGAGCACCAGTGGATCACCATCATAATGTAAATTTCCTCAATGACCACCAGTGAATCACCATCATAATGTAAATTTCTTCAATGACCACCAGTGGATCACCATCATAATGTAAATTTCTTCAATGACCACCAGTGGATCACCATCATAATGTAAATTTCTTCAATGACCACCAGTGGATCACCATCATAATGTAAATTTCCTCAATGACCACCAGTGGATAATCATCATAATGTAAATTTCCTCAATGACCACCAGTGGGTCACCATCATTATGTAAATTTTTTCAATGACCACCAGTGGATCACCATCATAATGTAAATTTCCTCAATGACCACCAGTGGATCAACATCATAATGTAAATTTCCTCAATGACCACCAGTGGATCACCATCATAATGTAAATTTCCTCAATGACCACCAGTGGATCACCATCATAATGTAAATTTCCTCAATGACCACCAGTGGATCACCATCATAATGTAAATTTCCTCAATGACCACCAGTGGATCAACATCATAATGTAAATTTCCTCAATGACCACCAGTGGATCACCATCATAATGTAAATTTCCTCAATGACCACCAGTGGGTCACCCTCATAATGTAAATTTCCTCAATGACCACCAATGGTTCAACCTCATAATGTAAATTTCCTCAATGACCACCAGTGGATCACCATCATAATGTAAATTTCCTCAATGACCACCAATGGTTCACCCTCATAATGTAAATTTCCTCAATGACCACCAGTGGGTCACCCTCATAATGTAAATTTCCTCAATTACCACCAATGGTTCACCATCATAATGTAAATTTCTTCAATGAGCACCAGTGGGTCACCATCATAATGTAAATTTCTTCAATGACCACCAGTGGATCACCATCATAATGTAAATTTCCTCAATGACCACCAGTGGATCACCATCATAATGTAAATTTCTTCAATGACCACCAGTGGGTCACCATCATAATGTAAATTTCCTCAATGACCACCAGTGGATCACCATCATAATGTAAATTTCCTCAGTGACCAGCAGTGGATCACCATCATAATGTAAATTTCCTCAATGACCACCAGTAGATCACCATCATAATGTAAATTTCCTCAATGACCACCAGTGGATCACCATCATAATGTAAATTTCCTCAATGACCACCAGTGGATCACCATCATAATGTAAATTTCCTCAATGACCACCAGTGGATCACCATCATAATGTAAATTTCCTCAATGACCACCAGTAGATCACCATCATAATGTAAATTTCCTCAATGACCACCAGTGGGTCACCATCATAATCTAAATTTCCTCAATGACCACCAGTGGGTCACCATCATAATGTAAATTTCCTCAATGACCACCAGTGGATCACCATCATAATGTAAATTTCCTCAATGACCACCTGTGGATCACCATCATAATGTAAATTTCCTCAATGACCACCAGTGGATCACCATCATAATGTAAATTTCCTCAATGACCACCAGTGGATCACCATCATAATGTAAATTTCCTCAATGACCACCAGTGGATCACCATCATAGTGTAAATTTCCTCAATGACCACCAGTGGATCACTGTGCGCCCGCCAGGCATATAAATAGGATCGGCGAGAGACATCGTGGTTCATAAGAGGTGGCTTGCCGTAGAGGTCGCATTTACAAACAGAAGCGTCGCTGTTCAGTAACGGGAGCTCGGCTGTCGAGAAAGCATCTCTAGAGATCACTGATGCGCTATAGAGTAACGAGATTACCTTCCGATATAAAGATTCTCTACCAATTACGAAGCCTGTGTCAATTCTGAAGTAACAATAAAAGGATAACCACGTTGCTGCATCTGATTCACTCCCGAACCTCATTCGCGTTATCAGCACGGCGCTCTGAAGTAATGTGATGACTATGCGACGTTACTCCAAACAGGGTGACACTCCTCACACTTAAGATCACGGATCAGCAGAACTGAAGATCAATTCTTGATATCTTTCTTCTTCAATGGGGCAATGTGGCAATGTGGATATCTTTAATGTGGCTCCCCATACACGGGCCACCAGAAATGTTCCGGCCCTTTTCAGTATCAGGTCGAAACTAACGCGAATGAGGTTCGGGAGTGAATCAGATGCAGCAACGTGGTTATCCTTTTATTGTTACTTCAGAATTGACACAGGCTTCGTAATTGGTAGAGAATCTTTAGATCGGAAGGTAATCTCGTTACTCTATAGCGCATCAGTGATCTCTAGAGATGCTTTCTCGACAGCCGAGCTCCCGTTACTGAACAGCGACGCTTCTGTTTGTAAATGCGACCTCTACGGCAAGCCACCTCTAATGAACCACGATGTCTCTCGCCGATCCTATTTATATGCCTGGCGGGCGCACACACCATCATAATGTAAATTTCCTCAATGACCACCAGTGGATAACCATCATAATGTAAATTTCCTCAATGACCACCAGTGGATCACCATCATAATGTAAATTTCCTCAATGACCACCAGTGGATCACCATCATAATGTAAATTTCCTCAATGACCACCAGTGGATCACCAAACACTGCACGTTTTGAATGAGATAATTTCTGTGCCGGTGCAGTGATGTGCCTGGAGCCGGAGTTCCTGGAGCCTCTGGAGAACGTGACGGTGACGGAGGGCCGGGAGGCGACCTTCACTTGCGTCGTCGACCATCTTGGCGGCTTCAAGGTGGGGCCCAAATCTAGCCGGTCTTCTCAAGGTGAGGCCCTCTTCTTGTATCATTAAATTTTAAGGTCTTGGCACCTTCATGCCATTCCCTACACGGTGGGACCAAGTCTGGTACCATGTCTGTACGTCCCTGTTGACTATTTTCAGGTGACCGGACTTCAAGAGAAAGGATCATCTGCTCGAAAATGATGCAAAGCTTCATGAAGTTCTAGCGACTTCAGAAGTGCAGAATGCTGAAGCAGCAACAGGAACTTGTTGTGCGCGTTTGTACTAAAACACTCATGCATGTTTTGATTTGATAACGTGCAACAATCAAATAGGAACTTTGTAACTTTTGTTATCTGTTGCTATTTTGATACGTGTAGTGCCTGTTTTACTCACGAAGCTGATAGCAAATTTCTCAAGTGCGCTATACTACGAGGACCTAATGGCTTATTCCTGTAAGACCATAACTCTAGTGGGTACGTATTAAATATGTTAAAGGCCTCTTATGGACACCTTAATTAATGCTCTCAAAGCCTGCTCATTTCATGCTTTTGCGCTAGTTGACTGCTCAATGAGTTATTTCGACTCGCATTTTTGTTGAGAATAAGTTCCTTCAGTGGATGATGAGCATTTTCTCCCCAGCATAAGGTGACACAAAAAAAATCCAGTCACGCAGAAAAGGGCACTTGAATGGGAATGCGCAAATTTTTTATGGCCATGCAAGTTTTGCAGAGAAAATCTGTCTATGTAGAGGCAACAAATTTTTACTCTTCCCCGCTTTCTTTACTTTCTACTATACTTTACTTTCGACGAACGTAGACGCAAGAGGAAAGGAAAATAGATGCCAAGAAGAACAACAGCGTTCTCATATCATTCCCAACTTTTGAGGGAGACAGACAATGAAAGTCTGCTGCCCCAAAGAACAAGAACAGCTCACCACCTCAGCAGCAAACAATCCTGAAGTCGTCACTGCGCTGCGACGTTCAATTCTGGAGGTGATGAGCCAACGTCCGGCGGCGGTAGACGGTGCAAGAAGTGGGACGCGCTCCGAACTGAGCACTTGGGCGAGGAGCGAGAAGGCTATGAACCGATGAGGAAGTGAATCGAAATAAGACAAGCTGATCGTACCACGGACTGTCAGTTTGGGTGATAAGAAGTCTTTGAATCGCTAAAGAGAGAAACAGAAACGATATCAATATACGGCATGATGATGGAAAACTTCGATGTCTGAGTGTACCTTCATCATCTCTTCCGAGAAGGCAAAATTCCACCGCTGTCATGATTGAGGAAAAGCAGCAAATTTGTTAAACAAAAATGAAAATCAGGTGATGACAATTTTGTTCCAAATCGAATGGGCATGCATAAGCCCCATTCGTTAAGAAATAGGCCTTATTGTGCCACAAAAGCTATTGTAGGATGATTCAACTTAGTTTAGGCTCGGAGTCAATGTAATGATAAATGTTAATGTATTGATATATATTTGTGCCAATGTAATGGAAATTGTTATTTTTCGTTCACAGCTTTGAATACAGAGCAATGCTGTCTAAATTTATCTCTCCACTCGCCAGCTCAAAATATATGAATAGTACTCCCAGATCAAATCTCACACTTTTCATCTAAATGAAAATTTTCGAAATATTTCATTGAACCCATACGACAACGAACAGAAATTATCGTTCATTGAAAGAACGAAAATAACAGGATGAAATATCAACCTAAAATTTGGGCATTTCGATTTCCGTAATGTTTTGTGTGTACACTAACTTTCATGAAGCCGGTCTTGTTTAATTCGCTGCACGCTTTTTCTGCGGGCATCATTTTTGCTCCGTAGAACCGAGGATGTGGTAAGCCTGGAAAGTTTTTCTTCCATATTCCAGTTACACCATTACCATCATCACTGATGAGATCAACTTCAATATTACTTTTGTGACTCCATCACAACCAACATCAATGTGGTGACAGTACGTCGTTATTGAAATTAATAACTGCTCAATATCAATATGGATGAGACTCGTAATACTTCTGTTAGAGCCACAGTTCCAAACATCAAATGGTCTCTTGCATTCTTTTCTGCACCAGCGCCGGACTCTGCAGGAGTCATCTTCATGATGATTGTTTATTGCTACAAATGTGCCTCATGCAGCTGACGGCTTAGCTGATGGTTGTGAAGAATCAGCTTCTCATCCACAAATGGCGTTCACGTTAAGATAGTTTTCTGATTCGTGAGGTACTGTCATGTAAGCGAATGTCGCAAACACATTCGTATAAGTGATGTTGCCTGATTTAGCTGCAAACCTTTGCTAAGATTAAATTTCCAACACAAGTCATTTGATATAGCATGCTAAAGTTCTTACTCGATTTCCTATAGACGTTCTCATTACGATGTTGGTTGAATTTTCGTACTTTCTCAACTCAAATCACGTCGTTTGCTTCGATCTTACGTGAGTCCAACTCTGGAGTTATATCCCTCCAGCACACGCTACTAATTTTCCGTGTGACATAGCTATTTATTTACATACTGTACCTTGTACTCCACCTAACTTCCAATTAAAAATGAATTCAATTTAAAATTTCGTTATTTTAATTTCAAGGATCAGGAAGCCTTAGTTTAATTTAGGCGCAATTCACTCGTGAGCCTCATTTAAATTGTTATGAAATTTCCAAATGGATTACACCTATTTTCTGTGAGTGTTTTTGTGTGGAACTTCTACTCTCAACTTCGTAGATTTTAATTTCCCGGCAACAGCTCACAACTTGTTTCCTTCGCGTTCATTTTCTTTAAAATTTGAAGCCTGATTTTGTATCAACTTCACTAAAGCAGGAAATTATTTTTCTTCGTGTTTGTCTTTCACCGTCATCAAATGTTCCTCGTCAGTCCACCACTTCCACTTTTTCCAGCAATGCAGCATTTATCCTCCGTCTGGGGAACCTGAATGTCTCAAGTGACTCAATGGCTTCACAGCCACCATTGTTATGAGTATGATTTTGGTCTCTGGTGCTCTCTTACCCATTCGTAGGATTTTCAGCCGGAATTTTATTTACAATACACGCGGTTGTCCAACTATTTCTGTCAGTATCATTATTCTGTGATTACTCACATCTTTGTTATAGTTTTTGCTCATTTCCTTAAATTTCTCTGGCAACCTTTTTTTAATTCCTTTCGAATTTCCTCTTGACTTTCCTTCACATTCTTTCAATTCTTTCACAGTCTTTACTAATTTCTCTTCAATTTTCTCAGGATTTTTCACTTTCCTTCACTTCTCCCAACTTTTTCATTTTCATCTAAATTTTCTTCCTCCTTGCTTTAATTTCTCTCTAAACTATTTTATCCTTCAATAACTTCTCTTGTAACTCGTTTTGATATTGATTGCTGTGATTCAACTCCTAAATTATTGTCTATTCCTTTCGAACCTTTCCTTCCCGAACAGCTATTTGAGATCATATTTCTTAACTCGCTCGACCTTTTCCCTGACTCCACTATATCGTAGATACGCACGATTCTGGGCAACTGCGCGTGATTTATGAACTCCATGTTTGATACTAAGCGCTTCCCAGGAGCGTGCTGCAGTTCCCCTTGCTCCCAGATCTCTAACTCGTCGTTATCCCCTCCAGGACAATTGGGTATGGGTGAGTTCCGTGATTGGTCGCAGCAGTGGTGACGTCACAGGGCGATGTAACGTCACCAGTCAAGCTTCACAACACCTTACACAGTCATTACGTTGTTGCCATGGCAACTGCCACCTTCGTCTTCGCACATTTCCTTTAACTGCTCGATTAAAATATCACTTCCGGCCTTGACTGTTGATTAATTCTATCATTTCCTTGCACTTCTTGTTCTTAATGTTTAGTTACTGGTTCTTTAAACTTTTTCATGCACTTCAGTAAAAAAATGAGCACGACTGCCCAAGCGGCCTGCACAGACTAACCTTGCATGCTAACTTTCTTCGCTTGTACAAAGCTAAATGCGCTAATGTAACTGTTTTTGTTGGTGATGTGGACGATGGTTTTGATTCACTGAAAATAATTCACAAATTGCTCGTGAAGTGACCTGCGAACCCCTTTACTGAGCACTTGAGAGCATTCTCTGCTCGACCAGCATGGTGCACATTTGAAATATTTGACCGTTTTTTGTGTCGAGTTCAAACTTCCCGGAAATACAAATGATTTCATTTTTAGAGTCTTTAACGTTGTTAATGGCTATTTCCCTAGCCACTCTTTGTCCTTTGTTCAAGCAAACGATAAATTTTACAATTGCTTTCCTAACATTCACCAATCGTTCTTTAGTTAAGGTTGACTCTACTTTTTTTAGAACGTACGATTTGTGAAAGAGTGCCTCCATCACATCACCACCGTCTTGCCAAATCTTGCAACTTTCGTACTCGGCGAATGTTGGACTGAAAATATTAACTTTTCTGAAAGAACGAAGCATTCATTGTCTAGAAACAGGGATATATGAGAATACGTGTTGACTGATCAGAAAACTCCACTATGGCAAAATGACAGCGTAAACTATTTCTATTGTGAAGCGTCTTCATCCCGTATTATTGAAGTGTTCGGTATTTCTTCTCCGTTTGTTCGTTGATACTTTGAAATACGGAAGAAGAAATCGGTGGAATAGCAGTATCCTCCGCCGTGATATCCCTAAACTCATTTCATTGTTTTAGGAGCTAAGACAACTCACAAAGTGAGTAAATACTGAACAGCAATGCACAAAGGCACATATTCAGCACCCTACGTACGAATGGGGCTTTGAGTTAAATGGTCCGTATCAGCCACGAGCCCAAGCTCTCGTACGACTTTGTATGCATGCAAAACCTGCGATCGAGTCAAGTGCGGTCTCAACGCGCGAGTCGGGCACTAAGCTGAGGGGAGGAGGGACCCAGTCACAAATAATCAGGTTTTTGTGGAGTTCCTAAGAGATCTTTCAATGAAAAACATAAAAACACGCATCTAGTAAAATTTCCTCTGCATTACCTACATGCAAACTCAATCATGGAGGAAGGCCGACATTATCGTGAAGTTAAAAAACGAGTCTAGAAAATTAGTGTAGAAAACTCGGATTCTTAATTTACTGCCAGAGTCTCTTTTTAGTTCAGGATCGCTGATATCAAATTGTTCGATTGCTTCGTAGCCTATAATTAATAGTTACAACGTATTTTTGAAATAACTATGCCGATACAAACGATTCCAAGAATAACATTGATAAAAATATCACGTATTTGAAATAACGCCTGGTATTGTCATGTCATATACTTGAAATATTATGACTAGAGCATTCACAACCTTATCAATTCGGCTGCATTGTCTTATGAACGATATCAACACTGTACAATTTCTACGAACTGGAACACTCGTCTAATGAGCTATGAATTTTTTTCTTTAAAAAGTACACAAATAAAACAGTGATACACTCCACTCGCAAGCAAGTTTACAGCTTGGGGTTTAATATTGTTCTATTCTTGCTCCTCTCTGATGGTAAAACACGCTGAGAATTCGCTTCTCTCCCTCACAGTCCTCATTCTGATATGAGCAAAATATAATACTGTCCCGGTCTGGATAGGTGTGCAGACCTTTAGGTGGGAGAACGGAGCGGCAGTGCCGGATTGGATAAGTTTTTCTTCTCGTGAGCTTGTACTTCCCTGTTTTCGATTGTCTTTGTTATCGAAAACGACGCCAGAATACCTTGGGCACTCAAAAATTTCTTCCACAATACAATCATAAATTTAAATTGTGCAGTTTTAGAAATTGCTGTTTAAAAGGCAGCGAGCTATGTGCAGTTAAACGACACAAATGAATTTCAATAAATTAGGTCAAGAAATAATGAATTCATTTTTTCGATCCAAAGTTGGCCGTCAAAAAAAAAACATTAATACATGATGATATAAAGCCATCGTTCCGATGTCTCCGTCCCATGTTGACAACTGCTGTAGCGCAGGTTTAAAAATAGAAACCAGCTATGCTATAGAAATGGTTTCAAGACTGTCGTGATAACAGATCGATAACAGATTATTTCAATAACTATTTAACATTTATGTATCTGTTCCTAAAGTAGTCAGCGTTTTCACCATCTCTGTTTTGAGTTCACTTACGAACGCAATCATTTCTGTAGGACCATTATCAATATCTGCCTAAACCCAAGAACAAGGCTTAAAACTCATATTTACAACGTGAATGTGATCCCGAAACAATTCGTGAATAGTAGTGTATACCCAGGGCCAAGTAATGAAAAAGACCAGAAAAATTTGAATATGTCTTCTTCTCCCGCCATTCGCAGCATTTCCTGCAAATGAATGAAGGCCTTATATTTCAGAATAGGTATGCGCCACACGAACACAGCCAGTCTAGACTGTGTAGTCCTTACCATCACCACACGAACAAAGCCAGTCTAGACTGTGTGGTCCTTACCATCACCACACGAACAAAGCCAGTCTAGACTGTGTGGTCCTTACCATCACCACACCAACACAGCCAGTCTAGACTGTGTAGTTCTTACCATCACCACACGAACACAGCCAGTCTAGACTGTGTGGTCCTTACCATCACCACACCAACACAGCCAGTCTAGACTGTGTGGTCCTTACCATCACCACACGAACACAGCCAGTCTAGACTGTGTGGTCCTTACCATCACCACACCAACACAGCCAGTCTAGACTGTGTGGTCCTTACCATCACCACACCAACACAGCCAGTCTAGACTGTGTAGTTCTTACCATCACCACACGAACACAGCCAGTCTAGACTGTGTGGTCCTTACCATCACCACACCAACACAGCCAGTCTAGACTGTGTAGTTCTTACCATCACCACACGAACACAGCCAGTCTAGACTGTGTGGTCCTTACCATCACCACACCAACACAGCCAGTCTAGACTGTGTAGTCCTTACCATCACCACACGAACACAGCCAGTCTAGACTGTGTGGTCCTTACCATCACCACACCAACACAGCCAGTCTAGACTGTGTAGTCCTTACCATCACCACACCAAAACAGCCAGTCTAGACTGTGTGGTCCTTACCATCACCACACCAACACAGCCAGTCTAGACTGTGTAGTTCTTACCATCACCACACCAACACAGCCAGTCTAGACTGTGTGGTCCTTACCATCACCACACCAACACAGCCAGTCTAGACTGTGTAGTTCTTACCATCACCACACGAACACAGCCAGTCTAGACTGTGTGGTCCTTACCATCACCACACCAACACAGCCAGTCTAGACTGTGTAGTTCTTACCATCACCACACGAACACAGCCAGTCTAGACTGTGTGGTCCTTACCATCACCACACCAACACAGCCAGTCTAGACTGTGTAGTCCTTACCATCACCACACCAACACAGCCAGTCTAGACTGTGTGGTCCTTACCATCACCACACCAACACAGCCAGTCTAGACTGTGTAGTCCTTACCATCACCACACGAACACAACCAGTTTAGACTGTGTAGTCCTTGCCATCACCACACCAACACAGCCAGTCTAAACTGTGTGGTCCTTACCATCACCACACCAACACAGCCAGTCTAGACTGTGTAGTCCTTACCATCACCACACGAACACAGCCAGTCTAGACTGTGTGGTCCTTACCATCACCACACCAACACAGCCAGTCTAGACTGTGTGGTCCTTACCATCACCACACCAACACAGCCAGTCTAGACTGTGTAGTCATTACCATCACCAAACGAACACAGCCAGTCTAGACTGTGTGGTCCTTAGCATCATCACACCAACAAAGCCAGTCTAGACTGTGCAGTCCTTACCATCACCACACGAACACAGCCAGTCTAGACTGTGCAGTCCTTACCATCACCACACCAACACAGCCAGTCTAGACTGTGTGGTCCTTACCATCACCACACCAACACAGCCAGTCTAGACTGTGTAGTCCTTACCATCACCACACGAACACAGCCAGTCTAGACTGTGTAGTCCTTACCATCACCACACCAACGCAGCCAGTCTACGTTGTGTAGGTCCTTATCATTCACTGAAGGCCTGAAAAAGTTAAGTTCAAACTTAAGCAATGAAGTGACACCATCGTTCTCAGTAGTTTGTGAATTTCAGGAAGCAAAATGCCTGAATCCAATTTTCACGATATATGTGTCAACAATTTTGGGTAATATTGGAAATCAATTTGAATAATCTTTTAATTTTACGCAAACATGGGTGCTGACAAGTTATTATAGCACATAAACACAACATCGATGCTAGGAAGTTGCTGGAAAAGTCTTAAATATGTGAAAAGCATACGTTACATTTTCGTCGAAATTTCACAGGAAAAACCTAAATTTTATTTTCGCACAAAAAACCTAAGTTTCAAAAAATTCAGAAGTGCTGTGCAAGCTTCAGGAAATGTCAAATCCTCGAGTGCAGCGACTGGCGGGGGTGGCAGTAACTATGGCAACTGCATTATTTTTATTTCCAAAATATATGAAAATTTCTTTGTAAATACATAAAGCGCGGACTTGAGATGCTGTATGCGTGCCGAGATTGACTTTAACACACATATTCATCGATAGCTTACCATATTCCAAAATACTTCTTTCCTAGTTAATAATCCTCTTCCAGTGGCTCAAAACTTGCTATTTATTCTTAACTATTTTGCTTACTTTGCTCGTCCTTATAGCACCACAGCGCGGTCAAGCTCAAACTCCGCCCACTAATGCATATCTGAATAACCTCCAATTGTAGATAAAACACGTCTGAATTCTACAAAACAGGAGAAGGCTTCCAGAAGTATAATGTCAATAAAATACAATCCCAATGAGTATAGTTACAATTACTGAAATACAATTTCAATGGGTACAGTTACAAATACTGAAATACAATTCCAATGAGTACAATCAATTACTGAAACACACATCCAATGAGTACAAGTACAATTACTGAAGTACAGTTCCAGTGAGTAACAATAAAATTCTATCGGAGTCCACGTTACCATTGGCATGACGATGAAAAAGTTATGCTTTTCACTCACCAGCGTAGACCCGAAATGAACTTACTTAAAATTAGGAGTGAATATCGATCTACATGATATATTTGGCCAGGGGCTTTATTAATAGACAACATTTAAATTGCGATACATTTGGAAGAAATAGGAACACACAATAACACATTCACAATATTGAAAACACCAACACACAGGAGAATTTCCGTGTAAATGAACATCGTCTGTGTATTGTTAACCAGCTCACAAAATACTTAGTTGATCATTTCACTTGCCAACCCAGTAGCGAAACCGTTGAAAAATTGTCATTTCTTTTCTACGCGCTTACCTTCCACTTGATCGAATTTTTTCCGTGCCATCAAAAAGATATGTAAATCAGGAGCAAATACACGCTGAATACGAATGAAATTTTCATGCATCTCTTTGAACACATTCACCACAGAGTGCGTTTTTCGTGCGAAAGATCGGTTTTAATTTTTTGCAAAGCAGAGGAATTTATTGTAGTACTCGAGCGGCCATCGTGGCACCACCTACTGAGAGGCACCGAAACCGCTCCGCCACATCGGCATTGTTGCGCATCACAACCTACGAATAGATGACATATTCGTGCTTCACAACCTACGAATAGATGACATATTCGTGCTTCACAACCTACGAATAGATGACACATTTGATTTGACTTTTTCTCCTCTCATCTATATAATAAACTACACATCAAATTAGCAATCCATATTAAACAGAACTTGTTACATCATTGTACACAGCTCACATTGCGCCATACGCGTGGTACAAGGTATGTTTACTCAAACACACAATACAACCCCTAACGATACTGTAACTCCATTTCTGCCACACTCCAGCCACTGAGCGAATGTTTCACTTTTTCTCGTAGATTTTAATTCTCTTCAATATTTTTACTAAAATCTCATTTGCCTGTAAACCGGAAAAACGCTTAATGAATAATCTTTAATTCTTTTATTTTCTTTAGGCCGTAAGAAATATGTCGTTAACGCTTAAGACCTTTTTTTATTGAAAGCATAATTTTTCATCAGCTTACGTTATTTGCTTCTTTTTAAAACTAAGCTTCTCTATAACAAAGTCTACTCGTGTCGTGCTGCTTGCGAATAAAAATAAGTAGAAATGCATCCCCTGATAATGAGTATGAAAATGAGTATTTATTAAACTGCAGGTGCTTTGCCAAAAAATTTTTCCCTCTTTGTTTGCCATAACAATGTAGTAATTTCTAAATGACTTGTATATTTGACATATATGTAAAAGTTTATCTTTGTTGTCTTTACGTACACAAAGCCTTCTCAGCACCAATAACAATACTAAGTGGGCCGGGACTAACGCCATTAGGGAATTCTCGCGGTTTACCAACTAATCCGCTTCAGACAGGAAAAAATGTTGTTTCCACTAGTTTTAGAACTATTTGTTACAATCAAGATGAAACAACTGTGGTTCAATGGGCGTTTTTTTTTCTTGGTTTTCGTAAAGTATATTTGTCAAAATTCTCGGCTGACTTTTTTACAGTAACACAAATACATCACTGATATTTTCCCTGGAACTTTCTGTATAATCACATGATGAAAGAATACATGAACAATAATAGGTTGAGAACTAAACAAGTCGAAAAGCTTGTACGTTGGGTGTTTATATTATACAAAGAAGTAAAGTGGGATTCTAGGTATATGTCAAAAATTCATGTGTAGCCGAATTTGAGTAATGTGCCACCAAAATATGACCATTCATTCACCAAATGGAGAAGTTTTCATAATTACTGCACTATTTTCTGTTTGAAATATCAAAATTTTGCCAAAACTTTAAGTTCTATTATCTGTATCGCCCAGCACAGTTAGTTAGCAGTAAATCTTCAAACATACCAGAACCTCTGCTAATGCTCTACAACAGCAAATACAAGGAAATTAAATTTCACCTGAGAAAATAACATTGACGTTAAAAAAATGACGTTCTCAAATATTTTTGTAAACTCAGTGACTTATATTATTAAATTTTCCCACATATTAGATATAAGCCTCGTGCGCTCATTTTCACACATTTATACCTCTAACGTTTCACAAAAAAAATCCGTCTCATGATGCTCTTCAACCGATCATCGTCACCCGCAAAGATCAGCTGACATGTACGTCATTGAATGTTTGAACGACTTACAAAAATGATCGTGAATCATTAACACAATGATGCCTTTTAAAGTCTTCATTAGCTGTTCTGGAGCTTGTGTACAAACCTCATCAATAGAGACAGGACCGGTGTGCAGTAGCACGGCGTCTCTGTATGTGATACTCACTTCCACACTGCACTGTGCTAGAAGTGATGATCACTTCCACACTGTACTTGCCAGAAGTGATGCTTACTTTCTCACCGCACTGTCCTCAGACGTGATGCGCACTTTCACTCAGTACTCTGTCAAAAGTGATGCTCACTTCCACACAGCACTGTGTTGTTGACGTTCCGAGTTCCCACAAATGAATCTTCCCCACTTACACAAAATCTCAATTTGACCTCATATTTTCAGGCTAGCACGAATTTGCTGGCGAATTTCAAACTTATTTTTCAAAAGTAAGTCAGTGATAATAATCTGCTGTTAATGAATGTACAGATGTCGACTAGTTTTAATGGAATACTAATATTCCGTAAAAGTTAACATTTTGTAAGTGGAAGCGGCATCAGCAAGGACTTGGGAGCCTGTGGGTGTAGAGTGGGACTCACGCGCAAAGTTGGACGCAACAGCAAAGTGGGACACCGGAACAGAGTACGACACAGAAAGATTGGAGCAGAGTGAAGTATAGAATAGATCTACACAGAGTAAAGTGTAGAGGTATTGGGTAGAGTGGAGCACAGGAATACTGGTAGATAGATTAAGTAGAACTCATAGGTAACAACATAAATTAGGTCTCTAATCATGACAATAATCTGCACTGTGTGAAAGCTATATGAAAGTAGCTTTTCTTGAAACTTTTAAAGCCCTTTGGTCACAGATACTCACAGCATCGACTTATTTGTGTTCTACTCACATTTTCAACACGATTAACTTTGCTTTACACAGAGCGTTACGTACTATGTTTCCCACGTTCAAAGTCGACTAAGTTTATAGTGAAACTGATCGAATCTCTTTTCATAGACGAATTCAATAATGTCTGGAGCAATGTTTTAACGGCTTATTTCCAAGTAGAAATTGGTGATTGAGTCTTCAATTGCAATGATGTTGGACTGAAAATCCTTGCTTCAGAAATATTTATGCATTCAAGTGCTTGACTACACAAAATAAGGTGTCGTCTGCCCTGCAGATTTTCGGTGAGCTTCACTTGTCTGTGAGAAATGAGAAAATCAATACCAAAAGGGTACTCGGAAGGTTTGGAACGCTACATGGCATTTCGGATTTATCATGTCAGCAGATGTCTCCAAAATTCAAACGGTTTTGACATTAACCCGCCCGTAGTGCTCAAAGTTCTGAGGTAAGAGAGAGAATTTAGCCGTCTGTTTCGCGGAGATAAGTATTTAGTTGAAAATAGCTTCATGCCGTTGTTTTCTTACTAAATAACTCGTTGCTAACCATTCGTCTATAAGTTTGAGTGTCACGTGTTACTTCAAATAGTCGACAGTTACCAAGTGGCACTTCAACTCGTGCAGAGCTGAGTGTTCGCTGATCATGATGAGGGAATTATCCTCGTACCTTAGTCAAAGGGAAAAATCGATAATTCGAGTGGATAACCTCGATGTTAGCAGATATTTCCTTCACGCATCCGCTAGTAGTACCATCTCTCAGGGCTCATAGCAGACATGAGCTTTGGGATTTATTCTGCATAGGTTTGAAGAAGCTGAACATCTATTCATGAATAAAAACTTTCTGAATGCACAATTACCGGACGTGGACTACTTCATAGAAATGGGAGTCACCTTGCAACATAGTTTTTGAAATGCTGCATGATGGAATAATACGAAAAAATATCAGTGTTTGGAACTCTAAGAAACCCAAGAAAAATCCCACGGTTACAACCAGGAATATGAATTACCATTCTCGAAAAATGTGCGCTATTCTCAACCTAAACTGCATGAGAGCATGTGTAACTCAAATTCATATAGTCTTGGTTGCTTCATCACCTGTGTATTGTACCTCAATATATGTCATATCATTATTCTAAGTTTTGTATTGATACCCTTCCTGCCTCACCCCTAGACTGCAACTAGTTAGCACTTGGTTTTGACCTCGACAAACGCCATTCGCACTTCACACTCCAGCTGTTCACCAGGCATTCACAGTGCCACAATTCAAAAGAGCTTGACAGTGAGTGCTACGCGCCGCTAGCCCAGTTTGTGATTTGTTAACACTGCTACGGATCGTCTAATATTAGACGTGATCGATAAGAAATATAAAAATATTTCTATGTGTTTATCTGATGAAAAATATCTCATGAACTACCTTTCGTGGAATAAATTACTTCGTTAAGAGAAAGATATAAGAGAAAGATATCAGTAAGTTATTTACTTATTGAAACCGGTGGAGAGGAGAAATGATTTTACAAACTTCGCCAAAGTCTACAGTATTGAGACACTAGCGCCAGGCACGTCTACGCACGTATGCACTAACGCACCTGTTTTGGCGAATCAAATTGGTGAACTCGTTTGGTTTTTATCCAACACACCGCGTTCGGCTGCTTACTGTGAGTTAAGGCAGTCCTTGCATCTCCATATGCTTAAATGCACAAATAGAGCGTAAGTTTTTACCCTGACGTGCCATGGAATTAGTTTTGATCACCCTACCTAATGCACTTGTTCAAACACCCACCAACAGACACCGCGTGCTCCAGCACTTGGATGGAGCAGAAGCTAGGGAGCACAAATTAATGCTCTTAGAACATACATAGCTGTGAGAAAGTCACACCCGGAAAAATAACACATACCTCATAGTCTAATTTTTAAATTGTTCAGTGTACAAAATTAACGTTCCAAACCTTAATTACTGAATAACGATGAACTTGAAATCTCTTCACTTAGTGACAATGGACTTTGAATCATCATGCTAAACTTTATGATTTCATGCCAAAGCTGACCGGTTGCAAAGCTCATTCATTTATAACCTCGCTTCTTTAAACAAAAATCAGTGAGACCCTTAGTAGTTCGATGTAGTTAGCCCCCTCACAGCATGCTCACTCCCCATATACTCTCCTTCTTATATACTTCCCATGTACATTCTCCTCTTCGATGTACAATATTTCCAACGCAGACACCCCTGTAAATACTTCGCTGTAAATACTCTCACGTACACATTTTATCGTTAGCAACTTCTTAGAACGCATATGTGGTGGCACACGTCCTGGCTGGCAGCTGTGGCTGCTGGTGCCGCTCTGCCCGTCGCTTGTTTCCATGTCGCATTTTATAGCGTGTAATTGTACCTCAACATTTTAGCGTTCATATGTACATAACCCTTTTTTCATATTCATATTGTACATAATCCTTCTCAATTTATATTGTGCATCAACGTTTCTATATTCATATTGTACATGTACATATTCCCATGTTCATATTGTACATTGACTATTTTCAAATTCTTATTGTACATTAACTTTTTCTATTTTCGCGTACTTGCAGGAATTTTTGCAGCCACTCGTGTACATACGTTAATGTTAGCCTATAGACATCGGTGCAAGTGATATCTACATCTTGTTTTCATGTCTTTATAATTGTTATTTCATTTCTATTATTACTGCTATAGTCTCTACCCGGAATTTCAGACTATAACCTAAGTCAAGCTTGTGTAAAACTATACGGATGGCTTGTGTACATATGCTACAAAATACCTTTGTACATAATACATGGAGGCATATTGCGTGTGTATGCATACCTGATGTATAACTATTACTTACATGTTCCGGTCTACTTCACTCTGCGTCAATTATAGTTAAGTTGATTGTGTCTACGCCTCTGCTGCAGCGGTCTGCATAGACTGTCGTGTGTATTCTAGCGTTACGAAGCTCTCGGGGTTGTGGGTTGATTTTGCACTATCACCAACCTTTGCATATGGGTGACCTAATTGTGAATGCCGATTATTTGCTTTTAATATTTGGTTAAACTTTTGTTATGAAAGTAATAATTACAACGCAGCTTTATTATGTTAATACTTCTGAAGATGTTGCTGGTTGTGTCTTCCAGAAATAAAAAAAAACATGGTTTTGCAAAATCAACCCCGATGAACCGATTGCTCTTCTTTAGCTCCATGAAGAGCTGGCACAAAATTGCTGTACAGCCCCTGGCGTCCGCTTCAATAAATGAGCAAAATACTTGCATGCCAATTTTGTTTATTAAATTTAATGGCGAGTCGCGTCGATCTCAAATTATCACCAAATAATTTCATGAAATTAGTTTGTGCCGTGATAATGTAGAATTGTTGATGATTCATCATTCATTTTACTTCTACGACCAAAACATTTTACGTTCACGCCTCGTGGGACGAACAAAAAATTTTTTTATGGAAAACCCAAGTCATGTTGAGTTAATGAGTATAATATTCATTCACTTACAAACTGGGGAAACGTCTGCACCTTAATAAAGACCTTGGGCAGGAAAGACTTCGAGCAGGAATACTTATCAATAAAAATATTGTAAATTATGTATAAAAGATATCCCAAAAGTTGTACGAAATCCATAGTAATCAATTTTTTTCGTAGTCTAAAATGACATGAAGGCGACAAGGAACCCTTAAACTAAGCTAAATTGTTTCTTGTTTTTCGAGTTTAGGTTTTCGATATACAATAATTCAAAGATTTCTTTGCATGGGCTTCGATCACGTTGCAGAAATACTACAGCGAAGCCCTTAATGTTCAATGAAAAATTTCGTGGGAAAATTATGGGGCAGTTTTGAGTTATTACTTTTCGAAATTTGTTTTTAATTTACGTCCCGAGCAATGAAATATATTCTTATATTTTTTGGAGACAAAACGATCGACTAATTTAGGCTGATGGTCGGAAATTTTTATGAACAAGAAGATGTAATGACTTCCACTTGCCCACACTTCAGCGGCAAATTTCTCTTTCTATGTGATTTAGTGTAGGAAAAGAGAACAAAATGTTGAAAACTGCTAAGCACTATCAAAACATCAAAATTCTTACGATTTTGAATAAATTTTGCATTTATGTTGTCCGTAGTCAATTTCTCAAAGAATTAATTAGCCATTCATACGTTTCCGGGAATTGTAGTGCATATTCAAACGCCCTACATCAACTTTTCTAATCATTTAATTTTTTAACATTTTAATATGTTTTCAAACTAGACAACTTAACGTAAACTCGAAATCTGCCCCGTGAACTTAGGTTGATTGGTTTTTGGTCAAGCATGTTAGAGTCCTATTTAACATGATTAACATGATTGGTATTCACTACCGATGGTTAAGTTCCAAGTTCAAAACTGCTCATCAAGAAGCACGCCAGACGCTGCACAAATTTTGCCACGTGCATTTCTTGGCGCCGACGCACGCATGCGCGTAATCGTTGCAGCCTCACTACGCGCCTCACGAACCCTCATTTTAGCGCACTCATGCTAGAGATGTGACTCAAAAAAAACCATGCCGTTTTTAAAAAAAAAACACGTTTTTTTTACAAAAAAAACCGTGGCCAAAAAAAACGTGCATATTTTTGTTTTTTTTAAATATTTTGTCTTAAAATAACTCGGCAAGAAAAAGAACCACATTACATTATGTGTTTTCATGTCAGATTATGAAATAAAACAACATACTTCTTGATTGGTGGTTTTCCATGGTTTTATGAAATTTTTCATTTTCTGAGGTTTCATGCTTTGATATTTCATTTGTTTTACAATACATGTGAATGACCTTCAAGTCCCAAAATGGTGTGTTATAATAACATATCTTTACTTATGGTCATTGATAGGGATGTGACTAAAAAACCATGCTGTTTTAAAAAAAACATGTTGTTTATACAAATGTCGCGATACGTGAAAAGGGTTACTAATCACGCACGCAGGGGGAGTCTCAACCCCCAAACATGTTATAGTACTATCCTTTATGCTTGCGTACACCTGCATACCAGACTTGGAGAATAAAACAGTTAGCAAGATTAACACGAATTTATTGGGAAACACGTGGATAAACACACAAGGCATGGGGACGAAATGATTTGAAATGGCACAACGGCGTCAATGAAAAGTACGTAAGTTTCTACCGCCGCAAATATTTAAACACGACATGACACAAAGGTGATGCTTACCGAGCATTCAAGTTACAAATACTCCCTCGTTGACAACGATTCACGCATCCACAGTAACACAAATCATAATATTTGCGAGAATAACACATCACGATTTAACCTGGAATTGTGACACGGTGTCGAATCATACAACGGGAAGTCGATCCTCGACTAAATAGACACAGGAAATTGATAGCCAAAAATTAGATGATTCCTCGCGATACTCTGAAAAGCACTTTTCTGTGTGCTGATCTACATCTGAATTTGAACTTCAATCACCACCTAAAAGAGCTCTCACAACTATAAAACACTCGCCCTTTTGATAATAAATGATTCACTGATGGGTATCCACTGCCGATGCTATTGCTCACTGCTGATGTTCCGCGTCGTTCACAGCCGATGTTATTGCTCACTGCTGATGTTCCGCGTCGCAGCTTAGGCTTGCTGCTGGCGTAGGCTGACCTCTTGCTACCTCGCTGCAGTGGTGCCCTTCCCCGCTTCTTTCTACGGGTAGCTGATCCCTTGAAACGGTTGTGAGCTGATTCATTGCAGTTTCATGCGTTGAACTTTGCAGTGTTGGTGAGCGATCTTAACTCCGACGCGTTTCGTTGAACTTTGCAGTGTTGGTGAGCGATCTTAACTCCGACGCGTTTATTCATGACGATCCCCGATGCGAGGCTGGTTTACTTCGATTAGGCTTCCTTTGTAAGACGGTGCTCCAATGACTTCCGACGTCCAACGTTGTTTTTTATGGGCCTCGAATTATTAACTTTCAGTTGCAGTTGGGTACAAGGCCAGCCGACGAGGCTGGCCTATTGTGTAGAACACCCTCAGACGTCGTTCGCAGTCTCTCACGTGTGTTCAAAAATTCCTCCCGAGGCTTCCTCTCGCATCCTTATATATGTTTCGCTTCCCTCTTTCGAGATCGTTCTCCACGCTTCCATTCTACAGAGGCAGCATCTGCAACCTCATTGGCGGAATCCTTGCTTATTCTGACGTCTGGGACTCTCATTGGTGCGTGTTGAGACACACCTTCTTGCGTCATAGCTTTGGCGAGCGGCGATTGGCTCCGGTTGTGCGGGCCTGTCGTTCAGACGTCACGTCCGCCTCCTTGCCCTGCAAAGCCTCGGCTTGGGTACGCTTGTATCGTGCGTGTGTTCGTGTGTGCGTCGTTCTCTATGCCTGCCCTCGCCGCACTTGAGGCCGCGACATCTGACACGCCTACCCCTACCCCAAACAATCGCCGCTTGTTTCTCCGACCGAACAGTGACGAATTGTCCTTACACACACGGATAAACTTTGGTCGACATTCTCACGCTCGAGAATAACAGTGATAACGGTTTTTTAGACATTTCCTAAAGCGAAGTATTTTCCAAAAATTGCACGAGTGAAGTATTTCCCCACAATACCCGCATCGCCCCAGAAAAATTTGTGCCAACTTGCAAAGTTGGTGCAAATTTTCATCCGTTAATTTAAATTATAACCGTGACGTACCCTTTATGTTAAATTTTTAGAAAATATTCGCCCCCATTTTTCAATCCCTTCGCTTTTCCCGACATGAAAATATCCTTACAAATCACTTCATCATTTACCTTCTTGTAGCACGCGAATGTTGACACATTTATGAAAAATTCATTGATACCTGACACAGTAAATAATTGAAACGCATCTCTTACACACATTATTGTAGTACGCAAATAGCAAAGAACACAGTAAAGGTACCGCACATATCCGACAACTTACACGCATCAAATAAAACACACACGACATATTATTCTCGAATTGCTCTCGGCAATTCATCGACATAGATAAACATATAAATTAGAGGTCGAGAATTCGGCGAATTTGTTACAAGTAGAGACATCCTTTCAGCTTTCTCGGTTGCAATCCACCCAAAAACACAATCTCAAATGGAGTTAATTTTCCAACCTCAAGTTTTCTTCCTCATAATTATCATTTCATCCTGTGATTCAAAGTAGACGTTTTTCTTGCAACAAAAACTTGCTGTTGCTCCTCCTGTGCACCTAGTTACAGCTTGTTGTTGTTCCTGTGACGTGCTACTCCTCTTCGGCTTGCTACTGATCCTGGGCTCGCTACTGATCCTGGGCTTGCTACTGATCCTGGGCTTGCTACTGATCCTGTGCTTGCTACTGTTCCTGGGGAGGCTCCCCTGCTGAGAATTGAAGTTACTGAGGCTTTTCCATAAAAATTCATCCTTGGCGTCACGTGAATTCGTGGAAAATTCCGTAGATCCTCGTTGCGTCAAATCGCGGACAAATCCTGTAGATTACGGCGTCAATACGCGTTGGACTCCCACGTCGGAGCTCGTCAGCTCTTCCATCATAATTGTAGAAAATGAAGCACATTTATTTGCGAAGATCTTCAGGTTTTGATTCTCAGTCCGCTTGTCGACCAGCCTGACTTAGACCCCTGAGTTTCGCGTTAAATTGCTAATGATCTCCTTCCGTAAAATACGCGTTAAATTGTCTAACCTGGTCCATTTGTACTCGAGAGACAGCGCATTACATGGTTGATCACCTTAGAAACTTTCCTCGCTTTCCTTCAAATCTGCCTTGCGTGAGGCGGAGGTGAGCTACGCGAAGAATTTCTACCTACATACATAAAATAGTTAATTTCCGGCATCCTCAACCAACTCTAGACAAAGCCGAAATTCGTTCGACGGTGTTACTAATCAGTTGATTCACCTAAATATTTCGAAGAAAATAAAACATTCTTGCTCATGACGTACGAACTAGCAGGAGAATTGCCTGTTAGGCCAAAATCCCGAATCCGCATCAATAAAAAAACACATATACATTGGGTATTGTCAAGGCGTCTAACTTTACGTTATACTCTGCCGCGAAGGCTTTTCTAACGATCATACATTATGCCAACACCGACACACAAGAGAAAAATTACACATGAATTGGGTACTATCAGCTCATCGGACTTTACGTTATACTCGGCCGCGAAGGCTTTTCTAGCGATCAGACATTCTAACAATACCGACATACAAAGAAATGCAGAAATAGACAAAATGTAGTGTTACCAACCCGTCAAGCTTTACATCTTACTACGCCGAAAGGCTCTTCAGACGATCTGACATTGTGATATCACTGACACAAAAATGCAAAAAATAGACATGACATAAAAATTTTATACGATTCTCAGCCCCAGAGACAGTGCAGCACATTTAAATTATTCCACGTTGCCGCAAGATTATATGAACATTCAGACAAATATTGTACGCTAAATCGGGAGATTTACCAAATAGGCTGAAATCCCTAACGCACTTAATGTACACATGAAATAACATATGCACAACGAGAGATTTACCATGTTGGCCGATATCCCGTGTGCTCTTACTCAAAGAAAATAGAAATAGAGTGTTAACATTTCATCAGACTTACGCCACACTGCCGTGCACTGCAGTTTAGGCGGTCTGATTACTCGTCCGCACCCACAAAATCATGAGAAAATTACATTCACATCCTAATTACCTTATTTACCAGCCCTTGAGACGGTTTAGCCTTTATTCATATCATGTCATTCCACTCGAAGAGACGTCGTTGAATTGCATGACATTATCAATATATTTACATAACTCGGGATCCTGCAGTATGTTTTCCATTCAATGACGGAGAGAGTGTTGTATCACCTTAACATAACTATTATACTAAGAAAATTAAATTAGCATATCCGTCGATGTTGGAGTACGAACAGTTTGAGTGCCTGGAACATCCCTATGCGAAGGAAACACCAAAACTTCGACACATGAGCGCAGCGACAACTCACACTAAATTGTATCCAAAAGTTAGTACGTCAATCAGGTAGTCTAAATCCGGTAAACATCGCAGTTACTCAAACTCAGAAAATAGGATATGCTTTACTTCTGCTTGTGCCACTGCAAATGTAGGTCAAAATCGCAGTTCCTATTCTCGTTCCCTCACACACCGTTCACCAGGTGGAAAGAAGCAAAGTTCCTGGCAACGCGCATGGGAGATTCAGAATTAAGGAACAGTTCTTATTCTATAACACTTAAAATAAAATGTAACGTTCCCAGTACACCAAGATTCACGGGATTCCGCTTCAGTAAGAAAACGCAAAAAACACACCTAGCGAATATACCTTCATGAAATCTCGCCACCCAGGAATAAGTCACATTTCTTTTGTGCAACTAAACATACTACAGTTTCGTGTCATGTGTTATCTCTTTACAACGTCTGCAGTGAACCCGGATATTAATCATCCTACGTATTCCTTGCCAAGCCTGCCTAGAGTCTGACCTTCCAGACAATCCCGACATAGAAAACGATTTCATTATTCGCTCTTGTACTTTCATTAGCTGATAAAGGAATGGCATATTGGATTTCTGTAAACATACAACTCGCAAAGACAGAGCACAGAAAACGAGCTATAATATTTTTCGAAGAAATTTCTGCCATAGATGTTCGACGTATTTTCAAAATACATACACCAGTGATATTTCTACTTCATTTACTCTAGCATTCTACATTCTCGCGTTCACATAATACCACACTCGAGCATAAGCACATCAGCTTGAACGTACCGCCACAATTTCTTAATTGCGTGAGCTATTCGCAAAGCAATAAAATCTCGGCAGAGTCTCTCTGCTGTGCGGTGTACCTCTCTTGCCTACATTCTCAAGTAAATTTCCATTCTACACTCCAGTCGCTAAGCAGTTTCAACTTTAACGCTATAAATAAATTCGTCTGCAGAAATAACACTCCATTTCGAAATATTGAGCATTTTCCATTGTGGAAAATAAACATATCCCAATGAAGTTGATAAATACATCCTGATTATGCAAACACAATCTCGTCATCAATTACGATTGAATTTCAATTACTGACGAAACGGTCCACACAATTTGGTTAAGGTTACCGCCTAATCATGTTGAATTCAAAGCGTTGTCGAATGTTTCTGCTCCTCCCATCTTACGCTCAAACATTAGAAGGCACGCCAGAGCTACTTTTGTTGATCAGGCAAAACCGACCCCACGAACCTGTCCAAAATCCGTGCACGAACGAGAGAAAATGCGTAGACCAATACGAGGAATGCATTATAAAATCCAAAAATTATTCTGAAGAATTCTCATGGATGTTCCGTTCCCCCGATTCAATTCAATACCGAATGTTAGGTAATTTTCGCCTTCAGTATCTATCTCTTTCGCTGTAGTAGACTTCAGTTTCCGTAAGATATAATTTGCACCTCTCACATGAGTATAACTTGAACATTCCCCTAGACGACGAACGATTTGAAGAAAAATACACAATCTTCCAATTAACGCACACTTAAAAATGAAAATTAATTCATCGGTGACATGTAACTGTTCAGACTACAAAAATTGCATTTAATCCACGTGTTCCCTTTAAAATCTACAGATGCTTAATGTAATAAAAATTCCTTCCTACCTGAAGGCAGCTGGGATTGAATAATCTTAAATTACCACGCTCTACCGTCGAATTCACATCAAAAGGAAATTTTTAAACATCATGAATTTATAAAAGTTAAGGAAGCAAAATTTTTATGCTCAGTGAATTTGATATAAAGGTATTGATTGTCTTATGTCAGTGTCGAAATGGATTGCATACTTGGCCCATGTGAAAAATCACCCAAAATATTTAATGATTTTAGTGTATTATTGTTGAAGCAATTATTTAAATTCTCACTCTGATGTACTGGAGCTTGCCATAATGATCTTGTGAATAGAAAAGAATGACGAATTTTACTTTACTTAACACACGAGCAGAGGCGTCATTTATATCAAAGCAAATAAAATTAGACTACGAACTGAATTCGCAGCACCGTTGAAATTATCACTTACTTTAAAACACTACATTTAATTTTTATCCTCAGCACCGTCACTTAATTCATTCAACATTTTTATCATCACAACTAAACACTCGGATTTTAATCAATGAAACTGTGAATCATGCTGCTCTCAACATGTCAGTCAGTAAACTGTAATGGATCGACATGTCCTGGAAACATTCAATTTAATTTCAACATGTTTTAATTATTACAAATTAAATGCTCCAATGCTTTCGAATCCAATGTTAAGCATGTTGCTAAAGCTGATTGTAGAAGCTTGACACACACGAGGCCAAAAATTTCTGCAAATTATTTTGAGTAAGGTATCATTAAAAATGAAAATTCCAACTGGATTAATTACTAAATGTCTCAAAGCCCAGAAAATGTAAACTTGTTTCAAAGATTCATTTGAGATAAGGCGGTATTTGCTAAATTACGGCGTCAGTTTCCAGAGCCATCGCTGCACACCTGAATTAAGTTAAACCTAATAATGGTACAGATCATAGAAAATTCAACCAAAAATTCAGCACTCAAAAAAAAATTTTTATCGAACACACTGTCAAGAAAATAGAGTGAGTATTTGATGCAATATTCACTCAGACAATACCAACTAGATCACCTTAGCGGCACAAACAAAATGAGCAAAGATTCCGGAAAATATAAATTCCTCATAACATTTCGAAAATTAATGGACATGGATTACACTCAGTCAAGTACACTTCAAATTAGGCGCTCAGAAAATGGTTAGACTGCAGCTCCCAGAATCTAAAATTTTATTACCCCGTCCTCCAACAGCGCGATCGGCGGTAGGCATCGGTATACAGCACGCCCGGTGCAGGCGACGGGGCACCGCTCTACGTTAGAATTTTACTCCAAAAATTGGAATGTCCACGAAATGACACGGGTGTTTGTACTTGCAGAAAATTCTGCTTAATTATCGAGCGACTGTTTGACTGAATTAAAAGAAACAGAAATTTTTGAACAACTGAAAATGAATTCCTTTAAAATTTCCAAGCTGACATACAGACAGTACGCTTGCATAGGACAGTTGATATTTTCCCTGTCGCGATACGTGAAAAGGGTTACTAATCACGCACGCAGGGGGAGTCTCAACCCCCAAACATGTTATAGTACTATCCTTTATGCTTGCGTACACCTGCATACCAGACTTGGAGAATAAAAGAGTTAGCAAGATTAACACGAATTTATTGGGAAACACGTGGATAAACACACAAGGCATGGGGACGAAATGATTTGAAATGGCACAACGGCGTCAATGAAAAGTACGTAAGTTTCTACCGCCGCAAATATTTAAACACGACATGACACAAAGGTGATGCTTACCGAGCATTCAAGTTACAAATACTCCCTCGTTGACAACGATTCACGCATCCACAGTAACACAAATCATAATATTTGCGAGAATAACACATCACGATTTAACCTGGAATTGTGACACGGTGTCGAATCATACAACGGGAAGTCGATCCTCGACTAAATAGACACAGGAAATTGATAGCCAAAAATTAGATGATTCCTCGCGATACTCTGAAAAGCACTTTTCTGTGTGCTGATCTACATCTGAATTTGAACTTCAATCACCACCTAAAAGAGCTCTCACAACTATAAAACACTCGCCCTTTTGATAATAAATGATTCACTGATGGGTATCCACTGCCGATGCTATTGCTCACTGCTGATGTTCCGCGTCGTTCACAGCCGATGTTATTGCTCACTGCTGATGTTCCGCGTCGCAGCTTAGGCTTGCTGCTGGCGTAGGCTGACCTCTTGCTACCTCGCTGCAGTGGTGCCCTTCCCCGCTTCTTTCTACGGGTAGCTGATCCCTTGAAACGGTTGTGAGCTGATTCATTGCAGTTTCATGCGTTGAACTTTGCAGTGTTGGTGAGCGATCTTAACTCCGACGCGTTTATTCATGACGATCCCCGATGCGAGGCTGGTTTACTTCGATTAGGCTTCCTTTGTAAGACGGTGCTCCAATGACTTCCGACGTCCAACGTTGTTTTTTATGGGCCTCGAATTATTAACTTTCAGTTGCAGTTGGGTACAAGGCCAGCCGACGAGGCTGGCCTATTGTGTAGAACACCCTCAGACGTCGTTCGCAGTCTCTCACGTGTGTTCAAAAATTCCTCCCGAGGCTTCCTCTCGCATCCTTATATATGTTTCGCTTCCCTCTTTCGAGATCGTTCTCCACGCTTCCATTCTACAGAGGCAGCATCTGCAACCTCATTGGCGGAATCCTTGCTTATTCTGACGTCTGGGACTCTCATTGGTGCGTGTTGAGACACACCTTCTTGCGTCATAGCTTTGGCGAGCGGCGATTGGCTCCGGTTGTGCGGGCCTGTCGTTCAGACGTCACGTCCGCCTCCTTGCCCTGCAAAGCCTCGGCTTGGGTACGCTTGTATCGTGCGTGTGTTCGTGTGTGCGTCGTTCTCTATGCCTGCCCTCGCCGCACTTGAGGCCGCGACATCTGACACGCCTACCCCTACCCCAAACAATCGCCGCTTGTTTCTCCGACCGAACAGTGACGAATTGTCCTTACACACACGGATAAACTTTGGTCGACATTCTCACGCTCGAGAATAACAGTGATAACGGTTTTTTAGACATTTCCTAAAGCGAAGTATTTTCCAAAAATTGCACGAGTGAAGTATTTCCCCACACAAAAATTATGAATAAAAAACATGGATACTAATATATTTATGTGACCTTAAAAATCCAATGCTGTTTTTTTTTAAAACATTGTTTTTTAACCGAAAAATCTTGACTAAAAAAACATGGCTATTATATTTTATGGGACCAAAAAATTGTTTTTTTCAAAACATTTAAAAAAATCATGACTAAAAAAAACACGGATGTAAATATCAGGAAAATTATTTTTTTTTAATCGAATTGTCTTTAGAAACTTATAAACAAAGAATGCTGTTAATATTGAAATCATGTTTATTAGAACTGTACTAGGACTTAGAATAAAGTATCTACAAAGAATCTATTTACTCGATAAAACCTTTTGGAGACCAGCTCCATCCTCAGTCATTCAGTAAAATTTGGTGAAATGGACAATGAATTTTCACTGTTCCTTTGAAAAACATTTGACTGAATGACTTACTGAGGATGGAGCTAGTCTCCGAAAGGTTTTATAGAGTGAATAGATTCTTTGTGGATATTTTATTCTAAGACCTGGTATGATTCTAATGGATATTAATATATCTTATGTGACCAAAAAATCCATGCTATTTTTTGAATGTTTTTGTTACAAAAAAGTCGATGACTAAAAAACATGGATATTAATATACTTTATTTTACCATAAACAACCATGCTGTTTTTTTTAAACATCTTTTTACAGAACCCCCTCAGGGGGATACAATTATTGTATCTATGGGAACTAGCGCTCCCAGGGGGACAATGTGAGGGCCTGAGCTGAGAGTTAGGTAGGCCTTCTTTTTGTTGAAATAAAATGTTTTTGTTATGTTAAGGACCACCTTTTTTCGGTTCACGGCTGTCCTGTTTTTCAGTACCGACTACTGTCTTCTTCAACTTTGGTCTTGTTTCATAATCTTCTTTCACAACTAACTGTTTCTATGCCTTTCTGCGTAGATTCCGCGTTTCCTTAACTCCATACTTAATGGTGCCTTCCTCCTTCCTCTCTTTGGATCGCAATTGTTGCTGGGTAGGGAGGCTAAAACTAACGACTAATCTAATCTTTTTACAGAAAAATCATGATTAAAAAATGTGGATATTAATATATTTTATGTGCCAAAAAAAAACATGCTGGTTTTTTTTAAATCATGTTTTCTTTACCAAAAAATCATGACATAAAAACATGGGTTTTAATGAATTTTTGTGAAAAAAACATGGTTTTTAAAATGTCATGTTTTTTTGGTCAGATTTAATTTAATAACACTCCTGTTTTTTGTAAAAAAAAAATTTTTCAAAAAGCATGGTTTTTTGGTCACCTAAAATAAATTAATATCCATGTTTTTTTTACAGATTAGATTAGTCATTAGTTTTAGCCTCCCTACCCAGCAACAAATGCGATCCAAAGAGAGGAAGGAAGATTATGAAACAAGATCAAAGTTGAAGAAGACAGTATTAGGTGCTGAAAAACAGGACAGCAGTGAATCGAAAAAAGGTGGTCCTCAACATAACAAAAGCATTTTATTTTAACAAAAAGGAGGCCTACCTAACTCTCAGCTTGGGCCCTCACATTGTCCTCCTGGGAGCGCTAGTTCCCATATATACAATAGTTGTATCCCCCTGAGGGGGTGTTTTTTTTACAAAAAAGTCGTGACCAAAAATGAATCATAATAACTTTTTAATGAAAAAACATGTTTAAAATAAAACAATGATTTTTTTAGTAACATAAAATATGTTAATATCCATGATTTTAAGACAATTTTTTATGAAAAATGCATAAAATGAAACAGCATGGTTTTTTTGGTCGCATAAAATATATTCATATCCAGGTTTTCTTATACATCATTGTTTGTAAAAAAAACATAATTTTTAAAAAACACCATTTTAGGTCTCATAGATATATTCATGTTTTCTAGTCATGATTTTTTAGTACAATAACATTTTTTGGTCTCATAAATATATTCATGTTTTTTCAGTCATGATTTTTTAGTAAAAAACATGTTTTTTTAAAACTGCATGGGGCTTTTTAGGTCACATAAAATATATTGTTTTTTAGTTATGATTCTTTGTAAAAAAAACAGCATGGTTATAATTGGTACCAGAAAATTTATTAATATTCATTTTTATTAGTCAGAATTTTTTGTAAAAAAAACATGTTTTTAAAAAACTGCTTATTTTTTTGGTCACCTAAAATATATTAATATCTATGGTTTTTAGTCATTTTTTTTGTAATGAAAACATAAAAAAGAAACCATACAGTAAAAGTGGTGGCAGATAACCCACAATTACCTAGAGGAGTCTAAGAGGTACAGCAGGAGCCACAGAACTTATATTGATGGAGTCAAAATTCAGAGCTTATTATCTGTGCGAGCAAGCATGCCTCCCTACCCCTGTGCTCAGAGGTCTTATAAGCGGTGAGCTCTTTAGGGCCCGCGCATTTGGTCCGCATCCCTACCTGTACAACATCGTACCAGTAAACGTCGCAGTTCTCCATTGTTATCTCTGCATATATCTCTGCCTGCATATATCTCTGCTTTGTCTGATTTTTTTGGTCACATAAAAATAAAATCAGACTTAGTAGAGATAGTAAACTTTGAATTTTGACTCCATCAATATAAGTTCTGTGACTCCTGCTGTTCCTCTTAGACACCTCTAGGTAATTGTGGGTTATCTGCCACCACTTTTACTGTATGCTTTCTTTTTGATGTTTTTATAACAATAAAATGACTAAAAAACATGGATATTAATATATTTTAGGTGTCCAAAAAAAAAACCCAGACATATACTTAACAAAATTTAGGTGAGCAAAAAAATACCAAAAAAAACAAAAAAAAACACATAAAAAACACGTTTTTTTTGCAAAAAAAACCGCAATCAAATAAAACCGTTTTTTTTGCATCACTAACTCATGCACATACTTAGCCTTGCATGTGTGCGTTAGAACTGAGTTCAGGCTATACAGTGAGGGTTCAAACGGTACCGCGTTGTCGTCCTTCAATATGACTCCGAAAGATACAAGTGTACATCAAATCCATGTAAATATTTGCGTGCTTAGGGGTGTGGAGTTGATGAGTTTGAGGTGGTTCATGTTGGAAGTCACTACACCGTTCACAGTTTAGTGTCATTCATTGAAATCATTCACCTCAAGTAACGTATGGGTCCCATTCATTGAAATGTGTTGCGTTTACTCGTTCACTTCTACACGGTCTTGTAAAATTCACATTTCACAGACGTTCACTTTCAAGGTTCACTTTACTTGTGACTTGAAGTGATTACGCTCTTAAATTCATCACGGAGACCATCTCAAAAATTTAACCCAACTATCTCCCCAACTTTATTTGAATCAACGTGGTCACAAATTTCTGCTCATCTTAGGCAAGGCTTTCTCTAGATTCAAGGCAACTTTCTGTAGATTCGTGACGTACGTTTACGTTTTCTGCATAAAAAGATAGTCTCATAATTGATCACAAGCTCACACCGTATTCTCGTTAAGCACTTGAGCAAAAGTGCTTAAAACATTGTACTGAGCTAATATCTGCAAGGAAAAATCATTCTAAGTTACATGAACCACCTCAAAACTAAGTAGCAGGAATTATACATGTGTGCTACTTCCCAACTGGGCGCATGTTTGACGGTGAGGTTACCACATGTTGTACATAGGCAACACATTCAACATTTGTACATACGACGTGTACATATAATGTATATACTTGATGTTATCCCACACAGCTTTTGTGTTGGGATAGAAGTGTTTACTTTGTACTGTTACAAAACGTTATTTCGGAATTCTGATCTGTAAATAAGATGAAATGTTCGTAGCGTGCATTTCTTTTATTTAGTTGAGAGAGCAGCTGAAACTCGAGTTATTTATTGCTTTTCTAAACTTCATTGGAACAAATAAAATAGCAGAAACATTCTTCTGAATGAATCATTGACCATTTTTGTCCAGTTCCTATATTATAGAAAATGACTCGAGTCTTTGCTTCATTACAATGACATTCAGTTTCATCATTCCAAATTACCAACACAATTGAAATGAATAAATCCAAACTACATAACCTCCCCGAGCCAAGTAAGTGTTTTCGTCTAATCTAATTTCCTTTACTAGCCAATTTTCGAATTTAGACTTCCGTAAATCAGGGTGGATCCTGACTACTGCAAATATTGTTTGCATTAATACATACCTTAGCTGGATGAATCTTTAGGCTTATCTTTCAGGCCAATTCTTTGGTTTACCTGGTAACATAAGTGCTTAGAACACAACTGAGTTCCTCAGCTGCGCTTTCACAGAATTTATTCAATTTTTGAGGTTCAATTTCGTAGCATTTCTTTAAATTTGGCAGACTTTACTTTAATTTCAACGATTTTGAGCTTATTTTTGATTGAAAAATTCAAATTCCAAATTCGTAAGTACGTATTTTAAGCTATAATCAGCTAAAGATCGACCAACAGCAGTGTCCGCTGGAGCGTAGGTTTTGATGTGCGTCACTCGTAGCCTATCACACACGTACCCAAAATAGTTGTCAGCTTGGCCAGAACATTACATGGCGCCATTCAGCACTACCCAGTCTAACTTTTTCGCCGCCTGCGGGCGTGTTTTTTGCTGCCTAAGCGATTTAATTGCTTAAATCTCTTAGGCGGCGAAAAACATGCATGCAGGCGGCAAAAAAGTTAGACTGGGTAAAATGTCTTTCAGATATGAGCTAGAAATCATTATAAATGCTTGCCCACCTCCATTCACTAAGAATACAGCTGTCAAAACATGTTTTAGCGGTGCTGATGCAATGTGCTTTTTAGCCACCGTGTGTCAATTTGGGACTGACCATCGAGCAAGCTCCCATTTCGCATATTTCAAAAATTTTAGTGCAGAAAAGTCATTTGCTGCAACCCATCGTTAGCCCATCGCTAAAAACTGATAATTTTACTCCCCAGCTACACATTTTTCTCTTAAGCGCGTATTGTTCGCGGTCTAACTTCATTGGTTATAAAATTCTTGTCTCACCCCGCATTTTTCGGCGAATGAGAGAATACCGATACTACTAGAAAAAAAATTTTTACTTTGAAAAATTACTTCCAACCATCATCTTCTGACTACTTCTTTTAATTATCATTTATAATATTTTAGTTCAGAATTACACATATTTTTTGGAAGACTCTACCCAACTGTACCTTCTCGTAGCTCTGGTTGTCACCCACGAAAAACCAATCCCACTGCTTTTTTTGCTGGTGACGACCTTTGGACACCCTTTCCTATTGCGCCCCAAACACCTCTGGTTGTGACCCATAGTAGATGCTCCCCACTGTACCCTCTAACAGCCCTGGCTATCACCCATGGGATCCCCTACCCCACCGCACCCTCTAACAGCCCTGGTTGCCGTAGGTTGCGTGGATCAAGGCGGATACAAAGGCCATCCTAGCGATCCACAACCGAGTCATCACGCACAACAACCGCATGTCCGTCATCCACTCGGACCACAACACGTGGGAGCTCACCATCAAGTCGGTGCGGCGGAACGACTCGGGGGAGTACATGTGCCAAATCAACACGGACCCCATGAAGAACCAGGTCAGAGCTTTTGGCATTTGTCAAACACAACGATTGCAGTCATTATGTCACGACTCTTCCTCTTGAAATAGCTTCTTTGCACGCGGAATTAGTTCACAATTGGGGCCTATAGTATGTGTTTCACCCCGGGGTGTGCGACATACGTGGTTGTACGACGTAGGTGCTTTTGACAGGGCTGTAAATGACGTGCAGAAGCAACACCTAAGCATGAACCAGTTAGCAGCTTGGTGATCTCTAGAGTTTGGACACTCGTAGTAAATTTGACACAATTGCTTGTCAAATGGTTATTCAGAGAAATTTCGGTACATCTTGCTGCATCACCTTTAAATACACGTTGAAGTGATCAGGGAAGGTAAATCAGAGATTCACGTTTCATTCCGTGTAAAATTTTTTGGGCAATTTTTGGAATTTGTCCTTGGCATAGAATTCTTTCCAGAAATCTGAAAATACTTTCTATTTTTTTTATATTCCAAGATCGTTAAAATTTTTCAGTCTACAGGAGCATTCTCAGGCTAGTCAGAAAAAGAGAAACATTTGTTAAAAATAGCATTAACTTACGCTAATCGTCTTGGTTGGCACGCCCGTGTGTACCTTTTTAGCCCTCGAAAGACAACAGTTTATAATTAAACTTTGGTTGTTGTCGTACGTAGATGACACACTTTTGTGTGTCGGTTTTGTAACAAGTAGACACACAAATGTGCATTGATTTTGAGATAACATTTTTCAAAGCGATCGATGTCAAATTTCTCGCCCCACATTAATTAACGAAGCTACAGGAGCGAAGATCGGAATATACTTTTAGATGACAATGAGTTAGTTGCAGAGATATGAATGCAAGTCAAAAGACCGTAATGAAGATTGCCAACAATGGCTCGAACTTGCATAATTCATTACGTAAAATGTAAAAGCGACCTACAAACTTCAAAAAAGGCAAATCCACCTGCGAGGACAGAAATTAGGTTGAACACTTTCCAAGGAAAGCACGCCCTCTGACGAAAATATGAATCCAAATGAGAATGTTTTCATTTTCTAGGCAAAGTTCAAACGCCGAAATAGCAGAGCGAAAAAAAGTCCTTCGTGGTTCTGTTTGGAAAAATTGGAAATCTTTTTCCCTTTTGATGAGAAATAGGAAAAATGAATACAAATTTCTACAACCAGCCTTTCACTGCAGTGCTTGAGGATGTTAAATTGCCTTTTGAACAGCAAGTCGTTCGTTTTTCGTCAAGATATCTTACCTTCTCACTCGTCAAATATTACGCATCAGCACTTGGAATTTTTTTATTGTTTTAGACTTTGAGTGGGTAAGGCGTCCGGCCATAAATGGGTGGGCAGCTGAAACCCCCTACTGGGTTTGGCTGCTCAGTGCGTTCGAATGTACTGTGTTGTGTACAAACTTTAATGGGGAGACACTTGTAATCTTTAGTTGTAATTATGATCATGATGCTCATATAATTTTGATGTTTCAAATAATAGTGATGTTCATATCTTGTGTACTTACTTGGAAGAGTCAGATACGAATTAAACCATGTGACCTTCGGTGCGATATAGTTTGAGTAACTGAAGCGCTAGCAAACCCATGTTACTACTACTACTACTACTTAGACTTTGAGTAATAAAATTGCCCCCTCTATAACCTGAATTCAACCAAATGGATTGCTTTATTTTATCCATTCTGGAGTACAAAACTTGTTCTTGCTCGGGTACAACACCGGAAACTATGAAGCTATCACTCAAATGGGACATGAGAACATTCCTCAAGGCAATTGTCGCATAAGCAGAATAGAGTTTTAGAGGCAGACTTGATCTCGCAATTTAGGGTAGAGGAACATATGTTAAATAATATAAGGTCTAATGTCGTAAAAGTCCTTGCCAAACGTTTTGAGCGTTATTTTGTCCCTCTACACACAGAAATGCATAACACGTTTACCATTTTATTGGGCCAAGAATTTTTTTATTGTTCATTAAGTTAGCTCTATGAAGACTACACTTATTTATTTGTCATGAACCGATGCCATCCTCCATCGAAACAGGAAATGCACTTTATAAAAGCGTGAAATGCACCTCCATCCCACCATAAGATGCGTTCCAGTACGCTCAAGGTGGTTCCTCTAAAAAAAGCAACGAATGACATCCCTTCTTTCCTTTCCGATCATCTTAAAGTTCATCTTGAGAGTTGGACAAATGTACGTGCCCTCGCTGCCGCAGGTGGGATACTTGAACGTAGTCATTCCCCCCGACATCGTGAGTGAAGAGACGTCGGGCGACACGATGGTGCCTGAGGGCAGCCCCGTGAAGCTCAAGTGCAGTGCGCACGGCTACCCTGAGCCTGCCATCCGGTGGAGGCGTGAGGACGGGGCGCCAATCATCCTCCGCAGCCAGGGAGGACCAAAGAACGAAGGTGAGCGGCTCCGTCTTGAGTTTAAACACTAGACGCACATCATCCTCCAAAGTCAAGGAGAACCAAATAACGACGGTGAGCGAGTTCGTCATGTGGCAAAAACATGAGGCACGTTGTCACTTCCCTCATTTCGAGCGCGTATAACTCAAGCTACAGCTCGCGCTGCTCCAGCCTCATTGACGGTGAGGGTCAAAATACGAAGGTCGGCAGGTCGTTGTGGAACATAAACATGTTGCATTCTCTCATTGCAATGCGACTAGAACAAGTATAGTTATGACTCTCGCTGCACTGAACTCATCTAATCCAGCACATAAAACCCCGTTTTTTAGGCTTATGGTTCAAGATTCACGAAGACTGACGTGGGAAGAAACCGAAAACTATTACATTTGTCCTTTTTATCGCCGAACAAAATTCAGTTCGACGCTTGAAGGAATGGAATGAAAAATTAACGGTTTATTCATTTCCATATATTTTGGAATATTTCGAACGAGTCAAGGCATAGTTAATTTCCAAGTGACGTACTAACTCTGCGCAGTGGTCGTTTCTTGTTTGGAGGATGTACTGTTTTTGTGAGACACATTGTAGAAGGGAATCGTACGCGCCCATCTATGCAATGTCACTCCACCGATTGTGCGAAAAATTAAAACCTCTTTTTCCGTAAGTAATAATCTCCTTTCTAGGCGACCGACCTGTAATTTAAGATGCTAAAGTACGTTACCTGTACGTCCATGTTGCATCCAACTCCAGCAACTGGTAAGAAGAAACAGCAGCCGAAACGCCAAGCTACTCACCTAAATGCTGTTCTTCTTGTCAACTACACTTGCTGCTGCTATTGTAAAATTAAATTTTAAACCATTCAAACCATTTATTTACCACAATTAATACAGTAGTAGATTGTTTCTTAAGTCTAATACAATGGACACATTTGAGTATAGCTACTTGTGGGTGCGAATAAGTTTAGCGACTTCTAGGACATCCTATCATCAACGCTATTTTAAGGTGTACAGTTATGTTCAACCTAATTTACTTACCCTAGAGACGCACTAGGCTGATCGATAAATCGGTGCTCTCAAGATTCAGGCGCTGGCGAACACATTGAAGAATAGGCCCGTGGGGATCGGTCAAGTCGAGGTCTCGATGTGTTAAGCAGTTTGGGAGTTCCATAACGTACTAAGCCAAACAAAAAGTTGCATTGACCGTTATTTATTTGGTACAGTGACGGTGTACGAAGGACGGGAGCTGGTGCTGGAGAAGGTGACACGGGACGACATGGGCGCCTATATGTGCATCGCGTCCAACGACATCCCGCCTGCCGTCAGCAAGCGGATACTCGTCATGGTTCACTGTGAGTTCTCAGCCTTTCTTGCTTCTTATGCTTCGTCTTCTTCTTCTTTGTCTCGTCTTTTTCCTGCACCACTCGTAACTGCAGACTTTTACGGTCTGATTTAGCTCTCATTTTTACTTCTGCTTCCCATTTTTCGGGGGAGAAATAAATTATTCGTTCCCCTTCTAGTGCTCCACAAAACTAATTTTCGTTTTCAGCTTTTGATTTTAGGTAGTTTTAAAAGGTATATACTACGTATGCCTCTAAATTAATTACATTGCTAGTGACCTTATTGTCCTAATAAAAGCCTATCCGACGTGATTCAGAAATCTAATGGAGTGAATAGGTATAAAAAAGAAGCATTTACTCGAAATTATCAGTCTTCCTACAGCACATTCATGTGCATCCCATTAGCTATCTAGTTGTCTCTGAGTTTTAGTTTAGCCAATGGTTATTGCATCACATTTATAACATAACGTGAGTTCTTGATAAATTCGAATTAGCATTTCCTGAGAACCCTTATGAATATTTTAAAATGTGTTCACAGGTTAACGATTGTGTGTTCCAGTCTGCTATGAGCTTCGTATCATACATACTTGTGTCCCTGAAAATAATCCAAAGCTAAGTAGAGTTAAAAAATACTGATGCCTGAAATTTCAAACGTTTAAAAACTGGTCAGTTTGTTTCACCAGTTATAGTAGACGTCTAAACCAACGTGTTTGTACATATTTGCCGTCCTTTGTAACTGGGGCCTGTTAGTCACCATTTTCCCGGCTGATACTGAATATTGGGCTACTCTAGCAATTAGAACACACATTTGTTTTTATTTTTTGGTTTACCATCTTAAAAGTTCTAAATAATTTTTTAGTTTTATTTTACCTAAGTACTCACATGGGGAGTAGTTGAATAGTTCGTACGTTTTCCGCAAAAGAAAGAACAGAAATATTCCCTCATTTTATTCCTTTTTCTTCTTATCTTTGAGCAGTTAACAACGTATAAAATCACAGTGACCAGCTCTATCGCTTGCTCTTGCTGCACTATCCTCTGATGTAAACAGATACGAGAGATTTAATGAACATTTATTTTATTTTTCCTCATTTTGCTTAGTCGTACGAAAAATTTGTATAATATCTTATTTTTTGGCTTACCATTGTCCTCTCATGTGCGTGTTGGACCATTAATTAAAGTTCAAAAACGTTGTTTAGTTTCTCTCAAGTGGCTTCCGTCAAAAAATCTTAAATGGAGACACAAAAAATCTCAATTTTTGCACGCACTGTACAGTTCACCTACGGGTGAACAATGGAACATAACAAATCTCAATTTGTGCGCGCACTGTACAGTTCACCCGCTGGTGCGCATCCCGAACCAGCTGGTGGGCGCGCCACGCGGCACGGACGTGACGCTGGAGTGTGAGGTGGAGGCGAGTCCGAAGAGCATCAACTACTGGACCAAGCTCGACCAGCACGGTGAGGCTCCCCTCTTCGCGCTCTTCGGCGAGTGGTCTTCGAGGTTCTTTCCCATGTGACTGAACTGCTTGCTCATATCTGAGAACTGCTTTCTCATGATTGAACTGCTCTTTCATATCAGAGAACTACTTTTTCGTATCAGAGAACTACTTTTTCGTATCAGAGAACTGCTTTCTCATGACTGAACTGTTTTCTATATGACCGATCTTCTTTCTCAAATGACCGAACTGTTTTCTCATGTGACCGAACTGCTAACTCGTGTGACCGAACTGCTTTCTCATGTGACCGAACTACTATCTCATATGACCGAACTGCTTGCTCAAATGACCGAACTGCTATCTCATACGCCCGAACTGCTTTCTCAGATGACCGAACTGCTATCTCATATAACTGAACTGCTTGCTGAAATGACAAAAACTACCGTGATGAAGAAAAATTGTAAATCTAGCATAAGTTTAAGAGTCGCTAAATAACTAATTACGATTTTGAAGTCATGAACGATAATAGTAACGAATTACAATTTTTATTTGAGGAAAGTTCATACGTAGTGATTTTCCATAGTGTAAGTTGTTTTAGGGAAATTGAAGGTTACGAAACCTTTATAACAAAAATTTTTCGCAAATCAAGTTTTTAAGAAACTTCGACACTTTCGGAACTAAAGTTTAAAATGTTTTTTACTAATACTATCAATTTCCAATTTAACAATTTGAATGATTAGCATTTCTTTCACTCCACCAAGACTCAATGATAAGCCAATAATTTGCAATGAGTTCAGCAAACTGCTGTAATAACTGGCAGTAATATCTAAATATTTGAATAACTGAATTTTATTCATTATGATTAAAATTCCAACCAGAATATTACGAACTGGTTTTTCTCTCGGCTGAGCGACATGAAAATCTTAGCTCACTGTCGACCTTCCTTTGTCAAATGTTCTTGATGTCATAAGTCTTTTCAATTCTGTATGATAATTTTAGCCCAACAGAACGCTAGTCTAATGGAAATTCTTTTAGAAATTGACCAACTGAACTTCAACAGCCAAACAAACGAATGAGTGAGATTAAATCACATAATTGCTGCTAGAAAAGATTTATTCTGCGGGATGAGCAACCAAGGGACGAAAATTTAACTTCGAACCCTGGGAATCAAATTCGGGACGCATGTTTTTGAGGAAGATAAAAGTATTCTACATGTGCAAAGTCATGTTTTTATATTTCTGTACCTCGTCCTACCATGTAATCTCTAGTTGTACTGTTGATGTATTGTTCATTTCATCTAAGTGCTGAGGCATCTGCTCGTTAGTGCACCCGATAACATTTCGGATTCGCCGTAAAAAAAAAATCGTGGTGTCACAATGCAGTATTTCATCATCGCCCTCATGATTAAGTATGTCTGAAATCGTGGATACTGATGAATCATTTCATATCTGTAAAAAATTCCTCATAAATTATTCATCCTGCTGATCAGCAATAGATATCGTCATAAATATAATAAAGCCTCATTGGAGCATGCAAATCGCTGAGTATTATTATATAGATTCTAAGAAGGTACATGAAAAGTTGATTCCAGTTCTGTACACAAGAGTGCAAAGAGCTGAACCTCTTTGGCCTGAAGGTTTATTTACGAGTACATTCACGTTGTAGCTTTATGACTATTTGCTTTTTCTTCATTTGCCTTGCATTGACTTCTTTTCACTACAATAAATTCTGTTCAATGCTTGAAATGACAATGTCGAAGGTATGTTAAGTTAGTGGATAAGTTGTTTATATATTTATTGGAATATTTCGGACGAGCAGCTAGTCAAGGCGTAGTTAATTGCTAGTACTAACGGTCTAAACGACTAAGTGATAAGAAGTTAGTGAAGAGAAATTGAAGAAGAAGCAAATAGTTATGTCCATAAATCGGAGCTACAGGAGTAGACATGAAAGGTGAATGCGAGGAAATCTTAAAGCCCACGTGGATCAGCTCATGGCACTTTTGTTAACGATGCCGTTCACTATTGACTTTTTTCTGGGTACTTCCTAGCTATTCAGCTCCCTTCTTTACCCATGGGCGGAAATCCTTCAATATCTCAATGTTTCCACTCAGGTCCTGTGATCGTAGACAGTCGCAAGTACGTCAATGAAGAGATAATCAAGAACCCCTACACGATGGCGCTCCGACTCACAGTCAAAAACCTGGACGAAGGCGATTTCACGACATATTCCTGCACTGCGAAGAATTCACTTGGGGAGGTCGTTGGAAGTATCAAACTATATGGTAATAACTGGTTATTTTACTTGAGAACAGTCATTCCTCTTCGTTCTCTAGCTGTGCTCAAACATTGCTTATTAATCTACTCGTACGTTTGAACATTCGCTTGAGCTCTACGCGTTCTATATTTTTTTTCAGTGAGAAATACCTCGAAGTTCAGTGTAGTTTCAGTTTTCTTGATACTATACCTCACAGTGAGGACGCTTACTCCCTATGACCCCAGTGAACTTCATAATTTAGATGGTTAACTCCTATGACCCCAATGAGCTCCATGATCTAGATGCTCAACATTTAAAACCTCATGAGCTTCATGATCTAGACGCTTGACCTTTCAGACCTCATTAGCTTCATGATCTAGGATTCTAAATGCTTAACCATTAAGAACTCACGTGCTTCCTGATCTAGAATTATACATGCTTTCCCTTAAGAGTTCATGAGCTTCATGATCCCATTCGGAGCTAACGCGTGCCGATTGTTGCAGAAATCGAGCCTCCTTCGCCCCGCACGACGGCCACGGAGCCGCCGCCCGTCACAGACTCCCGCGACCTCCGCACCAACTCCGCCAACGACCGGGACCTGGCTCCAAGGATTGACCCAGTACCACCAGGTACCGGTATCGATGACCGGTACAATCAACGCGGTAACTGGCACCACCACTATTCAACCGGTCAACCCCCTCTGTACAACCAACGTACCACACCCAGGTCACCATTCTCTCAGAACAATTACCGAGATATCCTCGGCATGAGTGGAAGTGCTGGTGGTAGTGTAGGTGCAAGTTCCGACTACTACTTCGACGTGGTCACCAGGATGGTAGTTATAGTACTAGGTGTCATAGTAACCGTAGTAGTGGTAGCTGATGACGTACGGAGCAATGAATGGATCGTTATGTTGCAGTAAAGATTTCAAACTGGGACGCTTACTGGGAAACGGAGCTTTCTATTGTTGGGTTTCCAGCTACAGGACCGCTGCGCAAACCATGGCTACACAAGTCATAGCTGGAGATGACCAGAGCAGGTAGTGGCGGTTCCACCTGAAGCTCTCATCTGATGTTAGCAATACATTCCCCCTCTCGTTTCGTCATGTTATCCCTGATAGTCTAATTTGACGGCTAATTTAAAGTTGCATATCATCTATGTACATACATATTATTGCGTTCAAATCTATGGATAATTTTAGGCGTTGAATACATGATGCCCCAAGAAATCAGTCATATTAGATATAATTAACTCGTGGGTTGTTGCTAGAGGTCAATTATATGCTTGGGAATGAAGGCATCCCAGGGTTAACGCGTGTAACACAAGTTGCGATGCCCGCACACAGCGTGGCGACAGGCGATGCGTCACTTAATTGCGCGGTACACCGGCCTCCTCGACTCATGCTTGCGTCAATGTGAACTGATTGAACGCGTTTGGGCGCCCTGTCATAGTTTTCATCGTCGAAGACTGAATGGTTTGCTTTTCAACATCTCGTATACCGTGCACTCCAGACAAGGTAAAAACACATATCATAAAAACTCTAAAACTCTATAACTTGAATAATAGGCTAAGTGTAGTTTATGTTCCCTCATACAGTATGTGGAATACGTCCCACGTACGCTCAGTTTTGTGACCCCATGCGTTTTGTGTAGCTTGTTGCGCATTAAATGTTTTGGGCATCGACATTATATTTGGAACGTATTCGTTCTCAACGTGAACGTGACTCTAGAAACCGTCACTAACATCGTCAACAAACGAACAACACATTATGAACTTAGTTATTCAAAAGATATATTCGTTGCCACATCAGTTTTACACAAGTATGTTAAATAGTCCCTGCTTTTAAAATTAAATGTTACTACTACTACACGTACTTTTTCAAATGATTTTCAAACGCACCGAGTTGATTCTACTTCAAGTGTTCATTATAGGTAACAAAATGAAAACTTGCTTGCCTCTCTTAGTCGTAGTTTTACAAGCGCCTAACTCAGTCGTTACAAGAACGCTCTGTGTGCCCCATTTCTACTTCGTGATCATACAGCCATCAGCGAAACTGGATTTTATTCCTTATTTGGATTGAGTCTCTTTATGAAGATTTTATATTTACATGGATCTGTAAAATGATATTACATGACGAACACCGGAAAAGATTATGTTAGTTTAGGTTTTCAAACTGATTCCTAATCTTGAAATGGAAGACTTTATATGATCGGCTGATTTGTGAAGTGAATGTTCGAGCAACGATGCATTCTATCAACGCGTGATGTTCCTGGACGCTTCATATTCTCGCTGGTGACGGTGCTTCATGTTCATGAAAAGCCAAATACAGGACGTGTCGATGAATATTCTGGACTCCCCTTTGAGAAATACGCATGACTTTCTTCATCTCGCACTTCATAATTGTTCACGTAATCACTCACCCGTTGTATTAGCTACCGACACACTCACTCTTTCGAATTTATTAATTAAGCGTTCATACTTTGAAATCAATTACCCAAGCACACACTTCGGAATTGAAGCGCAGTTCATAGTTGTCACGATGGTGCTCAACACCTTAAATTTATAGAAGGAAAATGAAGAGTGACGCGCACACTTACGTTCGCTGTGACGCCCCTTCATGGGTCAAGTGGTCTTACTTTAACTCTTTCATGTTTCATGGCTCGAAAACGATCATCGAAGTCTCTTCCCACCTGCGAAACAAACGAGTTTCATGAAAGATTAGCTCTTTTGATGCTCCAGAAAATTTTGCTTAGTTATAGGGCCAATTGAAGTAATTAAAAAAATTGGGAATCTGAAAAAAACACATATTTCATAGCCGGCATTTTGATTTGTACGATGCTGGCAGGACCTAAGGAAAACGGTTCTATCGCAAAAACTACTAAAGAATTTGGATGAAACAGGTAGAAAGAATATTCTCACTCACGATTACCAACTTGAGTGGAGGAGTAAATCTCAATTTCAAACAAGGTTCACAAAATGGTCTATTAGATACGGGAAAAGAGAAGAAAATGATTACATTGACAATCGACACATTCAATTTGCATCGAATAAAAATACAACAGTTATTCCCAATTATGGAACGTTCGTAGCGCAAGAAAATGGTTTCGGAACAAACTTAGATAAAATAATCACAAGGTTACGGTCGAAATAAAAATTAATGAGAGAGTGCCGGTGACAAAAACTGCCCGTAGGCCCATTTCATGACGATAAGAAGGTGTTGAAATTCAACAGAGAAGTTAATTTCAGCGTGGAGAGCGGGACAACAGACGCTGACGCTCATCTCGCATCCGTAGAGCCTCCCACAACAACTACTCTTAGCTCCCGAGAAGTTGCTCATTCCTCTGAATGTTTATATAAAAATAGATTATAAGGATAAACTTGTCTGAGTTTACCGTGGCTATTTATAATAAGCCTCATGTAAAAAGCTGTGTTTGTTTGCGTACATAGATTTAATGGGGGTTTGTAAATGGATTCTCACATTTTAGTAAGAAATAAAACACTATATTGGTTGGAATCGAAATGTTAATTAAAAGTTAAGAAATAGGTGTGCTTATGTCATGTTGAATGGTGTTACTAAAAAATCGAGTTAATTATAGTGAATATATCACACACACTCGAAGTAAAATAGCTCATGCATACATTATTATAAAAATGTATTGGATGGAGATGTGTTTTCCTTATTCACTTTAAATATCAATGCGCTTGCACCTATTAAATATTCCAAGGTTGAATCGAAGTAATCAGAATCCTAAAATTAAGATAAAAATGATTGACAAAAGAAGAAAAGGATAAAAAGTTTAGCCAAAAATTCAAGAAAGAATTTGCGGGCAAAAAACGTATAATGCGGATCGCCATTGAATAAAGTATAGCGTTCTATTAAAAGACGATGCGTTACGATGCGCGTTCCATCGCCTGTTTTTGCCAAGAGTCGAGTGTAGCTTCTTCGGTACAGGTTAGAGTTTGATGATAAGCCCCGTGGATTCGAAAGCTTCATTTTCGTAGATGTATTTACAATCGCATTTTTCATTTCTGTTTTCAGTTTTCAGTTTTCAGAACGCTATGTTTAGCTTTCATTTTTAAATCCTCCGTCACAATTCTCGTTTACTCTCGCACTCATTCTCCCAAAATTTACCCATGAATTTTACCATCGCGTGTCCCAATGGAGAAGTTCAAGCTAGGTTTTCTTTCAGTGCAGCTCAACCAATGTCTTCTTCAACTTGGTCGTTGTGCTGAATTCAATTGAGCCTCCCTCGCATTCGACAGATTTCTTTATTCCCGAAATTTCCAATAACGTCATCACTAAACTCTTGGTGTCATATTTTTAGCACTTCCCCTTTACTTTATCCTCGCCACCACTCACGGCAGCTTTAACACAGCTTAAACTCTTTTTCTTCTTTCGTTTTCTACTTTCATTTTCACAGTCACACTGCACACACTGCAGAGTGCGATCGAAACATTTGCCTTCTATTTCGACCGTAAGATCCACCACAGAGTCTCTCGTAGCCCATTGCATCCACCACTCAAATGCACTCAATGCAATGTCTAGCAAGTTTTCGTTTAATTCTAACACTTCATTCGTTACGGAAAACGATCTAACGTGATTGCAATGGAGCGCAACAGATTACTTCGTAATATCTTAACTGCCAGTGTTAGACCACTAGCAGACCTGAAGTGTATGCATTCAAAAGTACAGCCAAATTTCTCGTCCGAGAGAAGTGTCTGTTTCAGCATTGAAAGAAAATTTCTTCTTGTGTCAATCGGGAAAATTTATCCTAAGATATTACAACAAGACACACATGTGTAACGCACATGTGTATACGTGTGATCCACGAGCTGATATTGTTTGAGCAGAACTAGCCTGAGGGTCAGTCTGAACTGAACACTCATGATGTCACATTTATGTCTTGTGGACATCGTCTTTTTTTCATTTTTCTGCTGCGGCTTCCATTACAAGTTGATCATGAGTGGAATTGGAAATTGGCACAATAGAGGGTTGAGTACTTTCTTCTCAACAATAATTACGATCCAGGACCTTCATTCTGTAGAAAATATTTCAAACATTACGCGCGTGAAATTGAGACAAAATAATGTATATTGAATTCAGTATTCATGACCTCAAATATCGCGGTGGTTTGTTCCTGTACAGTGACGCGGTAAAATCGAGCATGATAATAAAAACAATTTTGCAAAGAAGCAGATGTTCGATGAAAAAGCAAAGCATAACAATAAAACAGAGAAATAATTACAATAAAAAGGCAAATAATAATAATAAGGAAGCAAATAATACAATTAGAGGGAAAAATGTCCTCTTTTCGGGAACAAGAAGTTGGTCTCGCAGGTCTTGGCATCTCATGACCCACATCATCGGTCCCCTGTTCAACTTATTCTGTTCAAGTTCGCTGAACAAATCTAAGAGTCAATAACCGAAGAACTGTTCAGAACCTTCCATTGAGTAATAACTGAATAGCTTTTAATGATAATAATATTAAGTTCAAGTAGTCGGTATAAATAGTTATTAGTACGGTGAATGATATGTAAATGTCTTTAGTCACTAAGGCACAATTTGATAAAATCTGTCGGGAGTATTTTTAAAATAAAATTTTTTGGCAATACGAGATGAGCTTCTTCGTTAAGGGACCGTAATGTTTGTGTTGTTCAGATGTGCTGCGTATGTGTGTGTGTGTGTGTGTGCAATACACTAAAATTAGCATTAGATAAAAGTATCATGTATTTCTCGAAAGAATTGTTAACGCTCATTTGCTTGAGACTCTTTTCAGTCACTATTGTGACTTGAGATGCCGTAATGGACTTGATGATGGTGGTCAGACGTGTGTGATGGCAACTCTACGTTATTGATCCATGACATGGGTATAAATAGCAACACTACTGGAGGGAGAAATACACGGGAACATGGGTATAACAACAGGCCGTCCTGACGAAACATGCGTACGAATAGCAGCTCTGCGTCACGTGTGCGTGAACATGGGTATAAATGACAGCTCTTCTAGACTGGTACATATGATCAAACATGTGTACAGAAACGACTCTACCTGACAGACACGGGCAAACATGGGCATAAATAACAGCTCTACTAGACTAGTGCATATGTGTGAACATGTGTATAAGAAATTGGGCTACCTGACTGTCACGCTTGAACATGAATATAACCAGCCTGGAGCTCTATTGAACTGGTATATAGAGGTAAACATGTGTATAAGAAGCAAGCCTACCGAGCTAGCATGCATGAAATACCTACTGAAATCAATGGACTGGTATATCCGTTTGCTTACTACGAATAGAGCATGTAAAGTGTGCACAGGAACGCTTGTGCATGAAGAGGAACCCTCGATATGTTTACGTCATGTTTTAACAGGTGAAACTTATAGGAAATCTTGAAATGATCACATCTCAACCAAATCAAGATGCAAGTTTGGGAGGCATGACAAGATTGCCTTAGCAGAAAATAATGGTAGATTGGAAGCAATTGTGTAAAGGCTGTCTCGAGTCGCAGTCATCGTGTAAAGAGAGAGACTGAATCATCGATGTGGATAATTCAGTACAGGCTGTACATGGATATGATGCGCATTTGTGAGAAATTTTTGAACCACTGAGAACTTTGATGCATTTTATGCTCCCGAATCGATCAAAGCGAGAGTACTTGTCTGTGTAAAACCTACTTATAAATCATGTTATGATGCATTTTTTGTTTCTCTGAGCTTTTTGTGCTCATACTTAATTTTCTATCGTTCGTTTCAGAGATTTCGACTCGGGTGTTCGTACGTTGAACGTGTTTTTTTCCTTTAGAATATAGGTTGGTGGAGAGAGACAGCTCATTTAAGTAAATGATTACCTGGTATTTTAATTATATATTATTACCTAGTGAGGGAGCTCTTTTAAATCAATGATTACCTGGTATTTTTATTATATATTATTACCTAGTGAGGGAGCTCTTTTAAATCAATGACTACCTGGTATTTTAATCCAACGAATAAAACGCGAGGACAACAAAAAATTATATTGAATCAAAAAAGTCTCAGGATAATTTGTATTTAATGCCAGCACCTTCAGAATTTGGACACGGCTAGAGTAGTGTAATTCAACGCCATAGCTCGGAATGGTACAATTTTATTTGCTTTTCTGATTTCAAAATTTTGGGTCAACTAACAACCGGAGAGGTAGTCATCATTTTCCCGGAGCTAGTAAAATGCGTAACTAAGCCATAATTTAATTTTTCAGCAAAACGTACAGATATTTATCAGCAGTATTATTTATGCTATTTTACACTGGTAATGTTCATAATAATTCAATCATTCCAGGCATTATTGGTGGAGTTACTTCTAAAATTATTTTTAAATACATTCATTGCTTTAATTCACGAAATGATAAATTAAGTTTTAATTATTTACATTCATGCAAAATTACTCAGAGCAGACTCTGTTAACAATTAAAATATTTAATATAGATTATTGAGGATCATTACCATAAATTACAAAATATATAACTATTTCAAATTACATATCAATAGATCGCTTCACATATTACACAACTACATATTATTACACGTTATTATCCTTACATTCCAGCGTACCGCAATACTACAATGGGCTTTGGAATGTGAACATTAATTTTATTGATAGGTTTGTATATAAATTAGTATGTTGTATCATATGTCGCAATCTGACAAAGATAAAGGCCATTTCCCTCATTTTCCTTTTAGGATACCCACTGTACCAAAAATATTCTGTTTAGGATTACCGCTTGCGTTTAGGCGCTCAGCGCAAAAGACGACCTAACTCCATGAGCATAATGTTTTTTTTGTGGATTTATGTTTACAATTTTTAGACCTAAACATGTCAGAATTCATTAGAAAATTTATGAACACAATAGCATGTCCCCATTGTTTTCTATTGTATTTATTTCTTTGATTTCAAGTCTATAAATATGTTAGATTTGGGGAAAATGAGTTAGGGAAATTTAGGGGAGTAGTGTTGAATTAGAACTGCTCTGGCACATATGAATAAAATAGAATCTTCTTTGTTAGATTAAAAATGAAGAGATCAAACTCAAGCTCGAGGTAAATGATGGGGCTTAACTTTGGGAGAGTTTAAGTTGTGTGAGGTTGCTTATGAATTTATAATATTGACATCAAGCATAAAAAAGATTGTCAAAAGAACCTGTTATCCGACTCGAATGATGATCAACATTTTTATAACTATTTCATTGACGTATCTCAAATTTTCCATTGCGAATAAATAATTTTTTTGTTACACAACTTTTTGCCCACGTCTTATAAGACGCTGCGCGTAAAACTGTGAAACTGTAGTTCACACTCTCTGCTAAACGTGAACCTGTTATTTTAAATCATTTTATGTAGTTTGTATGACTTTCTAATAACTTCTGTTGTACTCTAATGAATTAATTAGGTCGAACGAACACAAAACACGTACTATAACCTACCTGTAAAGAGAAGTTATAACCATTGATCTGTAAATATTTGTCCAAAAAAGGTCTGTCATAAAAGTGAGCATGTTTCATTGTCCTAAAATATGATCCCGCCGGACTGCACAGAGCACAAAAGTTAGGGCGGATGTGAAGCGCTGCAGAGAATAAAAACACAAAATGGTAAGCGTCTGCACCACACCGGCTTACGATCCCTAGAACACTTTCGTATGATAAGCTGCAGGCTCCTCGGAAATAACATTACTTAGCGCTTAAATACTTCATGTCAAATGTTTACGTTAATACAGTATTTTTTGAAATCACGAAGCATGTATGCTCAGTTATTAAATCCTGATAGTTTATGCAAAATTGATAAGAATTGATGCCCAAATCAGAATTATAGAAGCTGGTACTTTTCAATGAAATAATTTTCTCAAAGAACAAGTAAAAGAAATGGTCCCGCTACCAGTAGAACCCATGAAGCTTCTGCTTTCTGAATGTTATTATCTCAAAGAACTAATAAAAGAGATGCTCCCGCTACCAATAAAATTTATGAAGCCTCTGCTTCCCAGATGTTTTTTCAAAAAGAAAAAGCAAGTAGACGAAAATGTCCCGCTGCCAAGTAGAATTCATTCCACCACACAGAGTGCGCCTGCGAGCCAGCCAGCAGCCAACCACAGCCAGTTCCCAGGGTCACAGCCATGGTATACCGTGGTCACAGCAGCCAGGTGTCCGCAGTTCATACTTGCTCTTTTTGTTGCGGTATCTGTTGGTTGGTTTGGTTTCTCACTTTAGTTGTACGGCTGCCACCGTCGTATTGGGTGTGTGTGCGGAGCTTTTGTGTGCTTGTTGACACGTTGGTCGCGGTGTGAGCCGTCAGTGTGCACAAAGGAATTTTCATAATGCTGCTGTCCGACCAGTCATCCCAAGCCTAAATTTTATAAACACTGATTTAATGCAAAGTGAAGATGCCAGCCAGTTGATGTTTCCAAAATTGCTTGCCATAATTGACTCTGAATTTTAGTTGAATATTGAACTTTAGTTCAACCCATGGTGGCCAACGTGTTTAGAATATCCTTCAATCACTGCACAGAGCATTTGACAAGTGTGTGCGTATTAAAGAAAAAACTGTAAAGCCAAAGGAACGACGTAAGTCACAGTGTGACGCGGCATCTGAATTGTCTTTATATGAGTTTGAAACAGGAGTATACAGTTTTAAATTCAGAAAGTTTTAGCCTTAAAAGTTTGAAATGTTTTCACGTGATGATATGCCAAAACTGTATTGATTCTCCTCCACGTGCATAGTTTACAGACCTGACATCTATGAATGAATTTTGTACCTCAAACAAACCAGGATGGCATCCCAACTTGGAGCACTTGAAACAAGTCAAACTCAGCAAGTCCTGTAATCTGGACTCCCGGATCATAACCACATTGGGCATTCCAAGATCGTTGTAGAGGTATTTAATAATCTATATGATGAACTTGATAAGCTAACGGGAAAGAAGTTTTCTCACGACAATCATTGTATCACTGCTACACGAACCTTCAATGCTACAATCAGTGCTCTATAGATAACAGCCCCCATAGGTTCAATTGTATTTTGGAACGTTCATATTTATCATGGCACACTTTAGGCAATAGGCTGTGATATACTAGGTATCTTGGCTACATACTTTGCCCCCAATGTGCAGGTTTTATCAACTGGCAGCGAGATAAATAATAAAAAACTGGTTGAGTTAAGTCTGACGAGAGTGGGTTTAGGGGCTGGTGTTAGTCAAGTTGAATGCCAAGCAAGGTTAGCTTTTAGGCGTTTCTACCATCAGATCAGCCAATTTTTGAGTGATGCGTATCTTTTTTAGCCTGTCACTGTCCCCTCATGAACAGCGTCCTGAATTCATTCTGAATTAAATTCAGAGGTGTCTTTACATTGACACCTTTTTCAGCCCACAGGTGTAAAACAAAGAGCAGTGAGCAAATGGAATACGTGGTTTTGCATGCCGCGGTAGCGCATTCCTAGTAGGGTAATTCATCAAATATCGAACTGAACTGATTATCGAACAACTTTGGAAATATGCGCGTAATAAATTTAGTAAGCATCCAAACTTACTCAGTGCCAGTGATCTTACATCTAAAACTCCTATTTTAGTGATAAAAACTCATTTCTGTGAGCTGCAAACTGCTACCAGCGGTTGCGAACGCATTTTCTGTACGACCCTTACAAATTGGTCGAATTTTTTCACTCGAAAAATCTTACGCACCTCGGGAAAATTGCGACGGTTTAATTGTTGTAGGGTCACCGTCAACCTCCCGTCATAACTAGAGAGTAGTGTTGTCATATGCTGTTCTGTTGCTGTATTTTTTTCTTTTCCACCAAAAACTTGATAATTATTCCATGTTCGACATTCAGTTCCTTTTTCATGTCAGTATTAAATACTGAACAAAGGTGTTCGAATCAAAATTCCTTAAAAATCATGAATTTATGCCTCGAACAAGGCTTTTCGATTCTTAATTCTTTAAATTAACTGAATCGATCCATTGAACGCCTGTCTTATTTCATTAAAATATTGTATTAACGCTTGATAATAACATTGAATAGTTGAAGATGGGAATTCTAGTGAGGGGCTACCAATCAGCTGCTGGTGTTCCAAGGCCCTCAAGATCATCAATGATTCGTCCGGCTACATTTACTGATGATCAATCCCTTGCCAAGAAAATTGATGCAAGCATCAATAATAATTCATTGACGAGTGCTTTACACTCTACTCCAAAAAAGGTCACACAGGTTGATGATCACAATGATGGTTCAACAAACACTGCAAATGAAACATCGACATCATATTCAAATTTTGATAACTCTCCATTCAAATGCATCTTGAAAATAAGTAATGAGACAGTTATTTCAAACAAACAAACAAATAAAACAAACATCGGCATCTTTGGGATGCTTTATTTCCAATCAAGCCTGATACAAATGATCTTAAGCATTGGTTTTTCAAATGTCTTATAACTAACACTATATATAGGACACCATGACTTTTCCCCCGTAAAGCCGGTACCCATTTCCGACACCTGGGTCGAGTGGGGTATTGTGCTTGAGCTTTCCCTTATACCCAACGGGGAAAATCGCAGCGCCAGCGCCGGGATACGAACCCGCGACTCCAACATACAAGTCCGATCCCTTAACCGCTGTGCCACCGCGAGCATTTCCAAGAAAATCCAGTGCACCAAAGAAAAAAACGAATGAAAGAAAAACGCTTATTTTCCAAGTGGCCACATGAGATACATGTCAACATGTTGGGTTTTAAAAAGTTTCTTAATATAGGGCATCCTAAAACAAAAGTTCCATACGAGGAGTACTAATAGACAAACTATCAGAGGTGTACAAATAGATAGACCATACGAGGCATATTAATGGACAAAATATACGAGGCGTACTAATAGACAAACTATACGTGGCGTGCTAATAGTCTAACAAATGTTCCATACGAGGAGAACTAATTGATAAACCATCGTGTTCGGATCAAAATTCTTGTTCGATTCATGTTCGATATTGATGAAATTATGTTAATAAAGAATTCGATTTTTAGAACAATAAATAAATTCCAACAATCTACGTTGTCTTTAAAGCGACATCACAGAACAAGAAAGCAACTGTTCAAGAATAATCTTGAGGCCCGCAACAGTTATTCAGAGCGAAAGTTACTGATTTATGAAGGTTGTTTCTAGACGCACGTGGTTTCTGTTCGATATTTGATGAATTACCCTAGTTCCACAGGTTAATGTTGAGGATTATTCGGGAATCGATTATCCACTTTTCGAATGCTAATCATAGTAAATTAGATCGAAATAAACAAGTTTTCATTGCACTTTCCGTCGTAAATGATTATTTTACGAATTATAGCGGTAGGTTTAGTTTCGTCTATGATGGCGAATGCGCTCAAATAAACAGCTACTCATTGATTTTCGAATTTTTGTTGGTTGAATCATGGTAATAACATCGAAATAAACTACTTTTCTTCCATACCCTTTTTTCTTCAAATGAATATTTTACGAGTTAGCGCGGTAGGTTTAGTTTCGTCTTTGATAACGAGAAAACCGGAAGCGAGACGCCATTGCAGCCTTGCCATTCGGCGGGCCAAATGAATTACTTCCGGCTTCAAACACTTGAGTTGTGGTAACTAATTCACCGCTATAACTCGTAAAATACTTATTTACGACAGAAAGTGTATGGAAGAAAACTTGCTTATTTCGATCTAATTAACTATGTTAAGGCACCTAAAATTCAAGTATGGATTCCCGAATAATCCTCAACATTAACCGTTCTACAGTGTACAGAATCACTTCATTGTACAGAATCTCTACTGTGTGCAGAAGGTAGATTAAGTAGTCGCAGGGAGTAGAATGGGTTCTCGATATGAAAGGCGAACTTGTCAGCCACAAGGAGGTGCACACCAACATCCCGTCGTGTCCGATGGAAAGAATTCCATTTGGCGCTATTATTTATGGAGATTTCCTCCCTTTCAAGATTTTTTTCCTTTGAAGTTAACGTTTCGATGGTCTCGAGTTTATGTAAGAAATATTACGGGCGTTTCTTAACTTCTCGTTAGTCCGGAAACGTGTTTTTATGGTCAATCTTGAATTTAATGTTGTCAACAACTTTCATAATTTCATTACAAAATTTAGGTAATTGGAGACATTTTCAGACGTTTTACACGAATGACGTTGTGCTTGCAAATGATTTGTTTTCGAGATATAGCATAAATAACGTTCAGGTAAAACTAGCATTAACGGCAGTTTTGATACGGCTCTTCCGGCGCTGCGCGGACACGGACCACGCCAAGTTTTTTGGCCGGAGTCATCGGCCTCGGTATAATTAAGTTAAATTGTTATTCTATGTTCATTTAGGCTATATTAGGTTAGTTTATTTACCACGTTCCCTCAGAAGGGACCCACCGGTGGTCCCTTAGGTTTTTTCAAAGTGCTGCTGACCCCCCCTGCAGTCACTAACCCATTGATTATAAATACTAAATGAAAGCTAAATAAAAGCCCGATCCAGTTTATTTTAGCTATTTTCAAAGTAGATTACTACAATTGAATTTAAATTCGAATTGAATATTGAACTTCAGTTTAACCCATCGCAGTTAACGTGTTAATTAACCTAACTTTACCTAACCTAACCTCACCTATCGTTATGTCCAAACCGTATTTCTGCTTATTTACGTGTCCGTTTGCTCAATTTTGTAAACGACGCTCCTATAACTTCAAAATTAAATATCTCGTAAACTAAGCATTCGCGAGCATAATGTCATTTGTGTAAAACGTCTTTAATCGTACCATATTACTAATATGTAGCATCAAAATTATTGAAATCGTTGACAACATTAAATTCAATATTGACCGTTTTTATTGTTTTATTTACCATTGAGATGTTCAAGCCTCAAGCTGAGAAAAAATTTTGGTAAATCTAAAGGATATGTCGGTTATCGATTTTCCACTTTTTGGTGCCTGAACCTAATTAATTGAATCAAAATAAACAATTTCTCTTCTATGCACTTTCCGTCTCAAATGAGTATTTTACGATTTATAGCGGTAAGTTTAGTTTCGCCTTTGATGACGAATGCGCTCGAATAAACAGCTACTCATCGATTTTCGAATTTTTGTTGCTTGAATTATTGTAATAACATCGAAATAAACAACTTTTCTTCTATACACTTTTTTCGTCAAATGAGTATTTAACGAGGTATAGCGGTAGGTTTGGTTTCGTCTTTGATGATGATCTCGCTGGAAGCGAGTGCGCATTGGAGTGTTGCTGTCCGACGCGCTCCTTGAATTACTTGCCGCTTCAAACACTGGAGTTGCGGTGAGTCATTTACCGCTATAACTAATAAAATACTCATTTGGGACGGAAAGTGCATAGAAGAAAACTTGTTTATTTCGATCTAATTAACTATGCTTAGGCATCGAAATTTACAAAATCGATAACTGACATATCCTTCAGATTTACCAAAAATTTTAATGAAGAACTTAGTTTTACTAATGTTTTATTCAAAAATTTAAAATCTGTTACACTTGAATGATTTGTATTTCTTTATAGCAAATCATCAATTTAATTGTACTTCAATTTCAGATCTTTCTATGGCTAATTCATTGTCCAAATTAACTTTCAGAATAAGCCTTACGATTTTACGAACTATGTGGCCGGTCAACTGTGAATAATACCTTTTAAAAACTAAATGACACAGAGCTGACAGAGAACAAACTGGTTGTTTTTTCTGGATATGTGTTGGAATGGTTGCTTCATTCTGCTTAATGTATCATGCTTGATTGCGTGGCCTTGAGGTTGGTCTAGAAGTGATTAGACAGATAAATTCATTCAACTGTTTTCTTCGGTAAACGGTTTAATACTTCAAAGCATTGTGAAACCTTCAATGTTCGAATTGTATCTAAGTACAAAAAGAAGCTAAAGTGATCTGCATTCGATATTTTACGCTAACGGTAATGTTTTCATAGCTGCACCTTTAGCTTGCAACATCCGCCCCATTGTTGACCTTGCCTTGGCCGGGAAACAGAAGACGTCTGTTTGACCGGGTCTGTCCTGCCCCTTCTTCTCGTGTATACGATTCCCGACTTGAACATCTCCGCTGCGATTGTGCGTCTAAGTCAAACATAGGAATTTATGTGACTGCAATCTCATTTTGATTGAATATTTTTATTCTTTGTCTTAATTTAATTGAAATGGAAAATATATTTTTGCATTATGATCTCTCTTTAGCCACTGACCTCACATGAGCAGCGCCCGGGACTACTCCTGAACTAATTTCTGGGTTTCTTTGCAGTTTCAAAATTTCCGTTTCAAGCCCATAATGAAGACAACTAAGATTCTACACCACAATGTGACTAATCTTACTCCTTTGGCTTAAAAAAAAATTCTGTTGAGCACACACACTGGGGACATTCGCTAGGCAGGGACTGACACATGTTCCTAACATGTTGGTCTCCATGGATTAAACCGAAGTTCAATATTTCACTCAACCAAAATCTGATCTAATTTAAAAATTGAAGTTCTATGGTGTAACTATATTTTTATTGTTTTGTTTAAGATTTAGGTTAAAAATATATTTGAAAGATGTTTTCAATCTCCCTGTTTCCATGCACAGAGTGCGAGACTATACCATGTGCACAATTCATTAAAGGGAATGAGATTGAGCCTTTAATTCCATATTAAATGGCGCCTTCCTCTTTTTGAAATTGTTAGTAAGGCTAAAACTAACTGATAATCTGATATGCGTGTAAATTTATCCAATGACCTATACTATTGAAGTTATCATCAAGCATTTGCATGAATCGTTGTTTGATTTCATTTCGAGTATGTGGTCAGAGTATCGAAAATATCAAATCTTGTATGTTGTATGAGTAAAAGTGTCTTATTGTTGAAGCGACGTATTGAGTAAAAGAAAGAATTACGTTTATCTTAATTGGATTTAGTCACAGTTTCCAACCACATTTTGAGAAAAAAAATTCTAATAATGCAATCCTATTCAATTTGTGCAACAATATTTTACTAGAAGACTTCTTACCTTTGGAAAATACTAATTCGTTTTTGCGAACATCTCTCAGCGAGATGCACTTTTTGTCCATTTGAGAATTGGCGTTCCCGAGAAGTGTACGGTCTGCAGCCGAGGGCTACGTCGGCCTTCTTTTTGGTTCTCACAGAGTAGGTTTTTTGTATGGTTACGGATTATTTTATTTTCGATTCTCGACTGAGATTTTTCAGTATCTATAATAACCTACTTCGTTCTTATCTTATTTAAAAAAAAAAAAATTTCTGACTCGCTAATTCTTTGCCCAATGAATCTCGTGGGGAAAGCTGCATGTACATAATTTCCCGTTTCCTCAACTCTTAACTAAATGATACCTTTCTCCGTATCCTCTCTTGGAACACCTTTAATGTTGGTAGGGAGGCTGATATCTAATCTAATATTCTTGGTAACATTTTCAGTTTTGAAAATCATTCTAAAGCCATGGTCGACATTGGCGAGTTGCTGGCCGCATTATGGCAGTTCCTGCTCCTTAATTTGAAGATAGTCGTCATCATGTTTGTGGACATTTACGAGACGATCATACCTCCTCCTGAGAAGAGTCTTCGAGATACCGTCGTGCTGGTGAGTGGACTTATAATATTGGTGAGGAGAGTCTACGTATAGTCTCGGTGAGTCCATCTAAACATAGTCTCGGTGAGTCCATCTAAACATAGTCTCGGTGAGTCCATCTAAACATAGTCTCGGTGAGTCCATCTATACATAGTCTCGGTGAATAAATTTATTATCATGTTGAGTCAGCTCGTGGTCTGCGTGTAACTTGTGCTCTCCCAGTCACTTTCACATGAATAGCTGAATTCATTTTTGTGTTCCTTTGTTTATTCCTTGATTTTAAACTCAACTTTTACAATTAAGTCTCCCGCTGAATTTACCCAAAAATTATTAATATTAGAGAAAAATAGCGGAAAATTAGAAAATTCTTCTTGGTATCTGCTTTCAAATTTGATCTGCAAAAGAAGCAAAGGTTTTCACTTTTCATTTTCAACAACAAAGTTACAAACAACCTCCTCGAAGGGACTAGAATTCATTCTTCCTTCCGAAATTCTGTCCTTATCTTCACGTGCCTTCTTCGTGGGAGTTCTATTTATTTCACCTTGCCGAGACTGAAGCCTGCATGCTGTAGCTCTTCTTGGGGATGTGAAATCCTAGGTTGGAGTTGCTTACAATTACGTTACTGTGCTTGTCGCTGGGAACACAGCCCGGGTTTTATCGGTCTCGTGAACTGACCGGTGGAGATCTGCTCGCGAGTGTTCTTCTCCCGTGGCCACACTGCAAACAATTTCAGCATTCCCCTTGAAGTCTTTCGATCTAAATTTATTCTTATCTACATTCTAAATCATTTTGGAACTGGTTTTCAGCACATTATGAAGCTAAATTATGAGTTTCAAAAAAACGCTAAGTACTTCAATCTACATACTTTGAACTCAAATTATAGTTTAGCACTATGACCGCTATTGGTTAAACTGCAGTTCAATATTCAACCAAAATTTATAATCAACTCCACTAAGCAATTTGAAAATAACAGACATTAACTTGATGCCTTCACTTAGCTTCAATAAAGTACTTATGAAAATTGAGTTCGTGACTACTGTTCGGTCAGCAGCACTATGAAAATCCCTTTCGTGACCACCGGTGGCTCAGGCACGTCGCGGTCAGAGTGTTCAAATGTCCTTCCTAAGACCCAGATGCAGTGGTATTCATTACGCGGCTCGCGATGATTCAATTCACGGTTTTCAAAAAAATATATTAATTAATATATAATTTATACAATATACGCTAACTTGCAGTAGCTGCATCTCTTTAAATGCGTTTAACCGAAGTGGCTCTCGTGCAAAAATGAGTGCGACTGCCCTGATGGTTTCCCTGTCCCCAGATCACCGGCGCTGGAGGCAGCCTGGGCAGGGAGCTGGCCGTGCAGTTCGCTGCCTGCGCCGCTCGAGTCGTGCTCTGCGACGTGAACCAGGTGCTGCTCACTCGGAGGATACGACTCTTGTGGCTATGGGAATAGGCTCTCAAAAAATTTTCTGGAGGTCTAGAGCTGAGAGTTGGGTAGGCCTGTTTTTTGAGGAGTAGGATATTTTTTATTTTATTTTGCTAAGTATTTTTTTGTTTGCTTCACCGCATAACTTGTTTTTTCGCTTTTCTGACTTTTTTTATTCAAGTATAATCACGTTTCATAAAATAACTTCAAAAATTTGAGTGGGAACTGACCTTGTGCGTAGATGCCATGTTCCCCCTAACTCCACATTAAATGGTTCTTTCATCCCTACCCTCGCTGGAACCCAGTTTTAGGGGGCTGGAGATACTTAAACTACTTATAATTGAATCTAACCAGGTACTGCGGTTTTTTCTCGTCTACCCTAGCCTCAAACTAGGCTGCCCTCTTTGATTGAACGCATTGAAGGTGCACAATTAACAGATTGACTACGATTGTGCGGTTGCTACGGTCGTCAGTTTGGTTAGGCTAGAAGAAGTCGTTTTGAAAAACCGGCTTTTCTGCTCTAATACGTTTTTAGCCTTTTTGAAAAGTGTAAAGAATACACTTGAAGAATAATGTGTTACCTTTTACTCTAAAATATATTTCGGAAAAGGTAGCAAAATAGTTGAAATGTTATTTGCATATTCTGGTATGTAAATGAGCAATTTACCTATTGGTACACATATGTACCACTTCGGAGTCAATGTGTTAAAATTTGTCATCTATGCAATTAATGATAAATCGTAACCTGAAAGAAACAGCAGAGGCTGTTGTTGTAGTCAAGTGTCAACATAAGAAATGCAGGACAACATACGTGCAGCAAGAATGTTTTCCCAAGAGTGCCATTACCAATTGTCTAGAGACAAATGCGGTGTACTTCTTTCGCTGCTCCAGAGGGCTTGTTGAAGTGCCGTCCTCTCCACCCCAAAGATGCACAAATTTTATTTCTTTTGAAATTTTCGCTTTCTGGGAAAAAAAAGTCACTGAAGGTCAAGTATGACATCTTTAGTTGAAATAGAATCTAATTTTTGTTTTGTAACAAACGATCTGTTTTCAGTTCATTGCTGATTGTTCAGCTCGTTCTAATTTCTTATTTTTTTAATTTTGCCTCATTTCATGCACTCCCTTCAAATTTGCAATTTCTGTGTTCAGGATAGATTCATAGATTCACCGTTTTCTCAATTTAACACTACAGGGTGACTTCTTACTTCGGAGACACCTTCAGAATAGCTTAGAAATTTGAAACTGTATCATATTCTGATCTAATCCTCCATGTACAGTTCATGACTCATGGATAGAAAGAATTCTATTTCTCCAAAGTTTTAGCTAAATGTACCGCAATAAATCCCGTACTCCTGAAGTGCATTCCGCAGCTTACGTCCTTAAAGTAAATTTGCCTCAAGCATTTCGTTGAAATGAAAATCAGCAGATTTTCTTTCTCTGGCACTATCAAATTTATTGTCTTGTCGCAGCTTTGCGAGAACTCAATTCATTCAAATATCAGTGTAACTTCACGAGCTTCAACATGGATCAGACTAGGCCAGAGCGGGACAGGGGGACATTTTAGTTACATTCCTGATCTTTAGCTGTCCCTCGAAAGTGAGAGAAATACGCGTTATCCATATTTAGATTAGTCGATTAAAGTTCAGTACCAATGCAACGGTTCGTAATGGCTGAAAGTCTACTCCAACAGCTTGTAGCAGTTCAAAAACTACGGCAATTGTTCATAACAGTTTACAGCTGTGTTGAAATGTGGCTATAGTTATTGAACTGTGGCTATAGTTATTGAACTGTGGCTATAGTTATTGAACTGTGGCTATAGTTATTGAACTGTGGCTATAGTTATTGAACTGTAGCTATAGTTATTGAATTGTGGCTATAGTTATTGAATTGTGGCTATAGTTATTGAACTGTGGCTATAGTTATTGACCTGTGGCTATAGTTATTGAACTGATTCTACATTTATTGAACTGTATCTATAGTTATTGAACTGTGGCTATAGTTATTGAACTGTAGCTATAGTTATTGAACTGTGGCTATAGTTATTGAACTGATTCTATAGTTATTGAACTGATTCAATAGTTATTGAACTGATTCTATAGTTATTGAACTGATTCTATAGTTATTGAACTGATTCTATAGTTATTGAACTGTTGCTATAGTTATTGAACTGTTGCTATAGTTATTGAACTGTTGCTATAGTTATTGAACTGTTACTATAGTTATTGAACTGTTGCTATAGTTATTGAACTGTTGCTATAGTTATTGAACTGTTGCTGTAGTTATTGAACTGTGGCTATAGTTATTGAACTGTGGCTATAGTTATTGAACTGTGGCTATAGTTATTGAACTGTGGCTATAGTTATTGAACTGATTCTTCATTTATTGAACTGATTCTTCATTTATTGAACTGATTCTTCATTTATTGAACTGTGTCTGTAGTTATTGAACTGGGGCTGTAATTATTGAACTGGGGCTGTAATTATTGAACTGGGGCTGTAGTTATTGAACTGGGGCTGTAGTTATTGAACTGTGGCTATAGTTATTGAACTGTGGCTATAGTTATTGAACTGTCGCTATAGTGATTGAACTGTTACGAGCTACTGCTTAGGTTTTTGAGCTGTTACGAGCTGTTGCAGTAGTTTTTGAACCGTTTTGAGTCTATTGCAGGTTATTGAAATGTTAAGACTTGTTGCTGTTTTTACTGTGAACTATTTACAGCATGAACTGTTATGAATTATTATAGCAACAGTTCAATTACAGCAACAAGTCTTAACAGTTCAATAACCTGCAATAGACTCAAAACGGTTCAAAAACTACTGCAACAGCTCGTAACAGTTCAAAAACCTAAGCAGTAGCTCGTAACAGTTCAATAACTATAGTCACAGTTCAATAACTATAGCCACAGTTCAATAACTATAGTCACAGTTCAATAACTATAGTCACAGTTCAATAACTATAGTCACAGTTCAATTACTATAGTCACAGTTCAATAACTATAGTCACAGTTCAATAACTATAGTCACAGTTCAATAACTATAGTCACAGTTCAATAACTATAGTCACAGTTCAATAAATATATAGCCACAGTTCAATAACTATAGTCACAGTTCAATAACTATAGTCACAGTTCAATAACTATAGTCACAGTTCAATAACTATAGTCACAGTTCAATAACTATAGTCACAGTTCAATAACTATAGTCACAGTTCAATAACTATAGTCACAGTTCAATAACTATAGTCACAGTTCAATAACTATAGTCACAGTTCAATAACTATAGCCACAGTTCAATAACTATAGTCACAGTTCAATAACTATAGTCACAGTTCAATAAATATATAGCCACAGTTCAATAACTATAGTCACAGTTCAATAACTATAGTCACAGTTCAATAACTATAGCCACAGTTCAATAACTATAGTCACAGTTCAATAACTATAGCCACAGTTCAATAACTATAGTCACAGTTCAATAACTATAGCCACAGTTCAATAACTATAGTCACAGTTCAATAACTATAGTCACAGTTCAATAACTATAGTCACAGTTCAATAACTATAGTCACAGTTCAATAACTATAGTCACAGTTCAATAACTATAGTCACAGTTCAATAACTATAGTCACAGTTCAATAACTATAGTCACAGTTCAATAACTATAGTCACAGTTCAATAAATATATAGCCACAGTTCAATAAATATATAGTCACAGTTCAATAACTATAGTCACAGTTCAATAACTATAGTCACAGTTCAATAACTATAGTCACAGTTCAATAACTATAGTCACAGTTCAATAACTATAGTCACAGTTCAATAAATATATAGTCACAGTTCAATAAATATATAGTCACAGTTCAATAAATATATAGTCACAGTTCAATAAATATATAGTCACAGTTCAATAAATATATAGTCACAGTTCAATAAATATATAGTCACAGTTCAATAAATATATAGTCACAGTTCAATAAATATATAGTCACAGTTCAATAAATATGTAGTCACAGTTCAATAAATATATAGTCACCGTTCAATAAATATATAGTCACCGTTCAATAAATATATAGTCACCGTTCAATAACTATATAGCCACAGTTCAATAACTATATAGCCACAGTTCAATAACTATATAGCCACAGTTCAATAAATATATAGCCACAGTTCAATAAATATATAGCCACAGTTCAATAAATATATAGCCACAGTTCAATAAATATATAGCCACAGTTCAATAACTATATAGCCACAGTTCAATAACTATAGTCACAGTTCAATAACTATAGTCACAGTTCAATACCTATAGTCACAGTTCAATAACTATATAGCCTCAGTTCAATAACTATAGTCACAGTTCAATAACTATAGTCACAGTTCAATAACTATAGTCACAGTTCAATAACTATAGTCACAGTTCAATACCTATAGTCACAGTTCAATACCTATAGTCACAGTTCAATACCTATAGTCACAGTTCAATAACTATAGTCACAGTTCAATAAATATATAGCCACAGTTCAATAACTATAGTCACAGTTCAATAACTATAGTCACAGTTCAATAACTATAGTCACAGTTCAATAACTATAGTCACAGTTCAATACCTATAGTCACAGTTCAATAACTATAGTCACAGTTCAATAAATATATAGCCACAGTTCAATAACTATAGTCACAGTTCAATAACTATAGTCACAGTTCAATAACTATAGTCACAGTTCAATAACTATATAGTCACAGTTCAATAACTATATAGCCACAGTTCAATAACTATAGCAACAGCCCAATAACTGCTGCAACAGCTCGAGACTCCTCTGTAACTTCCACTACACGAGTTAAATAATAATAATAATCTTCGTCCCGATCCCTGACTCAGACAGCGCTGCAAGAGAGTGGGGAAGCCGTACAAGCAGCGGGGGGCCGAGCGTCTCTCTACAAGTGCGACCTCACCAACCCTGACGGCGTCAACGCCATGGCTGCCAAGGTAAGTTGAATGAAGCTCTGTCTCTGTTGTGGGCATGACTTCTATGTTCAGTACGTACAGCAGCAATCGTGCTGTTGTTTAGCACAGCAACGGTGTCGTTGTTTAGCACAGCAACGGTGCTGTTTTTTAGCACAGCAACGGTGCTGTTGTTTAGTACAGCCACAGTAACGGTGCTGTTGTTTAGCACAGCAACGGTGTTGTTGTTTAGCACAGCAACGGTGCTGTTGTTTAGCACAGTAACGGTGTTGTTGTTTAGCACAGCAACGGTGCTGTTGTTTAGCACAGCAACAGCATTGTTGCTTGGCACTGCAATAGCATTGTTGCTTAGCACTGCAACAGCATTGTTGCTTAGCACTGCAACAGCGTTGTTGCTTAGCACTGCAACAGCATTGTTGCTTAGCACTGCAACAGCATTGTTGCTTAGCACTGCAACAGCATTGTTGCTTAGCACTGCAACAGCATTGTTGCTTAGCACTGCAACAGCATTGTTGCTTAGCACTGCAACAGCATTGTTGCTTGGCACTGCAACAGCATTGTTGCTTGGCACTGCAACAGCATTGTTGCTTGGCACTGCAACAGCATTGTTGCTTGGCACTGCAACAGCATTGTTGCTTGGCACTGCAACAGCATTGTTGCTTGGCACTGCAACAGCATTGTTGCTTGGCACTGCAACAGCATTGTTGCTTGGCACTGCAACAGCATTGTTGCTTGGCACTGCAACAGCATTGTTGCTTGGCACTGCAACAGCATTGTTGCTTGGCACTGCAACAGCATTGTTGCTTGGCACTGCAACAGCATTGTTGCTTGGCACTGCAACAGCATTGTTGCTTGGCACTGCAACAGCATTGTTGCTTGGCACTGCAACAGCATTGTTGCTTGGCACTGCAACAGCATTGTTGCTTGGCACTGCAACAGCATTGTTGCTTGGCACTGCAACAGCATTGTTGCTTGGCACTGCAACAGCATTGTTGCTTGGCACTGCAACAGTATTGTTGCTTGGCACTGCAACAGCATTGTTGCTTGGCACTGCAACAGCATTGTTGCTTGGCACTGCAACAGCATTGTTGCTTGGCACTGCAACAGCATTGTTGCTTGGCACTGCAACAGCATTGTTGCTTGGCACTGCAACAGCATTGTTGCTTGGCACTGCAACAGCATTGTTGCTTGGCACTGCAACAGCATTGTTGCTTGGCACTGCAACAGCATTGTTGCTTGGCACTGCAACAGCATTGTTGCTTGGCACTGCAACAGCATTGTTGCTTGGCACTGCAACAGCATTGTTGCTTGGCACTGCAACAGCATTGTTGCTTGGCACTGCAACAGCATTGTTGCTTGGCACTGCAACAGCATTGTTGCTTGGCACTGCAACAGCATTGTTGCTTGGCACTGCAACAGCATTGTTGCTTGGCACTGCAACAGCATTGTTGCTTGGCACTGCAACAGCATTGTTGCTTGGCACTGCAACAGCATTGTTGCTTGGCACTGCAACAGCATTGTTGCTTGGCACTGCAACAGCATTGTTGCTTGGCACTGCAACAGCATTGTTGCTTGGCACTGCAACAGCATTGTTGCTTGGCACTGCAACAGCATTGTTGCTTGGCACTGCAACAGCATTGTTGCTTGGCACTGCAACAGCATTGTTGCTTGGCACTGCAACAGCATTGTTGCTTGGCACTGCAACAGCATTGTTGCTTGGCGCTGCAACAGCGTTGTTGCTTGGCGCTGCAACAGCATTGTTGCTTGGCGCTGCAACAGCGTTGTTGCTTGGCGCTGCAACAGCATTGTTGCTTGGCGCTGCAACAGCATTGTTGCTTGGCGCTGCAACAGCATTGTTGCTTGGCACTGCAACAACATTGTTGCTTGGCACTGCAACAGCATTGTTGCTTGGCACTGCAACAGCATTGTTGCTCGGCACGGCAACAGCATTGTTGCTCGGCACGGCAACAGCATTGCCGCTTAGCACAGGAACGGCATTGCCGCTTAGCACAGGAACGGCATTGCCGCTTAGCACAGGAACGGCATTGCCGCTTAGCACAGGAACGGCATTGCCGCTTAGCACAGGAACGGCATTGCTGCTTAGCACAGGAACGGCATTGCCGCTTAGCACAGGAACGGCATTGCCGCTTAGCACAGGAACAGCACAGCCCAGTCACTGCCGACGGCCCAGTGATGCTGCTGATCAGGTCTAAATTATTTGGACAGGATCACTGCCGGTGACCCAAGTTAACCTGGGTGATTCTAACGGCGTATCCTTGCATGACATCTTCTGTGTCTTGTGACAAAATGACCTGTATGAAAATGCAAAAATTGTAGCTTTCTTCCTGAAATTTTCCTTGTTATCTCATTTCTGATAGGTGTGTGGGATTTTTACAATAGATTAAGTTACCCTTAATATGAATAATGCTAAAAGATTGGGTAGCTTCTTGAAATTTTCCAAGACCAATTGAATTACCCTTTGTGGGATCGATTTTGACGAGTATAAGTAATCGTAGTGAATTCAAGTCTTTCAATGGCAAATTATCTATTCATTAAATTTAGTTATGACCGTAAGCATTCACTGCTCCTGCATCTCAGGTCCTCCTGCTGTTATATCGGTGCAGTTTCATTAAGCTCCTCACTCAAGCGCCATTTAGTAGCATGCAACTGTTCTGTTCTACATCTAAGGGAGTGGACTCTCCCAGGAAAAAGATACGAGGCCCCTAGCTGAAGGTCAAATAGACCTTCCAAATGTTGGAATGGAATTAAATTTTTGTTTGTTGCGAACCGTATTTTCGTATTCAGAGCGTTTTTTTTCAGCTTCAACTACTTTCTTCTTCAACTTATATATCTTGTTTCATAAACTTTTTCAATCGTCCTGTTATTATCCACAGGGTATAGGGAAACACCTTGTGTATAGATTCCTCCTTCCCTTAACTCCCCATACTAAAGGAGGCCCTCCTCCTTCGTCTTCTCTTGTAATTTAAGATGCATAAATTAACTCGTAAGGTAATAAAATCTTCGCTCGAACCGTGCTGTGAGTCAGAAAAGCTCGACACCTTTTGGAAGTTGAACTTACTGCGGCTCGCTCACACTGAGCTCCTGCGCTCACCTGTTCTAATACTTAATTTTCCCATGGAGTTGATTCAGCCAGTCTGCAAGGTGGGTAGCGACGCTCAGGAAGAAAAGAAGGTATGCTGATTGCGCCGGTTCATTTGGTGCACCAGGAAGAATTAGCTTTTTCAGCGGTGACGAATTATAACTGTCGCAAAATCAGCGACGCTTTTAGTTGTGTTTTCTGTGTGTTTAGGTTTTTAGTCAAACAGGCTTTATCTTTCTATTTATTATTTTCTTCCCTTTAAAGTAGAGGCGGATGTACATTGCAACCGACCTCATGCATGAGTGTTATGGCTTGCCTTAATATGCTTTAGTTATAAAATTTAATATTATCTCGTACTTTTTTGTTATTTATCCTTTTGTTGCAATATGTTTCTCATGCATCACCCTTTTATATTTTTTTTTTATCATTACGATATGTTTCACCCAGATGCTTTAGCGAATTTTGCCGGCGTACCGGTTGAACTTTGCTAACCAATAGCAATAAATTTCTAGCTCACGTAGTGCCAGCAAAACTATTATGCGCTTTACTGAGTCTCCCTACGACGATCCCATCTTCGGAGGTTACAACTATTGCATCTACGGGAATTAGCACTCCAAGGAAAAATGTGAAGTCCCGAGCTAAGAGTTACGTAAGCTTTATTTTTGTTGACATAATGGTTTTCGGTGGCTAAAGATTATTTGTTTTCCGGTTCGCCACTGTCCTGTTTGTCAACACCTATTATACCACTTCTTTCCTCATCTTTTACCATTCATAAACTTCCGTTTTAACTTATTGTTTCTATGCAGAGGGGATATGGTGTGTGAATGCATCTTAGGCAACTCCATACTAAATAGTACTTTTATCATGTTTCATAAACTTCTTCCTCAACTTACTGTTTCTATGCCCCTTCTGCATAGGTTCCACATTTCTTTATATCCATACTAAATGGTGCCTTCCCCTTTCCTGTCTTCGGAACGTTTTTTTTTGCGGTTAGGGAGGCTTAACACGTTGACTACGGAGTCGGACAAATGTGTAGCACTAGGTAAATTGTTCATATACGCACCAATGTAAATGTATGGCATTTTAAACTTATTTTGCAACCTCTGTTGAAGGAATTTTATTACACGATAAAAACATTATTGAGCACTTATATTTTGTACATTTCTCACGAAGGATGGAAACTTATTCGTGCAGGTAAGCCAATTTGACCAGTCTGTTTTTTACAACCTAACGAAATTAACTTTACGACCCGCGCAATCGTAGTCAATTTGTTAAACTGGCATCTAATACAATCTGAAACGAATGCATTGACATGTGGCACAGGTGCGCGAGGAGGTGGGGCAGCCCGGCGTGGTGGTGCACTGCGCCGGCGTGTACCACCACAAGCCCTTCCTGCAGCACAGCGTGCAGGAGGTGCGCACCACGCTCGATGTCAACGTCCTCAGCACCATGTGGGTGAGTCGCGAGTGTGCTCGTAAGCGTCTTGTGATGGTCGTTATTGCCTCTGCATTGCGACACAGTCTGGGGTGTGGTTTTTATAATTTATGGTTTGACCACTGCGACAAAGTCTGGAGTGTCTGACTAATACTACATGTCGTTTCACCGCAATACTGCAGTCATTGTACTGCACAGTGCATGCCACAGTACTGCACATGACGCAGTACTGCACAATGTGTTTGTAATAATATGCGTCATTATTCCCACAGTACGACGCGGTCCAGGATGTAGACGTGAATGTCTAGCACCGTGCACCATTTTAAACATCATGCAATGCATTTTGGAGTGCTTATTGACAAGTCTAGAGCACATTGAGCCTCCGCCTGTTGCTTCACAAAGGCCTCACGTTGTGGGCCCCTTTTCCAAACACTAGCGAGCGTCAGGTCACTCGCGCCTGACGGTACCACAGCAATAAGGCCTTTGCTCCTGCTCCGACAGATTTAACAGAATTATTTGGCGAGCAATTTTTGTGACCCCTTTAAATTAAATATTCCAACTGTCTCCATACATTTCTCAAGTACTTATCATTTCTCAAGCCAAACTGGCTTCGTTTCCTAGTTCTTCTATAAATTTTTGTAACCCTGATTGTGCATCTCAAACGAAGATTGAATCGAATTCCCATAGAAAGGAGGGATTCTCAGCTTAATGCTGCTTTTTTCATCCAAGTCGAGTATAAACTGATAAAGTTTGACGCACGTCGTGAGAAATAAAGAAGTGCGCTTTACTGCGGGCGCTAATTCTGTCTTGAGACTGAGACTCGCATCAAGAGATACATTTTTTCTTTTTTCTAAAAGAGTAAGCGGACGATATTTTTATTAAATATCATGGCACACTGATTGCAGCTAAGCATTCATTATAACTTATAAACTTACCTAAGTAAAATAGTTCTTGCTATTAATTACTGAGTTTATTTCGCAATTTTACGACATGCTTCAGGATGGTTGAGTAGTGACGGCATCGGAGTGTTTCTATGGTAAATACTTTCGATACAATACTTTCGACGTTGGATCATTGTGTGTTGTTTGGGATGTTAGTTGCACTCGTATAAAGCGTCGAAATTGGTTGAATCTATTTCAGATTTTCAACTCCTTGGCCAAATCGCAACGAGCGACCGCTATGTTAATGGCAAGCTACTGAACCAAATCTAAATCCCTGCTTCTCAGCTTGACAAGGTCACATGTACTTCATGCACGTCATTAAGTTGATTTTCATAATATATATCTGTATATTCTTTGACACAAAGTAGATATTCTTGAAAGGATTGTCACAAATATATTCCAGGTCACTCGAGCATTTCTGGGCCCGATGGTGTCCAGCAACAGCGGCCATCTCGTCTTCCTGTCGTCAGTGCTGGGTGTGATGGGGCGGCCCTTGCTGGCCCCGTACTGCGCTTCCAAGTTCGCAGTAACTGGTGCGTAAATTGCTCGTAAATTTCATGGTCATAGCTCGGCGCAACCCGTTGCTGGTCAGGAACAGCGCCTGCAAGTTTGCCGAACTGGTTCATAAATTTCTCGTAAATATCATGGTCATAACTAGGCGCAAGCCTTTGCTGGCCCTGACTGCGCTTCCAAATTTTTAGCAACTGTTGCGTAAATTGTTCTTAGACTTCACGGGGAAAATTATACTTCCTATTGCTTGGTTTGATCACAGTTTATTTACCTCAATAAACAGTAATTAATCCTGAACTCACTAGCATAATAGTAAACTGAAAACTTACGGAAAACATATAACGAAATCATTTACAATAAATCATTTACAATACCTTTATTCTAATATAGATGAAGGAAAGCGTGTTTTCTCCGTATTTCTTGACTTTCGAAAAGCATTCGATTGTGTGGACCTGGACCATAACATATTACTCTCGAACTTACATGTAGTAAACTGAACTGCATAATAAACTGAACTGCATAATAGTAAACTGAACCCATACAGCATTCGAGGCGCTGCCCATGATTGGTTCAGGTCATACTTAGCAAATAGGAAGCAATACGTTGTCATTGACGACGCAAAATCAGACCCACAGACAATTAGCCATGGAGTTCCACAAGGATCTGTCCTTGGGCCTCTCCTATTTCTGATTTTTATCAATGATATTATTAAATCTACATCATTTTTCAAATTCATACTTTTTGCCGATGACAGTGCCCTTTCTGCGGTCCTTCCGAACCAAAATCCCGCTAGGATTGCAGAGAGTATAAATAATGATCTTCGTAAGGTTTCATTGTGGCTTAAACCTAATAAAATAAGCCTTAATATCGATCAAACAAAATATATTACATTCTCATACAAGAAAAATATATCTCTCCCACGCATTAAAATTGGCGAAGGTGAAATCGAAGAAACCAACTCAAGTAAGTTCTTGGGCATCATAATAGACAAACATCTAACCTTCAAAGAGCACATCGCCCATATCAGTTCTAAATTATCAAAATCTATCGGAATCCTGAATAAAGTTAAAAATATCCTGCCTGAAACAGCCTTACAAATGTTCTACCGAACGCTCATTTCACCATACTTGCAATACGGAATAGAAGCATGGCACGGAACTGATAAAAATAAAACCAATGTAATTTTTACTCTGCAAAAAAAGCCATCAGAGCGATAAAGAATCTAGAATATAATGCTCACGCAAATGATTCATTTAAAAATTGACGAATAATTAAGCTTTCGAATCTCTACAAAATCTCCATTTGCAATTTCATTTACAAAATATTGACAAATGATGGCGACAATAGCCTAAAACAATTATTAACTGTACAAACTGGTCATCACGACCATTTAACCCAAAATAGAAATAAATTCATGCTTCCTTATTATTCAAAGGCCCGGTCGCAACACAGTATTCTCTTCGTTGGAACTAAAACTTGGAACTCAATACCTGCGGAGATCCGTGAAAGTAATTCTTATTAAGTATTCAAAAGAAATCTTGTCTCACTTTCTATCGGAATACTAGTCGTGTAAGATCATCAAGTCAAATCTTGTCCACTACATAACTGGTCCCAATAATGTAATTTGCCATGGTTAATATCACCGATCTTCAGTCTTTTCTTGAATCGTTTGTCGAATATACTGTTAAATCTAGTCCATGTGAACTATATTGTAAAATGAAGCATCTAATATCGAGTTAATTATCTCATTGATCAGTCTAATGCGTCCCCAGTTTAAGTAAATTAGGTTAAACATTATTGTGCTCCTTAGACTAACGTTGATGGTAGGATGCCCTAGAAGTCACTGAACTTATTCGGGCCCACAGGTAGCTATACTCAAATTTCATCATTGTACTAGACTAAGGAAACATTCTATCTCTGTATCCCCTGTGGTAAATAAATTGTTTGAATTGTTTAAATGTGGTAGGCTCAGCGATGCGTGATTCAAAACCTTTGACGATGTGTGTCACATTTCTATTTAGTTGTGTAGAGCGTTAATTTTAACGTAGGTACCATCGTCCACCCGTTTCTGTGACAAACTTACACGAAACACAATGCTCACTCACAAGCACTTGAAAATAGTTTTCACTTTTCTCACCTGCTTTTGAAACGTTAACGATGAACCCCGGGCAACCTTTGAGTGCCAATGGTTTCTACGTTAAATCTACTGATATTATTACTGATGCCTTCTGATGCCAGCATTACTGATGCCATCTGATACTATCATTACTGATGCCATCTGATGATATCATTACTGATGCCATCTGATACTATCATTACTGATGCCATCTGATACTATCATTACTGATGCCATCTGATACCGTCATTACTGATGCCATCTGATACTGTCATTACTGATGTCTCAACTCCTATTACAATCAATGTTTGTGCAGTCATTACTGCACAAACTGCTGGTGCCATCACTGCTGGTGCCATCACTGCTGGTGCCATCACTGCTGGTGCCATCACTGCTGGTGCCATCACTGCTGGTGCCATCACTGCTGGTGCCATCACTGCTGGTGCCATCACTGCTGGTGCCATCACTGCTGGTGCCATCACTGCTGGTGCCATCACTGCTGGTGCCATCACTGCTGGTGACATCACTGCTGGTGACATCACTGCTGGTGCCATCACTGCTGGTGCCATCACTGCTGGTGCCATCACTGCTGGTGCCATCACTGCTGGTGCCATCACTGCTGGTGCCATCACTGCTGGTGCCATCACTGCTGGTGCCATCACTGCTGGTGCCATCACTGCTGGTGCCATCACTGCTGGTGCCATCACTGCTGGTGCCATCACTGCTGGTGCCATCACTGCTGGTGCCATCACTGCTGGTGCCATCACTGCTGGTGCCATCACTGCTGGTACCATCACTGCTGGTGCCATCACTGCAGGTACCATCACTGCTGGTGCCATCACTGCAGAATTTAGTCCCCTCAGAGAAATATAACGATTACAAATAAGCAAATTAGCACTCCCCAGAGGTAAATGTGAGGTCCCGAGCTGCGGGTTAAGCATCTTTTTTTAGTCGAAATAGAATATAATGAATTTGTTGTTTCATTACTGGCCATTTCTCCTTCATTCATTACCGCTTTTTTCAGCGCTAATACTTCCTTGTTCAACTTTCATTTTGCTACATAAACATCTTTCAATCTTGCTGTTCGTATACGCAAGGTGTTGGGGCACACTTGGTGCATAAATTAACCGTTCCTTTAACCCGAACTATATGGGTCTTTCTCCTTCCTCTCTTTAAAACACCTTTGTCGTGGATAGAGAAATTAGAACTCGCTACGCTAATAAAGAAGATGGAACTACGGCATGCACAAGAACGGAAATGCTCATGACCTAACGAGAGCTTTTGCCACCCGAACAGCGCAGCTCATGCGATGAAAAGGCAAAAGAGTTCTAGTTCCGTTAGACAATCGTTGAAAATCTTTGAGTTCTACTAAGGAAATAGTATTATCCATATCCAAACTATCACTAAAATTCCCTACAGGTTTCGTAGACGCCCTGACCCAAGAGTTGGACGAGCAAGGCACCAATGGTGTGTCCCTCACCATCGTCCACCCGTTCCTCATTGGCAACATCACGGACGTGTCGGTCGAGATCAGGCGAGTTTGTGTAGCTACGGGCACCTGGAGAAGTTTATATTCTTATAGTGTGCTCCGAGTTACCGTGGATAAATGCCCTCTAATTTATCAGGTTCATTTATCTTGAATTCGTTCCAGAAGGGTTTTTTCTTGTTACGTGATCAGAGTGACTTTAGATAACGTGCTTTTAATCTAATAGGTCCTTTTGTTTTTAGTTCTTGCGTGTAAGGAATTTGTGTTTGGGTTTTGAAACAAGCGTTTGAATTTCCCTCAAATTATTTCGACTCTGTCGTCTGCTTACCTACCATAACTCGAATTTAATAAAAACTAAACGTATTTACACCGTGGTGTATTCATGCATTATGTATTGTTTTTTTAAGTATATAACTAGTTGCTCTGGGTAAAAAAGGCGTGGACCTCATAAATGAATGAGCGTTTGTAATTGAAGCCTATCGATACATTAAAGAAGCCTATGGATATATTAAAACTGATTAGCTCACCCTTACACGAAAATAAGGAAAAAATTGTATTCTTTTTATAGGCATATTCACACAAATTTTATTAAATAGTTTCGTAAATTTCCTTCAGTACTTGACGTATAAAAAATCATATTAGTTCACTAAACGTTCACGAGACCAATTTACAACGAGTTGGACTACACGACAGCTGGCCATAAAGCTATACACCACACGCAAGGAAAGACAAAGTTGTACAGATGAGGGATATGTGATGTTACGAGTTTTATTCGAAATTAAAATTTCCTTGGAAGTACGTATTGATGGTGGCATCGGGGCTGGCTTACACTGTAAGTTTGGCACAGCTCTACAATCTCTTGATTCCCTCGTGATGCTCTTCAGTCTACAACTCTTTAATTGTTAGTTAGTTTAGTTATATCTGAACGGGTCAGTTGATTGTTTTAATCGCAACTTTATTAAGAATTTAAAAACGAGGAAAATTCCAAAGAACTTTATCATATCTAACTGGAAAACGTTTCGGAGTCCAGCTCCATCATCAGTTCAAAAATACAAATCATTATGTCTGCAATAAAAGAAAAAACAAAATATTGTAGACAGTCACTAAAAGAAATCACGAAAACAGAATAAAAACATCACATAATAAAATCAACAAGATGGCTACTTTGTCACTATTTGCAAAGGATATGAGCTATCGGTATTGTTTAGGATCGGTTTTCTCTTGAAAATATATAACGACTCCAAAATCCTAAGGTCATGCGAATTTGAAGTAATGAAGTTGCGATTAAAGTAATCAACTGACCTGTTCAGATATATTCAGTTGAAAAACGGAAATGAAGGAATTTGCATCTACAGAAAATGCAATGACATTTTGCGAAAAAAAACTGCAAAAGTCTCTCTTGTCATCGAATTTTTAATGAAATGTAGAGTGTTTAATGTCATGCCTAAATTCCTACGATTTAAGCTGTATGAACGTTCGTTGCACACAACCTCTTTCTACAAATCTTGGCAATCCAAGTTACTTGCTCGAGAACTCTGCAGCAAAAGGAGATTGCTCGCCAACCTAACTACGCAACTGCAAGCCATCGAAGATGAAGTACGGTCCACTTAAGGGCCGTTTACACTGGTCTACATTTTGCTGCAGGCTCACGTGTAGACGCCTCGTGTGGAGCTTCACAAGAGCCATGTGCGTTTAGACTAGACACCATTGGAGCGAGCCATGGAGCGCGCGCTGCTCAACAGGCTGCCACTCTAGATATTATATAGCTAGATCTAGATGTTTTTGCTGAAGCCTAGATGTAAAATTTTGAACCTAGATATTAGCTATAAAATCTATATAGTTTTTCTGTATGCTAGAAATTTTCTAGCTAGAATTACAATTAAGCTATGTACATGATAGATTACTGTAAATTCGAATTAAGAATTCACCCTAATGGTTGGTTACTACTTCATTCTTATTATATTTGTTAATTTACTTAAGCAAATTGTCTAAATAGTGAAGCAACCATATTCTGATCATGTTATGTTCAGATTATGAATGACACCAAGACGGCTATTTCACGGTTCATAAGCTAAAGCACACTATCTCCAACTGCAAAAATAGTGATAATATAAAAAAATCATGGAATAAAATGCACATACATTATCAAGAATGTATTGTGACCTCATTTTGACGAAAGAATGACCAATGATATTCGTAACAATGAGTTCAGTTTATTGTTGGATGGAAGCAATGATATTTCTATCATGAAACTACATGGTGTATGAGTTATATACTAAAGTAATGCATCTAATAAAGTAGAATCAACCTACTTAGTAATTGCGAAATTATTAAAAATGATGAAGGTAGCGGTGTGAAAGCCTTAAAACAATTGTTGATAAGTAGGAATCCGAGCATTGATAATTGCAATGCAATAGAGACTGACCTTTCTACTCGCAACACGTGTGGAATTGAAGAATATTTGGATACCAAGCTTTATTAGGGTAAATATCAGGATGCTAGATCATTTATATAAAGATAAATTGCCTAATATAAAGCAATATCCTTATATGCTATTGTTCAACTAATTTATTATAGTAGATAATTAATTTATTTCTAGATAAATTTTTGGATGTTTTATTTTTAAATCTAGATGTTTCTCGATATTTTTTGAGGTCACACTAGATTTTTTGGTCAAACACAAGTGGCAGCCATGCAGCACAAAACCAGTCAGTGTGGCTTGCTGCTTTGAAATATGGATTGGACGAGCTTGTGTGAATATTGTTGCTGCATCGTAGCTACGTAATCTCTTTTTTATTTGCATGAGTGTAATGCTACTATATTCGTTCATTTTCATTAAAATATAATGGAAAGCAGCCTCCTTATATTCACAGCTTTTAGTCTGCCAAAGGCATTGATGGGCTTAGTACATTTCAATTAGAAGCAGTGTAGTTTCTCGCGGCAGTGTTGAGTCAGCCATTACGGGTGAGCGAGAGGCGCCACCTCACTTGATGACTAGTACTTGCACACTGACTGGTCTAGAGCAGCGCGGCCAGCGCCGCTCACACGTGTAGCTGCTCCACGGATTCAATCAAAGTGAATCGGGAACTTCGGGCTCACACACACAAATATGAGCCTCAGTGGTGAGCTTCGTCTACACGAGTCGCGCCTCACAGCCGAAATGTCCCCTAGTGTAAACACCCCTTTACTCCACACTTGACGCCCACGTCGTCAGGAGACATGCAAGAGTCTCCAGGGACCAGTTTCAAGCACATACTAAACGAACTCATTTGAGGAAACTAAGCAGCATGGGCATCTACAACGAAATTAAACCTTGAGATCCAGATAAAGAAGTTCACAATTTTAGTTCAGTCCAGCTACCTCATAGGCTAAAAATTCTCGTAGCGTTCGGTTTAGAGTTCTGTTTGCCTGTTTATGAATTGAATTTCTTTAAATGTTTTCTAGCTTTTGAGAAATTCTGTCGTGCACTTAAAAAAAAGTGTACTAATTATCCGGAATTCATAGACAATTTGAAAGCATTAGCTCATAAGCAATATTACAGCTTTAAACCACATGAAATATTCTCGTCTGTCTTTCTTAGAAGTGACATATCCCTCTTGAAATCAATGGCCGCTAATGAGAACTTAATAATCTGCAAACCTGACAAAGATAAAGGAGTTGTGTTGATTGATCGCCAAAAAATATCATGAAAGTATGCTTCATTTAATATCTGACACCTCCAAATTTGTTCCAATTACAGAACCAATGAATAAAATAATACTGAGGGTTGAAGACAGAATTAATAATTTTTTGCGTTGCATGAAACAATTAACTAACGCGCCATTAGAAAATGTAAAGAATTTGCATGCGTCAGGCTCTTCTCCGGCGGTGCTGTATGGTCTACCAAAAATTCACAAACCTGATTTTTCGTCAAAATTTCAATTTAGACCGATAGTAGCAGCGTATAATAGTCAGAGTTATAAATTATGTAAACTCCTTGTACCAGTCCTCAATCATTTAACTTCAAGTGAGTATACAGTCGATAATGCCTGCAAATTTAGCGATAATATTAGAAGTATTCCAAATGTAAAAAATTTAATCATGTCTTCCTTCGATGTTGAATCTCTTTACACTAACATTCCTCTTCAGGAAACTATTGATATTTGTCTAAACCGTTTATTTTCGGATGGTAGCTCAAAATTCATGGGCTTAACCTGCAAATTGTTCAGTACACTGCTGGAACTATCTGTAATGCAATCTTTCTTCATATTCGCAGGCACACTTTATAGACAAATAGACGGTCTAGCAATGGGGCTCCCGTTGGCACCGACCCTTGCCAACATTTTTATGTGTTTCCACGAAACAAAGTGGCTAGATGAATGCCCCTCGGATTTTAAACCAGTTTTTCACCACCGATACGTTGACGATACCTTTGTCCTATTCAGCCATCCATCTCATGTTGAGCAGTTCTTGAACTATCTAAATCAAAAACATCAATCGATTAAGTTTACCGTAGAAGTTGAAAAGAATAACTCCCTGGCCTTTCTTGACTGTCTAGTGACGAGAGACGGAGATCACTTTCAGACGTCAGTAGACCGTAAACCAACTTTCACAGGACTAAGCGCCAGTTTCTTCAGTTTTTGCTCAACAAGTTTCAAAGTTAATTGTGTTCAAACTTTAATCAATAGGGGCTACAAAATATGTTCAACCTTTAAAAATGTTCATCGTGTACTTGAATTTTTGCGCAGATATTTTACAACTAGCGGTTTTCCTTTGGGTATCATCAATTCGCAAATTAAGAAATTTCTCTCTAAGCAATACGCATCGCAAACTATTAGAGATAACAATAAAGACTATCTATACTGCTCGTTCCCGTATTTCGGAACGCCTTCTGAGAAATTGTCATTAGAGTTGAAATTATTGTGTGAAAAATACTTTGAAAACCTTCAGTTATGCGTTGCTCTAGTTAATAATTTTAAGGTGGCTTCTTTTTTCCGGTGCAAGGATACGCTTCCGATAGAGATGCGGGCCTCTCTGATTTATTCTTACAGTTGTGTGCAGTGCACGTCATCGTACGTTGGCATGACGTCACGGAATTTTTATATCAGAATGGCTGAACATCGGGGTAGAAGCTTTCGCACTGGGAATCAATAAGCACACCCCTGTCATTCTGCAGTACGCAATCATGCAGAAAAATGCAACGTACCAATATCCTCCAAAGACTTCGAAATCTTGGATTCAACTTCAAATTCGCATGACCTTAGGATTTTGGAGTCGTTATATATTTTTAAAAGAAAACCGGTCCTAAACAATACCGATAGCTCATATCCTTTGCAAATAGTGACTAGGTAGCCATCTTGTCGATTTTATTTTGTGATGTTTTCATTCTGTTTTTGTGATCTCTTTTAATGACTGTCTCCCCTCATGGGGATACAATTATTGTATCTATGGGAACTAGCGCTCCCAGGGGGACAATGTGAGGGCCCGAGCTAAAGGTTAGGTAGGCTTTCTTTTGTTAAAATAGAATAGGTTTTGTTGTGTTACGGACCATCTTTTTTTGGTTCACTGCTGTCCTGTTTTTCACCGCCTACTACTTTCTTCTTCAACTTTTTCTTGTTTCATGAACTTCTTTCTTAGCTTTCTGTTTCTGTGCCCTTTCTGCATAGATTCCACGTTCCCTTAACTCCATACTAAATGGTGCCTTCTTCCTTCCTCTCTTTACATCTCATTGTTGAGGATAGGGAGGCTTAAACTAACTAATAAACTAATAAACTTTAATGACTGTCTACAATATTTTGTTTTTTCTTTTATTGCAGACCTAATGATTTGTATTTTTGAACTGATGATGGAGCTGGACTCCGAAACCTTTTTCAGTTAGATATGATAAAGTTCTAAAGAAGTTTCCTCGTTTTTAAATTCCTAATTAGTTGAATTAGTTTTGATTGTTTGTTTTGGTAGTTAGTTTTGATATTTGGTTTTGGTAGTTGGTTTTGGTAGTTGGTTTTGGTAGTTGGTTTTGGTAGTTAGTTTTGGTAGTTGGTTTTGATATTTGGTTTTGATAATTGGTTTTGATAATTGGTTTTGATAATTGGTTTTGATATTTGGCTTTGATATTTGGTTTTCATAATTGGTTTTCATAGTTGGTTTTCATAGTTGGTTTTCATAGTTGGTTTTCATAGTTGGTTTTCATAGTTGGTTTTCATAGTTGGTTTTCATAGTTTGTTTTCATAGTTTGTTTTCATAGTTTGTTTTCATAGTTTGTTTTCATAGTTTGTTTTCATAGTTTGTTTTCATAGTTTGTTTTCATAGTTTGTTTTCATAGTTTGTTTTCATAGTTTGTTTTCATAGTTTGTTTTCATAGTTTGTTTTCATAGTTTGTTTTCATAGTTAGCTCAATTAGTTAGCTCAATTAGTTAGCTCAATTAGTTAGCTCAATTAGTTAGCTCAATTAGTTAGCTCAATTAGTTAGCTCAATTAGTTAGCTCAATTAGTTAGCTCAATTAGTTAGCTCAATTAGTTAGCTCAATTAGTTAGCTCAATTAGTTAGCTCAATTAGTTAGCTCAATTAGTTAGCTCAATTAGTTAGCTCAATTAGTTAGCTCAATTAGTTAGCTCAATTAGTTAGCTCAATTAGTTAGCTCAATTAGTTAGCTCAATTAGTTAGCTCAATTAGTTAGCTCAATTAGTTAGCTCAATTAGTTAGCTCAATTAGTTAGCTCAATTAGTTAGCTCAATTAGTTAGCTCAATTAGTTAGCTCAATTAGTTAGCTCAATTAGTTAGCTCAATTAGTTAGCTCAATTAGTTAGCTCAATTAGTTAGCTCAATTAGTTAGCTCAATTAGTTAGCTCAATTAGTTAGCTCAATTAGTTAGCTCAATTAGTTAGCTCAATTAGTTAGCTCAATTAGTTAGCTCAATTAGTTAGCTCAATTAGTTAGCTCAATTAGTTAGCTCAATTAGTTAGCTCAATTAGTTAGCTCAATTAGTTAGCTCAATTAGTTAGCTCAATTAGTTAGCTCAATTAGTTAGCTCAATTAGTTAGCTCAATTAGTTAGCTCAATTAGTTAGCTCAATTAGTTAGCTCAATTAGTTAGCTCAATTAGTTAGCTCAATTAGTTAGCTCAATTAGTTAGCTCAATTAGTTAGCTCAATTAGTTAGCTCAATTAGTTAGCTCAATTAGTTAGCTCAATTAGTTAGCTCAATTAGTTAGCTCAATTAGTTAGCTCAATTAGTTAGCTCAATTAGTTAGCTCAATTAGTTAGCTCAATTAGTTAGCTCAATTAGTTAGCTCAATTAGTTAGCTCAATTAGTTAGCTCAATTAGTTAGCTCAATTAGTTAGCTCAATTAGTTAGCTCAATTAGTTAGCTCAATTAGTTAGTTCAGTTGAGAGCAAGAGAACTCACCCGTTCAATGGTGCTTTAGTTTCTCATGACGTACACTTCTTTGAAGTAATCCCAATGTAGATATTCAAGCTTCATAAATCCAGTACCATTTACGATGCACTGAACTCCTCCAGAGTGCCTGGAGTGTTCGACATCCTCTCGCCTGAGGAGGCCGCAGCGTCCATCATCTCCGCCGTCAGGAGAAATCAAGAGGAACTTTTCCTGCCTAGAAAACTGAAGCCTCTGATGAGGATCAACAGGTGAGATTTAGTTGAGAATTTTGATGATCTCACTTCAACATGATAGTTGAGTAATGCGATTCAAATACACTTCATGTCGATGCAACTATTATACCTATGAGATTTGGCGCTCTTAGGGAGATGTCTTCCCGAGTTGAAGGTTTGTTAGGCCTTTCTTGTGCTGAAATACAATCGGCCTTTTGTTTTTTAAGGACTATATTTTTTTCGAATCCCTGCTTTTTATGAACTCTGACTCACTTCCGAACTTCTATTTCGTTTCATAAACTTCTTTCTTGACCTGCTGTTTCTATACGCCATGGGCCTAGGATGGAACACACCTTGTGCATAGAGTTCCCGTTCCCTGGATTGCGTACAAAATGTTTTTTTTCCCATTTTGAATACTTTTGCTGTGAGGATTAATACGATATATATATATATATATATATATATATATTTTTATCTGTTTTAAACTTTTATCTCCCAATGAAATGGAATAGCTGTGTTGATGCAGTGTTGGAATAATGTAGGTTTTCTTTTGCAACACACGTCTATGTTTTTTATTATTGCTAAAAAAGTAATGCCAGTAAACGACTAAGATGCTTTTCGATACGATCACTAAGGTTAGAGTAGGTAAGAGTGATATTTGGCAGGATAGTTGTAGCAAGAAAGAGCCAATTTACTATGATGGTTTACTCGAGTTAGTTGCAGAGAGCTGTGCTGCATGCAGTCAAGTTTAACGATTGTGCGTTGTAGAATTTTCTGAACCAGGAAAACCTTGAAGTGACGTCCGCCACAAACAATTCTCAGTGCTCTCGAACGGCAATAAAGCGCGGTGACAGAGTCTGGAGCAAGACCTAGCTTGGTGATAGGTAATGTTGAGTGAACTCAGAGTGTCTTCTTAACGACTCACGATTTCAAAGGCGAGTGTTGGATACAAAGTAGATTAACGAAGAGTGCGCTTGTGAAGAGGCTTTTCGTGGTGAGGTAAGTGTGCGGAGAACGTGCGTTGGCGCGAGCAGTTAGCTTAAGCCTTATGGAGTATGGCGAAGAAACGCATGTGGGGTGAAGAAGCACTGATTTTCATGTTCCTGACCGGCTTAGAGCAGTGCAAGCTGTAAGCGCTGCCAAGGAACGATGAGGTAGTGCTTTTGCTCTAAACCTGAGGTTGAAACTTGGGAGTAGGGCTATAGAGTGAGAGCAGAAAGAGAGGTTTTGGCAGCTAGCTGTCGCTGTGTTGAGTGAAGAATGTAGGGTGAAGTTACTCAGCAGAGATTGCTTCTTAAATAGGCGTCAATTCCTGAAGCGACGGGTGTGCAGTTAGGCCGCTTTAAAGGTACGCATTGGGCTGGCTGGGGGTGCCTGCTTAGTGCACGGTATTCTTACGAGTAACTCGTACTCCATTTGTAGAGTGGACTACTCAGGAAGTATGTACATGGCGTGGGTCTAAGCGCAGGGTGATTGGTTTACATGCGGTGGTAAGTCGATATGCGGTATTCGTACGGATAACTCGCGGTTAGGTTGCAGTGACGACTAGCCAAAATACTTTTACAGGAGAGCAATTTCTGCACTACGTAGCTCTGACGTATAGGAATGATATTGATGACTATTTGTTAGCGATGTTTCAAAAAATTTCAGCATGAATTGTACCTCATTACGAGAATCTTTAGAACGGAGTCAAATTTGAATTTGGCTTTTGATGGACTAAGTCAACGTTCTCCGACTTCCTTTTTTGAGCCGTATTTAAAAGTTTTCAAACATAGGGTAAACTAATCAAGGGGAAGCCTTTTGTTCTTTTCCTATAATATTTATTAAATAGCATGTTCAATGATTATTTAATATTTATTCAAATATTTATTCAGTTAATGTTTTTAATATTCCTCTGATATCGCAGAAGTTGAGTTTCAAAGATAGTGTAGGATGACGAAAGTGTTACACCTATGTGTATCTATCTTAGTAATTTTGACAATTACAAGTATGCATTATCAAACTTAGAATAACTTGACCAAGAGTTTTTTCCTAAATTTTTGGTAAAAACACTGGCATGGACTGTTATACCCACACACGTATCCCACTAAGCATCTCTGTTTTTATATTTTAGAAATCAATGCTGATATTTGTAAACCTATTTTAGCAAAAATGAACTGCTTTCTTTCTTTTTCTTAAGATAGTTGATATTCATGCGCTAATATCACACACAAGACGATGTTTAAAAAATAAATAATTATTAAGAGTCGTAGAAGAGTAGCATTGTTCAGTTCATTTCGCCGGAACATTCTCGTTCTGAAGGGACGAGTTCATATAGTTCACTTCTTAGTTTATTTTTGGTTGTTTTACTTCATTTATTTCGCTCCATTGTTCATGTTTTGTAGCATAAATTCATTTTTCAGGTGCCTACCACGTAAAATGAGACGAGCGTGTCAGCAGTTCATCGAAAAGAAATAATTCTTCAAAAATAGAAGGAATCGTGAAGACAACGACCAAGGCTATTCCGACTGGGACGTGAGACACAGCAGGGATTCGTGGTAATAAGGATTTTGTTTGCTTTTATTGTAATTTAAATTATTGAGAACTAGACCTTAGTTGTTAGGTAGTACAATTTAGCGTTAACTTGTTCGCTGCCGTTACCGTCAATTGGCATCCTCACACCTGTCTGAAAAGAATACGCCAAAGGAACTCTGATATATATTCAAGAAGGGAAGGAGGAATTACATAATTTTTTATTCTATTGATTTCCTGCAGGGTTAGGGTACCTATTATCATTTTAATGAAGGGCTAGTGTGCCTATTATCATTTTAATGAAGGGCTAGTGTGCCTATTATCATTTTAATGAAGGGCTAGCGTGCCTATTATCATTTTAATGAAGGGCTAGTGTGCCTATTATCATTTTAATGAAGGGCTAGCGTGCCCATTATCATTTTACTGAAGAGCTAGGGTGCCCATTATCATTTTACTGAAAAGCTAGCGTGCCCATTATCATTTTACTGAAGGGCTAGCGTGCCCATTATCATTTTACTGAAGGGCTAGCGTGCCCATTATCATTTTACTGAAGGGCTAGCGTGCCCATTATCATTTTACTGTAAGGCTAGCGTGCCCATTATCATTTTACTGTAGGGCTAGCGTGCCCATTATCATTTTACTGTAGGGCTAGCGTGCCCATTATCATTTTACTGTAGGGCTAGCGTGCCAATGGTAACGGCATTTAGTGTAAATTCAAGAGCGGTGCGCTATAGTAGTCGATATGCAACCGAGCAAAGTATGGTAAATATCAAGTGCTGCACCCGGTCCCTCTTGAGCACATATGTGCGTGGAGCGGTAGCGAACGTGTTAATTCATACAAGTATTGCGGTAATATTTGTTATCGTTTGATGAGTAGGAAGAATTACTTGGTGGGCTTTAATTTTATGCTTGTTGAATGGCGTTTCCTGGCGAGCAATTGAATAAGAAACTGTCAAAATACCAACTCAACGAACGAAGAAATTATTTAATCGAAGTGCATGAACATCGAATTTAATAGTTAGATGCATTAATATTTTAAATATATAATTTTCTTAGCGATTTCAACTAGGTTCCAGTCTCTGTGGTGTTATCTCTAAGTAACGTGTGTCGTGAAGTACGAAAGGTCTCGTTAAGCATTGCAGAAAGCATTTACAAAGTTTCATGACGTTGATGGCCCCACTACCATCAATGCAGAGGCTACCATACGAGGTATCATTCACCGGGTCACCTATCACTTAAATGTAGAACTTGAATTTGACCCTTCGCGCTATTGTTTACTGCTCCTTTTTTCAGAGAGGGACAAGGAAGTATCTCTTCCAAGTTTAACTAGTTTGTTTTAATGACGATGACTTTCAATTAAGAATTTTTAAGACCCGTTATTATTCCCTTACGCTATGCTCATGGATACATACGTCGGACTATTTCTTGATTGGGATACATGTTTTTGTTTTCTGTTAACCCATCTTTCCTACAGTATAACTTATGCCTACAAAATACATCTAACGTATTATTTGACTCCGGCTTGATTTAAAACAAATATCAAGTATTATTAACTCATTTGTAAAATAGCCTAGTCATGAATATTGCAGCATTTTACTCTCGGGCTCTTGAAAAATAGTGAAGTTAAAATAGTATTTTTGTGCAATGTCACTGAGAGGTTTTCCAGAAAGTTTCAAATGAATTTACATTGAAAATTTGTCATTTGAAAATCATACAATGTATCTATCGAGGCCCCACCGATGAATTTTCAAAATCTACAGACACTCTTTTTGCATTATTCGCGAAGAATGCTTCATAAATTTTCATTTCAGAGAAGTAAATTTTTACAATTTAAATTGATACGTGTTTTAAAAAAAGTAACTATTCCACTTTTGAAAAGACTTGCCATAGGGAGAACAAAGATGAACGGTTTATAGTGTAAAGAATGTTCAGAAGCTCGCTGAATGATCCCGAAATCACTAATCGCGAATAAATTTGCTTTAAAAAACATACTTAGCGTAATTCGAAGGCTTCCTGCACGAAATCAAACAGTTTACGCCGATTTTGAGACCACAAAGTTAAACCATAAAATCAAACAATTGCGAAGAGTATGACTAGGTGAATTGGGCCCAGGTCTCTTCCTTCATCCACCATGTTTTCCTAACATTGCACTACATCTCACTTCATCCACCATGTTTTCCTAATATTGCGCTACCTCTCACTTCATCCAGCATATTCTCCTAACATTGCGCTACCTCTCACTTCATCCAGCATATTTTCCTAACATTGCGCTACCTCTCACTTCATCCAGCATATTCTCCTAACATTGCGCTACCTCTCACTTCATCCACCATGTTTTCCTAACATTGCGCTACCTCTCACTTCATTCAGCATATTCTCCTAACATTGCGCTACCTCTCACTTCATCCAGCATATTCTCCTAACATTGCGCTATCCGACTACCTCCTTATTATTCGCTGGAACCTATTGCAAGGAAAAATCGCTAATAATTTAAACAGAGTATTACATGTGGAAATTTTTTTTTGTTCAATCCGTACTGAATGGTCCTTTTTTCTGTTGCGAAAACATCTTCGTAATGGAAACAGATCCTTTACGCTGTACTGTATCTTAAATCAGCGATATATAACGCTGACAGCTTATAGAAGTACTTGATAGGTAAGGAATGGTCATTGCTAGCAACGGAAATAATTTCATTAATTAAACCTTTTATTTTTATCTTGTTTCAAACTAAAAAAGTTCTTGACTCTCCGGACGACTTGATAACAGCGTAATAAGCCTTGGCTGAAATATTTTATGCTAAACAAATCCTAACGCAAAATTTTGTAGAAAAAACACGTGAAATAGGATACTTTTTTTAACACAAAGGCGTGATGAAAGAGCGAAAACATTTGGGGCAGATCGAGACTGTGTGCCGAGATCAAGACTTCACTGTCTACATAGCGACGTCCTTAGCATTTAAAGCGTCCTTCTAGAATTTTTTACACTTCACGCGTTCGTAGTGTCGGCTCTTGTTCATTTGTAGAGTTACGTAAACTTGCAACTGTCTTTCACATCGAGAGCATTAAGACGCGCAATAGTTTAAACTTGAGAATTTCTAGAGTATCATTTCAAAGAATAATTTTTACCCAATAACTTATTTCTAAAGATAGCTTCAACTCAAGATAACAGATTTAGATAGTGATGAGCTTCGAATTGATTTGATCAGCCCATAAATTCTTTGCAAAAACATTACACAACGTTACCGAGCCCTTGAAGTCGAACATACGAATCTGTTGCTTTTCAAAGCATGAAAATTCAAGACTGGTCTAATTTCCCGGTCTCAGAGTACGATCTCCGTCTCTGAAGTGCAGCGATTTTATCAACCACGATGAAGTTTTCAGTTCATATAAAAACATTTGTAGATTCCGACATGTACGTTAATTCTTTTATCGTACGACCAACCAGTATCATTTTACTCATTGTACAATATATCAGGGCATGTTCAGTATTAAAATACCAAACAATTTTGGAAAAAGATTTACTGCAGCCGTGTGAGTATCTCGCTATGTACGTGCTCTTCGGCCTAAGATTAAAGTATTTTTTACTTAATTTATTCTGAAAATTTTAACGATGTAAAAGCTTAACTCTGTTTTTGCGTACATGTTAATTTTATTGTTCAATACGCGTAGTACAGTATTTACGTTAGCTTCGTTCCACGATTTTTAGACATTCCCGACTCTCTTACTGCCAATATTATAGAGGCAAAAAGTTTTACTTGTGTCGTACCGTGAGCATACGACAAGTATGCCCAAATAATAAGTATAAACTTTGTGCGATGTACTAGTTGTGAGCACATGAAACTTTTATATTTTTTAAAAGTCAACCCTTGAGAAAAACTTGCACGAGTATTCACTTTCGTTAATTTTAAGATTAATATCGGTTATTATCAACGAACCTCTGAGAAGGCATAGGTTACACAATAGGCAAAGGTTAGCTAGGTTTGTTTTGTTTGTTTCTTTCTATCTTTCTTTCCTATCGTTTGGAGACGGGCGCCCTCAGCGGAAATCCTGTTGAATAAGTACCTCAGCTTTATGTATGCAGGCCTTCGGAACTACCGTGAGTATCAAGACCAATATTCATCAGTTTTTATTCCATCTCCGCTCCTTCGTCTCCGCCTTTTTTCCGCAATAAATATCGAAAGGTTATAGGGATTTATGAGATGTTCATAAGAATTTCTGGCCATATAAGTAGTTTTTCCACGTTGTACAACCGAGTATTAATGTTTTCAAAGTTTCATTGATTTTATAAACCATGACCGAAAAAGTCAAAAATCGAAAGGGTACGGGGGTTTATGAGATGTTTATAAGAATTTCTAGTCAAATAAGTAGTTTTTGCCGATGTACAACCGAGTATTGAAGTTGTCAATGAGTTCATTGATTTTGGAAACAATGACTGAGAAAGTCCAAAAAAATCGTAAGGGGATTTTCCCTTACGATTCCCTTTCCCTTACACTGTCACCACCTCCACCTTCTAAGCCGACACTACAATTGTCACAGCCTCAGCATCTCCAACCATTCAAGTTAAAAAGAAAATTTTCAAGTTGCTTTTCGTATTCAATGCAATATTTGTTGATTTATTTTAAAAACGAGTCAAGTATAACTGTAGCAAAACTGTTCATGAACAGGTATAGAACTCATCTTCGCAATACCACTCTGTCATTTAACGCGCTTGAACAAACTAAAAACAATGGTGAGCTTTTTTAAAATACTCGAAACTTAGAAACTAAATAGAATTTAAACTCAACAAATGCTATACTGAACTGTTACCCCTTTAACGACCATGCGAACACTGGTGTTCTCTTTCAAAAACAACCGTACGATATTTTATCAATACCCGAATTTGCATTCTAATGAATAAAGGATTAAACGATAATGAATTGCTGATCTGTATACAGCTATATTTTACCAACACTAAAATGGTGCTAGCCTATAACATACAAAACTTTAATAAATTGATATTTTCTCCATCAAATACAAAAGTACAAGAGCGCAGCTATATTCTGTTTATGTACTACTGGTATACAGGGTGTTTTTTCAATACTGGACCCAAAAAAATTTTTAATAACTTTTGAAACGATAAACAGGATTTTTAGAAACAAAACGGCAGTAGAATTCTGAGATTTATGTCTTTTATTTGGACTAATTTTTGAAAATGACACTCTTCATGTGGCGTCCACTCGACTGCAAGCAATATTGGGCGCGTGTTGGTATGCTTCTCATTGCAGCGCTGGTGCGGGTGGCACCGATCAATCTTATCACGTATTAAAAAACGCCCTGTATATTCATTGCAGCACACTTGCTTTGCTCCAGAACCAAATAAAACAGGAATTTTCCTTAAATAATCATTCATGAACAGTACGGTATCAATTTTCCATCGAAACATTTAGAATATAAGAGCAATGAGAGTGATCTCTTAACATCCTTTAAAAAAGAACATTGGCTGATAATTTATTAAGTGCACCCCATCCTCCATTGGTATCACAACGTACTTGGAAAAAACCCTGGTGCTTGCGCATACAGCAATAAGAAGGTGACTGAGACGAGCGGCAAGATTCACGCCAGGTCCCTGCTGCTGACCATCGTGCTAGCACGGTAGAGGAAACATGGTAGGTTTAAAGCAGTCTTTTTCTTGTCTTTTTTGCTGGCGTCTCGGCAATGAACCAATGGCAGCGCTCATATTGCATCTGGTAGCACTGCAACCCCAAAATCCACCTCCACTATTGGCCTAGCGTCACTACGTTTTGGTGACGTCATAAAGTTTGTTTGAAATAAAGCATTGCTATTGGCTAGCCGAACAAGAGGTGTTTTCTCCCCCACAGAAATGACTCTACCTTGTTTCCTCTACCGAGGCACCTCCCCGACTCGGTTCATCAGTACAGCTAACTCTAGTCAAGCGTAGGCAGGATACAGTCTCATTAATGAGCTATTCACTTGAAATAAGGGATAAATGTGAGTTGTTTTGCAGTCAGTTACAAGTTCTTGAAAAACTTCCTATTCCAAACGTGGTATTTGAATGAATTGAAGCGGATTCGATTTAGTTTTTATTCACTTGACGAGAGGGAGAACGCGGCAATATCACGAGTTTGCAGACATTCTGTGCACCAGGAACCACAAGTATGACGACATGAAAAGCCTTCCAGAGGAATGGTTACCTTCTCCTTGCTTCTACTTCCTTAACGCAAGGCACGCTGCGTTGAAAAATGGAAGTTCAACCTTATCTCACGTTACCCACGCGAGCACTTGGGGAAAATTTTCACCCCACTAGCTGAGAGCGTCTTCACCCACGCGAGAACTTGGAAAGCTCTCACTTTACACGAAGACGACACTAGCTGAGAGCGTTTTCACCCACGCGAGAACTTGGAAAGCTCTCACTTTCCACGAAGACGACACTAGCTGAGGGCGTCTTCACCCACGCGAGAACTTGGAAAGCTCTCACTTTCCACGAAGACGACACTAGCTGAGGGCGTCTTCACCCACGCGAGAACTTGGAAAGCTCTCACTTTACACGAAGACGACACTAGCTGAGGGCGTCTTCACCCACGCGAGAACTTGGAAAGCTCTCACTTTACACGAAGACGACACTAGCTGAGGGCGTTTTCACCCACGCGAGAACTTGGAAAGCTCTCACTTTCCACGAAGACGACACTAGCTGAGGGCGTCTTCACCCACGCGAGAACTTGGAAAGCTCTCACTTTCCACGAAGACGACACTAGCTGAGGGCGTCTTCACCCACGCGAGAACTTGGAAAGCTCTCACTTTCCACGAAGACGACACTAGCTGAGGGCGTCTTCACCCACGCGAGAACTTGGAAAGCTCTCACTTTACACGAAGACGACACTAGCTGAGAGCGTCTTCACCCACGCGAGAACTTGGAAAGCTCTCACTTTCCACGAAGACGACACTAGCTGAGGGCGTCTTCACCCACGCGAGAACTTGGAAAGCTCTCACTTTACACGAAGACGACACTAGCTGAGGGCGTCTTCACCCACGCGAGAACTTGGAAAGCTCTCACTTTCCACGAAGACGACACTAGCTGAGGGCGTCTTCACCCACGCGAGAACTTGGAAAGCTCTCACTTTCCACGAAGACGACACTAGCTGAGAGCGTCTTCACCCACGCGAGAACTTGGAAAGCTCTCACTTTCCACGAAGACGACACTAGCTGAGGGCGTCTTCACCCACGCGAGAACTTGGAAAGCTCTCACTTTCCACGAAGACGACACTAGCTGAGGGCGTCTTCACCCACGCGAGAACTTGGAAAGCTCTCACTTTCCACGAAGACGACACTAGCTGAGGGCGTCTTCACCCACGCGAGAACTTGGAAAGCTCTCACTTTACACGAAGACGACACTAGCTGAGAGCGTCTTCACCCACGCGAGAACTTGGAAAGCTTTCACTTTACACGAAGACGCCACTAGCTGATAGCGTCTTCACCCACGCGAGAACTTGGAAAGCTCTCGCTTTACACGAAGACGACACTAGCTGACAGCGTCTTCACCCACGCGAGAACTTGGAAAGCTTTCACTTTACACGAAGACGACACTAGCTGAGGACGTCTTCACCCACGCGAGAACTTGGAAAGCTCTCACTTTACACGAAGACGCCATTAGCTGAGGGCGTCTTCACCCACGCGAGAACTTGGAAAGCTCTCACTTTACACGAAGACGACACTAGCTGAGGACGTCTTCACCCACGCGAGAACTTGGATAGCTCTCACTTTACACGAAGACGCCATTAGCTGAGGGCGTCTTCACCCACGCGAGAACTTGGAAAGCTCTCACTTTACACGAAGACGACACTAGCTGAGGACGTCTTCACCCACGCGAGAACTTGGATAGCTCTCACTTTACACGAAGACGACACTAGCTGAGGACGTCTTCACCCACGCGAGAACTTGGAAAGCTCTCACTTTACACGAAGACGACACTAGCTGAGGGCGTCTTCACCCACGCGAGAACTTGGAAAGCTCTCACTTTACACGAAGACGCCATTAGCTGAGGGCGTCTTCACCCACGCGAGAACTTGGAAAGCTCTCACTCCGCACGAAGAAGCCACTAACTGAGGGCGTTTTGGAAGACGGCGGGGAACCAATAGGAGCCATCGACATCGTCCCTCCACGCTACGCCTGCCCTGAGCATCTGCTCGACGCCTCTCTGTGCCCGCTCCTGCGTCCAGCCGAGGTCGGCACACACCCCCGAGACGGTGATGCGGCCTCGGGTTGCCGGCTCGCTGGAGCCCTTCTCTGCGAACTGCAGCAGCGTCGTGTGGTCCATGGTGAGCTCGCCCGGTATGGCGGTGATGTACTGCGCTCTGCCCAGCTGCACCACCTCCACACCTGCTCCCAGCACGCGCAGCTTCCGCACCGCGCACACGATGTCGTCACTGCAAGCCGAAAAATGTTAATCTGCAATTCTAGATTGTACATTTTTACACGACACAGCATTTTCATCGGATTCAATCTTGGGATTTCAATTTTGCCGCACCAAAGTCGCGCACAACAACGTGCGCACTGTTCCGTATGCGGTGTTCGTTTGTACGACGGTCTAAGCTGTGTGACGGAAGTCCCTTCAAACATGTTAATGCTTGAAGAAACTTCATCGAGTAGTTCCGTTCCAAGACAGAAAACCCTATGGAGTCTTTCGGAGCTGAAGTAATGGACAACTTGAAGTCACGCCACACACACACAGAACGTGCAGTCACGCCACACACACACAGAACGTGCAGTCACGTCACACACACAGAACGTACAGTCACGCCACACACACACTGGACGTGCAGTCACGCCACACACACAGAACGTGCAGCTACGCCACACACACACAGGACGTGCAGTCACGCCACACACACACACAGAGGACGTGCAGTCACGCCACACACACTGGACGTGCAGTCACGCCACACACACAGAACGTGCAGTCACGCCACACACACACAGGACGTGCAGTCACGCCATACACATACAGGACGTGCAGTCACGTTACACACATACAGGACGTGCAGTCACGCAACACACATACAGGACGTGCAGTCACGCAACACACACAGGACGTGCAGTCACGCAACACACATACAGGACGTGCAGTCACGCCACACACATACAGGACGTACAGTCACGCCACACACACACACACACACACACACACACACACACACACAGGACGTGCAGTCACGCCATACACACACAGGACGTGCAGTCACGTTACACACATACAGGACGTGCAGTCACGCAACACACATACAGGACGTGCAGTCACGCAACACACACAGGACGTGCAGTCACGCAACACACATACAGGACGTGCAGTCACGCCACACACATACAGGACGTGCAGTCACGCCACACACACACACACACACACACACACACACACACACACACACACACACAGGACGTGCAGTCACGCAACACACATACAGGACGTGGTCATTAATATATCACAACACAACGACACACTCGCAGCATCACGAGTGGCAGGCAGGTACGGAAATTGCAGTTCTGTAAGATTAAGAATCTCTTCGTCAGTTCCATTTATTCAGCGAACAACAAATGACAGATAAACAGAAACGATGAAAGGCACAGGAACGAGTCTCTAAAACAAAATCAGTGAAGATTACGTATTTCAAGATTCCTTGAAACAATTTTATCGAAAAAGTTCACGAATAAAAATAATTTATACATTCTTCAAGTTGTCAAAAACAAACTTGTGCACTTCCCTTGATAAATTTGATAATGAATTACTCATCCGAGAGAGAACAACGGAGAGGGAGATAAGAAAACGTACGCGGCAACAGGGCTGTTCCTGCGGGCGCCCCTGGCGTTGAGCCTGCGGAGGGCGTCGTGCAGGGGCAGGAGCCCCCCGTTGAGGTGGCTGGTGGCCACGCACAGCTCCACCACCTGCACCCCCAGCTCGTAGTACAGCTCGCCCACACCCAGCAGCTCGCTCCAGAACCCTGCACGCCAAAAATCGTTTCAACACTTTGACTCCGAAGTAGTACATATCGCTAGGTTAATTAATGTATCGCTAGGTTAATTGTTCATTTACGTACCGGTATATACAAATAACATCTAAACTATTTTGCTACCTTCTCCGAAATAAATTTTGGAGTAAAAGGTAACATATTATGGTTCAATTCTATTCTTTATACTTTTAGAAAGGTTATAAATATATTAGAGCAGAAAAGCCGTTTTTTCAAAACGACTGCTTCTAGCCTAACCAAACTGACCGTAGCAACCGCACAATCGTAGTCATTGTGTAAATAATAAAATAAGGCGGGAGCGTGGAAATAAAAATGCACACCAAAAATCTCTGTAGTAAGCATACCGGAATTGTGCGGATCTAAGGTAAAAATTTCACACTTACATAAACCAGCGCAACGAAAAATTTTAATATTGACGACGTAATTGCAGCAGCTTTGAGGTAAAACTTCACATGTCGCTCAAATTAGACTGAATCTTATCGAAGAGATTTTTTTCTTAATGTCATTGGGACTAGACGGTGCTCTGTGTATATGTAAACCTAACAGCCTAGCCTATGGGCCCTGGAATGTAAAACCAATATAATTATATATAGAATAAAAACAACATTTTACATTCCTAAACTAAATGGTATCGATAAGAATGTTTCTAAACACAGGCCTCAACACATTTCCTCTACAAAAGGGCTTCTCAACCTTTCTATTGTCGTGTACCCCCTTAGCGTAATGGTGTATCTATGTACCCTCAGCACAGTTACAGGTTCAAGAAACTATAAAAATACACTCAATGAATGATAATTAGATATCCTTTACGGTTGTATGTAAATATATATTGTACATTTAACATCTGAAGTATGTTAAATGTACCCCTAAGGGTACATGTACCCCCGGTTGAGAAGCCTTGCTCTACAACAACCCAATATATGACCACATTCCGATGTCGTTTAACAGCGATCGTCTCATCTGCACTACATTACAAAATTTGGAAGATATACAAACAAGAGACTTTTGAATGAATAGACATGGAAATGCCGCTCACTCCGATTTGTGCATTCCACAGCGATTAATTTCATGTACTCAAGGTTCAAACTCCGCTTCCACTCAGTTGAGTCAGTCATCACAGAGAAAGCTCGTTCCACAGGCGAAAAAAGGCGGAAGCACCACGGTGAGACGAAGAAATCATGTGAGGAAGAAAAAGAAAATCAAAGATACTTTTGCTTTGGGCCAATCGCAAGATATGACGGCCTTCCTTGCGAGAAAAAAAGGAAGAAAGAAACGATGTTATCAGAAAAAGAAAAAAAACAGTTTATTTCCAATAGAGATGGTACAAAACATCATATTTTAAAATATCTCAAAGTAAGTAAAATACACTTATACGATACACACACGAATATTGTAATACCCATGTCACTAGTCCATTGGTTCCCAACCTGGGGGTAAATTGGCAATTTTCGGGGGTAATGGAGAGGTGATAGAAAAATGTTAAGAATTCTGAAAATCAAGTAAGCATTGGCATTAAGATTAATGTAAACTTAGTCTTAGTATTTTAAGTTGTAGAGTAAACCTATTATAAGGAAGTAACAAAGCTAAACCAAATAACAATAAATATCAAAAACTAATATACAGTATTAGAAAAGAAAAAATACATAGCTAAGTGTGTGGTAACCGAAAAGTATTTTCACAAGTATGCTTCAAGACACATGTCAAAGAGAGCCTGGAAGTTGTTGGTATCATTCTCAACAACGTATCTGCATGTGCGAGAAGAGGTTCTCAACTGTGCTGGGGATGAAAACAAAAAAAGAGGACTCGCTTGAATGTTGCAAACGATGCCAGGCTGGCACTTTCAACCACGAAGCCAAGAATTCCACAACTAGCTTTAAATATGCAACTCCAACCATTTCCCTGATGCTCATGACATCTTTGGTAAGTCATTAGAGATGCAAAATGTACTAATACAATAAAGAAAAGAAAATATCTCTAGTGCTTTAGTTTAGCCATATATATATATATTAATGTTGACAACATTTTGTGAATGGGGTAACATGCTTAATGTGGCATGCTAAATTGGGTAACAAGCTGAAAAAGGTTGGGACCCACTGCACTAGTCGAAAAAAATTATTGAGGGCAATGTATACATAGTGTTCCTTAATCTAGATTTGATGAGATATTGTCTCGTGGAATATTATAAGCCAACAACAGCCTCTGGAACAAGTATTGTTGATCATGTGGTGAGTGGAATATGTCACCAGAGGAGCACCCGTTCCAAAGGTACACAGATGACGAGGACAGATATCATGACCATTTCCACCATAGCACAGCTTCGGATTTCAACAAATGCATTAATTAACCCAAAAGGGGCAAGTCCCGATGAGACGCTGAAGGACAACCATTCAGCTCTCCAAAAAGTGAAATTTAATCTGATTTGCGTGGCGTGCAAAGTTTCTACCACCGAAGTCCCGCAACCTCAATATTATTTAAAAGATGTTAGTTCAAGTTTGTCTTCCTAAGGGGACCGCAATAATATTATTACTATAGAAACACTCCTTCCACTAATATGTATCTTCTAGTACGTATGTGACTTTTGATTTGTGAACACATCAGGAACTTGAGTAACATGAATGAAATGAACGAAAGTAACATGAAAACAAACGTTGTTTTAGAAATTCACTTACGCACACTCTCCCTGGGGCCTTCGGAACACTGTTGCACGCTGCTGCTGTGTGACGCACATTCTCAAAATGAACGATATTTACTTCAACACAGCCACACTAGCAAGTTCTTCCTCACAGCCACACTAGCAAGCACTTCCTCACAGCCACACTAGCAAGTTCTTCCTCACAGCCACACTAGCAAGTTCTTCCTCACAGCCACACTAGCAAGTTCTTCCTCACAGCCACACTAGCAAGCACTTCCTCACAGCCACACTAGCAAGCACTTCCTCACAGCCACACTAGCAAGTTCTTCCTCACAGCCACACTAGCAAGCACTTCCTCACAGCCACACTAGCAAGTTCGTCCTCACAGCCACACTAGCAAGTTCTTCCTCACAGCCACACTAGCAAGTTCTTCCTCACAGCCACACTAGCAAGCTCTTCCTCACAGCCACACTAGCAAGTTCTTCCTCACAGCCACACTAGCAAGTTCTTCCTCACAGCCACACTAGCAAGCACTTCCTCACAGCCACACCAGCAAGAATAAGACCTCCGATCTATTGCATCTTGGTAACACGCATAGCACTTGCTGATGACAAGCAGCATGACCGCTCATAGCGAGAGAAAATGTGCGAACTCGTCACTTCATTTGGAAAGCGTCGCGTTTCCTGGCATTTCGAGTACACGTCACGGTACGCGGTGCACGTCTAGAAGGCGCTCTGCAAACACTTGCGTCACTCCGCAGCGGCGACGAGAAACAATAAGAGAGGGAGGGCGGCACCAGCGCTGCAATGTAAAGAGCAGCGCTGCAACAGCAGGAAATTCCAGACGCCGCTTCCCTGTGACTCACAGCATCCGCGAAGGTAATCCATTCATGCGTGCTCTTGCTCTGCTCTCAATTCCAGCGTGAACTCTCTCGCGAGTGAAGGTTGCCCCACGCGGTGTTTTCCATTCCGAGAACTTAAGGTATTAGCTTAAGTTAGTCACCCTGAGGGGACCTCAATAGCATTATTGCCATATAAACACTCCTATTGCTCATTAGTGACAACTAGCACGAGTGTTAATTTTCATTCGTGAACCCATCAGGAACTTTAATGCGTGAATGAAATTAACATGAACAAAACGTAGTTTTAAAAATCCACTTCCCTGTTTTACACGGCAAAATTCTCGCAGCGCAACAGTGTCAACTGTTCTTGAGGCTGTCATTGTACACGAGTAACGGAGCAGGGCGTCACCGAACGCTGCACTTCCCGTCCATATGAGTGTATAACAAGGCGTCTCAAGACCTGTTGCGCAGGTACTTAGATGACACTTGAGACCTTCGAGTGATGCCAGTGATGGCCGAAAACAACAAGTCTCGCCTACCAAAACTTCCTCGTGAAAGTACGATGTAATGCTTTTGTGGCCTCCGAATGTTTGTTTGTCCTTGTCGAGAACAGTGTTTAGTATCGTACCGTAGAATTTAAAAAAACAAGTAGGTATCGTTCATCCAAATATCTCTAGCAAACAACACCGTAATGCTTTAATGCTACTCGAAGGCAATAATGCAAGTGCTTACCATCTCAAGGGTTAATTTAATAATTTTATTGACGTATCATTAGTATCAACTTAACACTTTGGATACATTCATCCGCCATAATTTACGAGTTAGAGAAATAAAAAACACGTCAATTTCAGACATCATTAAGTTAGATAATCAAGATTAATCTCCCAGTTAGAATACAGGTGTTCCAAAATGGGGAAGAAGGAGAGCGCCATGTAATATAGAGTTAAGGGAATGGGGAATCTATACTTAAGGTGTGTTCCCACATGAGATTCCCCGAGCTCACAAAGAGTAAGTTAGGGAGGAAGTTTATGAAAGAAGATGAAAGTTGAGTGAAAAAGTAAAAGGAGCTGAAAAACAGGACAGCAAAGAAGTAAACAATCGTGTCCGTAACAAAGCAAGACATTTATTTTAACATCAGGAAGGCGTATCTAAATACAAGCTCGAAACCTCACATTTTTACCCCGGGATTTCAGACACTGATGTGAATTATATTTTCATTTTGCCACACATGAGTGGCCCAACACGAAAAATTTTCCCTTGATCGCTGTTTTGCCAGTTCCGTAATTGGTTTTCGCTATTTATCATCTCGCAATGGGCGGTTTTCGCCCCTATAGTATAGTGCTCCCTGTTGTACGCTTTCTAGCGAGCTTCCGCAAAAATTTTAATTACTGAAGTATTTCCATGTGAAGAAAGCGAGCATTCTTCTCTAACAGACTCGAGAAGTGAACACGCGTACCAGTATGGGTAACTCAAGAACACGAAGAACATTTATTGACGCAAAACGGACAACATGTAAACGACACGCTAACAAAGCACGATTGTCCCACACTCGAATTTTTTTTTTCATTTACGTATCGACCCTCTAGTGCCTTCACAATTTTGAGCCTCAATTTGGTCTCAAGGAAAATTCTGGCATACTTTAGACTCGCGCGACAAAACGAGAAAGGAAGCAAGCACCCCAGCAAAGCAGGTCCACAAAGCACCGCAAAACTCGGCCTGCGACGCACTGACGTGGCACGCGTGGGAGGCGCCACTGCAAGTGCGGGGAGGCAGCGGAAGTTGTGAGGGTGTGTTGCACGAGCGTAACGTACAATTTTGGTGATCAGCAGCGGTGATCACGAACATTTTGGTGATCAGCAGTACGTCCCGTGTACAGTGCCAAGAACTAGACTTTTCCTGGTGCTCAGCAACAAGACAACTGCTGTTCTGGTGCTCAGCAACAAGACAACTGCTGTTCTGGTGCTCAGCAACAAGACAACTGCTGTTCTGGTGCTCAGCAACAAGACAACTGCTGTTCTGGTGCTCAGCAACAAGACAACTGCTGTTATGGTGCTCAGCAACAAGAAAACTGCTGTTCTGGTGCTCAGCAACAAGACAACTGCTGTTACGGTGCTCAGCAACAAGACAACTGCTGTTCTGGTGCTCAGCAACAAGACAAATGCTGTTCTGGTGCTCAGCAACAAGACAACTGCTGTTATGGTGCTCAGTAACAAGACAACTGCTGTTCTGGTGCTCAGCAACAAGACAACTGCTGTTCTGGTGCTCAGCAACATGGACAACTGCTGTTCTGGTGCTCAGCAACAAGACAACTGCTGTTCTGGTGCTCAGCAACAAGACAACTGCTCTTCTGGTGCTCAGCAACAAGACAACTGCTGTTCTGGTGCTCAGCAACAAGACAACGGCTGTTCTGGTGGTCACATATATTATTGACTGTAGAAGACGGATAATCTACAAAAAGCGTGTTTCCCGTGTTCAAGCAGCAAGTTAGAAATGAATAGGGAGAAAAACAACGATAATTTGCAAAACAGGCCTGAAAACTTGAAAACAGCCGAGTGGGCACGTATATAAAACAGAAGCCCGCGAGGCCCGTCTATAACAGAGGTATCGGAACAGTTCCGCCTTAGGGCACGTTTAAGGAACAATGCAACTCAGAGCACCAAGGGGGTCCAAAAATCAATTAAAACGTCACGGGGATGCCAGCAACAACACAAGTCGCTTCCAAATTCCCAGCAGAGGAATCGAACAAAACTTGACACTTTGACTGTGGCAAGTAAAACTGAAGTTTAGCATTCAACTCAAATTTAAAGTCAATTGTACAGTGAGCAATGTTGGAAATATGAAACACTTAGGGGATCGTGCAATTATCTAGCTTTGATTAAGTATATATGAAAATTGAATTTGTGACTATTGATCGGTCGGCAGCATAATGGAAATTTCCTCCGTGTACCACCGGTGGCTCACGCAGTCAAAGTGCTAATGTGCCGAAATAAACGTCTCACTTTGAAATCCAGAATTGGTTCCGATTTACCAGCGCACCCTGAGTTTCCTACATTACACTGCGCCTTTGATGCAGCACTTCAGAGTTTTTTTGACGTCCAAGAATCGATTCGTAATTTCAAATAACGTACCAACCTGTGAAGGTTCTCAATGTTAATCGTCAGAAAACATTTACAGAATAATTCATGGGTACACCGCAACGATATAATCGGATATGCTATAAAATTTCGGATCAAAACTCACCTTATAATTTAAACGTAACAATTTGAAAATCAAACACAGAGTTCATATTTCGAGAATTTTCCCTACAATGATCTAAATTAATTTTTTGGCATTTCATTTTATGAGGTTTAAAAGAGTCAGTTCCGATGCCAATTTTCTTTCGTTTTTTCATCATGACACAGAGCAACGACTTTTGAACATAAATGACTTTTTCAAGTATATAGATACAAAACTAGTTTAAAACACATTCCCCGTAAAATTCGATACTTTTCTGAAGTCTTAAACCGTGCTCCAATTCAAAAGCTTCTTGCATAAAAACTCTCGATTATTTCTAACGCTCTTAAATTGTCCGGAAAAACACTGTTTTTTAGCAAAGCATCTGAAGAATAACTACTCATTCATTTCTTAACGTTTTTGAAGAACAATTTCTAACTCAATCCTAAGAATTGAAAAAAAATTCCTCCGTCATTCATAACATCAATTTCGAAAAAAAACGACCCAATCATTTGTTGAGTTTTACGAAAACCTTTCCTTTCGGTACCAAAATCAAAAAAGCGGCGCAAGCGTTACGACACAGGCCTGACACCTCCACAGCGCGGCTGTCACGACCTGACGGGCGCAAGTCCAGGTAAACACGACAGTCATGTGTTGGCCTGCACTCAAATTATGGGGTCCGCCGCCGCTATGTGGTGCGGGCAGACGGAGCAATACGTGCCTCTCTCAGGGCTCCGCCATTGATATTCTTGAAATGTCACGAGACGGAAACTTCATTAATTCAAGATAAGGTTAGTAGATTACAAGTTAGTTTAAAATGACAGGTAAAGGAAAAATTCATTGACTCGAGATAATGTTAGAAGATTAAGTTAGTTTAATATGCATGGAAACGGAAAAAATCATTAATTCAAGATAAGGTTAGTAGATTACAAACTAGTTTGAAATGCCAGGAAAAGGAAAAATTAATCAATTCGAGATAATGTAAGAAGATAACAAGTAACTTTAATAGGTTTGGAAACGGAAAAATTCATTAATTATAGATAAGGTTAGCAGATTACGAATCAGTTTAAACTGCCAAGGAAAAGAAAAGTTCATTTATTCAATATTAGGTCATTAGATTACAAGTTAGTTTGAACCTCCCTAATTCCGACGTAAGTGTTCTCTAGAGAAGATAAAATGAGTCAACATTTAGTTTGGAATAAAGAGAACGTGGAGCCTGCAAGGAGCGTCCACAAACCTAATGCACAGAAACAGCAAGATGGAAATAAGTTCCTGAAGCAGCATAAAGTTGAAGATGAAAGTAATAGATGCTGAAAAAATAGCAGGGAACCGGAAAAAAGATGCCCCGTAACCAAACAAAACCTTTTTCTATTTCAACGAAAGGAAAATCAACTTCAGCTCGGAACCTCACATCTTACCCCGAGCAAATATGCAACAAGGAAATATGCTGATGAGACAACGCCGCTTTTGAAACACAATTTTTTTCAAAAATCAACATTGGCACAGAAAATATCACGCCATCAGGTAACAGCGTTCTCAAGAATCAAATGTCAAGACCGCACACACTTCCCTCTGTAAATAATTATATCATTTTAGTCCAAAGTCCACGAGCCAACTTTCCATCCATCATCACTACTAAAGGATAATCATTTGGAGTTCAGACCTTCACTGACGCATTTGTTCATTAAAGTTTTCAATTCAATGACCATCTTTTCATTCAACTGCTTCATTCTATCCAATAATCACACTTAGAGCCCAAGTCAATCCATAAATAATTTATAAAAAAACATAGACCAATCGCACAAGCTACTAACACACTCACAGCGCTGACGAGAAAACACAGAATTATTCGCAAACAGTCATCAACACACGTTTAACTGTTCTCCGTTTCACTAATTTTTCAAAAAATGATTAATACGCAGTGAACAACATTACCTCGAATTAATAACAGCACAGATGGACGTGTCCTGACTCAGCCGCATCTTATCAACACAAAGAAAGAAACCAAAATCGCCCGGTCCCATTGAGGCGTCCAGGCAGGCAGGTAGCTGGCCTACACACCTGAGCAAGACAGGTCACATGCCCCTACCTACACCACACGCCTTAACTGCTAACCCAACTCAACCACCACACATCATAATGAACCAATTTTAGCAGCGCAGCTCAAACTTGACGCTTGATAATCAGAGTTACGAGGGACTAGGGAAAAATTCAAAAGTGAGTCGGTGTCAGTCAGAGAAGCCCAGTTCGCGGTAGGGCGCTCCTAAACAAGCCTGGCAGGACCAGACGAGTCATAGCGGCAAGCAGCGGCCAGTGTGGCCCTGGCACCGTGCAGTGAGGTACAGTGCCGCTGTTTCTGGAATATCGTGTCGTGCAAAACGTGGGTGTGTCGCACCAGTAGTTCGTGTAAGTGAGCAGTGGGGGAGTGTCAGTCATTAGCGAATGCTGCTACGCGGTTCTTACTCAGTTCAAGAAAATTGAGGATGCTAGAGATGCGTAATCCTTCAGATCTTCCGGCAAACTATCGGTGAGTTGTTATGTTACCTTAAGTTAAACTCAAATTAATTTGACTTTACTTTTTCTTAGCATGTACAGGTCGAGAATGTACGTATATTAGCAACAAAGAATGTCAGTGGTTCACATGCTCTATAGCTATACCACGAAAACATATACGCAAGTGAAAATCCATGACAATCCAAAGAAAAAATAAACAATTTTACATGAGCTTATGTGAACGCGTGACTATTTCATCATTAATAATCATGGAAAAAGAATAAGGTGTGCAATAATTCAGCCTCCAACACATTATGAAGTGTGCGATAGTTCACATTGAGAACGAAACTCGCGCGCAAACAAAGAAGTGACAGCGATATTAAAAACCTCGAATGAAAACCTCAATCCAACAAGGATAATTACACAGAGTTTTATTCACGTCATTGCGACGCTGCTTTCCTAAGATGAGTACTCGAGTCATCGGATGATGTAAAATAGAACGGACAGACAAACATATCGAAATCACCTGTTATAGGTATCAGTAGAATGGCACGTATGCCTTAACCCTTAAGACTGCGACGTGAGCCCTCGGCGGTCACCGAGGGAATTTTGATAGTGCTGTTCACCGACCAGTAGTAACTAACTTAATTTTGAGAAATAATTAATCAAACCTAAACGAAGATGCGATCCAGTCAATGTTTGCTATTTTTAACATTGCTCACTTCAGTAGAGTTTAAATATGAGTTGAAAAATAAACTTCAGTTTTACCTATAGCAGTCGGTGTTAACGCAAGACAAAAACAGGACCTGCACGGTACGCGAAATATCTTGCAGCTTAGTGAGTTGGTAGAGCTGCTGCCGCTGCAAGCTAGAGTGACGTGGATACAAACGTTCCGCCCATGACATAGTAGCAAAAAAATTGATACCCTCACAGCAATTCCTTGCTTAGATTAGGTTATGGTTTAGTTTAAGCCTTCCTAACCACAAGATACTACCAAAAAGAGAAATAATGAAAGTACCACTTAATGTGTAGCTAAGGGAATGCGGAATCTATACACGAATTCTGTTCCTACACAAGATCTTCTTCGCATAAAACCAACAAGTTAGGAAAGAAACTTATGAATCGAGATAAAAATTGAAGATAGGTAGTGTGAGCTAGAAAAAAAGACAGCAAGAAAAAAGAAGTCAGTAAAGAATAAAAAAATTCATTCTACTTCAAAAAAAACAAGGCCTACCCCCAACCCTCAGCTCAGGGACCTCACATTTTTCCTAGGAAGCTACAATGCCTTGAATTCATTCGAGCACGAGACTCCTGCATAAAAAAGGTTTAAATCCTGCATGACCGCATAAATAGCCAGATAGCATTTTTTCAGGACCACAGTAAGCGCATTTGACAAGGGCAGAGTACATCAGCATTGTAGAGAATTATCCATGTCGCATTTAAAGTGACCGTCCTTGTTTTTATCTATGAGTAAACGTTTCTGCGAAATACCTTTAGCCGCACGCAGAGTCACAATACTAAGTAACAAGCGTCGAACAATAGAAGACTATCAGCCATGAAGAAACACGACCCATTGGCAGCTGAGAACGAGTACACTCGATCTCGACGGCGCCGTGTTGAACGTGCCAGAACTCGCGTGTTTTTGCAGAAGTGCAGGTACCACGGGCGCGTTTAGCGACATCTAGTTTACAAACTGCACTCCGCCGGAAACGCAACTCTCAAACACAAATATAAAGTCACTTTCACAGAAATGCAACAAAGAAAGTTTCCTTACAGCGATGCGCAGATCCGCTATACCGAGAAATCGTAAAACGCCTCCAACAATAGTGATGAAGTAAGATCAACACAGCAGTGCTCTTCTCCATGAATCATTGCTCGCAGAGTCATTTCTCTTTACATAATGCTTGTAGCATATGGAGCGGCATTAATACCTACTAACATGTCAGAGTCATGCCTGAGTGATTCGCTACTTTCCCCACGGTACACCAAAAACGCTCCTTTAACGAAACGTTGATTTCCCACGGTACACGGAGACGATACTTTAGCGAAACGTTGATTTCCCACGGTACACGGAGACGATACTTTAGCGAAACGTTGATTTCCCACGGTACACGGAGACGATACTTAAGCGAAACGTTGATTTCCCACGGTACACGGAGACGGTACTTTAGCGAAACGTTGATTTCCCACGGTACACGGAGACGATACTTCAGCGAAACGTTGATTTCCCACGGTACACGGAGACGATATTTTAGCGGAACGTTGATTTCCCACGGGACACGGAGACGATACTTAAGCGAAACGTTGATTCCCCACGGCACACGAAGATGCTAATTTAGCGAAGCGTTAGTTGATTTGTCACGGTACACGGAAGCACTACTTCCTCACGGCCGGTACACGGAAGAACAGAACTTATACAAGCCTCCCGAGAAAGAGTGAGCGGCACTGAAATCAACACACGGCAATAACGGTCTTGCATCCCAACACATCGTAAGTGAAACGCGCAGCGTAAATGTTACCAAGTAACACAAACTTATAATAGTTTAAAAACTAAAGAATTATTAAACAAAAGCAAAGATTCTAATAGGTTACACGAGATGTTAGTTACTACCCCGAGAGGTAGTTGCATCGCCCCGAGGGGCAAAAATTACAAAAAAATAGGGCAGGTCATGACCACACCAGATAATGGTGCATAAAAGAGACCAAAAACATTTTGTGTTATATGGCAACCTAAGAACGAAAATACTCCGCGCAAGACCAACGAAATTTCACATAGCATCAGTCCAAAAGATTCAGTACATTTGTTTTTGACAACACCATAAAAAGATTGTGTTGGCGTCCATTTAAGGTCAGACGTTCCATGGAAAGTCGATATCAAGGATTTCGAAGTGACGTCACGTCGACGCCGCGAACTAGAGAGAAGTCGGCAGCGTGCCAACACGTACGTCAGGAGTGACGTCAGAGAAATTGCAAGTGACGTGGGTGTGCAGAAAAACGTGCCAAATTGTGTTACCGAGGGAAAGGCCGCTTCGTGGAACAGTGCAGAGGCAACGCTAAAAGATGTACTAAAATGAGCAAACTTGTAATTCAATACAGCGTATCATAAATTTCACTATATTCTACACCTCCATTCTGTCCCCTTCACATTTTTGGTTGTGATTTCTTGGAGTTTTCACAAAATAATGATAAAAGTTGAATAAAAACGTCACAGGTGCTGAAAAACAGGACAACAGTGAACGAAAAAAAAGAAAGTCCGTAAAAAAAAACATTTTATTCATCCAAATGAAGGCCTATCCAACTCTTAGCTCTGTGACCTCAGATTTTTCCCCTGAGGAGTGCTAATAATTTCATTAAATAAAATAGTTATATCCCCCTGAGAGGTGTGATAGAAAGAACCATTCAGAAAGATTCGAATAAAACCAGAACACAAAAATACAAAAATTATGAAAAATAAACACTCAGAATCATAACAAATGGATTCTTGCTTACTTATAGAGTACAACCATTCAACTAATACGAAATAGATATTCAAAATACCAATGAGGTCAAGATGTAAGAGAGCCTATTCATTCTCCGAATAGCCGACAGTGTCAACGCGGGCACTCCAATTCTTGGGTTAAAAAGAACGGTGAAATTAAGGCGACGTCACGAGTTCAGGGGGCAGGCACTGGTCCAAAATGTTGAGCCACTTCTGAGGGACGCAGAGGCCCCAAGGCTGCCAAAGAATCCGAGAATTGGGACACTGCAGGCCGTAATTTGCGGGACCAAGAATCTGAGAATTGGGCCCGCAGACCGTGAAGTAACGGCCCAATAATTTGAGAACTGGGACACTGCAGGCCGTGATGTGCCGAACCAATAATTTGAGAATTGGGACACTGCAGGCCGTGATGTGCCGAACCAATAATTTGAGAATTGGGACACTACAGGCCGTGATGTGCCGAACCAATAATTTGAGAATTGGGACACTACAGGCCGTGATGTGCCGAACCAATAATTTGAGAATTGGGACACTGCAGGCCGTGATGTGCCGAACCAATAATTTGAGAATTGGGACACTGCAGGCCGTGATGTGCCGAACCAATAATTTGAGAATTGGGACACTGCAGGCCGTGATGTGCCGAACCAATAATTTGAGAATTGGGACACTACAGGCCGTGATGTGCCGAACCAATAATTTGAGAATTGGGGCACTGCAGGCCGTGATGTGCCGAACCAATAATTTGAGAATTGGGACACTGCAGGCCGTGATGTGCCGAACCAATAATTTGAGAATTGGGACACTGCAGGACGTGATGTGCCGAACCAATAATTTGAGAATTGAGACACTACAGGCCGTGATGTGCCGAACCAATAATTTGAGAATTGGGACACTGCAGGCCGTGATGTGCCGAACCAATAATTTGAGAATTGGGACACTGCAGGCCGTGGTGTGCGAGACCAAAAATTTAAGAATTGGGACACTGCAGGCCGTGATGTGCCGAACCAATAATTTGATAATTGGGACACTGCAGGCCGTGATGCGCCGAACCAATAATTTGAGAATTGGGACACTGCAGGCCGTAATGTGCGAGACCAAGAATTTAAGAATTGGGACACTGCAGGCCGTGATGTGCCGAACCAATAATTTGAGAATTGGGACACTGCAGGCCGTGATGTGCCGAACCAATAATTTGAGAATTGGGACACTGCAGGCCGTGATGTGCGGGACCAAGAATTTAGGATTTGGGACACTGCAGGCCGTAATGTGTGAGACCAAGAATTTAAGAATTGGGACACTGCAGGCCGTCATGTGCGAGACCAAGAATTTAAGAATTGGGACACTGCAGGCCGTGATGTGCGGGACCAAGAATTTAAGAATTGGGACACTGCAGGCCGTAATGTGTGAGACCAAGAATTTAAGAATTGGGACACTGCAGGCCGTGATGTGCGAGACCAAGAATTTAAGAATTGGGACACTGCAGGCCGTAATGTGTGAGACCAAGAATTTAAGAATTGGGACACTGCAGGCCGTGATGTGCGGGACCAAGAATTTAAGAATTGCGGCACTGCAGGCCGTGATGTGCGAGACCAAGAATTTGAGAATTAAGACGTTGCAGGCCGTGATGTGCGAGACCAAGAATTTAAGAATTGGGACACTGCAGGCCGTAATGTGCGAGACCAAGAATTTGAGAATTGGGACACTGCAGGCCGTGATGTGCGGGACCAAGAATTTAAGAATTGCGGCACTGCAGGCCGTGATGTGCGAGACCAAGAATTTAAGAATTGGGACACTGCAGGCCGTGATGTGCGGGACCAAGAATTTGAGAATTGGGACACTGCAGGCCGTAATGTGCAGGACCAAGAATTTGAGAATTGGGACACTGCAGGCGGTAATGTGCGAGACCAAGAATTTAAGAATTGGGACACTGCAGGCCGTGATGTGCGAGACCAAGAATTTGAGAATTGGGACACTGCAGGCCGTGATGTGCGAGACCAAGAATTTGAGAATTGGGACACTGCAGGCCGTAATGTGCGAGACCCAAGAATTTGAGAATTGGGACACTGCAGGCCGTGATGTGCCGAACCAATAATTTGAGAATTGGGACACTGCAGGCCGTGATGTGCCGAACCAATAATTTGAGAATTGAGACACTACAGGCCGTGATGTGCCGAACCAATAATTTGAGAATTGGGACACTGCAGGCCGTGATGTGCCGAACCAATAATTTGAGAATTGGGACACTGCAGGCCGTGGTGTGCGAGACCAAAAATTTAAGAATTGGGACACTGCAGGCCGTGATGTGCCGAACCAATAATTTGATAATTGGGACACTGCAGGCCGTGATGCGCCGAACCAATAATTTGAGAATTGGGACACTGCAGGCCGTAATGTGCGAGACCAAGAATTTAAGAATTGGGACACTGCAGGCCGTGATGTGCCGAACCAATAATTTGAGAATTGGGACACTGCAGGCCGTGATGTGCCGAACCAATAATTTGAGAATTGGGACACTGCAGGCCGTGATGTGCGGGACCAAGAATTTAAGAATTGGGACACTGCAGGCCGTAATGTGTGAGACCAAGAATTTAAGAATTGGGACACTGCAGGCCGTCATGTGCGAGACCAAGAATTTAAGAATTGGGACACTGCAGGCCGTGATGTGCGGGACCAAGAATTTAAGAATTGGGACACTGCAGGCCGTAATGTGTGAGACCAAGAATTTAAGAATTGGGACACTGCAGGCCGTGATGTGCGAGACCAAGAATTTAAGAATTGGGACACTGCAGGCCGTAATGTGTGAGACCAAGAATTTAAGAATTGGGACACTGCAGGCCGTGATGTGCGGGACCAAGAATTTAAGAATTGCGGCACTGCAGGCCGTGATGTGCGAGACCAAGAATTTGAGAATTAAGACGTTGCAGGCCGTGATGTGCGAGACCAAGAATTTAAGAATTGGGACACTGCAGGCCGTAATGTGCGAGACCAAGAATTTGAGAATTGGGACACTGCAGGCCGTGATGTGCGGGACCAAGAATTTAAGAATTGCGGCACTGCAGGCCGTGATGTGCGAGACCAAGAATTTAAGAATTGGGACACTGCAGGCCGTGATGTGCGGGACCAAGAATTTGAGAATTGGGACACTGCAGGCCGTAATGTGCAGGACCAAGAATTTGAGAATTGGGACACTGCAGGCCGTAATGTGCGAGACCAAGAATTTGAGAATTGGGACACTGCAGGCCGTGATGTGCGAGACCAAGAATTTGAGAATTGGGACACTGCAGGCCGTGATGTGCGAGACCAAGAATTTGAGAATTGGGACACTGCAGGCCGTAATGTGCGAGACCCAAGAATTTGAGAATTGGGACACTGCAGGCCGTGATGTGCGAGACCAAGAATTTGAGAATTGGGACACTGCAGGCCGTAATGTGCGAGACCAAGAATTTGAGAATTGGGACACTGCAGGCCGTGATGTGCGAGACCAAGAATTTGAGAATTGGGACACTGCAGGCCGTGATGTGCGGGACCAAGAATTTGAAAATTGGGACACTGCAGGCCGTAATGTGCGAGATCAAGAATTTGAGAATTGGGACACTGCAGGCCGTAATGTGCGAGACCAAGAATTTGAGAATTGGGACACTGCAGGCCGTAATGTGCGAGACCAAGAATTTAAGAATTGGGACACTGCAGGCCGTGATGTGCGAGACCAAGAATTTGAGAATTGGGACACTGCAGGCCGTAATGTGCGAGACCAAGAATTTGAGAATTGGGACACTGCAGGCCGTAATGTGCGAGACCAAGAATTTGAGAATTGGGACACTGCAGGCCGTAATGTGCGAGACCAAGAATTTGAGAATTGGGACACTGCAGGCCGTAATGTGCGAGACCAAGAATTTGAGAATTGGGACACTGCAGGCCGTGATGTGCGAGACTCAAGAATTTGAGAATTGGGACACTGCAGGCCGTGATGTTCGAGACCAAGAATTTGAGAATTGGGACACTGCAGGCCGTAATGTGCGGGACCAAGAATTTGAGAATTGGGACACTGCAGGCCGTGATGTGCGAGACCCAAGAATTTGAGAATTGGGACACTGCAGGCCGTGATGTGCGAGACCAAGAATTTGAGAATTGGGACACTGCAGGCCGTGATGTGCGAGACCAAGAATTTGAGAATTGGGACACTGCAGGCCGTAATGTGCAGGACCAAGAATTTGAGAATTGAGACACTACAGGCTGTGATGTGCAGGACCAAGAATTTGAGAATTGGGACACTGTAGGCCGTAATGTGCGAGACCAAGAATTTAAGAATTGGGACACTGCAGGCCGTGATGTGCGAGACCAAGAATTTGAGAATTGGGACACTGCAGGCCGTAATGTGCGAGACCAAGAATTTAAGAATTGGGACACTGCAGGCCGTAATGTGCGGGACCAAGAATTTGAGAATTGGGACACTGCAGGCCGTGATGTGCGAGACCAAGAATTTGAGAATTGGGACACTGCAGGCCGTGATGTGCGAGACCAAGAATTTGAGAATTGGGACACTGCAGGCCGTGATGTGCGAGACCAAGAATTTGAGAATTGGGACACTGCAGGCCGTAATGTGCAGGACCAAGAATTTGAGAATTGAGACACTACAGGCTGTGATGTGCAGGACCAAGTATTTGAGAATTGGGACACTGTAGGCCGTAATGTGCGAGACCAAGAATTTAAGAATTGGGACACTGCAGGCCGTGATGTGCGAGACCAAGAATTTGAGAATTGGGACACTGCAGGCCGTAATGTGCGAGACCAAGAATTTAAGAATTGGGACACTGCAGGCCGTAATGTGCGGGACCAAGAATTTGAGAATTGGGACACTGCAGGCCGTGATGTGCGAGACCAAGAATTTGAGAATTGGGACACTGCAGGCCGTAATGTGCGGGACCAAGAATTTGAGAATTGGGACACTGCAGGCCGTGATGTGCGAGACCAAGAATTTGAGAATTGGGACACTGCAGGCCGTGATGTGCGAGACCAAGAATTTGAGAATTGGGACACTGCAGGCCGTGATGTGCGAGACCAAGAATTTAAGAATTGGGACACTGCAGGCCGTAATGTGCGAGACCAAGAATTTAAGAATTGGGACACTGCAGGCCGTAATGTGCGAGACCAAGAATTTGAGAATTGGGACACTGCAGGCCGTGATGTGCGAGACCAAGAATTTAAGAATTGGGACACTGCAGGCCGTAATGTGCGAGACCAAGAATTTAAGAATTGGGACACTGCAGGCCGTAATGTGCGAGACCAAGAATTTAAGAATTGGGACACTGCAGGCCGTAATGTGCGAGACCAAGAATTTAAGAATTGGGACACTGCAGGCCGTAATGTGCGAGACCAAGAATTTGAGAATTGGGACACTGCAGGCCGTGATGTGCGAGACCAAGAATTTAAGAATTAGGACACTGCAGGCCGTAATGTGCGAGACCAAGAATTTGAGAATTGGGACACTGCAGGCCGTAATGTGCGGGACCAAGAATTTGAGAATTGGGACACTGCAGGCCGTAATGTGCGAGACCAAGAATTTGAGAATTGGGACACTGCAGGCCGTAATGTGCGGGACCAAGAATTTGAGAATTGGGACACTGCAGGCCGTAATGTGCGGGACCAAGAATTTGAGAATTGGGACACTGCAGGCCGTAATGTGCGGGACCAAGAATTTGAGAATTGGGACACTGCAGGCCGTAATGTGCGAGACCAAGAATTTGAGAATTGGGACACTGCAGGCCGTAATGTGCGAGACCAAGAATTTGAGAATTGGGACACTGCAGGCCGTAATGTGCGAGACCAAGAATTTGAGAATTGGGACACTGCAGGCCGTCATGTGCGGGACCAAGAATTTGAGAATTGGGACACTGCAGGCCGTAATGTGCGAGACCAAGAATTTGAGAATTGGGACACTGCAGGCCGTGATGTGCGAGACCAAGAATTTGAGAATTGGGACACTGCAGGCCGTAATGTGCGAGACCAAGAATTTGAGAATTGGGACACTGCAGGCCGTAATGTGCGAGACCAAGAATTTGAGAATTGGGACACTGCAGGCCGTAATGTGCGGGACCAAGAATTTGAGAATTGGGACACTGCAGGCCGTAATGTGCGAGACCAAGAATTTGAGAATTGGGACACTGCAGGCCGTAATGTGCGAGACCAAGAATTTGAGAATTGGGACACTGCAGGCCGTAATGTGCGAGACCAAGAATTTGAGAATTGGGACACTGCAGGCCGTAATGTGCGAGACCAAGAATTTGAGAATTGGGACACTGCAGGCCGTAATGTGCGAGACCAAGAATTTGAGAATTGGGACACTGCAGGCCGTAATGTGCGAGACCCAAGAATTTGAGAATTGGGACACTGCAGGCCGTAATGTGCGAGACCAAGAATTTAAGAATTGGGACACTGCAGGCCGTAATGTGCGAGACCCAAGAATTTGAGAATTGGGACACTGCAGGCCGTAATGTGCGAGACCCAAGAATTTGAGAATTGGGACACTGCAGGCCGTAATGTGCGAGACCCAAGAATTTGAGAATTGGGACACTGCAGGCCGTAATGTGCGAGACCAAGAATTTGAGAATTGGGACACTGCAGGCCGTAATGTGCGAGACCCAAGAATTTGAGAATTGGGACACTGCAGGCCGTAATGTGCGAGACCCAAGAATTTGAGAATTGGGACACTGCAGGCCGTAATGTGCGAGACCAAGAATTTAAGAATTGGGACACTGCAGGCCGTAATGTGCGGGACCAAGAATTTAAGAATTGGGACACTGCAGGCCGTAATGTGCGAGACCCAAGAATTTGAGAATTGGGACACTGAAGGCCGTAATGTGCGAGACCCAAGAATTTGAGAATTGGGACACTGCAGGCCGTAATGTGCGAGACCAAGAATTTAAGAATTGGGACACTGCAGGCCGTAATGTGCGAGACCCAAGAATTTGAGAATTGGGACACTGCAGGCCGTAATGTGCGAGACCCAAGAATTTGAGAATTGTGACACTGCAGGCCGTAATGTGCGAGACCCAAGAATTTAAGAATTGGGACACTGCAGGCCGTAATGTGCGAGACCAAGAATTTAAGAATTGGGACACTGCAGGCCGTAATGTGCGAGACCCAAGAATTTGAGAATTGGGACACTGCAGGCCGTAATGTGCGAGACCCAAGAATTTGAGAATTGTGACACTGCAGGCCGTAATGTGCGAGACCCAAGAATTTAAGAATTGGGACACTGCAGGCCGTAATGTGCGAGACCAAGAATTTAAGAATTGGGACACTGCAGGCAGTAATGTGCGAGACCAAGAATTTAAGAATTGGGACACTGCAGGCCGTGATGTGCGAGACCAACACGAGGATTGGAGCGCAGCTGGTCTAAATGAGCACGTTCGGATACACTTACATGGGTGCGTCGAAGATCAAAATCCTTCATCAGATATTCGTCCATCATCGTAAAAAATACTCGACAAATTTAGCATCAGATTGGTTATAATTGGTTATAAATTAGTTTTAGCCGCCCTTTATTAAAACGAAGATGATCAAATAGAAGAAGGATGCAGGCACCATTTAGTATGGGGTTAAGGGGACGTGGAATCTATGTAGAATGGAGGTTCCCGAAAAGGATCCCATGCGCTTAGAAACAGTAAGATAAGAAGGAAATTTTGAAACAAGATAAAATTTGAAGAAGAAAGTAAGAGGTGCTGAAAAACAGGACAGTAGTGAACCGAAAAAAATATGGTACTTAATTAAAAAATTATTCAAAAGGAAGGCCAACCTAACTTTCAGTTCAAGACCTTACATTTTCCCCCTGGGAGCGCTAATTCCCATAGTTACAATAGTTGTAACCCCCTAAGGGGCTTTTAGCATCTGATGTAAAATTAGGTTCAGCATGCATACGAGTATATTAAATCACATTTTTCATTCAAGACACACTTTTTCTTTTCGTATTCTCCTTTTAATTTCATTCGATTTCTCATTTGCTACGAGCTCGTGAGTCACGTTCTCCATTTATCATCTTTCCACTGACAAGCTTTCCATGAGTGACCTGTTTAAAGTTCCATTTTTTCATCAGTTTTCAATTAGTTAACTTTCTTCGACCATCTCACTTGTTTTCACAAACCGTGCGTATTCGACCGTCCCCACCGCTGCCCACCCGAAGGATGTTAGCCCAGTAACAACATTGGCATGTCCACGTAAAATGACGTGAAAGCCACGCTTCACAACGCTCTCTTGTGCTCGCCACCGAGTTCCGCTACAGCCAAACCAAGGCGGCTGTCGCCGACGCATGAATGGTAATGTGTACGGATGTAGCATTCCTTGTACTGAAACTCGGGCAATAGACTTGCTAACTATCTGCAGAGAAACGCGACAGCAGGAGCGTATTATGGATAAACGCGCACCGTGATTTTCGGAACCAAGAAGATGAAAATTGGGACACTACATACGAGTGATGAGTATCTCAAAAAAATGGGGTATTAGGACACTGTACAAAACATCGGACAGTTACTTGAACTATATGTTTACGTGTAGCTGTTTGAAAACCCGGTAATGATGTAGTTCTACGAGTATAATTTTAGGATAACATCCACACCAACTTGTTAAGATTTAACACAACGCTGTATTTTGTACTTTGTAGCACACGAGAATCACAACAATTAGCATGGAAATGAATTATGTCTTGAATTCACAGGTTGTAAATCGTCTCTGTTAAATTTTCAACCCTACTGTTAAAGGCGACTATAAAACATTTTTTATCACTACATTTGAGAAAGAAATTCATGAAACAAGATAAAGGTTGAAGAAGAAAGTAGTAGGCACATTAAAATAGGAGAGCAGTTAACCGAAAAAAAGATGGTCCGTAACAAAACAACAACAAAAAAACTTATTCTATTTCAACCAAAAAAAGGCCTACCCAACCTTGAGCTTTGGACCTCACATGATCTCCCCGGGAGCGCTAATTCCCATAGATACAATAGTTGTATACCTCAAAGGAGAGTAACTTAACCTTATGGTACTAGCTAGAGGTAGATCTCATGCTATAGTGCGGTAGACCTCACGCTATAGTACTAGCTAGAGGTAGATCTCATGCTATAGTGCGGTAGACCTCCCGCTATAGTACTAGCTAGAGGTAGATCTCATGCAATAGTGAGGTAGACATCACGCTATAGTACTCACTAGAGGTAGATCTCATGCAATAGTGAGGTAGACATCACGCTATAGTACTCACTAGAGGTAGATCTCATGCAATAGTGAGGTAGACATCACGCTATAGTACTCACTAGAGGTAGATCTCATGCAATAGTGAGGTAGACATCACGCTATAGTACTCACTAGAGGTAGATCTCATGCAATAGTGAGGTAGACCTCACGCTATAGTACTCGCTAGAGGTAGATCTCATGCTGTAGTGCGGTAGACCTCACGCTATGGCACCACCCCCATGCATTGTGCGCAACAAAAGTTTGATGAAATAATGGCAGGCCTGCCATGCAGGTTACTTTCTCTCAAGACCAGCTTGGACAGCTCCATGCAGGTTACCGTGGCAGACCGCAGGTCTGTAGAAACGCTCATTTATTTAGGCGCCGCAGGCAAGTCGCGGCGCTTCGTATCAAACTTCCTGGTCATTTGACGCTCTTCCACGTGCAGTTCCTCGCTCACAGCGCGGCAGCCAACGCTAAATCATTTTCGTTTTTAAAATGAATTGTGCGTCTTCATACCGGGACTTTTAATTTAGGTTGCAGTGTTCCCTTCAAATTTGAAATCTTAAATTTCAAATTGAAATGGTATCAATTTGGAATATTTAGGTTTGATTCGAATATGTTCATTCAAAGGAGAAGGAATGTTCAAAAGGAGACAAAAATCTGTAATTTTCAACCCCATTTCGACCCCATATAAAAAGAAAACAAAACGGAAAATTGATAATTTTACAACTTTCTTTTGTTAGAAATGTTCCAAGGATTCTAAAACTGCCTTTGGTTTTGTTCTAGCATGAAAACTCAATGAGGAGATACGTTTTGAAATATCAATACAAATGAACTAAAAAACCAATATGTCCAATTTTTTTCAAAAACTAAGGCCTGAATCAAACAAATGAAAGGACGAAATTGTGTTTTTTTTTCAGCATTTACATATAAGAGTCAAATTTCATAAGAATCAGACTGAAAATAAAAATTTCATAACTTTTATAAAATAAAAATAAATTGATTTTATTTTATTTATTCATGGAAATTACAATTCACAGTATGAATATGAAGTTATGCATGGAGATTATCGGAATAAAAATGAAAACAGCATTCAATTACATAAATTTTTCATTATATTACACTTCAACAAAAAATTTTGTTTATGGCTTATACCCAACACCTCTAACTTTCAACATTCAACATTCAAAACGTATCAACTCATTGAGTTTTGATGCTAGAACAAAACCAAAGACAGTTTTAGAATCCATGGAACATTTCTAACAAAAGTATGTTGGCTTTCTTCCAAATTTGAGGGAAAAAAAGTTATATAGCTCTAAACCCAAAAATATTTTTTTTGATGTAATGATAAAATATCGCTTATCACAATTTTTTTCAAAATGTTAAAATTTTACAACATACTTTTGTTAGAAATGCTTCAACCCTTTATTCTTTATGTTAGAAATGCTTCAACCCTTTATTCGCTTGATAATAAATACATCTATAGTCACAAACAAGTTTCCCGATCAATGGAAACTATCCATAATTAAGCCATTACATAAATCTGGTGATATCGACATATATCGTCAAACTACAGACCAATCAGTCTCCTGCCTGTTATGTCCAAAATATTAGAAAAAGTAATAACAAACCAGCTCTCGTCTCACATAGACGAGTCACATCTACTGCATCGCAATCAATATGCTTACAGGAGGAATACCAGTACTCAGTTAAACATAACAGAAAAAATTTACAAAGATATTGACCAAAAAAAATTAACTCTCTTACTATTGCTTGATCTCTCCAAAGCTTTCGACAGTGTTGAGCATAAGAAACTTCTAAAAAAAATTTCAAACCTCAGAATAGACACTCAGTGGTTTGAAAGCTACCTACGAAACCGCTCTCATGCAGTGTGCTTGAATAACAAAATGTCATCATTCATACCAAATAACTTTGGCGTTCCTCAAGGTTCAATCATCGGCCCACTCCTATTTTCAATTTTCATCAACGATTTCCCCACCATGCCGGCAAACACAAAAATCTCAATGTATGCTGATGACGTACAAATTGCCATGACAAGCTCAACAGCGGATTTAACAGAAACACAAGCCAACGCTGAAAACCTTCTGAGAAATCTGAAATTGTGGTATGACCATAATGGCCTCAAACTTAACGCAAGTAAAACGCAATGCATTATTTTTGGATCACAGAATGCGACTGAAAATTTACCACCATTCCAGCTAACATTTGGAGACGATACAATTAAACCAGTCGATAAGGTTAAAAATCTGGGTGTTTGGTTTGACAAAAATATGACTTTCAATTCACACGTCGAAACAATGTGCAACAAAATTAACGGAACCTTAATGTTCTTTCATCGTATAAAGAACACACTTGACGAAAAATCTAGATTATTAGTGATTCAGTCTTTAGTTTTATCGCGTCTGGACTACTGCAGTCTTGTGTGGGGAGACTTACCTAAATGTCGTCAGGAAGAGTTGCAAAAATGTGTAAACTTCGCCGCCAAGGTGGTATGCAAAGGAAATTTTAATAAATACGATCATGTCACCCCTCTTTTAAGAAAACTCGACTGGATCCCAATACCGAACAGATTCATGATCCAGAAAGCTCGACGAGTATTCTCCTCTCTGTACCTCCCCCAAAGTAATGCAGAGGTGGTAAAATTTTTTCCATCTAATATCCCAAACGAAAGACCAAACCGGAGGAACGATGTTTTAGTCAGTTACCGTTCATCTAACGTGGGACAAAAAGCTCTCTCAGTTTCTGGAGCTTTTTTGTGGAACAAGCTTCCCCAGCATATCAAAAACTCTAAAACTGGAAAAGAATTTAGAGTAAATGTGTCACGTCATTTTACATCTCTGTCATAGGGCCTGCAGCATCTCGGTGTGAACTTCCCATCTATCAGAAATTTTAATTTTTCCTGAAATTTCTGTTAGAAATTTAGAACCTATTTCATTTTACGTTTGCTAAGCGATTCGTATATTCATCTTACTTATTTCTGTCGACAACAATGAGCACCACAGCCGTCAGTTCAGTGCAGCAGAACGAACGTTCTTTCCATAATTAGGAGTATTTCTTCATCTTTATTTTGTTATTTCTTTCTCTTTTCTGTATTAATATTTAACGTCCGTATGACAAATATACCATGAAATACATTTTGTGTGTACACCAATAAACAGGTTTATAGACGTGAGGGTTGTGCAAAGTTTATAATGAATTAAATTTTTGGCTAACGTTGTCTCGCTATTTCAAAATCATTCTCGAAGATGTTTTCAATCGATTTTCGGCTGAGCTGGAGGGAAAGGGGTAATTTAAGCATTGCATTTAGTCTTTTTATTTTTTTTTTCTTTTCGTGCGTTCAGCGCACACTAGCACTTGACTTTCAAATCGAAAAAAAACTCTAAATTTCTGTAATCAAAATTATCATTTTGGATCAAGGCCTAATCTTCCTATATGTGCCAATTTTGTGAATATTCTCCACTCAGATGTGATATCCGGCCACAATGTTACTCCATTTTATCCCACGTACACATGTCCCTATAATGCTGAAGAGTTGTGTTGCTTCTTGACTATAATCTGATTTTTCTTGAAAATTTCTGTGAAGAAATTAAAAAACAGCTCATTTTTATGTTTTTCGAAGTCTTCTCTTCCTTTTAGTTATTTTTTTTTGCGAAAATTTCTTAGGATTACAGTGAGCTCAGCTGTCATTTTCTGTGTAGTAGATGGTAGGTTGCTTCTATCTTTTATGTTATATATGTATTTTTTTTTTTTTTTTTTTTTTTTCTAATATTTTATTTTCAATAAGTATATAAATTAATATGTGTGTGTACGTGTGTAGGTATATATATGTATCTACATAAATAGATATACATGTTTCTATTTCATTTCTTTACGCAAAAACCATTCGGTTAATAAATTTTATTGCAATTGCGAAATGATTCAAAAATAGATCTAGCACTTCCCCAGAGGGCGTTTCTGTGAATCGGATTAATGTCATATATAATTAATGAAATAAAGTGCAATTTGAGCATATGAATCGTAGTAAAATTATCTTTCTGTCCGTGTTTTGTACAAGCTATGAATTTTGATATTGAATATATGTTTGTTTACCCATTTCTACCAATATTTTGTAGATATTTGTCAATCATGAGTGGTAACCGGCTTACACTGTATCTCTATTTTATCCCATGTACCCATGTCCGCATGATGTGGTGAATATCGAGAAGATACGAAATATGTTTTTGGTGGTGATAGGGCTTTGCATATTTTTTAGAGCATATTTTTCATTTCTCATTCAACTACCCTTGACAGAGATAGACTATTGGCAAGCCACGTGTGGTTTGTCTATTAGTACGCCTCGTATATTTTGTCTATTAATATGCCTCGTATGGTCTATCTATTTTGTACACCTCTGATAGCTTGTCTATTAGTACACCTCGTATAGTTTGCCTATTATTATTATGCCTCGTATGGCTTATCTATTTGTACACCTCGGATGGTTTGTCAATTAGTACTCCTTGTATAGAACTTTTGTTAGACTACTAGCACACCACGAATGGGTCTGTCTATTAGTACGCCTCGTATATTTTGTCAATTAATATGCCTCGTATGGTCTATCTACTTGTACACCTCTGACAGTTTGTCTATTAGTACACCTCGTATAGTTCGTCTATTATTATGCCTCGTATGGCTCATCTACTTGTACACCTCGGATGGTTTGTCAATTAGTACTCCTCGTATGGAACATTTGTTTTAGGATGCCCTATATTTAAGAAACTTTTAAAAGCCAATATGTTGGCATGTATCTCATGTGACAATTTGGAAATAAACATTTTTTTTTTCATTTTTTTTCTTTCTTTCAAGGATTCTAAAACTGTCTTTGGTTTTGTTCTAGCATCAAAACTCAATGAGTTGATACGTCTTGATATATACATAAAAATGTACTAAAAAACTAATTTGTTGTAAAAAAATGAGGCCTAATTCGAAAAAGTGACATGAGTAAAAAAAGTTTACTTTCAAAAAATACAAATATTGGCCAATTTTCAAAAGAATCTGACGAAATCCGGATGGTCTCCTTAGCCCATCGGAGTCAACGCGTTAATGAGGGATGCTCCTCAATAATTTGGAAAGGTACTAGAACGATTTTACTTTAGCAAAGCTCGATTTTAGTTTGAAATGTTAAAATTGTGAGCGCTGTGTTAGTATAGGATTTGATATATCCGTTCAGATGCTCTAATAAAAATTATGAGCTTTCAATTTTGCGTTATCGCGATCTTGATTATATAGGATTATAACCTAGAATGTCACTCTATAGTTATGAATAATAATTTCTAATTTGAAATGTTAGATTTTAATTATAAACATTCGTTTTTTATTCGAGATTTTAATGTCTTAATTTAGGATGTTGATATTATAATTTTCACTGTTAGTTTTCCATTTAGAATAGTTCTTAGTTTGGAATGTTTCATTTCAATTGGGATATTCATCTTGTGTATGAAACGGTAACAATTGCGAAATTATGACTGCCACTCTAAGTTAGTTTTCAGGTTAGGATACCTTTTTAGCTTAAAATATTTGATTTTAATTTAGAATGGATTAAACTAAAAGTTAGTTCAACCCTCCCTAACCACTACAAGGAGGAAGGAAGAAAGCACGATTTAGGACGGGGCTACGGGAACGAGGACACTACGCACAAGATGTTTTCTCGCACAAGAATCTCTGCAATCAGAAACAGCGAATTTCATGCATATAACGAGATATTAGTTAAAAAAGTATTAAAAGCTGGAAAACAGGATAGTATAGAATTGAAATAAGGTCGGTAGCAAAATTGAAATCCTGTTCCGTTTAATCTAATGGAAAACCCACCCAAGCACCACGTTGGGACATTACATTTTCCCCTCGCGAGCGCTAATTCCCACAGATATAATGGTTGTTTCAAGCTGAGAGGAGGTAGCCGCCGTAAGAAAACAAAAACCTATATTTTTCTTACAAAATAATGCCTACCTAACAGCCTTCAACTTAAGACCTCACATCTTCCCATTTAGAGTGCCAATTCCCACAGATTCAATAGCCATAACATCCCAGGGCACGGATCAAGTGCTAGAAAACTATCCCTGAACTATAAGCCTAAGTTTTAAAAAACCCTGCGGACACTCACAACGGAATGGCTGTAAATAGGTACTACTGCGTAGGGAAGTTAGAGGACACCGTAAGGGAGCACGTCACTCAATTTGCAACACGCGCAGCAGGTGACCTGCACACCACACCACACACGGCCGCTTCCCCCTTCCCTGCGCTGGGCAGGAAGCACAACTCGGAGAGGCAACTTACAACTCCGTAACCTTCGCCTAACTGTCGCTGTGCAGCTCTCTAAAGAACTGAGCGGGCCTTTTCATGGCATGTGATATTTTCACTCTTGAATAGGCGTTCGCTGGGCAAAAATTAAGAAATATTGTCCCATTTCTCCGCGTAACTGTCGCTGTGCACTTCTTTCAAGAACTAAACGTTATTTCGCAACATTTATGAGGTACTTGTACTCATGAATGTTTAATGAGTAGAAATTGAAACGCTATTTCTTCTTCCTGCTCAACTGTCGCAGTGCACCTCTCGGAAGAACTTAAAGCGCTTTTTTTCATGATATTTACGTGGTAATTTCACTCTTGAATAGATGTTCAGCGGGCAAAATTAAGAATCATCTCATTTTCATGCACAGCTGCCATCTTCTAAAAAAATTAATGTGGTTTTCGTAACATTTATCTAGTAAAGTCATCTCGTTTTTACGCGTTACTGCTTTCTTCTGAAGAAAAAAATATACCAATTGATAACATTTATCGTTCAATGTTACTGTTTCACTGAGACGACATTGAAGAATGAACTATTCGTAGAGTTAAGCACATTCGTAGAGTTGGTTTCTTCTCATTGCAACCATTTCTCCTTAAATAAAATTTATGACAGGGAATTACACGAATAATCTCACCACACCGATATTTTAACCATTTCAAACTACCGTAAATAAGCAGAAAAAATAATAGTCGTTCTTTGATGCGCAAACAAGAATTGTTTTGAAGATCTCACTATTCGAGCAAATTTCTTGCCTCAATCACATTCATCAACATTTTCAGACCAAAATTTAAGGAAACGGTTAACTTTTTAACACGAAAAACGTAGGTCCAATGCTGAGCAGTTCTCATTTTAGTTTAAATTAAAAATGTAGTATAATGAACCCAAAATATAGAATAGTAAATCGCAGACAAGAGCCGATAAACCCCAAAATATTGGTTCAAAACAAAAAAATTATCGTATTAAAGAACAAAGGTGATTATAAACTATTATGTGTCGTCTTCATGCCCAATACTTTTTAAGTAAACGAAAAGGCATTTCCTATTTTCATTAATTAATACATTATTTTTATTTATAAACGCATTCTATACAACAACCCTGTCGAGAAAAAGATCACACTTCCCTCATACAATTAAAAGAGCAAACTCGCCCTAAGCAATTGAGACTAGACAAGAATACATTTCCACATTCGATCATCTAACGGGCTTTTGTATAGCCAGCAGTTCCGCTGGGTCGGAAATGATCACAGGGCACCAGGGAGCTCCTGTACTGATCGAACGGTGGTCCGAGTGTTGCCAAAGCGACACACATCTCTCTTATAATAACGCAAATTTGCTTCATAAAGTCAGCAATAACAGTGATTCGAGCATGGGACCGCATACAGAAATTCTACAGCGCGTAGGATGTTATCCAGTACTATGTCCTACGCGTATAAAAAAAATTGGCCTTGCATAATTCCTCAAAGTGAGTGCTAAGCGATAGTGATATAACTAAAACATCCTTAACATAACACACGCCGCACAATATCCTACACATATGGTGTGGTGTGAAACATTGAGCGGCACGGGTTGTGGGCAGGATTCCAGGGGGAAGTGAGTCGCTCAGGTAACACTTGGACCAACATTTCAGCGACTGAGATCACAAATTAGTCACTCAACAATATGAACGAGAAGGTAAGAGAACGCTCAACTCCAAAACATGACTCAAGAAGAAATAAACAACGCTAAGTACACTCATGAGACCCATCCAATGATGGCAGACGTAGGATGCGGTCAAGGGGACAACTGCATGCGGCACGAACAAGATACGAACTCAGTTCTCGAGTCAAAACAGCAGGTTTTCTGCCCAGAACTCGCAATGCTCCTTCGTGCATCCCACCTTTGAATCCAATACTGCTTGATGCATATTTCTTTGCAGCGGCTCGGCTGAAAGCAAGATACCATTAACATTCCTTCTAGCATGACTCATATCATTGTTTCTTCCCTGACCTCGGGAAAAATTCCGACAGCACACATGAACAGCTTTACACGGAACGCATAATTTTGACTAAGACGATGAATACTCGTTCAAAACTTCACCTACGTATAGGGTGAACTTCAATTAAATGATCGTTATAGCAATAATTGTTTAGATTAGATTATAGGGAAACTAAGGTTATTGGTTAATTTTAGCCTCATTAACCGCTAAAAAAAGCGTATCGAGGAGAGGAAGGAGGAAGGCACCTTATAGTACGGAGATACGTGAATGCGGAATCTATGCAGAAGGGGCATAGAAACATTAAGTTGAAAAAGAAGTTCATGAAACAAGATTAAATTAGATTATTAGTTACTTTAAGCCTCCCTATCCTCAACACATGAGATCCAAAGAGAGGAAGGAAGAAGGCACCATTTAGTATGGAGTTAAGGGAACGTTAAGGTTAAGGGAACTATAGAGGGAACTATAGAGTTAAGGGAACTATAACAGCAAGATGAGAAAGAAGTTCATGAAACAAGATTAAAAGTTGAAGTAGAAAGTAGAAGGTGCTGAAAAACAGGACAGCAATTAACCTAAAAAAATGGTTTAAATATAACAAAACAATGTTTATGTCAACAAAAAGGAGGCCTTCCTAACTCTCAGCTCGGGCCCTCACACATTTTCCCCTTAGGAGCGCTAATTCCCATGTATACAACAGTTGTATACTCTTGATGGGTGCAATTATTGTTAAAATTTTGGTTGAATTTTTGGATCAAGATGATAGCGTAACTCCGTTTCTAACAAAATCGAGTCATTTCACCATATTGTCAAAGAATGAAGCCGAGGTGGAGGCCTTGGAAGAGCTGTACAACGCATCCATTCACAAGCACGGTGACATTTCCGCTTCAGTGAAGCTGAGGTGAGCCCAGTCTTTGGTGTCCGCAACATGCCGCTACATCTGAACTTTCGTTGTACAAGAACGCGCACTGCGATCTACTACAGAGAGCTCCGTCACCATTGAATTAAACGTCAGAATTATTTTTATCGAGAACAGGAGTACGATGCACGTACAACGATGTACAACCATCCAAAAAACGTATCAAGTACGACAACACTTAAAATGTACGATCCCTTCGAATCGTCATAAGTAACAAAATAAACCGTAACACGTGAAAACATTTAACACCTCGAAAAAAAGACCCTCACATTAAAGCACAAAGAAACGCACATGACGTCTCCTCACGTGCCGAACTTTGCGATAACAGCTGACATTTGGCAAAGACAACTGGAGAAGAGAAGCACCAATAACACCCGGGCGCTGCGATGCCTGGAAAGCACAAGCCATTGCACCACATCTCGAGTACCTTCAGCAGTCCGAGGTACCGCGATGTGGCAGCATGAGACCTTCAGGTGTAACTTTTACCTCGCAGCAGCGCGGTGCTCGTGCGCTATGACGCTCCTCGCGCATGGAAAGCGCGCACATGCTTCGAGGACTCGGACACTTGAAGCGTTTTCATTCGAGCCATGCCAAGGTTGTGTACTCATTGGATATGCGACAGCAAGCTCAACTTAAGGTGAACGTCCTAGAATATCGTACATGATCTTTCATGAGTTCAAATCCGAACCCAAATTATACAGTCCGAATCTACATATCCATGTTACTGAAGGACTATTTTCTGCGCGGTCTAGAGCCCTCGGAAGCTGATTCGCTTAATAGCTCATACGCTGAATAACAAGTGTGCTAAGAATTTTAAGGGAATAGTCAAATAGTTATCGTTAAGATTATACATTTATTCCAAAGCTGAAAATACCGACTAAATAGCTTGTTAAACACAATATAACTGAAAGAAACCCTTGAGCACCAAACGAGAACCAGCGAAAGAGTTCAGTCTCAGCTCAGCCCTTCGAGTCACATTAACATGCTCACTGCTGTTGTATCAAATTATTACCTTAATTGATACGCTCAGCTTCTCTATGTCTTGAGTTAATATTTCCTCTGAAATTGTTAAGTTAAAATTTGTGTTGTGTTAATGATTCGTCAACTCATTGTTCCTATGTGCATGTTTCTTATATTTCGATGTAGTTCGCAATGGGAAAAATATAAAATTGCAGTCAACTAGAAGGAACTCGGACGAAGCAAGTCTTCCACTGGCTGGATAGATCAGATGTTTTTAAGCTGCGCAACTGATTGAATAGAAAACTGAATGATTGATCCATGCACAGGTAAAAGCCATTCCCGCGCATGTTCATAAGTTAATGCAATTTCATCAGGCGCAGCCTATATTCAATAATTTGAGGAAGCCTTTAGCCTCTAAGCCCAGACCCGGCACCTCGGTGGCTCCCACATTGCAGCAGCTATGGTCGCCTAACTGACCTCATTCTCTGCGAACATCTCACATTGGGTTTATTATTTTAAATAGAATTTACCTTAAAGAACTCTTAGCATTTGAAAACCAGGCAAGAGAGCTCAAATTTCATTTCGAAAAGTCGAAAGTTGGGGAATTTTTGCAATAAAAACGAAAATGAAGAGGAAGCTGAGAAACTACCATATTGCGCAGCATAGCAGCAGGTATGCCAAGGAGGTAGTAAATGTACGGGCTGAGTCATGTCCAGTACAGGCATGCCAGGGAGGCAGTAACCGTATCCGCTGAGTCATGTCCAGTACATACCCAAAACAACTCGCAACTGCCCACACCGGGCATTCCGTCGCGCCAGAACTGCACTTCAGACAAAAACTAGATAACAGCAATGCTCGATTCCGATTCTAACTATAATCGTGTACGTAATAGTATTCGACAATAATGATGAAACAGAGCTAATTCAAGAATAAGCTCTATTTAATCAATGAGATCTATTATTCCTCAACATTTTTGAGCGTGAAAAAACAACGATCAAGAATGTCCCTCAAGTCCATGTATTATCGGTTTCATGAAAGCAACAACCCTCTTTTCATCAGCTGGAATCTCTCGGTGTGTGTCTCATTGCTTCATTGGCTTCTGATACATTTGCTGTCACAAAGTTGCACGTAAGTTCAGCGCAAACCAATATAACCAGCATCCTACTAGCCTCTTTAGAACTAAAAAGTTAAAGTAAGAACGCCATTACGACTATTGATGCCCTTGGCAATTATTACCGCGGTCGCACAAAGTCCACTTGACATCTAACATTTCAGACTTCAATATAAACTGGAATCAGTGAGATAAGAAACTACTGGGCAGTAGGCACCTAATACCGTCTCACATTTTCCAAATTTTAATAACATAGCCACTGCACAACGTGAAATGAGAGCAAGCCTGTTTCATCTCGAACTATATTTTCCAGGAATTCGTCTCCGGACGTTCCAAAAAAACGTGATTTACAGAAAGGTTGATGTGACCAGAGCACAGCAAGCCTGCAGCGAGTGGTTTCCTGCGCTACGAAGGCGACTGACACATCGCTCAACACTTTGACTGCAACTGTTTAATACTGAAGTTTGATATTCAACTCACATTTAAAGACAATTGTCGAAAACAATAAACTATCGAAAAACACACAAACTGAACTCTGCCTTCATTTAGACTTAATCAAGTGTTTATGACAATAGAGTTCGTGACTTTTTTTATTATTATTATTATTATTATTATATAAGAAAGTTTTAGCCTCCCTTAACCACGACAAAGATGTTCCAAGAGAGGAAAGAGGAAGGCACCATTTAGTGTAGAGTTGAGGGAACGCGGAATCTATGCACAAAGTGCACAGAAACAGTAAGCTAGGAAAGAAGTTCATGAAACAAGAAAAAAGTTGAAGAAGAAAGTAGTAGGTGCTGAAAAACAGGACAGCAGTGAACCGAAAAAAGATGGTCCGTAACAAAACAAAACCCTATTTTATTACAACAAAAAGGAAGCCTACCTAACCTTTAGCTCGGGCCCTCACATGGTTCCCCTAGGAGCGCTAATTCCCATAGATACAATAGTTGTATCCCCCTGAGGGGAGAGTTCGTGACTACTGGTCGGTCAATAACATTATAAAAATACCCTTCGTGCCTACTGGTAGTGCACGTTTGTGATTAAAGTGCTATATTAACACCGAGTGGTCATGTACTGTATTACAATTGGCAGCCATTTCGAAAGAGCCTAAAGAAAATATTTATAACAACATCACTCAATAACATTTCGTGATTTTGAATACGACAGCATTTGCGCCCAACCGCTCTTGTGAGAGCGTGTTGCGCCTCTTGTGTGAGCGTGTTGCCGCATAAGACCTGGTCAAATTACACCCCAGGAAAACGAACAGAAATTTTTTTTTTCGGATAAGTGTACCAACATATATAAATCGCTGCAAAAGTAGTATATTTATCTGGAATATGAAACAATGTGGAATACAATGCCGGCACAGATCTCGCGCTGTACGACAACCAGGTACCACCCACCAGGCAATGAGGGCACCACCACGGGAGGGGGCCACAGCGCTGGGACCCGCCCCTTCACCTCACCAGTCGAACAAAAACACACGACAGCGAGCTGATCAAGTGATAAACTTTTGCTTTGTTACACGGGACGTGAACTTGGTGAGCTTTAGGAGCTCATGATCATTGCAATAAACGCAATCGGGTTCTCAGTTTTCTCATGCTTTCTAACATTCAATTAACTTATAGTCTTATTCTATTTTATTGTTTATTTAAAGTAGCTTTAGACTTCTTAAATATCATTTCACTACAGACGAAAGTGCGATGTAGTAAACAACTGGCTTTCGAAACATCAAGAGCAGTATGGCGGACTCGCTACTGCTGTGAACGAAGCAGCTGTAGTAAAGAGCCCACATTCAGAAAATGCCAGACGCCATCAAACGGGACAAGACGAACTATTGACGTAAACTGAATCCGCTGAGCAGCTTCCCATTCAGCAAATAAGGCACAAACGGAACAAAAAGAATCACTGAGGTAAACTGGATAAGCTGAACAGCTTCAACAACACAAACGGAACGGGACAAGACGAACTACTGACGTAGCTGCCTGCATACGCTGAGCAGCATCAACTCCAGAAAATACATGACAAACATAACAAAAGTAATCGATGGTATACATTGGTCACGCAGAACACGTACACAACAGTGCTAGCCAAGGATTCTACGAAAATGATGATCAACGTAAAATACTTTGGTAAATTACTTTTAATTTTTTGCTTCCGTTAAAGCGGGTCTCATGCAGTAACTCAACTCATTTCATCGAAATTGAAGATTCATCTGAATCTTATATTTTACATTTTTGGTAGACCGCACAATTCTTATCAGGGTTGATCAAAGAACTAGCAGCAATGACTACACTTATGCATCCCAGGAACTGTTCGAAAGTTTGGCCTTGGGTACTTTCATTAGTTAAGGAATTATTAGTTCTTCTATCAACGAAGTCGAGTGGGAATCGTTTTGTCTTCCATTATTTAGATGCAGAGAGAAATTTCTCACTTCGATCAAGTTGCCTATTAAACAATGTCTACGATAATCAGCCTCATTTGAATTAACAGTAAAAGTAAAGCGAGGCAATTTCTAAAAAGTTCCCACCTGATCAAGCAGCTCTATTATTAAAACAGAACGGGTAAAATAAATTTTATACAGCAGAAACGTCTTTGAATATCACTTACATGAACACAATGAAAAAATTGAAGAAATAAATCAAAATCTCCGGGACAATGTCTAGATATTTCAACTGGTGATATATTTTCGTACCCATCAGCAAACCGAGCAAAGGCCAACATGGAATGTTTCGTGCCGAAGACCGACGTCTTTTACTATAAAAACACTCGCTACCAGTGAAAAATTAAACATCAACCACTCTGTGAGTATTAATCATCAAAACATGTGGAAAGATCAAATCCTGCAAAATCAATTTTTAAAGTAATGGTCATAAAACCATTTGAACAATTTCCGAATCTACCAAGGAGCAGTAATGCCTGCACAATTTCAACAAGTAACAGGCTGCCCTCACAAGCGTGCATGCAATTCATTATTAACTAAGTTAAATAATTCCAGCTCACAAGCAACGAAGATCAAAGGCAAGCGTCCGAGAAAGAGCTAGAAAATACAGGTGGTAGACCAGTGAGTCCCAACATCGCCTTAGGCACTGATTTTTTTGTCCGCGCCCGTCATTTTTGTGTGCAATTCCGTCCTCGAGATCCCCATCCCGCCGTAAAGCTATGGACCAACTGGAATGCTAACTGCGCTCCGGTCTCATGAATTTATGCAACAGAAGGACAGCTTGAAGGCGAGCGCTCGCCAAAAAGAGTGACCAGTGAGGAATAATTAGCAAGTGTTAGAGCTATTTTAAAACCGTCTCGCATGCATCTTTGAAGATTTTCAAGAAAATTCTAGCGTTCATTAGCAGCGTAATTTTAGCACGAGTGTAGAAGTGATATTTAAGGCATTCCAGCTTCTCTCCAACGCAGTAAAATAAACGCGTATTCTACAGGTTAAAATAGGCCTTCGTGTCTCGGTCAATCTTCACTTAAAGAAAAAAAAGATTTTAATGTGAAACTTCAGAGCACATTACAGCAACGAAACTAACTCAGGATATATCAGAAGAGAATGAACAGACGAATACAAAACTGAGTCGTAGATTCTTCGCTACCGCCATCTAGCGACACTCGGCAGCATACCAGCTCCAGCGCTGTGACGTCACTCACAGGTCCAGCAACCAACCCGCCTGCCCCAGCGGAACAAAGAGAGGCACTGCTCACTGATCGCCGTCAATCCGTGCACATAAATGTTCCCCGGATACTTGCTTGTGATTGTCCCTGAATGGCACAGGACGGAAATTTACTAAGCCCGTATGTACAAACATACCTCAGCAGTCAAACAAGGGAATGTTAACAAACTCCCCCGTATTTCGACGCTATGCTGATCTGCATTCATTCGACGAACTTGGTCCAGGACCTGCTTAAGTCAATACACGTCCACTGCTTATCCCCAGAAGCGCTCTCTTTCGGAGCCTGACAAGTGGACTATAAGGCATTGGCATTCACCAGACAAACGACCACCAACACACGCCCAGTTATAGATATTACTCTGTAGATGATAGCAGTAGATAGAACCGTCAATATTGCACCAGAAAAAAATATATAAGCAAAAACACAGGCACACTAGGCATTAGATCATCAGCTCAAATCAAGAAACAAAACCGAACACCGTGAGACACAGCGACGACGCAGTGCAGCATTTAAATTTTCCCGTCCGGCTACTTCAGGAAGTGACGCAAGAATACAATGCCACAAACGAACAAAGCAAGGCGCCTACAGCACACAGATAGCCATCGAAGCTATCGACGCACTTGCCGGCACAGCGGACACTTCACAGAATTGTGTCGTACAAATGTACACGGGTACGCGCTCGGTGTGCAGGTACGTGATGCGGGTACGCAACGCAGGTACGCGGCTGCGTGGATATTAGCTACCTGTGCAAAAATTTGTTCATGAAGTCCAATAGCCGGAAAATAATTAGAGGCTTACTCGAAGGACAAACAAAAAAAATAACAACACAATCATAGCGACTGCTATCTGCATTAAATTTACAGTTAAAAAATTGGACATAACCCATTATTTTTCAACTTGAAATTAAACATTTTTTACAGTGAAGTGTCTAGTAACAGTACAAGGTACTTCAGCGAAGCACAAATTCAACAAGTTGGGCGCCTGGTGACTCATTAGCAGCCATTGGGAGAGTTCCATGCAGCGGGTAACTCCCCAGCGGTCACAAATTGCGCTTTGCTTACATTCGACACCACCAAGATGGTGACACGTTCAACTTTTTTGCGCACTTGAAAATTGAACGTCAAGTCTCCAATTTTTTAGACCACAAAAACGTTCAACGTTAACAAAGTTAAACAAAATTCAGTTTAATTAAGGTTAAATCTTCTTAATCTAATTTTACCCGACCGCAGTGAAAATGCTGAAGTCTAATTTTGTTTTTCTTCTTCAGAACGGACACACAAGCAGCGATCACGGCGACGACAGAGAGAGGACGACGCTCGGCAGCCCATAGCAGGAGAACCATAGACTCAACCTCAGCCAAACCCAACACAGCAAACATGAGACAGAGTTCAAGAACAGAGCAGCCGGCCCTTATTTGTCCAAGAAGGCCCTTAAACAAACACACCACCTCTCAGAGAGAGGAATCTAGCAAATATATCTGTACGTGTAGAACCTCTACAAATAAAATTCCTTTGCAAAGACACACTAGCTCATACTTTTGGTTGATAGCATTAATGAGTATTTTAGTGACTATAGTTCACTGCGAAGATGTTATGTTTTGGGCGAGGCCGGCACCTGTGGGCGCAAGTCCCACTCCCGGCCCTGAGGAGAACTTCAGGGAGCAGCCAGCCAACACCAGCGTCGTGGTCGGCGACATCGCCATCATGAAGTGCAAGGTGAGGCTGCAAACCCAATTGTCACTAGTGCATTAGGAACATGTGCATTCCCATACATAGGAATACAAGCACGAAGTGGGTGCTGCTATAGCGTGGAGTCTGGCACACTATATAGCATGAGATCTACCTTTAGCTAGTATGTACTATAGCGTGAGGTTAGGTTAGATCAGGTTATTTTACTTACGGATATCACTTATTTCCGTACATTTAATTCAGCGATAGACCTCACGCTATGGTAGCACCCACGAAGTGTTCAGGTTTCAGGATTGGGTCCGGTAAATTTTTGCAACCTAGGCCACTACTTAACAACCCTATCAAATTTGTCTCTGTAAAAATCGATACCATGAATTCAGCTTTTTTATAAGCCTGAAAGATGTCAAAAATTCGTTTCCTGGACCCTATAAATTACCTTCTGCATTTTTTATGAGTGTCTTCTAGAGTGCGAAGGGACAGGCCTTTCGCGTTAATTTTCATGTTCAGGAACAGAGCAAAGCCAGTGAGGCTATATCTGGCATATATGAAGCGAGTGAGGGCACGTACATTTTATTGTAGTCATAAACTGAGTTATTGAGGCGTGAGAACAGGTGCATTGTAATGCAGCAGCCAGGTCAGGTCTTACCACAATTTGGCACTCTTCATTGCACATTTACTCTCAGCTTCTGAAAACTGAACAATGTTTCTCGAAACAGGAAAGTCTCAGTAGGCGATTTTCCAAGCAGAAAACTAAACTTCAAGAATGCTCGTAGCTCGAATTCCTTAGCCGTCATAAAATCGTAAAAGCACCTTAACGCACGATCACAAAATATAACTCGTAAACCGAACGTGACTTCGCATAATAGGGTATACTCGTATATAATAGAATACAAGTTAGTTCAAGCCTCCCTAGCCCCAAGAAGGATGTTCCCAATAGAGAAAGGTTTCATTTAGTACGGAATTAAATAAACAAGGAATCTGAGCACAAGGTTTGTCCTTTTCATGCCTATACAAAAAGTGAGATTGAATGAAGTTCATGATTTAAGTTAAGATAAAAAGTCAAAGTAATCGAAGCTGCAAAAAAGGACGGCAGTGAACGGAAAAACACTGGTCCATAAAAAATTAAATCATGCTCTATTATGAAAAGGCTTACATAACCTTTAGCTCGGGACCTCACATGCTCTCCTGGGAACGCGAATTTTAATCGACACAACAAGTGCATCCTCCTGAGGAGGTAGTACGCTTGTATCAAGCAGCTAACATCAGTGACTGCGTGGGAGGAAAGCGCAGGTCAAAGCCAGGAAAGAAAGAATGGCAGACACCCAGAATGCGACAATAGAAGTAGCGGAACTACCACGATATATAAGAGCTTAAATCCCCGCATAAAATATAAGAGCTTCATGACCAAGACTTAATGTTTCACAGGCTAACAGACCAGTGCACCACTGCCGCTGGTACTACATGGAGACGAACGGCAGCTTCTACGCTGCAGGGGCACAACCCACGCTGGTCAAGCAGTTCGACCCGTCTACTGACAACGACTGCTCCATCAGGTTTACCAAGGTTTGTAGTCACTCGGCTAATGTGAGCATTATTCATAGCTTAGCTTTAGATTTACAAAGATTTGTTATCACCAAGAAGTTAAATTCACAATGACTGAAACAGTTGCAGGTTTGTCAAGGTTTGCAATCACGAGACTAGTAAAACTAAATGATTAGCATAGCTTCAAGTTTACATAAGTTTGTAAAGCCCGCTCAAGTATCAGCAAAATAAATAAAATAGCAAGGTATTTTTCCCGCAGGTAGTGGTTAGGATTCAAAGTGCATTACTGGCAGTAATAGATGTGCGCTACTGACAGTAACAGAAGCACTACTGACAGTGATAGAAGTGTATTACTGGAAGATGAGGTAGCTCCGTTCTCTCGCTCTCAATTGTCAGCACGACACACCAAGCCACCCACCGTAGCCCAACACACTCAAGTAAGCCACGCCAATCAGCTGAGAGCGGTCAAGTGTCAACTTCACATATACATGAAAAGAACCATGACCTCTGCAATGCCAAGCACAAGCTACTACTGAGTTATAAATTAAACTAATCCAAAGGGACGAAAAAACCTCAATTAATAATGAACAATGCACAAGCAGCAGCACAAGCCCCAATGAGATGCTGTCTGCACGACACGCCCTAATGAGATGCTGTCTGCACGACACGCCCTAATGAGATGCTGTCTGCACGACACGCCCTAATGAGATGCTGTCTGCACGACACGCCCTAATGCGATGCTGTCTGCACGACACGCGCTAATGAGATGCTGTCTGCACGACACGCCCTAATGAGATGCTGTCTGCACGACACGCCCTAATGAGATGCTGTCTTTATTATTATTACTATTATTTTATATAAGAAAATTTTAGCCTCCCTTAACCACGACAAAGATGTTCTAAGAGAGGAAAGAGGAAGGCACCATTTAGTATGGAGTTGAGGGAACGCGGAATCTATGCACAAGGTGCACAGAAACAGTAAGCTAGGAAAGAAGTTCATGAAACAAGAAAAAAGTTGAAGAAGAAAGTAGTAGGTGCTGAAAAACAGGACAGCAGTGAACCGAAAAAAGATGGTCCGTAACAAAACAAAAACCTATTTTATTACAACAAAAAGGAAGCTTACCTAACGCTTAGCTCGGGCCCTCACATGGTTCCCCTGGGAGCGCTAATTCCCATAGATACAATAGTTGCATCCCCCTGAGGGGTGAGGTGCTGTCTGCACGACACGCCCTAATGAGATGCTGTCTGCACGACACGCCCTAATGAGATACTGTCTGCACGACACGCCCTAATGAGATGCTGTCTGCACGACACGCCCTAATGAGATGCCATCTCCACAAGACGTGCTAATGCAGCCATTCTCAACCTTTTCTACATCACTGACCCCCTCAACTGTATGTATTTCTCCATTTGCCCCCTACTCCCATACTGAACACACACACTTTCTCTGCATTCTCTTTCTCTCATTTGACAAAATTCAATTCGATTCCAATGTTTTTAAAATTATCAGGTACTTCAATAATTTACCTCCGACACTATAATTCTTACCCGCTAGGGGTAAATTTACCCCTGGTTGAGAACCTCCGCTCTAACGAGGTTGCTGTGCTCAGGTGCGCAAAGTGCAGGAGGGCCAGTGGCTGTGCCAGGCGCGCAAGTACATGGGCACGACGCACTACAACACCCGGCCCGCCTTCCTCCAGGTCATCACAGGTAAGCTCCTCGTTAAGCCCCTTGTTCAAATGTACCTCGGTGAACATCGCAGTTCGTTGATGTGAACAGTCGATCGCCCCAAAAATAGATATTACAGAAGCAGAGGTACCATATGCATGCATTGTTTTGACGTAGAGTGATCACGTAACTGTGCATTCGTGCAGAAACGAGTAGATAGAAATGAGCCAATTTACGCAGTTGCCGCTGCATCCTAGATGCTGTGCAATTCCCCTCACGTCCTAAAACTCCGTAGTTGTTGTAACTTGAAAGCTAAGCGCTGTGGACTCTCCGGGGTCTACCGATATTTTAACTTGTACCCACACCTTTCATCGTAAACTTGAATGTCCTAAAATGCCGAAACAGTAGGAATAAAATCCAAGAAATGCTACGACTAGAAAGATTGGTTCTGTCTGCAAAACAGAACCCGCATTTGAATGATCCTCAGTAGCATTGTGGATAAAATGTACTGATGTAAAAAGATAAAGAGAAAGCATTCAAATGATCTTCAGTTGAATTGTGGATAAAATGTACTGATGTCAAAAGATAAAGAGAAAGCATTCATTTGATCCTCAGTAGACTAGGGAGTAAAATGTGATGACGTGGTGCCATCTGACGTGCGGGCAGCGTCAGACGAGCAGGAGTACGGCGAGCGCAGCCCTGAGGTCCCCACCTCCCCCGGAGACGAGGCGAGCACAACCCGCGACCCGACTGCCCCGACCGCCATCCCCGCCCTGGGGCCGCCCCCATCGTCGGGGCCCCTGCCCTTCCCAGCCCGCGGCCCCCTCACGCCCCACCCTGGGGACGCGGGCCCCGACACTGCTGCAACGCCTCAGGGAGCACCGCCGTCGCCAGCCGAGGTCAGAACTAACGGGGTCTGCTGCACTGTAGTCTTCATCTTCTTTCCATGCGGGTCTCAATTGTAAGACATTACTCTTCTCTATCTCTGTAGTTCAGGTCAGAACTGAGAGTGTCAGCAACAGTGTAATGTTCTTCATCTTCTTTTTATATGGCCAACAGTTATGCGATATTCCTCTCTTTTTTCTTTGTAGTCCAGGTCGGACCAGGAGGTGTCATTTACAGAAGTGTGTATCTTACTATTTTTTCGTCTGACATCAATTATAAGTTAATACTTTTTCTTTTTTTCTTTAGCTTTGGTCACATCAGGAGCAAAAGTTACGCGATATCATCACTCGTACTTGGCCCTCAGGCTTACATTATTACTTATATATTAAGTTAGTTTATGCTTCCCTAACTACCATGATAGTGCTTCAAAGAGAAAAAGAAGCACGGCACCATTCAGAATAGAGGTTAGTGAACGGGCAATCTCCATGCACAAGGTGTGTTCTCACACAAGATCCCCGCGCATATAAACAATAAGTTGAGAAAAAAGTTCATGCAACAAGATGAAAGTTTAAAAGTAGCAGGAGCCAAAAAAAAACAGGACAATAGAAAAATGAAAACAGATGGATTGTAACAAAACAAAAAACTACTCAATATCAACAAACGAATGATCTATGTTGACCTTCTATGTGCTTCCACAAAATGAAATATTTATTCTATTTCAACAAAAAGAGGGCTTACTTTACCTTTAGCTCAGGACCTCACATTTTCCCCTGAGAGGGCTAATTCTCCTAGATGCAATAGCAGTATTCCCCTGAGGGGACCCAGAAATATTTGACAAGATTAAATCGGCATTGATAATATGGCGCGCAGGTGTCACAGGAGACGCCGCACTTCAACTACTCGTCAGACGACCACATCCAGAACACGGAGACGGGCGCGACGACCACCCTGCCCTGTCACGTCGGCACCTCCGTCACCTCCTGCGCCTGGGTCATGCCCAACAACGCCCTCTTCGTCTGGAATGAAGGTGAGGTCGCCCTGATGCCTTGCGCGCGGTAAGATGTACCATAAAAATGCTCTGTTCAGCATGTTCTAAGACAGGGGTTCCCAACTTGGGGTGCTCCCCGATTGGAATAAAGGAGGTCATCTTAATAATTTTCGCGTGGTAAGATGCAACTTCAAAATGCTCTGTTCAGCATGTTCTAAGACAGGGGTCCCACCCTGGGGTGCTCCCCGATTGGAATAAAGGAGGTCACCATAATAATTTTCGCGTGGTAAGATGCAACTTCAAAATGCTCTGTTCAGCATGTTTTAAGACAGGGGTTCCCACCCTGGGTTGCTCCCCGATTGGAATAAAGGAGGTCACCTTAATAATTTTCGCGTGGTAAGATGCAACTTCAAAATGCTCTATTCAGCATGTTTTAAGACAGGGGTCCCACCCTGGGTTGCTCCCCGATTGGAATAAAGGAGGTCACCATAATAATTTTCGCGTGGTAAGATGCAACTTCAAAATGCTCTATTCAGCATGTTTTAAGACAGGGGTCCCACCCTGGGTTGCTCCCCGATTGGAATAAAGGAGGTCACCTTAATAATTTTCGCGTGGTAAGATGCAACTTCAAAATGCTCTATTCAGCATGTTTTAAGACAGGGGTCCCACCCTGGGTTGCTCCCCGATTGGAATAAAGGAGGTCACCATAATAATTTTCGCGTGGTAAGATGCAACTTCAAAATGCTCTATTCAGCATGTTTTAAGACAGGGGTTCCCAACCTGGGGTGCTCGCACACCCTGGGATGCGAGACGATAGTGCAGATGGCACAACAGACGTCCAGGTATATAATTGGATATTGGCAATATGTTGGCATTTTCATTTCAGAGAGTGCATGGTTCAAATGAAATTTCTTTGGGATCGCGGGGCAAAAAAGGTTGGGAGCCCCTGTCCTAAGACATCAGAAGAATGATGATGCTTGTTTACTACATGAGGGATGTTTAGGATTGACTGAATTCGCTGACTTTTTTTCCCAACCAACTCGCTATTTTTTTAAAGTGGCTTTTCATATTACTGCTGAGTTAGTGAAGATGATGTAAGCCTTTCTCATGCCTGTCGAGTTTTGTGGTATACGACAGAGGAATTTGGAGACCGCTTGATGTTTCACCAGGTTTAAAATACTCACGGTTATTTTTAACCCATCGTCTATTGGCGCACAATAGAGTTATTCTTTAGCATTCTCAAAACCCACATTCAATCTTACATGAATGGAGAAGAGATGCAACATAGGTACAAACACCCAATTACACTTTCAACAAAAGCAGCCTTGGGACGAACACTCAAACCCTTTACTTCCACTCTTATACTTGAGTTAACCCAACTCCAGAGCAGCAAACAGCGAAATTCTAGAAATCAAATTTCAGAAATAATGCTGCGTGATCAAATTCCTTACTTCCACTCATTTACCCAAGTTTAAACCAACTTTAGAGCAGCAAACAGCAAAATTTCAGAAATTGTCAAAAACCTATTTCAAATGAAACAGTAGCAATAAGGGCGTGTGTACTGAGCAGCGGACAGCAGCGTGGGCCGGAGCCTGAGCATCAACACGCCGCGCGGGCCGCCAGGGCCGCAGGACTACGAGTTCGTTGGTGACCGCGACGCTGGCGACTGCTCCCTCCGTGTGTACAGCGTGCAACACCACGACGAGGGCAACTGGAGGTGGGGGAGGTGGTGGGGCTGGGGGAGGTAGTGGAGCTGAGAAAGGTGTTGGGGTTGGGGAAGTATTGGGTCGGGTGGACGTGGGGCTGGTAGAGGTGGTGGGGCTGAATGAGGGAGCAGGGAGTAATGACAGGCAGCTGATCTTAACCTAATGCCACAGCTGATGAACAGTTTGGGACAAGAAATGATTTTTTGAGCGTTTTAGAACATAAGCTACTAACTTATTAAAACTAGTTACTCGAGAAAGTCACTAGAATAGTATTTTCAACACAGACAGTTCTAAGATGTAGCAATGGGGTTCTTTCAAGGATTTGACTAGATAAATTAGCGTTAGCCTCCCTAACTGCAACAAAGAAGTTCTAAAGAGAGAACGGAGAAAGGCTGTATTTAATATGGAGATAAGGGAACGCAGAATCTATGAACAAGGTGCAAAAAAAATATGTTGAGAAAGAAATTTACAAAACAACATAAGGGTTGAAAAAAAGCAATAGATGCTGAAAAACACGGAAGCAGTGAATCGAAAAAATATAGGCCGTCGCAAAAAAAAACTATTCTGTTTCAACCAAAGGAAAGCCTACTAATCCTTTTACTTCAAGACCTATCTATTTCTCCTAAGAGCGGCAATTTCCATAGATACAATAGTCATATCCTCCTGAGGGGTATGATACTTGCAAAAATGCATATTTCCACACTTAGGTAAGAAAAGTACCTCCTTCAGATAACGAAATTCTCCCGTATAAAACGTGTCATTCCCCACCCCTCATACCAAGGTCCCACAAATGGTCAGTTCTTCTCAGGTGGTACAGCGCATCGTATGACACTGAGCAATGCACTGCTCTCTAACCATGTCTTAAAACATATCAGAAGAATGACGATGTATGTCTACTATCTGAGGCATGTTTAGGATTGACTGAATTCGTTGGTTCTTTGGGCAATGCACAGCTCTCTAACACCTGCAAAGCTTTGCTAGCAGCAAGCATTGTGCATCCCAGGATCTTCATATTCCTGATCATCGGCTAACATTTACGACACGAAAATACCTGTTTCAATGCAGTGAGACAACACCCACCCCATCCATACATTCCCGGCCACACAGCGCGTGACGCTACCACTCCCGCCCACAGGTGTGTGGTGAGCACGAAGGCACAACGCCAGTCTCCAGCTGTACACAGAGCGTTCGCAGCAGGAGAGCCTGCCCCTGAGGTCGACTTCCAAGGGCCTCTCATCCACCTGCACATCCTCGACTTTCACCACGGCGCACCTCTCGACGGTAATTTACAATATTTAAACAACTTATTTCACACTAGGGATACACCGTTAGATGGTTTCTCAAGTATAATACAATTGACACCATCACTGTTCTTCCTCAAATCCAAGTTGACGCCTAACTAACTGATACAAGCACAAGTGGTGGAGGCTATGATAGGGTGATGTGCAATACGTAAGTGATGGGAGCAATATGGTAATGTAGCGCACGTTTGGGTTCAATAAATATAGGCTCGCCCTACTTTTGCCCACGCATCAACCTTCACAAGAGATTGGGTTTCATTTCATGTAACACTGGGGATCACGCTGCATCCATCTTGTGAGAGTGATCTTTGATAGAGTTCTGTAATTCACATACCTTGTCTGTAAAAGGCAATGTTTTCAAACAAGGTACCTGGTATTTCAATGACTGGTATCGAAACGACTCGTATCACAATGAGTGACGCATCGAAGACTGGTGTCTCAATCCCTGATGCCACAATGATTGAGGTTTCAATGACTGGTGTCTCAAAAACTGGTTCCTCAATGACTGGTTCGAGAATAAACCATTACCGAAAGCGAGTTCCCCCACTATCCCAACGGCAAACCAGTAACGGGCCTCTTTTTCTTCTACCTGTTCACAACGATGTCGCAATAGTTCTTAGATCATCCGCATGAGTGACGAAAGTTACGTCGAACACTCTCTCCCCCCGCTTTCACACCGACCTCACATTCCTACCGGCCACTTCTGAACCCACAAGAACTTTGAATTGTGACATCAACCCTTCCAAGCCTTTTGTTTCAAATGAACCTTTACTTGGGCATATATAAAACTGCCGCAGTCAATCTCCTGCAATTGAGTGCATAGAAAACGCAGTAAATTCCAATAAACTTGACTTAACACGGGTGATCTACTGGAAGATCTAACAAACCTTATGAGTTGACGTTACCAGCTGATATAACTGTTAAAAATAGCCCTAAATACTAGCAAAGACTTCTTCAGAAACCTTTGTTTTCATTACTCGATATTAGGTAACCCTGATTATCAGTTTTACTGCAGCCTTACATTGTCTAAACAACTATCATCTTTCCACAGATAATCCAAAATCCAAGCCAGGAGCAAACACGACCCTCATTGTGCTGTTCATGGTGGGTCTGCTGCTCTTTGCGGTCGGCGCCATCGTCATCTACTGCTGCTACAAAAAAGTTTGGTCTAAGCCGGAGGAGAACTCGAAAATCCTCCAGGTATCACCACAGAACAGCGACTCTGAGTACTCGCAGCAGTGGTTCCGAGGTCGGAATCTCAAAATTACTGACCCAAACTACACAGATGACTTCAAGCTAAGAAACGCAGCAGCCCCAGCACCGGGCGACTACCAAGTCAAGAACGTTGATGCAATGAACTTGAAAAACGCAGCAGTGAAATACACTGACATCGACCACTACAACCAGTATTTGAGCATGAAGCAGCCGGGACTAGCTAGCGCGAGATCATCTGCCTCTTCAAACACCACTTTATCCACAATGGCCCCTGACCCGTATGCCCATGACAGGTCTATGGGCTTCACCACTTCTCCTTCTATGAGTCCAGCATCAAACATGAGCGGCGTTATGATTCAGAGACCTGGTTTTGGCGTGATGAACCCTGGAGGTATTCCAACCGGTCCACCACATGAAGACACCATTCCCTTCTATGAGCTCCACAGACAGCTTCAGAGACCAGTGTCGCTTTACAGCACTAGTCACGTTTACGAAGAAATCGAGGATAAAATTCCCCATCAGAAAGGTATGCCTCAGATCATAGGTCATGATGGCAAAGGCATCATCTTCCAGGCACAGCCACTACCCAACGGCCAAATCGCCACCACGCCAGTCTACACAAATGTAGTCGAGGACCACGACGGGTATCTGATCCCAAGCAAGTCTGCCAAGATAATCAACACACCAACTGGAGAAGAGCCTACTCAGTATTTGCCAATGAAGGGTGATGGATCGGTTGACAATGGCAGCGAAACAATGGGACGTCCAGTTCACCCACAACATAATGCTTTTATACCTAATCTGAACAACCTCTCCTTCAATCAGAGGCCTACTGTACACAAGCAAATTCTGGATGACCAGGAGAACGCTCCATCTGTCATGCAGCAACGCCGCAAGTCCAACGAAAGCACCTTGTCAGACGAGAACAATTATTCACCTGAAGAAAAGCGAGGAAGAACCGAGAATCCAAATTTACAGGAATCTACTCCTGTGAAGAGGTCCCCACACAAGTCCGCTTCAACAACTCCAACCAGCAAAAGACAGAGGATGCCGCTGCCCGCCGCTCCAACAGAGACAAGCACAACTTCAGGCCAGACAGGGCAACAACAAACCAAGGGTCATGAAGAGCCAATGGGATTAAAGCGGATGTCCCAAGACATGGACTCCACTGGGAAAGCTCAAGCTTCATTACCAGCATCGTTGCACCAAAGAACGACGTCACTGCCAGACACGAGTAGTCAGGGCGGTGGGACAGCACACCACAGCAAGTCCCCTTCTCTCATTCCCACTCCAGAAAATTATGATGTACCCAGAAGCCTCGATGCAGTTCCCAGATCTGTCAATGGATCCGAAATCTCTCTGGATGACATTGACGGCACTATAGTTTGAGATCGTCCAGCATAGCATTTATATGTCAGAATTTTGTCGCAACAATGTGGAAGAGAACTTCAGTTGCTAAAGAATAGTTAAAGAAATTATTTTGCATAATATTAACAGAAATATTTTGCAGGAGAATAATTTCCACCAAATTAGCAATAGATTAGGTAGGTACCGTGACTCAACGTATTTTGACAAACGATATTCTGAAAATGTTGACAAAATCGTCTTTTGATAACAGATATTTATTAAAAGCACTGAAGTTTTTACTCAGGTCACAAACACGTAAGCCAACTGATACAAAAATGCACACAATTCTATGAACTGACATAACTGTGACTGATAGGTTCTCTTTGACACGTGCCACAAAAGCGAATAATTAATAAGTGACAGGGACTACCAAATCTAGGGACATGACCGGAACTATCAGTAAATGTCTTAAAAACTACAATCTCAAAAAAATGACAGGGACAACAATCTCAAAAAAAAAATGACAGGGACAACAATCTCAAAAAAAATGACAGGGACAACAATCTCAAAAAAAATGACAGGGACAACAATCTCAAGAAAACGACAGACACACCAATGTAGGCAAATTTCCTTCACCACTAATGGCTTCACCTAATTTTTTGCTTTGGTTCAATAGCATGTCGTAAATGGTGTTTGTTTATTTGACGAAATGTAATTTCTATAATTACCCGACCCAGTATGTCTCCTCTCTTGAACCCAACACCCCAGATTCAATGCAATGATAACTTTAAAAAGGTATAAACACATACATGAAAACGAGACACAGACGTCGTCAGTGGAAGATCAAAGCAGCAGTGCAATATTATAACACAAAATCAGAACGTAAGTGGAATATTACAACAAAAGCTGAACATAACTGTAAAATAGGCCACCATTACTACACCAATATATTAATACATAGAAAATGAACAACTTGGCCAGAATTTCTGCAATAACACATCTGCATGCACTGAAGGCATGAGTATTTACTGTGTATCATACTCGAATAAAGACATAACTAGTGTCTACTGCGTTTAGCAATAGAGAACACTTCCAAATACTAAAATTGGTTTGCATTGTATGTTCATAAACTCAAACTTTATTTTGATGGAAGCAGTTTATTTTCAAAGTTCCCTTTGTACCATTCTGTTATATACCTTAGGCACATAACCTAATAATATATATATAAATATATGTATATATATATATATACAGGTTATACATAAAATATAAGAATGCGCATTCCATCCTTTAGAGGTAAGTGCTGTATTATTTAAGTTGATTTAAAATGTGAATATGTAAATTATGTATGAACTTTGTGCTCTTATTTAATAAATAATTGATGAGATTCACAAAAATTTCTCTAACCTTTCAAAATGTATTGAGAATATTTTACCAAGCTTTGAAAAATTCCACCTAGAATTTGATGTGTATCTGAGGTATTTATCATCTACATCAACAGCGGATAGTCATTTGAAGGTCCCTCAAAAGCTATTTTAGCCTCTCAAGACATCAAGTCAGGAAATGATTTCAAAGCTATTTCAAGCCTCTCAAAACATTAAGTCAGGATTGGGGTTAGGGAAATTGTGGTTAAGAAAATAGTCCCTAACCACAACCAAGATGTTCAAAGAGAGGATGGATGAAGGCACCACTAGTATGGAGTTAAGGGAATGCAGAATCTATGCTCAAGGTGTTTTCCCATACAAGATACCCTGCACATAGAAACAGTTAGTTGAGAAAGGAAGGTTAAAAAAGAAGATAGAAGTTGAAAATAAAAATCAGAGGTGCTGAAAACAGGACAGTAGTAAACCAACAAAAAATATCCTTAAGAAAACCAAAAATTTTTCTATTTCAACACAAAGGAGGCACACCTGACCTGCAGCTCAAAATCTCACATTTTTTCATGGAAGCACTAATTCCCATAGATACAATAGCTATACACCTCTGAGGGGACAAAAGCACATCATATTGCAGCATTTTGAACAAATATACATGAACAAGCCCCTAGCATTCAAAAGTGTTAATTATGCAAAGCACAAAATAGACGCAAGAAAAGAAAACACATCCATTGCACAAAAATAGAACACAAGTCTGTGCATCCAATTTTACTTTCAAAGTTGTGAAGCTTCAAGTACTCTGATCAATAGTATAACAGGTGCTCTCCTCATACTTGTTACAAGTGGTCATTTTGTAAAACTAATTGCACGGGATGGAAACAAACAAGATGGAAAAAAAATAAGACGAGTCTCACCTTTCCCAGAAGCTAGAGGGTCGACCCCAATGCTGGCACACATCACCTGGAACTGCCTCCTGAACTCGGGATTCTTTCTGATCTCAGTCTTGTGCTTGGCAGCGTAATCCTCAAGGTTGGTTCTGAACTTCTCCATCTGCTGCACCATCTGTAAATAGTGCCTTGTTAATTCTGTCACTAGAGTGGATGCGCATGCACACAGTTTGGTTGACACTAGAGTATAGCACACACTATATTGTCACCTGAGCATGACACACGTAGCATTGTCACTGGAGCATGACACACACAGCACTGTCACAGGAACATGACACACACAGCACTGTCACTGGAGCATGACATACACAGCACTGTCACAGGAGCATGACACACACAGCACTGCCACTGGAGCATGGCACACACAGCACTATCACAGGAGCATGACACACACAGCACTGCCACTGGAGCATGGCACACAAAGCACGATCACAGGAGCATGACACACACAGCACTGCCACTGGAGCATGGCACACACAGCACTGCCACTGGAGCATGGCACACACAGCACTGTCACTGGAGCATGGCACACACAGCACTATCACAGAAGCATGACACACACAGCACTGTCACTGGAGCATGGCACACACAGCACTATGACAGGAGCATGACACACACAGCACTGCCACTGGAGCATGGCACACACAGCACTATCACAGGAGCATGACACACACAGCACTGTCACTGGAGCATGGCACACAAAGCCCGATCACAGGAGCATAACACACAGCACTGCCACTGGAGCATGGCACACACAGCACTGCCACTGGAGCATGGCACACACAGCACTGCCACTGGAGCATGGCACACACAGCACTGCCACTGGAGCATGGCACACACAGCACTATCACAGAAGCATGACACACACAGCACTGCCACTGGAGCATGGCACACACAGCACTATCACAGGAGCATGACACACACAGCACTGCCACTGGAGCATGGCACACACAGCACTATCACAGAAGCATGACACACACAGCACTGCCACTGGAGCATGGCACACACAGCACTGTCACAGGAGCATGACACACACAGCACTGTCACAGGAGCATGACACACACAGCACTGTCACTGGAGCATGGCACACACAGCACTGTCACTGGAGCATGGCACACACAGCACTGTCAGTGGAGCATGGCACACACAGCACTGCCACTGGAGCATGGCACACACAGCACTGCCACTGGAGTATGGCACACACAGCACTGCCACTGGAGTATGGCACACACAGCACTGCCACTGGAGCATGGCACACACAGCACTGCCACTGGAGCATGGCATACACAGCACTGCCACTGGAGTATGGCACACACAGCACTGCCACTGGAGCATGGCACACACAGCACTGCCACTGGGGCATGGCACACACAGCACTATCACTGAAGCATGGCACACACAGCCCTGTCACTGGAGCATGGCACACACAGCACTGGAGCATGTCACTGGAGCATGACACACACACACACACCACTGCCACCTAAGTATTGAACACACGCATTGTCACTTCATTGTTTTTCAAAGGCAAAGGAAAGGACATTTGGTAAATGTATGAGGTTAGTACAAAATTAACGTCCATTTTTTTAGAACAGATATCTGAAATTAATTTGCCTATTATTTGCATTCTGTTGAAAGTGGAATATATTTTTGTAATCAAACTAAATGGTTTTCTTACATATTATGTCATTTGTTTTGTTCATACATGACACAGATGTCATGTATAAACACAACTTAACACGTTGACTACAGAGTGGGACAAACGTGTACCACTAGGTAAATTGTCCATATAGGTATAAATATGAATGAATAACATACATTTCAAATCATTTTGCTAACTCTTTTTGAAAGAATTTCATCATACAAGGAAAATACTACCAAGCACTTATATTTTGTACATTTCTTACAAAGGATGAAAACTCATTCGAGCAGGTAAGTCGATTTTCCCAGTCTTTTTTTACAACCTAACTAAATCAACTTTACGACCCGCGCAATCGTAGTCAAAGTTAAGAACTACTCCACACAACCTCCAACACAGAGAAAGCATAAAGGACAGAAACACCAAAAACAGCTACTTACAGTTTCATGAAAATGCATAACATTTGCTACAATGGTGAATTAGAAGGAAAAATAACAGGAACACAAAGTATTTGTTATAAAAGTTATAAGGAAAAATAACAGGAACACAAAATATTGGTTATAAAATTTATAAGGCAAAATAACAGAAACACAAAACATTTCTTATAAAAGTTATGAAGAAAAATAACAAGGAACACAAAATGCTGCATGTTAATTCAGTGAAAAATTAAAGAAATACATATTTTAAATGAGAACCAGTAATGACCTGCTCCAGCTGATTCTCTTGAATCTCAGTTCCTTTTTCCTTGAAGCGATCTTGTTGTAGTCGCTGCTTTTGGATGGCTCCTATTCCAGCTCGTCGCCGCATGATGCAGCAAATCAATGAAGTAATTTTATGAGCTACCAATAAATACAAACAAAACCCCCTCTGAAAACAGAAGCAAAGTTTTAATACAGAAAACATAATAACTAAAAAAGTTACTAAAATTGAACAGTGCTCAAAATTTTGTATCCTTTCATGTTTTTATGCAAATTTTATGTAACAGAAGAATTAAATAACACCTAAGTATAAAACAATGCATTTCAAAAATATAGTGTAATTACTACTGCTTCAAAGGAAGCTAACTAAAAATTTACAATATTTATTAAGATTATGAAACTCTTTTAAACAATCTAGAAACAAGACATATGGTACACAGTTAGTGCATAACCGGCACCTCCTAAACATTATTAGAGTCTAGAATTGTAGTAAGATTATTAGGCTCTTCTCTTTGGAGCAAAATAATAAATTTAATGGATAACTTCAAGAAAATATTAAAATGAAATCAGCAACATAGACAACCTTCAAGAGATTTTAACTAAATCAAACATACCACAACATGAGAGAGCATGTCTAGCAATGCCAAGATGTACAGAGCAAACTAAATTAGTCATCAGTATTGATGCATTTCTTGATGTACTGATAGTGAAATACCAAAACTTTTTTGCTCTAACAATGATGAACACCAGTTAATTGCAATCCACTGCCAAGATGATTAGTACCACCATTTTTAGCCTCTGCAGATGAAATGCCACCATCTCCTTGCACTGCGGTTAACATGTTGATGACAAGGTGGAATATATTTATATATGTATATATATATGTGGTGGTATATATATATTTATATATATGTACCATGGGGATATAACTTTTAGATATAGTGATACATATGTAAACTACTGCGTATATTTTTGAGAATTACGTGTGTATATTTTTGAAAATTTGCCCTTTTGATCAAATATTTTATCAATTTAATTGAACAAAAACTCTAAAAAATTGTTTTCCTCTAAAATTTAGCAATTTAATTGAACATTTTATTGAGTTGATTGAAAGACTTTATAATGTATGTTATAATAACAATTTAAGGTCAATGTGAAGCGTGATGTGATCAATGGAAATGGGAATTTTATTCCTAAGAATCACTAAAGGAACCCATTTAAAGAACGTTTTACATGAATGATCTTCTGCCCGCTGATGCGTTATTTTAGAATTATTCAACTTTGAACTTGGCTTTCGCGTGCAAAGGAAGCGGGCGCGCCAAGCAGAATTTAATTAATAACAGAAGCTAATTGAATTAATAACAGAAGCTAACCCCCTATTACAAACGTAAAGAGGTTGGGTCGTGAGGGGAAGAACAGTTCTTCTAGTAAAATTATAAATAAAGGTTGAAAGCAACCCATTAAGGTCACGTCAACAATCATGTTTACATCTGCTCCATGATGGCGGCGGCCGTACCGGGTGGCGCCATCTATGAGCTGACTGTAAAGGTGACGACGTAATAATGAGGACTAAAAAAACGTCAAAAGCGCCAAGTACGAGAAATAGTACGTTAACTTTTTTGTGTTATTGACTGATAACAATATTTCTTATTATTTTATCAACAATTTTATCATTATTTCATTTCTACGAAGTTCTGGCAAAACCTTCAACACCTCATGATCCAACCTTTGCCTTTCCAGACCCAACCTGGTCGTACTGTGTTGCACATTTTGCGCAGGAAAGCGATTTCACCTATAACTTTAAAGCTGAATAATTATAAAATAACGCATCAGCGAGCAGAATGTCACTCCTGTAAAACATTCTTAAATGGGTTCCTTTAGTGATTCTTGGGAATACAATTCCCATTTCTTTTGATCACATCACGCTTCACATTGACCCAATTTAATAACTAACTATGCTCAAGAATGTAAACAAAGTAAATATGAGTGCCATATGTACAGCACAATATCCCACAGTCAATATGTCCAACGACATTGACATAGTGGGACAACACAGTACCACATACTCGTGGGATAACACAGTACCACATACTCGTGGGATAACACAGTACCACATACTCGTGGGATAACACAGTACCACTGTGCCTGGGAGCAGTAAATGTGTAGCTTTGGTCAGTAATCGATTTTCCACTTTTTGGTGCCTAGAAATAGGTAATTAGATCTAAATAAACAATTTCTCTTCTATGCACCTTCCGTCGGAAATGAGTATTTAACGAGTTATGGCGGTAGGTCTAGTTTTGTCTTTGATGACGAATGCACTCTAATAAACAGCTACTCATCGATTTTTGAATTTTTGTTGCTTGAATCATAGTATTAACATCAAAATGAACAACTTTTCTTCTATACACGTTTTTCGTCAAATGAGTATTTAACGAGGTATAGCGGTAGGTTTGGTTTCATCTATGATGACGATCAGGCTGGAAGTGAGACTTCATTGCAGTGTTGCCACACCACGGGATTGATGAATTTCTTTCTGCTTCAAACACTGGAGTTGTGGTAACTAATTTACCGCTATAACTTGTAAAATATTCATTTCCGACAGAAAGTGCATAGAAGAAAACTTGTTTATTTTGATCTAATTAACTACGGTGAGACAGGGAAAAGTGGAAAATCAATTACTGACCAACGCTACATATTTACCCCGGGCAGCAATGCTTTTATTGGCTGTTGACAATGTGTATCATATTTATCCCATTTCTTTTTGTATCCCAACTTATTCATTATGATAAACAAAGAGCCAATCATACTTTCTTGCTGTGATGACATCTGCCTAACTGTCAATGAAATAATGGAATCTTGTTGACATCGGGTCCAAAATGGCGCCGCCCATGGTGGTCGCCATGTTAGACCCGATGTAAACAAGATTGCGGTCGTCACCCTAATGGGTGGGTTAGAAGCTTTATTTATAATTTTCACTGAAAGAACTGTGCCTCCCCCCTCACCACCCAACCTCTTTACGTTTGTAAAAGGGGGTTAGCTTCCGTTTTTAATTAAATTACGCTCGCTTCCTTTGGCGCGGGAAGGCCAACTTCAAAGTTCAATAATTCGAAAATAAAGCATCAGCAAGCAGAATGTCGTTCTTGTACAACGTTCTTAAATACGTTTGTTTAGTGATTGTTTGGAATATAATTATTAATTTCTGTGATTGCATTAAACTTCACATTGACCAAAAAAAAAAAATAAGGCCTAAATCGAAAAAATGACACGAGTAAAAAAGGTTTACTTTCACAAAAGACATATAGGTACTGGCCAATTTTCAAACGAATCGGAAGAAAAAAGTTGAAAAAATGGGACGATCTCGTTAAACAAGAGCACACAATAGTATCTTAAAACAGGAACTCAACAAGAAAACAAACATTTTAACTGTAAATTTTTGGATGAAATAGATTTTTATCCGTGTCATCTAGCTTTCTATACTAAAACTCAGTGTGTATCTGACATCACTGTTGATCCTTGTTTGAGAAAAGTTTTCTTCAAGAGATGGCGGCCAAAGAAGTTCCCAACTTAGAAGCTCTTCTCATGAGCTGCAACTGTTGTCTTTTACTGCCTATTTCTTATCTACTACCACCAATCCAGAAATCAACCACTAAAATTTCCAATAAGTTAATGATCACTTTAGACTTAAAGGAACATCGCGAACTCGAGAAGTATAGTAAAATCCATTGCCTTCAGACTCTGGAATTAACGCTCTACAAATTCTTTGCCAGAGCTCAACATACACAGAAAATTTTGTATATATGTTTATTTTGCGTAGCTCATTATTTATAGTATTTCAATATTTTTGTCTATCGCGTTCCCGTAACATTACGTTTAATGTTCTTCATCCTATTTAGGGATAGGACTCTTGCACAGTCAATCCCTTGCGGCACACCAATCAGCTGTAGTACATAAACACAAATCAGCTGTAGTATTTACTCAAAGCGATGTAAGCAAATCAGGGAATTTGGAAAAAATAAAATACCCTATGGTATCGTTTTGAAGGGAAAGATTTGAATTTTTTTGAAAATTGTCATTTTTTAAGAGTGAGTGTATATGCCAGAAAATAATTAATCTTAGTTGCAAGTGATGAAATTATGAAAACACATAAAAGAAACTTGGAGCGGTCCTTTCGTTTGTTTACTAAACCTGTAGCAGTCGCTACAAAATGTCTAAATTCATTAAATTTCTCAATAACATTTAAATAACATAATTATTTACATTAAAAATCTTACTTTAAATCATTAATAATAATTTTCTACTCATAATTATTAATATTTAAAGTTTTTCTGTAAAAGCACAAAAAGGGAATGATATCGAGAGTCGTTCGAGTTTAAGCTCGTCGTGTGGCAACATCCCAACGCACGCCATTTTCCTTAGGTCATTTCGCATTGTGATCTCGTGTGATGCAGTTCGTCGCGTAAGTGGAAATAAAGTGTTTTAATTCAGTTAGAGATTTTCTTAAAGAATTACGTGCTTCATAGTAGCTCTTAAGAGTATTTTTACCAGTGTTGCTAGTAATTTCAAGGTGCTCAGTAATAATTTTCTTAGATATATTGTCACAAATCCAGCCATTGCTCATTGCTGAAGTCCTGTGCAAGTCACCCAATACCTTGCATAATAAAGGACAAAGGCTTTATCCCAATTTAAACAAGCCTAAAAAGTAAAACGCTAACAATTTATGACAAACCGGGGCAATGGAGGGAGTGCTTCACTTTCCTGGCGACTAACATCATGAACATAAATGAATTGTTCGTCTTGTTTTCTTAAGCGAATCCGAACCCTTATCGACGGATTCGAGCAAGATGAGGAGGACGCCGCAACTAGCTGCCAACTCAGATGCCGACACGACTTGGTCGCGAGCGCGTGTGCCTATGCGTGCTCTGACCTCTTCCGACCCCTGCTTCCGGGGCATTCAGTCCTAGACAGCCGGCTTAATTGAGGAGATGTTCGCCTGAATATAATATTCGAAGATCTTCAGGTGAGCCTCCTATTTTTTGTTTCCATTTGTCATAAATCGTTTTACTTGCAGTATTGGGTAAGACTATGTCTTTTGTGCCAGTTAATTCTGGAAGTTTCGCCGCAAAAGCCGGACGGCGGGACATAGTTCTTTTTCGAAGATTATCTTCATCAGCTTCTTTCGAAGATAATATCAATTCTTCACTTAAAAATATAAATTCTCTTAAAGCTGCTGAAAGCAGTTTTGACTAAGCGTCCATTCAGCCGGCTTTTTACAGTGCTGTTCTTTTGACGTTGGAGCTTGGCTGGAGTTCGACAGGATAAAATCCTGGTATCTATTTTTTTTCTTTTTCTTGTATATTTTCGTTTCCTTTTTAATAAACTTTTTTCATTATAAACTACAAACTATATATATTTCATTAAATTGTGCTGTCGCTGTGCTGTCCGGATAGCCGGGGTCGGTGTCGGATCTCATTAGTTTTAAGGTCTCATTAGTTGAGTTGAGTGATACCTGTGTTGCATTTTTAGGCAAGGTATTCGTTGCTGGACCTTACGTTTATAGGTTCTAGCCTTTTTTTACCTTGTCTAAACCCCTTTTAGGTTCACTCTGCTAAAGATTGTGTAAGTGTAAAGCCTAAAATTATTTAAGGCAAAAGTTGAAATTTGTGTATCTGTAAAGTGTAATCGTAAACAAACAAAAAAATGTTGTGAATTTAAAAGTGCCTGGTGGGGTGATTGAAATTTTTTGTATTTTCCTGTGTCATTAGTATTTTTCCATGTTTCTAAAGAGATGTAATCTGTCCACTTAATAAGTGTAGACCTGTATTTAATTAGATAACAGTTTTCCTGATAAGCCTAACAATTGCATTTTTTATCATAATGAGTGAAAATAGTAATTCTACAGCCCTGAGCATAAAAATGCGGGGCTTAAAATGTAGTATAACTGCAATTCGTAAAAAAGTTCTTTCGCCTGGCTGTGACCTAGCCTTCCGTGTGGAAGCCGTTCCTCAGTTGAGTGGCCTTCTACAGGCCTATAGACAGCTGTCCTCTACTATACCTTCTGATGTTGATGAGGTGTCTGATGAGGAGCTGACTAGACGAGCCGAGTATGAGGTGCAGGGGATAGAGCTTTTAGCTGAACTTAAAAATTCAATTTCAACTTCCCAGGTGTCAAACCTAAGTGATACCGTTCCTACTTCTGTGGCTAATAAGGTTTCAATTTCTGATGTTCCTTTGAACATCTTTAGAGCCCCTCAGTTGACGTTAAAGAAGTTTAGCGACAATGAGGTCTGTCCTTTTGCTTTCCTTCACTTTCAAGAGTCTTTTCTTAATGCCCTTGTAGTGATCGCCCTCAGCCACACTTCAGCCTAATTTCATAAAATATTAAAAACTAACATCCTAAAATTAAATTATACAAATGTAATTATTTTTATAATTTTACAAGACCAAATTAATTCGATTAAACCCAAAATTTTACCAAAAATGCGTTTCGAAAATATTTGCCGATCACGTTTCCGTCAGTCACTTCCGTTAGAAACATTCGCGCAGAACCATTTCGCAAGCTTCCGCTCAAAAGAGCATATAAGGCCGACTTTTCAGGCAGAGTCGTCATTCTCGTACAGATCCTCCTGAATAGTGCTTGGGCCCAGAGCGGGCATTTGTAAGTATCAAGTGTTAGAGTTAATTGTATTATGTCTTAACTTTCCTGTGTTGTGTCTTAACTTGTTCCTTGTTAGGGAGCGCTCGTTATTGTGTCTTAGGAACATTCACTGTGTTTATCTGTGCCGGTGTAGTTAGGCACAAGATTCAAGTTCACTGCGCCATTTCGTCAGTGTTTTTCCCTGAATTAATTTAGCCGTGCAAACTTGCATATTCACTTTAGCATCAGATCCCAATTTGAATGTGTCTTTTACACGGTTTCGCACTGGTGTTTTTAACAGTCCTGTTAGCCTTAAAATTCAATTAACTATTGGCAGTACAGTAGCTAGAATTTTAGTTATTTTATTTACTTTCGTGCATTGTGTAATTAAGTCGTGATTCAAAGAAGTATGGAATTCTTTTCACGTTCAAAACTCAACGTTTAAAGTCCAAAAATCTTAAGAAATAAAATAGGATATTGCAGCAAATCGCGTTTGTATTTTCTGTAGTACTCATTTCAAGTCAATTCACATAAATAATTGTTCCTTATAAATACCTAACTACATTTGACATGTCTTTTAGGAATAGAAGCAGTGTTCTTATGTTTCAATATTTTTCCATGAATTAATTGAGCCTTTTTTAAATCACTGTAACGTTGTTCTCAGCTTAGTTGTTGTGACTTTCGTGTCTGTTTATGTGCTGCTCCTTTTTATGTAACTTCTGCTGCAATTCTTGCTCATCTGAATAATAGAGTATAGAGACTTCACCTTTTCTCATGCTTATATTTTAGTACATTAATTATCTAATTACATAAGTGCTTTAGCTATTATTTTGGCTGTAGTTCATTTAAACTCAGTTGTGTTGCTGCTTGTAATGTCAGGATAGAGCTTGTGACCAGTTGGTCTGGAACACTGATTCTGGTGTTAAGATGATTCAGGCTGCGACTCGGGCGCTAGAGTTGCGGACTGATTCTTATCACCAGACTTCTGCCATTGTTTATCCTGTTAATGTTGCAGTTTGCGCAGTCTTGCACATGTGTATGAATGGACTAATTTTTTGTTCAAAATAATCCAGCACGATGTCCCCTGACAGGATCTACTGGACCACACATTCATGCACTCACAAACACGTATGGAACCAAACCCTAATCTCGTAATTTAAGGAGCTTACCTCCTCCGGGTTCACCCTCCTGGTTCACTCCTCCGAGTTCTTCTCCCAGTTGCTCCTCCTGTTCAAATTTCACTATACTGGAAGACATGCATCCCTGCAGCTAAGCCGCTAAAATCTCCAGTTGAGACCATTTGGGCGAGAGTCCCCATCCCTTACCGTCTTTTCCCAACCGGTAACAAATTCCCTACTCAGCACTCAATTGACCACTCACTTAGTGTCGGAACCTCCCACACTTACACATCATCGACTTCACACTCCAGCACGCGCTTCACAAGCCCGGGCTGAACGAATCGTCTGAAGTCCCGCAACCTCCTCGGACTCTCACCAAGATCGTCTCTCGAACAAGAATCAAGCCTCACACTTCGGCGTGCAACCTTCTCCTCAATAAATCCCCATACCGGCGAGTGAAACTATTCTCTCATTTTCCCCCGGTGTTGGCTTGTGGTAATTTTTGTTGTTGATTGTAGACGCTTGAAATATTGCGTCCGAATACCGCCTAACTCCTTCTGAGTCAGAGGCCGTAATTCATTCATTTTGCAATTAATTGTGCTCTACCCAGAGCACTGGTGACCCGCCTTTAATAAGAAGAACATCTTCCTTGTCACTTGAGAAATTCCTCAATATTCAACCTTTAAAAGTCAAATTCAATTAGTTCCCCACATTTGAGAGAACTTCATACTGGTGACCAGAATTCATACCAGAGCTAGATAAATAATCAAACAATTGAATTGCCGCAGCCATCATCTGGAGGTTTTTTAGCGCATGTCGAGGCTGTTTGCAGCTGTTGCATGTTGAACCTTGGAGGAGGTAGTGTTCCTTTCCATCCTTTCCCTCTAATTCTCAGTAATCAAACATAGTTTTCCTCTCTAAACTCTTCCCTAATAATAAGTTATTGCTACTGCAGCCTATTCTAACAAATTCTTCATGTTTTTCCATTGCTACTGAAGCCACCTTTTACAAAACTCTTCATGCATTTCCATTGCTACTGAAGCAAACCATAGGAGACCTTCTAGGAAAACTTCCATTGCTACTGAAGCTCCTTACTAATAACCTTCGCAATTTCCATTGTTACTGCAGCACCATTGCTACTGAAGCACTAAAGCGAAAATGTCTATGTACGAAACACCAATTGATTCAAATAATACTAATTTCACAATTGTATAGACTTGCGAAATACTTAAGATGGCGCCAAAAATTATGCCCCAATCAGAAATTTGAACTCTGCGATCATTTCGAGGAGACGGCCGTGTGTGCACCGGTTGTCTTTTATAAGTTCCTCCGTACCATACGGGTTACGAGATGATCTGCAGAATTTTTAGCATCACATGAAGTCTTTCCCGATCTTCCATTTTTGTATTGCTGCCTGGTCGGTGTGTTTGTAGCCTTGGGGACGCCTGAGGAGCACGCACGTTGCCTAGGGAGGCTGTGCAAACGACTTACGTTGCACACTGCCGTTTTAACCGGCATATGTGTTTTGGGAAAGAAGGAACTGATTTTCGTTACTATGGCATATTTTAACAACCCAGACTGCGACTTCGCCTCAGGTCAACACCTGTCGAGCCAACGAATTCGTACGTCTTAGTTCGCTTTGAATTTTCCAAAGTCGTGGAAGTTGACCAATTCTAGATTCCCCGTTACACCGTTCAAAGAACGCAGTCGGAATCAGGTAATTCGGGCGCCTCCATTTCGGCGGATACTCTGGCACCGTATGCCCAGTGATGCTAACCTCACAGATTTTTTTATGGTCCCAGTTCGGGATCCGAGCTGAAACTTTCATAGTTCCACAGTTAACCTTCCACTACTTTCATCTATTTTCTTCTGTCGAAGCATCCTTTGGAATCTCTCCTTCGTATTTCTGACTTGCACTTTACAAGTAACAGCTTCACTGTTACCAGACCTTTCGGTCTCCTTTGGGGGGAGGGTAGCTGTAGTGATCGCCCTCAGCCACACTTCAGCCTAATTTCATAAAATATTAAAAACTAACATCCTAAAATTAAATTATACAAATGTAATTATTTTTATAATTTTACAAGACCAAATTAATTCGATTAAACCCAAAATTTTACCAAAAATGCGTTTCGAAAATATTTGCCGATCACGTTTCCGCCAGTCACTTCCGTTGGAAACATTCGCGCAGAACCATTTCGCAAGCTTCCGCTCAAAAGAGCATATAAGGCCGACTTTTCAGGCAGAGTCGTCATTCTCGTACAGATCCTCCTGAATGGTGCTTGGGCCCAGAGCGGGCATTTGTAAGTATCAAGTGTTAGAGTTAATTGTACTATGTCTTAACTCTCCTGTGTTGTGTCTTAACTTGTTCCTTGTTAGGGAGCGCTCGTTATTGTGTCTTAGGAACATTCACTGTGTTTATCTGTGCCGGTGTAGTTAGGCACAAGATTCAAGTTCACTGCGCCATTTCGTCGGTGTTTTTCCCTGAATTAATTTAGCCGTGCAAACTTGCATATTCACTTTAGCATCAGATCCCAATTTGAATGTGTCTTTTACACGGTTTCGCACTGGTGTTTTTAACAGTCCTGTTAGCCTTATAATTTAATTACCTATTGACAGTACGGTAGCTAGAATTTTAGTTATTTTATTTACTGTCGTGCATTGTGTAATTAAGTCGTGATTCAAACAAGTATGGAATTCTTTTCACGTTCAACACTCAACGTTTAAAGTCCAAAAGTCTTAAGAAATAAAATAGGATATTGCAGCAAATCGCGTTTGTATTTTCTGTAGTACTCATTTCAAGTCAATTCACATAAATAATTGTTCCTTATAAATACCTAACTACATTTGACATGTCTTTTAGGAATAGAAGCAGTGTTCTTATGTTTCAATATTTTTCCATGAATTAATTGAGCCTTTTTTAAATCACTGTAACTTTGTTCTCAGCTTAGTTGTTGTGACTTTCGTGTCTGTTTATGTGCTGCTCCTTTTTATGTAACTTCTGCTGCAATTCTTGCTCATCTGAATAATAGAGTATAGAGACTTCACCTTTTCTCATACTTATATTTTAGTACATTAATTATCTAATTACCTCAGTGCTTTAGCTATTATTTTGGCTGTAGTTCATTTAAACTCAGTTGTGTTGCTGCTTGTAATGTCAGGATAGAGCTTGTGACCAGTTGGTCTGGAACACTGATTCTGGTGTTAAGATGATTCAGGCTGCGACTCGGGCGCTAGAGTTGCGGACTGATTCTTATCACCAGACTTCTGCCATTGTTTATCCTGTTAATGTTGCAGTTTGCGCAGTCTTGCACATGTGTATGAATGGACTAATTTTTTGTTCAAAATAATCCAGCACGATGTCCCCTGACAGGATCTACTGGACCACACATTCATGCACTCACAAACACGTATGGAACCAAACCCTAATCTCGTAATTTAAGGAGCTTACCTCCTCCGGGTTCACCCTCCTGGTTCACTCCTCCGAGTTCTTCTCCCAGTTGCTCCTCCTGTTCAAATTTCACTATACTGGAAGACATGCATCCCTGCAGCTAAGCCGCTAAAATCTCCAGTTGAGACCATTTGGGCGAGAGTCCCCATCCCTTACCGTCTTTTCCCAACCGGTAACAAATTCCCTACTCAGCACTCAATTGACCACTCACTTAGTGTCGGAACCTCCCACACTTACACATCATCGACTTCACACTCCAGCACGCGCTTCACAAGCCCGGGCTGAACGAATCGTCTGAAGTCCCGCAACCTCCTCGGACTCTCACCAAGATCGTCTCTCGAACAAGAATCAAGCCTCACACTTCGGCGTGCAACCTTCTCCTCAATAAATCCCCATACCGGCGAGTGAAACTATTCTCTCATTTTCCCCCGGTGTTGGCTTGTGGTAATTTTTGTTGTTGATTGTAGACGCTTGAAATATTGCGTCCGAATACCGCCTAACTCCTTCTGAGTCAGAGGCCGTAATTCATTCATTTTGCAATTAATTGTGCTCTACCCAGAGCACTGGTGACCCGCCTTTAATAAGAAGAACATCTTCCTTGTCACTTGAGAAATTCCTCAATATTCAACCTTTAAAAATATCATTCAGTTGTTTCCCCCACTTTGGGAGAACTTCATACCCTTCAAGCTTATCCTAATATGAGTGAGAGGCAAAAATTTATCTTTTTGAAGAATCAGCTTCAAGGGAGGGCTCTCAGTCTTGTTGAGGGTCTTCCTAATGAAGAGTCTAGTTTCCGATCTGCTTGGGCTTTACTCAAGCAAGATTTTCTAAATGCTGAAAAGTTAATTTCTATGGCTCTTGACGAGTTAATCAGCTGTCCTGGTGTTCAAAGCTTTGCCGAAATAGGGTCTTTCCTCTCTAAGGTTAAGTTTCGTCTCCTCGAGCTATCAAAGCTGGGTTTAAGCTTCTGCAGCGAGAAGTCTGGAAACCTACTGTTTTCTTCCGTTATTAAAACTAAACTTCCTGACTTCTTTCTTTTAGAACTCCTTCGCTATTTTAAAGCGAGTTTCTATTCCTTAGAAATGTTTGAGAATGCACATCAGGTGCTTTCTCTTCTAGAAACAAAAACTAAACCTAAAGCATCTCTTCCCTTCCGAAATGAGAGGGTGGGGGAATAACCCGAGCAGAAGTTAGGGATAAAAATAGACCTTCTCCTGTGCTCGATAAGTTGCCCAGTGTTAAGGTGTGTCGTTTCTGTAATCAAACTGGCCACTCGTCCTTTTCTTGTAAGAAGTTTGACACTCACGTAAAACGCGTGAAACGAGTTGGTGAGGTACAATTATATTCAGTTTGTCTAAGTAGCAAACATTTAAACTCAGAGTGCCCTGCAAAAGTTAAGGGTCTTCCATTTTCTTGCTCTTTGTGCAAAGCTAACACTCATGTTAGCCCGTTGTGTCCCAAATTTGTAGCATTCTCAACCCTTGCTGCCGCCTCCTTATGACGGTTAAAGGCACGTCTCCGGATGTGCCCTCTCGTAGCTCTTTCTACTAAGTATGACGGGGTAGTTAGAAGAATTAATTTTTTAATCGATACGGGTAGCCAAAAGTCGCTTATCGACTTAGCTACTGTAATCCCTGATTGTTCTACAGTTGACTTGCAGGAACTTACTGTTAACACTGTAGGCGCTAATGTCCCGTTAAGGGGTAAGCAAATTAACATTGAACTCGTGCTTCCTCTGAGACTCCATATGGTGAGGATGTGCGTTGCGCTCGCTCCGCTCGCTCCGAAACAAAGTGCCTATTGTTAGAAAGAATGTACTTCTAGCCTGAAAGGGTACCCTCTCTCGCCATGAGGATTCAAATGTGATATTAACATATAAATCATCAAACTAAGAATATAATATTCCCTCATAAAGTGTGAAGGTGTTCAACCCTCGTTTATACAAGGAAGCCAACTCTCTCAACCTACAAGATGGGACCAAAGAAGCAACGCAACAACATCAGCAGCTGCAATAACAGCTGTGAGTATCAACCAAAGTTTGGTCAATATCCTGATGTGTCTAGCCTAACGCAAGACTGCAAAGAAGTGGTATCTGTTCTAATAAAATATTTCGACTCAGTGATGACAAAATTTAATAGTGATATTGACGAAATGAAAAGTGAAACAAGCGACCTTAAAACACTATCTGAAACAATAGCAGGAAAAGAAGCAGAACACAAACAAATTATTGAAGAGCAGAATGAAAAAATACAAAGCTTGGAGTCACGTCTCGATCGCTTGGAAAAAAATGATCAGCGCCGAGACCTGGAAGATAGAAAATGTACTCTCGTCATTTCCGGGGGGGAACTACCTCATTCACACAACAACGAAAATTGCAAAGAAACAGTCTGCAAAATTCTGAAGGACATCAACATCGACCTCAGTGATGCTGACATCACGTCAGCTAACAGAATGGGAAGAAAACCACTAAGTGGAAACGAGGATCGAAGAAACATCGCTTTCGAACTGAAACATTACAACAAAAAATGTGAAATTCTCTCTGCCTGCCGATTAAATAAACCAACGTTCTATATAAATGAATATCTAATACCTTCACGAGCCAAGATCATGTACACCTTGAGAGTAGCCAAGAGAAATTTCCCGGAAAAAATCGGAACCCCGAGGACCCAGGATGGAAACATCTTCGCATTCATCCCTGGACAACCGGACTCGAGACGTCAGATTAACACGCCAGAAGAGCTCGACCAATACCTGATGCGGCAACTGAATAAATCATCGAATCAGGTCTTGGGTGTTCACCTCAATTAGGTATCAAAACATGTACCTGTGTCAAATTATATACTCGTATGCCAATAACGCCTGGAATTCTATAACTTTACACTAGATCTTCAAACTGCATAACTTCATGTCATGAATCAGTTCCAACCTCTAAAGATATATACGGCAGTTTTACCTCAATTTTGACAATCTTATGACAGATATATATGAACATTTATGACAACTGTATTGGAAATTGCAACAACACCATCAGCAATTAGTACCTACCAATGTTATGATGGAATATTGATATCCACCTTGTTCGCCTTTCCTCGTAAATTGTATGTTATTTTTAACCAACAAATTATTATTATGTGTAAAACATATTAGCTGATTAGATTATCATCGTCGCTAAATTTTTTCTATTTATTTTTATTTTTTTAAAACTTATTACCTGTTGTATGTGAACTTTGTAACAACGCCTTCAGCAATTTGTACGCATCAATTTTGTATATTGAACTCCAATATTAATCGCTCTTGGCTGAGTATTGAGTGTACTCACGAAATCACGCTAGATTTCTTACTCTTTTCTATACTTTCTAAGCTAGTTTTTAGATAGAAATATCCTTTTAATCTTGACTCTGTATTTCGTTTTAAGTTATACAATAGTACTTACTGCCTACTGTTTGCTAATTTTGAATGACTGATCACGCTGATATATTAGATGAAATCGACCCAGATCTCAATCATTTGAACAGAATATTTCCAAACCTAAACGACTCTGAAAACTGCAGATATACTAATATATCAAAATTCAACGAATCTAAACTAATAACCCGGCAGGATTTTTCGCAACTGTGTTGGAACTGTAGGTCACTCTATCCAAAATTGGAAGAGATACAATGCACTATTACTGAACTTAAGTATACCTTAGATGTGATTAGCTTCACCGAAAGCTGGCTAGATGACTCGACCAAAGACATGATTAAATTTGAAAATTATCATAGTTACCATTCGCTACGAAAAAACAAGCGAGGCGGGGGCATCAGTACATACATTTCTAAGCACATGGATTCGAGAATCATAGCAAGTGCAACACTGAATCAGGATCATATAGAATCATTATTCGTAGAACTGTCCTTCTGTCAACAGGTCCTTCTACAATGACATAATAATATGCAGTGACTTCAACTATGATTTGCTGAAACATGAAAGCTATGAAACAATCTCTAATTTCTTAAATGCATTACATTCTAAATCTTTCCTTCCGAGCATCACAAAGCCAACACGAATAACCTCAGAATGTGCTACGCTGCTTGACAATATCTTTATGACAGACCCAAGTGATTTTCTTGCTGGAATAATTACTTCTGACTTATCAGATCATTTTCCAGTTTTTCTTATTAAGAAAAATGTCTATCTTGCGTGCACCAAAGCACGGGCTGAAACTTACTCATATCGTAAAATGAACGAATCAAATTTAGAAGAAATGCGCACCGTTCTAGAAGATTTAATGCCAACATTGCACATCACCCAACAAAACAATAATGCAAGGAGCATTGATGAATCAGTAGTAAAGTTGACTGAAACTATAATGAACGCATACAATCAGTGTTGCCCAATTGTAACTCGTACAGTTACCCCGAAAAATAAACAAAAGCCCTGGATTACTAGAGACATCGTGATATATATAAAGAAACGCCAAGCGTACCTAGCCCTCCTTTGCGAAGGGCGAATATCTAGAGAAACATATAACCGATTCAGAAACTATGTGACAAACCAGATAAGAACATCAAAAAAGAGCTACTTTACCCTCAAGTTTACTCAATTCAAAGCTGACGTTAAAAAGACTTGGCGCCTCCTTAACTCTTGTTATAAACCCAAAAACGCCGACAAAAAGAAAATTGGATATATCACTCAAGATAATGTAAAATACCATGAGAAGAATGAAATTGCTAATCTCTTCAACAACTTCTTTGTAAACGTAGGGAAAACTATAGCCAATGGTATTCCAAGTGAACCTACTGATCACCTGGAATTTATGGATCATATTCGAGAACACAACTCCTTTTTCTTTACGCCTATAAACTCCTCCGATGTAATTGCGTGCATAAACAACATGAAAAATAAATCGAGTGGGTTACAAACGTTTCCAACTAAAATACTTAAAATAATTGCTGATATTGTGGCCCCGCTGATATCCAATATTATTAACCAGTCTCTCTTACTAGGCACTTTCCCGAACTCCCTCAAAGTTGCTAGAGTAACCCCTATCTTTAAAAATGGTGAAAAAACCTGTGTAAACAATTATCGACCTATCTCCATGTTACCAATTATTAGCAAGGTATTCGAGAAAATTGTGTATAAAAAAGTGTACTCTTATTTTGAACAAAAATCATTTCTCTATGATAAACAATACGGCTTTCGCTGTAAAAAATCAACAACACAGGCAATATTAAATCATTTACAATTCCTTTATTCTAATATAGATAACGGAAAGACTGTCTTCTCTGTATTTCTTGACTTTTGAAAGGCATTCGATTGTGTGGACCATAACATATTACTCTCGAAACTTCATTGTTATGGCATTCGTGGGGTTGCCCATGATTGGTTCAGATCATACCTAACAAATCGGAAGCAATACGTTGTCATTGACGACGCAAAATCGGACCCAAAGAGAATTAGCCGTGGAGTTCCACAAGGATCTGTTCTTGGGCCTCTCCTTTTTCTGACTTTTATCAATGATATTATTAAATCTACATCATTTTTTAAATTCATACTTTTTGCCGATGACAGTACGCTTTCTGCGGTCTTTCCGAACGAAAATCCCACTACGATTGCGGAGAGTATAAATAATGAACTCCATAAGGTTTCACTGTGGCTTAAAGCTAATAAAATAAGCCTCAATATCGATAAAACAAATTATATTACGTTCTAATACAAGAAAAATATATCTCTACCATCCATTAAAATTGGCGAAGGTGAAATCAAAGAAACCAACTCATGTAAATTTCTGGGCATCATAATAGATAAACATCTAACCTTCAAAGAGCACATCACTCATATTAGTTCTAAATTATCAAAATCCATCGGAATCCTGAATGAAGTTAAAAATTTCCTGCCTGAAACAGCCTTACTAATGCTTTATCGAACGCTCATATCACCATACCTGCAATACGGAATAGAAGCATGGCATGGAACTGATAAAAATAAAACCAATATAATTTTTACTCTGCAAAAAAGAGCCATCAGAGCGGTAAAGAACCTAGAATATAATGCTCACACAAATGATTCATTCAAAAATTTACAAATACTTAAACTCTCGGATCTCTACAAAATCTCCATCTGCAATTTCATCTACAAAACATTAGCTAATGATGGCGACAATAGCCTTCAACAGTTATTAACTGCGCAAACTGGTCATCACGACCATTTAACACGAAATAAAAGTAAATTCATGCTTCCTTATTATTCAAAGGCCCGCTCGCAACATAGTATACTATTCGTTGGAACTAAAACCTGGAACTCAATACCTGCGGAGATCCGTGAAAGTAATTCTTACAAGGTATTTAAAAGAAATCTTGAGTCTCACTTCTTATCAGAATACTAGTCGTGTAAGATCACCAAGTCAAATCCTGCCTCCTACATGTCTGGTCCTAATAATGCAATTTGCCATGAGTAATATCGCCGATTTTCAGTCTGCTCCCAAATCGTTATCGAATATACTGTTAAATATTGTCCATATGACCTATATTGTAAAATTAAACATCAATATCGAGTTCATTATCCTGTTGATCAGTCTAATGCGAAACTAGGCTAAGTGAATTAGGTTGAACATTATTGTACGCCCTAGAATAATGTAATGGTAGGATGCCCTAGAAGTCGCTGAACTTATTGGGGCCCACAGGTAGCTATACTCAACTCTGACCATTGTATTAGACTTAAGAAACATTCTACCTCTGTATCTCCTGTGGTAAATAAATTGTTTAAATTGTTTAAAATTGTTTAAATTGTTCCAGACAGTGAGAAGTACGAGCTTGATGTCTTCGCCATGCAGAACTTAAACCTGCAGATGGGAATGAAAGGTTTGCAATCTAAACTTGCTCTGTTCAAAACTAAGCTTCCGTTGTCCACTTCCTTTCCGGAAATAATTGAGGATAGTGTCCAAGTCAACGGCATTTTAGGTGTCAATGCTCTTCAAGCGTTCTGGGTTCTTGAGTTGCAACACGTTGCTGACTAGGGTAATTCATCAAATATCGAACAGAAACCACGTGTGTCTAGAAACAACCTTCATAAATCGGTAACTTTTGCTCTGAATAACTGTTGCGGGCCTCAAGATTATTCATGAACAGTTGCTTTCTTGTTCTGTGATGTCGCTTTAAAGACAACGTAGATTGTTGGAATTTATTTATTGTTCTAAAAATCGAATTCTTTTATAACATAATTTCATCAATATCGAACATGAATCGAACAAGAATTTTGATCCGAACAGGATGGTTTGTCAATTAGTTCTCCTCGTATGGAACTTTTGTGAGAGTATTAGCACGCCTCGTATATTTTGTCCATTAATATGCCTCGTATGGTCTATCTATTTGTACACCTCTGATAGTTTATCTATTAGCACGCCTCGTATAGTTTGTCAATTATTACGCCTTGTATGGCTTTTCTATTTGTACACCTCTGATGGTTTGTCAATTAGTACTTTTCGTATGGAACTTTTGTTTTAGGACGTCCTATATTAAGAAACTTTTCAAAACTCAATATGTTGACATGTATCTCATGTGGCCACTTGGAAAATAAACGTTTTTCTTTCTTTTTTTTTCTTTGGTGCACTGGATTTTCTTGGAAGTGCTCGCGGTGGCACAGCGATTAAGGGATCGGACTTGTATGTAGGAGTCGCGGGTTCGTATCCCGGCGCTGGCGCTGCGATTTTCCCCGTTGGGTATAATGGAAAGCTCAAGCACAATACCCCACTCGACCCAGGTGTCGGAAATGGGTACCGGCTTTACTGGGGAACCGTCATGGTGTCCTATGTATAGTGTTAGTTATAAGACATTTGAAAAACCAATGCTTAAGATCATTTGTATCAGGCTTGATTGGAAATAAAGCATCCCAAAGATGCCGATGTTTGTTTTGTTTGTTTGTTTGAAATAACTGTCTCATTACTTATTTTCAGGAAGCATTTGAATGGAGAGTTATCAAAATTTGAAAATGATGTCGATGTTTCATTTGCAGTGCTTGTTGAATTATCATTGTGATCATCAACCTGTGTGACCTTTTTTGGAGTAGAGTGTAGAGCACTCGTCAATGAATTATTATTGATGCTTGCATCAGTTTTCTTGGCAAGGGATTGATCATCAGTAAATGTAGCCAGACGAATCATTGATGATCTTGAGGGCCTTGGAACACCAGCAGCTGATTGGTCGCCATCTTCAACTATTCAATGTTATTATCAAGCGTTAATACAACATTTTAAGGAAATGAAACAGGCGTTCAATAAATCGATTCAGTTATTTAAAATAATTAAGAATCGAAAAGCCTTGTTCGAGGCATAAATTCATGGTTTTTAAGGAATTTTGATTCGAACACCTTTGTTCAGTATTTAATACTGACATGAAATAGGAACTGAATGTCGAACATGGAATAATTATCATGTTTTTATCGGGAAAGAAAAAAATACAGCAACAGAACATCATTTGGCAACACTACTCTCTAGTTATGACGGGAGGTCGACTTTGGCACAACAACAGTTAAACCGTCGCAATTTTCCCGAGGTGCGTAAGATTTTTCAAGTGAAAAAATATGACCAATTTGTAAGGGTCGTACAGAAAATGTGTTCGTAACAGCTGGTAGCAGTTTGCAGCTCACAGAAATGAGTTCTTTTCACTAAAATAGGAGTTTTAGATGTAAGATCACCGGCACTGTGCAAGTTTGGATGCTTACGAAATTTATTACGCGCATATTTTCAAAGTTGTTCGATGATCAGTTCAGTTCGATATTTGATGAATTACCCTATAAGGTAATGCGCGTTTCTAATGGGTTCCTACCTTTCGGGGACTTAGAATGTTATAAGTCATCTCTGTCTCATGTCGTTGCCTCTGAAGCTGAGACGATAGACAGTTGCTCGTCAACTTCTGTTGCCAAGGCTGCTAATACTAATTTGAGTAAAACTTCTTCTTCTCCTGCCATCGCAAACAAGTCAAAACCTAAAAGAAAAAAGTCTAAATGTAAATTAAACCGAAATCGTTACCGTAGTACTCTAAAGATCTTTTTTGAAACTCCTAAAATATGTTCTTCCGTGTTGGACGTTACCGAGCAATGTGATGTGCAAGCAGGTCTTGATAAACTATTGGACTTGGAGCTCATAGGGGTGCCCTCTAAAGAGAAAGAGTATGACAAAGAATTGGAGGATTTAAAAAGTAGTGTCATTTATGCGGAAGGCAGGTATTCGATCCAGTTGCCGTGGAATCGTAATTTGTTAGCAAAAGTTCCCCATAGTTTCGGGCTAGCAAGGTATCTTGCACGTAAAGTTGCAGCTGATAATGCTCGTAGGGGGATTGAGAAGGAGTATAATGATGTTTTCCTTGAGCAACTCGAATTAGGGATAATAGAACCTTTGCCTTTCAAATCCTCGGATGTGCGAGTGCATAAATGGATTCCGCACCGGCCAGTCGTGCGTGAACATGTCGAAACCTCTAAAATTCGCCCTGTCTTTAACTGCTCTCTGAGGGTCGGAAAGTTGCCAAGTCTGAATGAAGCCTCGTATGTAGGTCATGATCTCATGAACAATTTATTGGGTCTCTTGGTATATTTTCGAACTAACTCCGTAGTGCTGCTTTCTGACATTTTTAAAGCTTTCCTTCAGGTAAAATTAGCCTGTGAATTTGACCGAAATCAATTTAGCTTTGTCCTTTACAAGGATAGCAAATTTCAGTACTTCCGATACACCACGTTGTTGTTCGGGTTTGTTGCATCTCCTTATATTCTTAATTATCTTCTTAAACTTCATGCTAATACTTTAACTGATTCAGTAATTAGAGACGTTATGGCAAATAAGCTGTACGTCGATAACTTAGTCTTTACAACTAATAGTCCTGAGCTTGCGCTGAGCACGTTTCATCGCGCTAACCGAGCCTTTGAGGAGAATGGGTTTCCGTTACGCAAATGGCAATCCAATAATTCTGAACTTCTTTCGCAAATCGACCCTGCTCTGTGTAGTGCCGAAGTGCACTCCAGAGTGCTGGGGTATAACTATAATTCTTCCTCTGATCTTCTTTCTCTGTCCGTGAAAAGTTTGGACTCTTCCTGTAAAACGCGCAGGAGCATATTGTCTGAAGTTGCGTCACTGTATGACCCATTAGGGGTTTTGCTTCCTTTTTCGGTACGTGGTAAACTCATTTTACGTAGGTTGACGCCTTTAAGGCTGGGATGGGATCAAAATGTTCCAGACGACTTATGCAAGGACTGGCGTGATTATTGTCAGGAGTTTTCTGAGTTGAGTAATTTCGAGTTCCCTAGAATGAATTTGGACGAAACCAAAAATGTTAAACTTGTTGTGTTTTGTGATGCTAGTGCTAGCGCCTTTGGCACCTGTATTTACGGCGTCCAAGAGGAACGCAGTACGCTTCTGTTCTCTATAGTTAAGGTTTCGCCTCCTCGCCAAAGGAAAGAAAGAAAGAAAGAAAAAGAAAAAACTTTATTTCCAATAGAGATTGTACAATATTACAATCATTGGTTTTTAAATATCTTAAAATTAATACACTTAGATGATACACACACACGAGTATTCAAAAACTCGTGTCACTAGTCGAAAATAAATGATTAAGGGCAATGTACTCCTAATCTTGCTTAATCTACATTTGACAATACATGTAATGATAATTATAAGAGATAACGCAAATTCATGGACGATGCATTTTCATTGTGGGGTGAAAAAACTTTTGACAGTTTACATGTACATGACATAAAACTTCGCAATTATTGATGCCAGGAAATAATATATGAATCGCTTGTTTCGGCAAATGTTCAAAAGTGTCATTTTAAGGAAGCATGAAAAAAAAATATAAATACAAATCCATATACATATATATACGTACATATACATATACATACATACACACACACATACAGATATATATATACATATGTACGCATAAGCATGAGGACCAAGAAGATTATAAGTTTTGTATTTCTAATTCAACAATTTTAACATAACGGTCGTTAGTTAATAAGCATTTTATTTAAATATAAATGGATGATCGTACAACAAATGTATAGTTTGTACATGAATGCTTTACAATAATAAAGAGATGACGAGTTAGGTAATGTTACAAGTTGAGAGTGAACAGAAAATGACCATTATCTCTAGTAAAATGCTAGTTGTCAGTTTAGTACACACATATGTGCACACATACATGTAAATATATACACATATATGTACACATGAAAAAAAAGAAGAAAAAAAATGGTTTATTTCCAATAGAGATGGTACAAAAGTACCATCATTGGTTTTTAAAATATCTTAAATTTAATACACTTAGATGATACACACACACGAGTATTGAAAAACTCGTGTCACTAGTCAAAAGAAATGATTGAGGGCAATGACCTCCTAATCTAGCTTAATCTACATCTGATAATACATGTAATGAAAATTGTAAGAGATAACACAATTTCATGGACGATGCATTTTCATTGTGGGGTGAAAACATTTTTGACAGTTTACATATACATGACATAAGACTTCGCAATTCTTGACGCCAGGAAATAATATATGAAATCGCTTGTTTCGGTCAATGTTCACAAGTGTCATTTTGAGGAAGCATAAAAAAAGAAAAATATCTATAAATATATACCCACATACACACATATGTACATATACGTATGCATGTGTGTATATATCCATACACACACTCACACACATACACACACACACACATATATATACACGCGTTTTACGGCCATGTGTGTGCCTAGGTTACGAAGAACACCGGTTTCGTTAACATGGACACACACGTGCGTACATATAAGCAAGAGGACCAAGAAGATTATAGGTTTTGTATTTCTGATTCAACAATTTTAACATAACGGTCATTAGTTAACAAGCATTTTATTTAAATATAAATGGATGATTGCACAACAAATGTATAGTTTTTACATGAATGCTTTACAATACTAAAGATATGACGAGTTAGGTAATGTTACAAGTTGAGAGTGCACTGAAAAAAAGACCATTATCTCTAGTAAAATGCTAGTTGTCAGTCTAGTACACACATATATGCACGTATACATGTAAATATTTACACATACACATGCACACATATACCCACGCACATATTTACACCTGACTCGTAAGCATACGCAAATGCATTTCTATGCATCGAGGCAATACATACGCATTCTACAGAGTGTCATACGCATAGCGTGGACACGTACACATTAACACAAGTAAGCATGTGCGCAAATATCAGCGTAAACTAGTCAGTATAAACCAGAATTCCAATCGAGGGAAACGGAGAAAATATCTTTTATTATAGCATGAATTTTATAAAATTTCGTACTAAAAATAGTGGCACAAAACAGTCTACTTAAGTCAGAAACATGAAAACGATTGTGGGACGTGAATAAGAAAGAAAACCTTAATGTCCTATAATGGTTTCATATTAGAAAAAAAAAATCACATTATCCTTGAAATATGGCGCAAATTGTCGTCAATTGATAAACAAACATAGGTATCACATTATTATAAGCATATAACTATAGGCCGAATAAGTATATTACTGCAGTATAAATGGATGATCACACAACGAATTTATTTTTTTTTTACATGGATGCTTTACAATTTCATATTAGAGAAAATACATTATCTTTGTAATATGGTGCAGAATGTCTGTAATTGATCAACACACACACACATAGGTACCATGACGGTCTAGTTTGATGCTTGCACAGAAACGGAGAGGAATGACATAAAATGCACCTTCGACTGGTTCATCTACTCTAGTGCACACAGTTGTACATGCATATATACACACCCATATGCGCACATACACCTATATACGTACATACATATACAAGTAAGCATGTTTGCAAATGACAACGTATAGGCGGTCAAATCATAATACCTACGCATACTTCAAAACTGTTGTTTGATGTCTTGAATTATAACACAATGAGCGAGGGAGATTGTTCAGCAATGGAGATACCAGGTAAATGAGATTCGTCAGTACTCATTCAGTACGTTCTGTAACTAAGGATTATTATTGAGACACAAGATGACGAGTTATTTTGGCTTTAAATTCTCTCGGTCTTTGAGGGACTTTAATACTCAGGGGAAGTTTGTTCCACAGTAAGGCGCCTGATATGGACAGAGCCTTCTGCTCTAAGTGAGATGAACGATAGTTGACTAAGACATTATTGTTTCTGTTCGGTTTTTGATTGGTTACAGTGGGTGGATGGAAACGCACTATCTCAGCATTGCTCTGAGGAAGATATAACGAGGAGAATACGTATTGGGCCTTCTGCATGAGGAGCCTTTCTTGGATAGGGATCCAGCCGAGCCTTTCTTGGATAGGGATCCAGCCGAGGACTCTTCCTTCTCTTGAACTTTTGGCCGTATTTCTTGCCTATCAATGTCTTGTATCTCTAATATGTGATGTTAATTTCCCTTATAAAGTCTCTAGCGTAATAATGTTAACGGACTCCCAAGTCACCCTAGCTTGGTTGTTGAGCGGCAAACCTCCACGAAAAAATGTATTTGTAAGCAATAGACTAAAAGACGTAGAAGGCATGCGTAAGACATTAGAATGTAAAACTTTGGCTTCCTTCAGCTATGAATATGTTCCCACTATGTTTAACGTGGCAGACATGCTGACACGTGGTGTCAAAGCTACTAAGTTTTTAGAAAGTAAAATGTTATGGTTAGAAGGTCCTTCTTGGATAAGAGAAAGTAGAGATAAATGGCCCAAGGGACACTTGGGTTGCATTCCGCACCAATTCGTTTCTGATGCATGTATCGCAGTTAATATTGATCCCCCACGTGAAGCTTCGATTGTAGAGCTTGAGCGATTTACCACCCATCCCAAACTATTGGGTACGATGGAGAAAGTATTTAGAGCTGTCGCTATTTTTAGGCGTGCAGAGCGGGGTGAGGCTAAACTGCGAGCATTTCTGTATCTTATTTCTTCTATGTAAAAAGCGCATTTCGCAGACGAGATCGAGGCCTTAACAAACAAAAGTCCTCGTCCGCCTCTGCTGGTCAGATCCTTTAACCTGTTTCTTGACTCTCACGGCTTAGTTAGATCTAGCAGCCGTATTGTTGCCGCTGAAGAGTTGGATTATAACACTAGAAATCCTATTCTGTTGTCTAGCTCTACTCATTTGACCAATCTGTTAATTTTGCATACGCATAAAATTTTAAATCATCAAGGTATGGACACCACCGTGCAGAAGCTCAAACTGGACGGTTACTTGATACCGCGCTGTAAGCGTGTTGTTCGTAGCGTGTTATCCAAGTGCATAGTTTGCAAAAGGGTAAACGCAAAAGCCTTCTCCTATCCTGATCCTCCTGCCTTACCTGACACTCGTGTAAACTTTGTAAGGCCTTTCGCCACAACGGGAATGGACTTTTCTGCCCATTTCGGGGTGTTGGATCCTATTGGTCATAAACAAAAGGTATATTTGTTATTATTCACATGTTTCCCAACCAGAGCTATTCATATCGAGCTTCTTCCTTCCATGACGTTGGAAGAATTTTGTTTCGCCTTCATTCGTTTCACAAACGAAAAGGGCGTCCCTAATACTGTGTATTCCGATAACGCTAGAACTTTCTTAGCGGCGCCTGATCTTCTGTCGGAAGTTTTAACTTCTTCCTTGTATGAAGATCGTTTTCGAACTTTTAACGTCAAATTTAAAACTATCCCGATCTATAGTCCTCAATTTGGAGCGATCTGGGAGCGTTTGTTCAAATCCATTAAGGATTGCTTGTACAAACTTTTTGGTCGTAGTACCTATCCTTATTCTTCCTTCCTTACTGTCATTTCTGATATTACCCTTAATCTCAATCGGCGTCCTCTTTCTTACACTGAGACGGGGGATACTATCTTGCCTATTATGCCTATCCAATTCCTTCAACTGTACCCTACTTCTAATTCTTTAATCCTGTCCGATGAGATTCCGGACTTGGAAACCGAAGACGGTGAGCGCCGTGAGCATTTGCTCTCTGCCCTAGAAAGGCGCGACGTAATGGTGGCCAAGTTCCGGGAGCTCTGGTATACGCAATATTTACTTTCTTTGCGCGGTCCTTATCCGCTTAGATCTCTACCTCTCAATAATAAGTTTTTATCTGTAGGTCAGGTTGTCCTGCTTAAGCATCCTATAAGACCTAGACCGTTTTGGACCTTAGTTCGCATCATCGCGCTGCTTCCTGGACGCGATGGCAAGGTCCGCGTTGTTAGAATAGTTAAAGCTGATAACTCTGAAACTGCTGTTAAAATTTCTCTTCTATACCCTCTGGAGTTGGCTACTTCTACTACTGCTTCAGAGGATGGGTGGGAAAGCGCAGAAGGGAGTTCGAGTGAGGAGTTGCATCCTCGGCTCGAGCCTCCCGAGAGTTCCTTTTCTCGTGACGGTAGTTCTATTTCTCTTGAGCGCCCTAGCGGTCAGCATTCTTGTTACGTGTGCTCTAGCGGAAATTCTATCTTCGCTTCGGCACGCATAGGAACGGAAGGCGTAGGGACACCAAGAAGAACACGTGGTTTCTTCGGTTTTATTTCTTATCCAGACGACTCCGTGAATCTGCCCAGACAAGTATGATTCAGACTCGGACCAGGAATTGCGTGACAGGAAATCCTAGTTTAAGATCACAGTCGAATAAGCAATTAATGTATAACGAGAAAGGAACCTTCCACTTCCTGAGCGAGACACAGAGAACTGCTAAATGTTGTTAGAACTAGGTATGATATTCTAGTAACGGAGTTCGTAACGCATTACTAGTATTAAAAAATAGGAAAGTTTTAGCCTCCCTCAACCACGACAAAGATGTTCCAAGAGAGGGAAGAGGAAGGCACCATTTACATAGCACCGCACAACAAGAAAGTAGATTCATACCTCGAGGGTACACGAGAAATAGCTGAGTGAGACATAAGAGGCCATAGAATAGTAGCACATAATAAAGGGAGCTCGCCGCCCTGCTAACGACGTAGCACCACAACAATTCGCATTGCTATTACTAGTATTATTATATAAGAAAGTTTTAGTCTCTCTTAACCGCGACAAACATGTCCCAGGAGAGGAAAGAGGAAGGCACCATTTAGCGTGGAGTTGGGGGAACGCGGAATCTACGCACAAGGTGCACAGGAACAGCAAGCTAGGAGATAAGTTCATGAAACAAGAAGGGTTTCAGTTGCATTGACAGGGAAGAGAATAAGTCCTTAGTCGATAAACACATTATCAAGAACACCCTGCCGAGGACACACGGCTAGAAACACATTTAGAAAGAACACATTTATGATACGCACACGAATATTGTAAAACTCGTGTCACTAACGCCAGGCAATAATACATGAATCGCTTGTTTCGCCCAATGTTCAAAGTGTCTTTTTAAGGAAGCATAAAAGAATATATAACTGAATACACATCCGTACCGAGCAATTTTAACACAGCGGTCACTAGTTGATAAGCACTTTATTTGAACAAAAAGGTGGACGATCGCACAACAAATGTATAGTCTTCGCATGAATGCCTCACGATAATAAAGGGATGACGAGTTAGGTAACGTTACAGGTTGAGAGAGAATACTTTAAAATACTTACAGACGATGGGGAAAGGTCCCTCGCTTTAGACCTGGAACAGCTTATTTTAGGACATAAAATAATTGATTGCTCTGTCTTTTACTTTACCCTATCTGTGGAAAAAGAGACAGCAAAATTAGGTCTCTAAAGCAGGGGCAAGTCACTCAGGTTATCAAATCAGCCATTATCAATGAATTCTATTATCAAAAAAAATGAGAGAGGCAAGTACACGTTTATCAACGTCTCTTTGAAAACACAAATCAAACGTGCTGGTGGTCTCATAAATCTCCGTGCCTATTCTCAGTCTCCTTCTGAGAATTCTTCAACTTTAGGCTTCCACCTTGCTGACTGGCGCAACTTGCTCAGCACAGCTCATAGGTGAGAAGCCAATCGACAAAAAATATCTTTCTCTGTTTCACATCTTTTTCTTAATAAATAATACAGAAACTGCGATATAAAGACAAGAACATCATGTTTCCAAAGTTGGTACGAGTTTAGCACGATGTGTCGTCGTGAACTTCTCACTATCAACAACTGATGTCTAATCCATGGAAGGACCACAATATAGTTTGTATCTTCAATACACAAATCTTTTAAATAGTGAAGCAGCGGTTGGCTTGCACTCTCAAACAAATATAAAATTGTGCTATTTTGTGTTAATCTATGAAATGTAATAAACTTCAAATGATCCTCTGTGTCAAATTAAAAAGCATTGGACATTAATACAAAATCACTTGGAGCAGTGAAATGGAGACAGGAAAGTTCATCAGTTAAATCACTCGTTTTCTGAACCTGTCTGATACTCCAACTTTTTCCATCTTGAGCTGCTATACTTAGCATGAGAATGCACATATCAACCTAACCTCAGGGTTAAATTGCTCAACGGACAAATCGGTAAAATCACAGTGTTCAGCTAAAATACCGTTAAACTAGAACCTGACTAATTCCCAGCATTACACTGCAGCTTACTGGCTACATCGAAAGAAAACACCAGACCTTACAGAATTGTAACGGCTAGTCTGACTCAATGTAGGTGGGTTTGCCGGCGGCCAGAAGCATCCTCGAATGCTCTAGAAACCGGCCGTTCACCGCTATCGAACACAAGTTGCGTGAAGACACTCAAAAAGTATAGCCAGCGAGGTAACACGTAAAATAAATGATTTTCCTACACAAATTCACTCCTAAAGACACAGAAACTTAAGATTATCCGGGAACCTGTTCCTCCCACGCACTTCAAACAAATAAAACGTTGGCGTCATTCTTGCGGACCAGCGCGGATCCGCAGAGTGTTGCCAAAATGAAATTGTCAAAATTCTTCAAATTTTCTCACGTCTTGTAAGACGTGACAATTCTTCTTCTGAATTGGACTCCTCGGACCAGTCCGAGGAACCCGAAGCTGCGTCTGCTGCTCGGCCCAAAAGGCAGGCAGCGAGCAAGCAACGTAGCAAGCTGGCATATTTGATAAAGAAAGGTCACGTATAGTTTCCTTTCGTAATTGTTTGCTATTAAAATTTAAATGCGCATAAATAATATGAATGTCCTTTCCATGCTTTCGCTGGAAGGAAACTTTAATATGTAAATGTTTTTGTGTAACGGAAGTTTCTTTAGAAAACTCCGTTTTTTTTCTTTGCAGGGATTGTGTCGCAAATCCAGCCATTGCTCATTGCTGAAGTCCTGTGCAAGTCACCCAATACCTTGCATAATAAAGGACAAAGGCTTTATCCCAATTTAAACAAGCCTAAAAAGTAAAACGCTAACAATTTATGACAAACCGGGGCAATGGTGGGAGTGCTTCACTTTCCTGGCGACTAACATCATGAACATAAATGAATTGTTCGTCTTGTTTTCTTGAGCGAATCCGAACCCTTATCGACGGATTCGAGCAAGATGAGGAGGACGCCGCAACTGGCTGCCAACTCAGATGCCGACACGACTTGGTCGCGAGCGCGTGTGCCTATGCGTGCTCTGACCTCTTCCGACCCCTGCTTCCGGGGCATTCAGTCCTAGACAGCCGGCTTAATTGAGGAGATGTTCGCCTGAATATAATCTTCGAAGATCTTCAGGTGAGCCTCATATTTTTTGTTTCCATTTGTCATAAATCGTTTTACTTGCAGTATTGGGTAAGACTATGCCTTTTGTGCCAGTTAATTCTGGAAGTTTCGCCGCAAAAGCCGGACGGCGGGACAATATTTCGTACGTATTGTGTATTGTGCTCGTCGTAGCCGTGCTACTATCAAACTTGCCTCCGTCCAGGCAGACCCTGGTTCGAGTCCCTGCGCTGGTGGCGATTTTCTCTGTTGGGTATAGGGGAAAAATTCCAAGCACAATACCCCATTCTACCCAGGTGTCTGAAATGGGTACCGGTCTTGACCGGGGGAAAGCGTAATGGCGTCCTGGTGTTAGTTACAAGGCATTTGAAAATCCAATCTATACGGTGATATGTATCAGGCTTGAAATTGGAAATAAAGCATCCGTAGATGCCTTCATTCATTCATTTTTTCAACATTTCAAAGCTGTTTTTTAGTAATGGTGTAGTCGTGAAAGGTGTATTTTACCGGTGCTGCTAACATTTCTTAGCTTAATAGATCGTAATATTGGCGTAGGCGTGATTGGTGTGTTCAGTATTTTCATTTACATTCCGAACCCTTGCCAGTGTGCAGTGTTCGATAATCCATACCTATCCAGCACACTTGTGCAGTGTTCGATAATCCATACCTATCCAGCACACTTGTGCAGTGTTCGATAATCCATACCTATTTAGCACACATGTGCAGTGTTCGATAATCCATACCTATTTAGCACACATGTGCAGTGTTCGATAATCCATACCTATTTAGCACACATGTGCAGTGTTCGATAATCCATACCTATCCAGCACACTTGTGCGGTGTTCGATAATCCATTCCTATTCAGCACTCCTGTGCAGTATTCAATATTTACATGTATAGTCAGCTCGTTGACAGTGTAGTGCTGCCTGTAGGTTTCATAAATAGTTGACTTTGGTACCAGAAACATTAGTGTAGCGTCACACGGGCATATTATAAAATTACCGGGATTCATAGTGATGATCGTGTGCTTAAATTATTATCGCCAAATCGCGTACAGAAATCGCATGTAGTTTTCATAATATGTTTAACAAATTACGATTTTTTTTACACAATTAAATTCTTGTTAGTATCAGGCTTATACTTGAAATCGAGAGCATAGAGAAAATTTATATTGCTAGCATGTTTAAATCTGTCCTTATTCTTCATGAGCTTAAAAAAGAGAAATAATAAGCGCGATGATAAATCTGTAGGAAGAGCTCAGGGTTTCTCCGTGATGGGAATTTACCGCTACTAGGGAAACAGCTGTTGTGGGTTTTCTTGGTGTGTCTTTCCGGAATATTGTCATCCACCTCCATGAATATTTCCAGATTCTCCGACGTCACCAACACCACAACACATCCATCCCTGGGCCTTTATCTTTGCCTTTAACTGGACCTTTAGCTTACCCTTTACCTGGACCCTTTACCTGGACCTTTACCTTGGCCTGTTAGTTTTGCCTTCAGCTCTGCCTTTAACTTGCCTTTAGCCTTGTATATTATCTAATTACTGGCTAAATTGCAAACTGCCTCCAGCCACGGACACATGTTAATGAGCCCGCATCTGTTAAATTCAGTGGCCATGATCTTAAATTAATAACCAATTAAGATCTATTATCGCCAGCAATCACGGCTCAAATTGATGTCACTCACCTGCTCAAATTTCGCAGGCTTTGAGCTTACCCCTGAAATCACACTGATTTCTCTTGCCTGCTAAATTGCCCCACTCATAAAGTGAATACCATAAATCACCACCCACACACACCGTCAACTTCGTCACTCGCCGGAGCTTTTTGCCTTCACGGACTGCGAACCATCTTCCGCCAAGTTCTTCAGTAAAACAAGTCTCGGAGGTCCTTCTGGCTTCTTCAAATAAACCCGAAATAAACCATACCTACCAAACAAACATAAAAAACCAAGGTGGAACATAATTATGAAATCCAGTTTATATATATTACTCTAGATTTTACAAAATTATGTATGTTCTAGATAGAAACCTTCAATTATAGGCTTAAAATATGATTTCATACTATATGAATTCGGATTTTAAGTGCTGCGCTAACGTAATGGGAGCGGTAAAGCCTGACTAAATTTCTTTCTTTCTTTCTAAAACTACACATACAAGCCCCAAATTTATCCCAGTTCAGTACCCGTAGTGTTTCTATCAAACTGGAGGCTTCTGAATGTTAAGAACAGCTGTAAAAAAAAGGCAGGAAATGTGTATAAAGTTTTTTCTCACAATTCTGGTTAAGGGAAATGAAATCTAGCACAAGTATTATATTTCGTTTTTCCTGCACAGGCACACAGCCGTCTGCTAATGGTGCACAACGAGCAAGTTAGTGCACAACATCTTTGTGAAGTAAACGGTTTAATTATTTTCCAAATTTTTAACACAAACTCGCGACAGAGTGAATAAACATTATTGTACACCAGAATGACGCTGATGGTAGGATGTATCCTACTGACAGGTAAGACAAAACTAATTTAGCCGGCGAAATGGTCCTTCTATAAGTTTAAGCATTTACAATTGATTTTAAAACTACATTAAGCATCCTACTATAATATTTTTTCTCAGCAGTGCTTGCCACAATCACCAAATTCGTACAGTTCTATTCCAACAGACATCAGTTAATAATTTCGCGTGAAAATTCTTCGCCGTTTGACACTTCGATCCTGGAGTCCTCCCCACCTGTAATAATTGGCAAAAGAAAAAGAAAAGAAAACCGTTTATTTCCAAGTTGCCACATGAGGTACATGCCAACACATTGGCTTTTAAGAATTTCTTAATATAAGACGTCCTAAAACAAAAGTTCCATACGAGGAGCACTAATTGACAAACCATCCGAGGTGCACAAATAGATAAGCCATACGAGGCATAATAATAGATAAACTATACGAGGTGTGCTAATAGACAAACTATCAGAGGTGTACAAATAGATAGACCATACGAGGCATAATAATAGACAGAATATACGAGGCGTAATAATAGACAAACCATAAGTGGCGTGCTAATAGTCTAACTCTGTCGAGGGGTAGTTGAATAAAAAATGAAAAATATCATCTCTTGGATATTTTATATTCCAAGAGATTGCTAACAACTTATAAATAATTCGAATACTACTAAAGAATTCTTCGGAACTCCCAAGTTATTAGTTGAAATTTTCGAAGTAAGAAAAAGACAAAAAACGCTATACCGGAGCAGATTGAAACACCATCGTAAATGACAATCAAGTATTGAGAAGAGGTTAGTCACTAAGTAATTTATAAAGAACATCGCGCAACACAGCACGCATATCTAGAAATGCGTAAACAAACTTACACTCAAAAATGAAATGCATGGCTTGTTCGGCAAACAAATATAGAGATAATTTTTGCACGAGCGCTTCATTTCATTTGTCTGTTTATACTTTTTAATTTTTTCTATTCACAGAAATGCCCTTCGGAGCCGTGATAGATCGAACTATGAATCACTAAGCAAGCGCAATGAATTTGTTTATTTCTGTAATTTGGTTCAGTGTTAACTGATCGCAGAGCTTTATAGGTAAAACGTAATGTGTCTTGAGGTTTTGCTTTTTACGCAAAAAATAGAAATAGGAACATATATATGCATGTGTGTGTATATATATGTACGAACGAACGTGTGCATGTGCACACAGATACATAGACATTCATATTTGCGTGCGCACACACACACACACCCATGCACACACTTACACACACACATATTCATATACATACGTATTGAAAATGAGTATAAGAAAAATGCTAATTAACAGAAAAAATAATCTTGCTCTTTCTACATTTAAAATGACAGCCAAAGCTGTGTGTAATCGTAAGAAATAACCTGAGGAAAAATAAGGAATAGAAACAGGACTTCGAAAAACGTATAAATGAAATGTTTTTTTTAATTTCCTAAAAGAAATTTTAAGAAACTCAAGTCACCGTCGAGGAACAACACCAAAAAAAACATATATCATATCTTCTCGATATTCTCTGCAGCATCATGCGGACATGGGTACATGGGATAAAATGGAGATACAGTGTAAGCCGGTTACCACTCATGATTGACAAATATCTACAAAATTTTGGCAGAAATGCGTAAACAAACATATGCTCAACATCAAAATTCATAGTTTGTACAACATACGGACAGAAAGATAATTTTACCGCGATTCATACACTCAAATTGCGCTTTATTTCATTAATTACATTTGTCATTTTTTCCGATTCACAGAAACGCCCTCTGGGGAAGTGAGAGATCTATTTTTGAATCATTTCGCTAGTGCAATAAAATTTATTAACCAGATAGTTTTCGCGTAAAGAAATGAAATAGAAACATGTATATCTATTTATGTAGATATACATATACCTACATACGTACACACATATTAATAAATATGCTTATTCAAAGTGCAGTAATGTTGGCTGACTACTGCCGGAAAATTAAGCGTGACGTGCCAAATACTCAGCACAAATGCAAGTCTTCGGCCAAAAAATTGAAGCAAAACATGCTTTAAATTAAGATAGAATTTCAGTGTGAATGGATTTTATGCATGGGTGTATTATATTTTGAACTACACCTTTTCAACTTCAAATTAATCCAAGTTAAGTTCACTTTCATCCAATTCAAGTTCAATTTAATCCAAGTCATGATCAAATTAATCCGAGTCAAGTTCAAATTAATCCAAGTCAAGTTCAAATTAATCCAAGTCAAGTTCAGTTTAATCCAAGTCAAGTTCAAATTAATCCAAGTCAAGTTCAAATTAATCCGAGTCAAATTCAAATTAATCCAACCCTCAGTTGAGTTATAAAATGACATAATGATTTGTTAGTTTTAGTTTTTTGTGTTATATAGGTATCTATTGGATGTTTTAAGCAAGACTGGTTTCGGTGATTTATTTACACTCATAGATATTTATATACGTGAAATTCCACTTTATCACATCTATGAAATTATATACATGCAAATACAAAAGGTTATCATTGAACGATTTCTAGATTTAATTTTGAAAAGAAATATACAAATTCGATTCCCTGAGTACTAATGTACGATTCCGTTTGATTACAATTTATACTTGTTCATTACTACCCAGATACATTCTTGCATTAGCAATATAAATGTTGCCATCCATTCTAATTCCGTGTTAGTCAATGTGAAGAAATGTAGGATCTACTTACAATACACAATAATAATACCAAAAACAATGTTCCTAACTTAATACTGATTTTATTTGTGTGTGTTCACAATTCAATATATAATAGTTTCAAGACTTAACCCTTTAACGCCCCAGAGGACACCAGTGTCCTCTTTCAAAATTCCCCTTCAATATATTTTATTTCTTATTCAATTAGTTCCCTAATGTGTTCTTTGAAGTTCTCTGCCGAGTGGCAGTTGTTATCCCATCCTGATATCGGTGACTGCCAGATGCCAGCGCCAGTTTAGTGACGGTGGTTGTGTTAACGGTAATATGAGTACAAAAATTCGGACGTTAAAGGGTTAAATATTCATAAAATTATTATTATGAAAGTTATTGGAGTCTTAAAAGTATTATATATTGAATTGTAAACACACACGAATAAAATCAGTATTGACTTAGAAGAAAAATGTTTATTTCCAAGTTGCCACATGAGATACATGCCAGCATATTGGCTTTTAAAAGTTTCTTAATATAGGACATCCTAAAACAAATGTTCCATACGAGGAGTACTAATTGACAAACCATCCGAGGTGTACAAGTAGATAACCCATACGAGGCATAATAATAGACAAACTATACGAGGTGTACTAATAGCCAAACTTTCAGAGGTGTACAGATAGATAGACCATACGAGGCATATTAATTGGCAAAATATACGAGGCGTACTAATAGACAACCCATTCGTGGTGTGATAATAGTCTAACAAAAGTTCTATACTACGAGTACTAATTGACAAACCATCCGAGGTGTACAAATAGATAAGCCATACGAGGCATAATAATAGGCAAACTATACGAGGTATACTAATAGACAAGCTATCAGAGGTGTACAAATAGATAGACCATACGAGGCATATTAATAGACAAAATATACGAGGCGTACTAATAGACAAACCATACGTGGCGTGCCAATAGTCTATCTCTGTCAAGTGTAGTTGAATGAGAAATGAAAAATATGCCCTAAAAATACGTAAAGCCCCACCATCAAAAACATATTTCATATCTTCTCGATATTCACCACAACATCATGCGGACATGGGTACATGGGATAAAATGGAGATACAGTGTAAGCCGGTTACCACTCATGAAAAGAAAGAAAGAAAAGAAACTTTATTTCCAATAGAGATTGTACAATATTACAATCATTGGTTTTTAAATATCTTAAAATTAATACACTTAGATGATACACACACACGAGTATTGAAAAACTCGTGTCACTAGTCGAAAATAAATGATTGAGGGCAATGTACTCCTAATCTTGCTTAATCTACATTTGACAATACATGTAATGATAATTATAAGAGATAACGCAAATTCATGGACGATGCATTTTCATTGTGGGGTGAAAAAACTTTTGACAGTTTACATGTACATGACATATAACTTCGCAATTATTGATGCCAGGAAATAATATATGAATCGCTTGTTTCGGCAAATGTTCAAAAGTGTCATTTTAAGGAAGCATGAAAAAAAAAATATAAATACAAATCCATATACATATATATACGTACATATATATATATACATACATACACACACACATACAGATATATATATATATATATATATATATATGTACGCATAAGCATGAGGACCAAGAAGATTATAAGTTTTGTATTTCTAATTCAACAATTTTAACATAACGGTCGTTAGTTAATAAGCATTTTATTTAAATATAAATGGATGATCGTACAACAAATGTATAGTTTGTACATGAATGCTTTACAATAATAAAGAGATGACGAGTTAGGTAATGTTACAAGTTGAGAGTGAACAGAAAACCTAGATTGACAAATATCTACAAAATATTGGCAGAAATGGGTAAACAAACATACTCAAAATCAAAATTCATAGCTTGTACAACATACGGACAGAAAGATAATTTTACCACGATTCATATGCTCAAATTGCACTTTATTTCATTTATTACATTTGTCATTAATCCGATTCACAGAAACGCCCTCTGGGGAAGGGATAGATCTATTTTTGAATCATTTCGCTAGTGCAATAAAATTTATTAACCGGATGGTTTTTGCGTAAAGAAATGAAATAGAAACATGTATATCTATTTATGTAGATACATATATATACCTATACATGTACACACACATATTGATATATATACTTATTGAAAATGAAATGTAAGAAAAAAAATACATATATGAAATAAAAAGATAAAAACAACCTACCATCTACTACACAGAAAATGACAGTTGAGCTCACTGTAATCCTAAGAAATTTAAAAAAAATAACTAAAAGGAAAAGAAGACTTCGAAAAACATAAAAATGAACTGGTTTTTAATTTCTTCATAGAAATTTTAAAGAAAACTCAGGTTACAGTCAAGAAACAACACAACTCTTCAGCATGATACCGACATGTGTATATGGGATAAAATGGAGTAACATTGTGGCCGGATATCACATCTGAGTGGAGAATATTCACAAAATTTGGCACATGTAGGTAGATTAGGCAATGATCCAAAGTGATAATTTTAATTTCAGATTTTTAGAGTTTTTTCCGATTTGAAAGTTCAGTGCTAGTGTGCGCTGAACGCTCGGGAAAAAAATAAAAAGACTAAATGAAATGCCTAAATTACCCCCTCCCCCCTGTCATAGTTCTACTGTAACTGACCCTCGCCGTGTTCAAATAAACGTTAAAAAGAGGAGTTGTGCGGCCAAACAACCATCTTATAGAAAGATCCGTCTTTGGATAATATGTTCTCGACAATAAGCACAGCCAAGCATCACCAACCGTTACATCGAATCATCGTTTGAAATCAACCAGCGAGTAACCTCATCCCCTCTACGAACCCCACCATTGGACTTCGTGCCTTCTGCTCTGCGTCTTCCACGTGTAACAGGGAACGTTGCCAAGTACTTCCATTTCCCTTCATATATTTCAAATCCTTCCTTAGAGACCTAAAATCTTATTCATTCTACTTAAATTACTTGCTTATTAATAATAAAGCTTAATCCATTTTAATCATCTCGCAACACTTGCTATTTCCTATGATATATTAACGTAAAGCTTCAAGAAAGTGAACGTGTTTGTTCTCACTCATGACGGAGACGCGCAAGCTGCTTCTGGGGGATGTGCACAAGCGGCATTAGAGCCTGCGCCATCAATAGAGCAAGACGTGTGATCCTCCACTCTTGCCCTTGCGGGCGAGAGGGGGAAGGTGGTTAGCTTAAGTTGTGTTTGACTTATCAACCGCCAGTCGGAAGTAACACAGCTAAGTATCTCTCCATGTACTCATCTATATTCTCGTTCATGCCCTGATGTAGCTTCATGTCTAGGTGTAGGATAATCTCGTTCGATGTAGTTACTAGACGATCTTTGTTTCTCTGTTAATTATCCAGCGTCGAGGCTCCACCTCGTAGAAGATGTTCTTGTCAGACTTCTCAATATATTAATAGTCTATGTTCGTCTGTTGATCAAGTAATAAGGCTCATCCGGCTTATTTAAAGTAATAATGCGAATTCCTATAATTATGTCATCCGATAGATTGGAGTAATTTCCGAGATTTAATAACATCATCGTCTATTAGATTCTTTATTACGCTATGTACATCGTGTGTCATTCTACTTTCCGATTATGTCACCCTTTACTAATTGAGTTGAAAGACGTCGCCATTTTATTATTAAATAACATTATGAATCTCTCCTTATTTATCCCAACAAGGCCCTAATTGATTTGCTAATAATATCAATACTAAAAGTAAAAGACATTGAAAAGTCTCAGTCTATTTCGATCTTTATTATCAACAAAATAGAATAATTGAGACCTTCTGTCTCGACGATCATCAAAAGAAAATAAAAGCAACGAGAAAGTAACGATGAATAATAAAAGAGAAGAACTGCCTCTTAGAAATTGGCCAACGAGTAACACAGGCATCGGTGGAAAATATAGAAACGCAACACCCCAGCTCAGCCGAAAATCGATTGAAAACATCTTCGAGAATGATTTTGAAATAGCGAGACAACGTTAGCCAAAATTTAATTCATTAAAAACATTGCACAACCCTCACATCCATCAACCTGTTTATTGGTGTACACACAAAATGTATTTCATGGTATATTTGTCATACGGACGTTAAATATTAATACAGAAAAGAGAAAGAAATAACAAAATAAAGATGAGGAAAACTCCTAATAATTATGGAAAGAACGTTCGTTCTGCTGCATTGAACTGACGGCTGTGGTGCTCATTGTTGTCGACAGAAATAAGTAAGTTGAATATACGAATGGCTTAGCAAACGTAAAATGAAATAGTTTCTAATTTTCTAACAGAAATTTCAGGAAAATTAAAATTTCTGATAAATGGGTAGTTCATACCGAAATGCTGCAGGCCCTATGACAGAGATGCAAAATGACGTGACACATTTACTCTAAATTCTTTTACAGTTTTAGAGTTTTTGATATGCTGGGGAAGCTTAATCCACAAAAAAGCTCCAGAAACTCCAGAAAATTGACCCATTACTCTACCGCAAAATTGCACTTGAGCTGATCTGCAACTTTATTTTAAAAATGGCATTAATTCATAACAACAACAAAAATTATGGATAAAAACTTGTGTTTAGCTCACCCTCCCTGTGTATCTCTAAATCACATCGGATCCTCTTCTTGTGCGAACTTCTTTTTTTCTTCAAATTTCTGAAAGATAGATAGAAACGTTCAAAGCTACTTTTCCGATATATCTTTAAAATTTGGTTGAAATATTCTTCAGTAATACAACGCACGCTAATTCTATTTATACATTATTCAAGAATAATTTTTCCTATGAGACACTTGGTTATTTACGCACTTGTTCGCCGCTGTACACCCTTTCAAAGTTGCCGATCAACTAAGCTCCTTTAAGTTACATGACATGACTGTGGGTGTGTTCCTTTTCTTCAACAAATCCTATGTTCAAAATTTCGCAGGTGATCGCAAAAACCCTTCACTCGTCAAAATAGGCTCGCTAATTGGTCACCCTGGCGATCGAATTCTCCTTCCCTCAAGTGCTCAAAATGTAAAATCTATTTCCGTCGAACTCAACGTTGAATCTTTTCATGTGTATTTTTCACCCGCGAGTTGAGGTTCCCCGCTGTGCAGGCTTCCTGTCGCAACGACCGACAGTTAGCTTTTCACATACCCTCAAGCTCCAGTGGTCCATCATTAATCCCCCTCTTGTACGACTGCCCTTGAGATTATCGTATGTCTCTCGCAAGCTGACCACGACACTTTCCCACACAACACACTACCAGGACTACAAAACCGCTTACACACAACACACTCAACATTGATACAATACACCAACATTAGCCCCGGCTCACACACACACTGTTGGAAGTTTTATTAAACGACAAATTTTGCACAAAGAATCTTAATAAAAATGTTACAAGACAAAACTGCAACCTTGTAATAATTTCTAAAGCGACAAGAATTAAAAAAACAGTATTTGGTCATTAATTCATGAAATAAAAATATTTCGCAACGCAGGTATGTGTATGACTAATGATATTTAAGCTTACAAATTTGAAAATCAAATGTTGTACACTCTATGAATGAATACTATTTAAATCAAATTGGTCCTCTTTCTTTGCATTTTTTCTTTCGGGAGCATGCATGTTACCTCTGATGCAGTATTTCTTCTGCGCTATATTATCCTTTAATTCTTATCGGTCGCAGTCACAAGACAATTTATTCATCCAACGACTTTGGAAAGCTTTGCTACAGACTCAAATACTAATATGTGACTAAAAACCCCAAGCGCTCACCGATCTGAGTCGTCCACATGAATGCAATCTGTATACGCACTATATAAAGTAACTCTCTTACCACGTTGGCCGCAGAGGGTTAAATTAAAGTTGAACATTTAGCTGAAATTAAAGCCAACAACAGAAACCAATTTTAAAATAACGAATATTTACTGCATCGTGCTTTCATCCAGCTTTGATTAGGAGCTCATGATGATCGAGTGAGTTGGCTACAACTAGTCGGTCAGCTGCATCATGAAATCCCTTCTAGGTACACTAGGGGCTCACGTCGCTGTCAAAGTGTTTATCTTATAATTTCTGCTCAACTCAATCTTCGTTATCTCAGACTATTCTCAAGGTGTCGAGTTCGGACTAAATCTGTACCGCATGAAACAGAATCTCTGACTCTCACGCAACATTTCGTTCGTTGGCATTACTTTGCATGCCCTGATATTCTCCCTTATAGAAAAAGGTAAAACACAACACAAAGTAACCACGAACATTTTAGGACCGTGAATAAGAAGATAAAACAATTATGTCCTATGAGGTAAAAACATCTGACCAAATCATGTTACTTCTTAAAATTTGTTAATGTAAACGTTCTTAAAAAAACTGTTTATTTCCAAAATAGTTGGCACATGAGATGCATGACAACATAATGGGTTTTGAAAATTTCTTAATATAACACGTCCTTAGACAAACGTGCCCTACGAGACGTACTAATAGACAAACTATACGAGGTGTACTAATAGACAAACTATACAAGGCGTACTAATAGACATACTACACGAGGCGTACTAATAGAAAAACTACACGAGGCGTACTAATAGACAAACTACACGAAGTGTACTAATAGACAAACTATACGAGTGTACTAATAGACAAACTATACGAGGTGTACTAATAGACAAACTATACGAAGTGTACTAATAGACAAACTATACGAGGTGTACTAATAGACAAACTACGCGAGGCGTACTAATAGACAAACCGTACGAAGTGTACTAATAGACAAACTATACGAGGCGTACTAATAGACAAACTACACGAGGTGTACTAATAGACAAACTATACGAGGTGTACTATATAGACAAACTATACAAGGCGTACTAATAAACAAACTACACGAGGTGTACTAATAGACAAACTACACGAGGCGTACTAATAGACAACCCGTACGAGGTGCACTAATAGACAAACTATATGAGGTGTACTAATAGACAAACCATACAAGGTATACTAATTGACAAACTATACGAAGCGTACTACTGGACAAACTATATATGAGGTGGACTAATAGACATACCATACGAGGTGTACTAATAGACAAATTATATGAGGTGCAGCGACAGTGTAAAAAATGGACAGTCAAGCTTAATGTAATCGTAAGAAATAACCTGAAGAAAAAGTAGGTAAGTAAAAGGAAAAAGACTTCGAAAACCTAAAAATGAACTGGAGTTTAATTTTCTAACAGAAATTTTAAGAATACTAAGGTTTCAGTGGAGGAACAACAACAACAACAAAAACACATCTCGGGTTTCACATCCTCTCAGTATCCTGTGCAACATCACACGGACATGGGTACATGGGATAAACTGGAGATACAGTGTGAGTCAGATATCACTTATGAATAGCAAATATCTATGAAATTTTAGCAGAAACACGCAAACAAACACACACGGTAAATCAAAATTTATGGCTTGTTAAACAAACATAGAGAGATAATTCTACAACGTAACATATGCTCAAATTGCGCTTCATTTTATTTGCCTATTTGTATTTTTCAAATTTCTATTCACAGAAATGCTCTCTGGGGTAGTGATAGGTCTATTTTCAAATCATTTAGCAAGTGCAGTATATTTATTTACTGGATTTTTTTTCTCGCAAAAAAAAGAAATAGAATGTGTACATATATATGCTCATACACACACATGCACACCTATTAATATATATATATATATAAATATATATATATATACGTATTGAAAATTAGTATAAAAATAACCAACATAAAAAACAACCTTCCTCCAACTACATCGAAACTGACAGTCGAGCTCACTGTAATCGTCATAAATTATTTGGAAAAAATTCCTACAGAAAAAAATTTCGAAAAACGTAATAATTGTAAAAAATTTCTAACATTAAAAAAATTAAATAATCGAAAATCCACTCGCCCTTATCGCTAGAGAACTATATAAGCTATCTAAAAACGAATACTGCAGGTTCTGTAGCTTTAAAACTGTAGGCCTTGAAAAACTTACCCTGAATCCCAATTTTGACGTTTTTTTAAATATATCTGATGCAGATACGAAAAAGCCCATCAGTTATAAAATAATCGTTGAATCATTTCACACCTATAGTGAAAATTTCAGAAAAATCCATCCAGAAATGGCAGGCTTTTTTTTTAACCGTTACCGTTTTCTTAACAGCCATGTTTCTTTTCAGTCGTCACCAGTAATTTGCTGTATCAAGTCCATGTAAACTCTTACGTTCGATACCACACGTCATGGAATTTTAGCCTAAATAGTTTGTTAGCAGAAATAGTTACAGCTCCTTTTCATTAGGTAAAGCCGTTGTTGCTCATTGTACAAGGCCTCACTTCAGACGTCTTCTGAATAGAGAAAGTTATGGTAAACAATGAGAAATGGCAGGGAAACGAAAGCTTAAACTCCATACGTGAGACAGAATATGGACGAGAATGAAGACCTAGAATGAGTGAAAAAATATGCTATCTGCCGGTAACAGAATCTTGGTTCCACTCTGGTATTGTAATTTTGACGATGGCTCTGAGATAACACCAACTGTTCGGCGTTATTGTTGTTTTCCCCTCAACTTATATGATTCCAATGGCTGCGGTCGGTGTTTTCTGGATGCGTTTTCTCGAAATGTGAGAGGCGAGCTGGTAATGCGCTGACTATTTCCCCTTTTGCTTAAGATTCCCTCTCAGATGTTAAACTAAACTTCTCAGTTACCTCCGCTCTGGTCCGGAATTTTCCAGGCCCACGCAGCTCGTGATTTTATCACGTGTCCGCTTTGTGCGCGTACATCCAAGCAAGCTTAACGTTCAGTTAGATAAGCGCCTGTTATCAGGCTATGAGCGGACTCGGTCAACGCTCGCTTCGGTACTAAACCCTGACGCTGATCCCCTCATCCCTGTTGTTTTTACGAACGAACTCAACTAGGGCTGTAAAGGAGGACTTTCCATCGTCACTTCGCTTCATGTTAATAAGTTAAAAAACACATCGACTTTCCCGCCCAGCGGTATGATTCGGGTGACCTCGTTGCTCTAAGGACGCTGGAGGCGAAGATGAATTAATTTGAACAAGCGACACCTAGACGCTACGACCGCTCCTCTTTTCTAACAATCAATGACGTCGACAATGTGTTGCCCATGCCGTTGGGGTATGTATTGCTTCAGTGTACCATACAGGCTGTTGCAAAATTGTCGATAAAAACTTTTGCTATACGAAAATATCGATATAAGCACTTTTTGATCAATTAAAAAGTTCAAAAACGCTTCGTTTTTGTGATCACCTGATTTGTAAAATAAGAAGGCTGAAATTATTAGCTACACTCTGCTTATTAATACACAAGAGGGTAATTCAAAAACCAATCAAGAACAGATAATTTATTTGTAGCGAAGACCTCATTACAGTTTTTGTTCAAAATTTTACCATGAGTATCAATACGAGAGCGACACCTCCGTCGGAGGGAGTTGTGTACGGTGCCAGAGACTCCAGGCATCTCAGCAATATCTCGAGCAGCGACTGCAATTCTAGTGTCAAGATCTTCTATCGGCTCGACATGCATTTCATAAACAAGACGTTACATGTGACCCCACAAAAAATATCTAGCGCAGTCAGATCAGGAGATCTGGGCGTCCAGGATACAGGACCATTACGACTAATCCAGCGATTTGGAAATTGGTCAAGAAAACTTCTAATATTCACTCCAAAATGTGCCGGAGCTCCATGGTGAAACCACATTCTTCATCGGATATCCAATGGAACATCGGCCAAGAAATCCGGTAGGACTTCTTCAAGAAGGATTATGTAAATATTCCCAGTGAGACGCTCTGGCATGATGTTTGCGGCAGTGATTTGATTATGAATGATACCTGCCCAAACATTGATAGTGTAGTGATGTTGGTATCCAGGTTCATGGATGACATGAGGGTTTATCGATTACCATTCATGGAAATTATTAAAACTGAACATTCCATTTTGGTTGAAGGTAGCTTCAACCATGATTAATACGTGTTCTGCGAAATGGGCTTCTTCTAACTCCTCGTTCAAAAACCACTGCGCGAATCGTCCGCGAGAAGCATAATTTGCAAAAATAAGTCCCCGAACTCTCTGGAAGTGATATGCTGTCACAAGTACGCATCCTCCCTGTGCGTATGTTCATACGTGTTCAAGACTACGCCCTAGAGCGGGCTAACCCCAATGCGCTTTGCTGTGTCAGCAATGTTAGGACTATATAAGGCTTGTGCGGAGCTCCCTCTGCGCACTTGGACCGAGTTCTACCCTGTACTTAGTTCTCTACGATTAAACTCGCACAGTAACCTGCGTATTCACTCTACCCTCCGAAGTCGCAACCCTAAAGATATAGACTCATAGATAAAAGGGGCGCGACACTGGTGGCCAGTATTTAAAAGGAACCACGACGTGTTATACTTGTATTGGTGAAGTGAGATAACTTGAGTGACCTCTGTGATTTTTGAGGCAGGAGAAAAACTCTGAGGATTTGACGGTGATTTTGCATTGATATTGTTTCTACGGACTTCGAGTTTTGCAACGTGTTGGTGTCTACGCTTCGCATCGTAAGAAGAGATTCTGCTGGATTTTTCGTCGAATTTATTATGGAAAAGACTTCACCAACAGGCCGAGAGGTTGAAGAGGCACCAGAAGATTACAAAAATATTTTCCGTTTCACGACGAAACGCGTTTCGGAAGAAATTATGAAGAAGACCTGCGGGTTACTCTTGGACATTCCTCTGGGTGTGCCTTACTCAGCGCGTATTGACCTAGAACAAGACGGCGACGATTGTGTAATAAGGAGCTGCGTCAGTTTTCATCGTAAGAAGTAACGGGAGCGTCTACGTCTTCGAGAACGTCTGCATCTTCAATTCATCAGTGATTGTGTTCGCTAAGATCTCTACGAACTATAGTTGTATTTTCTGATTCTACAAGAACTGTTGTGTTAGTAAAAGTGGTAATTATTTAAGGTACCGAACAGTGCTATCAATTAAATAGAGTATCTACGTACTATCCTGCTACGCGCAAGGTGTATAACTGTGAGAATAACTGATGGTTACGGAACTGTGTTAGTGTTGGCTCGCTGAGTATAGTGAGTGTGCTTGATTGCTGACCGTCGCTTCGCACCTGCATCTGAGCACGGAACCGAGAGCGACCTTGACGATCTGCTGCATCGTCTGGCTGTGCATGAGCAGACTGCCTTGCGCACGACCCTGAGTTCAGCTGGTACGAGCGACCCTGAGTTCAGCTGGTCTTCGCTTGGCCGCTGTTACTGCGTGGCAGAATCTTGAAGTTAAGTAACCAGTAATTGTAAATTTTTTTGGTTTCTTTCGTGTAATTAGGTACTTCGGTATATTTTCAGTATTGTTATTTTGTCAAATTTCGATTGAGCTGTGGAGACTCTCATTTACATTGAGTGTGGAATTTCCTTTTTAGTAAATTGTTTAGCTGAAAATGTGGAAAGCTGCGAAGAGCTCGGGTTTTTAATAATTTTTTAGTGTTCATTACTGACGTGCATTTCTTTAATTTCGTGCTATAGAAATTTTTTTTAATTTCGTGGAAATTTCGTGGTATAATTTTAGTGATTTGCGGTGAAATTAGTATTGATGTGTTAGGATTTTCAGAGTGATTAACGATTTTGATAGTTGGGTCGGTGATAAAATTGTTGTGAGTTACTGCAGTGTTTTAGTTCTTGCCGTGTTATTATTTTATTTCGGTAAAGTAAATTTTGGTGTTTTGCTGGGAAATTATTGTAGATGTGTTAGATTTTAGGATTCTTTTGAGATTATTTTGGAAGTGTAAGTTACCATGGGAGATTCGGATTCCGAACCTGAAACTATTCGCTTGCACGAAACAATCACTCGGAGTGGCAGGGTCTCTGCTCCTCCTTTAAGTGGTACGGTACCAGGTACATTATTTACGCCAGGCCATTTTCAAACGCCTAGTACGCCTAGACCTGTGATAACGACAGTTGTGTCGACAGTGAGAACTACTCAGACGGTGACCTTCAGTACACCGAGTGCTCCTCCCGTAACTGCCATGACATCCACTAGTGGGCAAATGTCAAGTGGTTCTGTGACCTCGAATTTACAGAGGGGTAGTACAATTTTAAGTAGTGCTGAGCTTCCTCTTTTTAAAGGTAGGCAGAGAGTGAACGACCCGATCTTTTCCGAAACAAAAAGTTTCCGGACCCATGTGGCCAACCTAAAATCCTATATTTGCTTATTGCCAGACGTCAGTTCCGATGACGCGAAAAAAGAATTACTGGTGCGAAGTGCTCATAAGAGCGTAGGCGACTTTAACGGTATTGTTACGAAATTAGTTAATCCCACTGTCAATTATTCATTTGCTCAAGTTATAGAAATATTGGATGATATATACGTGGCTAAGGGCGAAAAGTCTGTCCACGCATTAGCTTCTGATTTAAGTCAACTACGATTGTTACGAAATGAAGGTTTGGCTGCACAATTGGTCACGGCTCTGTCAAAAATAAGAAATCTAAGTGACCATATAATTAACAGTGCAGAGGTAGCGCTGCAAAGGCATCCGTTTGTGGTCGCGAGCGCGGACGCGAACGCACTGAAAAAATTCGCGGGTGACTTAGTAGTCTTTAGTCTGGCTACAGCCATATTGATTCCTTTACTTGAGGAGAATTTTGCAAAAAGATTTTTTCACGTCCTTTTACAACATCTGAAGAACTGCTCGCTCGTCTCGTTTCTGCTGTCCGAAATAATCCCGAAAGCAAAGAAATGCTTGCACGCAAGCAGAGTTCCCAATATTCGTATCCGCAAAGAGAAATTTATTTGGCAACCATACCTGAAGAGACTGGTTGTGACGAGACGGAATCGTGTTCCGACGTATACTACAGTTCACAGCACAACCCTCGACGATTTCAGGGACGGCGTCCATTTTTCCGACAGGGATGGCGACCGCATAGATTCCCAAGGGGAAGACAGAACGCTTACTTTGGAGATCGGCCGCTAGGTAGCATGGAATGCAACGAAGCGCGTGTGTAAACCAAAAAGATCCTAGTGTAGATAGGTCTAAATCTTTCTGTTCATTGTGCAATGCCACAGGGCATAATCAAATTTCATGTACGAAAATAAGAGGTAATGGTAAACCCAATTTCCGTGGCCATGCCTGCTACCTATGTGGCAAGGTCGGTCACTTCGCACGTGAATGCCGTTCGCGTGGACGAGGTAGAGGGAGAAGTGAAGCGCACTACGCGGCATTTGCCGAGGGTAATGATTTTTTAGAGTAAAAGTAGAAGAATTAAAGAGTGTTGTGGTAGAGCAGGAATCACAAGTGCCCGAGGATATAGCTACAGTCCCCGTTATCAATGATGTAGCATTGAAACCAGATACCGAAACGAAGTCGACCGAGGTGGTGGATCCATTATTTACGTGTACCAACAAATTTGAATTATTAGGTGAAAAAGAATTAGATGAAGGAAGTAATTCCGTATTACCGATTGAAGTTTGTTTGTCAGCAACGATTATGAAAGAGGGTCGTTTGCGAAAGGAAAGCGAGGGTATTTTTTCGTTGAGGCGATCAAAAAAGCCTACTATAATACTGAAAAATGATAAAAAGTTGATGAGCGCGCTGATTGATAGCGGAAGTGACAGGTGTTTAGTCAGTTATCGTAATTTAAAAGGACTAAACGAGAAAATTAAGCCTAGCGCATTGAGTGTAAAGGGAATTAATGCGAAAAGCCATGTAACAGGTGAAGTTGATCTTTGTATTACTCTGCCAAATAATAAGGAAATTAATACTAGCGCTTTGATGTTAAAGGACGCCGAATTTCGATATGATGTAATCCTTGGCAGGGATGTTCTGCAGGATGCCATGATTAATTTTAAAGAAGGATTCATAATCCTTGACGGAGTTAAAGTGCCGTTTCATGATGTGCATGAAGTGCACGGGGAAAGTAAAAAGGAGATATTTTATAACACTATTAGTAATCCAGAATGTCTAATGTCTGACGTGCTTGCCGGTAGGAGGCGTATTAAGAAGTATCTGCTGAAGCAGAGGGAATCAAGAATTACAGGCCAAGAAAATGGCGGTAGGCAAGGAAATAGCCTAGAGATAAATACTGCAGTAGAGTGGGGTACCCCAGGGAAAAATGGAAGGGAAACTAAACTCCCAGCGCATAAAGAGCGAAATAAGAGAGAAACTAATCAAGCGATAAAAGTAAGAGAAAGTAAACAGCCAGCGAGTAAGGCGAAAAAAGTGAGAAATATTAAGCAACGAGGGATAATTGTTCATTGTGGGGCAGTGGAAATGCCGAGTAATTCTTTACGTGTTGTTAATGGGTTTGTAAAGAAGGCTAAGCCCGGGAAGTATATTATGAATAAAAGAATTCTGGCCAATGGGATATTTGTGGCCGAGTCAGTAGTAAATGTCGGGTCGAATGGGTTCGTCCCTATTATGCTGTTAAACGTTTCAGACGACGTGGTATACGTAAGTGAAAATACTATGATTAGCAATATTGAGGAAGTAGACAACATAGCGCAAGAAATTTACATGTCTACGGTACACGAGGCTGTACAAGAAGCTAATGGTTGCGACATGCTCGTGAATACGGATCTACCCAGGGTTGACAGTGTTTGTGGTGAAAGTTTCAATGCCATCTCTGATAAAAACGTTGGGTTGCTATCTGTAAACACGGGGCATGATTGTAGTGATATTCAAGTTGACGAACTAACAATTAATGCACAAAAAGAAGATGTACCAGAAGGGAGTAGTAACGAAAGACGTCCCTTGACCGATGACGATATCAATTGTGACAATGATGAAGGAAAACCGTTCTTGTTAAATATATTGAACGATTTTAGAGATGTGATTACGCTCGAGGGCGAAAACATTGGAGTAACAAATGTTATGAAACATAAGATCGAATTAAAACCTAATGCTCCAGTATTGAATATCCCACCCTATCGAATTCCGCATAAATACAAAAATGAATTAGTGGTAGCTAATAAACAGATGTTGAATCATGGTATTATTGAAGCCTCGAGCTCCGAATACAATTTCCCATTGATATGTGTGAAAAAGAAGTCGGGCGAGATTCGGCCCGTCATAGATTTTCGTGAATTAAACAAAATAATTATCAAGGAATCTTATCCGATTCCCAGAGTGGACGAAATCCTTTTTACGCTTGGAGGGAATAGCATATTTTCAAGTCTTGACCTCCGCTCAGCCTTCCATCAGGTTGAGTTGGAAGAAAATAGCCGTAAATACACAGCATTCAGCGTCGGCTACGAAAAATTTCATTTCACGAGGCTACCATTCGGGTTGACCTCGAGTCCCTCAGTATTTCAAAGAATCATTTCATCAGTTCTGACTAATATCATCGGTAAACTTTGCTTTGTTTTTCTCGATGATATTTTAGTTTTTTCAAAAACCATGAACCAACACCTGAAAGATTTAAATAATGTACTAGAGAAATTACGTAGCGGTAACCTTTCCCTTAAACTAGAAAAATGTCATTTTCTAAAAAATTCCATCGAATATCTAGGACACATTGTGTCGGCGGAAGGAATTCGCTGTAGGGAATCAGAAAAGCTACAAAAATTTCCTGTCCCGCAAAACGTGAAAGAACTACAGAGTTTTCTGGGTGTGGCTAATTATTTCCGCACGCACATACCAATGTTTGGCTCTATTTCCTATCCTCTGTACCAGCTACTACGCAAAAACGTGGAATTTATTTGGAACCCGGAATGTCAGAAAGCTTTCGACAAAATAAAGTCTGTATTAACGTCAGATACCGTTCTGAGACATCCTGATTTTTCCAAGCCTTTTCATGTATTTACAGATGCTTCAAACTATGGCATTGGAGCAGTACTTTTGCAACAAGATAATGATTCAAAAAAATCCATGAAGGCTATTGCTTATTACAGTAAAAGTTTAAATTCAACACAAAAGCGCTATTCAACGACGAAAAAAGAGTTCTTCGCCATTGTGAGCGCACTTAAAGCATTTAAATATCTCATTCTTGGATATCCGATCTATCTCTACACTGATCATAAACCCTTACAACCCTTGTTTTTCAAAAAGCTTCCTGACGATTCTGCGATGGCTAGATGGTGTCTATCAGTTCAATCTTTCGAACCCACTGTAAAATATTTCCCCGGTAAGAATAATATCATTGCAGATTGTCTAAGTAGATTGCCCGAGCATTTAACTATTTCCGATCTTGAAGAGTGCTCTGAGTTCAAAGAGGTCGACGCACTCTCAGTGACTACACGCAGTAGAGCTCTGAGAGCAAACGCCGACCAAACAAACGACGTGAACCTTGACGCAGTGGCGCCAGCGACAGCTGGGGGCCCCCGACTAATTAATTACGTACCTCAACCAAGAGACGTGACTTGGACTCTAGACGAATTTCGCACTGAACAACAACAGGACCCATTCTGTTCCGAGGTTAAAGACGCATTACTTAATAGTAGTAGCTCTACGATCCCTGACTTACAGAAATATTTAATTACAAATGACATTCTTTATCGACGCAGACAAATCGACTCTAGAGAAAGCACCATATTGACTTCTGTGTTGCCGACTTCGTTGATGCACAAGGCTATACTGAGTATACATTCACTTTATCATACTGACGCTACGCACACCCTATTTAAATTTAAGTTGCGATTTTTCCATTTGCTCGAAAAAAGTATTATACGTAAATTTGTTCAAATGTGTGAGGTCTGTAAGATTCTCAAGGCTTACAGTACTGTTCCTATTAAGATTTTGGATGCACCTATAGCTAAGGAACCTTTCGAAGTAGTGTCGATGGATTTCCTAGGTCCTTTACCTGTAACGAGTCAGCAAAATAAATATATACTAATTATTATTGATCTATTTTCGCGTTACTGCAAACTCTATGCAACTTCAGACAGATTAGCAGATACAGTTGTCTCTTGTCTAGACAACTGTTTCTCGACTTTCGGATATCCTAAGACACTTCTTAGCGATCAAGCCCTTGAATTCAAATCTGCGGCAGTTAAAAAATTTAGTCAGATTCACTGCATTGCAAAAAAGGAAGTTCTTCCTTGGAGTCCGCATAGTAATGCAATCGTCGAACGCAATAATCGCAAAATTACGAGCCTTTTGAAACTATACATCAATTCCCTCGTCCATACCGAATGGGACGACTGTCTTAGCGTAACGGAAAATGCCATTAACAATAGTTTAAATACTACATTGGGTGAAACACCTTCTTACATCGTATTTAATAGAGATACATGTGCCCATTTCAGTTCCATCTCTTTCGAAACTAGTTACAGTCCGGACACCGACGTCGATTTAATCAAATCTCGAGCTCAAGAAGCTGCGCGTATTGTGGCAAACGTTAGAGCATTAATAATTAACAATACGAGCGACCGTACCATGTATCATAACGTACGTCGTAAAGATAAACATTTCGAGTTGAATGATAGAGTTTTGTTACGCAACCATATCCGAAAAAATAAACTTGATCTCGCCTGGAAAGGGCCTGGAATTATCACTAAAATTAATCGAAATTATGTAGAGTTGAAAATAGGAAACAAAACGTTTAAGTCTAATAAGAATCATGTCTTACCTTTACGCAAAAAGCAGTGAATACCAAACTGTACGACTTACGACCGACGGTCTTACTATGTTCACATTTTAGTATTGTGTGATTTTTGTTTCAATGTTAATTTTAAGTCGCAATTAATTTGGAAGTTTCTTTATATAATCATATGTATTTGTTTAAGTTCAGGTTATTGATGTCGAACACTTTTCTATCACATTCAATGTTCTCTCGCTTTAAAAGCTCTTTCACTTTCAAAATATTTCGAATTAAAATGTTTTATGACATTAAAAGTTCTTTCACATTGAAAATGTATCGAATTAAAAGTAGTATCACATTCAACTGTATCGCATTTGATTTTACAGCTAAGGTTTGCACCTGCTCGAGGGCATTACACGGGTCATTACACTCCGTTTGTTTAGAAACACGGGAGCTCAATGTTGCGGGACCGTGTTCTGGCACCCCAAGTTTTTTTGGGAAGGCAGCTCCGATTTGTTTTGGAACTTCGCCCGGCAGCAGAGGAGCCGTGAGAGACTCGCAGAGTGTAGACATGTTTAGGGTCTGTAACGTGCAGACATCTGTTGGTTTCTTTTCATGTTCACTATTCTTTCATTTCCTTGTTTTTTTTTACGATGATTTATTTACTTTGTTTAAATTAAATGGCCATGCTAATTTGATCTGTATTTGTTTCCAATTTCAGATTGCGCACGCATCGTTTCCTGACCTTCACGATGGGGAACAGATTAACTCACATCTCGGTGGAAGCGCTCACCAATGCGTTAGAGAACCACCAAGGACGTGTTTCCAAGGATTGGATCGCTGCGAACGCGTTGGTAGACATCCTGCCTGACCGCGTTACAGATTTAGGTCTTCTCCTTCTTTTCCCAGCGACAATAGCGATAGGAGTCTGTCTATTCTATTTCCGTCGTGAGCTAAATATGCTTGGAGAAAGGTTCCGGTCTGAAGACGCGTTGCTCCGTCGTCAGATGCTCAGGTCGAGCACTGCCGATCCACCGTTACGTCATCCACAGGCGACGAGCGAGATGTAGGCGTCGCGTGGAATGATTGTGAAACGGTGATGTTGTTACACTCGAATATCGTTTAGCGACAACGATGTTTCTTTTCTTGTAATCGGAATGTTTAGTGTTTAACTTCAATATATACTCAGGAATTAACTTTTAGATTTTGCGTTGTTTTTCTACTTTTCTATTTATATGCGTATTATACACTTTACCATATTGGCGATGATGTTCAAGAAGAATAACATTTTAAAGTATAACAGTATGTATTAATGCATCTCCGATTTCATTAAATGGTCCGATACGAATGGGTTATCATTACATTTCAATAGCAATGCGTTAAAACTTTCGTGATAGTTTAGTTTTATTGTTGACGAATGTATTGTTTAATCAATTTTCACGGGAGGTATAAATATTCTATTCTTAATTATGTTTGAATAAAATTTTTCTGGTTCATGCTTTCATGTCTTACGTTGCTACTTTCTATTTTCACTTTCCCAAGTTAGCAATTGAAATGATTATCAAAATCCTATAATATATATGCGATATTTGTGTATTCAGGGCTTATGTTATCGTACCTATACGAGGTACATTGATGCATTGTTTCAAAATTTTGTATCTTGCGTAATAAATAAATACTTCTTTTCAATTTTTTTTTCAAGAGTAATTAAAATTTATTTCATGTATTTCCTTGTTCATTTAGTGTTACATAAGATAACTGCGAGTATTAATAATGTATTTTTTTTCATGCTTGCGTTTTATTTGCGAATTGTTCTTTACGTAATAACGATTGAAAAGATAGTTAAATGTTTGTTCCTTTATCCGTGGATTTTTTTTCGTTTCCTATTGCTACATGTTCTTGCTGCCTTTAAAGGTAAACGGGTATTTCAATGTTGCATATTGTAAACTTCGGTTTTCGACGCGTTTTTATACTTACGGATTTTCTTTTGTCGTTTCATAAGATATATTAATTGTTGTTCTAATATTGAAATTTTCTGTGCGAGAGTTTGTTGATAAAAGAAAATTTTCATGAATTTATAATCGTGCTGTTGTACTGCGAAGACTGATTTCAATTTTTGTGGTAGGGGGTATAGTTGATGATTTCATTCACGCGATAACTAACCCAATTTAATTCGATGCATTGCTGACACTGATAAATGAAAATTGTTTTACGACCACAGAGCGAATTTCATTTCGGGATAATTATACTATGATGTTTTAGTCTCTTTTATTAAATTATAAATTACGATTCTTAACTGAGATTGATGATTTTTGGAAATAGTAACTTGTTATGGCATGGGGGGGAGGTGTATGCCGTCACAAGTACGCATCCTCCCTGTGCGTATGTTCATACGTGTTCAAGACTACGCCCTAGAGCGGGCTAACCCCAATGCGCTTTGCTGTGTCAGCAATGTTGGGACTATATAAGGCTTGTGCGGAGCTCCCTCTGCGCACTTGGACCGAGTTCTACCCTGTACTTAGTTCTCTACGATTAAACTCGCACAGTAACCTGCGTATTCACTCTACCCTCCGAAGTCGCAACCCTAAAGATATAGACTCATAGATAAAGGGGCGCGACAGTGATACGGATGATAATTATTCAGATTCAAAATCCGCCACACAGCAGTGTGATCTTGAATTCTCACAGATGCTGCTGCGGCACGAGTGCTCCTACGTGGGTTATTGACAGAAATGTTCCAATACACCTTCCTCATGGTCCCGATTAAGCTGTCTTGGGTGCCCAGCATTCACTCTGTTTGCACTGAAAGTTCCGTTCTCACACAATCTTCGGTGCAAAGCAGCGAATAATCGATGAGCAGGCACCTGTCTATGGGGGTAATGTTTTTGGTACATTCTTGAGGCACGTCTTGCATCACCGTCAGCAAAACCATAGACAATATGCATATCAACCATTTCTGCATTTGTTAGGTGGTTCATCTTACCATTACAGTGTCATGATGCTACCTGATTAATGATTACGGTTCAAACTTGAGGTTTCTAACGTTTACTGGAAAGTTATAGAAATATGTTTAATCTGAATTTTTCTTTCTGACCGGGGGAAAGCGTCATGGCGTCCTGGCGTTAGTTATAAGGCATTTGAAAATCCAATGTACAAGGTGATATGTATCAGGCTTCATTGGAAATAAAGCATCCGTAGATGCCTTCATTATTATTATTTATTATTATTTAAATTTATGAATGGACAGTTTTCAGACTTTTTACATAAAAGAACAAATGGGTATGGCTTCAATCCAGCCTAGAAGTGTCAATTCTAATTTTCCTTATTTCTTTGTTCATACCCTCTTCGAAAATGCCGTCGTTCTGCAAAAAAATGGGTCTTAAAAGTTTATAAGAATAATATTTCAGCGAAAAGTTTTTTGAACTTTATTCATTGATGAAACAGTGTTTAAATTAATATTTATTTGTAGCCGACGTTGTACTAACAATTTTGTTACACCCTGAAAAACTAAGACTGAGGATAAAATCTGACGGGTATGCATAAGCAATCAGGAAGACACAAAAGGAAGTTAACAATCCAACGAATTGAAATAACGATTATTCACAAACGCACAAGTGCGACGACTCAATTCTCAGTGAGCCCTGACCAGTAATACCTCGTTGTCCTCGAGATCGAACTCTGAAGTTAAAATGTCACATAATGCCGGCAAGAAGAATTTCCAATTTATGGAAAGGACTTTCGCACCAAATGTAATAAATTATATCATACTGTAGGAAACATCTATCCTGAAGCACACTACAAAGCGCCATCGTTATTCGCTCAATGAGAATAAGTAATGTAAAGCAGTTCAATGAATTTTAGGGCCTAGAACACATTGCTTATATTGAAAATGAACATCTTCCTCGCGGAAAATGAATACACTCGAGTCATTACACGGACCCTACATGTAGCTATGAACAAGAAGCAAAATATTTATTTTGATGCTCAGTCAATGAGTGTTTTGATATATTTTCCACCACATTACATTGAACTCAGTTGAACGAAATGCTGACTTACAGTACACTTGCTGCTTCAATGACGGCAACTCGGATCAAGCCGGGACCCATTCTATGTAACTGGGTCGAGTGAGGCATTACGCTATAAGTTTCCTTCTCTCAACACGAAGGAACTCTGTATTCGAGCTGCCAGATCTAAATAGGCCTGACATTTCGCATAAACTGCGAGAGCTCTCATCTACCAGGCGTCAGTGACCGCTAGTGACCGCAATTACAGCCTATGCATGTCGCAGTCACTCAGCAACCTGTCCTCAAATGCATGCAGATTTGAGAAGAGGGTTTCACGCCGCTGAGCGAAGAAAAATTCTCCCATGGTTCCATGAATGATTTAATTAGCAAAACAGTACCGCATACTATGGTACTCTCACAATCTAGAAATTGAGAGATAGAAGCGAGAGGTCATGATTCATTACTGCTCAAGCTGAAGTGGATAGACTGGCTTTTCGTAACGTGAAGCATGAGTCTTAGCTTCTCTCTCATGCCTGTTACGTCCTGAATGTTGGGGAATGTTAGTGAGTGTTGTGTGTGCATTTTTGTGTGTGTACATTTGTAAGATGAAAAAGAAAATACATTCCGGGACACTGATTTGACTATTTCTTACTCTCGTCCTACGGCAGTCATAACCAGCTCACACTGTTGCAGCTTCTTATCAGATCTCGCATGTGGATGGAAGCAGAGCTGTGAAGTTTTGTGATCTTTAGTTTCCGGGGATAAAGCTTATCGAGTAAGAAAATAAATGAATCAGATTTGATATTCATAAAAAGAAATTTGACTTCGAAAGTGATAAACAACTCACACCATCGCAGTTTTCATGTCAGATCGCGCGTGTAAATGGAAGCAGGGCTGTGAAATTCTGTGATCTTCAGTTTCCGGGGGTAAAGCTTATCAAGTTAGAAAATAAATAAATGAATAAGATTACAAATTCACACAGGTCAAACTAGATTATATGACACCTGCTATCGAGACAGAACGAAGTGAGTAGCTGTTAAATGTCAGCTCTGATGAGCTTATCACTTTAGTAAATGTGGCTGGTCGGTCCTGAGGTGCGCATTTATTTGTTTGTGTAGCATTTGAACTTCTGGATGTGATTCTTAAACGAACTGTCACTTCAAATCCTGATTTGCTAGAAAACTTTTATAGTTTTCTTAGTTTAGAGAATGAAGTGATAAGGAAGGTGAAGTTACTAGGAATTGGGCACAAAAATGAGTTTCCGAGCTTCCAATGCTTTTAATGAAACGTATGTGTTCGCCCACATGTGCGTATCGACAAATTTTATGTGAGAAGAAATAAATCTTCTAGGATGCAACAACCATTTCATAATTGCTTAGTCATTTTCTAACTCAAATGTTCGGTATTTTTTACGACATGTGCTGAAAATTCGTCGAATTTGACGTGCTTGATAAATCCAAATGCATGTTGTACAAGAAAAATTACTTTGAATTATTCATGCTGTGCAGCATGAAAAATGTAAAAAAAGTGATCGTGATTATAATAACAAATAATTCAACTACGGAATATAGGCAAGGCATCTGTAGAGAAAAGATATTCAAGTTTTCACAGAATATCTTAACGCATTTATAATCTTAAGACGATTTTAAAGCGCTTCACCAAGTCCGTACGAGCTCTATGTCCGATACTGTGTGGGTGCTTTCTCTCGACTTTCAAGAAATAAGTATAAATGTCCATATATGTGAGAGGGGGAGTATTTCCTTAGCGAATTGTTCACGAAAATTTAGACCTGTCTTTAAGTGACTCCTACGTTGGTTTTGTTCCTTACTTATTACGCAGGATTTGCGTAAAAACTGTGTATGTTCTGACCCGGTCATGAAAACTAAATGCGTGACAAAACATCACTTATGATATGTTTCGACGAGTCAGTTTTTGCAAGAGAAAGTTGCGTACCGTTTCTAAATTTTCTCCATAATCCTGAGTGATTCCACTTCGCGATAAATTCGTGCCTGCAGCTAGTTACGTCATAGGTACAGCTAGCGGACGTTAGCTGCCGTATTTCTTGTGATGAGTACTCTTCTGTAGCGCATTCCTTCGCCTGCAGCGAACGTGTGAGTAGTGCGTGGTGGTGCGCCTTGGCTGCGAGATGCACAAGTACAAGAGCTGGAGTTCCTGGAGATTGCAGACGTAGAAGCTGCGACAGAGAAGTAAAACGAAAACGGTGCTACTACAGCTTCTAGCGCCATATATCGCTTGCAAACTGAGCTGTACTGAAATATCCAAATTAAATTTGTGGTAGAAAAGGGAGTTACGTATTAGTTGTGTGTATGGGCCCTTTAGTAGACCTCATTATGTACCTGGGTAGCGATATATGGCGGTAGACCTCATGCTAGGTAGCACCTAGAAAACTATAGATGGTTTCTGCAGGAACAATTAAGGAAATGGAATTTGTTTTTTTTGCGAGAGATTTTGATGAAACTTTAATAAAATTTCAATTGATTTTGAACTATGCGGAGGAGGAAAAGCGTTAGTGAGGGAAGTGGGATGATATTCAGATTTCTACTGTGCCAGATTTTGAGGAAACTGCGTAGGAGGGCGAAGCCTGCTCTTACTGTAGTGTCCCGCTCTTACTGTAGTGTCCCGCTCTTACTGTAGTGTCCCGCTCTTACTGTAGTGTCCCGCTCTTACTGCAGCGTCCCGCTCTTACTGTAGTGTCATGCTCTTACTGTAGTGTCCCGCTCTTACTGCAGTGTCCCGCTCTTACGGTAGTGTCCCGCTCTTACTGTAGTGTCCCGCTCTTACTGCAGCGTCCCGCTCTTACTGTAGTGTCCCGCTCTTACTGTAGTGTCCCGCTCTTACTGCAGTATCCCGCTCTTACTGTAGTGTCCCGCCCTTACTGCAGTGTCCCGCTCTTACTGTGGTGTCCCGCTCTTACTGTAGTGTCATGCTCGTACTGTAGTGTCCCGCTCTTACTGCAGTGTCCCGCACGAGATACGTGAATTGATGTTATCTAGTCATACCTATGTGAGGCGAGAAATAAAATAACACTGTCATAAGAGCAGTAAAAAAGTACAAAGCAAACATATGCACTGTATTATCTTTTCAGCCCTGAGCTAGAGGAAAGTAGATACTATAGTCACTTCGTCGGTCTAAAATTCCGTAAAATTCTTGCAAGACTGCACACAATCAGGCAGAAATAACTTCTCAGAAAGTTCACCCACCCAATAAATATGAAAATATCTCTATCCATTAAAAATTTACCCAATTTATTTAGAGTCAATTCAACCTGTCAGAATATTTCCATAATGCTTTAAATCTTCGTTGAAAATTTACCATCATAACTTGAAAATCAGCCCAATGCATCAAAATTTCACTAAATCTATAATCTATAATAAATCCATCAGTATCTCCTATTATAAAGTTCACACAGTCAGTGAAAGAAGTTCCTCAAAGTCATCCAAATGTTATTTTAATCGAGACAAAAATAGCGTACTCATCAATATTCGCCAAATCTATTAGAAAATTCCCCTTTCATTCATAAGTGATTCCCATCAATCAAAAAATTAGGCAAATACTAAGGAAAATTTACCACATCTGTCGAGAATCATTCCTACCTGCCTAAAAACCGACCCTTGTTATGCCATGATTCTCTCAGCCAGTGAAAAAATCCACAAAATATTGTGGATTTTTTATTGTGAGGGCTTATCTAACAATAAAGAGGTGCTCACCTAAAATTGTAGAGGTGTAAAGTCAAGGGAACGGGAACCACTCCTTCGAAACTGTCCTCTTGCTTTGGAGGTAGGGAATATCGGGCACATCACACAATGTTTCCATATTCACCACACTTGTGAGGGTCCCTGAAACTCCTCACGAATTTATTGATTATTACATGAAATGAATGGAAAAAAAATTTTGAACACGATATACACCGTCAGACTTCACTCCCAAAACATGTAATTAAAATTGCAGAGTAACCAAAAAACATAATATGTTATTATATGCAACCTGATGTTTAGGAGGAAAACAAGGTTTGCGTCTCGAGTTCCTGTGTTACAGAGCAGGATCAGAACAATAAGGAAACTTCCAGTTTTATAGAATAGAACAATAACGATACATGGTTTTCCAGTGTTACAGAGTGGAACAGTTTCATCAAATGAATCGACAGTGTTAAGCAATGTACAGAGATGTCCGCGTGAACTTAAATGGTTACGGAGCGGAACAACCGACGGATCTGTAACCCCAGCAGAGCCAAAAACTGTGTAGAAAGCTTCGTTGACTGACATACATTCTGGTACGAAACGAAGCCAGCACAACACAACGTAACTACAGCAAAGCCAGCACAACGCAACTCAACTTCAACAACGCCATCACAACGCAACTCAACTTCAAAAACGCCATCACAACGCAACTCAACTACAACAAAGCCAGCACAACACAACGAAACTTCAGCAAAGCCAGCACAACAGAACGTAATTCCAACAAAGCCAGCACAACATAAAGTGACTTCAACAACGCCATCACAACGCAACTCAACTTCAACAACGCCATCACAACGCAACTCAACTTCAACAACACCAGCACAACGCAAAGCCTCGAGACCAAGATGAAGCTGAGCTGCACCACCCGCTGGGGCGTGTGTGTGGTGGCGCTGTGGCTCATCGCTGCTGCCGGCGCCGTGCCGCTCTCCGCCACCGGCAGTGGAGGTGTGACTCGAGCTGTGGTGTGCCGTGTTGTGGTGTGCCTGTGCTGTGGTATGCCGTGTTGTGGTGTGCCTGGGCTGTGGTGTGCCTGGGCTGTGGTGTGCCGTGCTGTGGTGTGCCGTGTTGTGATGTCCCGTGCTGTGGTGTGCCTGGACTGTGGTGTGCCGTGCAGTGGTGTGCCGTGTTGTAGTGTGCCTGGGCTGTAGTGTACCTGGGCTGTGATGTGCCTGGGCTGTGGTGTGCCGTGTTGTGGTGTGCCTGGGCTGTGGTGTGTCTGGGCTGTGGTGTGCCTGGGCTGTGGTGTGCCTGGGCTGTGGTGTGCCGTGCTGTGGTGTGCCGTGCTGTGGTGTGCCTGGGCTGTGGTGTGCCTGGACTGTGGTGTGCCTGGGCTGTGGTGTGCCTGGGCTGTGGTGTGCCTGGGCTGTGGTGTGCCTGAGCTGTGGTGTGCCTGGGCTGGGGTGTGCATGGGCTGTGGTGTGCCTTGGCTGTGGTGTGCCTGGGCTGTGGTGTGCCTGGGCTGTGGTGTGCCGTGTTGTGGTGTGCCTGGGCTGTGGTGTGCCTGGGCTGTGGTGTGCCTGGACTATGGTGTGTCTGGACTATGGTGTGCCTGGACTATGGTGTGCCTGGACTGTGTTGTGGATGGATTATGGTGTGCCTGGACTATGGTGTGCCTGGACTGTGGTGTGCCTGGACTATGGTGTACCTAAGCTGAGTGGTACGCCTGAGCTGACTGGTGTGCCTGAGCTGACTGGTGTGCCTGAGATGACTGGTGTGCAAGAGCTGACTGGTGTGCCTGAGCTGACTGATGTGCACGAGCTGACTGGTGCGCCTGAGCTGACTGGTGTGCCTGAGCTGACTGGTATGCACGAGCTGACTGGTGCGCCTGAGCTGACTGGTGTGCTTTACTTGACTAATTCGACACTTTGGATATAAAAAATCTCGAAAATGGGACACACATTTCATTGCAGACGTAAAAAAGCATTGATTATTGTCGAGTGGGACCATTAGTTTATTATTTTCTGTAATGATTATTATAGGACGCGTGAAAAGTGTAAATTTATATGTGATTCACATGTGTTAAATTTTCACAGATCAGTGCTCCGACCGTCAATTCAGCTGCAACATCGGCGGTTGCGTGCCGCTGAACTACGTCTGCGACGATGTCAACGACTGCGGAGATGGCAGCGACGAAAGCAACTGTCCCAGCCAAGGTGTGTAGAGCTTGTGTTGCATGTGTACATGTATCACGCGTAATTTACAGCTTGCGTTGGGATAAAATCGACAATAACCTTAGATTGAAATTGGCTTTTTCCCATCATTTTTCAGAGACAATTAATTCCATCTTTTTACTGTTAATACCTTCTTGCACTTTGCACTCTCAGTTATGGTGATTCTGTGCCAGTTTAAATGACTCCTCTCCAGTGATAACATTCCTTTCACATATTCAGAAGTCCTTTGTCGAGTTCCATCTTGCGTTTTTTCAATTTACTTCCTAATGCCACTGATGACAAATATTATTCAATTTATCTATTATATTATCATATCATTATATTATCATAAATAACTGTTTCGACAATCGTTCACACTTGTTTGTTGTGTATAATTTCGATAGAATGCAGCAGTGAGCAGTTCAGCTGCAGCAACGGCCGCTGTGTGTCGGCCAGTTTTGTTTGTGATGACGACAACGACTGTGGTGACAACAGCGATGAGAGATACTGCACTGGTAAGTCTTTTGTTTTCTAATCGACGCACGCTCGTGCCCATTACAAACGAGCATGTCCACCGATATATCTATACGTCCAATGATATCCTGGAACTTTCAATGATGTACAGGTACGTCCTATGACATACGAGTGTGTCCAATGATATGCGAATATTGTCAATGATACATACCTATATCCAAACAAACACGAGTGTATCCAATGATATGCAAGTATTGTCAATGATACATACCTATATCCATACAAACACGAGTGCGTCCTATGATATGCGAGTATGTCCAATGATTGACGTGCATATATTCTCGTGATGAATTGTGGCGATAATTGATTGGTCCATGAGAGTCAAAGTTCAATAACAACCTTTTTTACGTCGGTCTATGAATAATAACGAGCTCACCTTCAATTAATCAAACGCTGGATCCATTCGACACCATCGACATATATCCATCAAAGGAATAGATCATATGTACAGTAAAACATTGAAAACCATGCACGCCCCTAAAAAGTAGACAAAGCGTGTATGAAACTGCATTTACGGAGTATTTGTAGGTGAGAATTCTGTAGCGTAGATTTTGAAATGTTCGCCGGCGACAGCATGTGGCGATGATAACTTCAGCTGCAGCACCTTTCTAGTGTAAGACGTATACTAAAGTGTTCGTTTCACTTGTCAAAGCAACTTATTACAGATATAACAGCCAAAATAAAGAGAATTAACGGAATTCAAGTACTTTGAAAACACAATCTACACAATACATTGAACAGTTGTAGACAAAAGTATGTTTTCTTGGATGATTTGGTGTATTTTGAATCCAGGATGTCATGCAAGAGCATCCAGCAGAAGTCTCCCATCATGCAGTAGTTTCACTTACTTTGGTATTTTCTCTCCGTCTTTGCTACGTCACGATGTAATTTTTTTCCTTTCCTCTTCTTTACTTACTGCACCAATGTTCTGCGAGAAGTTGCGGTGGGTAAGCAGAAAGGGAATTTTGTTGAACATAGAGTTGCAGGTTCTCTTGAACCCATTAGGGTCAGTTCACCAATAATTTCAAATTGACACACTGCTGCACGCTCTCCCATTATTGTAAGCTCATCTATCATTGTGAGCTCAGTAATGATTGCACACTCTCCTTTTACTGTATTCTTACAAATAATGGTGCGCTATTATGAAATTTAAAGCTCTATTTTATAATTTCTTCATGCATTTTTACTGACCACGATTGTTCACTTTTACTTCACACCAAATGCGAAGTGAAGCTCAAGCTCTGGTTTTCTCGGCTCAAACGCCTCAGACCATTTCATGCATCACTTCATGCAATTTAACTATAATCGCTTTTTTTCAGGCAGACTTGCTGCAGCCTCTGTATAGCTTCTCCATTACTTAAAATTGATATTCCAGGAGGCTGTGACCCTGCAATGGAGTTCAGCTGCCGGAACGGCAACTGCGTGTCGCTGCGCTACGTCTGCGACAAAATCCCCCACTGTGCAGACGAGAGCGACGAAAGTGAATGTTCAGGTATGCAACAAACATTGTAAAACCAAGATTCAGCAACACCTGTACATTGTAAAACCACGGTGCAACAAGCGGCTGCAATAAAACTGATCTGCAGAAAATCCCTCAATCAAAATTGGGGTGTAACTAGGGTATGCAATCCCCGGACAAGATGAAAATGAATCCTGGGATTTCAGGAAGCAATCCCTGGAATTCCCGGGATCCCGGGATTTTTCAATATTCTTACATTTATGCCATTGTTATTTGTTGCCCATGCCTATCGCAGTATTTGACGATTTAGGGAGTGAAAACATTTATCTGAGAAAGATTCTCTAATGAATTCACTCTTTTTAACTGCATTTACTGATACGCTATCAACTGCTACAAGCTTGGTCACTTGTTTTTCCGGAGTATTTTGACCCACCTTTATTAAACTTGTTACTTTTTTTCGTTCAGGTTTAGTGCTTTTCCTACTGCTCGTCCTTGCACGAAGGCGCTTTGTTCCAATACTAATTCTGTCTTCTGAGCTACTAGTTGACTCAACTGGGTCTACAGTTTCAGGCTTCACAATGTTGTGTTTACTCTTTAGGTGACCTAACAGACCACTGGTAGACCAGCCTTTGCAAAGTAAACTCTTGCCGCACTTTACACACTTCGCACTTTCTCCAGTTGCATCTTCAACATCTTTAGTTGCATCTGAAATTTCCCGTCCCGGGAAATTTCAGCCCCAATTCACCCGGGATCCTCGAACCTCGGGATCCCAGATGCAAACCCTTGATGTAACCAAACCAGGATACTATGAAACAAAGATGTGTAACCTCCTGCATGCCGCGAAAAACGAGTGTACCAAAACTGAAATATTACAAAACCGGGCAACAACACTTGTTGATTTGACGCAATGTAGCTCAAACAATGTAGTGCGTGTCAGTGAAACATGATCTGGTATTTATTATTTCCTGACCACTTTAATGAAGTGATACGTGTTTACTTCTTTGTTTGATATTTGTCGCGTGTTTACTTGTTCTCGTGATGGGTCCAATACTAGATAGGTTGGTCTTCTACTGCGCAGATTGTTTCTTTGCCGGGTTGTTTGAATGCTAATTACATTCAGATCTGTGCAACACACACCATCGCAAAGCTTTAGCAAACACACACAGCCATAGGGTTGTGCAACACACGCAACTGTTAGGTTGTGCAACACACTTAAATCATGGGGTGTGCAACACTCTCAACAATAAGGCTGTGCAGCACACCTAAATGTGGGGCTGCCCAACTCACAAAGCTGTAGGGCTGTGTAGAAGAATATAATAGCCATGAATGTAACATATGGAATATGGAACTCATTTGGAATATTGAATTTGATTCCGCTCAAAATAAGACTTCAAAGAATTGCGGGGGATTCTTTCCCAATAGTGAGAAGTAAAAACTGCTTTCTTATGCGACCGCTTAAAGACCAAGCTCGCAATGATCATGAACGGCCTACTGGTGCTACTACAGCGGTCAGGGCTTGAAGTAAGGCAATTCAGGACATTCACTTAAGAAACTTTCATGTTACAGTCGTTTTATCATCAAAAACTTTCAGCTGCTATCACCTCCGAGTCTAAGCTCGGCTTTCTAATAATTTTTTGAGTGATTTAGAAAAATATTGATTTCAGGAGTACTTTAATTGTTTTGAGATTGAAAAGTATCGTTATTTTAGCTACTTAACAATGGTTACAAGTAATTGGTATATAAATGAAATACAAGGAACGGATACCGTAGACTTTTGTCATATTTTCACGTAGTCAACGTTTCGCATATTTCATAAATTTGATACACGACCCACTTTGTAGATAAATACGGGATATTTGATCATGACCTGCTTCCAGCATCATAAATTCAACTACCCTCTTTCACATTCACCACTGAAATATTAAATGATGCTATAAAAAATTGACCAAAAATAAACATTTAGAGTCCAAATATTGAATGGCGCGAAATAATTCCAGCAGTAAGACCTGAAATACCTCATTTCCAAGTTCTATCTATTTCTTGCTATTATTTTAAACGCATCCGCTCATGTGTAATGCGTAGGTAAGTTCAATATTAGATAACTGATTCTTGCTGCACGCGCCATAACGTGTATCGTCCTCTTGTTTCCAAATAAACGGCTATCGCTCTCGAAGCGACCACCTACTCACGTATGGAAGAATTAGATGAACTGACTTTGTTGTCAGGATCTTGTAAGTCTTTGTAGCGTCTCACGTCTTTTCTTGCTCCGGGGTGGGTGAAATATAGCATTGTGAGCAGTACAGACAACATTAACAATGCAACTCTGGCAATATTTCACGCCGATATTCAATGGCCAGGTAGATCAGGATTCTCCCTTTGGAATGTTTCATTTATGTATAAGTATTCCTCAGAAGGCAGAGGATGAGCATTAGGTTGAAGGTAATTAGTCGCTCTTGTCAATGATATGGAGACTTCCCATAATCCAGGAGGATACCGTTCCGTTACCTCGGGTATAGACAGGATTTCGATGGGGCAAACGTAAAGTAGTGTATGTCCTATTTAATGTTCTTTATTTCTACGTAATGCAGTTTGTGTCCCCTGTGATGCAGTTTGTGTCCCTTGTGATGCAGTTTGTGTCCCCTGTGATGCAGTTTGTGTCCCCTGTGATGCAGTTTGTGTCCCCTGTGATGCAGTTTGTGTCCCCTGTAATGCAGTTTGTGTCCCCTGTGATGCAGTTTGTGTCCCCTGTGATGCAGTTTGTGTCCCCTGTAATGCAGTTTGTGTCCCCTGTGATGCAGTTTGTGTCCCCTGTAATGCAGTTTGTGTCCCCTGTGATGCAGTTTGTGTCCCCTGTAATGCAGTTTGTGTCCCCTGTGATGCAGTTTGTGTCCCCTGTAATGCAGTTTGTGTCCCCTGTGATGCAGTTTGTGTCCCCTGTGATGCAGTTTGTGTCCCCTGTGATGCAGTTTGTGTCCCCTGTGATGCAGTTTGTGTCCCCTGTGATACAGTTTGTGTCCCTTGTGATGCACTTATTGTTATCTCTGGTGAAGTGGTATGCTTCACTCACTGCATCGTACTTTTTCATAACGATTTTTTTAAAAGGATAAACAGTACATAATTTATTTAACCAACATCATTTATGTCATTTTGTAACTCAGAAGAAGCCATCGTTCCTGAAGTCATATATTTATCCATCATTGTATTGCTGAAATAAGGTTAAACTATTTATTTATATATATGTTATCAGTTCCAAACCCCATTATTTGTTTATCATTCGGTTATTTATAGGGGACGAATGTTGTTTTTATGATTTTTTTATTCGTATAAAAAGTACAATTGATCGAACCTTTATGTTGATTGGCTACATCACTTTCTAAATTCTTCACTCAGTTACCGTCAGTTGAAAATTTTGGCTCCACCTCATGATCTATTTGGCGAACTTCGTATTTGTCTTGTTTCATGCCTCTTTGTGCTTTATGCAGTTCGCTTTTCATTTAACATATGTATTAAATATAAGCTCAGCAGGTGTTGAAACTCGGTTAAAGTGCCAGTTTTCGACTATGACTAAAGGATATTGTTATATGTGATTAATAATCAAAAATAATTAAGTCACTATTCACATGAGTGTTTTCTAATAACTTCTAAATACGCCAAAGTTTGAAAATAATTCAAGTCACCGCTCTCATTCGCTCTTTGAAACCACTTCAGAATCTCAAAATAGTCAAGTATTGATTTCTCTAAAATTTCAACGCAACTTTTAAATTTAAAGAGTTTCAAGATAAATTGAGTCATCACATCAACACTGTTATAAAAAACTGCTAAAGCTACCGACGTCCACAGGATGCGGCGAAGATGAGTTCAGGTGCGGCACCGGCCAGTGCCTGACGCTGCGCGACGTTTGCGATAACTACAAGCACTGCGCCGACGGCAGCGATGAAAGAAATTGTTGGAGCTCAAACAGTAAGTAACAGAAAGCAACACCCTTGTGTTGATCTTGTAACCGCAGGAAAACCTTACAGAGGGATTTAGAGACAGGGGCAAATAAAAACTGTAAGAAACCATTTCCTGAGAGTTAAAAGTACAACAGGTAAAGCCCTACTGTTGCGACGTAGCATATGTTTCTAGTAAACTTATCAGTGTAGGTCCACCTACATTTCCAAAGCTCACCTATTATTGTAAGCTCTCAATGTACTGTCAGTTAACCTATTTTGCAAGCGCTCATTTATAATTTTAATCCAGATGGTTATTGTAAGATCATCTATTACTGTGAGCTCTTCCATTGCTGTAAGCTTACCCATAATATTGAGCTGATAATGAAAATCAAATCCGTTTTCTGTAATTTCGACTGTTCACTCTTTTCTCACACCAAATACGAAGTAAAGTTTAAACTCCGATGAAAACCACTCAATCATGCGCCTCAGTTCGTTTCTTGGATCACTTTACGTAATTAAACTTTGAACGCTTCCTCCAGTGCTGGCTTGTTGCAGCCTCTGTGTAGCTACTTCATAAATTCGAAATGCCATTCCAGGGGACTGTGACCCCGCAACGGAGTTCAGATGCAACAACGGTAACTGCGTCCCGCTGCGCTACGTCTGCGACAGTATGGACGACTGCGGAGACAGAAGCGACGAAAATGAATGTTCAGGTGTGTAACAAAACCTGTACGTAATAAAACCAGGGTTGTAGTGAAGTTGCTATGCAGAAAATTCCGGCTTTCCGGATTTATCAAAACTGTTATAAAACAAAACCGAATTGCAATAAAACTGTGTCGTAACCAAAATTAGAAAATTATAGAACCGAAATTTAAAAATCTGTTAAGCAAGAATGATAGATGAAACGAAACGGGTACGTTATGCAACCGGACTGCAAACCTTTCGCTTTGACGCCATATAGGTTATACAAAGTTGTGCGTGCATTTATCATTAGTGTTTACAGGATGGATCCAATACTAGATTGGTGGGTCCTCTGCGTTGCTGATTATTGCCTTGCTTAGCTGTTGGAGTACTAATTGCACGCAATCCTACACACAACACAACGATGCAACGCTTCTGCAAACATACACGCACTCAGCTGTAAGATCGAACAACGCACCTTACTGTATGGCTGTGCAACACACGCAACTGTAGGGCTGTGTAACACACTCAACTGTAGGGCTGTGCAACGCACTCAACTGTAGGGCTGTGCAACATACTCAACTGTAGGGCTGTGTAACACACTCAACTGTAGGGCTGTGCAACGCACTCAACTGTAGGGCTGTGCAACGCACTCACCTGTAGGGCTGTGCAACGCACTCAACTGTGGGGCTGTGCAACACACGCAACTGTAGGGCTGTGTGAAACATACTCAACTGTAGGGCTGTGTAACACACTCAACTGTAGGGCTGTGCAACGCACTCAACTGTAGGGCTGTGCAACGCACTCAACTGTAGGGCTGTGCAACGCACTCAACTGTACGGCTGTGCAACACACGCAACTGTAGGGCTGTGCAACATACTCAACTGTAGGGCTGTGCAACACACTCAACTGTAGGGTTGTGCAACACACTCAACTGTAGGGCTGTGCAACACACGCAACTGTAGGGCTGTGCAACACACTCAACTGTAGGGCTGTGCAACACACGCAACTGTAGGGCTGTGCAACGCACGCAACTGTAGGGCTGTGCAACACTCTCAACTGTAGGGCTGTGCAACACACGCAACTGTAGGGCTGTGCAACACACTCAACTGTAGGGCTGTGCAACACACTCAACTGTAGGGCTGTGCAACACACTCAACTGTAGGGCTGTGCAACACAATCAACTGTAGGGCTGTGCAACACACGCAACTGTAGGGCTGTGCAACACACGCAACTGTAGGGCTGTGCAACATACTCAACTGTAGGGCTGTGCAACACACTTAACTGTACGGCTGTGCAACGCACTCAACTGTAGGGCTGTGCAACACACGCAACTGTAGGGCTGTACAACACTCTCAACTGTAGGGCTGTGCAACACACGCAACTGTAGGGCTGTGCAACACACTCAACTGTAGGGCTGTGCAACACACTCAACTGTAGGGCTGTGCAACACACTCAACTGCAGGGCTGTGCAACACACGCAACTGTAGGGCTGTGCAACACACGCAACTGTAGGGCTATGCAACATACTCAACTGTAGGGGTGTGCAACATACTCAACTGTAGGGCTGTGCAACACACTCAACTGTAGGGCTGTGCAACACACTCAACTGTAGGGCTGTGCAACACACTCAACTGTAGGGCTGTGCAACACACTCAACTGCAGGGCTGTGCAACACACGCAACTGTAGGGCTGTGCAACACACGCAACTGTAGGGCTATGCAACATACTCAACTGTAGGGGTGTGCAACATACTCAACTGTAGGGCTGTGCAACACACTCAACTGTAGGGCTGTGCAACACACTCAACTGTAGGGGTGTGCAACACACTCTACTGTAGGGGTGTGCAACATACTCAACTGTAGGGCTGTGCAACACACTCAACTGTAGGGCTGTGCAACACACTCAACTGTAGGGCTGTGCAACACACTCAACTGTAGGGGTGTGCAACATACTCAACTGTAGGGCTGTGCAACACACTCAACTGTAGGGCTGTGCAACACACTCAACTGTAGGGCTGTGCAACACACTCAACTGTAAGGTTGTGCAACACATTGAAATGTAAGGCTGAGCAACACACAAAGCTACTGGGCTGTCCAGAATAATATGATACTCATGAATGTAATAGCAAAAACGAACTCTAAAATCATTTCAATGAAAAGTTTTAAACCATAGCTCATCTTCAAAATATTCTCTAAAACAAGAATATACGCATGCATGATTAAAAAGTATAAATTCCCCCAAAATTTCATCTATTATTCAAGTAGTAGTCTTAATAAACAATGATGTAGCGTGAATCCACCATAAATCAATTTAAATATCGGGAACTCCTTTTCCTCGCAGAGCGAAGGCGATGTATAGTCATAGGGGTAGATTACTAATTTGGATGAAATGTGAACGAGAGAGAGTAAGAAAGACAAAAATCGAGGGGGGGGGGAATTCGGGGGAAAAAAGAGTCTTGCCTGTGACATAACTCCTTTGAGATAAGAAAATGGAATACTGTATACTCATTAAATTCTTGCTTGCGATTATTGATCCATAATTGGAACGTTTATCCAGAATCCGGAAAATTCCTGGTTTTTGTTTTATTACTTTATTCATCAGAGATATGCTTATTTCGAAAGCTGTCAAATTTTCAGAACGATCTGAGCATCGTAAGTGGGGGCAATGTGATTGGGAAGAGGGGAGGGGTCCAATCAGCAACCAGCGCTGACCAGCAATTTCATGTTCCATGCCCCTGAATTTTTTGTGGTTTTAATTGCTCTATTCAATGCAGAAGTCCTAAGTTTACAAGCTAGCGAAGGTTCAGAACGTTCTGTGCTCTGTGAGAGGGGAAACGAGGAGAGGAAGGGGTAGGATTCGAAAATGCAGCTGCTAGCGCCTTACAATCACCGCATTAAACACGCAACAGAAATATCTAGATTTTGTTTTGTCGGTCTATTTGACACAGAACTCCTTACTTTACAATTTGATAAAGCTACACAACGTTATTTGCTCCGTGATAGGGGGAAAAAAGACGGGGAGGGGAGGAGCGCAGCGAGGAGGATGCCGTAGCGTGCGCTCGTGGAGCGGTGACACGTATCTATGATGTGATGCCACAAAAACCTATAAGAATAGATATTCAAATGTTTAGAGAGCTTTCAGAGCGTCAACCGCGTCAATTTTTCCAAACAATATAGCTTGAAAATGAAAAAAATGAAAAATGTTAGAAAAATGCGCGCTCTGAACAGTTGGAGATGGGAAAATAGGGTATTTTCAGAAACTATCTCAATGTGAGAAACTACACTGGTAACTCTGACAACATTGGAAACAACACTAGCAACTTCACTGACAATATTTCACTCCGATCCAATTTTTGGTGGCCAGCTAGATCTCCTGATCTCATCCCTTTTGATTGTTTATTTTTATGAATAATCCACCCTTCACGAAGCAAAAGATGGTCATTGGGATGAGGGTAATAAGGTCTGTCTCGCCTATGCTTTGGAGAGCCGTGCCCCACAGGTGGAGGAAGATATTATTAGGTTACGTCGGCTCTAGATAGAATTGAGGTATATCCCACTTGGTGTAGTTTATGAAACATTCAATGTAGTTTATGTCCAGTGTAATGCAGTGTACATATGTCCCCTGTAATGTAGTTTATGTCCAGTGTAATGCCGTGTACATATGTCCCCTGTGATGTAATTTATGTCCAGTGTAATGCCGTGTACATATGTCCCCTGTAATGTAGTTTATGTCCAGTGCAATGCCGTGTACATATGTCCCCTGTAATGTAGTTTATGTCCAGTGTAATGCCGTGTACATATGTCCCCTGTGATGTAATTTATGTCCAGTGTAATGCCGTGTACATATGTCCCCTGTAATGTAGTTTATGTCCAGTGCAATGCCGTGTACATATGTCCCCTGTAATGTAGTTTATGTCCAGTGTAATGCCGTGTACATATGTCCCCTGTGATGTAATTTATGTCCAGTGTAATGCCGTGTACATATGTCCCCTGTAATGTAGTTTATGTCCAGTGCAATGCCGTGTACATATGTCCCCTGTAATGTAGTTTATGTCCAGTGTAATGCCGTGTACATATGTCCCCTGTGATGTAATTTTTGTCCAGTGTAATGCCGTGTACATATGTCCCCTGTAAAGTAGTTTATGTCCAGTGTAATGCCGTGTACATATGTCCCCTGTAATGTAGTTTATGTCCAGTGTAATGCCGTGTACATATGTCCCCTGTGATGTAATTTATGTCCAGTGTAATGCCGTGTACATATGTCCCCTGTAATGTAGTTTATGCCCAGTGTAATGCCGTGTACATATGTCCCCTGTGATGTAATTTATGTCCAATGTAATGCCGTGTACAATGGTCCCCTGTAATGTAGTTTATGTCCAGTGTAATGCGGTGTACATATGTCCCCTGTAATGTAGTTTATGTCCAGTGTAATGCCGTGTACATATGTCCCCTGTAATGTAGTTTATGTCCAGTGTAATGCCGTGTACATAAGTCGCCTGTAATGCAGTTTATGTCCAGTGTAATGCAGTTCATGTCACACGTAATGCAGTTCATGTCACACGTAATGCAGTTCATGTCACACGTAATCGAGTTCATTTCACACGTAATGCAGTTCATGTCACACGTAATGCAGTTCATGTCACACAAATGCAGTTCATGTCACACGAAATGCAGTTCGTGTCATACGTAATGCAGTTCATGTCACACGTAATGCAGTTCATGTCACACGTAATGCAGTTCATGTCACACGTAATGCAGTTTGTGTCACACGTAATGCAGTTTCTGTCCCCTGTAATGCAGTTCATGTCACACGTAATGCAGTTTGTGTCTCCTGTAATGCAGTTCATGTAACACGTAATGCAGTTCATGTCACACGTAATGCAGATCATGTCACACGTAATGCAGTTCATGTCACACGTAATGCAGTTTGTGTCCCCTGTAATGCAGTTCATGTCACACGTAATGCAGTTTGTGTCCCCTGTAATGCAGTTCATGTCACACGTAATGCAGTTCATGTCACACGTAAAAAATGCAGTTCATGTCACACGTAATGCAGTTCATGTCACACGTAATGCAGTTCGTGTCACACGTAATGCAGTTCATGTCACACGTAATGCAGGTCATGTCACACGTAATGCAGTTCATGTCACACGTAATGCAGTTCGTGTCACACGTAATGCAGTTCATGTCACATGTAATGCAGTTCATGTCACACGTAATGCAGTTCAAGTCACACAAATGCAGTTCATGTCACACGAAATGCAGTTCGTGTCACACGTAATGAAGTTCATGTCACACGTAATGCAGTTCATGTCACACGTAATGCAGTTCATGTCACACGTAATGCAGTTCATGTCCAGGGTAATGCAGTTCATGTCTCACGTAATGCAGTTCATGTCACACGTAAAGCAGTTCATGTCACACGTAATGCTGTTTGTGTCCCCTGCAATGCAGTTCATGTCACACGTAATGCAGTTAATGTCACACGTAATGCAGTTTGTGTCACACGTAATGCAGTTTCTGTCCCCTGTAATGCAGTTCATGTAACACGTAATGCAGTTCATGTCACACGTAATGCAGATCATGTCACACGTAATGCAGTTCATGTCACACGTAATGCAGTTTGTGTCCCCTGTAATGCAGTTCATGTCACACGTAATGCAGTTTGTGTCCCCTGTAATGCAGTTCATGTCACACGTAATGCAGTTTATGTCACACGTAAGGCAGTTCATGTCACACGTAATGCAGTTCATGTCACACGCATTGCAGTTCATGTCACACGTAATGCAGTTCATGTCACACGTAATGCAGTTTGTGTCCCCTGTAATGCAGTTCATGTCACACGTAATGCAGTTTGTGTCCCCTGTAATGCAGTTCATGTCACACGTAACGCAGTTCATGTCACACGTAATGCAGTTCATGTCACACGGAATACAGATCATGTCACACGTAATGCAGTTCATGTCACAAGTAATGCAGTTTGTGTCCCCTGTAATGCAGTTCTTGTCACACGTAATGCAGTTCATGTCACACGTAATGCAGTTCATGTCACACGTAATGCAGTTTGTGTCCCCTGTAATGCCGTTCATGTCACACGTAATGCAGTTTGTGTCCCCTGTAATGCAGTTCATGTCACACGTAATGCAGTTCTTGTCACACGTAATGCAGTTCATGTCACACGTAATGCAGTTCATGTCACACGTAATGCAGATCATGTCACACGTAATGCAGTTCATGTCACACGTAATGCAGTTTGTGTCCCCTGTAATGCAGTTCTTGTCACACGTAATGCAGTTCATGTCACACGTAATGCAGTTCATGTCACACGTAATGCAGTTTGTGTCCCCTGTAATGCCATTCATGTCACACGTAATGCAGTTTGTGTCCCCTGTAATGCAGTTCATGTCACACGTGATGCAGTTCATGTCACACGTAATGCAGTTCATGTCACACGTAATGCAGTTTGTGTCCCCTGTAATGCAGTTCATGTCACACGTAATGCAGTTCATGTCACACGTAATGCAGTTTGTGTCCCTGGAATGCAGTTCATGTCACACGTAATGCAGTTCATGTCACACGTAATGCAGTTTGTGTCCCCTGTAATGCAGTTCATGTCACACGTAATGAAGTTTGTTTCCCCTGTAATGCAGTTCATGTTACACGTAATGCAGTTCATGTCACACGTAATGCAGTTCATGTCACACGTAATGCAGTTCATGTCACACGTAATGCAGTTCATGTCACACGTACTGCAGTTCATGTCACACGTAATGCAGTTCATGTCACATACGAAAGATTTTAGAAAGGATTGGGAAATTAAATACCGATATCGCTGGGAGCACTTTGTTTTACTGAGTAAGTGGTGACATAGAAAATACCGTTGCGGATGAATTTAAACGTTAACAAAGTACTCCGAGAACTTCCGGAGTTTCGAAGGACGACAAGGCGCTCATCCTCCGCCAATCCCTTCATCTCCCGTTGCCTGGTTGGAACAGAGGAAAAGGCGAGTTTAGTTTTCGGTATTAGGAATAAGTAATTAAGATTGACAGTTGTTATAAGGGTGCGCTTAGGCACGATTAGTTGCATAAGGGTGCGCTTAGGCACGATTGGTTATATAAGGGTGCGCTTAGGCACGATTGGTTATATAAGGGTGCGCTTAGGCACGATTGGTTATATAAGGGTGCGCTTAGGCACGATTGGTTATATAAGGGTGCGCTTAGGCACGATTAGTTATATAAGGGTGCGCCTAGGCACGATTAGTTATAAGTAACAAGTTATAAGTTATGAGCTATAAATGATAAATTTTTGAGTATATACCAGGCAATTAGGTTCGGTAGTTGTGCTCAATTGACATCAGAATCCCCCATAAGCTAGCGCCAAGCTTACCAGCAACTAACCTCTGAATGTCAATTGGTAAGGCGTGCTATCGCTGCAGACGCTGAATATTCCCACGATGCACAGGTGCAGGGTAGGCGTGTGGGGGGAAGATGGTCCTGCTCCCGAGCGTCTAGAAGGCGTGCCAGAGAAGCAGACGCGACGAGCTGGACGGAGGCTGGCACTTGATTACGATTTAGCCCATCATCCTTGTACCACTGATGACGAAGTGACAAGAGTGATGCATGTGGTGATCTTAGAGTGCGGCGAAGAAGCGAGAGTCCAGTTGGTTAATCCGTCAGTGCTCATAGGTATCTGCTGAAACTGTTGAAAACTCTCCAGAGGAAAAGGTATAAGTTGCGTTCAGAGGGCATTAGCTCATGGTTGTATTCAAGGAAGTTGCAAGAAAGAATGGCAAAAGCTATGGGAGACATTGAGCACACATACCCCTATATTTGATATCTTCGACATCACACGTTATGCAATTCATGGCACACGTAATGCATTTCATGTCACGCGTAATGCAGTTCGTGTCACACGTAATGCAGTTCATGTCACACGTAACGCAGTTCATGTCACACGTAATGCAGTTCATGTCACACGTAATGTAGTTCATGTCAAACGTAATGCAGTTCATGTCACACATAATGCAGTTCATGTCACACGTAATGCAGTTCATGTCACACGTAATGCAGTTCATGTCACACGTAATGCAGTTCATGTCAAACGTAATGCAGTTCATGTCACACGTGATGCAGTTCATGTCACACGTAATGCAGTTCATGTCACACGTAATGCAGTTCATGTCACACGTAATGCAGTTCATGTCACACGTAATGCAGTTCATGTCACACGTAATGCAGTTCATGTCACACGTAATGCAGTTCATGTCACACGTAATGCAGTTTGTGTCCCCTGTAATGCAGTTCATGTCACACGTAATGCAGTTCATGTCACACGTAATGCAGTTCATGTCCAGTGTAATGCAGTTCATGTCTCACGTAATGCAGTTCATGTCACACGTAATGCAGTTAATGTCACACGTAATGCAGTTTGTGTCACATGTAATGCAGTTTCTGTCCCCTGTAATGCAGTTCATGTCACACGCTATGCTGTTTGTGTCTCCTGTAATGCAGTTCATGTAACACGTAATGCAGTTCATGTCACACGTAATGCAGATCATGTCACACGTAATGCAGTTCATGTCACACGTAATGCAGTTTGTGTCCCCTGTAATGCAGTTCATGTCACACGTAATGCAGTTTGTGTCCCCTGTAATGCAGTTCATGTCACACGTAATGCAGTTCATGTCATACGTAAGGCAGTTCATGTCACACGTAATGCAGTTCATGTCACACGTAATGCAGTTCATGTCACACGTAATGCAGTTCATGTCACACGTAATGCAGTTTGTGTCCCCTGTATTGCAGTTCATGTCACACGTAATGCAGTTTGTGTCCCCTGTAATGCAGTTCATGGCACACGTAATGCAGTTCATGTCACACGTAATGCAGTTCATGTCACACGTAATGCAGATCATGTCACACGTAATGCAGTTCATGTCACACGTAATGCAGTTTGTGTCCCCTGTAATGCAGTTCATGTCACACGTAATGCAGTTTGTGTCCCCTGTAATGCAGTTCTTGTCACACGTAATGCAGTTCATGTCACACGTAATGCAGTTCATGTCACACGTAATGCAGTTTGTGTCCCCTGTAATGCCGTTCATGTCACACGTAATGCAGTTTGTGTCCCCTGTAATGCAGTTCATGTCACACGTAAAGCAGTTCATGTCACACGTAATGCAGTTTGTGTCCCCTGTAATGCAGTTCATGTCACACGTAATGCAGTTCATGTCACACGTAATGCAGTTTGTGTCCCTGGAATGCAGTTCATGTCACACGTAATGCAGTTCATGTCACACGTAATGCAGTTTGTGTCCCCTGTAATGCAGTTCATGTCACACGTAATGAAGTTTGTTTCCCCTGTAATGCAGTTTATGTTACACGTAATGCAGTTCATGTCACACGTAATGCAGTTCATGTCACACGTAATGCAGTTCATGTCACACGTAATGCAGTTCATGTCACACGTACTGCAGTTCATGTCACACGTAATGCAGTTCATGTCACACGTAATGCAGTTCATGGCACACATAATGCAGTTCATGTCACACGTAATGCAGTTCGTGTCACACGTAATGCAGTTCATGTCACACGTAACGCAGTTCATGTCACACGTAATGCAGTTCATGTCACACGTAATGTAGTTCATGTCACACGTAATGCAGTTCATGTCACACATAATGCAGTTCATGTCACACGTAATGCAGTTCATGTCACACGTAATGCAGTTCATGTCACACGTAATGCAGTTCATGTCAAACGTAATGCAGTTCATGTCACACGTGATGCAGTTCATGTCACACGTAATGCAGTTCATGTCACACGTAATGCAGTTCATGTCACACGTAATGCAGTTCATGTCACACGTAATGCAGTTCATGTCCCACGCAATGCAGTTCATGTCACACGTAATGCAGTTCATGTCACACGTAATGCAGTTTGTGTCCCCTGTAATGCAGTTCATGTCACACGTGATGCAGTTCATGTCACACGTAATGCAGTTTGTGTTCCCCTGTAATGCAGTTCATGTCACACGTAATGCAGTTCATGTCACACGTAATGCAGTTCATGTCACACGTAATGCAGTTTGTGTCCCCTGTAATGCAGTTCATGTCACACGTAATGCAGTTCATGTCACACGTAATGCAGTTCATGTCACACGTAATGCAGTTCATGTCACACGTAATGCAATTCGTGTCACACGTAATGTAGTTCATGTCACACGTAATGCAGTTCATGTCACACGTAATGCAGTTTGTGTCCCCTGTAATGCAGTTCATGTCACATGTAATGTAGTTTGTGTCCCCTGTAATGCAGTTCATGTCACTTGTAATGTAGTTTGTGTCCCCTGTAATGCAGTTCATGTCAAACGTAATGCAGTTTGTGTCCCCTGTAATGCAGTTCATGTCACATGTAATGTAGTTTGTGTCCCCTGTAATGCAGTTCATGTCACACGTAATGCAATTCGTGTCACACGTAATGTAGTTCATGTCACACGTAATGCAGTTCATGTCACACGTAATGCAGTTTGTGTCCCCTGTAATGCCATTCATGTCACATGTAATGTAGTTAGTGTCCCCTGTAATGCAGTTCATGTCACACGTAATGTAGTTTGTGTCCCCTGTAATGCAGTTCATGTCACATGAAATGTAGTTTGTGTCCCCTGTAATGCAGTTCATGTCACACGTAAAGCAGTTCATGTAACACTTAATGCAGTTCATGTCACACGTAATGCAGTTCATGTCACACGTAATGCAGTTCATGTCACACGTAATGCAGTTCATGTCACACGTAATGCAGTTCATGTCACACGTAATGCAGTTTGTGTCCCCTGTAATGCCGTTCATGTCACACGTAATGCAGTTTGTGTCCCCTGTAATGCGGTTCATGTCACACGTAATGCAGTTCATGTCACACGTAATGCAGTTTGTGTCCCCTGTAATGCAGTTCATGTCACACGTAATGCAGTTCATGTCACACGTAATGCAGTTTGTGTCCCTAGAATGCAGTTCATGTCACACGTAATGCAGTTCATGTCACACGTAATGCAGTTCATGTCACACGTACTGCAGTTCATGTCACACGTAATGCAGTTCATGTCACACGTAATGCAGTTCATGGCACACGTACTGCAGTTCATGTCACACGTAATGCAGTTCATGTCACACGTTATGCAATTCATGGCACACGTAATGCATTTCATGTCACGCGTAATGCAGTTCGTGTCACACGTAATGCAGTTCATGTCACACGTAACGCAGTTCATGTCACACGTAATGCAGTTCATGTCACACGTAATGTAGTTCATGTCAAACGTAATGCAGTTCATGTCACACATAATGCAGTTCATGTCACACGTAATGCAGTTCATGTCACACGTAATGCAGTTCATGTCACACGTAATGCAGTTCATGTCAAACGTAATGCAGTTCATGTCACACGTGATGCAGTTCATGTCACACGTAATGCAGTTCATGTCACACGTCATGCAGTTCATGTCACACGTAATGCAGTTCATGTCACACGTAATGCAGTTCATGTCACACGTAATGCAGTTCATGTCACACGTAATGCAGTTCATGTCACACGTAATGCAGTTTGTGTCCCCTGTAATGCAGTTCATGTCACACGTAATGCAGTTCATGTCACACGTAATGCAGTTCATGTCCAGTGTAATGCAGTTCATGTCTCACGTAATGCAGTTCATGTCACACGTAATGCAGTTAATGTCACACGTAATGCAGTTTGTGTCACATGTAATGCAGTTTCTGTCCCCTGTAATGCAGTTCATGTCACACGCTATGCTGTTTGTGTCTCCTGTAATGCAGTTCATGTAACACGTAATGCAGTTCATGTCACACGTAATGCAGATCATGTCACACGTAATGCAGTTCATGTCACACGTAATGCAGTTTGTGTCCCCTGTAATGCAGTTCATGTCACACGTAATGCAGTTTGTGTCCCCTGTAATGCAGTTCATGTCACATGTAATGTAGTTTGTGTCCCCTGTAATGCAGTTCATGTCACACGTAATGCAATTCGTGTCACACGTAATGTAGTTCATGTCACACGTAATGCAGTTCATGTCACACGTAATGCAGTTTGTGTCCCCTGTAATGCCATTCATGTCACATGTAATGTAGTTAGTGTCCCCTGTAATGCAGTTCATGTCACACGTAATGTAGTTTGTGTCCCCTGTAATGCAGTTCATGTCACATGAAATGTAGTTTGTGTCCCCTGTAATGCAGTTCATGTCACACGTAAAGCAGTTCATGTAACACTTAATGCAGTTCATGTCACACGTAATGCAGTTCATGTCACACGTAATGCAGTTCATGTCACACGTAATGCAGTTCATGTCACACGTAATGCAGTTCATGTCACACGTAATGCAGTTTGTGTCCCCTGTAATGCCGTTCATGTCACACGTAATGCAGTTTGTGTCCCCTGTAATGCGGTTCATGTCACACGTAATGCAGTTCATGTCACACGTAATGCAGTTTGTGTCCCCTGTAATGCAGTTCATGTCACACGTAATGCAGTTCATGTCACACGTAATGCAGTTTGTGTCCCTAGAATGCAGTTCATGTCACACGTAATGCAGTTCATGTCACACGTAATGCAGTTCATGTCACACGTACTGCAGTTCATGTCACACGTAATGCAGTTCATGTCACACGTAATGCAGTTCATGGCACACGTACTGCAGTTCATGTCACACGTAATGCAGTTCATGTCACACGTTATGCAATTCATGGCACACGTAATGCATTTCATGTCACGCGTAATGCAGTTCGTGTCACACGTAATGCAGTTCATGTCACACGTAACGCAGTTCATGTCACACGTAATGCAGTTCATGTCACACGTAATGTAGTTCATGTCAAACGTAATGCAGTTCATGTCACACATAATGCAGTTCATGTCACACGTAATGCAGTTCATGTCACACGTAATGCAGTTCATGTCACACGTAATGCAGTTCATGTCAAACGTAATGCAGTTCATGTCACACGTGATGCAGTTCATGTCACACGTAATGCAGTTCATGTCACACGTAATGCAGTTCATGTCACACGTAATGCAGTTCATGTCACACGTAATGCAGTTCATGTCACACGTAATGCAGTTCATGTCACACGTAATGCAGTTCATGTCACACGTAATGCAGTTTGTGTCCCCTGTAATGCAGTTCATGTCACACGTAATGCAGTTCATGTCACACGTAATGCTGTTCATGTCCAGTGTAATGCAGTTCATGTCTCACGTAATGCAGTTCATGTCACACGTAATGCAGTTAATGTCACACGTAATGCAGTTTGTGTCACATGTAATGCAGTTTCTGTCCCCTGTAATGCAGTTCATGTCACACGCTATGCTGTTTGTGTCTCCTGTAATGCAGTTCATGTAACACGTAATGCAGTTCATGTCACACGTAATGCAGATCATGTCACACGTAATGCAGTTCATGTCACACGTAATGCAGTTTGTGTCCCCTGTAATGCAGTTCATGTCACACGTAATGCAGTTTGTGTCCCCTGTAATGCAGTTCATGTCACACGTAATGCAGTTCATGTCATACGTAAGGCAGTTCATGTCACACGTAATGCAGTTCATGTCACACGTAATGCAGTTCATGTCACACGTAATGCAGTTCATGTCACACGTAATGCAGTTTGTGTCCCCTGTATTGCAGTTCATGTCACACGTAATGCAGTTTGTGTCCCCTGTAATGCAGTTCATGGCACACGTAATGCAGTTCATGTCACACGTAATGCAGTTCATGTCACACGTAATGCAGATCATGTCACACGTAATGCAGTTCATGTCACACGTAATGCAGTTTGTGTCCCCTGTAATGCAGTTCATGTCACACGTAATGCAGTTTGTGTCCCCTGTAATGCAGTTCTTGTCACACGTAATGCAGTTCATGTCACACGTAATGCAGTTCATGTCACACGTAATGCAGTTTGTGTCCCCTGTAATGCCGTTCATGTCACACGTAATGCAGTTTGTGTCCCCTGTAATGCAGTTCATGTCACACGTAATGCAGTTCATGTCACACGTAATGCAGTTTGTGTCCCCTGTAATGCAGTTCATGTCACACGTAATGCAGTTCATGTCACACGTAATGCAGTTTGTGTCCCTGGAATGCAGTTCATGTCACACGTAATGCAGTTCATGTCACACGTAATGCAGTTTGTGTCCCCTGTAATGCAGTTCATGTCACACGTAATGAAGTTTGTTTCCCCTGTAATGCAGTTTATGTTACACGTAATGCAGTTCATGTCACACGTAATGCAGTTCATGTCACACGTAATGCAGTTCATGTCACACGTAATGCAGTTCATGTCACACGTACTGCAGTTCATGTCACACGTAATGCAGTTCATGTCACACGTAATGCAGTTCATGGCACACATAATGCAGTTCATGTCACACGTAATGCAGTTCGTGTCACACGTAATGCAGTTCATGTCACACGTAACGCAGTTCATGTCACACGTAATGCAGTTCATGTCACACGTAATGTAGTTCATGTCACACGTAATGCAGTTCATGTCACACATAATGCAGTTCATGTCACACGTAATGCAGTTCATGTCACACGTAATGCAGTTCATGTCACACGTAATGCAGTTCATGTCAAACGTAATGCAGTTCATGTCACACGTGATGCAGTTCATGTCACACGTAATGCAGTTCATGTCACACGTAATGCAGTTCATGTCACACGTAATGCAGTTCATGTCACACGTAATGCAGTTCATGTCCCACGCAATGCAGTTCATGTCACACGTAATGCAGTTCATGTCACACGTAATGCAGTTTGTGTCCCCTGTAATGCAGTTCATGTCACACGTGATGCAGTTCATGTCACACGTAATGCAGTTTGTGTTCCCCTGTAATGCAGTTCATGTCACACGTAATGCAGTTCATGTCATACGTAATGCAGTTCATGTCACACGTAATGCAGTTTGTGTCCCCTGTAATGCAGTTCATGTCACACGTAATGCAGTTCATGTCACACGTAATGCAGTTCATGTCACACGTAATGCAGTTCATGTCACACGTAATGCAATTCGTGTCACACGTAATGTAGTTCATGTCACACGTAATGCAGTTCATGTCACACGTAATGCAGTTTGTGTCCCCTGTAATGCAGTTCATGTCACTTGTAATGTAGTTTGTGTCCCCTGTAATGCAGTTCATGTCAAACGTAATGCAGTTTGTGTCCCCTGTAATGCAGTTCATGTCACATGTAATGTAGTTTGTGTCCCCTGTAATGCAGTTCATGTCACACGTAATGCAATTCGTGTCACACGTAATGTAGTTCATGTCACACGTAATGCAGTTCATGTCACACGTAATGCAGTTTGTGTCCCCTGTAATGCCGTTCATGTCACATGTAATGTAGTTAGTGTCCCCTGTAATGCAGTTCATGTCACACGTAATGTAGTTTGTGTCCCCTGTAATGCAGTTCATGTCACATGAAATGTAGTTTGTGTCCCCTGTAATGCAGTTCATGTCACACGTAAAGCAGTTCATGTAACACTTAATGCAGTTCATGTCACACGTAATGCAGTTCATGTCACACGTAATGCAGTTCATGTCACACGTAATGCAGTTCATGTCACACGTAATGCAGTTCATGTCACACGTAATGCAGTTTGTGTCCCCTGTAATGCCGTTCATGTCACACGTAATGCAGTTTGTGTCCCCTGTAATGCGGTTCATGTCACACGTAATGCAGTTCATGTCACACGTAATCAGTTTGTGTCCCCTGTAATGCAGTTCATGTCACACGTAATGCAGTTCATGTCACACGTAATGCAGTTTGTGTCCCTGGAATGCAGTTCATGTCACACGTAATGCAGTTCATGTCACACGTAATGCAGTTCATGTCACACGTACTGCAGTTCATGTCACACGTAATGCAGTTCATGTCACACGTAATGCAGTTCATGGCACACGTAATGCAGTTCATGTCACACGTAATGTAGTTCATGTCACACGTAATGCAGTTCATGTCACACGTATCGCAGTTCATGTCACACGTAATGCAGTTCATGTCACACGTAATGCAGTTCATGTCACACGTAATGCAGTTCATGTCACACGTAATGCAGTTCATGTCACACGTAATGCAGTACATGTCACACGTAATGCAGTTCATGTCACACGTAATGCAGTTCATGTCACACGTAATGCAGTTCATGTCACACGTAATGCAGTTTGTGTCCCCTGTAATGCAGTTCATGTCGCACGTAATGCAGTTTGTGTCCCCTGTAATGCAGTTCTTGTCACACGTAATGCAGTTCATGTCACACGTAATGCAGTTCATGTCACACGTAATGCAGTTTGTGTCCCCTGTAATGCCGTTCATGTCACACGTAATGCAGTTTGTGTCCCCTGTAATGCAGTTCATGTCACACGTAATGCAGTTCATGTCACACGTAATGCAGTTTGTGTCCCCTGTAATGCAGTTCATGTCACACGTAATGCAGTTCATGTCACACGTAATGCAGTTTGTGTTCCTGGAATGCAGTTCATGTCACACGTAATGCAGTTCATGTCACACGTAATGCAGTTTGTGTCCCCTGTAATGCAGTTCATGTCACACGTAATGAAGTTTGTTTCCCCTGTAATGCAGTTTATGTTACACGTAATGCAGTTCATGTCACACGTAATGCAGTTCATGTCACACGTAATGCAGTTCATGTCACACGTAATGCAGTTCATGTCACACGTACTGCAGTTCATGTCACACGTAATGCAGTTCATGTCACACGTAATGCAGTTCATGGCACACATAATGCAGTTCATGTCACACGTAATGCAGTTCGTGTCACACGTAATGCAGTTCATGTCACACGTAACGCAGTTCATGTCACACGTAATGCAGTTTGTGTCCCCTGTAATGCAGTTCATGTCACACGTAATGCAGTTCATGTCACACGTAATGCAGTTTGTGTCCCCTGTAATGCAGTTCATGTCACACGTAATGCAGTTCATGTCACACGTAATGCAGTTTGTGTCCCTGGAATGCAGTTCATGTCACACGTAATGCAGTTCATGTCACACGTAATGAAGTTTGTTTCCCATGTAATGCAGTTTATGTTACACGTAATGCAGTTCATGTCACACGTAATGCAGTTCATGTCACACGTAATGCAGTTCATGTCACACGTAATGCAGTTCATGTCACACGTACTGCAGTTCATGTCACACGTAATGCAGTTCATGTCACACGTAATGCAGTTCATGGCACACATAATGCAGTTCATGTCACACGTAATGCAGTTCGTGTCACACGTAATGCAGTTCATGTCACACGTAACGCAGTTCATGTCACACGTAATGCAGTTCATGTCACACGTAATGTAGTTCATGTCACACGTAATGCAGTTCATGTCACACATAATGCAGTTCATGTCACACGTAATGCAGTTCATGTCACACGTAATGCAGTTCATGTCACACGTAATGCAGTTCATGTCAAACGTAATGCAGTCCATGTCACACGTGATGCAGTTCATGTCACACGTAATGCAGTTCATGTCACATGTAATGCAGTTCATGTCACACGTAATGCAGTTCATGTCACACGTAATGCAGTTCATGTCCCACGCAATGCAGTTCATGTCACACGTAATGCAGTTCATGTCACACGTAATGCAGTTTGTGTCCCCTGTAATGCAGTTCATGTCACACGTGATGCAGTTCATGTCACACGTAATGCAGTTTGTGTTCCCCTGTAATGCAGTTCATGTCACACGTAATGCAGTTCATGTCACACGTAATGCAGTTCATGTCACACGTAATGCAGTTTGTGTCCCCTGTAATGCAGTTCATGTCACACGTAATGCAGTTCATGTCACACGTAATGCAGTTCATGTCACACGTAATGCAGTTCATGTCACACGTAATGCAATTCGTGTCACACGTAATGTAGTTCATGTCACACGTAATGCAGTTCATGTCACACGTAATGCAGTTTGTGTCCCCTGTAATGCAGTTCATGTCACATGTAATGTAGTTTGTGTCCCCTGTAATGCAGTTCATGTCACTTGTAATGTAGTTTGTGTCCCCTGTAATGCAGTTCATGTCAAACGTAATGCAGTTTGTGTCCCCTGTAATGCAGTTCATGTCACATGTAATGTAGTTTGTGTCCCCTGTAATGCAGTTCATGTCACACGTAATGCAATTCGTGTCACACGTAATGTAGTTCATGTCACACGTAATGCAGTTCATGTCACACGTAATGCAGTTTGTGTCCCCTGTAATGCCGTTCATGTCACATATAATGTAGTTAGTGTCCCCTGTAATGCAGTTCATGTCACACGTAATGTAGTTTGTGTCCCCTGTAATGCAGTTCATGTCACATGAAATGTAGTTTGTGTCCCCTGTAATGCAGTTCATGTCACACGTAAAGCAGTTCATGTAACACTTAATGCAGTTCATGTCACACGTAATGCAGTTCATGTCACACGTAATGCAGTTCATGTCACACGTAATGCAGTTCATGTCACACGTAATGCAGTTCATGTCACACGTAATGCAGTTTGTGTCCCCTGTAATGCCGTTCATGTCACACGTAATGCAGTTTGTGTCCCCTGTAATGCGGTTCATGTCACACGTAATGCAGTTCATGTCACACGTAATGCAGTTTGTGTCCCCTGTAATGCAGTTCATGTCACACGTAATGCAGTTCATGTCACACGTAATGCAGTTTGTGTCCCTGGAATGCAGTTCATGTCACACGTAATGCAGTTCATGTCACACGTAATGCAGTTCATGTCACACGTACTGCAGTTCATGTCACACGTAATGCAGTTCATGTCACACGTAATGCAGTTCATGGCACACGTAATGCAGTTCATGTCACACGTAATGCAGTTCATGTCACACGTAATGCAGTTCATGTCACACGTAACGCAGTTCATGTCACACGTAATGCAGTTCATGTCACACGTAATGCAGTACATGTCACACGTAATGCAGTTCATGTCACACGTAATGCAGTTTGTGTCCCTGGAATGCAGTTCATGTCACACGTAATGCAGTTCATGTCACACGTAATGCAGTTCATGTCACACGTAATGCAGTTTGTGTCCCCTGTAATGCCGTTCATGTCACACGTAATGCAGTTTGTGTCCCCTGTAATGCAGTTCATGTCACACGTAATGCAGTTCATGTCACACGTAATGCAGTTTGTGTCCCCTGTAATGCAGTTCATGTCACACGTAATGCAGTTCATGTCACACGTAATGCAGTTTGTGTCCCTGGAATGCAGTTCATGTCACACGTAATGCAGTTCATGTCACACGTAATGCAGTTTGTGTCCCCTGTAATGCAGTTCATGTCACACGTAATGAAGTTTGTTTCCCCTGTAATGCAGTTTATGTTACACGTAATGCAGTTCATGTCACACGTAATGCAGTTCATGTCACACGTAATGCAGTTCATGTCACACGTAATGCAGTTCATGTCACACGTACTGCAGTTCATGTCACACGTAATGCAGTTCATGTCACACGTAATGCAGTTCATGGCACACATAATGCAGTTCATGTCACACGTAATGCAGTTCGTGTCACACGTAATGCAGTTCATGTCACACGTAACGCAGTTCATGTCACACGTAATGCAGTTCATGTCACACGTAATGTAGTTCATGTCACACGTAATGCAGTTCATGTCACACATAATGCAGTTCATGTCACACGTAATGCAGTTCATGTCACACGTAATGCAGTTCATGTCACACGTAATGCAGTTCATGTCAAACGTAATGCAGTTCATGTCACACGTGATGCAGTTCATGTCACACGTGATGCAGTTCATGTCACACGTAATGCAGTTCATGTCACACGTAATGCAGTTCATGTCACACGTAATGCAGTTCATGTCACACGTAATGCAGTTCATGTCCCACGCAATGCAGTTCATGTCACACGTAATGCAGTTCATGTCACACGTAATGCAGTTTGTGTCCCCTGTAATGCAGTTCATGTCACACGTGATGCAGTTCATGTCACACGTAATGCAGTTTGTGTTCCCCTGTAATGCAGTTCATGTCACACGTAATGCAGTTCATGTCACACGTAATGCAGTTCATGTCACACGTAATGCAGTTTGTGTCCCCTGTAATGCAGTTCATGTCACACGTAATGCAGTTCATGTCACACGTAATGCAGTTCATGTCACACGTAATGCAGTTCATGTCACACGTAATGCAATTCGTGTCACACGTAATGTAGTTCATGTCACACGTAATGCAGTTCATGTCACACGTAATGCAGTTTGTGTCCCCTGTAATGCAGTTCATGTCACATGTAATGTAGTTTGTGTCCCCTGTAATGCAGTTCATGTCACTTGTAATGTAGTTTGTGTCCCCTGTAATGCAGTTCATGTCAAACGTAATGCAGTTTGTGTCCCCTGTAATGCAGTTCATGTCACATGTAATGTAGTTTGTGTCCCCTGTAATGCAGTTCATGTCACACGTAATGCAATTCGTGTCACACGTAATGTAGTTCATGTCACACGTAATGCAGTTCATGTCACACGTAATGCAGTTTGTGTCCCCTGTAATGCCGTTCATGTCACATGTAATGTAGTTAGTGTCCCCTGTAATGCAGTTCATGTCACACGTAATGTAGTTTGTGTCCCCTGTAATGCAGTTCATGTCACATGAAATGTAGTTTGTGTCCCCTGTAATGCAGTTCATGTCACACGTAAAGCAGTTCATGTAACACTTAATGCAGTTCATGTCACACGTAATGCAGTTCATGTCACACGTAATGCAGTTCATGTCACACGTATTGCAGTTCATGTTACACGTAATGCAGTTCATGTCACACGTAATGCAGTTTGTGTCCCCTGTAATGCCGTTCATGTCACACGTAATGCAGTTTGTGTCCCCTGTAATGCGGTTCATGTCACACGTAATGCAGTTCATGTCACAGGTAATGCAGTTTGTGTCCCCTGTAATGCAGTTCATGTCACACGTAATGCAGTTCATGTCACACGTAATGCAGTTTGTGTCCCTGGAATGCAGTTCATGTCACACGTAATGCAGTTCATGTCACACGTAATGCAGTTCATGTCACACGTACTGCAGTTCATGTCACACGTAATGCAGTTCATGTCACACGTAATGCAGTTCATGGCACACGTAATGCAGTTCATGTCACACGTAATGCAGTTCATGTCACACTTAATGCAGTTCATGTCATACGTAACGCAGTTCATGTCACACGTAATGCAGTTCATGTCACACGTAATGCAGTTCATGTCACACGTAATGCAGTTCATGTCACACGTAATGCAGTTCATGTCACACGTAATGCAGTACATGTCACACGTAATGCAGTTCATGTCACACGTAATGCAGTTCATGTCACACGTAATGCAGTTCATGTCACACGTCATGCAGTTTGTGTCCCCTGTAATGCAGTTCATGTCACACGTAATGCAGTTCATGTCACACGTAATGCAGTTTGTGTTCCCCTGTAATGCAGTTCATGTCAAACGTAATGCAGGTCATGTCACACGTAATGCAGTTCATGTCACACGTAATGCAATTCGTGTCACACGTAATGTAGTTCATGTCACACGTAATGCAGTTCATGTCACACGTAATGCAGTTCATGTCACACGTAATGCAGTTCATGTCACACGTAATGCAGTTCATGTCACACGTTATGCAGTTTGTGTCCCCTGTAATGCAGTTCATGTCACACGTAATGTAGTTCATGTCACACGTAATACAGTTCATGTCACACGTAATGCAGTTTGTGTCCCCTGTAATGCAGTTCATGTCACACGTAATGCCGTTCATGTCACACGTAATGCAGTTTGTGTCCCCTGTAATGCAGTTCATGTCACACGTAATGCCGTTCATGTTACACGTAATGCAGTTTGTGTCCCCTGTAATGCAGTTCATGTCACACGTAATGCAGTTCATGTCACACGTAATGCAGTTTGTGTCCCCTGTAATGCAGTTCATGTCACACGTAATGCAGTTCATGTCACACGTAATGCAGTTTGTGTCCCCTGTAATGCAGTTCATGTCACACGTAATGAAGTTTGTTTCTCCTGTAATGCAGTTCATGTCACACGTAATGCAGTTCATGTCACACGTAATGCAGTTCATGTCACACGTAATGCAGTTCATGTCACACGTACTGCAGTTTATGTCACATGTAATGCAGTTCATGCCACACGTAATGCAGTTCATGGCACACGTAATGCAGTTCATGTCACACGTAATGCAGTTCATGTCACATGTAATGCAGTTCATGTCACACGTAACGCAGTTCATGTCACACGTAATGCAGTTCATGTCACACGTAATGCAGTTCATGTCACACGTAATGCATTTCATGTCGCACGTAATGCAGTTTGTGTCACACGTAATGCAGTTCATGTCACACGTAATGCCGTGCTACAAATGAAAGGTTCATGTTGAACACGGGGATAAAGAGCATAAAATACTTGAACGAAATAAAGAGCAGGGACAACGCCGTAAACTTACGGTGCACGAGTGCAACTTGGAACGGTGAGCATGACACCAGTGACATAAAATGCAATGCAATATGGCATTCAAAATATAAAAGCTCGCAAGAACCCTCCAGTTATGAATTGTCAGGCGCTAGCGACAATTTGCAAATGCACAAGATTCAAGGTGAACCCAAGCAACACAAATTACACCATGACGAGAATGATAAATTACGATTTAACCTTGACTCACAGCAAGGCAAAACAAATGCTGAATACTTAGCGCTATACACGATGTAAACTAATCACTTCAGCTAAAGAGATCACTTTTCAGTTGCGCGCCAATGACTGCACCGCTCTATATGCCACCAAGTGTTGAAACTACTCTACAATTACCACTTGAGAACTATCACCACTACAAAAACTCGCTCTCTTGATAATGAGTGATTCACTGATTGATATTCACTGCCTATTCACTATTTCCACTGCTGGTGCTCCGCATTTCTCATGTCCTCGGCGGCGGCCATTGCTGCGGTCATGCGCTTCGATGGCTGCTCCATGACTCCGCTCCATCGTACCGGCTCCACTGCTCCAGTTCTCCCCATACGCTTCGTTACTGGCACAGTATTGAAGGTCCTGTCCCACCTGTGATTCTTGAAGTGCTGAGGGGTTTGGTTATTGTTGTTCTTGCCCGTCGACCTCCGCATCGTTAGTGAACGCGTGGCTCCAAAATTTATGCTGAAGCTGCTTGGGAGCTCACGCTCAATTTGGAAATACTCCAAGTATTTTCGTTGGGTTTTTGATGTGCCCAGCCCGTGATTTTTCGAGCGGGTGCTTGTTGCAGGTTACTACTTCGGCGATTTTAAGTTTACGGCGTTGTCTTCTTGAAACTTCGATGTTCACTTTACTCAGATGTTAAATTTGCTGCTTATCTGTTGTATACATCCCGGCAGCGGCCGGGATGCCACGTTGTGTGTGCCCTCAGATCTCGCACACCTTCTCCTCTCTGATCCCACGAAAAAAAGCCCCCCAACCTCCTTGTCAGCCGCTCATGTATCGTGTCCCTTGGTTTATTTTTCAGAACGTTCGAGACTCTTCTTTGCAAAGATCACGTGTTTCTCTCATGATTGGTGGAACCCTGCTTGTTTCGGGGTTCTAAAATGTAATTGGTGCTTTCTCTGACACACCCACACACGTGATGTCTTCCAGAGCGCTGATTGGTGGAAGGGATGCGGCTTTCTGTTTGATCCCCCTCCCCTTCGAAGCTGCCTCTCGACACTCGTAGGCTCCTTGAGTTTTGTGTGCGCGTGTGTTTGTGTTGCGTGTGCCTGAGATTTGTGTTAGTGTGCCAGCCTATGTGCTTGTGTTTTCGTGGATGCCTGAGCCTCAGCAGGTTTGGACGAAGAGCCGACCACTTGAGCTCGACATAAACTTATGGCCAGCCCCTTGTCTTTTCGTAAATCTGAGAACAATGCTGCCTTGTCGTAACTGCCCAAGCTGCCCTTTTTCACTTCGCGTCGCTGCGTTGATCTACACACCACATCCTACACATTCTAGTGTTTGTAGCCCAGCAGAATGTTTACATTTCTTAAGTATGTTATAGCTTCACGGGATTTAGCCAAAAAAAAATATCATGTAATATAAAAAAATATCATCTAATATGAATCATCTAATATGAGTATAGCTTTACGGGACTTAGCCAAAAAATATCATGTAATATGAATTTACATGTTTCGTAACAACACGTAATGCAGTTCATGTCACACGCAATGTAGTTTGTGTCCCCTGTAATGCAGTTCATGTCACACGTAATGCAGTTCATGTCACACGCAATGTAGTTTGTGTCCCCTGTAATGCAGTTCATGTCACACGTAATGCAGTTCATGTCACACGTAATGCAGTTCATGTCACACGTAATGCAGTTCATGTCACACGTAATGCAGTTCATGTCACACGTAATGCAGTTCATGTCACACGTAATGCAGTTCATGTTACACGTAATGCAGTTCATGTCACACGCAATGTAGTTTGTGTCCCCTGTAATGCAGTTCATGTCACACGTAATGCAGTTCATGTCACACGCAATGTAGTTTGTGTCCCCTGTAATGCAGTTCATGTCACACGTAATGCAGTTCATGTTACACGTAATGCAGTTCATGTCACACGTAATGCAGTTCATGTTACACGTAATGCAGTTCATGTCACACGCAATGTAGTTTGTGTCCCCTGTAATGCAGTTCATGTCACACGTAATGCAGTTCATGTCCCCTGTAATGCAGTTCATGTCACACGTAATGCAGTTCATGTTACACGTAATGCAGTTCATGTCACACGTAATGCAGTTCATGTTACACGTAATGCAGTTCATGTCACACGCAATGCAGTTCATGTCACACGTAATGCAGTTTGTATCCCCTGTGATCCGCTAGTTGTAATATTTAGTGCACATATACGTTCCGTTAAATCCGCATTTTCGTTTCTCATGAGAACTTCTTTAAAAATAGCTTATAATTCAGCACACAAACATCATCATTCATATCTGGCTGCTGCCAAGGCGGATGCTCAGTTCTGATATTTTATACATGTCAGTGATAACAGTATTAACTTTATTGAAAATTATTTACCAATAAACATATTCGTTTCCATACAGAACACCATTTGTTTATTTGTATGTTATTTTCAAACCGTTAACCTTGTTTTCACGAAATACTTTATTTCTTCACAAGAGTCGCTTATTATCATCCCTTTGTGTGCATAGGCTCCCTCGCTCTATAAATTCTTCATTCGCTTTACGCTGTATCAGTTCATTTTTCATTGTACATATTAATATTAAGAAGTCTATTAATATTAATAGGGTTATCAAGTGATGAAACTCGATTAAACTGGCAGTATTTCGATATTACCCCCAACAATTTGCATGACTAAATTCTTAGACCGTTGTTTTCAATTGTTAATTGTTGAGTTTCAGCTTGGATTTGGTCTACTGGAAGTGATGCTGGTACGGGCCAGAGATGAGGACAGGTACAACGGGGGTCTGCGTGCAGCGAACTATAGTCTTGGGTAATTCCCAATCACTTTGGAGAACTTTAAAGATGTTAACGGAAAAAATATTACACTCTTACCTAAATTTTAAAACCACTTCTAAATCAACCGAGTCTCAAAAATAATTAAGTCATCACTCTTATTTTGTTTTAAAATTGCTACTAAATTTGCCGACGTCTACAGAGTGCGGCGGGGATGGGTTCAGGTGCGACGACGGCGGTTGTATGCTGGAGCGCAACACCGCCAATGACTTTAACCATTGCAGCGACCATAGTAAATACGAAAGGCTTGAAGGTAAGTAACCGTTATCAGCACATTGCTGGTAATTTCGTAGGTAGCGGAAAGCAACTCGTTACCACATGATGTAGCGAGAAGAGTAAAGACAAACTAAATGTAACCATTACGTGAGTGTTATAAGTATGTGAAGCACCTATGTTGAATTGCAACGTAACTGCATCATGTGTACCTATCAAAGTAAGCGTACAAGCGTACGCTCTCTAACTATTGCAATTTTATCTTTTGTGTTAAACTATTCTGTTATTGCGAGCTTAGATTTCACTGAGAGTGCCCCTATTCTCGTAAGCTCAATTGTAATTGAGGCTAAGCTAACATTGTAAGTTCATTGTGGGGAGAGTAGCTTCTGAGTCGTCTTTTTAATTCATATACGGCTTGATTCATTTGAAACTTTACAGTTATATGTAAAAATAAATTCTAGGACATTTTTGCTTCAATGATACTTTTGAAATTATTAATATTTTTGGGTAAATGACAATTTTCAGTATTTTTTGGATAACTATTCAAATTTTGATTTCTCCGGTATTTTTTCGATCGACTTTCATCAATCAACTTGCAAAATGAAGAAAATGATGTTATCAATAGAATTACGATTCGCTTAAAATGAATATGTTAGGAGTAAAAAAAAACGGAATAAATGCAATTCCTTATTATTTGCGGAGAGTTTTCAAAAAAATCGGAAAAAGATATTTTTTAGGACGAAAATTTAGAATGCTCTGATCGTACATTTATATCTAATACTTTTTCTTCATTCCTCAAGCTTAATGGGGAAAATCGTTTTAAAAATGTCGAAGAAATAGATATTTGGATTTGGATTATATTGAAAAAGATGAAGTGATCGGAAAAGCTCTCTAAAGTCTTTAGCTTTGTATCTGCTAAGCTATTGTGTACGAATGAACATACGAAACAGTGAAGCATATCGTTAGATTCATAAAAAAATTCTATACCATGAGCTAAAAAAATTAAATTCTTTGGGTTTTGGGGTAGCCTCGCTATGGGGCTGGTTTTTCGTAAGCTCTTGCTGACGAACGAACAATAACACAGTTAGGCATATCGTTAGATTAAGAAAAAATTCTTTTTAACTTGGACTGTAAGCCAAAAACCGAACTCCTTAAATCGATTTTCACTAGACGCTTTCTTAATCAGTATGGGCTAAACTAATTATTGTAAGGGTACCTACGATTGTAAGCTCACTTACTTCTTATTATTAGTTCACCAAGTACTGTAATCTTTTCTATTATAGTAAGCTTAGCTAAAATTGTAAGTTATTTGAAAAATTCAATACCCTATGTTAATTTTTTTTGCATATATTCACTAGCCACGATTGTTCACTCTTAGTTTACAACAAATACAAAGAGAATTTTAATTTTGATGACCACCGCCCATACGCCTCGGGCCATTACTGGGATCACTTTGCCACATTTGACTCTAATCGCTTCCTCCAAGGTAGACTTCTTACAGCCTGTGTGTAGCTACTTCATAAATTCAAAATTACATTCCATCAGACTGTGACCCCGCAACGGAGTTCAAATGCAACAACAGCGACTGCGTGCCGTTGCGCTATGTCTGCGATGGTATCGACGACTGCTGGGACGGCAGCGATGAAGTCAAATGTCCAGGTATTCAGCAAAACTTGTACGTAATAAAATCAACGGGTGTAGAAAACTGGTATACAACGGAACAGAGTTGCGAGCAAACTAGGATGTACCATAACTATGATTCAACAATACCGGATTGTAAAAACCTCGTATGCAGCAAAGAAGATGGTAAAAATATCGGTATGTTACAAAACTAAGCCGCAACACCAGTGGTTTTGACGCTATATTACTTACAAAATGTAGTGAGGCTTAAAATTATGGAAACTATGGAATGCTAATGATCGTAGCTCCTGCAGAAAGCCTAAACGGTCTGAGCAATCTAACTTCTTACTAGCGTTAACCAATTTCTCAAATGATAAAAAACATTTATAAAAGTCTAACTTGAAAACAGGTACACAGAAGTCTAAACCAAAAGCTAATAAGAACTTTGTACGTGAAGGTAAGGTTATTGCACTGTAGTTGAAAATCACTTGGTCCGGATCACAAGGGCAAATATCACCATTAACACCAAGGCTCCCGAGCTTCCTCTTGTGCGTCTCAAGAGTGGTTCTCTTGAAAGACTCGTCCTGCGACCGCCGAAAACCACGAATGCAAAAAGCATCAAAGCACGAGAAAAAAGCCCCGACTTCAGCACTTGCGGACGCCACCTTCGCTGTCAAGTACTTCACTGAACTATTCTTTTGATTCAACTCGTTGATTAACTACTTCTTCTGCCATGCCTTATAGAAATGCGAGGAATGAAGATATTTTCTATATAGTTCAAAGCGTAGAAACTTCGGAACTACACCATAAGACTTGCACGATGTCGAAAACTTGGCGTCAAGAGAGGCCTTCACTAGTTTACGGGATAAATCACAGTACGTGCGAAAACGCTTGAAACAATCTTCGCCATATTTAATTTTCGAATATTCAAGAAAATTTATAATTCTTCAGACGGATGTTCATCAGGAACTTGAAAACGAAGAACACAGCACGTAGTGAAATCATTTTAATTTTACTTCTTTCTTTACACACCTAATCTGTAAAAGTGAAGAAACTAAAAACTAGTAGTCCTATTTTTCTTAAACGTTTCGGAGTCTAGCTCCATCATCAGTAAGTCATGTCTGAAATTTACAATGAGAATGGTTAAAAATGCAATGTTATTTTAAATTTTTTTTGTACTCTACAAGTAAATGAACTAAATATAAATTTGGAAAGGGAATGAACTGGTGGCATTATTAAGAAACGGTTTGTCTTTAGCTATGTACAACGATTCTAAAATTCTCGAATCCAAATCATAAAAACCAGAACATAAAATTTCGAAATCATCTTCAGACACAAGGGCACTGCACTGCTCCGCATGAAGGCGGACAGAAGAATGAACGGGCTGCGTAAGTCGATTACCCGTTATAAAGCTCACACCACGATGCTGGGCAATCCTCACGTAAAATGGCAGTGTCGTCATTCCGACATAGCCCGATGTACATTGTACACAACTAAACTTGTACACAACGGACGCCCGCATTCGCTTAAGTATAACATCTTTGTAACGAAAAAACGAACCAATTCTATGAGAATTAACAAATATAAGGCGAAGATGTGCTCCGAAAAATAGCATTTGAAAAGCATCTCCAGTTCTCGTGACATTTTATCAGAAAAGCAGCCCAAGTAAGGAAAAACGCAATAAAGACGTTGTAGTGGATCAGCGGTGGAAATAGAATCTAAATATTTCTTGTCTAAAAATCTTCTCACATGACTGTTGACAATGGCCGAGGGATAACCATTATTTTAGAAGAAAGACTGCAGCTTAGTAAATTCGACATGCAGGTCATTAAAATTTTAACAGATATTGTATACGCGGTGTAATAAGGTTTTAATTGCATTAATTTAGAATTTGTAACTACAGAAGCTAAAAACACTCAAGCCAAGACCAGTAAATGTTTCTTTACGATAAGCAGATGACTTGAAACTGTTATCCATTTTAGTGATTTTACAATCCAAAAAAGGCAAACTATTACATCTCTCCACTTCACTGGTAAATTTAATAGCGGGATGTTTAGAATTCAAGGAGTCAAGAAATAAAGGAACATGGCTAGGATCACGGAACAAAAGAAAAGTGTCATCTACATACCGTCGATAAAAGTGAGGTTTAAAATGCAAAGGGCAATCTCTGAGCCATATCTCCTCCCAGTAGCACATAAAGATGTTTGCAAACGTTGGTCCCAAGGGGAGTCCCATACCCAACCCCTCAACCTGCTTGTACAGTTTTCCGGCAAAAATAAAAATCGAATTCATCACAGACAGTTCCAGCAGAGTCTTAAAGTAATTTTTACCTAGTCCTAAAATTACATCACTAGACTTTTGAAACAAGGCATTTAGAATAATATCGATGGCTTCAGCCAATGGTATGTTAGTGAATAAATTTTCCACGTCAAATGAGGCCATAACGTATTTATTATAGTTTTGAATAGAAATAATGTCTTTTACAAAATGTGACGAATTTTCAAGCGTATAGTTATTTTTCGTTAGAGGATTCAATATAGGGAGTAAAAACTTTGCTAAATTGAAACTAGGAGTATTACACGCAGCAAAGATCGGCCGAAACAGGAATTTAGAAACAAAATCAGGTTTGTGTATCTTTGGTAGACCATACAAAATCCCCGGATGAGAACCAAACACGTAGAGTTTAGAATAAACCTCACTCGACAAAACCTTAATATTTTTCAATTTTCGCAAAAAATATTTACTTTATCTTCAATATGAATGACCGTTTTTCCCAGGGGTCTGATATGATTTGAAACTTCGACTCATCAGAAACTAAAGTCTCCATTTTAGACTTGTAAATGTTCGTATCGAGAATGACAATTCTCCGGTCCTTGTCGGGCTTACAAACCAGAATAGATTTATTTCGGCCGAATTCCCTGAGAGCAACGAAATCCCGCTTCTCAAATATACAAAGTTTAGTTGTGTACAATGTACATCGGGCTATGTCGGAATGACGACATTGCCATTTACGTGAGGATTGCCCAGCATCGTGGTGTGAGCTTTATAACGGGTAATCGACTTACGCAGCCTGGGCTGCCAATGCTTGGGTTTTAACTCAAGATCTTGGGTTTTTACGATGTACCTTGGGTTCTTGGGTTTTGTTTTCGAATATGTTGATAATCTAGGGTTTTAGCCTCATCCTTCAATCATGGTGCACAGAAATTTCTCAAAGTTAAATTTTTACGTACAAATGCCTTCTTTTTATTGCGCTTAAAGGTTTCGTTATGCGATAGAAATGCGTTGCATGCCTGTCACAACCTGTAAGAGCACTTAGCGTATGAACTCGTACCATAACCGTGACCTGTCACAAATCACAATCTGCTGAGCGCGCGCCACAGTGTCAAAAAAAAACTGATTAGAGTGTGTGTGGCGTGTGCCAGTCGCGTAATTGCATTTGCTAAGCCTATGTGATTTTCGTCGGTAGTTTGATTTGAAAATCTGTATTTTTCGATTAAACTCAAATTTGAAGGGATTATCTTCTAATGAACTCTGTTCATTCAAATTAAAAAACTGACTGAAGAAATTGTGCCAAGAAAGAAGAGCAAATGGAATGCTCTGTGCTTCAAGGAAGAATGGGCCAGTGAAACGGAATAAAAAAAATGTGGTTTGAGCATGACTGCAACGACGAAGACTCCGTAACCTACTGCAAGGCATGCAAAGTGACACTAAAAAATAAAAATGAGTCTTGGTCGTTGAAATGTAAAGTTTCTTTTAGTCATGAAAAAATTTGCTGTTGCTAAAGGAAGCACGAGTATCACTCAATATCTTAAAAAAGAGAACAACTGAAAGCCAACAAATAGCGAGGAGTGCGATAAGGTTGCAGTCTATTTCGTAGCACATAATCTACCCTTTGCTTTCATTGAGGTCTGTGAGCTTGCATTTCCTGATAGTAAAATAGCCGAAAATCTGTCGATGAAGCGAACGAAACTTACCTAGGTAATTCTAGATGGTACAGCTTTTGATAAAATAAATATTAATATCGCAAACGTAAAATAGAGAAAAAAGAAACACAGTTTATTTCCAATAGAGATGGTACAAAAGTACCATCATTGGTGTTTAAAATATTTTAAAATTAATGCACTTAGATGATACACACACATGAGTATTGTAATACCCATGTCACTAGTCGAAATAAGTGATTAAGGGCAATGTACTCTTAATGTTACTTAATCTACATTTGATGATACATGTTATTATAATTATACGTGAGTATGTGTATTTTTTGTACAATACAAGGTGTTTTTGTGCGAACATATTTCAACTTATTGAATAAAACTCGAAATAAATCGATTTTCACGAATGATAATTTGCCAAAAACTCCTTACTTTTCGAGTTCAAATGACTTGAAGAAACTTTAAAACTTAAAGTAGGATACTACATGGGCACCAGTGTTATCTCTACTCCCTAAAATTCCGACCCCATTATAGCAGTTTTTGTTATTTTTGCAATAAAGCCAGCAAGCATTGTACAGTTGAGAAAAAGGTCTGCAATTTAATTTTCGGTTGAAAATTTACGCCAAGCCATCCACAGTAGTTATTTCATTAAATTTAGAAGCCTCATTTTTACAATTTGTTATGAAATTTTCGTCAGAGTTATTGTAGGATATTAATAACAAGCCATAAATTAATGCTCAACTTTTCTTCAACAAACTAATCTTGTTACAGGTGTTGAAATTAAATGGCCTCCATTAACTTCGACGCGTCGAACTCGTGTGTTCCAATAACGTAGAAACATTGTTTAATGCGTAAGAGCTTGAAACTCCGTTTTTTTTTTCTAACAGTAATATGCTTGTAGTTTTTATTGCTAAAATAGCAAAAACCTGCTTTAGTTGGTAGTTTTTGGCATTTTATCCTTCGTAATAATCATTTTTTTATGTTTTTCCACCTATGATTGCAATTTGTTCCAGTTACTTAGTGAGGCACTAATTATGCTTACAAATTAAGAATAGCTCAAACTAAATTGAATACATAAAGGTAATCTGATAGAAAAATATTACAGGAATATTAATAATATTATTAAAAATAGTCCGAAGCGATCGCTTATAGATCAAGCTCGCAATGGTCATGAACCGGCACACTGGCGCTACCACGACGGTCAGGGCGTGCAATTCATGAAAGGAAAAGAGGCAATTCAGCTAATCCGCTTCAGGAATTTTCTCGCCATCGTAAATCTATCATGAATATTTTCAGCATGAATAATTTAGAGTAACTTCAGTTTTAGAGTACTTTCGCACCATTGACCAGATTGCCCTGGCACTGCAGTAATTACCGATTTTAAAAAGATGAACGAAGCACTTCGTCAAGTATCGCAAAGCGCGCGTCAAACTCTTTCTACAAATCAATTAGAACTCTTTCTACAAATCAATTAGGTAATCGCTTTAATTTCTGTATTTATATTGATTGTGAGCATGAGCTTCGAATGAGCGTTTGTATTAATTATTTATATGCAACGTAAATGAGCAAGAGCGTTTGTATTAATTATTTACGAATAATTTTTCCATCAACCAACATTGATTATAAAAATGGGGACATTTTGTGTTAGGAGCTTCTGTTACAGCGCTCTCAATAACGAGTAAATTTTAAATTATTACCAAGGAATATCCAAGTGAAACTTGTTTAAATCTGTGTTGAATTTATAAACTGGTTCAAAAACATAACTGGAATAAATGTTCAATCAACATAAAAATCAGCACTTGTGGCATACATGCATTTTTGACGAAGAAAATCTATACATTTATAATATTTGCACAATACATTTTTGAACAAACCATTGACATCTAGTTTAAACAAAGGCGGTTATTCCAATTTTTCCGTTAGCACCAACGAAAAAGCAAAAACTATACTGCACAGATAACTAATATGCATGAGGTAAAAAAGTATCCCTATTATGCAATCATCCCGCAAGTGAATTACATCTTATGACCCAAATTTGTCCGCTGGTTTGAGTTGTGTCCAATATGTTCCAATGCATTGCTTGCTCTGCTCGCGGAGCAGCGAGCCGCTGCAGAGCCGGGGAGTTCCGGTGCAGCTCAGGCGAGTGTGTGCCGCTGCGGCAGTTTTGTGACGGCGCTGAGGACTGTCGAGGGGGTGACGACGAGGACTACAACTTCTGCACGCGAATTTCAGGTGGGTCACGTGTGTACACGAAGTGCAGGTGGGTCACGTCCTTAAACAAATTGCAGGCACGTGAAGTTCATATTCACCAAGTTCTACAGACGAATATCAGGTGTGAGACAGAGCTTAAAGGCAAAAAAATGGAAATCTACTCTGAAAAACATCACTGATGAATGGATTTGTTCTTTGCGAACGAAATTCACAATGAAACTTCTATATTTGTCAGTATTCATTACGAGTTAATAATTAAATATTACCTGTCCTGATAGTCAGGAGGTTAAAGCTAATTTATTATCTAGTCCGTGCGAATAATTCTGACTTGCTGTGAGGTTTCGAAAGAATTCATTTACAGTAGTACAGTACCAACTACCGTTTAGAGCTCAGCTCACAACAATAACTTCATAGAGTAGTAAAATATAATGATTCAATTACTTCATATCGATTTTAGTACTAAATTTTATTATAATTTTTTTTAACTCGTATAACCTCCCAACAGTGAGACACCTCAAGGTGGGAGAAGGAAATTGAAGTGATTCTCTTGGTTATTTCTTTCACTGTCTTTCCACGTATACACCATTTTATTACATTTTTAAACATGACTCTTTCTCCAAAATTTTATTTTCGGTTTTTAACAAACGTAAACATTGTTTTTTAATCGACTATTTCATAAGAAATATTCATTATTAATGTTTCAAGATGAATAATGTACGATTGTAATTTATTTATATTTACATTCAGCTCCTACTTCATCGAGCAAACAAAAAATTGGTAGTGCTAGCCGAGTTTTCCACGCACGTACTTCATTTGGTGTTCGTGTGACTGCTGAGGTTAATCACGCGCATGTCATCCGACCTACAACCCAGAACAACTACAACAACCAGAGCACGGCTATCGCTGTAAACCTCTATGAACGACTCAATTGTTATTTCCACTAATTCTTAGATTTCATAGGCTGGTGACGTGAAGCCTCTTGCCCTGAAGAAAGTAAGATCTCTAGGCAACAATCCCAGGTAACTACACCGAAAAAGAATCCCGAAAATTCTTGTCTCGCCAACAAGAAGATCTGTCGTTTTTCTATCGATACGTGAGAGCTGATCGACTCCGTTACTCAAGTCCGACTCGCTACCCTCTCGCCTCCCTATTCTCTGTCTCGCGTCAAATCTTGATTAGTCGAATTCCGATTGTGGATGTTTTGATTTCTGAAATTAGGGTCACTAGTTATTCATTTAGTAATTTGTACAAGATATGTATAAAATGTGATACGTGCATTCACACACAGAATGATTTTACACCTTCACCTGCATTTGTTCGTACTTGTAAATAGTGGTATAATAGCATTTGTGGTTCAGGCGACACTATCTCATGCCTATAAAACAAAATACGCATACATTCGAACCATCAAAATTAAAGCATTTGCCGTCTCAGATGCCTTGTCTCTACAATTGATTGATTCTTTTCAATTACTGTTCATTATAATAAGGTATTTAGAAGCGAACATGAAACTTTGCTCTGCAGTCAACATGTTTTTACATAACTCATGTTCGATAAAACGTATAAATTGTTTACTTAAAAGGACTATTATATAGTTATATGGCAGTTTGGTTTCATCTTCCCCTGTAATTTTCTGGTTCATTCTCAAATCTTACTGTGTCCCCGTACGATGGTTCTCCCCCATTTTTTGGTTTCCCTCATTTTCTGGATTTCCTTCTTTTTCTGGTTCATTTTCGAACCTTAATGTGATTCCATGTGCTGGATTCGTACATAGAAAAAACAGTAAATTTGATCATCTCTTTGCAGCTGAGTAGCAGTGCTACGAGATACACCAAAGAGCTGTGACATGGGCCCTAATTCATCTATTGTCACATATGTATACAAATACACGATGGAGTTTATGAAATATATGATAAATGTAAGACCAAGCGTGACCCATGGATTCAGCTTGTTAATAAAAAATTTCTTGCATTGCTTATGCCATACTGGCGGAAAAGTGTAATATTGTTTTTGCCTTGAGTATATGCAACGTATCGTATCTACAGAACAAATTATATTGTACATATTGTTCCATCGTCAGTATTGAAACAGGGTTTTAACAGTGATGAAGAAGCTAACAACCAAGCCAAAACAAACATCAGTTTTTTGGAGAAATGGATTTAAATTATCAGACACTAGCAGAATTTAGAGCATTCAAAATTGCAAATATGAATTTCCACATGTAGAATCAGAGAACATTATTTTTTCCTTAGCCATCCATTAAAAAGTGCAGAAGCGATGAATGCTTTATCGTAATACAGACGGACACTTGGCGTGTGAAACATTTAAAGTGTAAGATGTGTGTCACTGTCTAACGTGTAAAATTTTCTTTGCCTTTTTTCAACTGAATTTTTTTGGAAAGCAATATCAATAACTTATGAGTAGTTACAATGACTCTTGCTGCAAGCAAATTTTCATACTCATATGATTGCGACATATTCATCCTAAGAAAACAGCCGCGAAATAGAACAAAAATCTTTTCCTTGGTGACATATTTTCAAAAACGATACGTACAAACGTCACCAGACATTCTTCACAAAGAATCGTCACCAAAACAACGCTCCCACTCAGCGCAAAAATGAACCTCTACTTTTGGGCAGAAAGTCTCTCCAGAGGGAACTCCAGCCGGCAGGACGCCGAGTCCTCCGTCAAGTGCGTCGCGCCCTACACCGCCGTCAGGAACATGTGCCTCCTGAGCGTAAGGACGCCCGTTACATGGACCAGCGCCAGGGACATCTGTTTGAAACAAGGAGGATATCTGGTAGACATAGACGCTGTGGAGGACCTGATATACATCAACCAACACATCCAGCAGGAGGCTCGAGGGGGTGGGTGCTTCGAAATGTGCCTTGATGTGGTGACGTGGTGATGTTGAGCGATGATGTGCCTGTACGTGATGATCTGGTGATATCCTTAACATAACGTCAAGGCGGTAATGATCTTTGATGTGTTGGTGTAGTCATTTCATATCATGTTAGGGTGATGATGTGCCCTGTTAGAGCAAAGATGTTACGCTTAATGTGATTGGAGTCGTTGTGTCCATTGATATGATGTTAGGGTGGTTATGTGTTCTGATGTGGTAATGTTCGTTGATAGAATTATATGATGTTCCTTGATGCGACGATGCGTGAATGTTCTTTGATTTAATGAAACGCCTTTATGCAGGTCTGTAAATGGCTAATTACAGCAATATTTTTATCGATAAACAATTATGCGCGAGACAATAAGGTGCAGAAATGAACTACAAGATACAACTGCAAACTGGGCTCGTCAACACACTTAATTTCAACGAGTCCTTAGATGTGATGAAATGGCTAAAAGTTTCCGAGTATCAAAGTGTACCTATAACGTATAAGTACATTTTACTGCTTGATTTTTATTTCATTGATGTTAATTTTTGCATTGCTAATTCTAGAAAAAATTGTTGTACGAGTGCGGAGGAAAGATTAAAATAAACTGACCTTAGTTGTTTCTATTAATCATCACTTTAAATTTATAGTATTAAAGTTTTCCTGTTAGATTAATTTTTTGTGAAAAGTTTAATAATACTAAAAATTCATTAACTGCTGTTGTTTCTCAGCGCTTGCATGTTGCGATGAATGCCCTGCAGGATGTAGGAAATGATTTGTTATTTGCAATTATAATATCCCATGTTTTTTTAATATCGCAATAGAAAATTATTCGTATTTTTTAGTAGCGAGGAAAGTTCCTACCAACTTTTGCGCCGCAAATAACAATAAAAATGAGCCTAGGCGGGAAACTGCTGACGTTAGCACATAGTCCGCTCCTCCGATCACCTGAATCAAGGGAACTTCTTCTTTAGAACAAACTCATCTAATTCTTCCTGCCTTCGAGGTCAACATCGAATTATGCCTGCGTTTATTCAGAATAATTTCGAAATGGCTTCTGACTGTTTGACCGGAACTTTATGTATTGAACGTTTTATTCCGTTGCAGAGCCCTTGTCGCACCCGTACTGGGTAGGATTGACGAACGTCCCAGAGAGGAGATTCGGCTGGAAATGGGTGTGGGTCACCGGCAGAATCGAACCTCGGGTAATGTGGAAAATTTATAAGTTATTCTTTGAATATGCGGTGCCATTTAAACTTTGAGGCCCTATGAATCTATACAAAAAGTTAAAACTCAATTACACCTCAGAATACGTTGAGGGTTTTTTTAAAGTTGCTAAAAAGTCACTGTTTCCTCTATCCCTCCATCACTTATTAGATATAATCACCAAAGTTTCTATTTATTCGTCGGAGAAAAAGTATTGCTGTGAGTTAAGCAGTGAACTCATTCGGAAAAAATATTTGCCGACAATATATTGAAAATTTCTAACTCATTAAATTTAACTTTGAAGATCTCCAAATTGAAACTTCAGGAAATATCGATGGGAAGACAAATATACGATAGTTTCTCTAAAATGTCGAAAATGAATTGCGCAGATATTCATTTTGCCTTCAGTGAAGGCAAAAGAAAACTTCGTCAAAACGTAGAATCAACATCGCTCAAGAGAAAATAACATGTAACTCTTATGATAGGATCAATCGCACAAAAAATTTCTCACTCATTATACAACACACTCGTTGTACTGCAGCAGTTTTGCATTAAAATGAACATGCTGATGCCTATGCATGATGATCGTGTCTTTGAATGGTACTTTTGTTTATTTTACTTGTACTTTCTGCTCACAGTACCATTTGCAACATGAACCTTATGCTCATTTTCGCTATATTCCATAACTCTCCGTACCTTTGGTCCTTTGTCCTTACTCCTTGTCCCCGTTTTCTTATCTGGACCTTACAAAGTTCTGTGATATTTTTCTGACCTCCATCAAGGAGCAATACTTGAACTCAAAACAGCACTAGAGATTATAATTTAAATTTGCCTCGACATTCCTCAATAGGCGGAACTGGAACACAGAAAGACATTAGAAATTTCAAATTAAATGGTTAACTTCCTTTCTAAAACTTAACGTATTTTGAGAATTCTTGTTCAGATCCATTAAATATTGAAACATCATAGATACTGAAACTTTGCTTTCATTTCTCCCATTTGCTCCACAAAAAACTTCTATTTTTACCTTTTGCGGAACTTACATCCCTCCTGCCCAACCAAACTCCATGTTTCAAATTTGCATTTGCCTGATGTTGGGTGTCGCCTGAAACATTCATAATTATTACAATTACTTTTTATTCGTTTATCCTTGGCGTTCTGCATGCATTGAAACCACGTTTGATTCCACGTGGCTTGCCAAAACTCAAGGGATTTCTGAATGCCACCATTTCTCTTGAAATTGTGGAAGCCAAACAAGAGATTTTTTGTAACTTTTCTGCTGTGTCATACCGCATTTTTTTCACTTACCACAGAAATGGCGAAAATTAGCTACTTCTGATAGATATGCCCGAGATCAATGGAAATTTAGTCATGTAATCGCGTAAAATTGTTTAATCTTAATATACTTTTCTCATTGCTAATGAACAGTTTACTTTCAAATGTGAGAAAATACCGATATTATTTTTTATCTCTGACCATTTTCCTATTCTCATTTTGCCAATGTTATATCATCTCTTCGAACACAAACACTATAATCACGCCAATATAGGAGATGTCCTAATTTTTTATAAGCTCATGATTTTCCCCGAAGACATTGCATCAACGTTGTATAAATTCACTGACCACCGATACTTTGACTACAAAAGTTCTATGTAATTTTCATTGATTGGTTTCTTAAATAGTTATCCCATCCCTGTTCTATCTGGTGTCTAAGTGATAACAGATACAATGACTGCAAGAGTGCTACACAGTACTTATAGAACGCTATTTCTTTCAGTTCTCACCGCTGATGACGTACCACGAGCCAGCAACAAGACGGAGACTGTGCGGCTACATCCCTCTAGCTCCAGGAGGGCATCATCTCGCAGCTCATGTCGGTAGCGCAAACTGCTTCTTGGAGAAGTTTGCTCTCTGCCGCACCACGCCTCTCGACTGATCATTCGTCTTCGTTATATTTCAGTTCTTGAAGTAGCTGTTCAGAATTGCCAACGTATCTTAACAATATATTGGGTTTGAGTTGACCCTTCAAAAGTGTTCAGCTTATATTGATAATGTTCAGCATTAGCGTATGAGTTCGGAAGTAAAGGACTCGCATTGGTCATTACTATGTCTTAAACGGGCGCAGTGAAGGTGTTTCGTGGATTTTATTGATTTTCAAGCACTGGGTTGCTTTGAACACAAGCATACTCACGAGCAAACGCAAAAAAACATAAAGGAAAAAACTCACCGTCAAGAGCGGCACTCAAGCAAAACCATTCTTTTTAAAGAAATTTACGGCAGATTGAGATGCTATTTAATTTTTTTCATTTATCTATCCCATAAAAAAATGACACCTGACCGATTTCATATAATTTAACCTCTAATGACCGTGGGACTTTGATTTTCCTAAGTTGTCATTCTTTGAACAAGGTGAGACTTCATTGTTTCAAAATATCCATTTCCTAAAAAAACGATATCATACAGACATTTATCAAATGTCTTCATTGGAATGTTTTGACCAACGCGAAATTGATGGAGAAAAAGACATATCGGCAAGGACGAGCGCTTACGTGAATGTGGAAAATGATCTGGTAATGTTCAATTTGAAGGCCTTACACCTTACATTACCAAGCACAGCTTCACAGAACCGTCAGAAAACTGCTTCAGAGTTTGGCGACTTGGAAGCGTGTAAATCTCAGCAACTGATACAAGCGTTCGACCATTTTCCGACCATCTTCCTTTGCCTGCAATTCACTCGACAAACGGCGGGTTGGAGACGACAGAGATATACATAACTCGTGTTCAAAATACATAGTACTTGGCAGCGCATGATTTTGGTAGCTCAATTTAAGTCACTAGTTTTAATTTTGTGCTCACTTAAATTTCCCACCTAAAAAGTTATACATTGTTCATCAAGTAAAATAATCAAATTTTTGCAGTACATCACTGCTTTTGCTAAAGAACAATTGAAAAATTTTCAATATTCAAATATTCTCGCTATCTGATAAAACAAAGTGAGTTTTCACACGGACATTGAACTAATAGATATAGAAACGCAGCGGCAAAAATGATAGCTTCACATTTTCAACAGTTAATTTTTGAGCCAATTCCGTGTTGTCTTGTAAAAATCAAAACCCAGCATTGTCGAACATTTTTGTGCGATTTTGTCATATTTTGAAAATGATGACACGATAAAAGTCGTCAATGGAAATGATTATTTCAGGGAGATGAATTTCGTTGGAAGAAATGGACCGTCAGAACGTCACATGTGCCTCCGTTGACGTACAAAGTTAGGTAATTTTTCATAAGACAGACGTGCTGTCACCAAACGCTAGGAAATTTCATTAAAAATTTCACTGCATTGGGTTAAATCGAAGTTCATTATTCCAACCTAATTCAAATCAATTTCAATGGAAAATGTTTTGTGAGATTACCATTAAATGGATCGTGCCTCTATTCAGTTTCGATTACGTATTCCTGAATATTAAGTTTCTGATCAGCCGGAGCAAAGGCACGTTATGAAAATCATCTGTGACTTGACCAAAGGCAGTTACGCCTTCAAGTCATGCGATAGTTACGTTTTAGAATACACTACATAGAGAAATAGCAGAAACATGAAATTTTATTTTATTGAATAGCTGAGTTGGAAGTTGTCATTCGGTAAGTTGTCATGACGTAAGTTAAGTTGACGTAAGGTAAGTTGGAAGTTGTCATGACGCCGGTAACATGATCCGTTTAATAATGTTGAAATAGCAGGTATGCACCTAGCTCATAGTACTGCTAATGGCAATGCGGGACGAGCAGCTAGGCTGTATTGAGAGCGATTTCCTTACCTGTACACTCCTGGTCACCCAATGTTAACAAATTCACGCCAGCTACGTAATAATTGGAGTTACGAAATTAAGTAAATTGCCCACCAGGTGCAGGGTGTGCACAAGAATGGCGGCTCCAGACGGCGAGTTCGTACAGCTGATGGGATTCGCTATAGTTGCAAACTTGCAACAAGTTTTCTTGCTGACCTTAGTTCAATAACAAATTAATTCATTCTCTGTCATGTACTCCGTAACATGTGCATGAACAATGACGAAAATAATCGGTTAGCACATGCCTCTATATGTGTTTCTTCCAAACATCTTTTCTTACAGGTACAATATAGTGACACATGTTAGGAATCATGAGCACATGCTCATATCATAAGTAAATGATCGTAAACGTTAATGTGAACAATCTTTTAACGAACAGTGAGGGACAAAACAATGCAACACGTTCATTCAATCGTCAGAATCCGCATTTCTAAGCGACGTGCTATTGCGACAATTGGCCCTACAAGGTGTTTCAGAACAGGGGCAAAATTGTCCACCACGTAGAAAATGACCAAATAAACACTTCTGTGAAATTTTCCGCAAAAAAAAACGATTTTTGAGATGTTTACTGTTCATTGTTTCAAAGGATGAAAATTAATTGCAGTATTACTTGCAATATTTCTTTTGAATTAACCTTAGAACAGTTCTACTCAAAGAGAGTTTACAATAATAAAATTTAGTTTTAGTGCATTTAGTACATTGAAAGTTTTAGTAAGAAGGTTCGAGTTCCAGATCACGCTACTAAGTTCCACCTTGTTTGTCTTGTTAGCACTGTTGAGTTTCAAAGAAACAATGACGCCGGTAACATGACCCGTTTAATAATGTTGAAATAGCAGGTATGCACCTAGCTCATAGTACTGCTAATGGCAATGCGGGACGAGCAGCTAGGCTGTATTGAGAGCGATTTCCTTACCTGTACACTCCTGGTCACCCAATGTTAACAAATTCACGCCAGCTACGTAATTATTGGAGTTACGAAATTAATAGAAAAGAAACTGGACGCCCAGGGGATGAAAATGTTGAGCAGACCGTAATAGATTGTTTTCCTTATAATCCAAGAGCTAGCACGCGTAGAGTTGCAGCAGCTCTGAGATTACAGGGCCACTGTAGTGCTTAGAAAACCATGAAAGATATTAATTTCCATCCATACCACTTTCAAAGAGTTCAAGCATTGAATCCTCAAGATTATGAACTCCGAGTTTAATTTGCAAAGTGATATCTTTAAAAATAATTGCCAGAACCTAACTGCTCCGAACGTGTATTGTTTTCGAATGAAGCAACATTCACTCGTGAGGGAGTATTCAATATCTACAATGAACATGAGTGGGCACTTGAAAACCTTCATATCGTTCGTGGACATTCGTATCAGCAACGGTACAGTTTGGACTGATATTGTGTAGGTTAAGTTCTCTTTCAAGACAAGCCATGCAGGATCCTAAAGGTAAGGGGGTCAACCCAGGCCCTTGTCATCCCAATGGGTCATTTTTTCTTTTATGTTGAAAAATGATCTTTAGGTGATGGGTTATTTTGCTCTAATATTTTATAGCGCTACGAACGCTTAAGCCCTCCATCCCGAAGGGGTGTAAGGGGACCAAAAATCATGAAATTTTGACCCTATGTAAAATGAAAATAAAACAGAAAATGAGAAATCAGGCACCGTTAGCTTGTTACCAATGTTTCAAGAATTCCAAAACTGTCTTTGGCTTTGTTTTACAATAAAAACTCAATGCTTTCTATTCTTTTGATATATCACTGAAAATTAACTAAAAAACTAATATTTTAAATCTTTTCAAAAAACTCAGGCCTAAATCGAAAAAATTAATGAATCAAAATGTGTTTCTTTTTAAAAATTGCATACACTCGCAATGGTCAAATTTAAAAAGAATCAGAGCACAAACAAAAATTTCACCTCTCCCCCAAAAATGATTTTTTTTATTTTTCTCCATTTTTTCCTTTTACATTACAATTCACAGTGTATATATGAAATTATGCATGGAGATCATGAAAACATGAAAACAGTATTCAAGAACAAAATTGTCCATTATATTACAATTCAACAAAAAAATTTGTTTACGGCTTATACTGAAAAACCCTCATTTTCAACATTCAAAAGAATAGAAGTCAGTGAGTTTTTACGCTTGGAAAAAAGACAGTTTTAGAATCCTTGGAACATATCTAACCAACTGACATTCTTCGATTTCTCAATTTGTACAAGAATTTTTTGTTTTATTATCGTTTAAAACAAAAAAATTAGTATATTTTAGTTAGTGATCAACTACGATCACTCGTATTGCATGTAAAATAAAACAGAAAGTTTCAAGTAGAAAATTCTGGAATGTCAATTTGTTTGCAATGTTACTAGGATTTCAAAACTCTCTTTGACTTTGTTCGAGCATAAAAACTTGATGACTTCTATTCTTTCGAAATATCCAGAAAAATGAAGCAAAAAAACTAACATTTCCTATTTTTACAAAAACTAAGGCCTAAATCGAAAAAGTTGCTTGAGTTTATTTTGCGAGCAAAATATGTTTTTTCCAAAATACATGTACTGGCCAAATGTCACACGAATTGGATTTCAGTTTAAAAATCGATGTGTCTAAACTGAGTTTGGTTTGACGGTCTCAAGGCCGCCCCGCACACGATGCAAACAACACACTGCAAACTTGACGAAGACTGGCACACACTTCAGTATGCCAAGAGTAGCCAGGTGCTGGGTGTGCACAAGAATGCAGACGGCGAGTTCGTACAGCTGATGGGATTCGCTATAGTTGGAATGTATTAGAAGAAAAAGAGATGTAAAACCTCACTCAAAATAAGCTAAAGAATGATTCCCAAAAAGTAGTGAATGCACAAATGTGAAATTGCTAATGAAGTGCACAGGGAATTAGAGAGGCAGAATGCAGGCTGGCATATTTGTGCGTGTGAGGGGGCCTTTAGGTTTGATTTCGTTCGCAAACCGAAACCTTTTTGAAAAGATCAAGTCCGATCGTTTAATTTTTCACAAGATTTCAAACAGTTACAATTAAGCAACGTAAAATTTTCTTTCATGTTAAATTGCACGAGATGAGAATACCGGATATTAATGTTTAGTCATTCCAATTAACTTGTAACGATGAAGAATCACACTCACCCCAACACAGGGCTTCTCTGGTCATAAAACAATACGGAACGAAAGTTTTAGAAACGCCGCGTAATGCGGAATTTTCTGATTTTACTTTTACATAGTCTGGAAAATATACAATTGCAATAACATCATTAACATTTAATTCAATTTCTTGCTAATAACAAACTTGAAATAACGTTCAGACATTTAAGTATTAGTATTAGTAGATAACGAACAACTTACTACAAGCGATCTGAACACACCAAGCTTTACTACTCTCAACCGACGAGATGAAACCTTTTTAGTTTATGCCTAAGCTGGGTGAAAACGTTGCGCTATACCCTGCGGTATGAAAAGTTTTGTTTATTAAGCCTTGAAAGAAGAAATCTCGTTAAAGAGCACGACAGTTACGAAAAACTAGGCGAAGTGGAGAAAATAAACCTTGATGGCCGGGAGAATTTATTCGCGTAAAGTTACAGTTAATAGGCGAATAATTAAGTGGACAACATAGATATTGCCAGCAGCTCGTAAGATTGGGACGGCGCTGCATACGGTCACCAAGTGGAGAAGATCAGTAGGCGCGATCTTCTCGGGCCACTTCAGTTAATCGTGCCCTGGTGACAATAGAAAGAAACACACATTAATTTCACATCAACGAAATTATTCCGTTAATGTGCTCGCTGTAGGCAGATGGTTATAAAGTTACGTAATAATTCTGGTTAAGTTAATTTATAGTTATAGTTATAGTTATACCGTTAAGGTTTCAAGGTAAGTTATAGTTATAGTTATAGTTATACCGTTAAGGTTTCAAGGTAAGTTATAGTTATACCGTTAAGGTTTCAAGGTAAGTTATAGTTATAGTTATACCGTTAAGGTTTCAAGGTAAGTTATAGTTATAGTTATACCGTTAAGGTTTCAAGGTAAGTTATAGTTATACCGTTAAGGTTTCAAGGTAAGTTATAGTTATAGTTATACCGTTAAGGTTTCAAGGTAAGTTATAGTTATAGTTATACCGTTAAGGTTTCAAGGTAAGTTATAGTTATACAGTTATGGTTATAGAGTTCTAGTTCACCAGGTAAATTTACGGGAGCGGATCTTATAGAAGTCAATGGCAGCTAAATCACTGGTAGACATGCGCCAAGTCTACGTGAACCAACCTCAGCTGCCATCAAGTAGGGAGTTCCGTTGACGACGCAGAGCAGACGTGAAGACTCCCGTCCAGGCACGGATTCCCACAATCACAGGTGCCGAAGAGAGGAAGGCAGGGCAGTGCTGTGCGGTGAAGAGCGGTTTAGCCCCTCATGGTGTCCCCAACGAAGTTAAGCCACATTCCAACGAACAACGCTCATGCTCATCGTAGCCCAAGGAGAGCGGTCGGAATGGCCAGGGGAAACTCCTCCAAGTTACGTTGATATAGAAGTAACGAGTAGAGGCAAGGCAGCTGCTCGGTAAAAGGTGTTCTGCCGGAAAGGCTTGCGAAAGATTAGAGAACGGTTACTTCTACCAGCATTAGTCACAGCCGAAGTAAACCGGATAATTCACGTGACTAGAGCAGCCTACCAGTGAATATGAGCTTCCTTTAAATGAAATAATTTTTGTTTTCTTTAACAGTATCATCCATAATCAAATTATTTGACCTTATATTATACCATCACCTCTCAACGGGAATAATTACTGAGTTACTTGAAGATGTTCAACTAGCAATTAAAAGAAGAATATGGTTCCATCGTGATGGTCCTCCTGCACACTACCATTTGCGAAATCACCTAAGCGATCAATTTCCAAATAATTATGGTGGATCGGGCGAAATGGTCCTGTTGCATGGCCTCCTAGATCTCCTCACGTGACTCCACTTGATTTCTTTTTTTGGGGACACATGAAGAGCCTTGTTTATGCTACACCCATTGAATCTGAAGAATATCTCGTGACCAGAATTACAGAAGCTGCTGACGTGATTTCTGAAATGCCAGACGTGTTTCGTGTTCCGGCAGTCGTTTAAGGCTAAGACATGGAAAGTGCATGGATGTAGGTGAAACACGTTACGAAAAATTTTTGTAAAATAAATTCAAAATAAATATTGCGAGTAATAGTGTCATTAAATTTCCTTTTATAAAACAATAAACAGCTAATATCTCACACGCCCGAATTGTTTCGGATAATTTCATATATTAAAACATGTTTATTTGGTCATTCTCTGCTTGATACGCGATTAACATGTACACGTTAAATATATATTCCTAAAACTACACGTAAGCCGTAGCTACTGCATAAGCGCTCGAAAAACAATCGTGTGGCCTTGGAGGGAAATAGTGCTGTGTCTCACCAAGAGCAGGGCGGCTTATGTGAGGGGCTGTATGAGGATGTGGATCCAGTACGTGCAGCAGTAAATGTAAACGGTCGATTGCAACATTAATACATAGCGTAGAGAAGTAAACAATTAAAATTGATTCACAACGGGCTAGAAAACAAGTAGGGTTGGTGTCAGAAAAGGGTGTGTGGAATAATACCGAATGAAAGCGAAGAACGCGACTTCAGCAAGAAACACACGTAAGCATGAGACGACGCTTACGGGCGAGCCAGTTTTTTTTCTTTAATTGAGGTTTATTGGTATGTGTCCTCATGCGCGTCAGAGTCTTTACATAGTTTACAATATGTCATTCACAATTATATATTACGGTAAGTCAAGAATTGCAGACGAACTTTTGAAGTAACGCTTTTCTAACTTCAATACAAAAGGGATCTTGCTTTTGCTCGTCAATGAACTCTTTTAAAGTCCAGGAAATTTCTTTTTCTATCGGGACATAGTCAATTAATTTTGGTGTCAACACGTCGTTATCGTGTGATTGCATCGTCTGGTCAGTGAGAACGTCTTGCTTTGCTCTCGTCTTGGCTCGCGTCTGCGCTAAGCACACTTCAGATTCAAGCTTAGGCATTAAGGGGATCTACTACCCTGGACTTGACCTCTCCGTTCAAACTTCAATGTACACATTTCTATTGCACCGATGGGAGCGAAAATTTACACGTGGATGTAAAATTTAATTGCAAACACATTTTCACTTATAAAATTTTTTGATTTTCGCAAAAAAAAAATATATTTCGCGATTATTAGAAAAATATATACAGTTGCGCAAAACCCTACCCACTCTATAATTTTCAACGTAGAAGCGTGATTTTGGTCTCATTTGACGCGGAAGGACTGTACCAAGACCATAACGTAGGATTTTTTTGAATTTCTGATTAGAAAAAAATTGATGGTTACATATGTCAAAAAAGTGTATTAAATAGACAAATTCAATATACATTTTTAATCTCAGATTACAGGATTCTATCCCATCTAGGTAAATGAAAATGAATACCGATATGTAAAATTAAATTCTAAGCACATTTGATTATATGAAAAATTTCGAAATTCACGATAGAAAAGAAGTGATTGGGCCAGGGTTGCGGAGTCGGAGGAGTAAATTTGCGACTCCGACTCCGACTCCGACTCCACCTTTTCAGAATTTAGCGACTCCGACTTCGACTCCAACTCCACCTTTTCAGAATTTGGCGACTCCGACTCCGACTCCACCTTTTCAGAATTGTGCGACTCCGACTCCGACTCCACCTTTCCAAAATTGTGCGACTCCAACACCGACTCCACCTATTCACAATTTTATGACTCCAACTCCACCTATTCACAATTAATAAGATAAATATTTTATTTCTTAATGGTTGCAGATGTTGCAACCTTAACACATGTTTATTATATTCTTTATTTACGAACGACTTTTAAAATGACAGCAGAATGTTAAAATTAAATTTTACAATTTCATATTCTTTCTAGTGTACATGATCCATCAAAAATAACGGGATTCTATGGTTTCCCATAAAAAAGTCTCACGATATAGTTGATATACAAATAGATCCATCCTAATAGTACCCGCGATTAAAATATTCTTGTACTTGTGCACTGGTGAAACTCGTACCCCAGTACGGTCATTAAGCATCCTTAAGAACGTCACAGACGCATACATCAACCAAGCAACCAACAACTGTGTATTATGATTTAAATTATTAGTAGCCAAGATGTTTTTCAAAAAATTACCATACCTTTTTACTGCGATAAGCTGCATTTTCTTAACAATAGATTTAATTTGCACGCATTATTTTTTACTTATAAACAAAAGCGAGCAGAGGCCAGGTTTTCCATATTATTTGAATGATATTTATGATAATATCCAATGAAGCAGATTCCTATTGTGAAAACATTGGAGAAATTACGCACAAAATATATATTTATTTATAAATAGATAGAGACACCTGGCGTTTTATTATACAGTATTGATTATTCTTATACAATAAAATGACAAGTTTCTCCTTAAATAAATAAATAAGATCTAGGCATTTCCTGTGCATGATTTCTCCTAAGTTATAACAATGGAAATTTCATTGAACAAATGAAATTGGTTGGTCCGTCTTGGTTGGTTGGTCTGTCTCCCTTTCACGCTCTTAAAGACGGCTAAAATAGCCGCAGAGAATTCTCTCATCACTTCATCAAAATGCAAAGCCTATTTTGATCTCAAATTAAAGGATGCTTTATGACCGTATCTGTGATACGAGTTTCACCCACCAGTGCAAAAATACAAGAATATTTTAATTGCGTGGACTATTAGGATGGATATACTTCTTTATGATCCACATCTGAAAGATTTGTATAAAGACAATATCGAATCCCGTCATTTATGACGGGTCATGTATACTCTAATCTGAACAGGGTTTTAGAAAATTCAGTGCAAACATTTTAGCCACAAGTAAAGTCATCATAGCAGTACACTGTGGTGTAATTTTTTTGGCAAATTCTGTTTTTCTTAAATACAGCGTTTTTAATTTTCGTTCTGATGAACAATTTTCGCTGTAAAAAGTTCATTTTTCAACCGATTTTGATGAAAATTGGTCACAAAGTAAATATTTCATTGCTCTATGTGCTCATGTTGTCAAAATTAAAAAAAACATTTAAAATAAGTAGGAAAATACCGGTCAAATTTGAAATAGGACTCACAAATTATTGGTCACAATTGTAAAAAACGATATGCCGTCGGTGAATGACGACTGCGGATCGGGGTTGGTGAAACGCTGGACAGAAGACGAAGCTTTACTGGCGGTTAGTGCTGGTGCGGTCAGACAGTGGGAGACGTGTAAAATACGCCACTAAGAACGCGGCGTACCTATTTATGATCGGGGTAAATGGGCCAAAACGCACCACAAACGCGCTGACAACGAGAAGCTTACGATGAAAGCCTATTTCAAGACCTTTCAGGCGATGTAATGCATGACAAAAAATAATCAGATTAAGTGCATTAGCCTAGAGGAAAATTGATATAAGTTCACCAGTAGTGACGCGCACCCACATGTTGCCCTGTTACTGCACCAGATGGGCAAGGCTAGACGAACGTTAATGCTGCGGTAAGTGAGTTTTACGACACTTGACGAGAATGTTTGGATAAAACACAAGTTGTACGATTTAGAGTTTTCAAGCATGGGGAAATTTACATATATTATTATGTAGATTAGAATTAAATTATTAGGAGACCACAGCTTAAATCCTATCTAGGTACGTATTCTCTTATTTCGTCACTTCATTGGGTAATCACGGCTTTAAACCCCTAATAAGGCTCATTGCACTTACAACCGCGTCATTAATGTTCAAAGAAATTAATTTTAATCAATTAATAAACATTCAATTAATTAATTCATCGCGTTTAAGAGTAACACTGCCAACTACCCAAGCATGCAACGCTTTACAAATGAAGAAATGGGATGACATTCATTTGACTTGCGGAGAAGCACAAGAAAACTCGAGGCAAGCAGCAATTCCGTTCAGAAATAAGTTCCCGAACAGAAATGTGCCAAATCTCAGGACCTTCACTGCTATTCACAGGAGACTTCGGGAAGCTTGTTCTTTTATGGTTATGCGACCTGACGCAGAGATAAAGATTAAATCTTGAAAGGGAGCAAGAGGTTCTAGAGTACATTCAGGATCATCCTAATGCAAGTTGTCGTTGTGATGGTGATGCACTGGGGATCAGAGATCATGCTGAAGTGCGAAAAGTTTTGCGCGAGAGCGATCTTCATCCCTACAGATATGAAAGAGTTCAAGGATTGCTACCAGCAGATTTCCAACTTCGGATTGTCTTTTCAAGATAGTGTCTTAATTAGCTATGCTACAATTGGAATTTTTCTTCATCCACTCTTTTTACAGATGAAGCAAATTTTTCAAGAGAGGGTGTTTTTAACCAGCAAAGCTGGCATCACTGGGCAGAACAAAATCCCCACAACATTATTGAACACAAATATCAACATCGGTACAGTTTCAACGTTTGGGCAGGTATTGTAGGGAATCACTTGATCGGTCCATACATTTTCCCTGCAACATCCACAGGGGATACTCACAATGTTTCCCTGCAAAGGACTCTTCCCGTGTTTCTTGAAGATGTTCCTTTTGTTATTCGTCGCAGAATGTTGTTTCAATAAGATGGTGCCCCGAATCATTTTTCAAGGGCACCAAGAGACACACTAATCATCAAGTTCCCAGACAGATGGATAAGATGTGGAGGACCAGTTAACTGTCCTAGGTCTCCTGACCTGAACCCATTAGACTTTTTTCTGTGGGGACATGAAGAGCCTCGTGCATGAGACGCCCGTAGAATCAGAGGAAGATTTGATTGACAGGATTGAGGTGGCTGCTGGAGACATAGCAGAAAAGAGAGAAGTGTTTGAACGAGTAAGAGAGTCTTTGGATAATCGGTGCAGGTTGTGCATAAATGAAACTGGGAAACATTTTGAACATCTGTTGTAACTTGAATCTTAATCCTAAATGATGATACATCATGTACTAAAGTAACATAACATGCTGTGAGCTTCAGTAGCTAAATAATTTTATGGTATAAAATTAAACTTTAATTTTTTCTTCCAAATCTACGTTCATGCGAACCTGTTTTTCATTTGCGTTAAACTAAAATAATGAGATTCAAGATGTTCACTGTACCATAGTCAATACCATACAACAGTTTAAAGCTTTCAAATTCAAATCTTCATCCCAGCATTCTCCTCAAACGTAGTAAAACCCACTTACCGCAGAACTCACGTTAATTTGTCTATCCATGCCTATATTTGGTGCAGTGACAGGGCAACAGGTGGGTGCGCGTCAATACTGGTGAACTTATATCAGTTTTCGTCCTGGCAAATGCACTTAATTTGATTATTTTTGGTCATGCATTACATCATAAAAAAGTCTTGAAATAGGCTTTCATCGAAGGTTTCTCATTTTTTACTATTGAATATTAATTTGTGTAGCCTATTTTAAATTTAGACACAATTTCCCTGGTTATTTTACACCTTCTACAAATTTTAAAATGTGCGCATGGAGTATTGAAAGATTTACTTTGTGACCAATTTTCATCCCAATCGGTTGGAAATTGTTTTTTTTGGGAGCAAAAAAATTTTTTCGGAATAAAAATTGAAAACGCTGTAACTTCTTTAAAAAAACTGAATTTTGCCTAAAATTACACCACAGTGTACGGCTATGATGACTTAACTTGTGGTTAAAATATTTGCATTGAGTTTTCTTCCAATACTCTGTATATATTTATTGGCAGGTGTTTTCTGAGTAGGCAAAGTAGTCAGGGCCTACCCTGAGAAGCGAAGAAATGTTTCAACAGTTTTTTTTTTCATTACTGACTATGCACCAATTCAACGAAATTATAATAGTTGATTCAATTACTATGCTCAAAATCCCAAAAATTATGATATACATGTAGATTAGGTAGGTAAATTTGCATACTGCCTTTTCATCTCCGTATCTACACTATGCAGGGTAACAATCAAAAAAAGGTGTCATATTATTGCTCAATACTATGTTACATCTCGGCTATAATACGCAAAAGTTGTTCTGCTTTCATCGCAGGGGCCTGACGCTTTCGGAACGTTTTCTTTGCGAATATAAGCCACTTTTAGCGTCTTTGTGTGTAATATGATACTGTCTTTTATTTTCGTCTGACTATTTACTATGTATTTGACACTTTCTTATTTTAATACACGCCCACATTCTCTTCATTTTCTATTTTTTGTGCGATTTGGAACGTTTTCCGTTCGAAAATTTGTACTATAGCATAAATGCCATAATCATTGCAGCTGAGATAGTGCATTGCTTTCAGTTACAACTTACAATAGGTGTGTGACTAAGTGAAGTTTTTTCTAGCTTTGTGATTATTTTCACTGCAGGTCATTGTATTTTATTTTTTTCATGTATCCAAATACCGATATTGTTTACCTTACAACATTCCCAAACCTTCCTCAAGAAGCAGTAATTAATTATATAATGCCTAGAAACAGATACTAGTTCAGTTTTTAAAATTGTAAAAACATAATTATAAAAATCTCCATTTCAGCGTGTGCTAACTTTGAAACTGGGGAGTGATCAGAAGGTAAAAATTGAACATAATATTGATATAGTGAAATACAATATAAACATAAAGAATCAAACAACATTCAAAAAATAGCTTTAGAAACGAGCAAAAATTTTCATTATAAATACATGTTAACTTGACCTTAAGACAAGGAAGTAAACAAAACCAAGAGCTCAATTTGAAGTACATAGGCACTACACACTGCTGAAAAAATCAATTAATATTCCAGTTATTAACATCAGAATGAGCTAATTGAATTCTCATTATCAATAGTGATAACATAACCTGAAAACTAGAAGTTATTATGTATCAGACCATAGCTTCAGATTTCAGCAAATACTAGTCATTATCAATGTATCATAACCTAAAGACTTGAGATATTTTGATCAAAACATAACCCTAGGTTTCTGTAAAGATTAGTCATTCTCAATCAATACATCAAAGCATAACCAAAAGAATAGAAAAGATCGTTATAAGGAACCATTGGTATAGAACATAGACACATTAATTTTTTTCTTAAGAGCGTACAGAGTTACTCCTTTTTATGTGAGTATAGTGTATTGCATCAGCTGAGCTGCTCTGCAAGTAACTTGCAAGTTGCAACACATTTACTACTAGTTTATACTCTCTTTGTATTAATTGAAGGTAAATGAACGAAACAAAACTAGACAGAATGAATTTGCGATGCTTTCAATTATTAATTGCTGGTTTTTAACTGCAAAGTATGCACTATTGCTCCATCTCAAAATTTTTATTTCGCACTCGTAGCTATCACATATATAGGTGTTCGAACCCACAATGACTAGACATCAGATTAGATTAGTCGTTAGTTTTAGCCTCCCTGCCCAGCAACAAATGCGATCCAAAGAAAGGAAGAAGGAAGGCACCATTTAGTATAGAGTTAAGGAAACGCGGAATCTATTCAGAAAGGCATGGAAACAGTAAGCTGGGAAAGAAGATCATGAAACAAGACCAAAGTTGAAGAAGAAAGTAGTAGGTGCTGAAGAACAGGACAGCAGTGAACCGAAAAAAGGTAGTCCTTAACATAACAAAAACATTTTATTTCAACAAAAAAGAAGGCCTACCTAACTCTCAGCTCGGGCCCTCACATTGTCCCCTTGGGAGCGCTCGTTCCCATAGATACAATAGTTGTATCCCCCTGAGGGGTTACTAGACATCAATGACAGTATTAGGTATTAGGTATAATTACGCTGTTTCGGACTTCGAACAAAATATATCAACAAAAACATTGCTTATTTTTGATCCTTCCAATAAAGTATTTTAACTTTGTTTGTGTTTACTTTTGGTTTTAAACAATCATGAAATAATTTTTAGCAAAATTTGAATTGAAGACACCAAAAAAATAGCGACTCCAATCTCGACTCCACCACATCCGAATGAACGACTCCGACTTCGACTCCGACTCCACTACATTCGGAATAGCGACTCCGACTCCGACTCCGACTCCACCACACTTCAGAGGAGCGACTCCGACTCCGACTCCACCCTAAAACATGCGACTCCGGCGACTCCGACTCCCGACTCCGACTCAGACTCCGCAACCCTGGATTGGGCGAACATATATATATATTTTTTTTCTGCGCAAAACCCTTCTATAATTTTCAACGTAGAAGCGTGATTTTGGTCTCATTCGATGCAGTTTGATAGTGGGAACAGCGTAGCAAAGCAAAATTCTATTTGAATTTTCAACTAAATTTTTATTAAGACACAACTGAAAAAAATCATTTATTTTCAAATGTTGGAAATGTGTACCTATAACTTTTTTCTAGGTCGAAAATCAAAAAAATCTTACGTTGCGGTCTTAGTACAGTCCTTCCGCGTCGAATGAGACCAAAATCACGCTTCTAGGTGGAAATTTATACAGTGAGTAGGGTTTTGCGCAAGGATTTATATTTTTCTAATAATCGCGGAATAAATTATATATTTTTTCGAAAATCGAAAAATTTTATAGATGCAAATGTGTTTGGCATTCAATTTTACACATCTGTATGCATTTTTGTTCACCTAGATGCGATAGAAATGGGAAAAAATACACTTGTAAAATTTGGTAGTCAAATGGTAGTCCGGGGTAGTAGATCCCCTTAATGTGTCACAGCTTTCTAATTCTTTAATAGTTAGCAGATCATTGTTGTTTGGTAGCCTACTTAGGTAGTCGGCTACGACGTTTTGTCTACCTGGTAAATAATGAACGACAGGATCGTAAGAATGTATGTTAATGCACCATCTTGCCATTGTCGTGTCCTCTGGCAATTTTCTCGTAAATAGAGGTGCTAAAGGACGGTGATCCGTATACACATGGATGGGATACCCAATAATTAGGTATTTGAATGCTTCAAGAGCACTATAAATGGCAGAGAATTCCTTTTTCGTGGTGCTGTAACATTTTTGACTAGAATTTAAACTTCTGCTGAAATATGCTACTGGACGCATTAATTTATCGCCTGAATCTTCGGGCTGCATCAAGACGGATCCTATGCCAAAGTTTGATGCATCAGTAAATATGGGAAACGTCTTAGTGAAATCAAGGTGTCGTAAAACAGTCTCAGAAGTCAACGCTGATTTTCTGTAGTCAACACTTTTTTGACAGTCGTTTGTCCAGTTGAAATTAACACATTTTTTCAGCAATCTGTACAGGAGATTTGCAATCACTGCAAATTGCGATATGAAGTTGCGGAAATAGTTGGCTGCACCAGGGAAATGCTGCAATTCTTTTACATTTGTTGGTGCTGGACAATTTTGCAATTTCTCGGAGTATTTACAATGTATACCATCTGCCGAAATAATATGACCTACATAGGTACTCTATTTTTTTTGTTGAAAAATTGACATTTTTCGAGTTTGATGGATAGTTTACCGGAGCGGAGTGACGTGAGGACAGTTTTAATATCGCCCAAATGTTGCTCATTAGTTTTTGAGTAAATTAATATATCGTCAATGAACACAAAGCACAATCGTCCTAAAATAGGCGCCAGAACAGAGGACATGACACTTTGAAAAACGCTCGAACTCGAAATGAGTCCGAACGGAATTCGTTTGAATTGGTATTTTTGATAACCTATAATAAAGGCTGTAAATTTCCGACTTTCCTGTTCTAATTCTACTTGATGGAAGGCAGACTTTAAATCCAGAGAGGAAAAGACTGTATTGCCACCGAGTGTAGACAATATTTCATCTACTCGTGATATAGGATACGACTCCTTGATCACGATTTTGTTTAATGCTCTAAAACCTATCACGGGTCTAATTTCACCCGTTTTTTTCTTTACCAAAATCACCGAGAAATTGTAATCTGATGTTGACTTTTCAATAATGCCCTGTGAGAGCATTTCTCTGTTGACCTTGGCCAACTCCTCCTGATATTTATGAGGTATACGATATGGTGGTATCTTCATAACTGATGCATCAGTTTTAAACACAATTTTATGTTTTGTCACATTGGTGACACCTGTAGTTTCGCCTTGTAACGTGATCACGTCACGGAAACTGTACATCAATTCCAGTAATTTTTGTTTTACGTCAACTTCATCGCATGTTACATCATTATGTGTTATCGGACGGCGTACGTCCTTCTGTATATGAGACACACTTTCGACTTGTTCCTTACTACCAGGAAACTCACACTCACAACTATTGCCGCGAACATCGACCTTCGAATCAAGTTTCTCCGTGGCCATGGTCCTTATTTCACCACGTCCTGAGATGACTTCAATTGAATCCGATGTAACATCAGAGTTTATCTCAACATTATTCGCCTCATTAAGCGCTTCCTCTACATTTGTGAGATAATTTCGGCCTCAACTTCTTCCCCAGGTAATGCTTCCATGTTACACAGCATTATGTTTTCGCTAAAATGAATGGCCTCATCTGTCGGGTTCAGTACTTATAAGGGTACGTTCCCATCTTCGTTGACTATAACTATTGATTCTGCTATTAACGCTCCATTATCAAATCCTCGTTTCAACACGATATAATTACCTTGTTTAGCTTTTTTGACAAAAGCATTAATGAGCTTGATGCAATCAGCAGGCACTTCTATTACGTCACAGTGAACCACCAGAGGTATATTTTTTTCTCTCTTACCACTGGCTTTGGCAGCTCGGCTACACACTCGAGTTCAGCCTCTTTTTTCTTGCCTGTTCATACAGCGTCTTTTTTTCTCTCTTCACAATCCTTCGTGCTCCAGCATCTGGTGCTCCTCTTAGCACAGGCAACTACTTCTGACAGTAAACAACCACTGTTTATTATATCCATTAATATGGCTTTTCTACTTATTGTAGGCTTACTCTCTATTTCATTGAAAGGTACTCTGGTTCCCTCCCACATGAGTGAACCATCCTTCAAGTTAATTACTGCATTGGTTAACACATCTCTTCCTAAAATTAAATCATATTTGAATTTTGCATCTTTATTTACTAAAGCCCTAGTCTTAAGTACTTTGTCAGTACCAGGTATAGAGATATTTAAGTCAACCTCACCGCTAACATTACTCTTTGCGTTTATGCCTCTAATGCTAAAAAACTTGGTTTTAAGTCTTCTTTGGGGTATTTGATGTTACTGTAACTAATGAGGCATTTTTCGCTACCGCTGTCAAGCAGCGCGCTTAAGTACTTGCCTTTATTAGACAGTATAATTGTCAGCCGTTTAGTTCTCCTAAACGTAACAAGATCGGCTCCATTTTCACATCGTTCTCTACATACAACTGTAGTGTTAAAATAGACTTCAACTGCTTTATTCTGTGATATCTCATCAGCCAGTTCTTCATTCTTCAACTTGGCAAACCTATTCTACATTTAAATAATGGATCAATGTATGATTCTCTCTCATCATGATTACACTTTGTATCTCAGTATCTGGATTCGTTTCGACCACAGCTTTAGGATTAACGAGGGTTGTGCGGTGACCCTCGGGCTACGTCTCATTTTTTCCTTCAACTTTTTTACCTCCACCTTTAGCTACTCTCCCTCTAAAAAATCTCTGTTGTCTCTTTCATACTCCTCATCATTGTGCACCGCGTGTCTACTACGGTTATTGCCTCTATAGGCATTGTACCTACGCAGGTATGCTTTATACTTTCCACAAGGATCTGTTCTTGGGCCTCTCTTTTTTCTGATTTTTATCAATGATATTATTAAATCTACATCATTTTTTAAATTCATACTTTTTGCCGATGACAGTACGCTTTCTGCGGTCCTTCCGAACCAAAATCCCACTACGATTGCGGAGAGTATAAATAATGAACTCCATAAGGTTTCACTGTGGCTTAAAGCTAATAAAATAAGCCTAAATATCGATAAAACAAATTATATTACATTCTCATACAAAAAAAATATATCTCTACCATGAATTAAAATTGGCGAAGGTGAAATCAAAGAAACCAACTCATGCAAATTTCTGGGCATCATAATAGATAAACATCTGACCTTCAAAGAGCACATCGCTCATATCAGTTCTAAATTATCAAAATCCATCGGAATCCTGAACAAAGTCAAAAGTTTCCTGCCTGAAACAGCCTTACTAATGCTTTATCGAACGCTCATTTCACCATACCTGCAATACGGAATAGAAGCATGGCATGGAACTGATAAAAATAGAACCAATATCATTTTTACTCTGCAAAAAAGAGCCATCAGAGCGGTAAAGAACCTAGAATATAATGCTCACACAAATGATTCATTCAAAAATTTACAAATGCTTAAACTCTCGGATCTCTACAAAATCTCCATCTGCAATTTCATTTACAAAACATTAACTAATGATGGCGACAATAGCCTACAACAGTTATTAACTGCGCAAACTGGTCATCACGACCATTTAACGCGAAATAGAAGTAAATTCATGCTTCCTTATTATTCAAAGGCCCGCTCGCAACACAGTATACTATTCGTTGGAACTAAAACTTGGAGCTCAATACCTGCGGAGATCCGTGAAAGTAATTCTTACAAGGTATTTAAAAGAAATCTTGAGTCTCACTTCTTATCAGAATACTAGTCGTGTAAGATCACCAAGTCAAATCCTGCCTCCTACATGTCTGGTCCTAATAATGCAATTTGCCATGAGTAATATCGCCGATTTTCAGTCTGCTCTAAATCGTTATCGAATATACTGTTAAATATAGTCCATATGACCTATATTGTAAAATTAAACATCAATATCGACTTCATCATCTTGTCGATCAGTCTAATGCGAAACTTGGCTAAGTGAATTAGGTTAAACATTATTGTACGCCCTAGAATAATGTAATGGTAGGATGCCCTAGAAGTCGCTGAACTTATTCGGGCCCACAGGTAGCTATACTCAACTTTGACCATTGTATTAGACTTAAGAAACATTCTACCTCTGTATCACCTGTGGTAAATAAATTGTTTAAATTGTTTAAAATACTGCCTGATTTGATTTTCTGACGCTCTACAGTTTCGGGCGAGATGCTCTTTCGAACCGCATGCAAAGCAGGGGCCAATGTATACTCTTAGTTTGCTCAGATCTCTTTGAGTTCGACAATTGGCTTCAACGTGACTTGTAACGTTGCATATACTGCAGAAGGAAGAGCCTATCGTTCTAGCTGCAAAGTGCACTGGGGCATGATTCGTGCTTTCTGCCCGCAAAGTGTTGCATTCAAGGGAACCTATTCTTCTATCGCCTACATAGCCACTGACATTCCTTCCTACTCTAGGATTTCTCAGCCAAGGTCGATGAATTGACCTCCAGCCCGGGAAACTACTTCTATGGTAATTTTCGTAAAACATTTCACTTTTCTGAAGGTATTCTTGCATTACTCAAGCTATTATTCAAATTCAATTTTACACAACCTAATCACTAGAAATTCACACCAGTAAAAAATATAAATAGTAGACAATCCAAACATTTAGAAATCAATATTTGCAATAAAAATTCATTTATACACCCCACAGCAATAAAATCAATAAACACAATTAGTAACACAATTTGCGCAATGAAGAACTAAAAAAAAATCACTCACTTCTAAACGCAATAACTATCTTACACAACTTCAGTTTAATACTGGCATCACAGTGCTGTCATTGCCTATGTGAGCTTGCTGCTTGCTAAGGCACTGCCGCGGCATTGAGCCGAATTGCAAAAAATAAGCTGCCTCTTGCAGGGCAAAAAAAACTACAAGCAAAAAACTCCTACTCCGTTGCTGCACGCTGTCTGTCTCACGCGCAATGAATATCTAGGCTGCAACGGTACTGTAACAATTATATCAATGAGTTGTTGCTGCTTTACTTATCTTAAATTGTAGGTTTAGTTGTTGCACAATGTCGCAATCTCTGCAGTCGTTCTAGGCGATGCACCGTTACTACTTCGTCCGTAGCACAAAGATAACGTAGCTGTAGTCGGCTGACACCACGTAGATGTAGTTTTTAGGTCTGTAGTCGTCCTTCTCTGAAGATCTCTGTAGACGCTGTCCTCATTCTAGGTTTCTTGTTGCTCTAACTGTCTCTACAGATCCACTTCTTAGACGTTATAATATATTATTCTTTTCTCCACCAGACGATGTTCACGGTAGTTCTCTTTTTTTTCTCTGTAGTTATAAGTCTTCTCTGTCGTGTTGATTTGCTGAAGTCATTGAATCATCTTCTCAAACTTCTGTAGGTTGCTTGTAGAATGCGCCGCTCGTCGAATTTTAAATCTTCTTAGGCGAAATTTTTCGTAGATTTTCGAACATGTTGTAATTCGCTTCACTTCTTAATTACTTCTTCTCAACGTCGTGGGTTTGATCAAGTACTGGCCCCCAGATGTGCCGCTAATGGTGTGGCTTGGTCGTGGTAAGGAAACTCGGAGACGTTTTCAGCTTCTATTTTACTTTTTTAACTTTAGTCAATTTTCGTAATTGTGCGTGATCTAGAAGTGTGAAATCTGGAGACTTAATCAGCGTGTTGCATTAATTTCCCCCACCGTATATTTGATGTCCTTCGAACATGCTCTTGGAACATGCACGGCTAATTTTTTTGCACATGTTAGGTATTATTAGTCCATGCTCTCCAATGAGCAAACTTTTAACTCATCATTCCGTTCAACAGAACCAAATTCACATCCAAATCTAACGAATAAAACCTGCAAGAAATTAAAATCCCTGCATTTCTAGTACTGATGTTATCGCTCGGTGACACCCACAACAGTGCAGCATTGCACTAGTACTATCTTCTGAAGGACCATTAAGCAAGTTACTTTGAAGGCAGTTTCTTCAGATGACGATTTAAAAACATGCATATAGATGCTGAGACAACAGAAAAAGTTTTAGTTTCAGTATTGTTACCAAGAAGTGATGAATTTTACGTCCTCAAACATATTTTACGGTAAAGATCGCTTACAGTACTGTGATAATTATCACACATGGTGTTTGCAGGCGACGGCGTTAATCCATTAATTATAAATAACTACAAATGAAATTTATCATAGATTTTCATCAATCAATAAAGTTTATGGATTTATGTTCCTTAAATTGAGTCTACACTTTTCCAGTGATCCTTCAACCCTGCTCGCAATGATGGCCAAGAAATGCGTAAGCATGTTGATGCTGCGAAGTAAAAAAAACACTAAAAGACTAAAGCAATCCTGCATGAAGTTGTTCGCAAGGTACGCCTGTCTCCTCCATGAGAAAGAAAGACACGTAAAGAATGAAAGATAAAGCCTCTCCAACCACACATCTAAACCCACAACAGACTGCTACATCAGCTTATACTCATTGGGCCGTCGGTAGCTTAGTTGTCATTGGGAGCGCGTTGAGGACCGTCAAGACAATTTTCACATGTTAGAAACGTTTGCGAGTTTGCTCCTGTCGGTTTCATTAGGCTAGATGTAGCGGAATTGAAAATTTTATTCAATCCTTAACTACATTTTGTCTTTCTTTGAGAAGCAAAAATAATATAATTGCACGATAATATTTTAATTTGAATCGCTTAATCTACTTGAAAGTAGTGATATAATTCAGAGGTTATTCACTGTCAATGGCACGTTAATAAACAAAGTACCTAGTGGCACACATAGAGTATGTACCCATGCCCAGTTTTGGTACATAAATGCTAAAAATCTGGGGAGTTTAACAAAGAACATCGAACAAAGATTTCAGATAGTAGGATCAGTTCTGGTTGTTAGAAAGATTTTATGAGATTTTTTCGAGTTCATGATTCATAAAATACCTGCTTATGAATAATGAGGAAAAATATAAGAATTTTGCTCCACTAACTTATGAAACTGGACATTAGTTGATGGAGCTTAGCACTACGAAATGGAAACAGTCGAGAAACTTTACGGAGGAACCTCATAAATAGGTAGAATTTTTAATGTGTATTTATCTCTGGATGTTGCCATGAGAAAATTTACTATGAGGTTTCCAAGGTAAATTATTGCATGTCAAATTCTATTTCGGTAGTCCCTACTTAGATTTAGGGTTGCTAAGTTCGCAGGCTACGTCTGCTGTAAATCTGAAGAGGTTTTGCTTTTGAGCTATCATCTTTCACGGACATATAAATAGAGTGCAGCATATGGATGAATGTAAAAAATACGAGCAAATTTCACTTGTTGCAATGCTTCAAATGTGTTAACCAGAGCCAAGGGCGGCATATATTTGCCATTGAGCTTTCACACCAAGAGAAATGAACGGTCGAACATATCGTACGCCACAGTCGATTGGTGACAAAAAATCTATTCGAAAACTCAATTTCATTTGAAAAATTATGTTAATGAATGGACCTCAATTATTTCATTTTAGAATCATTGATGGAGCTTCCGTCTCTGTTTATTACCGCATTGGCGGTCATGTGTACCCTGCAGCATGGGACTCAGCCACATGACTATACATTATGTTATAGAAATGTTTTCGGTCGCTCTCTATTCTAACCATAAATGAAGCTCTTTAAAAACAATTCTTGATCACCATCTAGGGAAAAAAATATAATGTCGCTAATTTCATCCGCCATAACCCCGAACGACATTACAACATAAACTAAAGTGGTCATTTTTACCGAATAATTCTTTTGTGAAATTGCACTGAACCTGCAACAGGGAAGCACGAGTTGAAAGAAAACTTGACATACAGGCAACATGCACCAAACTTGACATACAGGCAATATGCACCAAACTTGACATACAGGCAATATGCACCAAACTTGACATACAGGCAACATGCACCAAACTTGACATACAGGCAATATGCACCAAACTTGACATACAGGCAACATGCACCAAACTTGACATACAGGCAATATGCACCAAACTTGACATACAGGCAACATGCACCAAACTTGACATACAGGCAATATGCACCAAACTTGACATACAGGCAACATGCACCAAACTTGACATACAGGCAACATGCGCCAAACTTGACATACAGGCAATATGCACCAAACTTGACATACAGGCAACATGCACCAAACTTGACATACAGGCAATATGCACCAAACTTGACATACAGGCAACATGCACCAAACTTGACATACAGGCAACATGCACCAAACTTGACATACAGGCAACATGCACCAAACTTGACATACAGGCAACATGCACCAAACTTGACATACAGGCAACATGCACCAAACTTGACATACAGGCAACATGCACCAAACTTGACATACAGGCAACATGCGCCAAACTTGACATACAGGCAATATGCACCAAACTTGACATACAGGCAACATGCACCAAACTTGACATACAGGCAATATGCACCAAACTTGACATACAGGCAATATGCACCAAACTTGACATACAGGCAATATGCACCAAACTTGACATACAGGCAATATGCACCAAACTTGACATACAGGCAACATGCACCAAACTTGACATACAGGCAACATGCACCAAACTTGACATACAGGCAATATGCACCAAACTTGACATACAGGCAACATGCACCAAACTTGACATACAGGCAACATGCACCAAACTTGACATACAGGCAACATGCACCAAACTTGACATACAGGCAACATGCACCAAACTTGACATACAGGCAACATGCACCAAACTTGACATACAGGCAACATGCACCAAACTTGACATACAGGCAACATGCGCCAAACTTGACATACAGGCAATATGCACCAAACTTGACATACAGGCAACATGCACCAAACTTGACATACAGGCAACATGCACCAAACTTGACATACAGGCAATATGCACCAAACTTGACATACAGGCAACATGCACCAAACTTGACCTACAGGCACTATGCACCAAACTTGACATACAGGCAATATGCACCAAACTTGACATACAGGCAACATGCACCAAACTTGACATACAGGCAATATGCACCAAACTTGACATACAGGCAATATGCACCAAACTCGACATACAGGCAATATGCACCAAACTCGACATCCAGGTGTCACGAAACTTTGCACAGTGTAGCGTACGTGGCGCTGATCAGGCGCCTACACTGTGTTAGTTCGAATGGAGGACTCGAAACCTCCTTAGTAAGAGGGGAAAAATGAAAATACCAGAGCGGAAAATACAGCAAGAGGAAATGGTAGAACAGTTGGAAAAATAGAGAAAGTAGCTACTGATCTGCTCATCCACACCAATACCTCAGTTCAACATGGGAAATGAAACACTCGGTTAATGGTACATTATTGATTACTTTATTTCGAGTTAGTTAATGAACACGTGATTGGCATGAGACACTCTCGGCAAGCAAAGAAATTTGCGACACACAATATTAGCGAAAGTTACTGGCGCGCGTACCTTGTAACGCCAACACAAAACACCAACCAGAGACATATCCTGCACAATCCTAGGCAATCGCAGCGCGCGCGGAAGGAAAAGGCACAGTCAACTATGGCCTATTATCCATGACTTCTCTTGATCGTTCCGAACGAAGCGTTTCCAAGGCATACCTCGAGCTCCTCTTGAATTTCAGAGAGCCTGAACATTTTCTAAGCTCTATTGCTTGCATAACTTCCCTCTCAGTGTGACTGGTAGGCAGTAGGCCCTGTCACTTCAGCTTGGTAAGCGCCATATGGTCAGGTTGCTCTGCAACCCGGAGTCGCCTAGTCCCACATCGTTGAAAACTCCAAGCCGCTCCACACTCAAACACCCGACCCCTCCTGGGAACAAGGATTATATTAAGTGACTACACTCCACTTGAATCTTTATTCCTTGCAATGCCCCTACTTCAAATCGAATTGATTGAATTTTACCCCCCTTTAATCCCCAAATCAATCATAAAATTTATTTATTTTCCCTCTGAGAATAATTGGATTATTTCACCCCGCTTTACAAAACAAATCACAAAGCACTCTGTTTCGAGATAAGTTACATGAAAACCATTTAGCCTACACTTCAATAGTTCAATAAGACACGAACATTCTGATTTCCCTCTAAAAATAATGATTCGAGGATGATTTAAAATGAAAACCCAAAGATCAAATTGCAATATTAACAATGAAAATTACTGCGCCCCACCTAGACAAATACTTCAATTGCAATAAAAATTGTCAACCATTTCTACTTGAATCACTCCACTCTTTTTATGAACACAAATTTAATAAGCTGCATGAGAATCTTCAAAGAACAAAGAACAATATCTCACCTCCCCATTGAAGAACTCGTATCCCTACATCCTGCACTGAGTCAGTAAATCGGCGAAATAGGCCGGCTCGCAAACTCTCTGCGTATTTATGGTCCCCTCGAACAAAGAATGCGCTCCTTGGCTTTGCTACACCCGCGAAAACTGAAAGTGACGTAGCGTTTCGCGATTGGCTAACCCTCAAGCGTCACCTCCCTATACTGACGTGTCCCTTACCTCACCATATTGCTACGCATATAACTCTAAAATAAACCCCGAAACCCCTGAGTTCTTACTCATATGAAATTCAATTTTTAACCCACTGTTTTCTGTGCTATGTTGTTTATTTACAACAACTCCCGTATATGTGATGTATTTTGGACTAGCTCTCGAAATAGCCTCTACCTCCCTTTACGAACTCCTCCTTGCTCCTGATGTACGTATGTACGTACGTCACACCTTCCTATTCCTCTCGGTATGCTGCGCTGCGTCGACTCTGGAGCCGGTTGCCTGCCTATCGTTTCTACGTATATATATATATGTAGAACTCTTGTTGAATATATCGTTACAGCCCCGCGCCCTTCATAAAAATTTGAGCCAATGCAGTTGGTTCAAATTTTCAAATTGTTTTTTAGTTCTAAATAATTGATTACATCAAACTCTGGTCTTGACATCGCATATCACACAAGCCGTAAAATATCATCCGTACATTGAAAACATACATGGACACACAAAAGGAATGAAAACGCACAGGACATATTATTAGGGCACCCTAACAAAGAACACAATGCTCTTGAGAACCACATCTGTTTCATATATTCTCACATACTCAAAAACGAAGAAAACTCGCATCCGCTATGTATAATCTTCCATTTGCAAAACGAAGGAGACTCTCATCTGTTACAAATAATAGACGCACAACAACATCGATTAAAAAAATCGAACATTATCCGCTTGATTTCTCTTCATAAAATTCAGCCACATAAGCAGAGAAAAGAAAACACAATGAGCTCAATTAATACAGCGAACTTAGCACAAGGACATAGGCATCTTAAATCATCCTATCACTTGGCATTCACGTAAAAGATCTCAAAATGAAATAAAGTTTTCTCTTGAAATATCTTATTCTCGATGAATCTCGTTGATAATTTCCAACTTATTTCTGTACAAGTCTTTCGGGGGGTACCCCTGGGTCTCAGGTAATTTCAAAATATAGCAATGCTCCAAAATTTTTCATCCTTGCGTTGTAGTCCATCACTCCTGTGGTATTATCAGCGACTCGCGTTAATGCGCGTATGATTCCTTTGGGTGGGCTCGTCAGCCTGTCTCCTCGATGAAAGTTGATCATTTATAATTATCTCCAAAGCCATCAGGTTAGGACAACTCATTTCCCGCCGGCTGGAAGTGCAGTTTAGACCCCTGAGGTTTGGATATATGACATCTCTATTGACGGTACAAGTCTACTCTATTGGAGCAGAAGTTACCCATGAGATTTTCTAAATGTAGCAATAACTTGGCATCAATCAGCGACAAGTTTAAAAAAATAATTTTTCAATAGTGTCGCCTAACAAGTTGCTATTTCACCGACAATATATTTCGTAATACAAGTAAATACTTTCAAGTTTTCCCGCAACATTGCGAATGGCCCGTTTTTATTCGATGCCTTTCGATCACAGGACCACTAAAAATGAAAACAAAACACATATTTAAATTCACATACATAGGTGCTTGTTGATTACCAAGAGATCTACCCACTGGGCCGAAATCTTTTACCTGAGAACAAGCACACAAATACATGTAATATTGTGACGTTGATCAGACGTGTGTCATACTCTGCTGCATACAGCCTTTCAGACTTTGACGTTGATCAGACGTGCGTCATACTCTGCTGCACACATCATTTCCGACAATCCGACCAACACCCACGAAAAATAATCCTAAAGTCATTAAGTACTGGCATTGTGAGCATCAACCTGATCCCAGCCCCGAGACTGTACTCTTCATCTTCATTCATCTCTCTAGATGAGAGGTATTCCGTATTCACCTAATCAACAAATCTTCTGTATATACAACGTTCGGGTCAGCAGAATTATCTTGAATCCGTTGATTTCACGGCAATGTTTGTGTCTTAAAAGCTACGTGTGATTTGCATATCCTTTATTTTGGAGTATTTAAACTATCAGTTTCTTCAATCACGACCGGTGCGGAGAGAGGCGAATTTTAAGTTCACACCAGATCGTATTAAGTACTAAAGTCAAAGCTCCAATTATGAAACCCGGGTACATGTGTCAACTGCCTATTGTTTCCTTTAAAAGATGGAAGTTGTGATGCGCTTGCAGAAACACAGACATTATAATACACGTTCCCTTTGCCAGTGGACAATCCATGAAGACGCAATCGATAAGTTTATCACCCATAACCACTTGCTTGGATATGCACAAGTATGTTAGTTATGAGTAGGCAAAACAAAAGTCACATTCGGTAATTAAATCACAGTTCCTATGTTAACCCCCCACAGTCAATGCTCACCAGGCGAAAAGCAAGAAAATTCCTGATGACACACATGATAGGTTAGGGAATTAGGAACCATTCTTACACTATAAATATAATACTTAGAATAAATGAAAACATCCTAGCACAGTCAAATCACGGGATCACGGGATAAATGATCAACTTTCTGATCGTACGCAACACGGTGCAAAGTTTCGTGACATCACAAACTGAATTGAATTATTTACTGTTCTGCTTACCATCCGGTACTTCGGTTTACATGGGAAATTTTTTTTTGTGTCGTAATTCTTTCTGTTTGATAAAAATTTAATAATAACTCAAAGTGATTCTTCAAAGCCAGTCGAGCATTCTAGAGCTGCAGTGAATCTGAGTGTAGAGGCCGGCAAAGCATCAGCTGCGAGCTTGCGGTTTCTCTCTTCATGTTAAAAGGGGCTGTATGGGCTGTAAGCGCATTCCATAGCTGGCTCCATAAAATTCAAGTTTGAAGTGTAGAGGCATCAGCAGCGCGCACATAACATAGGTTTGAGTGGCATAAGTATGCAATGGCTCAGTGAATAATGCTAAGTGAGAGCATGTGTAAGGTAGCGTGTTTCAGTGTGACCAGTATTTTCAAGCAGTGATTTTTTTTTATCTTCTTTAAATGTTGAAAAAAAGAAATTGAATTTGCTCTTTTTAAATGTTGAAAAACAGAAATTGAATTTGCTCTCTCTAAATGTTGAAAAACAGAAATTGAATTTTGCTCGAATGATATCATGAGTCTGGCGGGTGGTAGATAATATGTGTACGTCATGCAATTTTCTGTGAAAATGATGCAATATTTTGAGCAGTTAATACCGAGTCTCAGTCAATGCATTGCAAATTGTAATTATTGTTTATGTGCATTCTAAATTGTGTTTTTTTTGTGAACTCTCATGCTGGTGAAGTCAATCATCTTATGTTTTTACACTTCCAATTCTTGTTTAAAATTCTCAAGACATGAGCTGTAGGTGCTTTATCTGAATGCTGAGAATACTGAGTGACTAATTACCGTGGATGTCAGATAAATTACAGTGAACATGATTTTATTTGCAGTATATCGCATTAATTTGTGTATTAACGTAATTTCCCTGAATTTGGCAAATATCTGTTTGAAAATATTCTGTAGTAAGATGCTCTGTGCTATCCATTGTCGAGCTTTGCAAGCATGAGAGGTTCATCAGAAAATTCCTGAGCCATAAAGCAACCGCAAGCGGCATGTCTCGTAGGAGGGAGAGCGTGGGTCGAGTTCAGATATTCGCTCAAAAATTTGCCCACTTATAGAGGGAATTATCTTGAGTATTTAACAGCTGCTAAAATCGTATTGTACATCATGTCTAACTCAAACTATTTTTCTCTACTTTGTTCAGTGCCGCTAGCCAAATTTTTTTATGTGTCTTCTCAGAATGGATGATGATATTACGTAGCACTTGGGCATTAAAATAGAAAGAGATTATCTAAAACCTTTCTTAATAGTGAGCTGCGTGTAAAATTTCAAAATGTTTTGGATAATTACAAATGTCAATCTTAAAGTAGTATTAGGCATCTTAAAGTAGTATTAGGCGGCATTTGGCTGCCGAAGTATTAAAATAGACACGGAAAATAGATCTATGTAGGAGCGCGCGAATCAGTGACATGGGAATGTAAATTTTCACAAGTTACGTGATAGCATTTTAGAATGATGCTTGTGCTGCTCAAAGCTTAATTTTAGTGCCTTAGTGTAGGTTAACGTCCATTGCACGGTTGACAACTTGTGAAATTGTCATTTAGATACATGAAACATACAAAATTTTCTTTAAAGCTTAATAATTCCAAAGCATTAGTATAGAAAACGAGATGCTAATTATTCATCTGGCAAAGTCAACAGAATTTCTCAAGAAATTAAAAGTCATCAAATATTTTGTTGCGGAACTTGATTGATAAACTAATTTAATTTTGTTGAGATTGAAATTAAATCTATCTGGAAGGTGGATGGGGAAACTACGCACTTCTTGCTAATGTTAAATTACCAAAGTGAATTGCAGTAGAAGGAATGCTCCTTCACAGAATATGATAAATAAAAATTACGTTAAAGAAAATAAAACTTTAACAAAAATGTCAACCGTGCATTGGCGAGTAAATGTAGGATTTTCTTATCTCATTGATCTACCTCGAGATGAGGAAGGAGTCTTAATTAAATTTAGTGATTATTTTAATGAACACGTGAGAGGTATGTTGCAATTTTTATCTAGATTGAAAAATTTGGAGGAATCTAAAATTGACGGGAATGCTATTGGGAAGATGAATTCATGCCTTGTATTTGTGTTATACTGTCTTGAAGTGACCATGCCTATGCAAGTAGTGTGATGTGTCCATGTAGTGTTTCATATCAGCTTGAGCAGGCAAAAAGATTCCACAGCAAAATCTTTGTTTCTGTGAGACTTATAGAGTGTAACTGAGTGTGTGTAACGGCGAGTAAAGCTGAAGGTGTGTCCGAATTTTACAACTTGTTCCACGCAAGGGCCATAAAAGTGATCTCGGCCATTAGGGTACTCCTTGTCTGTGTCAGTAGGTCAAGAGTGAGTCCTCGTGCGAGCCGAATGGATGTGATAGCACAATAGGTTAAAATAAAAGAAGCATTGATTATGAGTAAAATTTGAAAACATTTATGTAAATTTAAATGGCCGGGATTTTACTTGAAATAATTGTGACTCGTTTTTTTGCTTTGCCCTTTACGAGTTATAAAATTTGAAAAGTGTTCTGCGTGCCATACCCTGTTTATCAGTTTGAAAGGAGTAGAGCAAATAATAAAATTTAGTTGCTAGGATTGTGTTGGTCGATAGATCAGACGTCGAGTGGTACAACTAGGCAGCATATAGAAAATATAAATTCTCGGGTCAACGCATGAATATTTGTAAATAATTCAAAAAACATATTGAGTAGTGATTTAAGTTTAATAATGAAAATTGTTTCCTGGTCGCTGAAATTCAAGGGGGTTCGCTCGGTGTCTTTTGCCTCATGTTCTGGCTGAGCTGATCCCGTGATTTGACTGTGCCTTTTCCTTCCGCGCGCGCTGCGATTGCCTAGGATTGTGCAGGATATGTCTCTGGTTGGTGTTTTGTGTTGGCGTTACAAGGTACGCGCGCCAGTAACTTTCGCTAATATTGTGTGTCGCAAATTTCTTTGCTTGCCGAGAGTGTCTCATGCCAATCACGTGTTCATTAACTAACTCGAAATAAAGTAATCAATAATGTACCATTAACCGAGTGTTTCATTTCCCATGTTGAACTGAGGTATTGGTGTGGATGAGCAGATCAGTAGCTACTTTCTCTATTTTTCCAACTGTTCTACCATTTCCTCTTGCTGTGTTTTCCGCTCTGGTATTTTCATTTTTCCCCTCTTACTAAGGAGGTTTCGAGTCCTCCATTCGAACTAACACAGTGTAGGCGCCTGATCAGCGCCACGTACGCTACACTGTGCAAAGTTTCGTGACACAGGCAATATGCACCAAACTTGACATACAGGCAACATTCGCCTAACTTGACATACAGGCAATATGCACCAAACTCGACATACAGGCAATATGCACCAAACTTGACATACAGGCAATATGCACCAAACTCGACATACAGGCAATATGCACCAAACTCGACATACAGGCAATATGCACCAAACTTGACATACAGGCAATATGCACCAAACTCGACATACAGGCAATATGCACCAAACTTGACATACAGGCAACATTCGCCAAACCGAAAAGTATTTCAATGTACGGATGAAGTTCATTAACGCTTCCGAGGCTAAGCACGTGCAGTTATTTTACTGCATTAACATTCGTATCAACATACTGCACGCCTTTACTGCATTAACATTCATATCAAAATACTACACGCCTTTACTGCATTAACATTCGTATCAACATACTACACGCCTTTACTGCATTAACATTCGTATCAAAAGACTGCACGCCTTTACTGCATTAACATTCGTATCAACATACTGCACGCCTTTACTGCATTAACATTCATATCAAAATACTACACGCCTTTACTGCATTAACATTCGTATCAACATACTGCACGCCTTTACTGCATTAACATTCGTATCAAAACACTACACGCCTTTACTGCATTAACATTCAAATCAAAATACTACACGCCTTTACTGCATTAACATTCGTATCAAAAGACTGCACGCCTTTACTGCATTAACATTCATATCAAAATACTACACGCCTTTACTGCATTAACATTCGTATCAAAAGACTGCACGCCTTCACTGCATTAACATTCGTATCAACATACTGCACGCCTTTACTGCATTAACATTCGTATCAAAAGACTGCACGCCTTTACTGCATTAACATTCGTATCAACATACTACACGCCTTTACTGCATTAACATTCATATCAAAATACTACACGCCTTTACTGCATTAACATTCATATCAAAATACTACACGCCTTTACTGCATTAACATTCGTATCAACATACTACACGCCTTTACTGCATTAACATTCGTATCAAAAGACTGCACGCCTTTACTGCATTAACATTCGTATCAACATACTGCACGCCTTTACTGCATTAACATTCATATCAAAATACTACACGCCTTTACTGCATTAACATTCATATCAAAATACTACACGCCTTTACTGCATTAACATTCGTATCAACATACTACACGCCTTTACTGCATTAACATTCATATCAAAATACTACACGCCTTTACTGCATTAACATTCGTATCAACATACTACACGCCTTTACTGCATTAACATTCGTATCAAAATACTACACGCCTTTACTGCATTAACATTCGTATCAACATACTACACGCCTTTACTGCATTAACATTCATATCAACATACTACACGCCTTTACTGCATTAACATTCGTATCAACATACTACACGCCTTTACTGCATTAACATTCGTATCAAAATACTACACGCCTTTACTGCATTAACATTCATATCAACATACTACACGCCTTTACTGCATTAACATTCGTATCAAAAGACTGCACGCCTTTACTGCATTAACATTCGTATCAACATACTGCACGCCTTTACTGCATTAACATTCATATCAAAATACTACACGCCTTTACTGCATTAACATTCGTATCAACATACTACACGCCTTTACTGCATTAACATTCGTATCAAAAGACTGCACGCCTTTACTGCATTAACATTCGTATCAACATACTGCACGCCTTTACTGCATTAACATTCATATCAAAATACTACACGCCTTTACTGCATTAACATTCGTATCAACATACTACACGCCTTTACTGCATTAACATTCGTATCAAAAGACTGCACGCCTTTACTGCATTAACATTCGTATCAACATACTGCACGCCTTTACTGCATTAACATTCATATCAAAATACTACACGCCTTTACTGCATTAACATTCATATCAAAATACTACACGCCTTTACTGCATTAACATTCGTATCAACATACTACACGCCTTTACTGCATTAACATTCGTATCAAAATACTACACGCCTTTACTGCATTAACATTCGTATCAACATACTACACGCCTTTACTGCATTAACATTCATATCAACATACTACACGCCTTTACTGCATTAACATGCTACACGTGATCCAAAAGGCGTTCATTGTAAAATCAGGAACAGAGAAGCTCAACACAGGCGCTGTGCCTGAGATACATGTAAGTCAATTTCTAGTTCATTGCCTTCCACTCACCTCATTCGTTTCAATGAAGTTTTTCTTATTTTTTTATTTAGATTCTTCAGACGACGCAATTGGAGGGTTCTGTTAATTCGAAAATTTGATGGCATTTAAAAAATGAGTTCTTTCACAAGGCTGAGTTCTCAGTCGAAACAAAGTTGTGGTGATTCAAAAATGTAGGTTCATTCAGTACGATCACGAATGTACACAGGGTGTTTTTTTTACTTTGAACAAACTTCGAACTTAGGTACAAAAACTCAAAATAAATCGGTTTTCATGAATGACAAAATGTCCAAAACTCTTTAGTTTTCGAGTTATGGCGTCGCAAAGCATGTTTAGAAGTGCATGTTATAACTGGGCCGCGCAAAAATTGTTTATTAAAGTTGTTAGTTTTCGAGATTGTCGAATACAATTAAAGCTTTTTTTCTCATTTCATTATGGGTTATTCATTCCATGTTTGTTCTTGCGTCAAAGTTCTTACATTAAAGTTTGTTTTGATTATGTTTTTTACCTGTGTCCTGCAGTGCTTACTGATTAATGGTTAGCTCACATGATAATAATTGATAATTACTCATTTAGGACAATTTATTCTTATTTGTAAAACGTGTACCCGCAAATTTCATTGTGAAATTACAAAAATACCACATTAGTGGGGCCCAAAAGCCTCTTTAACTATCAAAGGTAGCGCTAAAAATGGTGCGCGCGTGCAATCCTACTTGAAGTTCTAATATTCTTCAAGTAACTATAACTCGAAAACTAAAGAGTTTTGGACATTTTGTCATTCATGAAAATCGATTTATTTTGAGTTTTTGTACCTAAGTTCGAAGTTTGTTCAAAGTAAAAAAAACACCCTGTATACGAAAGATTACTTTCACTGATTCGTTATGGAAGAAAAATACTCATTTGACGAAAAAAAAGTATAGAAGAAAAGTTGTTTATTTCGATGTTATTACCATGATTCAAGCAACAAAAATTCGAAAATCGATGAGCAGCTGTTTATTCGAGCGCATTCGTCATCAAAGACGAAACTAAACCTACCGCTATAAATCGTAAAATACTCATTTGAGACAAAAAGTGCATAGAAAAAAAAATTGTTTATTTTCATTAAATGAATTATGTTTAGGCGTTCAAATTTACGAAATCGATAACTGACATATCCTTCAGATTTACCTATTATTTATCAATGCATTATGCGTCAGATTTGAACATGAGTGAAAAGTATTTGTTATTAGGTAACAGTTACATCTTTGACGGGGAAGCGTTTGATAGATGCCTGTGTGCAGAAGATGAGAAGTAGCAGTCATGTTTTGGAGGAGTTTGTCTGACTACAGCACATCAGAGGCAGATTACTTCGACCGGTTACTGTATAAAACATCAGTGTGGCTAATTCGTTATCTGGTGCCGGTTTAATCCACGAAATACTTGTAACGAATTCATTAGTCCATAGAAACTTTTTTTTGCACAATCATTTTGTGTAATGTTTTTTGTAGCGATATTTGTGGTGGCACTAATGTATTATGGGAGCTATGTGTGTCCGTGTGATGTGTCAGGTATATGCTTCTGTGTGGGCCGGTTGCATTTTGTGCTAGGAAAGTGCGTAAGTGTTGTGTTTGAATGGTGCTTGAACTGGGGTCATGCAAAAGATCTGGGGTACAGGCGACCAAGAGCGTGGTTGATACCCTCTCAGGCAGAAAGAACGTATTTTTGAGGTTTGAGCTCGGCACTACAATTTACTGGGTAAGCCGATTCTCGAGGGCTGCTCTGTTTTTTTTTATTTGCTTGGGTCTCACGATAAGGCCGTCGAACGAGTACCAATAAATCACAGGGAGAAAATTAACGGAAAAAGTTGGAAAGTAGAGGGTTTTCAAAAATGAGTTCGATATTTTGAGAGGTGTAGAATGCGCCAAGATAGGCCAATTAGGAAACGTATAGGTTGTCGTGGGAGGTGCAACCCAGAGAAATGCATGGTGATACGTTCTTTCATCGAATGGCGGAAAAGTAGACTCCCACAATAGAACACCTTGTTCTTTGGAAACTCAGCTCAGCGACAAACTCCGGTGTGTGTATCACGGTCGAGCACAAGTGATAACAAGGCACGCAGTACACAAAAATCAAAGAAATGAGGCTATTGAGTATTGTTGCCACGCGATAATTATTGTAGCCCACTAAAATCTGACATTTTTTCTTTATGGATATAATTTTAAATAAAAAACCAAAAGCTCTACTGCTGAAGAAAGTCTAAATAGTATGTTCACACACATGGCGGGGGTGAGTCATTTAAATAATTTCATATCAATATGAAATTACCTAAAAATTAGTTTGTTATAAATTAATGCGTTTTTGGAATTAGTGGAAATAGTCAAGAATAATATTGAAAAGTGAAGTAATAGTAAATATATTTTAAATTACATATGGTAGGCAGCCAAAGTCTAAAAACAAGTTGTAACATGTCATCTTGAATGCCTAATATTCGAAGAAAATTCACTCGGATAAAATGGGCATAGTTCGATGGGATTTAAACTAAAGTCTTAAGAAAAGAACAGTATCAAGCATCGTGACGTGAAGTCTAGAAATTAAGATATGGTGATTGGAGTGCTAACGTTGTATGGCTGTTTACGTGAGCGTCGTTCGATTTAAACGTGCAGTGTTAAATGTGTAGAAGCGATATTGACGTTCCTATTGAAATTTAAACATCGTTGTATGGGAATCTGGCCGGTCAGTTCTTGATGGTAGTTGTTGTGCTTATAATTAATCAACGTTGTATCAGCAATTGGTATATCACGCTTGGTACCTTACTCTATTTGCAATTGGATGTCATATTTAGAATACAACTTGTAGATTAGAAACCAGTCTTCCTGTTGAGCCCAGCTGATCCGGAAGCAGAAGTCGGATTCGAAAAGAGCGGAAGGAAACCCGCAAGAATGGCGGAAAACCGTCACAAAGTTCATGCTAATATTGACCTGTGATGTATTAGTATACACGCTATTTGTTCATTTGTATTTTTTTGACTTAGTAACGTATGTGTCTATGTGACTTTTTACAGGTTTGGGGGTGGTCAAATTCTCTTGGTTGTGCTTTTTGGGGGTTATTGCATTGTATGTTGTGAATATTATTAGAAAAATTCCAAATCCTCACCCTGAGCTTCAGATTTCTCCCTTAATGTAAATTAACGAGGGGCCTAACGTCTCGTGACATACTGGAATAAGCAGAAGTTAATGTGTTAAATTGAGCTGATGTTATCCAATGTTAAGAGACTTTTTTCATTTGTGACTCCCGAGCTTTTATAAACTTCAATGAGATTGCAGCTGTGGATATACAATAGTGAACAGTTTTAAAGCAACGCACTGTGCTGTTTTTTCCAATGTTCGGGTTCCAGCATGAGTAAGACGCTCGGCCAAAGAGAGGGTGGGTAGGTAGCTTGAATCCCCACTTTGAAGCCCTAGCTATTATTCGCTAAATTAGAGGCTGATATTCTTTCAACTCTCATTGTTGTGATTAAGACTTTATTATGTACCAAATTGCCTTGTCTCTTGAGGTGAACAATCTTTAGTTGCTCAGTTTTATCGTTTTCGCATCATCCTTGGTGGCTGAATAGTTAACATGTTGATCAGTGTGAACTGACAATTCCTCAAATGTTTGTGAACATACGCCAAAGCTCCCTTTGCTGTCGGTGCGACCATTTGGATCGAATTAATATTGACGATTACCCGGTCGGTACTCATGAACTGTTTGCTACTGTGAGTTTTGTGTTTGAATGTGGCTTCAGCCCGACGTAGTCTGAGTCACTGTAGCGCCAGCAAATCTTCTTAGTTCTGTTACTTCTTGACTCACGATTCGAAACCCCTCAGCCATACCGAGACACGTAACGCGAGTCGAATGGGATGGGCGTAACACATTGCTCTTTTGAATGAGCCGAGGAAGGGAGAGACTCTGAGAAAAGACTACAGGGGAGAAAATTTAATGTGCATCGAAAATAGTTGAAAAGGGTCAAAACAACTGCGACGTTCAGCTAGAGTATCACGTAATACTGACGAGTAACTTAGATAGAATAACCAAAGCTCCACCTGAATAGTCTTAGAATGAGGTTGTCGTTTACTGAGTTTACATTTATTACAAACATGTGTCACCACAGTGTTAAAGTAGGAAATCACCTTAGTAAGTAATAATTGTTGAAACGTGGGATAATTGATTGATTTTGTTAATGTGCATATACATAGTGAAGAGTCCATGGTAAAGAAAGTTTTAACTTTTTTTAATCGAAGTATGTAAAAAAAATTGTTTTAGGTAACGACTCAGCTGTTGAATGAAAATGAAATTTCATTGCCCTTTAACACCACCAACTTGTTTTTTAAGGATATTGGCTCGCGTTTGGTAACAGGATGGCTTTATAATGAAATTGTAGCTTCTATACTTCAAGCAAGGCGTGTGTATTACTGAACTTTACGGGCGACAAAATTCTCAAGTCTGTGATTAAATTATTTTCGTCGGAAGGACACATTATGAATATTATTAGTAACATACGACGCTCTAGTTAAAAATGACAAAAAACTGACTACATTCAATTTTTATAATATAGCATTTGCCTACATGTTAACTGTTAAAAACTTGAAACAAATACTTCTGACGTGCTGAATTTTTGTAGCTATAAGTTTTAGACCTTTGAAAAAAAACTCACTTTCCTTTATCGGATGACAAGAATATTTTATTAATGGAAATTTGTCAATTGTCCCTGACCATGAGCGGCGATGTAAAAAAAATTGATTATTTTACTTGATGAACAATGTATAACTTTTTAGGTTGGGAATTTAAGTGAGCACAAAATTAAAACTAGTGACTTATATTGAACTACCAAAAATCATGCGCTGCCAAGTACTATGTATTTTGAACACGAGTTATGTATATCTCTGTCGTCTCCAGCCCGCCGTTTGTCGAGTGAATTGCAGGCAAAGGAAGATGGTCGGAAAATGGTCGAATGCTTTTATCAATTGCTGAGATTTACACGCTTCAAAGTCGCCAAACTCTGAAGCAGTTTTCTGAGGGTTCTGTAAAGCTGTGCATGGTAATGTAAGGTGAAGAGTCTTCCAATTGAACATCTCCAGATCTTTTTCCTCATTCACGTAAGCGCTCGTCCGTGCCAGTCCGTTCTTTTCTCTATGAATAGCTCGAGGTCAAGCTGGTCAAGACATTATAATGTAAAAACTTTAAAAATGTTTTATTTTTTTAAAAGAATGACTTTTTTTGATTAAGAAACGATAATTTGAAACAACGGAATTTTGCCTTATTTACAAAATAACTACAGGAAAATCAAAGTCCCACAAGCGTATAGGTTTAATTATATAGAATTGGTACAGTGTCATTTTTTTCACGGAATAGATAGATGAAAACAATCAAATGGCATCTTAATCTGACGTTAATTTCTTTAATAAGAATGAACTTTCTCCAGTGACGCTCTTGACGGTGAGTTTTTTACTTCATGTTGCTTGTATTCGCTAACGAGGAGCTTATATTAAAAAATTTCGGCCTCAAATCAATGATGAATAATAATCCTACACAGTTCGTTCTTTCAAAAAATTATTCGGTATTCAAAATATATTACTTCGCCGGCTGAGCTACTCTGTCCCTTTGAATTAAATTCGCGACTTAAGGCATAAAAATCATGAAGATGCACTGGAGACGTCTATATTGCCAGATTTTAAGAGATAGAAACGACCAAAGTGAGTCATTCATTTTTGAACACCGACGCTAATGCCAAACATGAAGATGGGTTGGCCATATTCAAACGGCAACTAAAAACTATTATTAACATACATTGGTCATTCTCGAACAGCAACTTCAAACCTGGTTATTCCGAAGATTTTCTGGCCATTTTCTAACAGCCGACAACAAGTAATTAAACGAACATGAACGACCAGTTGAGAGGCAGAATGCGGCAAAGAACAAACCCATCATTATAATAACCAGTGGTTAATTCAACGCGAGCTGCGAAATGCTGCCCTCCTGGGGCTACAGGGATGTAGCCATACCGTCTCCCTTCTGCTGGCTCGTGGTACGTCATCAGCGGTGAGAACTGAAAGAAATAGCGTTCGAGAATAACTGTGTAGCATTCTTGCGGTCACAGCATCTGTGATCAGTCAGACATCAGATAGACCCTGGAAGGAATATTTTTTTAAGAAACCAATGAAGGAAAATCACATCGAACTTCTGTGGTCAGTGAATTGATACAACATTAATGAAATGCCCTTAGGAAAAATTATAAGCTTATAAAAAATTAGGACATCCTAAATTGGGTGATTATTGAGTTTGTGATCAAAGAGCTGATATAACATTGGCAAACTGATACAGGGAAAGTGTTCGGTATGGAAAATATTATGTCTGTATTTTTATAGCATTTTGAAACTAAACCGTCGTTTAGCAATGAGTAGAGTCTATTACAATTTTACGCGATTACATGACTAAATTTCCATTGATCTCGGGCATATCTATCAGAAGTAGCTAATTTTCGCAATTTCTGTGATAAGTGAAAAAAATGCTGTATGACACAGCAGAAAAGTTACAAAAAATCTCTTGTTTGGCTTCCACAATTTCACGAGAAATGGTGGCATTCAGAAATCCCTTGAGTTTTGGCAAGCCACGAGGAAACAAACGTGGTTTCAATGCATGTAGAACGCCAAGGACAAACGAATAAAAAGTAATTGTAATAATTATGCATGTTTCAGGCTACACCCAACATCAGGCAAATGCAAATTTGAAACATGGAGTTTGGTTGGTCAGGAGGGATTTAAGTTCCGCTAAAGGTAAAAATTGAAGTTTTTAGTGGAGCAAATGGGAGAAATGAAAGCAAAGTTTCAGTATCTATGATGTTTCAATATTTAATGGATCTGAACACGAATTCTCAAAATACGTTAAGTTTTAGAAAGGAAGTTAACCATTTAATTTGAAATCTCTAATGTCTTTCTGTGTTCCAGGTCCGCCTGTTGAGGAATGTCGAGACAAATTTAAATTATAATCTTTGTGCTGTTTTGAGTTCAAGTATTGCTCCTTGATGGAGGTCAGAAAAATATCACAGAAATCTGTAAGGTCCAGATAAGAAAACGGGGACAAGGAGAAAGGCTAAGGGAGCAAAGGTTCAGAGTGCAAAGGTTCATGAAGCTAAGAGAAAGGGAGCACAGCTAAAATGAAGCTAAGAGAAAGGGAGCACAGCTAAAATGAAGCTAAGAGAAAGGGAGCACAGCTAAAATGAAGCTAAGAGAAAGAGAGCACAGCTAAAATGAAGCTAAGAGAAAGGGAGCACAGCTAAGATGGAGCTAAGAGAAAGGAAGCACAGCTAAAATGAAGCTAAGAGAAAGGGAGCACAGCTAAAATGAAGCTAAGAGAAAGGGAGCGCAGCTAAAATGAAGCAAAGAGAAAGGGAGCACAGCTAAAATGAATCAAAGAGAAATGGAGCACAGCTAAAATGAAGCAAAGAGAAAGGGAGCACAGCTAAAATGAAGCTAAGAGAAAGGCAGCACAGCTAAAATGAAGCAAAGAGAAAGGGAGCACAGCTAAAATGAAGCTGGGAGAAAGGGAGCACAGCTAAAATGAAGCAAAGAGAAAGGGAGCACAGCTAAAATGAAGCTAAGAGAAAGGGAGCACAGCTAAAATGAAGCAAAGAGAAAGGGAGCACAGCTAAAATGAGGCAAAGAGAAAGGGAGCACAGCTAAAATGAAGCTAAGAGAAAGGGAGCACAGCTAAAATGAAGCAAAGAGAAAGGGAGCACAGCTAAAATGAAGCAAAGAGAAAGGGAACACAGCTAAAATGAAGCAAAGAGAAAGGGAACACAGCTAAAATGAAGCAAAGAGAAAGGGAGCGCAGCTAAAATGAAGCTAAGAGAAAGGGAGCACAGCTAAAATGAAGCAAAGAGAAAGGGAGCACAGCTAAAATGAAGCTAAGAGAAAGGGAGCACAGCTAAAATGAAGCAAAGAGAAAGGGAGCACAGCTAAAATGAAGCAAAGAGAAAGGGAGCACAGCTAAAATGAAGCAAAGAGAAAGGGAGCACAGCTAAAATGAAGCTAAGAGAAAGGGAGCACAGCTAAAATGAAGCAAAGAGAAAGGGAGAACAGCTAAAATGAAGCAAAGAGAAAGGGAGCACAGCTAAAATGAAGCAAAGAGAAAGGGAGCACAGCTAAAATGAAGCAAAGAGAAAGGGAGCACAGCTAAAATGAAGCAAAGAGAAAGGGAGCACAGCTAAAATGAAGCAAAGAGAAAGGGAGCACAGCTAAAATGAAGCTAAGAGAAAGGGAGCACAGCTAAAATGAAGCAAAGAGAAAGGGAGCACAGCTAAAATGAAGCAAAGAGAAAGGCAGCACAGCTAAAATGAAGCAAAGAGAAAGGGAGCACAGCTAAAATGAAGCAAAGAGAAAGGGAGCACAGCTAAAATGAAGCAAAGAGAAAGGGAGCACAGCTAAAATGAAGCTAAGAGAAAGGGAGCACAGCTAAAATGAAGCTAAGAGAAAGGGAGCACAGCTAAAATGAAGCTAAGAGAAAGGGAGAACAGCTAAAATGAAGCTAAGAGAAAGAGAGCACAGCTAAAATGAAGCTAAGAGAAAGAGAGCACAGCTAAAATGAAGCTAAGAGAAAGGGAGCACAGCTAAAATGAAGCAAAGAGAAAGGGAGCACAGCTAAAATGAAGCTAAGAGAAAGGGAGCACAGCTAAAATGAAGCAAAGAGAAAGGGAGCACAGCTGAAATGAAGCAAAGAGAAAGGCAGCACAGCTAAAATGAAGCTAAGAGAAAGGGAGAACAGCTAAAATGAAGCTAAGAGAAAGAGAGCACAGCTAAAATGAAGCTAAGAGAAAGGGAGCACAGCTAAAATGAAGCAAAGAGAAAGGGAGCACAGCTAAAATGAAGCAAAGAGAAAGGGAGCACAGCTGAAATGAAGCAAAGAGAAAGGCAGCACAGCTAAAATGAAGCTAAGAGAAAGGGAGAACAGCTAAAATGAAGCTAAGAGAAAGAGAGCACAGCTAAAATGAAGCTAAGAGAAAGGGAGCACAGCTAAAATGAAGCAAAGAGAAAGGGAGCACAGCTAAAATGAAGTTAAGAGAAAGGGAGCACAGCTAAAATGAAGCAAAGAGAAAGGGAGCACAGCTAAAATGAAGCTAAGAGAAAGGGAGCACAGCTAAAATGAAGCAAAGAGAAAGGGAGCACAGCTAAAATGAAGCAAAGAGAATGGGAGCACAGCTAAAATGAAGCAAAGAGAAAGGGAGCACAGCTAAAATGAAGCTAAGAGAAAGGGAGCACAGCTAAAATGAAGCAAAGAGAGAGGGAGCACAGCTAAAATGAAGCAAAGAGAAATGGAGCACAGCTAAAATAAAGCTAAGAGAAAGGGAGCACAGCTAAAATGAAGCAAAGAGAAAGGGAGCACAGCTAAAATGAAGCAAAGAGAAAAGGAGCACAGCTAAAATGAAGCTAAGAGAAAAGGAGCACAGCTAAAATCAGCAAAAGGTACTGCAAGAAAAAAGTCAAGTGGAATGAATAAAAGTAGTATTCATTGACATCTATCATTAACAAGTTCGTTTCAATACAAAACTGCTACAGTACACAGGTGTGTGGTTCAATGAGTTAGCAATTTTTTTAGATTTTTTATTTATTATAAGTTACATATTACTTTCTGTTGCACAACATTGATAGTTGGTTGTGATGAAGTTTAGGTAATTATGCTTTCACTAAAGGCGAAATAAAAATCTGTTGCATTAATTTGTGACATTTTTGAGAAACTATCGTATGAGTATTTATGTTCTTTTACATGTTCTTTGAAATTTCAACTTTGAGCTCTTGAAAATTCAATTTCATGAGTTTGAAATTTAAAATTTACTCAAATCAAATACTATTTTCGAATGCGCTCACTGTGACACTAAATGCAATACTTCCTCTTCGTCATGATAAAATGCAGATTTTAGTGATTTTATTTGAGAAGTGGTGGAGGGACAGGAATTTTCTTATGCTTCAGAAAACACTTAAAACGTTTTTAATATTTCTAAATGTAATAAAATTCCACTCATTTTTTCACAATTTCATGAACTACTAGAAAATTTGTCAACGCATTTCAAGTTTAGCTTAAATTTTGACTTTTTATTCTGATTCGTGTGGACTGAATGTTTAATACCGTTCCTCATATTTTGATAATAACTTATAAATTTTCCACATTACCCGAGGTTCGACTCTGCCGGTGACCCACACCCATTTCCAGCCGAGTCTCCACTCTTGGACGTTCGTCAATCCTACCCAGTACGGGTACAAGGGCTCTGCGAAGAAAAATAACAGTTAATACATAAAGTTCCTGTTAAAAGGTCAACAACTATTTTGAAATTATTCTGTATAAGCCCAGGTTCATTCCACTGACCACGAAGACAGGAAATAACCCATTTTACTTATAACATCAATCCCTCATATCGCCGGTTCCTAAGTTCGTTTGCTCATAATTCAATATAAGTGAGCACTAATGAGAGTGTTTTCAACTAAGCGTCACAAGGACTATGGTTTCTCAGTTACTTAGTTTTAAACGCAACTAAGGGGACTCATTTTTTGAATTTTCCTGTAAATCATTTTTTGTTTAGACACGTGACATGGGTATTACGATACCAATGTGTAATTATCAACTAAGGGTGTTAATGTTAAGATATTTTAAAAACGAATGTTTAAGGTTTTATGTTTCAACTTTATTGGAAATAAACTGTTTTTTCTTTTTTTTCTTATGAAGAAGTTCCTTTGATTCATGTGATCGGAGGCACGGACTATATGCTAGCGTCAGCATTTTTCCATCTAGGCTCATTTTCACAGTTATTTCTATTGGGAAAGTTGATAGTACCCTCCCTCGCTTCTGAAAAATACGAATCAATTTTTATTATGTCATTACAAAAATGTGATATCCCAGTTAAAAAACAAAAATAATTTTTCAATTCCCCAAAGGCATTCATCACTGCAGGCAAGCCCTGAGAAACAGTGGTTGTTAATTTATTTTTAGTTTAATTAAATTTTCCCCCAAAAAATGATTCTAACATGAAAACTTTAGATATTTCAATTCCGCGTAGCTGCACATTACCGCACCCACATCACCACATCATCGGCATAACTCTATATCCTTCCTAAATGAGCTAAATCGTATCATTTCTCAGTTCAACAGGTCCTTATACAATGACATAATAATATGCGGTGACTTCAATTATGATCTACTGAAACATGAAAGCTATGAACCAATCTCTAATTTCCTAACAGCCTTTCAGTCTCAATCTTTCCTTCCGATCATCACAAAGCCAACACGAATAATCTCTGAGTCTGCTTCGCTGCTTGACAATATCTTTATGACAGACCCAAGTGATTTTCTTTCTGGAATAATTACTTCTGACTTATCAGATCATTTTCCAGTTTTTCTTGTTAAAAAAATGTCTATATTGCTTGCACCAAACCACAGGACGAAACTTACTCATATCGTAAGAAAAACGAGTCAAATTTAGAAGAAATACGCACCGTTCTAGAAGAATCAATGCCAACGTTGCATATCTCTCAACACAATAATGCAACGAGCATTGATGAAGCAGTAGTAAAGTTGACTGAAATTATAATGGTCGCATACAATCAGTGTTGCCCAATTATAACTCGTACCGTTACCCCAAAAAATAAACAAAAGCCATGGATTACTGGAGATATCGTGATAAATAAAATAAAAAGTCAAGCGTACCTAACCCTCCTTTACGAAAGGCGAATATCTCGAGAAACATATAACTGATTCAGAAACTACGTGACAAATCAGATAAGGACAACACAAAAGAGCTACTTTACGCGCAAGTTTACTCAATTTAAAGCAGATTTTAAAAAGACTTGGCACCTCCTTAACTCTTGCTGTAAGCCGAATAACGCCGATAAAAAGAAAATTGACATGTTGTTCAAGAAAAGGTCACATACCATGGCAAGAAAGAAATTGCTAATCTCTTTAAAAATTTCTTCGTAAACGTAGGGAAAACTACAGCTGATAGTATTCCAAGTGAACCTACTGATCACCTGGAATACATGGATCATATTCGAGAACACAACTCCTTTTTCTTTTCACCTACCAACTCTTCCGATGTAATTGCGTGCATAAGCAACCTGGAAAATAAATCGAGTGGGTTACAAACGTTTCCGACAAAAATACTTGAAATTATTGCTGATGTTGTAGCCCTGCTGATAGCCAATCTTATTAACCAGTCTCTCTTACTGGGCACTTTCCCGAACTCCCTCAAAGTTGCTAGAGTAACCCCTATCTTCAAAAATGGTGAAAAAACCTGTGTAAACAATTATCGACCTATCTCCGTACTTCCAATTATAAGCAAAGTATTCGAAAAAATTGTGTATAAAAAGTTTACTCTTATTTTGAACAAAAATCATTTCTTTACGATAAACAATACGGCTTTCGCTCAAAAAAAATCAACAACACAGGCTATATTAAATCATTTGCAATTCTTTTATTCTAATATAGATGAAGGAAAGCCTGTCTTCTCTGTATTTCTTGACTTTCGAAAAGCATTCGTGTGGACCATAAAATACTACTCTCGAAACTACACTGTTATGGCATTCGAGAGGTTGCTCATGATTGGTTCAGATCATATCTAACAAATCGGAAACAATACGTTATCATTGACGACGCAAAATCGGACCCACATACAATTAGCCATGGAGTTCCACAAAGATCTGTTCTTGGGCCTCTCCTATTTCTGATTTTTATCAATGATATTATTAAATCTACATCATTCTTCAAATTCATACTTTTTGCCGATAACAGTACGCTTTCTGCGGTCCTTCCGAAAAAAAATCCCGCTATGATTGCGGAGGGTATAAATAATGAACTTCATGACGTTTCATTGTGGCTTATAGCTAATAAAATAAGCCTTAATATCGATAAAACGAAATATATTACATTTTCATACAAGAAAAATTTATCTCTCCCACACATTAAAATTGGCGAAGGTGAAATCAAAGAAACCAACTCATGTAAGTTTCTGGGCATCATAATAGAAAAACATATGACCTTCAAAGAGCAAATCGCTTATATTAGCACTAAGTTATCAAAATCCATCGGAATCCTAAATAAAGTTAAAAATTTCCTGCCTGAAGCAGCTTTACAAACGCTCTACCAAACGCTCATTTGTCCATACTTGCAATACGGAATAAAAGCATGGCACGGAACTGATAAAAATGAAACCAACAAAATTTTTACTCCGCAAAAAAGGGCTATCAGAGCGGTAAAGAACCTAGAATATAATGTTCACACAAATGATTCATTCAAAAATTTGCAAATGCTTAAACTTTCGGATCTCTATAATGTCTCCATTTGTAATTTCATTTACAAAAGATTAACAAATGATGGCGACAATAGCCTAAAACAATTATTAACTGCGCAAACTGGTCATCACGACCATTTAACCCGAAATAGAAGTAAATTCATGCTTCCTTACTATTCAAAGGCCCGGTCGCAACGCAGTATCCTCTTCGTTGGAACTAAAACTTGGAACTCAATACCTGCGGAGATCCGTGAAAGTAATTCTTACAAGGTATTCAAAAAACATCTTGAGTCTCACTTCCTATCAGAATACTAGTCGTTTAAGATCACCTAGTCACATCTTGCCTCCTACATGTCTGGTCCTAATAATGTAAATAATGTAACTTGCCATGGGTAAGATAACCGATTTTCAGTCTGCTCTTAGGTCGTTTTATTGAATATATTGTTGAATAAAGCCGATTTAACCTATACTGGCGAAACTATGTAGGTTAAGTGGATTAGGTTAAACATTATTGTACAAGTTAGAATAACGTGATGGTAGGATGCCCTAGAAGTTGCTGAACTTGTTCGGGCCCACAGGTAGCTATTCTCAAATTTGACCATTGTACTAGACTTAAGAAACATTCTACCTCTGTATCACCTGTGGTAAATAAATTGTTTAAATAGTTTAAATTGTTTAAATTACATTATCACATCATAACATCAAGAAACATAGTCACCTCAACATCACGACATCATCACATCGAGTTACATCATCGCCACAACATCTCCACATCAAGGCACATCTCGAAGCACCTACCACCGCCGGCCTCCTGCTGGAGATATTGGATGATGTATTTCAAGTCCTCCACAGCGTCTATGTCTGCCAGATATCCTCCTTGTCGTTCCCAGCAGATGTCCCTGGCTCCAGTCCACGACACGCGTTCCCTTACGCTTAGGAGGCACATGCTCCTGACGGCGGTGTAGGGCGCGGGGCACCTCACGGAGGACTCGACACCCTGCCGGCTGGAGTTCCCTCCGGAAGGATCTTCTGCCCAAAATTAGCGGTTCATTTTTATGCTGTGTGGGAGCGTTGTTTTGGTGACGATATCATGTAACTTTTAAACTTACTGTTTTCGCAAAAGTCATCATTGAAATATATTTCTTGTATTGCGCGGCCGATGGTTATTTTTCGATGAAGGAGTTGCAATCGCATGGGAATGAAACTTTGATAGCAACAAGAATCTTTGTCAAAACTCAGCAATTGTTGATCTAACAGATAAAAATTTACTGACCTAAAAAGTAATGCAAATTTCCTACGCAAAAACTGACACAAATCTTACGCTTTAAATGCTGCACACCGAATTATTGTCTGTATTACTCTTGTGCATGGTTGCAAGAGATATTGTTCAATGCTTCCACATGTTTCATTTGAAAATTCATACATGAAGTTGGAAAAGTAAAATAATCTGCATGAATCTGTTAAGTTAAATTAATTTCTTCAGAGCGCTGATGATCTAATTGGCTTGGCTGTTAGCTTCTGTACTACCGTTCAAACCCTGCTTCATTACCGACGATGGAAAAATCTATTTTTTTTCGGCAGCACTATTATATACGCATTTTGTATTACACCGTGAGGTAGTGAGGCCTGAATCCCAAATGCTATTATGCCATTACCATATTGACCTTATAATACAGGTAGATATACTAAGTTCTTGTATGTGTGTGTGTACACATCTTATTTTTACACATTTGTTATACGAAGCAGTAAATTACTAACTAGAGATTCTAAATACAAAGGTCAAAACTTCCACTATTCCAATTTAACGAATCAAGCCTGAATAAATCGACTTTTAGAACGTACACGTTCACAGCATTCTCGTATGCCATAATTCTCGTATACCATTCTCGTATGCCATATTCCATAATTTAACAATAATAATAAAAATTATCACTACATGTATAAACAATTTATTTAAAATATTTTACCACGTTGAGTGTCAGTGAGATCTTTAATAACTGGCGCTCTGCTGCTAGATCTTATATATCAGGCCTAAAATTTGCCAGTTTCAGTCTGATGTCTCCTTGAATGCATATATCCTTTTATTGTTGCTTTCTTTAGTCAAAATTTTATTTAAGGTATTGAATCCACGTTCAACTAAGTAAGAGATTGGAAAGTACAACATCATTTCAGCTCACATTTTTGAGTATATGTGTTGCGTTGTAATATTTGATAGCCAGAACTCAATAACTGTATTTTTTTAAATTATATTTGAATTCATCATTAAATTCCAATTCTATGAGTTCTTCCTATAGAATTTCATCTGCACTTTCCACATCGCAACCAAAACCATTTGTCATTCACGATTGAATTTGAAACCAAAACACGTCCGAGAATCGGCTGTTCAAGTTTTCTCTCAATTTTACCAAATATTATTCGTACTTTTGCAGAGTTTGTTCGAATTGTCCCCTTACACCTGCTAACTCAGGCATGGCTTTTAAATTCTTCTTGCGTGAATTTATGTGGAACTTTTGCAAATTTTCAGCATAAGCTTTCAAAATACGTTTACAATCCATAAGCCCATGTAATTTGCTTCGAAGCTGCAGTGACACTTCAATGAGTTTACAGAAAATCTACGCTAGAAAGAAAATGTTACATGTGTGGCGTTTGACTTCTTTTGCAAAATTGTTTTCTGCTAAATTTTCTAAGAAATTAATAATTAAGTCGAATAACTCTACAAATCATGACGAATAAATTTTGGAATGAGAATGAGCCTCACGTGCTCTTGTTCAGTATCGATGCAAAAATTTCAAAAAAGTCGATCGTATTCGCTGTGTGACTTTATTTCACTGACAATTTCAATAACCACTCCTAATAGTTCATAAAATTCAGGACTAAGTGTTTCGGCAACTATGTGATGACGATGTACCACACAATGAACTGCAAGGAATGAAGGACATAATTCCTTCAGGCGAGCAATAAAACCGTTTGGCGAACCAACCATAGATATGGAGCATCATCCGCTGCGCAGGATACCAAATTCTCTAGCGGGATTTCATTATCGTCAAACCAAGATTGTGTAGCTTCCAAAATGTATTATCCAGTTGTATCAGTTTCAAATAGTTTTACAAACAACATCTCTTCACAAAATTTGCAGCTATCATCTGTAAAACAAACATAGCCATACTAATAGTTCCGTTTTCACTTACCTTTGAATCAACAGGCTGGATAGAGAATTAGCTGTTTTTCAACCTTTAGTTGAACCTGCACACCCACTGATATTTCATCGATTATTCGGCGGATTGAACCTTTACTTGGAATTGTTTTTAATGTATTCGCTTAGTCTTGCTATAACTCAGTTTTCATTAGAATTTCAAATACAGGCTTAATGAGATTTTCAGGAAGATTAGATTAGTCGTTAGTTTTAGCCTCCCTACCCAGCAACAAATGCGATCCAAAGAGAGGAAGGAGGAAGGCACCATTTAGTATGGCGTTAACGGAAACGCGGAATCTACGCAGAAAGGCATAGGAACAGTAAGTTGTAAAAGAAGGTCATGAAACAAGACAAAAGTTGAAGAGGAAAGTAGTAGGTGATGAATAACAGGACAGCAGTGAACCGAAAAAAGGTGGTCCTTAACATAACAAAAACATTTCATTTCAACAAAAAAGAAGGCCTACCTAACTCTCAGCTCGGGCCCTCACATTGTCCCCCTGGGAGCGCTAGTCCCCATAGATACAATAATTGTATTCCCCTGAGGGGAGATTTTCAGGAACTGTACGTGCGTTCCCAACGAATGGCGCTAGTTCATACGATGCAGTCAAACCACGTTCACTTGTCTGCGATCTTTCCTTCAAATAAGATGACGAGAGTATTTTGCTGGTAGAACTTTTGTTATGAATTTTCAAAATAAGCTATGAGTTTACTGGCGGTCACAGAGTATTTTCTTATTGCTCTATACACCTTGATGGTAATTTGGATTCAGCAGAAAACGTTGTGTTGCAAATAAGATGCATTGTGGGCTTTCTACAAAGCCATAAGCCGAATGGTCCTCAATATATTGTATTCATTTCTCTTTTGCTGCCATAATGAGGTGAGCATAATTGTAAAATTTACCAGTGACACGTAGCGTCGTATAATGAGTTGATATTTATTGATGCAATTTTCTAATTCACATCAGGTACCGGCATCAGTATTGAATTTGGTGTACAAACTTGAAAAGGTAACGCAGTTAACTTTTTACACGAGGAACACGTAATCTACGATCAACACACAAGCAACTGCATAAGAGCACAAGCGTCGTCTGCACAAGTTGCGTCTTGCACACGGGCTGGCAGATTTTGCGCAGCTAATTTTGAATAACTCACTCTAAAAGAACTGTTTATATTCTAAGAATAGTTAAGTTTAAGACATTATAGAATCACACAATGTACTTTATTCTTTCATTGCTTGAAGCCATCGCAATTAATAAATTAGATCTAATCTAATGGACACTGGAAAATTGTTTTTGGTGTACAATTATGAGCAGGAGCGAGACAGCAGCAAGGGACATAAAGGTACAACCGCACCCTCGTTTAGCCTACTCGAAGGGGGCGTGAAAACTCCCAAAAAATATGTTACCTTATTACCGCCTATCATGAATTTGATGAAGAACGAACACATCTCTTTCCTCGTGACCTGTCTAGTCAGAACATGGTGACCGTCAAAATCCAGAGTGACCGCCATCACCCAAATATCATCCCCTCCTTCGAGTCTCCGACGAGACATCAGGGAGTGGAGCATTTAAGGTTCTGGTGGCGAGACAAATAGGAGGGAGGCGAGAGGGTAGCGAGTCAGACTTGAGTGACGGAGTCGGTCAGCTCACATGATTTGGTAAAGAAACTACAGATCTTAAAGCTGGCGAGACTTAAGTTTTCGGGATTGTTTTTAGAAGTAGTTTCCTGGGATTGTTGCATAGAGATCTTACATTCTTCAGGGCACGAAGCTTCACGTTACCTGCTATGAAATTTAGAAATTAGTAGAAATAACAATTGAGGTTGTTCTTAGAGGTCTACAGCGACAGCCGTGGTCTAGTTGTTGTAGTTGCTCTGGGTTGTAGATCAGGTGTCTACGCGTGCTCTCCTCCCCTCCTTCGTACTCGCCTCAACATCACCAGTAAATCACTAAATTGTGTTCGGGTGTTCTTCATTAACCTCAGCACTCACACGAACGCCAAATGAAGCACGTGCGTGGAAAACTCGGCTAGCACTACCAATTTGTTGTTTGCTTGATGAAGTAGGAGCTGAATGTAAAGGCTAACGTTTACGCGTCATATTTAGCAGCTAAGAAATGACACATCACATCATTTCGAATGATACATTTCGAGACTTAAGTCTCTGACAGCAGCAACCTTTCCTTCTTAACAAATATCACGAGAGCGTCAGAGCGTCACATGAATTAACGAACATTCACACTCATGTGGATGCTAGTACACATTTAAAATATTCTGTTTGGAAGCACGTCACTGTCTCTCCCTCAAATTTAAAAACAGTATTTTAATTTTTTTAGATATGTTTACTTGGAATTGCAGTAAGTTGGGTGAATACTTTGTATCTAGTGATCATTCAGAACTCTAAACTGGGGAGTAAATTGGCGCCAGCATCAGCTGGGAGCTGTGTCTACAAGGGTAGGAGAAAATATTGGAAATACTTAACATTTGGGCATCAAAAGCTTTGGAAATTTTTCTAACAAACAATGTAATGTATTCAAATATATATATTTTTTCATTTGATTTGGTTATTAAAATGACTGGCTTTTACAGATATTTAAAAATGGAAGTTGGCTATAATTTATAAAAATAGTTGACCTCTCGGACTTCCAAAGAGGCCAAGTTGTTTGTGATCGTATGGTCTGTGCTAGTGTAACGGAAACTGCCCGAATGTTTTGCGTTTCAAAAGATACGGTCTCAGAAGTAATAACTGTCTTTGAAATAAAAACAAAAACGCTATCAGCAAACTACAGGTCCGACCGAAAGGTGAAGTTGTTTGAAATAGTCCGTTGGACTCCAAATCAAATTTTTCAGAGAGGATCGCAAGACCGCAGGGTTTAAAATCACTGAAGAGCTCAATGAGGACCTACAGAACCAAGTTTCCACAAAAAGAGTTTGTCGGGAGCTGCACTAATACTGGATCCATAGAAGAGCTGATATTAGAAAATCTCAGCTCTCGAAGACAAGGGCTTCAAAGCGTTTAGAGTGGTATAAAAACCTCTAGAAAAGGGCCCTCCAGCGGTCAAAAAATCGATTTTTCCTGACAAGTCATCGTCCACCTTATTTCCGACTTCCGGCTGAGGGTACGTTTGAAGACAACCAAAAGAAGCAATTAACTAGGATTGCCTTTTTCCAACTGGAAAACATGGTGGGGTTCTGTGATGATCTGGGGTGCTATTTTTAAGAAATCCGTCAGGCCAACAACATCTCATCTGGCCACCACAATCCTCAGATGTTAACATTATTGAGCATTTACGGTTTATTTAAAAATTCCCTAGGTCGATTTCCGCCGCCAACGTCCATAGTTGTGTGCCGACCTGGTTACGTACTTGTTCGTACCCATGTCGGTACGTACGTATGCCAACCCTAAGCTGCGACGCGGGCATAGTGTGCGCTGCTGAGTCAGCGAATCATAAGCTATAAATAGGATGTGTGCAGCGCTGCAGGGCGCATTTGGATCTACTACCTCTTTACGTCAAGTACACGTTGAAGTCTTCTCGTCTACTCAATATCCACCCTTAGATACGGATTACGCATACTGGTGGACCAGTTCATTACGTACCCACGAAGTGTTGTAATATTGAGACTTGTGCTGTGACCGTAGTGCAGTGACTTCTGTGGTTGAAGAAATCGGAAGTTGAGTCAAAACGTTCGTCGGAGATTCTACTTAGATCGTGTTCTTACGGAACTTCTGATAGTGTGGAGGACTGCTCATCGCTTCGTGTGAAGAGAATCTTTTGGATCAAGCGTCGATATTATTATGGAGGAATCTCAAGCAACGGGTAGAGAAATTGAGGAAGCACCGCAAGTATATAACAACGTCTTCAAGTTTATTGTGAAACGTGTTCCTGAGAAAGATATGCTGGACTCTTACCTATTGAATTTCGATATACCCGTAGGAGTGCCCTACAAAGCGCGTGTCGACCTGGAGCAAGAAGGAGATCAGTGCGTCATAAAATTGTGCGTAAATTTCCATCGGAAAAAGTAACGTGGTCAATTACCAGTTGAATGCATCAGTGGTTGTGTTCATAAAATTCTACGAACATTTACTGTGATACTACAACTTCGAGAACATTGTGAAACGTGTATGTGATAACTAGATTGCATACCCAAGTGTCTTTACTCGAGTTTTTAAAGAACCTGTGTTCCCGTTATTAATACGTATAAATAAACAGTGATCTGTGCAATTACGCACATTCAGGAAACGTGAACGTGCGTAAAGAATACGAGAGACGTGCTACGTGCTAAAAACTACTGCTACACTGTGTCGCCGCAACCTGTACGACCTTGGCATCCGGCACTCTCGACATCTGGCTGTGCCTGGCTACGCAGACGACCTTGAGATCGGCGCCGCGTCTGGTGCTACTGTTGCTGAGCAGTGTACTTGGGCGTCCTTGACATCGGCTGTCGCCGTTCTGCCTGCTCCTTGTGGCAACTGCACTACGTTGCTGAATTATCAGTTAAGTGATCCTGTAACTATAAAATTTTTATTGCATTTTTAGGATATAAACTGTGTGTCTAGGTCAGTTTTTTTCTCTCCGGCTAGTTCTTTTCGATCATTTGGTTATTGAGTGACTAATAACATTGGAATCGTGTAGTGGTATTACCTTGTTAGTAAATTGTTTGCGTTATTTTGTGAGATCAAAGAGGGCATTACCGAACGCTCATTTGCTTTTGTAGTAATTGGATGCTCTGTAATATATCGTTTCGTTTTAACAAACTTTTTTGGTGGCGGTGCGAATATTATTGTATAAAGGTATTGTTTGGTATTGTGTTTAGGTGAATTGCTGCGATAGCATATTGATTTTGGTATTTATATTGACGAGAATTTTATTGTAGTTAGTACCGTGAGGTTAATTCTTACGGTGGGATCACATACATTTTGAGAGATAGATTTTTAACGCGCTGCCGCGTCGTTCAATTTATTTTTGGGTGATAGGATTTTGAGATTATTCGGTGTCGAACATTTTTTGAGGCGTAGAAATTTTGCGTCGGTGAATGGGATTATTAAAATTGAGTTTTGAGTTTTTGCTGTTTTCTTGTTATGTTAAGTGATGGGAGATTCTGACTCCGAGCCTGAATTTATCCGTTCGACGAGTATTATTACCGGTAGTGGAAGAATTTCTGTCCCAGCATTTAGTGGTACGTTACCTGGTACGTGCGCACATAATCCAACAAGTGTAACTATGTCTGGACCACAGACCACGACAGTAATTACGACCACTGTTAGCACGCAGACTGTGTCGTTCAGTACGCCTAGTGTTAGTACAATGACGTCCTCTAGCGGACCGATGACAGGTGGTGGTGTCACAACCACGTTACAAAGGGGCAGTACTATTTTGTCCAGTGCAGAGTTACCTCTATTTAAGGGCCGTCAGAGGGTCCGAGATCCGATTTTCTCTGAAACAAAAAGTTTTCGAACGCATGTGGCCAATCTCAAATCGTATATGTGTTTATTACCCGACGTCACTTCAGATGACGCCAAAAAAGAGTTACTTGTACGCAGTGCACACAAAAGCGTCGGCGACTTTAATGGCGTCGTCACAAAATTAGTAGACCCTGCTATTAATTATTCATTTGATCAAGTTATCGATATTCTCGATGACATCTACGTAGCGAAAGGTGAACGCTCTGTACATGCCTTGGCTTGCGACCTGAACCAGCTACGGCTGTTACGAAACGAAGGATTGTCTGCTCAATTGGTTATGGCAATGTCAAAAATAAGAAATTTGAGTGATCATATTCTTAATAGTAATGAAGTAGCAATACAAAGACATCCATTTGTAACTGCTAGTACAAATCAAAACGAATTGAAAAAATTCTCTGGAGATCTAGTTGTTTTCAGCCTTGCTACAGCGATCCTTGCTCCATTATTGGAAGAGAATTTCTGTAAAAAAATATTTTCACGACCATTCATAAGTTCAGAGGAACTTTTAGCTCGTCTAGTTTCCGCTGTGCGTAATAACCCTGAGGGAAGAGAAATACTTGCGCGCAAAAATAATACCCAGTTCCCGTATCAAACAAGGGAGACTTATCTTGCAGTCGTGCCCGAAGAAGGAGAGTGGGATGAGAAAGATTCGTCCCCAGAGGTCTTCTATGCATCACAAAATACCAGCCGACGATTTCAGGGTCGGAGACCATTTTTTAGAAGCAATTGGAGACCTGCTAGATTTCCAAGGGGAAGACAGCATGCTTACTTCGGAGATAGACCTTTAGGTTCTTTGGAGTGCCACGAGGCTCAGGTAGTTAACCCACAACAGATTAGTAAAGATAACTCTAAATCGTTTTGTTCACTGTGCAATACCGCAGGTCATGTTCAAAGTATGTGCACGAGTAAAAGAGGCCAAAGCAAATCAAATTTCCGAGGCCATGCTTGCTACACTTGTGGGAAGACGGGCCATTTTGCACGCGAATGTCTTTCGCGGGGTCGGAGTAGAGGACGAGGTGAGGCGTACTACGCTGCATCTTGCGAGGGTGAAGATTTTTTAGAGTAGACAAGGAAAAATCGGGAAATTCAGAGTGTCTTGCAGTAGAGAAGGAGTTGCCTGTGCCCGGGGTTGGAGCTGCTATCCCCGTCAAAAAAATTGTGGTATTGGAACCAGATACTATTATACAGTCGACTTCTGTGGTGGATCCGCTTTTCTTGTGTAAAAATAAATTCGAATTACTAGGTGAACAAGAACTTGATGTAGGTGCAAATTCTGAACTACCTGTAGAAGTCTGTTTGTCAGCGACGATAATGAAAGAAGGTCGTTTAAGGAAAGAAAGCGATGGTTTATTCTCATTAAGGCGTTCTAAGAAGCCTACAATTATATTACGTCATGATAACAAATTGATGAGCGCTCTAATCGACAGCGGTAGCGACAGATGTTTAGTGAGTTACCGGAATTTAAAAGGTATAAACGAGCAAATTAAGCCCAGTGCTCTGAGTATCAGCGGTGTCAATTCAAAAAGCCAAGTATCAGGAGAACTCGATCTTTGTATTACGCTGCCCAATAGTAAGGAAATCAATACCAGCGCTTTGATTTTGAAGAATGCCGAATTTAAATATGACGTGATCCTTGGCAGAGATATTTTGCAGGATGCCGTGCTAAATTTTAAAGAAGGTTTTATCGTTCTTGACGGAGTTAAAGTACCGTTTCATGATGTGCAGGAATTGCACGAGCGAAGTAGAAAGGAGATATTTATGAATACTATAAGTAAACCAGAATGCCTGATGGCTGACGTGCTTGCCGGTAGGAGGCGTATTGAGAAGTATCTGCTGAAGCAGAAGGAAACAAGAATTACAGGCCAAGAAAATGGCGGTAGGCAAGGAAATAGCCTAGAGATAAATACTGCAGAAGAGAGGGGTATCCCAAGCCCAACGGCAGGGCGGGAAAATAATGGGAAGATAAAAAATGAAACGCATGCGAAGAAAATAAGAGAAACTAAGGAACATGCGAGAGGTTTGAAATATAGAAGAAAACGAGAAATAGTCGTTCACTGTGGAGCAGTGGAAATACCGAGAAATTGTTTACGTGTTATTAATGGGTATGTCAAAAAGGCTAAGCCCGGAAGGTATATTATGAATAAAACAATTCTCGCGAATGGTATTTATGTCGCCGAATCAGTTGTGGACATCAGGTCAAACGGTTTTGTACCTGTAATGCTTTTGAACGTCTCGGAGGACGTGGTATATTTGAGCGACAATACGATGTTAAGTACGATTGAAGAAATTGACGACAAGGAAATTGAACACGAGATTTACATGTCTACCGTGCACGAAGCTGTGCGAGATGCAAATTTGTGCGATGCCCATGATAATGCGGATCTACCCAAAGTCGACAGTGTTAATGGTGGAAGTTTCAATGCCATCTCTGGTAAAGACGTTGGTTTAGTATCTGCAGAAACGAGGCATTGTGGTAACGATAATCGTGTTGATGAAGTGGGAAATAAAGCAAAAAACGATGTTGTCCGAGAAGGGGATATTAAAGAGAGACGTCCTCTGACGAGTGACGATGTAAATTGTGAAATTGGTGATGCTAAACCATTACTGATGAATTTATTAAACAATTTTAGAGACGTAATTACTCTAGAAGGCGAAACTATTGCAGTCACGAATGTCATGCGACATGCTATTGAATTGAAACCTGATGCTCCAGTACTTAACATCCCTCCATATCGAATTCCACATAAATATCAAAATGAATTATTGGAAGCCAATAAACAGATGTTGAATCAAGGAATTATCGAGCCTTCAAGTTCAGAATATAATTTTCCTTTAATCGTTGTGAAAAAGAAGTCGGGCGAGATTCGACCCGTCATAGATTTTCGTGAATTAAATAAAATAATTATCAAGGAAAGTTACCCAATTCCACGCATTGACGAAGTTCTTTATTCCTTAGGTGGTAATAGCATTTTTTCAAGTCTTGATCTCCGCTCAGCCTTCCATCAGGTCGAGTTGGAAGAAAAATGTCGTAAATTCACCGCGTTCAGTATCGGTTACGAGAAATTTCAGTTCAAGAGGTTGCCATTCGGGTTATCCTCGAGTCCTTCAGTTTTCCAAAGAATTATTTCTTCTGTTCTTGCAAATATCATCGGTAAATTATGTTTTGTATTCCTTGATGATATACTAGTCTTTTCCAAATCCATGAACCAACATCTGAAGGATTTACAGAGTGTTTTTGAGAAGCTACGTAGTAGTAATCTGTCCCTGAAACTTGAAAAATGTCATTTTCTAAAAAGCTCAATTGAATATCTTGGACACATTGTGTCGGCAGACGGAATCCGTTGCAAAGAATCGGAAAAACTACAAAAATTCCCGATTCCAAAAAATGTGAAAGAACTACAAAGTTTTCTAGGTGTGGCGAACTATTTCCGCAATCACATCCCTATGTTTGGTTCAATTTCATATCCTCTCTATCAATTGTTACGAAAAAACGTTGAATTTACCTGGACGCCTGAATGTCAGAAAGCTTTTGAAAAGATTAAATCTGTCTTAACATCAGATACCGTTTTAAAGCACCCTGATTTTTCCAAGCCTTTTCATGTATTTACAGATGCTTCAAACTATGGCATTGGAGCAGTACTTTTGCAACAAGATAATGATTCAAAAAAATCCATGAAGGCTATTGCATACTACAGTAAAAGTTTGAATTCAACAGAAAAGCGCTATTCAACGACGAAAAAAGAGTTCTTAGCAATTGTAAGAGCGCTGAAGGCATTTAAATATCTCATTCTTGGATATCCGATCTATTTATACACAGACCACAAACCCTTACAGCCCTTGTTTTTCAAAAAGCTTCCTGACGATTCTGCTATGTCTAGATGGTGTCTAACAGTTCAACACTTCGAACCAGTAGTAAAATATTTCCCCGGGAAACAGAATCTAATTGCTGATTGCCTAAGTAGGTTACCCCAGCAGCTAACTATCTCAGATCTCGAAGACTGTGCAGAGTTCAATGAGGTCGACGCTTTCCCAGTGACTACACGCCGTGGTGCACTGACCGCCGACGTAGACGATACAGACACGACGCCCTCAAATCAAGTGGCGCCAGAATCAACTGAAAAACCCCGACTGATTGACTACGTACCTCAGTTAAAAGACGTATCATGGACTTTAGACGAATTTCGAAATGAGCAACAACTCGACCCATTCTGTTCTGAAGTTAGGGACGCATTACTATCTCGTAGACAGTCTACGATCCCTGACTTACAAAAATACTTAATTCTAAACGACATACTGTATAGACGACGACAAATAGACTCTAGGGAAAGTACTATTCTCACTTCGGTTATACCGACATCGCTCATGCACAAGGCGGTGCTGAGTATCCATTCCTTGTACCATACTGATGCCACGCATACGTTGTTTAAATTTAAGTTGCGTTATTTTCATTTATTAGAAACGAGTATAATCCGTCAATTTGTCAAAATGTGTGATGTATGTAAGATTCTCAAAGCCAACTGTACTGTACCTATTAAAATATTAGACGCTCCCATCGCTAAAGAACCGTTCGAGGTGGTATCAATGGACTTCCTTGGTCCTCTACCTGTCACAGATCAGCAAAATAAATATATTCTCATTGTGATCGATTTGTTTTCGCGTTACTGTAAGCTTTACGCGACAGCAGATCGATTAGCAGATACAGTTGTCTCTTGTCTAGACAGCTGCTTCTCAACCTTTGGCTATCCTAAAACACTCCTAAGTGACCAAGCTCTTGAATTTAAGTCTGCGGCAGTTAAAAAATTCTCTCAAATTCATTGTATTGCGAAAAAAGAGGTCCTCCCTTGGAGTCCTCACAGTAACGCTATTGTTGAACGTAATAATCGCAAAATTACGAATTTATTAAAACTCTACATTAATTCGTTAGCGCATACGGAATGGGATCAGTGTCTCAACAGCACAGAGAACGCGATAAACAATAGTTTAAATACCACATTGGGGGATACACCCTCGTTCATTGTTTTCAATCGCGATACGTGCCCGAGCTTTAGCGCTGTAACTTTCGAACCTAATTACAGTCACGACACGAACGTTGATATAATAAGATTCCGAGCTCAGGAAGCTGCCCGCATTGTTGAAAACGTTAGAGCTACAATAATAAATAACACCAGTGAAAGAACCATGTATCACAACCTTCGACGCAAAAATAAAAATTTCGAACTAAACGACAGAGTGTTATTGCGCAATCATACGCGAAAGCATAAGCTTGATCTGACCTGGAATGGGCCAGGTATTATAACAAAAATTAACCGAAATTACGTAGAAATCAAAATAGGCAATAAAACATTCAGGAGTAATAAAAACCATGTACTACTTTTACGTAAAAAGTGTTGAATGAAAACTATGCGACTTAAGACTGACGGTGTTACTATGTTCACATAATACTATTGTGTGATTCTTGTTTCGATGTTAATTTTACGTATATTTTTAACTGGAACTTTCCTTATATAACCGTATGTATTTACCTTATTTTTTCATTTCGTATTTGGTGTACCGTGTTATTACGTGCGTGATTGAGTCTGTACCCATTAACTTTACCACCAAGGCTTACATTTGCCCGAGAGCCTTGCTCAGTTCAATAACAGCTTGCTCAGTTCAATAACAGCTTGCTCGGTTCAATAACATCCTGTGTTTAGAAACGCGGCCCCTCATTGCTGTGGGAGCTAAGGCTGGCTCCCGACTTGTTTGCAAATAGGTGCAGCTGTCGATGCCGTGGGGGATCAGCTACGTACAGATTTGATGTTTGTTTTTTTTTCTCTCATAGCAGCTGTCACCAACTGTGTCTATTGGTTTCTTTAATTAATTTGACGTAATAATGATTGATTGATAAAAATTTTTTTGTATGGCCATGCTAATTGAACTCTGTGTTTGTTTCAATTTCAGACCGAGCACGCTCACGTTCCTGCCCGCCACGATGGGAAATAGGATGACCCATGTGTCGGTGGAGGCACTCACTAATGCCCTGGAGCAACACCAGGGAAGAGTGTCCTCCGATTGGGTGAAGGCAAACGCCCTTGTCGATATCCTTCCCGACCGCATTTCTGATTTAGGTATTCTCCTTCTCTTTCCTTTAACTCTGGGATTAGGGGTTTCCTTCCTCTATCTTCGTCGTGAACTTAACTTGCTGGCGGATCGCCTTCGCGCTGAAGATGCATTACTCCGTCGTCAGCAGCTCAGATCGAGCAACGCTGACCAACCGCTACGTCACCTGCAAGCAAATAGCGAAGTTTAGGTGCCAGTGAAGCATGTGTTTCTTTTTGTTCTTCAATATGTGGACTTTATTTTTTTGCGTGTCTTCTAAGCGACACCATTTTTCTCATGCGTTATAAAACGGAATTCTAGTTTTATGTTTAACATATACCTCAGGTATTAGTTATAAGGTATTAAGTTGATTCGAGTTTTATTTTTGTGGTAATTCCTTCTAATTTTTAGCATTGATATTCAAAAATATTAACGTTCACATAACTCAGTATGTATTAACTGGTTTCCGAATTCAAAAAAATGTTATGCGATTTTCTGATCAACTAAATTTCATAGACAATGCGCTGGAATTGTTTTCATGGTTGATTATTCTTATATTTCAAGAGTGTAATGTTCTTACTACAAATTCATGGTACGCATAAATCTTTATTTCAATTTTGTTTGAATAAAAAGTATTTTAATTATTATTTTCAACGATGCAATTTTCTATTTTAGTTCTCCTGCATTTAGCACTTAACTGTTCTCTTGGTTGAATGTATTCGGTAATTGCGATTTCATGGCAAATATTGTTGTAACTAATATAGGCGATGTTTAATTAAACTTAATTGTCTACATGCGTGATGATTAAACGATTTTTTTTTGGAATTTTTTCTTTGTGTTCAAAAATAAAAAATTTTTTTTGCGAATTTGCTTATTCCCTTTTGGTGTACGATCGTGCGTACATGTTTTGACAATGAGGCTGTTCCTTCATGCATTAGTCTTTTTAAATTATTTTCTTTTCACTCGACGTTGACTTTCGGATGTTTTTCAACGACCTAAGATAGTTAAATGCTGGTCGCTTGTACCGTGGATTTTTTGGTTATAACTTTTTGATAGTCTTGCTACTTTTGGTACTACGCTGATGGTATCTGTTGCATTGTTGTTGTCTTTCAGTAGACGCGTTTTCTTTTTAGAAAGGATGTTTTCTCTGTTTATATCATTGTATTATTGTTGTTTTCCTTTGCGTTTCTGATGACGGGTTGTTGTTTAATAAACGAACTAGCTTATTATGCTTCCGAATGTGTTCATCTACTAGAGTTCTGCCTTTACTTTTGTTGGTGGGGGTATGTTAACAATTTTTAACTGGTTTACCAAAATCGAATTACAGTTGCTATGTTTATCTGACTAATTGTTCCGAATTAGTAATTTTCACTTGTAAACACTGATGCATTGGGATACACTTGTTGAATTTTGAAGTTATGTTCTTCAAATTGATTGTTTTGATTCAAGAAGGGTATTTTACCTGCATGGTGGGGGAGGTGTGTGCCGACCTGGTTACGTACTTGTTCGTACCCATGTCGGTACGTACGTATGCCAACCCTAAGCTGCGACGCGGGCATAGTGTGCGCTGCTGAGTCAGCGAATCATAAGCTATAAATAGGATGTGTGCAGCGCTGCAGGGCGCATTTGGATCTACTACCTCTTTACGTCAAGTACACGTTGAAGTCTTCTCGTCTACTCAATATCCACCCTTAGATACGGATTACGCATAGTTGAACTACAAAGTATTTTTTACTGAAGAATGGACTTATACTTTTTTTGAAACAATTCACAAATTATATGAATCAATACCTAGGAGAATTGAGGCTATAATTGCTACAAAAGGTGGACGTGCATCCTGTTGGAATATGTTTTATTGATTTTACAAGGTGTTTCTATTATTATGTCTAGCCCCTGTATGAACCGCCTCAAATACATTTGTGCGCATACATCGGCATATTCATCCAGTACCTACAACCACAACCTTTACAACTAAAATAAACAAAAATTTGCGTAACCCGCATAAATTTTTTAAGTTAACCGGCTGCAAAGTGAGGCATCTACTTACCTAGCAACCGACAGTGCTATAGTGTGACATAATGGAGGCAAATATGTTTTTCCTCAATCGAACAAATCTGTTTTTTCTTGATTGACGTTGCATATCAGCGTTGCGTTTCATCAATCAAGCAATGAAATGACGTGAAATGCAAACGATTACAGTTCAGTCCTATTAGCAGTGACTAAGTTTGTTATATTCCTTCAAACTTACCTGACAGTGGGAGAGGAGAATTTATTAATAGAAATATACAGGGGGCTTCAGAACAAGAGGCACAAAATTGCACACCATGTAGGAAATGGTCCAAAAAACGCCTTTTCTTTCGGAAAGAAATCGTATTATTGAGATATTAGCTGTTTATTGTTTTGAAGAAAGAAATTCAATGGCACAATTACTTGCAATATTCATTTTGAATTTACTTTCAAAATGTGTTCCATTACATCAATGTACTTTTCAAATCTTAGCCTTAACGACTGCCGGATATTAGGAAGCACGTCTGGCATTTCAGTTTTGTTAAATGGTTCACGTTACCGGCGTCGTGGTATCTCTGAAACTGAATAGTGCAAACAGGACAAACAAGAAGTAACCTGGTAGCACGATCTGGAACATTCTAACACCTTCAAGATAGAACTTTTTTACCTAGTCTCACTAAAACTGAATTTCATTATTGTTAACTCTCATAGAACAGAAGTCTTTTTAAGTAAGGTAAATTCGAAGTAAATATTGCGAGTAATTGTGCAATTGAATTTCACCCATGAAAACAATAAACAGCTAATTTTTCAAAAACCAGATCTTTTTCCATAAAGTTTTAGGAATGAAAAAGTGTTTATTTCGCCATTTTCGACTTGGTGTGCTTATCGAGACCGTGTTGCGTCAGGAGAATTATTCGGATAGACAAGATCAGAAATTAGTTGAGCCCCTTACCTTTTAGGACAGATATGTTCTACTTTTTAATTCGCAAAAAATGTACACGGACAGGTGTAAAAGTTTCATAGTAGATTTCGGTTACAAAGACGGAATCTATTTATGAATAGTGTTACTTAAATACTTTCAATTTTTCAATCCAGAGATGAATTGCATTTTCATATTTTTTAAGGTAAGGCTCACCCTGTTCAAGTCTTTCAAGCTTCACGCACCTGACTTTTGCCAGTGGAATTTGATGCATCTGAATATACCTGCCGAACTTGATGCCCATGCAATTTGCCTACAGACTTGACCCACCTGAGATTCGCGAGCACAAGTTGTAGTTCTCGTCGTCGCCCGCTCGACAGTTCTGAGCGCCGTCACAAAACTGCCTCAGCGGCACACACTCGCCGGAGGAGCACCGGTAGTCAACCGCATAGAGGGCAGTAGCCCTCTATGCGGTTGACTGAGCAAGCAATGCATTGGAATATAATTATTGGACAAAATTTAAACTCAGCCCCGGAAAGATGTTGGTCATGAGAAGCAATTCAATTGCAGGATGATTGCATTCTTGGCATACCTTTTTAACATGTTCCCAGCGCATTGGGTCACATGTGTACCATTCGGTATATTTCTCATTCATTTTCCAGTAAAAGTGACTGATAATTCATAGAAAACATTTTTATAAATAACTGTTATTATAAGAGGTGAATATTAGCGTGCAATCGCATTTTTATATTTTTATGAAGGATAAAATGCATTCGAGCATTAAAGTCCGTTGTTCAATTCTACTACTAACAACCTAACATAAGTAACCGCTAACAACAGCGGAAACGCGATGGACGTGTTGATTCGTATGCTTTAGTTTATTTGCTCAGGGCGTTATAAGTTCGGTTTAACCTTTTTGTTGGCGGTAATGGAAAAGATTACAAAAAGCGCCTTTGTCCAAATGAGATGTCAATGGCTTGTTCAAAAATGTGCTTCACACTATGTATATGGACACACTCCGCTCACTTTGTTTTATCAGTAATGAATGGACGTATATTTTTATGTGCTGATTTAAATACTGGCACAACTTTCCTGCTAATTAAGAGGTTAAACACGTTTAATGAATCAAACTGAAACTTCAGCATGTTGCACCTGAATATCACATAATAATTATAATCTTAACCATTACGAAAGCGCTTTAAGGGGGTCATTTCAAGATTTTGACTATTTTCATCCGATTCGTTTGAAATTTGGCCAGTATATGTATGTGTTGAAAGTAAACTTTTTTACTCATGTGACTTTTTCGATTTAGGCCTTATTTTTTACGAAAAATTAGTTTTTTGGTGCATTTTATGAATATTTCAAAAGAGAACTCGTCATTGAGTTTAGATGCTAGAACAAAACTAAACACCGTTTTATAATCCTTGAAGCATTTCTAACAAACGTAAAGTAGAAAATTGGAACATTTAAAAAAAAATTTGTGATAAGCGATGTTTCATATACATATATTTTAGTTATATATATTTGAGTTTTGAGCTATATGTTTTTTCAAATTTGGAATTTTGCTACTTTACGTTTGTTAGAAATGTTCCAAGGATTCTAAAACTGTTTTTGTTTCTTCCTAGCACAAAAACAATTTATGCAATTGAATGCTGTTTTCATTTTTATTTCGATAATATCCATGCATAACTTCATATTCACACTGTGAATTGTAATTTAAAAAATATGTTTTTTTATAAAAATTATGAAATTTTATATTTTTAGTCTGATTCTAATGAAATTTGACTATAATATGTAACTTTAGAAAAGAAACACAATTTCACCTATTCATTTTCTCGATTCAGGCCTTAGTTTTTGACAAAATTAGACATATTGGTTTGTTAGATCATTTATATTGATATTTCAAATGAATAGAACTCATTGAGTTTTTATGCTAGAACAAAACCAAAGACAATTTTAGAATCCTTGAAGCATGGAAAACAAATTTATGGTTTTAAATTTTTCATTTTTCTTTTAGTTTTGTTTTTATATGGGGTCGAAAATTCAGGACTTTTAGCCCTCTTGGGGGGGGGGGGGGGGTAAGTCGACGTCGTGGTGGACTCGGAAGATAAAACTGGGGATGCGTCGGTGCTGGTAGGAGGAGTTGACTCAGCTGCTATAGCAGTTCCTGCTAGTGTCGCCCGTGTAGGCGATGAGCACCGACTTGAGTTAAACAAAGAATCAAAAACATTCGGGTGAATCCCGTTATACAAATAGGTTTTATGGGAACGCATTTGTATGAGTAAGTTTCGAGCTTGAATCAGTGGGCGTTGGAATGTGACCATTTGAGAGACGTGCCTGTGTTTGAGCCGAGTTCAGTGTCGAGCGAGTACACTAGAGTAAAAATTTTCTAAGTGTCTCCTTATTTAGTTTTTAAATTGTTTATTCACAGGTAATTGGACTAATTGGAAAAAGACCTGAACAACAATTGCACAACTTTCGCTAATTCCTAAATAATTTCATTACTTTCATTACTAACAATTTATTGAGTGTGTTAAATACCCTCTCGTAAAGATACCACGAAATTAAGTTCGGGCATCATAAATAGAAATAGCCTTCGATTTTATAAAATCTAATAAAATAGCCACCCTCATTTCGATTCCAAGCGTGCGGTTGCTGATAGCAAATAACGTCGTATGAAATACTCCTTGTATCTTCGCACAGCAGTTTAGTAATTATTGTGCTTTATATTGCGAATAGACACATTGAAGATGGTACGCTTACTGATATAATATCAACTGGTGAATTTCATTTACTCAAATGCATGATGGTTATAATATTAGGAATATCTTTTTTGGCAGGCAGCTCATAGTTTAGAATCGGACAATAGGTTATGCACCCCTGCTTTAAAGGAAGCAAAGTTTCACCGGATTAGGTCTTGGCATTTTTGGTTTCTGCGGCAGATTTTTTATAATAAATATTCTATTCACTCTAATCAAAAGCATATAATGGATTGTTCAACATAAAATAATCTTCTAAAATATTATAAGTTTCTCAATTCTAATTTCTCAACAATGGTTTTTCTGCTCTTGACTTTGATAGATCGATTTTAACACTTTTTTAAAAATATTTATAGCCTTAGAGAACCTAATCAAATTCCACTTATCATATATTACGTATAACCATATTTTGATAACCAGGCTTAGACGGAAAAACTGAAAATTGAGCCAACTAATATCTTTGGTATGTTAGTTTCCATGACACGCATTCGCACTATTCTTTTGAGCAAATTCAATGTTGGAGTTTTTTCAATAGATTTTCAGTATATTTTTTTAAGTTCAGTATTGGTGATAGCCAGTCATTCGCTGACTCATTTATGAATGTAGTTGTGCGCATCGCGCATCGCGGTTCGTGGGATCAACCCACCGAGCACTATTTATGACGGTCGCTGAGCACACTGATAGTCATCGGACGGAACAATTAACACTTTTAGACTATGCTTCAAATTTTTACAAGCTGATTATGTTAGAGTCACTGTAAGTACCCAAATTAAAAACATTTTAGAATGATATGCTGAGTACTCACCCATTCAAAATTAAAGGTAGCCAGTGCAAAAATATTTGCTTGAATTTAATGAGTACACCATTAAAAATTTAAAAAAATACTTTACGGAATTATTTTGCAGGTATCACTCCTTTCACTCCTCTCTCTACCCGCTTATTTCTCTTCCTCGCTCATTTACTTCTCTTTCATTTCGACCAAATTACATTTTAGTTAGGAATTTGACCATTTGACGCATATTTTAATACTCGGAGAGCTGAATAGCAATTTTCTTAGTATGTAACGTTTTATATCGATGCATTTATACATTCTTGTGTTGCAGATTAGATTTGAAGATGAGCTGAGGTTTTGAAAGTTTTATTAAAGTGATTGTAAAATTTTTCTTTGCGACTACCTTCATGGCTATTTTACTTCTCTATACGGCCATGTAGCCTTGCGTGTTGTACAGCCCTACCGTTGAGTGTTTTTTCAACATGATACTAGCGTGTGTTGCGCAACCTGACACCAGCGTGTGTTGCGCAACCTTACACCAGCGTGTGTTGCGCAACCTGACACCAGCGTGCGTTGCTCTACCTTACACCAGCGTGTGTTGCGCAACCTGACACCAGCGTGTGTTGCGCAACCTTACACCAGCGTGTGTTGCGCAACCTTACACCAGCGTGTGTTGCGCAACCTTACACTAGCGTGTGTTGCGCAACCTTACACCAGCGTGTGTTGCGCAACCTTACACCAGCGTGTGTTGCGCAACCTTACACCAGCGTGTGTCGCGCTACCTTACACCAGCGTGTGTTGCGCAACCTTACACCAGCGTGTGTCGCGCAACCTTATACCAGCGTGTGTTGCAAAACCCAACAGCTGTGAGCGTGTGTGTTTGGCCCACCGTACCCAGCACAGATCTACTAGCAATTGGCATTCAAAGGGCCCAGCAAGGCAATAATCAGCAAAGCAATCAACCTAGCTAGATTTGGATCCATCGTGCAATCAAGCAAGCGAGCGCCAGGTAATCAAACAATGAAGTAAACAAGTAGCAACTCAACAATCATTTAGGAAATTAAAAAATGCCAAAATCTTTGCGAGACTTCCTCTCCAACACTGAGTTGTGTACATTAGCAGCAGGTGTTGCAGCTCGGTTTTGCACCATGCCGGAATTGTTATAACATTTTGATGAACGCCAGGTTTTTTACGTCCCGGTAATAAACGTAAAATCTCAGTGTTATCACAGTCCAATTTCTTTACAACCCAATTTTGTTATACCGTATGGACCATAAAAAAATTAAGCCCAACTTTAAATGTTAATAACTTTACAGTGAATGAAGATTATTTAATTATGTTTTTGTATTGGGTTAAGAAAATGTTTTGGCGAAAAATGTTAAGTTACTTTAAAATTCATTGTATCGGTAATTAGAAAAAAAAAATTGTGAAATATGAGTTGCACATATCACTTTAATGTCATAAATGATGTGAAATTTGGAAGGGTCATTATTATGTTACGCTAAAAATAAAATATTACAAGCTTTAACGCGTTAGAACGAGAGCTAAATTCAGGAAATCTCTGTTCGAATTTATTTATAACTGCCATGAAACTCTTGGTTCCCGCGTAGACGTTGTTGATGAAAATGCGTCGCTCCTTTGCTAGCTGCATATACTGTAGATGGATTCAACCACATGAAAATTCATGTATAAAGATACATTTTCAAACGACTTGGATCTAATTCATTCTCAGACAAGAATCCTTGTAGTCAGGATACATACTTTAGGGTTAGTTGAAATAGCGGACATCCAGGTTCCATTGTTGTCAAATGAAATTCGTATTCAGCTGGAAAATATTATTTTCTGTCGAGCTTTCGAAATTTCAAACAAATTTCGTTTTCAGGACAAGAGACTGCAGTTTTTGGAGCAAAGTTATGGCCAAAGCAGGTATCCTGGATACAAGGGAAAGATATTACATATAAGATAAACGAAAGCGGACATCGGTGGAACATGCAGTAGTCACAGTAATTATTTCAGGAGTGGTTTATAAACATCCGGAATTTAGAGATATCTATTGTAGGAGTTTGAATTAGTTGTGGAATAGAATGCTTCTAAGTATCTTCTTTCTTTCTTGTTGGAATTTTGAGATATAATTTAATAATTTTGAAAATCTATTTAGTGACCCCTTTTTACTAAAATGTTCGGGACACGGGTCACTAAATAGATTTTCAAAATTATTCAATTATATCTCAAAATTCCAACAAGAAAGAAAGAAGATACTTAGAAGCATTCTATTCCACAACTAATTCAAACTCCTACAATAGATATCTCTAAATTCCGGATGTTTATAAACCACTCCTGAAATAATTACTGTGACTACTGCATGTTCCACCGATGTCCGCTTTCGTTTATCTTATACTCGTATGTAACATCTTTCCCTTGTATCCAGGATACCTGCTTTGGCCATAACTTTGCTCCAAAAACTGCAGTCTCTTGTCCTGAAAACGAAATTTGTTTAAAATTTCGAAAGCTCGACAGAAAATAATATTTTCCAGCTGAATACGAATTTCATTTGACATACTTTAGTGTGTAATGCAAGAGATGAAACTGAAATATTACTCGTATTAATAATCAAAGTTGGGTGTACTTTATTCTGGTTCATACGATATTCTGGTTTTGTAACCTCCTGGTCTTAACTCGTACAGGTTGCGTTGCGTACATGAAAACTTTACGCCTACGATTTCGTCGGTGTTATCTCTGCAGTCGTCGATACCATCGTCGACGTAACGCAGTGGGACGCAGTTACCGTTCCTGCAGCTGAACTCCGTGGCGGGGTCACAGTCTCCTGGAATGGCATTTTTAATCCATGAAGTAGCTAAACAGAGGCTGCAACGAGTCTACATTGGAAATAGCTGCTATAGTAAAACTGCTCAAAGTGATCCAAGAACTGGTCTGAGGAGTGTGAAGGGTGTTCATCAAAGTTTTAACTTCATTTCGGAGTTGGTGTAAAGTACAAGCGAACAATCGCGGTTAGTGACTTTGTTCCAAGAAATTATAGAATTTGGTTTAGAATTTCACATTTACCTCACAGTTATATAGATAAGCTTAAAGTAATAAAAGAACTCACAATCATTGATGAACTTACAGTAAATGGTGAACGTACAGTAAATGGTACGCTTACAGTAAATAGTGAACTTACAGTAAATGGTGAACGTACAGTAAATGGTTAGCTTAGAGTAAATGGTGAACTTACAGTAAATGGTGAACGTACAGTAAATGGTGCGCTTACAGTAAATGGTGAACTTACAGTAAATGGTGAACGTACAGTAAATGGTGAGTTTACAGTAATTGGTGAGCTTACAGTAAATGATGAACGTACAGTAAATGGTGAACGTACAGTAAATGGTGAGCTTAGAGTAAATAGTGAACTTACAGTAAATGATAAACGTACAGTAAATGGCGAACTTACAGCAAATGGTGAACATACAGTAAATGGTGCGCTTACATTAAATGGTGAACTTACAGTAAATGGTGAACGTACAGTAAATGGTGCTCTTGCAGTAAATGGTGAGCGTACAGTAAATGGTGAACTTACAGTAAATAGTGAACTTACAGTAAATGGTAAACGTAAAGTAAATGGTGAACTTACAGCAAATGGTGAACGCACAGTAAATGGTGAACTTACAGTAAATTGTGAAAGTACAGTAAATGGTGAGCTTAGACTAAATGGTGAACTTACAGTAAATGGTGAACGTACAGTAAATGGTGAGCTTACAGTAAATGGTGAACGTACAGTAAATAGTGAGCTTACAGTAAATGGTGAACGTACAGTAAATGGTGAGCATAGAGTAAATTGTGAACTTACAGTAAATGGTGCGCTTACAGTAAATGGTGAACTTACAGTAAATGGTGAACGTACAGTAAATGGTGGGCTTACAGTAAATGGTGAACTTACAGTAAATGGTGAACGTACAGGAAATGGTGCGCTTTCAGTAAATGGTGAACTTACAGAAAATAGTGAACGTACAGTAAATGGTGCGCTTACAGTCAATGGTGAACTTACAGTAATTGGTGAACGTACATTAAATGGTGAGCTTACAGTAAATGGTGAACGTTCAGTAAATGGTGAGCTTACAGTAAATGGTGAACTTACAGTAAATGGTGAACGTACAGAAAATGGTGCGCTTTCAGTAAATGGTGAACTTACAGAAAATGGTGAACGTACAGTAAATGGTGCGCTTACAGTAAATGGTGAACTTACAGTAATTGGTGAACGTACATCAAATGGTGAGCTTACAGTAAATGGTGAACGTTCAGTAAATTGTGAGCTTACAGTAAATGGTGAGCTTACAGTAAATGGTAAGTCCACAAAGATTAATGAGGTAAGAATTATAAAATTAGCTCTAAATCATTTATGAGCTTACAATAGAATAATAGTTTAAAATAAAAGGTGGGCTTGCGGTTGTTGTTGAACTTGTCCTATTAGGTTCACAAGAACTAGCCACTCTACGTTTTAACAAGAACTCGGTGCACACTTATAGCACTTATGTAATGGTTCATTGTACTTTTTATTTACCCTTGTCTCTATGACACACTGCAACGCGTTACTTGTTACACGCAAGATTGCCAGTAACGTCTTACTTGCCGTTACTTACTGCTTGAACTCCAACAATTTATTTCGTCGCTGCCGTCGCCGCAGTCGTTGCGGTCATCGCAGACGTAGCGCTGAGGCACACAGCGCCCGTTCCTGCACCAGAACCCATCACCGCGGCACTCTGTAGACGTCGGCAGATTTGGCAGTTGTTTTAAAACAGAGTATAAGTGATGACTCAATTGTTTCTTGTTTCAAAGTTTGGTTTTGAGTGGTAACTAGAACATTTTTCAGCTTTAATATCTTTCAAGTTATTCAAATTGGCTGGGCCCGCTCAGGATGGTAGATCGCGGCATGAAGACCCCAGTCGTATCTGTTCACATCTCCAAACCGTCTCAGCGTTACTTTCAGTGAACTATATCCAAGCTGGAACTAAATAATTAACTATTGAAAATAACCGCCTCAGAATTGAATTGCGCAAAATCTTTGGGTAGCATCGAAATACTTGAGTTTCATCACTTTACAAGCCAATATTTATCACAAGCTAGTACACCCCTGTTTTTTCAAAGGGAGGAGGAGGTGATGTTACGCTGTTGGCGCTGCGAGAAGGTCGAGGTGTAGGGTTTCTTTGGTGTACGCGATCTGTCATAAATGACTGGAATCGGTATTTACCTAAAAAATATACTTCAGATATGGATCAAAAACAAATATATCCAACCCAACAGACCCCGCGGTTAAAATACTCTCAATCTTGTGCACTGGTGAAACTCTTATCAAAAATAGCCATTAAGCTTCCTTGACAGCGTGATAAAGTGGCAGACCAACTGAGCTTCAACATGGCTTTCCGATGATTTCCCATGCTATTCTATGTCTTTCCAATACTTTGCTAAGTCTCAACCGCTGATATTCTATTCAAGCTAATATAACCTACCAATACACGTGATATTCATTCCGACTCCCAATCTGCTGGGTTAAGGCACCGAAAATTGTGGAGTTATCACAGATAAGCGTGTATCACAGATACGCTCATCTCACACTGCAGCTGGCGAGTGTGACACACACACAGACGGACGGACGCGGCTCCTTTAATAATAGTGATGTAAGACGAAAAAAGACACGTCGTGACAGACACTTCGTTAAACTAAATGCGTGAGTTGATGTATTTCATATTTTCTACATTCGACACTTGAAAATAAATTAGAGAGCAAGGGAACACATGTATGCACATGAAGGGATGATAAAGAGTATACCTTGTTTAGGCATAAATTATTGCTCATTAACATCGTTTACTGTTTATAAACAACATAATGAAGAACACACGAGATCTTCAGGAGTACGTACGTGTTTTGAGGTAAATAAATTTCTATGATTTTATCAATTATTTATTGACAAATATCGGACATCAAAACTGAGCATCAACCTGCGTAAAAAAATGACGTAAATAATGTTTACAACTGAGAGGATTTTTGCGTGATGAATTCGATGTTATTTTTGATGACTATGTTTAAGAACCGAGAACCTGATTATGTTTAAGAAACTGCAACGTTCCTGTTTCCTTGAATCATTTTAAAATCCATGCAGGTGCCCCTCACATGATTGATTTACGCATCCTTGAGTCGCTGTACATCTATAAGCTCAGACTAAATGATACTCAAAGTGCTTTTCCTCGTCTCGTCACAAATACACGATCGTTAGTTTAGGTTTTTAGTTGTTTTATTTTTCATTTGTATTTTTAGGTCTACGACTATTTTCTGTCTATGTTGTAGTATTCTTTTGTATAATGTCGTTTTAATTTACTCATATTCTTCTTATTTTGTCGCAGAATTGTTTTGCGGAAGATGAACCGTTTAGTTCGAAACATTCAATTTTATTCGTTTAGATATTTTTATTTGTATTAATAAAATGACTATACGTGCAGTGATTTTTGCCTTACTTTACATTTTAAAGATCAAACGCATCAATGTGAATTTATATATAGATTCTTTCATGAATTACGAGCCCTGACCGCCGTAGTAGCACCAGTGTGCCTGCTCATAATCATAGCGAGCTTGGTCTCGAAGCGATCGCATATGACTGCAGTTTTCGTTGTTCACCATTGAGAATGAGTCATGCGCTTTTCTTCGGAGTGTTTATTTTAAACTTTCTAAATAAATTTAATTTCCTCAAGTTCAGTTCAGTCAAGTTTGTGTTTTTTTCTCATTCCAAAATAAATGAGCTGACGTTAATTTACTGTACTCTGAAATTTGGCGATAATCACCGACACACGAGTTGCGTTGCAGTGTAACAGGTAGTGGCGGTTCTCAGCAATCAAACAAGAGCAAAATATAGCAATAGACATAAAATAAAAGCTAAGCCTAACTAGCCTGTTGCAAGAAAAGTTAAGAAAATGTGTTAGAACTCTCGGAAAAGAGAAGGTTTCAGAGGGACACCGTTGAGGTACCAAAGCCAAACCACTGAAAGGAACAGGAATATTGCCATAAAGTCAAACAAGATAAACCAAACGATAACAGCAGACCAGACACAGACACTTGTAGAACACCTGCCTAGCTTATTTTATACATCCGAGAAGTTTGTACATAGAGAAAAAACACCCGAGAAAACTAGCAATTTGTTCCAATTATAATCGGAAAAAGTATCATTGGTTCACTGTAGCCAACTGGCGACATGGTGTTTTTACTATCTTTAAAGCGTAAAAGTATCCACTAGATATTTGGCCTCTAGGAACGGTAGAATCTCAGTATTGCTACACCTAAATTTTTTCAAAGCCCGGTTTTGTTATATTCCGGTTTTGCAGCATCCTGGTTTTACAACAAACAGATTACGTTGCATACCTGAGCATCCGCTTTCGTCGGTGTAGTCTCCGCAGTCGTTGATACCGTCGCAGACGTAACGCAGTGGGACGCAGTTGCCGTTGTTGCAGCTGAACTCCGTTGCGGAGTCACAGTCTCCTGGAATGACATTTTGAATTTAGGAAGTAGCTACACAGAGGCTGTTACAAGTCTGAATAGGAAATGGCTACTATAGTTCAATTACCTAAAGTGATCCAAGAAATGGTCTAAAGAATATGAGAAGTGTTCGTCACACTTATCACTTCATTTCGTATGTGGTGTTCTGTAGTTAGTGAATTTGTACCAAGAAATTACGTACCAGGGTATTCAATTTTATAATTAGCCCAAAATAATTGGTGAGATCATGATAGAATCAAAAAGCAATAATCACAGGAGAACTTGCAATAATAGGTGAGCTTACAAATATAGATGAACTAACCCTCATAGCTTCACAAAAAATAGATACCCTACTTTTCTCACGTAATGGTTACATATACCATATGCTCACCCTTGCCTCTACATCCCGCTGAAACGTGTTGCTTATTGTTGCACATTAGACCTCCTGAAGCGGGTTTCTTATAGCTATACACAAGACCGCCAGTAACGCGTTGTTTGCGGTTGCGTATGAAATCGCAACTCACGTGTCACTTGCCGTTACTTACTGCTTGAACTCCAACAGTTGCTTTCGTCGCTGCCGTCGCCGCAGTCATTGCGGGAATTGCAGACGTCGTCCAGCGACACGCACTGGCCGTTGCCGCAGCTGAACTTGTTACCACCGCAGTCTGCAGACGTCGGTATAATTAGTAATTGTTTTAAAACAGGATAACAGTGATGACTCAAGTTGTTTTTTAAATTTAAGTATGAGAGACAACTTGACCATTTTGATCAGTAATCTTATTAAAAATATCCAAATTGATTACGAATTGCCCAAGATTGTAGTTCGCAGCACGCAGACCATGGTCGTCTCTGTTCACATCTTCAGCCCGTCTAAGCGTTGCTTCCCGTATACCAAATCCAACCTGGAACTCAACAGTTACATGTATATGCTGAATCTAACTTGCCTAAGAAATGAATAGTGCATAATCTTTGGATAACATCATAAAACTTGCTGTTTAATCAGGTTTAATCGCTTGATAAACCACTGTTTAATGCTTATGTGCAATAGGGGATGAACTGATACAGCATAAAGAACATGGAACAAGGCAAACATGAATTTCGCTAAATGTACCCAAAGAATTGTCAGGGTTGCCAATGTTGTTCCCAGTGTTGTCAATATTGCTCGTGTTTTTTCCCGATATTGTCAGCGTATTTCTTAATGCGATCAGTGTTGCAAATGGCATTTCCAAAGCTACTCGTAAGTTTTAGCAGCTCTACTATGTAGAAAGAAAAAAGTGTGAGGCGTTGCACAATCTTAATAGAGTTGAACAAACAACGTTGGTAATATGTGTAATAAGGTCGTCAAATTCCAATTTCCATCCCTCCTGTTAGGTGTGTGTGGGCTTCACGACCGAAGCACGGCTGTAAACATACGCGGTCTCAGCGAGACCATTGCCCGTTTTTTGGGAACGTAAGGACACTAAACGTTCTGGTGTCTATAATAAGTACAGGTTCTCAGAAATTGAATTCAACCGCGCAATAGACAAAGGCGGGCACAGGTCGAACATGGTCTATAAATGAATAAATATATAAAATGAGTTAATTCGAGCATTTTGGCTTGCATCATTTTTTGCCAACTTTTGCCAATCCGGGCTTTGAAAGCATATTTTTGTTCTTTTTTTATCTCATCGTGCATTATTTAAGTTGTGAAGGTGAAAGAAAATAGTAAAATTTATGATACTTGAATCCATGAATAAATATTTTGTCTCCATCTACAACGTGGGCTTATTTCTTCATTTGTGAAAACATATCTGAAGCGCCATAACGTCCGAAATATTGTAAAAGTTTACGGCTTAATTTTTCACGTATTAATAAGTGTATTCGCTGTTAAAAGTTGATTTGACGCACAAAATTACGTTAATTTTTACACGTACAGAAAATAAGGTACTCATGAAACTAAAATTTTTCTTAATTATTATTAAAATACCAGAGAAAGCCGAGCCTAGACTTTGACGTAACAGCGGCTAAATAATAATGTTCATGACAAAATATTGGTAACATGAAAGGTCCAGAAGTGAACATCCTGATTTGCCATATTTCCTCTCATGAAGTACAAGCCCCGGCACACGTAGTATGTAACGTAGTAGTATGTAACCAGTATGCACATTTATGACTATTGCGAGCTTGATCTTTAGGCGACCGTATATGACAAAAAATTTTGTTTTTTACCACTGAAAATGAATAATGCTCTGATAAAAATTGTTTAAGCTCTCAAAATCAAGTTTGATTTTCCCTCCAAGTTCTGCTGAATATATGTTTTTCCGTTCTTTTTCTCACTTGCAAAAAGATGAGCTGATATTATATTTTACATTGAGATATTAAAATTACTCGCAAGAAAACCAGTAACATTTTGTTTACCGGTACTTACAGCTTGAATATGAACAATTTATTTCGTCGCTGCCGTCGCCGCAGTCGTTGTCACGATCGCAGACGTAGCGCAGCAACACGCAGCGGCCGTTGCTGCAGCTGAACTGATCACTGCGGCAGTCTGTAGACGTCAGTAGCTTTAGAAATCGTTTCCAAGTAGGAAATAAGTGATGGCTCAATTAATCTTTAGGCTCTTTAGATTTAAAAGTTGATTAAAATTTAAGAGAAAGTTGCTAAATTTTTGAGACGTCGAAGGATTTTCATGTTGTTTCGTACAGGTGATGAAGTGGTTACTCGATTACTGGCTTACAAGGAAATCGAGGCAAGTAAAGATATATCAGTTTTTACCATATTTGGGGGTGCTGATATCAGAATGGAAGTTCATTGTCGCTCATCATCTCTATTTCTTTAGCTTTACGTACTGTGTACAGAGTACATTGAAGACACGCACAGTAAATGAAGGCGTATATTCTTCGTTCACGGGTTCCGACGCAAGTGCTATTTAGGTCAAAGTGTTTTTTTCTTTTAGATTTAAAAACTCATGTCTTCTTGCAAAGAAAATTGTTGTCTTACTATCATTAAAAGCGACTGGCAAACTTGACATGCAACTGGATATCCCAGTAGCATACTGGTGGTGAGGTCAGAAGGTTGCTGTCGCTCGACAATTACATTAGGTAACACCATCTTTGTGATCCTTACTTATATTGTAATTTGAGACAATTCACATTACCGCAGTTGGCTCATATATATTTTTACTTTATTTCCAGATGCGTTCATGTGCTGATACAAACGTATGCGATGGCTTCAAGCCAACCAAAACAACGAGGTTGCTTAGTCAAGGCCCCATCCCTCTTGTGTGGTGAGTGTGGACTTGCCCATCCCTCCTGTTAGGTGTGTGTGGACTTGCCCCATCCCTCCTGTTAGGTGCGTGTGGACTTGCCCCATCCCTCCTGTTAGGTGTGTGTGGACTTGTCTCATCCCTCCTGTTAGGTGTGTGTGGATTTGCCCCATCCCTCCTGTTAGGTGTGTGTGGACTTGCCACATCCCTCCTGTTAGGTGTGTGTGGACTTGCCTCATCCCTCCTATTAGGTGTGTGTGGACTTGCCCCATCCCTCCTGTTAGGTGTGTGTGGGCTTCACGACCGAAGCACGGCTGTAAACAATCACTTCCCTCCTCAGAACGGCTTACTTTTATTATTTTGTCTGCAAAATTGGATATCAGGACAAATATTGGGTAACTCAAATCTATTGTAAGCCCTGCTACTATGGACTAACTGCATGGTTTAATGATAAAAAAGCGGCCTCCAACAGTGTTGTTCCGATGGTCTGGAGAGCGCCGCGAACCGATGAGGATAAATGTTTTTTTTTTGTCAAAGTAATATGACTGGTTGTAAGGTTTTTTTCAACAAAAAGATCGAATATCCCAACCTATTTTCTGCTATGAGACCGGTTTCCCATTGAAATGAACTTCCTCTCCCACGTAAATGAGAATCTTCTTCCTTCATCGCATGGAGAAGTACCTTGGAGAGAAAATTCTGCCAAGTCGATATCTTCTGAAGATCACGCTTCTGTTTGATCATGAGCTAATGGCAGCGAGCCCCTCTTGATCACACCGGAAGATCTGAATGACCTTAGAAGGTGGCTCAATCATGGTGTGGGGATGTTTCAGCTCATCAGGGGTAAGCAAATTTCATATCATTGAAGGAACCATGAATAGCAGGAAATGTTGTGGATTATTGGAAAAACAACTTCTGCATTCAGCTCGTTTGTTGAAATTGAAACGTAGATGGACCTTCCAACAAGACAACGCTCCAGAGCAAACTGCAAATGAAACCAAGAAATGGGCGAGGATGAAGAAGATAAACACTTTAGAATGGCCAAGTCAATCCAGGACATAAATCCGATCGAAAACTTATGGAGGGAAATGTAATTGAAGATTCAGAAGAGATAACAATAACATCACTGAACTCAAAGAAATTTACACTGAAGAATCGATTAAGATTACACCCGAAAAATGTAAAAGGCTGGTAGTGAACTGTTCTAAACGTCTCAAAGCCATAATTAATAATAACGGCGGCTGTACACACGAAGAGTTACTGAAGGTATATCTTAAGTGTTTTGTAAACTTTTGTTTGCGTATTTATTGTTCATGTTCCAAAATTTTTTTGTTCAAAATTTGTTGGTTTTAGATAAAATGTTAACCTTTTATCCTATTGTTTATAAATAGTCCAATTTTTGTAATTGTACTTGGGCTAGAAATGTTGAATCTGACGATTTAATCGACGAGTTGTATTATTTTGCCCCCACTGAATATGCCGGATACCAGAAAAGAATATGTAGAAGCAATAAATCTAGAGGTGATGGAGCAAAACTGCTAAGAAATTTGATTTCAATGCATCTAAATTCATAAAAATTAAAATTATTCTTTCTTTTGCCTCACCCCACACCAAAAAAAATTGTCTGCATCATGTTATTTTTTATTTTCAGAAGTTATTTTAAAACTGATATAAGAACAATGACAAAATTATTTATGACCACAATTCTCATTAAATTTCGTTAAATTGTTTGGGAAATAACCACGACTGTAGTTCGCAGCAGGCAGAACCCAGGCGTATCTGTTCACATCTCCAGCCCGTCTTAGCGTTAAATTCAGTAAACCAAATCCAAACTGGAGCTCAACAGTTACATGCTGAAACTAATCTGCCCAAAAACTGAATTGTGTAAAATCCATGGGTGATATCTAATAACTGGCTATTCACTCGCCAGGTGAAACAATTCATAAAAAATAACACCGGACATTAAAAGTGGAATCTTCATCAGTGTATCAGAATGACATAATTGATGTTTCTAAGCTAAATTCTGTTTCCTTTTTCAAAAACCTTGTACTAAAAAATGTACTACGTATTGGGTGGAGCATAACACTTCACTAGAGGTATCAACCAGCTTATCACAGGGGACACAAACTGCATCAGAGGGGACACAAACTGCATCACAGGGGACACAAACTGCATCACAGGGGACACAAACTGCATCACAGGGGACACAAACTGCATCACAAGGGACAAAAACTGCACAACAGGGATACAAACTGCATTACAGGGGACATAAACTGTATTACAGGGGACATAAACTGCACCACAAGGGACACAAACTGCATCACAGGGGACACAAACTGCATTACAGGGGACATAAACTGCACCACAAGGGACACAAACTGCATCACAGGGGACACAAACTGCACCACAAGGGACACAAACTGCATCACAAGGGACAAAAACTGCACAACAGGGATACAAACTGCATTACAGGGGACATAAACTGCACCACAAGGGACACAAACTGCATCACAGGGGACACAAACTGCATCACAGGGGACACAAACTGCATTACAGGGGAGAAAACTGCATCACAAGAGACACAAACTGCATCACAGGGGACACAAACTGCATCACAGGGGACACAAACTGCATCACAAGGGACACAAACTGCACAACAGGGATACAAACTGCATTACAGGGGACATAAACTGCACCACAGGGGACCCAAACTGCATCACAGGGGACACAAACTGCATCACAGGGGACACAAACTGCATCACAGGGGACACAAACTGCATCAGAGGGGACACAAACTGCATCACAGGGGACACAAACTGCATCACAGGGGACACAAACTGCATCACAGGGGACACAAACTGCATCACAGGGGACACAAACTGCATCACAAGGGACAAAAACTGCACAACAGGGATACAAACTGCATTACAGGGGACACAAACTGCATCACAGGGGACACAAACTGCATCACAGGGGACACAAACTGCATCACAAGGGACAAAAACTGCACAACAGGGATACAAACTGCATCACAGGGGACACAAACTGCATCACAGGGGACACAAACTGCATCACAGGGGACACAAACTGCATCACAGGGGACACAAACTGCATCAGAGGGGACACAAACTGCATCACAGGGGACACAAACTGCATCACAGGGGACACAAACTGCATCACAGGGGACACAAACTGCATCACAGGGGACACAAACTGCATCACAAGGGACACAAACTGCACAACAGGGATACAAACTGCATTACAGGGGACATAAACTGCACCACAGGGGACCCAAACTGCATCACAGGGGACACAAACTGCATCACAGGGGACACAAACTGCATCACAGGGGACATAAACTGCATTACAGGGGACACAAACTGCACCACAGGGGACACAAACTGCATCACAGGGGACACAAACTACATCACAGGGGACACAAACTGCATTACAGGGGACATAAACTGCCTCACAGGGGACACAAACTGCACCACAGGGGACACAAACTGCATCACAGGGGACACAAACTGCATCACAGGGGACGCAAACTGCATCACAGGGGACATAAACTGCATTACAGGGGACACAAACTGCACCACAGGGGACACAAACTGCATCACAGGGGACACAAACTACATCACAGGGGACACAAACTGCATTACAGGGGACACAAACTGCACCACAGGGGACACAAACTGCACCACAGGGGACACAAACTGCATCACAGGGAACACAAACTGCATCACAGGGGACACAAACTGCATCACAGGGGACACAAAATGCATCACAGGGGACACAAACTGCATTACAGGGGACATAAACTGCACCACAGGGGGCACAAACTGCATTACAGGGGACACAAACTGCATCACAGGGGATACAAACTGCATCACAGGGGACACAAACTGCATCAGAGGGGACACAAACTGCACCACAGGGGACACAAACTGCATCACAGGGTACACAATCTACATCAGAGGAGACACAAGCTGCATTACAGGCGACGCAAACTGCATTACAGGGAGGAAAATTAGACAACAGGGTGCAAAGGCCATCGGCAGATTTTGTATTTCATTGGTATAGAGTTTGTATCCCGTGACAATAATGCTAGGGAACATCAAACAGGGCAGAGAGCACAGTAGTTACCGTTAACGCAGTGTTCTTCATCGCTGTTGTCACCGCAGTCGTTGTCGCCGTCACACTTGAAGGAGTCAGGCACGCAGAAGCCAGACTGGCATTGGAAATACCTGTAACCGCACTCCATAGCTGCCCACACGTAACGCATCATAGGTCAGTTATGTTTGTGGTATAGAAAGACATGTAATTTTAGATGACAGTACAGTTCTCGGAGTTTCTAGATAATGAAAATAGCGTCTTTCACTTGTTGCACGAGTACGAAGTTTATTTAATATGTTTAGTTGTATTTCTAGTTCATTATGATATGCTTAATTTTAGATAACATTAATGAATACAGCGTTTTTATACTTGTAAGCACGTATTTAGTTTATTTAATGACTGGTTATTTTTCTTAGGTATATTAAAAGTGACGACAAATTAAGGTTCCTGTTTCTAGAGAACGCATGCTGTGATACATTGTGTTTCTTGTGCATAATAAATGCTATAATTAACCGGTGATATGTCTACATTTCTTGTATACAGGCGAAAGAGTTTATAATAAACAGCATTATTCAATACACAACATGATGATCAACAAGTAGTACGTAAAGCATGGCAGGTGTATAAAACAATCGGCTAATGATGCCACACACTATATAACACCTTGTCAAAACTGCACTGTGAAAAGTTTCATCGATTAAATCAAGTAAAGTTGGTCTATTTTAGACAAGGTCAGGTTAGCAAAGGTCACGTTAACCTTTTATCGTCAGCCTTTTCATGCTCATGCTACCGTTACTACATCCACCCTCAAGAAACTGGCATCATGTCGCCACCGTACCACGATGAGGAAGGAACTACCACTTGGCAGTGAGATTCAGAGGTACATAACGAAATTAATTGGACAAGGAATTCAATGAATTAGGGCTATTTTCAGAAAAAAATTTCCTACAGTCCTCTGTGGGGAACAAGTGTTAGGTTAGATCTTTCTAGCTCATGTCGAATAGGTGTGCAAAAAGGACAAGCAGCCTTATTTCAAGCCCACAATTCCTAGAGTAGGTAGTTCATTTCATTAAACTTCATTGAATTTCATCCTTTAATACAATAAACAGGTAAGATCTCAAAAACCCGAATTTGTTCCCGTAAATTTTATTGAAGAAAAAGTGTTTACTTGGCCATTTCCTACTTGCTGAAACACCTTGTATATAACAGTTTGGTTTGAGGATTAAGTGACGATATATTTTACCTGACTTGCTTCGATGGAAAAGCATTTTCATCTTGAAACGAGAAAATGACAATCGAAATTGGCAACCCTTGCTGAGTATGACATGACTGACCGTCAAGACTGGCAAAGCGACTAACACAATATCGAGCACGCCTTAATATTGTCGGTAGATGAATCCGGTCTTCTTAAATAGGATTCTTTTTCGTAGTTTGTTTCTTGGTTCAACCGCTAGGCCGTTTCTAGTATTGCGCTATCCTCTTGCCTCGTCATTGATGAGTTTCAATTGATGTCAATAATTTTAATTTACTTGTCCATACTTTGAATTATGTTAAATGTCTTGCGTCCGGTTTCAATGTCAGTTTTGTTTCATTACAGGTCTTACGAGCAACAATTATCCATGTCAGTATAGTACAGCTCAGTCTCGGTGTAGTGTTAATTCTGTGTAATCTCTCATTCCGTATGGCCCCGGCTCAAATTAGTTTGGTTCCTAAATATTCAGTGTAGTCTTTCAATGTTCATTCAGTAACTTGTTGGGGTTCTGTATAAATAGAGCGACTTTGTATTTGTATAATTGACTATTTGCAACTCGTCCATTTTATCGTTTCTCTAATCTTTAAATTTTTCCCGTATTCAAGTTTTTCTTTTGTTGAATTAAATGTCAATAGCGTTTGAGATTGTTTATCCTTTCTTTGCAATATTCATAAAAGCCCTAAAAAATACGGTTCTTCAACAGTCATTCGCCCATGTAGGCTAAAGAACTTAGGGCTAGATTTTTTCTTGACAAATGTGTAATGGATGAAAAAGGTTGAGGATTAAGCTAGACTGCCAATCGACACTGACGAATGAGACTAAGTACGAGATGAGACTAACCAACAACGAGACTGACAAACCATCGTACAGCAATGACCGTCTGCCCAACAAGCACGGACACGCAGCGACCGTTGTTGCAGCTGAAGTGTTCCTCATCACATTTCCCTGCTGAGAAGCATACCAAAACGTACGCGACAAAATTCTTAGCAGCACACACTTCGTGAATACAGTTTCCCAAACGCACCGTCTTATTTTTTAGCGATGATTAGGGTTTTTAATGGGTTGACGGTAAATATGATCAATGCCACCAATGGAACTCGTGAAGGAAAAGGATGAGCTGGGTAATATTCATTAACCGACGTACAAATGGTGGTTCTTGTACTTTGACTTCCGTGGGGCTATTAATGCTACTCACAATGTATCATGAGAATTTCAACATGTATATCACTGGACGTACACGTGTATTATTTCAATAAACATACTTGTATATCAATGAACATACTCGTACGTCATAGGACATGCCCGTACATCATTGGACATAATCGTATGCTGTTTGATTTTCGGTGATGTGCGTACACAGTCAACGTAAGCTCTACGCACCTCGCGTAGGACAGTCACTGTCGCCGCTGCCAGTTTCACAGTCGTCTTCATCGTCGCAGACGTAGTCCACCGGCCCGCAACCACCTCCACTGCCGCTGGCGCCAGCAGCAGCGACGAGCCACAGCGCCACCACACACACGCCCCAGCGGGTGCCGCACCTCTGCTTCATCTTGGTCTCGAGGCCCTGCGTTGTGCTAGCTTTGTTGAAGTTACGTTGTGTTGTGCTAGCTTTGTTGAAGTTACGTTGTGTTGTGTTGGCGTTGTTGAAGTTACGTTGTGTTGTGCTGGCTTTGTTGTAGTTACGTTGTGTTGTGCTGGCTTCGTTTCGTACCAGAATGTATGTCAGTCAACAAAGCTTTCTACACAGTTTTTGGCTCTACTGGGGTTACAGATCCGTCGGTTGTTCCGCACCGTAACCATTTAAGTTCACGCGGACATCTCTGTACATTGCTTAACACTGTCGATTCATTTGATGAAACTGTTCCACTCTGTAACACTGGAAAACCATGTATCGTTATTGTTTTATTCTATAAAACTGGAAGTTTCCTTATTGTTCTGATCCTGCTCTGTAACACAGTAACTCGAGACGCAAACCTTGTTTCACCTCCTAAACATCAGGTTGCATATAATAACATATTATGTTTTTTAGTTACTCTGCAATTTTAATTACATGTTTTGGGAGTGAAGTCTGACGGTGTATATCGTGTTCGAAATTTTTTTCCCATTCATTTCATGTAATAATCAATAAATTCGTGAGGAGTTTCAGGGACCCTCACAAGTGTGGTGAATATGGAAACATTGTGTGATGTACCCGATATTCCCTACCTCCAAAGCAAGAGGACAGTTTCGAAGGAGTGGTTCCCGTTCCCATGACTTTACACCTCTACAATTTTAGGTGAGCACCTCTTTATTGTTAGATAAGCCCTCACAATAAAAAATCCACAATATTTTGTGGATTTTTTCACTGGCTGAGAGAATCATGGCATAACAAGGGTCGGTTTTAGGGCAGGTAGGAATGATTCTCGACAGATGTGGTCAATTTTCCTTAGTATTTGCCTAAATTTTTGATTGATGGGAATCACTTATGAATGAAAAGGGGAATTTTCTAATAGATTTGGCGAATATTGATGAGTACGCTATTTTTGTCTCGATTAAAATAACATTTGGATGACTTTGAGGAACTTCATTCACTGACTGTGTGAACTTTATAATAGGACATACTGATGGATTTATTATAGATTATAGATTTAGTGAAATTTTGCTGCATTGGGCTCATTTCCGAGTTATGATCGTGAATTTTTCAACGAAGATGTGAAGCATTATGGAAATATTCTGACAGATTGAATTGACTGTACATAAATTGGTTAAATTTTTATAGGATAGAGATATTTTCAGATTTATTGGATTGGTGAACTGTCTGAGAAGTTATTTCTGACTGATTGTGTGCAGTCTTGCAAGGATTATACGGAACTTCAGACCGACGAAGTGACTTTAGTATCTCTTTCCTCTAACTCAGGGCTGATGAGATAATACAGTGCATATGTTTGCTTTGTACTTTTTTACTGCTCTTATGACAGCGTTATTTTATTTCTCGCCTCACATAGGTATGACTAGATAACATCAATTCACGTATCTCGTGCGGGACACTGCAGTAAGAGCGGGACACTACAGTAAGAGCGGGACACTGCTGTAGGAGCGGGACACTGCAGTAAGAGCGGGACACTGCAGTAAGAGCGGGACACTGCAGTAAGAGCGGGACACTGCAGTAAGAGCGGGACACTGCAGTAAGAGCGGGACACTGCAGTAAGAGCGGGACACTACAGTAAGAGCGGGACACTGCAGTAAGAGCGGGACACTGCAGTAAGAGCGGGACACTACAGTAAGAGCGGGACACTGCAGTAAGAGCGGGACACTGCAGTAAGAGCGGGACACTACAGTAAGAGCGGGGCACTGCAGTAAGAGCGGGACACTACAGTAAGAGCGGGACACTGCAGTAAGAGCGGGACACTGCAGTAAGAGCGGGACACTGCAGTAAGAGCGGGACACTGCAGTAAGAGCGGGACACTACAGTAAGAGCGGGACACTGCAGTAAGAGCGGGACACTGAAGTAAGAGCGGGACACTGCAGTAAGAGCGGGACACTACAGTAAGAGCGGGACACTGCAGTAAGAGCGGGACACTACAGTAAGAGCGGGACACTACAGTAAGAGCGGGACACTGCAGTAAGAGCGGGACACTACAGTAAGAGCGGGACACTGCAGTAAGAGCGGGACACTACAGTAAGAGCGGGACACTGCAGTAAGAGCGGGACACTGCAGTAAGAGCGGGACACTACAGTAAGAGCGGGACACTGCAGTAAGAGCGGGACACTGCAGTAAGAGCGGGACACTACAGTAAGAGCGGGACACTGCAGTAAGAGCGGGACACTACAGTATGAGCGGGACACTGCAGTAAGAGCGGGACACTGCAGTAAGAGCGGGACACTGCAGTAAGAGCGGGATACTGCAGTAAGAGCGGGACACTGCAGTAAGAGCGGGACACTGCAGTAATAACGGGACACTGCAGTAAGAACGGGACACTACAGTAAGAGCGGGACACTGCAGTAAGAGCGGGACCCTGCAGTAAGAGCGGGACACTGCAGTAAGAGCGGGACACTGCAGTAAGAGCGGGACACTGCAGTAATAACGGGACACTGCAGTAAGAACGGGACACTACAGTAAGAGCGGGACACTGCAGTAAGAGCGGGACCCTGCAGTAAGAGCGGGACACTGCAGTAAGAGCGGGACACTGCAGTAAGAGCGGGACACTGCAGTAATAACGGGACACTGCAGTAAGAGCGGGACACTGCAGTAATAACGGGACACTGCAGTAAGAACGGGACACTACAGTAAGAGCGGGACACTGCAGTAAGAGCGGGACACTGCAGTAATAACGGGACACTGCAGTAAGAGCGGGACACTGCAGTAAGAGCGGGACACTGCAGTAATAACGGGACACTGCAGTAAGAGCGGGACACTGCAGTAATAACGGGACACTGCAGTAAGAACGGGACACTACAGTAAGAGCGGGACACTGCAGTAAGAGCGGGACACTGCAGTAATAACGGGACACTGCAGTAAGAACGGGACACTACAGTAAGAGCGGGACACTGCAGTAAGAGCGGGACACTACAGTAAGAGCGGGACACTACAGTAAGAGCGGGACCCTGCAGTAAGAGCGGGACCCTGCAGTAAGAGCGGGACCCTGCAGTAAGAGCGGGACACTACAGTAAGAGCGGGACCCTGCAGTAAGAGCGGGACCCTGCAGTAAGAGCGGGACACTACAGTAAGAGCGGGACACTACAGTAAGAGCGGGACACTACAGTAAGAGCGGGACCCTGCAGTAAGAGCGGGACCCTGCAGTAAGAGCGGGACACTACAGTAAGAGCGGGACACTGCAGTAAGAGCGGGACACTGCAGTAAGAGCGGGACACTGCAGTAAGAGCGGGACACTGCAGTAAGAGCGGGACACTACAGTAAGAGCGGGACACTGCAGTAAGAGCGGGACACTACAGTTAGAGCGGGACACTGCAGTAAGAGCGGGACACTGCAGTAAGAGCGGGACACTACAGTAAGAGCGGGACACTGCAGTAAGAGCGGGACACTGCAGTAAGAGCGGGACACTACAGTAAGAGCGGGACACTGCCGTAAGAGCGGGACACTACAGTAAGAGCGGGACACTGCAGTAAGAGCGGGACACTGCAGTAAGAGCGGAACACTGCAGTAAGAGCGGGACACTGCAGTAATAACGGGACACTGCAGTAAGAATGGGACACTACAGTAAGAGCGGGACGCTGCAGTAAGAGCGGGACCCTGCAGAAAGAGCGGGACACTGCAGTAAGAGCGGGACACTACAGTAAGAGCGGGACACTGCAGTAAGAGCGGAACACTGCTGTAAGAGCGGGACACAACAGTAAGAGCGGGACACTGAAGTAAGAGCGGGACACTGCAGTAAGAGCGGGACACAACAGTAAGAGCGGGACACTGAAGTAAGAGCGGGACACTGCAGTAAGATGGGGACACTACTGTAAGAGCGGGACACTGCAGTAAGAGCTGGACACTGCAGTTAGAGCGGGACACTGCAGTAAGAGCGGGACACTGCAGTAAGTGCGGGACACTACAGTAAGAGCGGGACACTACAGTAAGAGCGCGACACTACAGTAAGAGGGGGACACTACTGTAAGAGCGGGACACTACAGTAAGAGCGGGACACTACAGTAAGAGCGGGACACTGCAGTAAGAGCGGGACACTACAGTAAGAGCGGGACACTACAGTAAGAGTGGGACACTGCAGTAGGAGCGGGACACTGCAGTAAGAGGGGGACACTACAGTAAGAGCGGGACACTACAGTAAGAGCGGGACACTGCAGCAAGAGCGGAACACTACAGTAAGAGCGGGGCACTGCAGCAAGAGCGGGACACTACAGTAAGAGCGGGACACTGCAGTAAGAGCGGGACACTGCAGTAAGAGCGGGACACTACAGTAAGAGCGGGGCACTGCAGCAAGATCGGGACACTACAGTAAGAGCGGGACACTACAGTAAGAACAGGCTGCGACCTCCGTCCTCTCTCACAGTTTTCCAAAAATCTGGCACAGTAGAACTCTGGAAACCATCCCACTTCCCGTCACCAACGTTTTTCCGCCTCCACGTAATTCAAAATCAATTAAATTTTCCAACAAAGTTCAGTCAATATCTCTCCCAACAAAAAGTGAAATTCCATTTCCTTGGTTCTGCACAAACAATTTATAGTTTTCTAAGTGCTACCTAGGGTGAGGTCTACAGTCATATATCGCTACCCAGGTACATAATGAGGTGCTTAAATGCCCATAAACACTACTAATGCGCAACTCCACTTATTTCCACACATTTAATTTAGCTATTTTGGTACAGATCAATTTGCAAGCGATATATGGCGCTAGACCTCACGCTGTAGTAGTGCCGTTTTATTTTTACTTCTCTGTCACAGCTTCTATGTTTGCAATCGCCAGGAACTCCAGCTCTTCAATTTCTGCATCTCGCAGCCAAGGCGCACCACCAAGCACAGCTCACACGCTCGCTGCAGGCGAACGAACGTACTGCAAAAGGGGCCATCACAAGATATACGGCAGATAACACCCGCTGCTGCACCGATGACGTAACTAGCTGCAGCCATGAATTTATCACCAAGTGGAATCAATGAGGATTATGGAGAATATTTAGAAACGGTACGCAACTTTCTCTCGCAAAACTGCCTCGTCGAATCATATCATAAATGATGTTTTGTCACGCATTTAGTTTTCATGACCGGGTCAGAACATACACAGTTTTACGCAAGTGATGCATAATAAGTAGGGAAAAAGCAACTCAACAGTCACTTAAAGCAAATTAAAAATTTTTGGGAACGATTACCTAAGAAAATTCACCCTCTCACGTACATGAACATTTATACTTATTCCTTGAAAATTGAGAGAAAGCACCCACACAGTATCGGACATAGAGCTCGTACGGACTTGGTGATGCTTTTTAAAATCGTCTCAACACTATAAGTGCGTTAAGATATTTTGTGAAAACTTGAATATCTTTTCTGTATAAACGACTTGCCTCTATTCCGTAGTTCAATTATTTGTTAATATAATCACAATCACGTTTTTTTTAATTTGTCGTGCTGCACAACATAAATAATTGAAGGGTATTTTCCCCGTACAACATGCGCTCGGATTTATCAAGCATGTCAAATTCGACGGATTCTTAACACACGGCGTGAAAAATCCCGAACTATCGAGTGCGAAATGAGCTAGCAACGTTGAAATGTTTGTTGCAACATAAAAGATTTGTTTTTCCTTGTATAGAATTTATTTACACACGCGAGTGCGAATACGTACTTATCACTGACAGCATTGGAATCTCAGTAACTCATTTTTGTGCCCAATTCCTAGTAACTTCCCCTTCCATATCACTTCATTCTCTAAAGCAAGGAGGCAAGAAGAGTTCAATAGCAAATCCGGCTTTGAAGTGACAGTTCGTTTAAGAATCACATCCAGAAGTTCAAATGCTACAAAAACAAATAAATGCGCACCTCAGGACCGGCCGGCTACATTTCCTAAAGTGATAAGCTCATTAAAGCTGACATTTAACAGCTACTCACTTCGTTCATTCTCGAAAGCAGATGTCATATAATCTAGTTTGACCTGTGTGAATTCGTAATATTATTCATTTATTTATTTTCTAACTTGATAAGCTTTATCCCCGGAAACTGAAGATCACAGAATTTCACAGCTCTGCTTCCATTTACTGTACATGCACGATCTGACATGAAAACTGCGATAGTGTGAGTTGTTTATCACTTTCGTTGCAAGACGAAAGTAATAAATCAAATTTCTTTTTATGAATATCAAATCTCATTTATCCATTTTCTAACTCGATAAGCTTTATCCCCGGAAACTGTAGATCGCAAAATTTCTCAGCCCTGCTTCCATTTACACGCAAGATCTGATAAGAAGCTGCAACAGTGTGAGTTGGTTATGACTGCCGTAGGACGAGAGTAAGAAACGAGTCAAATCAATGTCAAATCAAAAAAAGAGTCAAATCAAGAGTCAAATAAGGGTCAAATCAATGTTCAGGAATGTATTTTCTTTTTCACTTTACAAATGCACCCGCACAGAAACACACACTCAACACTCACTAACATTCACCAACATTCAGGACGTAACAGACATGAGAGAGAAGCTAAGACTCTTGCTTCACGTTACGAAAAGCCAGTCTATCCACTTCAGCTTGAGCAGTAATGAATCATGACCTCTCGCTTCTATCTCTCAATTTCTAGATTGTGAGAGTACCATAGTATGCGGTACTGTTTTGTTCATTAAATCATTTATGGAACCATGGGAGAATTTTTCTTCGCTCAGCGGCGTGAAACCCTCTTCTCAAATCTGCATGCATTTGAGGACAGGTTGCTGAGTGACTGCGACATGCATAGGCTGTAATTGCGGTCACTAGCGGTCACTGACGCCTGGTAGATGAGAGCTCTCGCAGTTTATGCGAAATGTCAGGCCGATTGAGATCTGGCAGCTCGAATCCAGAGTTCCTTCGTGTTGAGAGAAAGAAAATTATAGCGGAATGCCTCACTCGACCCAGTTACATAGAATGGGTCCCGGCTTGATCCGAGTTGCCGTCATTGAAGCAGCAAGTGTACTGTAAGTCAGCATTTCGTTCAACTGAGTTCAATGTAATGTGGTGGAAAATATATCAAAACACTCATTGACTGAGCATCAAAATAAATAGTTTGCTTCTTGTTCATATCTACTCGTAGGGTCCGTATAATGACTCGAGTGTATTCATTTTCCGCTAGGAAGATGTTCATTTCAATATAAGCAATTTGTTCTAGGCCATAGAATTTATTGAACTGCTTTACATTACTTATTCTCATTGAGCGAATTACGATGGCGCTTTGTAGTATGCTTCAGGATAGATGTTTCTGACAGTGTTTTGAACTGGAGATTTGTACGTTTGTGGTCATGCCTGTTTGTGGATGTGAGAGTTGTACAATATAATTTACCAGAATACAAGACCTGTCAAAATGCCGGAATTCAATGGTTTCCTTAATAAATAAGTCTGAGCAGATGGTTGAACAAATAGATCCATCCTACTAGTCCCCGCGACTAAAATGTTCTTGCACTTGTGTGCTATGGAAACTCGTTTCACAGATACGGCCATTAAGGATCCTTAAGAACTTCAGCGACGCACGCACCAACCAAGTATTGCACAGCTGTGTATTATTATTCAGTTAATATTAGCAGAGAAATATTTTAAAAAAAAATTCTTTTTTCCTCGCGATCAGCCGCATTTTCTCAACAATAGATTCAATTTTCAAGCAATATTGTTTGACCTTTAATTAAACAAAATTGAGCAGATGCTAGGATTTTTACAACATTTGAGTGGTATCTAAGATGCCAACCAAGCAAATATAGTCCCATTGTAATAAGACGGGAGAAATTACCCTCAAAAAATATATTAATTTATAAATTTACGTAAGAGAAACCTGGCGTTTTATTTTATATTATTGATTTCAAATTTTTCGAAAGTCCCTTCATAAATCAGAAATTTACATAATTTATCATTATGTAAAAAGCGTATGTCTAGAACTCGGTCTTGTGGCCAACGAGGGAATACTGGTAAGAGCTCACTGAGAAATAAGTATTGGTATATGTGTGTCTGTGAACAATTGTAATTTCAATTCGTTGGATTGTAAACGTTCTGTTATGCCTTCCTGATTACTTATATAGACTTGTCAGACTTTAGCCTCAGTTATTGTTGTATACTTCAATGGAGCACAACCTGAAGGGCAACACATTGTTGACGTCATTGATTGTTAGAAAAGAGGAGCGGTCGTAGCGTCTAGGTGTCGCTTGTTCAAATTAATTCATCTTCGCCTCCAGCGTCCTTAGGGCAACGAGGTAACCCGAATCATACCGCTGGGCGGGAAAGTCGATGTGTTTTTTAACTTATTAACATGAAGCGAGGTGACAATGGAAAGTCCTCCTTCACAGCCCTAGTTGAGTTCGTTCGTATAAACAACAGGGATGAGGGGATCAGCGTCAGGGTTTCGTACTGAAGCGAGCGTTGACCGAGGCCGCTCATAGCCTGATTACAGGCGCTTATCTAACTGAACGTTAAGCTTGCTTGGATGTACGCGCACAAAGCGGACACGTGATAAAATCACGAGCTGCGTGTGCCTGGAAAGTTCCGGACCAGAGCGGAGGTAACTGAGAAGTTTAGTTTAACATCTGAGATAGAATCTTAAGCAAAAGGGGAAATAGTCAGCGCATTACCAGCTCGCCTCTCACATTTCGAGAAAATGCATCCAGAAAACGCCGACCGCAGCCGTCGGAATTATATAGGTTGAAGGGAAAATTACAATAACGCTGAAACAGTTGGTGTTCTCTCAGAGCCATCGTCAAAATTACATTATAAGTGTGGGACCAAGATTTTCTTGCAGGTATATAACATATTTCATCGCTCATTTTAGTTCTTTATTCTCATTCACATTTTGTCTCACTCATTTTGAATTTTTCGCTGTTTGGCCATTGTTATTTACCGTCGCTTCCTCTAATCAGAAGACGTCTGAAGTAAGGCCTTGTTCACCGTACATCAGCTTTACCTTATGAAAATGAGCTGTTGATATTTCTGTCACGAGCAATTAAGGCCTTGATTCCATGACGTATGGTATCGAACGTAAGAGTTAGCAAGGATTTGACACAGCAAATTACTGGTGAGGCTGGAAAATAACCATAGCTGCTAAATTGGAGTAGATGCCTGTCTCAAGTTTCGTTTCGTTGAATTGGGAGAGTGATTTTGAAAGAGAAGAGTGGTGATGATCGCTAAAAATAAACGCTAGAATATAAACAACGTCAGAGTGGGTCCCTGCGATACATCTACAGTAGAATAGAAAAGAAGAAAACTCTTGAGCTCTACGATAAAACACGCCGAGTATTTCAAAGTAAGTAAGGAATCCGAAATTGTAGTGCAGGACTGCAACCCACACTGTTGACCTCGCCAATACCAATGACCTTTGAATAGATCACATGTTTAGATTTTTGATGGAATGATAATTGTACCCTTAAATTAACGAATTGAGGAGTGCAGTGGCTACCATGACATATACCAAAAGAAGAAAATAAATGAATAAAATACTTAAAGAATCTCTTTTGCAGCCATCCCTTTAGGGAGAAGAAGGCTTTTATTAGCTTTGGTTGATGTGTTGATTGATGGTAAGTGTGAGAGGAATAGTAGATACTGGGCTTTCAACGTCAGTTGTTCATTCTAAATGAGTGCGTCAAGGATCTACCCCCAAGAAGTTTGTCAAATAACGAACCGCTGACGTTGACTCACAAAATGAGTTGTTCTGTTGGGAAACTTGAAGATTAGCATAATGAGGAGTTTGGAAGAAAAGAAGACAGATGGATCGAGAAATAATTACAGTGTAAAGGAAGAATGAAATTAATGCGGAAATTATTCCTTTTCTGATAGTGGAACAGCCTGCAAAGAAGAAAGTTAGGTCAAAGATTGATTTTCGGGAGCACAACAATAATTTCATGAGTCGTTCATGTTATGATGCGAAGGACTTATAAGGAAAACACTTGGTGAGTACTGACCGACAGGTGAAAAAGTGTTGGTTTTGAATTTGGCGTGTGCCTATTGGTAGTACAGTGTTGATGAGGAGTGGTTAGATATCTATTGGTGAATTATAAGAAAGAAAAAATGAGAATCCCATATAAAAAAGAAATTAAAAAATAATAAAGCACAAATTTGGATGAATCAAATAGAAAAAAATGAAGAAAAGAGGTGAAACGAGGGAAGAAAGTAACAAAAAAAAGAGAAAAGGAGATATAAAAAATAAAATTGACGTAAAAAGAAAAAGAAAGAAAAGGAAAATGGCGAGATAAAGCAAGACTTTAAAGAGCGAAAGAAGAAGTAAAAAGAAGGTTTAAGTAAATAGATTCCAAAATGGAAAAAATAGATAAAATGAATAAAAGGAATAAGCAAGACAAATAACAATACTAAAAATAGCAAAACAAACGAAACAAATGAATAAAGGAAGAAAACAGAAAAACGAAAGAAAAAAGAAAAAATGCTGGGAAAAGAAAAAAACAAAGTACAAGAAATGAATGAAAAAGTAAAAAATAAAAATAAAAAAAGGAAAAAGAAAACAATTGGGAAGGAACAAGAGAGAAATAAAAAAGAAAAAGGGAGAAAACATATTTTTCTCCTTGAAGTTTATACCAGCAATGCAATGCAACCAATTAAATTTTAAATACATATTTCTCAACATCAAGGTCTTAAATTGATTGAAAAACTGGGAGAAGTTTATCTGTCAGGAGTTTAATGAACAACTGAGGGAAAAATAAATTTCTATGGTCTACGATATTTTCTCTAGACACGAGTAGACCTAAAGCTAATAAATACTATAAATCCTACGAAAAAACGCCTTGAATTATAGACTTTTCTTTCATTTAAACAAGTGCCTTAGACAATATCTTGGCGACAGTTAATATTGTCGATAGTACAGTGACTGAGAAGTGAATGATTTTGCATCTAAACTTAAAAAATCAAAATATCAGAAATTTGAAACCAGTTTTTAGAACATATACAGGGTGTTTCAAAAATACACGGCATAATTTCAGGTATGTATTTCCCACATGTAGACAATCAAAATAGTTCATTACAACATATGTCCGGAAATGCTTCATTTCCGAGTTATGGCCTTCACAACATTGAAATTCACCGGAACGTTTTTCTTTCCGCAGGTCGTTGCCATTACAGAAGATGTTCAAAATGACCACCTCCTGCTTGAATACAGACCTCACATCGATGTCTCATTGACCTGCGAACACGATCCCACACTCCAGGAATGTTGCGTAGGTCCTCAGAGCGTGCCACAATTCGATTCCGAAGGGATTCCAAATCAGGCACCGGAGACGAATAAACCAATGATTTTAAATGGCCCCACAAGTAGAAATCGAGAGGGTTCAGATCAGGTGAGCGTGGAGGCCAAGCAATTGGGCCACCTCTACCTATCCATCGATCAGGAAATCTTCGATCCAAGTACCGGCGAGCCGTACGACTGAAGTGTGCAGGAGCGCCGTCATGCAAGAAGTGAGCGTGCTGACGATCGATCAGTGGAGTGTCGTCATAAACATCAGGTATGATGTTTTCCAGGAAGTTTGTGTACGCCTGCCCCGTAAGTCTGTTTACAAGTACATGGGGTCCAACTAACCGATCACCAATGATACCGGCCCACATGTTGAGGGAGAACCGCACCTGGTGATGAGATACAACAGTTGCACGCTCACTTCTTGCATGACGGCGCTCCTGCACACTTCAGTCGTACGGCTCGCCGGTACTTGGATCGAAGATTTCCTGATCGATGGATAGGTAGAGGTGGCCCAATTGCTTGGCCTCCACGCTCACCTGATCTGAACCCTCTCGATTTCTACTTGTGGGGCCATTTAAAATCATTGGTTTATTCGTCTCCGGTGCCTGATTTGGAATCCCTTCGGAATCGAATTGTGGCACGCTCTGAGGACATACGCAACATTCCTGGAGTGTGGGATCGTGTTCGCAGGTCAATGAGACATCGATGTGAGGTCTGTATTCAAGCAGGAGGTGGTCATTTTGAACATCTTCTGTAATGGCAACGACCTGCGGAAAGAAAAACGTTCCGGTGAATTTCAATGTTGTGAAGGCCATAACTCGGAAATGAAGCATTTCCGGACATATGTTGTAATGAACTATTTTGATTGTCTACATGTGGGAAATACATACCTGAAATTATGCCGTGTATTTTTGAAACACCCTGTATATCAGCAAGTGAGTACAATATTAATCAGCTTGGGAAATTGATACCACTGAAAAAACATGTTTACATCTTCTTCCCCTTGAAAAATTAAAGTAAAAAAACAATGAACACTCTCGAAATATTTGTAGAAGGTATAGAAGTTACACTAACATATTGGATTTGAAAACCTCTGTAATATAAAATATCTCAAACTTAATTTGTGGAAGTAGAACAAAATATTATCTTAACCACAGGGCTGTTACGTAATAAAATATAAGCAGTATAATGAAAATGTTCTCCATGTTAGGGAGAAAGAAGCCATAAAATGCTCAAATTAATTTTTCGAAATGACTTTCAGTGATGAGAATGGGTTGTCCAAACATAACGTACGGCCAAACATTGCACACCACATGCGGCTAATACAAACAAATTAACATACACACAGAAATTAATTTCAACCCTTTACTTAAAACGATGTGAAGAAAACGCGTGGGGTGATTGGTGTATGAATACAAGCCTGAATTATGCTTACTTTTGATATTATGCTTACTTTGATATTTTGGGATACACAAAGTGCGACCCTCACTTGGGTAGAGATAAACCTTTCTCTAAGTAGAAAGCCAGTGAACTAATGTATTTACTGAAATACTTAGAAACTTCTAATTAATATTTAAAACAAATATCAGTGATTGTAACCGTTTTGATTTACCGTAGTCCGTTTTTTGTCATTAAAATAAAACATCGTATTCTGCTATATCGAACGGACGGCTTTGCAATACACTTCACTCGATTGAAAAAAATACTTGGGTGAAAAACGCATGAAGGATCGCGTAAAAATTAAAACAATATAAAAATTGCACACCAATTTAAATAACTTATTTACTACAAGCGATAGAGAAGTAGATTGTTTCTTATGTCAAGAGCAAATTGTCTAATTTAAGTATAGCTACCTGTGGGCCCGAATAGGTTCAATGAATTCTAGGGCATCCTACCACCAATGCTATTCTAAGATGTACAAAAATGTTTAAACCTAGTTGCGCACTATATTGATCAAGGAATTAGTTCACTCGAGATACAATACTCCATTTTACGAAGTAGTTTGTATCGGCTAGATATTCACAGGTTATTCAAAAAGCGACTTTAGAACAAACTCAAGATAGTTGTCACTAACCATGGCAAATTACCCTATTAGGGTGAGTCACTAAGGGAAAAAATTTGACTTCTCTATCTTACATCCTAATATTCCGATAGGAAAAGAGTTTCAATATTCATTTTGAAAGGTTTGAGAAAATTTGCTTCACGGATATCCGCATGTATTGAGCGCTAAGTCTTAGTTCCAATGTAGAAGACATCGTGTTATACCGAGCTTTTAAGGAGCGGTTCTGGTTGAAAAAAGTCCGTAATTATTCGACGTATTCTTCTAAAATTTTCACCATAGTTGTAAAACGGTATGACTATTGCTTTTTGCTTGGGTGTTTTTTTCGTAAATTTATCAGAAATATGTTTTTTAAACTTGAGAAAATGGGCGTTGCGGAAAATGATTCTTCTCCTACAATTTTCAAGTTACAGTACTGTCAAAATGTGTTCTAGATAGATAATTTTCTTGTCTAAAGATCCGGTCCAAACGTTTTAAAGTAATTTGATTTTTTAAATTTCAAGAATTGTTTTCCTCAAAAACACACCACTATTTTCTCTTTTTCGAATTATTTCAACTATACTTTTCAAAAAGTATTAAAATTCAAAATTCGTATGCACCGGATCTTTAGACGGTTTCAACCGCTATCGATTGACATGTTTGTCATTCCAGTACCTTAAAAACTGTGTAAAAGGATTCACTTCAAAAAATAACAAATTCAAATTTCAGAATAGCAATTTTCTTAAAAAAATTAATTTGTTTTCAGACTAATGTTTTCGTTAAATCAACTTTATTTCTTTGTCGCTCTTTTCAAGCGATCTCGATTGATTATGAGTGTTAGAATGCTTCGTTTGAGCACGAACGCATTGCGAACAAGGTCATGTATGAACTCTCTTGCTATTCCCGCAAAGGAACGCTCAAAACTGACTCGTAATAAGGGGGAGGTCACCCTTCCAGTGGCACGCGCCAAGGTCACGCTAGTGCTCGTCTTTTACCCCCGTCTAAGAGACGAACCTACGTACGTACTTGAGAGCCAATTATATCGTTGGATGCTCAGGAAAATACTCTATAAGATGAGTTTATAAACCGAAAACCTACCATTATCCGGAATCTGACCCGAATCGTTTCTTCAAATAATAAGGAAGCATGAAGTTACTTCTTTTTCGGGCTTAAATGGTCGTGATAGCCAGTTTATGCAGTTAGTTATTTTTTAGGGCTCTTTTTCAATCATTGGTCAAATTTTTATACATAATATCACGTACGGAGAGCTTGTAAAAATCCGGAAGTTTAAGTAGTTTTAAACTTTTGAATGAATCACCAGTGTGAGCATTATGGAGATTTTACATTACATATAGAGTATTAGTAGAGATCCAAAAAATTAGCATTTTAAACTTTGGAATGAATAATATGTGTGAGAAGTACGTTCCAGTTTCTTTTCCTCTGTAATAACTCTTTTTTTGCAGAGTGAAGAGTGCATTTTCTTTTTCAGTTTTGTGCCATGCTTCTATTCAATAATGTATAAATGGTGATAGGAAAGTTTGGTAAAGTAATTGCAAATCTTCTTCAGGCAATACATTTTTCATTTTATTCAGGATTCCAACGGATTTTGAGAACATAGTACTAATATTATCATTGTGCTTTTTGAAGGTATTATAATGCCTAAAAACTTACCTGAGTTGGTTTTTCAAATTCACAATCGCCAATTTTAATGGCTGGAAGAGATACATTTTTCTTTGATGAGAATGTAACGAATTTTGTAGTATTGAGTTCAAGGCTTATTTTATTAGCGTCAAGCCACACTGAAACCTTTTGGAACTCGTTATTTATACTTTCCGCGATTAGAGTGGGATATTGATTTTAAAGGACTGTAAAAAACTCGCTGTCATTGGCCAAAAGAATTTGAAACATAATTCAGATTAAGCGATATCGTTGATGAAGATTAAAAATAGGAGAGGCCCAAGGACATTTCCTTGAGGAACCCCATGACTAATTGTCTGTAGTTAAGATTGTGCATCGTCAATGACAACATCTTGCTTTCGATTTGCTAGGTATGATCTTAATCAATCATGAGCAACTCACTACTGTAATCACAGTGGAGTTTCGAAAGTAATAAGTTATTTTCCACTCAATCGAATGCTTTCTAAAAGTCGAAAAAATACGGAGAAAATAAGCTTTCCTTCACCTTTTTTTATATTATAGTTCTGTAAATATTTTTAAATAAATTGTGTTGTCGTTTCATTAGTACGATACAAGTGTCGTTTATCGCAATGAAAAGATTATTGAATACACTTTTTTACACAAAATTTTATAAAATGTTTTGCAAATAATTGGTGTTACAGACACATGTCCATAATTATTTATGCTAGTTTTTTCACCGTTTTTGAAATAGGGATCACTGTGGCAATTTTGCGAGAATTCGCGAAAATCCCATGGAAAGTGAATATTTTATAAAATTAGAATACCCTATGCTTTTATATAAGCTGTAGCTTTAAGAAATTAAACAAAGAACGTCTTTGAGGGAACAACCTCCCTATTATTGATTAAATTTTGAATTTATGTTTTTGAATTTCTATTGCAACTAGGTTATCGAAAATGTGTACCAAAATGTAAATTGAATTTGAAACACTTTTGATTCGAATTAAATTTGCGATTTTTGCAATAGAAAAAATGTTATTGTCAAAACAAATATTAAAAAAATCTACTCCTTCTACAATTTTGAGCGTAGAAGCGTGATTTTGGTTTAATTCGACGCGAAAATACTGCGAGACAAAGATTATTTTTTAATTTAGAATTAGAAGAATATTCATTAGTTACTTTTTTTAGAATAAGAGATTTTCTACCGAAAAGTCCTATATTTTTCTCTAATAAAGTTTTATTTGAAGTTGAACTAAAATTCCACTTCGCTACTTTGTTCTCACAATACTGGCTTGGCATGCCTTGTGACCGTAGCGAGTGTAGCCACATTTCTTAAAAACTCTCCTGATTCCTGTTACCCGATTTAAGAACTTCTTTTGCGTTTTTCTCGGGATGTAAATTATTGAAAATTCAAAATATTCTTCTTCTACAGTTTTCAACGTAGAAACGTGGTTTTGATCTCATTCAACGTGTAAATACTGTAGAAACAAAACTGGGAAATTAAATTGAATTTCAATTTCAAATTAGATTTTTTTTGTAAAAAATATTGGATTTTTGGCGGAATAACCCTTTTTGAGAAAATTCACCAATAAATATTTGTCTACTTCGAATTTCGAGAGAACGTTCGTTTGCACAGTATTTCCGCGTCGAATTAGGCAAAAATCAAGCCTGTACGTTCAAAATTCTGAAAGGAGTAGGGTTTTGAGAAAAAATATGTTTGCGCAATAACTTTTTTCAATCGCAAAAATCGGAAAATTTTATAGAAACAAATGTGTTTAAAATTAAATTTTACAAATTGTATGCATTTGCGTTAACCTATTTGCAATATAAATATAAAAACCTAAATTCGAATATTTTGTAATATCAGGATAGGAGGTCTTAACCCATTTGACATTTTTTCAAGTTGTTCTTGCATCAATCATCAATGAGAGTTGCATAAGTGTATGAATTTCGCGGCCAATGTGGCATGAAAGGATCACAAGAGCAATCGCGCAACTCCTACCTGTATAAACTCGGCTGGACTCTTATGCAAGATAAGGTTTTCAAACATAAAACCCAACACGTATTCTCCTCTTTATATCTCCCTCATAGAGAAGCAGACATCGCAATACTGCCCACAACTACATCTTCCCTTCCCCTCCTCTTTTACCCTGCACTGTAACCAGCAAAACAAAAACCCGAATTGAAGAAATAACGTCTCAGTCAACTACACTTCGTCTGCCAATGAGCAAAAAGATCTATCAAAATAAGCGTTTTGCCATAGAACAAACTGCTGCCTATAATCAAAATCCCTCAAACAATGAAGCGAATTAGGTCCGAAATAGCACGTCATCTGGCGTATCGATAATAATTTCTTTCGCTCATAACTTTACATTTCAAAATATTTTACTACATTACACTACATTTTTGTAGAACCCGTATTGGATATGATAACGTGTATTAACGTTCATATATATATATATATATACGTACAGAGGTCGCAGCATAAATGCTAATTTATTGACTTGCATTTGTACAATTAAATATCATATTTTTTGCTTCTTATTTAATACTTTTTCAAATTGTCACGTTTTCTAACACGTCCCTCCTATACGTTAGAGCACTGTGAAGTATTCATAATAACAATATCATCAATTTATCGTGCGACTTTTAGAAAATGTTTTCTGAAATAGTTGATTTCTATTTCTATATGTTGTGCACAAAAAGATATTTCCTAATAATTTCTGTCATTTCAACTCTTCAGTTTTTATTAAAATTTGTCTATAAACATTTTCAACCTTAATCCCTGAAGTCCCATAAGCCAATTCTCATGTATCAATGCATGTAGGGACTCAATAGCTTTTCACCCTATCGATTTTATCTTTATATATCTTTTATACATCAATCAATCAACCTCACTTAACTTGAAATAACGTCCTATGGATTACATTTATGCTTTACTCTCTCAGTTATTTGTACAAGTATTAACATGGACGGTCATGGCACGCATAAATGCTTATCTAAAGGAGATTTATGCTAATGCATTTCAAGGCTAAGTAATTGCGTCATATGTATGACTTCATGGGACATTAATACTTAGTAGTACAAGTATTGACATCGGCGGTCATGGCATGCATAAATGTTTATCAAAAGAATATTTATACTAACACCTTTTAAAACGCTACGTGATTTGTATTAACTTCATGTGATATTAATATTTTTCCTTATTTGTCTTATGGTAAAAAATTTTATCTGAGCTCATTTACTTACAAGCTGACAGGTAGGAATGTAAAAATCATTTCAAATGTCGATCTCATTGTCTTAGTAGCAGAATTATTTTAATACACTTCTTTTAACTTAAACAAAAATTTCTCTTACAGCAAGCGGCGCTCGTATTATCAGAGCCTCATAGAGTACCATCACTGGAAGTGTGTTTTTCGACTAGTAGTCAGGTACTATCAACTCTGGATATCGTTGCAAAGGTAATGCATTTTCCATCATCTTTTTTCGATTATTGAATTGGGTATTACGAAACCCATGTGTGTATATCAACACTGGATCCTAACGTTAAGATATTTCAGAAGCCAATGATGTTTTTGTATCATCTTTATTGGAAATAAACTGTTTTTCTTTTTTGTTCTTCGCGATGGACTGCATGTACTTTACAAGCCTAGTGTGAGGTATTTTCAGTAGATCTTGTTATAAGAAATTATATGTAAAAAAGTGGAAATCGACAATACTGGCGAAGAGCATGCTACCATTTATATAAATGTTCAGAATTTGAAATGCTGACCTCAATGTGAGCAAATATAAGGAAAACGGTCAATCGTTTAGTTTGAGTGACCGACTTGAAGGAAGCGTTTTATTCCAATCGAGCCAGGTACATATTATTGTGTACATCGGCTTTTCAGATGCCTTTTAACAAACAAAACGGCGATTACCTCCGATCAAGCTGAAACCCATTTCCGACGCTTGGGTAGAGTGCGGAATTGCGGCTGAGTTTTCCCTTTTTCTACAGGGGAAAATCACAGGGCTGGTAAAGTTATGCAAACAAATGAGGTATTACGTTAGAGTCAGACGTTCTGCCTCATGTGGCTCAGATTTAGCCTAAGCTCGACACCTTGAGATATGTCAGAGATAACGAAGATTAAGTTCAGCAAAGATGAATAGATAAACACTTTGGCAGCGACGTGAGCAACCGGTGTAAACGGAAGGGATTTCACTATGCTGCTGACCTACCTGTAGTCGTAAACTCATAAACACTCAGTCGTAAACTCATAAATAAAAACTCAATGAAAGAACTATCCAGTGAATGTTCGCTATTTTCAGAATTTATTTCAGCAATTGACTTTAATTTGACTTGAATATTTGAATACCTGACCTATGCTTAACCGACGGCGCTCAACGTAGTGTTTATAAAATATAGATGAAATTCTCGTGCACGAGTCAGATCTCTCTGCTAATGAGATTTTTAGTGACCCAGCACCATTTTGGATTCGTAGCAAGAAAAACTGTAAAAAAGAGAACCTGTTTGTTTTAAATGTGTTCATACGTAGATTGTGCAACATTTGTTAAAAAAAACGAGTTTAATAATAAATAAACCGAGTATGAAAGCAAGGTTTAATTTTTATAATTTTATGCTTTTGTTAAGAATAAGAAAACAAATCCATTACGGTTATCTTTTGGATCTTGAGCATTAATTTAAATAATTTTATGTGAGGGTTAAGCAAAGTTTTGAATTGAGTTACACGCTGGGAAATTCAGGGTTCGAAGTAGAAAGCCGGCGGAATAGATTTGCATTGAAGCAAACTCGGGTTGCGGCACTTCCGGCGGCAGCCCACTCACGGCCTTCCCTATAGCAGCCATCTGAAGGTAGCGAGAGCGTCAGCAAGTTCAAGAAGAAATCTATTCCTGCTCCATTGATAAAAAATCAATGGACAGACAGCTTGTTCAAGTTCAAGTAGTTTGACGCCGTCCTTTAAGTTTAAGTTCCAGGTTTAAAGTTTAAATTTTTAATTTTAAAGCTTAAAAATCTTATTATGCCAAAAGCAAAATGTACTAATCATTGACCATAGGAAATGAAGTTCAAAGTTTGAGGAATGTTCAGGGCTTATATTTCAAATGGAAATTCAGTAAAACAGCTAGTTTGTAGTGACAGGACCGAATGATTGGATATTAACCAAGAACGAATTCCTTGGGTCGACCGACAAACAAAGGGTGTCTGACAAAATCGATGATATCGTCACCAATCTCGCCGCTTTCGGCACATCCCAGGGCTCGTAAGTAGAGCAGCAGAGAAGAGCCGACCTCCCAAATGCCAATCTCGGGTAAGGTAACCACAAGCAACGGCACGAAGACGCGGCGAGAGACCGACGATTGACCTCAGCCCCTCAAGCGAGCTCGCATTCCCCCCCCGGTGATATTGTTTGTAATGACGGGCGTCTGATCAGAGCTAAAACGCGTGTGCGTAGTTGGATCAGACAGATGTCTGCGGAAGCTCCAACAGCACGTGCCGATTAAACGTCGACATCGGCACAACAGTTCGCCATGCAACGAACTAGACTTTGTCACAACCTAAATCTGTTTTTCGACTCCTGAAACTCCTTATGGAATTCATAACGGTACTAAATCGGCCAGCTAAAAGAAGATATTTATATTTTATATAACATTTTATTTTCGAATTTTTATGCATAAATAAGCTAAGTGGTAAGTATACATTGATATCATAATTGCAATGTCAATAAAAAGCAATAAGTATAAAATACTTTACATAAACTGGTATGACAAAAAAACACAATGACACATTGATAAAGAATGCCTTGAAAAACATTCTCCATTGGAAAAATGCCGAATGAGCCCGGCTCGTGTAACTGCTGTGAATAAATTTGAAAGTAAACTGGTCAAAAGGAAAGGATTCTACACATGCGTAAAGCTAAAAGGACAACTTTTCAGACGTTTGGAATCTAGTTTTACTCACACCCACATCAACGTGTACCGCATAACTCATTTGGAAACTATGCCTAACCGCTCAATAAATCAATGAAATTATCAGGCCCTATAATGCTGTGATAAATGATTTTCGAACGGCAAAATCGAGAAAGAATTGTCAAAATTGGCGGAGAAAAACATTTTACAACACGCTTAGAACAATGACGTGCAAACGGCCCTAAAATGAAACGCTGCATTCAGTTATATCCAACGGACGGCTGTTCAATTCAGTGTAACGGAGTGAAAAAATTAATTGGATAGAATACGCAAGAGTGAGAGTTTCCAATTTAATGGTAGAAACATCGAAAAACGTTATTTTTGGGTAAGTAACGAAAAAAAGCAGGTTGGAAAAATATATAACAGTACAGCAGATTAACGTTTACTCTAATGACCCGAATACTCAATTCAATGTATTGATATATTCAGTAAATTAGACGTCTTATGGAAGTATGCAATACTGAAATCCAAAATTACAATACACACCCAAACTTACACCGATCTTATCTTAACACAAGCATTTGTTAAAATTAATATATATTCATCAATCTGTTTGCACTAGCTGCTATTTTTTCTCAAGAGGGAGCGGAACACTTCAAACTGAACAACCGTCAACGCTTACGCACGACACAAGACAAGTACCGCGACTTGCTGCTCTTTCATGAAGACTCCTCGTGGAGGTGAGGTGATGGAGGCAGGGGCGTGCTCGCGCTCACAGGGAGCCTATCTCGGCGACTGGCGCCCTAACTAAGGCACTGGTGCAACACTCCCAAGTCGACCGACGGCCACACTGCCAAACTGGATGATGAGGTCTCGGAGTCAGACACGGATGCGCTACTGGTCAAGGCTGAAGATGGTCCGGTAATTATGCATGCCTGACGTTGGATTTGGAGGGAGTTCTCGAATAAAATTTAGTGGCGAGAAAGAAAAAAGCTGACAGTGAGAATCACTAAGCCGATTGTATGGCATATTTATTGTCTGCTGAAGCCACCGAAGCACTCTTGTCTGCTCGTAAAATTTAAACTCACTGAATCCCATCAACTAAAAATAGCTCATTTTCGGCATTAAGCGCAAAACACGTTTTAGGTTTCTCATTTGTTTTTTATTCATGATAATAACATATGGAAATTGATACTAAAGATGGAATGAAAACGCAGTGACAGCTTGGTATTGTTCAGAAGTAGTGAATAACAACATTTCACCTCATAAATAACTCGTGAACCAAACAGTGGTTTCGTGATCTACTGTACTGTTGCACAAGGTCAAGGCCAATATTCTCTTTATGCTGATGAGCCAAATACTCGTATGTGAATGCCATTTATTATAGCTGATGATATTGATTTTCATTTGAATACTTGCTAATTGTATATCAACAGGTGAGTGTAGTCGTGAAAACGTACGAAAATGAATTGCCGATAAATGACGATTTTATTTAAATTTATTAATCGTTGATCAACGTCTCGTTTCAGGGACCGAGATGGTTAACAGAGCAACTTGAAGTTGAGAGAGTTCTGTAAATGCCTGAAGTGGAAAAATTTGTAGTTCAAGTAGACGTCATAGTGCATGATAAAAATAAAGTTATACGGTTATTTTTTATTCGAAAATGTATACCAACATTGACGTTTGACTTTGGTAATAATGATAAAATGAAATGAGGTTTAAGTGATCAGTAATTAGTTGGTACCAAAAAAATGCATTTAATGTAAATATGGGACTAATTGGCTTCAACATTTCACCCTATTCCAGTACATACATTCATAGAACGTACTATTACACTCACATCATAATTAATACACACATTAGCAAAACATTGGATATAAATTTAGGCAACGTGGAATGAGTAGAGTATTTCGCTACTGCAATCCTAATTTGCATTTCAACAAACACTGGTTGCTAAAAGAAGTGTATCATCTTTGTGTTATTTTGATATCTCAACAAGGCGATTTTTGTTCAATGTCAGCTGAACAGTTGCTTACTTACATGTCATTACGTGGACTTGGCTTGAGGCTCGTTAGAGTGGGCGGAAAAAATTGAACTACAGAAGCATAGCTCTAAGGAAGGTATAAAAAGGAGAATTCACATTGGGCTGCGTGAGTGAGGGCAATTTTTTGAATGGGGTCCACCGAGTTCATTGAGAAATGGGGCGGCATGATCATTTTTCTTGAAATTAACTTTACACACGACATTGGTTGAAAAATTCGTTTATTTTTGTAACTGTCTTTGAAGATATTGATGTTTATATCCATTGACTAGGCCTCAAAAGTCAGGATGCGATACTGAAAATTGAATAGCTGATAACTCAATTTTTTTCATCATGAGCGCTCGTTATCTGATAAAGAAGAACAAGGTTCAATTAATTGTGTCGCACGTTTCTGCCGCGTGAGATAAGAAGGACAAATTTCGGTCGAGGCAGGAGCTGAAATTTTCACTCGTGCTTACGACTTCAACTCCCATTTTCGAGCGTTAAAGTAGGTTAGAGAAGTTTTTAATTACGCTTTTGGATTCGCACATAATTCATTGCGTTTTCCTTACCTTTAGTGCGAGACCATTTTAGTCACTAAATTATATTTGAACAATTAGTCATTATTGTAGCAGCCTTATTGTTTAAGTTTAATTTTGAAGCTATGTAATGTTTAACTTTCAGTCAGTGCAGTTTGCTAATTGTCACACAGTTACTTATTACATAAAGTTTATTTGGATAATTTTTTCAATATATATAAATACCGATGATCTGTTCAGCAAATGATTCATAGGTAAAACTTGAAGAATGCTAATTTAAGTACAAAATCTCAGCAGCTTTGTTTGTCTGATATTCGATTTACACTATTTTTAGTGCCAGTAATTTAAATAAATATGTATTCTCACAAAAAACTTTAATTATATTACTATTGCATTGGTATGCAATTTTAGAAACATAAGTTTTTCAAAATTGAACTTGACCTTTTTTTAAAATATAGCCTACTTGAGATTTTTTAAATTAAACTTAATCTTTTTTAAATTGAACTTGAGCTTTTTTCAAATTAATTTTAATAAGCTGTATTTTGCTCATTGAACTTCCATTTCACTCACTCACTAACTTACTCACTCTCATTCACTCTCACTCACTCTCACTCACTTTCACACACTCTCACTCACTTTCACTCACTAAATCTCACTCGCTCTAACGCGCTCTCACGCGCTCTCACTCGCTCTCCCTCACTCGTACTCACTCTCACTCATTCTCATTCACTCTCATTCAATCTCACTCACTCCCACTCACTCTTTCTCTCTCACTCTCAATTAATCTCACTAACTCACTCATTCACTCTCACTCACTCACTCTCTCTAACTCTCACTCACTCTCACTCACTCACTCTTACTCACTCTTACTCACTCACTCACTCTCACTCACTCACTCACACTCACTCCTTCACTCACTCACTCTCACTCACTCCTTCACTCACTCACTCTCACTCATCTCACTCACTCTCACTCACTCCTTCACTCACTCACTCTCACTCATCTCACTCACTCTCACTTACTCTCTCTCATTAACTCACTCACTCACTAACTCACTCACTAACTCACTCACTAACTCATTCACTAACTCATTCACTAACTCGCTCTCACTCATTCACTCACTCATTAACTCCCTAACTCACTCACTGACTCACTGATAACTCACTCACTCACTTTCACCCACTCACTCTCACTCACTCTCATTCACTCTCACTCACTTTCACACACTCACTCTCTTCAACTCTTACTCACTCTTCATTCACTCTCACTCACTCTCACTCACTCTCACTCACTCACTCTCACTCACTCACTCACTCACTCTCACTCATTCACTCACTCTCACTCACTCATGCACTCTCACTTACTCACTCTCACTCACTCACTCTCACTCACTCACTCTCACTCACTCACTCACTCTCACTCACTCTCACTCACTCTCACTCACGTTTTCACCCTCACTCACTCATTCTTACTCACTCACTTTCACTCACTCACTCTCATTCACTCACTCTCATTCACTCACTCATTCCCTCTCACCTGAGTAAGTAGTCGAAAGTTCATTCAAATAACTGGGTAGCAATGTTCAATAAAGATGTCTCCTCTGCAGACGTTCCGTTCACTGCTCCCAGCAGTTGCCAACATTTGAAGGAATGCATATTTTATAAGTCAATTATTCAACTGCGGAATTTAGGCGATTCATTCATAAATAAAATATATTTATGTATCTTAGATTATTTCTTCTTACTTATATAGTCCTAAGACGGTTTTAAAACGTTTCACTATGTCCGAACAAGTTATATGTCATATACTATGTGCTTGAATTCTCTCGATTTTCATGAAATAAGAATGCATTTTCTTATAAGTGTGAGGGTCAGTCTATTTTCTCAGGTTATAATTATTCAAAAAAATTTCACCAGGCTGAAGTCACTGTTGAGTCGGTTTTATTCGTAATTCATAACGCATCGTTCGCGTAAAAACTGTTGGTGTTCTGACCAGATCAAGAAAACTTGATGCATGACAGAATATTTCCTATGACACGTTTTCACGAGTTATTTTTCCGGATGATAGCTGCATAGCGTTGATAAATTACATCCGTAATCCTCAATGATCCCATGCAGTGAGAAATTCGGGGCTGCGACTTAGTTACGTCAATGATACCACAAGTAGGCCGTTATCTGCCGTATTTCCTGTCATGAGTGCCCCTCTGCAGGGCATTCCTTCGCCTGCAGTGACCGTGTGATCAGCGCGTGGGTGTGCGCCGTGGCTGCGAGGTGCAGAAATTGTCAAGCTGGTGCGTCTGGAGGCTGTGAGCGTCGAGGACTGCGACACAGAAATAAAGGGAAAACTGTACATGGGTTCCCCAAAAATTGTGAAATGAATTTTGGGTCTCTAATGTAAAAGATTTTGAGGAATTTTGCTGGGAATTTGAATTGACTATGACGTTGATGTAGGAGGAAATAAGTGTAGAGAGAATGTGGTGAGTTTAGGGTTTCTACTGAGACAGATTTTGGGAAAGTGTGTTGTAAATATTAATTAATGATGAACCTAATGGATTTGGGAAAAAAAAGTCGAGCAATGCTTTGTTTTGGTGGAGGAAGTGTCTTGCATCTTCAGTCTCAATTGGGAAACATTTGACAGTGAAGAAACATTGAAGATAAGTCTAGTTTCAATCATAATTTCCATTAGATGAGCCGGGCTCTTGTCAGAAATGTCGAGGGCGATAGGGACGAGAATTTTCATCCTTACCGCGAACGTTCTGTATAATTAGAACAGCGCGAATGTACAATTTTCAAAAATTTAACTCTATATAACTGGTCTGATGTGAAGATGAAAATGCTAGCTGAAAAACTGAACTTTTTTCAGCTCTTGAATTGCTGATACAATCACTTCAAAATCCACATAAATTAAACATTTTTTGGGGTCTGATATGAGTCACTATACCTAGTATTCTGTACGAGAAGTGAACATAAAACTGCTCGAGTTGAACTAACTTTTGTTATTTGATTTAAAACGCTACAAATCAAACATTTGTGAGTGGTTTACACAGTACTGGCTGGGCAAAATAAAGAATAGCCGTAAAATTCCCGATGAATGTTTAATTTTAGGGGTAATTCCATCACAGAGAGCGGTGTTTAATTGAAAACCATAATTCTGCGGCTGTGGCCATAGAAAATTGACAATAGAGGCTAAACGATTATGAGACCCAAGTACTTCGTAGGTGCACGACAAAATTTTACCAGTAGTACAAGTGACAAGAGTTTTTGTCATAACGAAATGAATCCGCAATCTGCACCGGTAACATTAGCTCATGCAGTGTTACCGGATGAGAGAGCTCGCTTCTCTCATGAAAGGTTGTCGGTTCGATTCCCGGCAATGCCGCCGGATGTTTCTCACACGTTTGCCAAGCAAAAACACAGAGCTATAGTTCTTGAATCGACTGGGAGGCATGAAATGGGCATCGACTCGACCAATCATAACCGTCTTGTCCCAGGAGCGTGCAATGGGCGCCGCGGCCCTACCAAACGCAACCGTATTTGTGTCCTGGCGTGAGTTATAAAGCATGTGAAGTCAAAAGGACTGGATGATATTTTTTCAACTTGTGGGAATTAAGTACGCTTTTTAATGAAACATTTATCCATTTTCTTGATTTCTCCGTTGGTGGGCCTATCACATGTGTACTCATTCTTTGACGAGGGCCCGGGTGCTGCCGTTACATCCAAGTGCCTACAACTGTTCCAACAGAATATCCCTAATTCTGAACTCTGAATCGGCTTTTCACAAGCATGACTTTTAAATTTTATAATTTACATGCCACTCTAGTCACTAATGCGTTAATAACATACTGAAATTAATAACGCACGTCATTGATGCACCACGAATTTAGCTAACTTCCTGCTTTAGACGTGTTATATCGTGGTTTTTCATCACGATATTAGGATTAGTAATTGTAGCTGCAAACTACAGTATCGGTAGCTGTAACTACCGTAACTGAAGCGTTAACTTCAGGAGTATGAAAAGGAAACTCTTAGCTAGGTTCCTATTCTTGTACTGCCTCATCGATACACCGACTCTGCTATAAGCTTTGGCGCTCGGAAGTTAAACAATGCTCTTCCGGTGCATACCAATGCGTTGCGCCCCAAGGCACGGTTCCGGCGCCTGCGGTTGGGGCGCTTCCGACTCATCCGAACCCAAGTACGATAAGGACATAGGGCAATGCGCAGCAAGCGCTTCCGTCGGCTTCGCCCTGCGGTTAAGACGCTTCCGCCGGTGCCGCGATATCCCAAACCAAATGTGATAAGGACATCCGGCTGCGAGGCCTATATTGAGATACTACAAGACGAAGTTCGCTTATTTTGATGCAAGATGCATAAGTTCATGGAGTAACTTCAAGTGCGAATTCAAATATTATTAAGATTACCCTCTTCTCCCTGCGAAGGTTAATAAATGTCAATAAATGTTGATAAACAACGAATTTTACATTTTTTCTTGGAATTTCATCGCATTTAGTAAATTGAACAAAAGAGAGTTGCAGGCCTATTAAATAAACGACATACAGGAATTGTTGAACTGTGAATCGCGGGTAAAAAATCACAACTCCTAAAGTTTATTCTATTTGTCAAAGTCAACAGCTTATCACTTTCTGCGTCGGCTTAACAATCTTGTAACAGCCAAAGACTGTCCTGAAAGATTTCCCCGTCGAACTTCTCTCACCTTCAAACCAAACGGAACGTGACACAAAAGTTCACCAGATAAATGAAGGTGAGTGAAAACCAATAAGGGACGTCGCCAAAAATCTCGAGAACTTGTTGCAGTCTTAGGTGAAAATGCTCGCCCGCAACTCGCCATCTTCAAAAATAAAAACGGCAGGATAGAGCTAATATTATTTCGGAGCGCGCTTACGAAAGTAATGTTCACAAATGAAATCGTGCTGTCAGATAAGAAATTTTAAAAAGAATGAATACAATGCCGGGAAAGTCTTTCACAGAAATTCAAGACTTTCAAAGAACCGATTCTAGAAGTGGAAGCCCTCGTCGGACATTATGTGCGGGCTAATTTTTGATCTAATGATTTTTTCTCGGTTTTGTTCAACAAATCGTTAAAGTGGAAACAAATTCCTCTTCTCAACTAATTTTAACTTCCATGAAAGAATATAAAAAACATTAGAAACAAAACAGTTTTCTTTCCAACAGGAAAGTGCACCTTCTCACATGTCAAATATTACACTTATATCTCGACAATTTTGAAAGGTTTTAGAAAATATGCCTTCCCTCTTCAACTAGCCTCACTAGTACGGATTTCTCTCCTAGGTCCATTTTGTAAAAACGCAACAACAAAGCCGCAGAAGCATTTTTTTCAAAAAGGCACAGCAAAATGATTCAAGGAGTGGTGCGTCATATGGTAGAGTTTTCTAAACAACTCGAAGTAGCGATTGGCTAGAGAGGAGACACTGACATTAACCATTGTGTAAATATTGGTCCTAATTGAATTTTCCGAAAATCATCTCAGTCTTCACTGATACAAAAAATTTCTCGACATTCGCTAAGTTCAAAAACTTTGTTTTCATTAAATTACATGTGTTGATTTTAACATCTCTAACCACAACGGAGTTCCAAAAAGAAGGAAGAGGCTGTCACCATTTACTAATGTGGAGTAAACACTTTGAGCGCGATGTGAGAAGGCCGGTGATGACAGAGGAAATTTCCATAACGCTGCTGACTCACCAGGAGTCACCAATTCAATATTCATTAATATCTATCCAGAGGCAAATAAAACTTTCATCCAGTTTAATGGTCATTTTTTCAAAACTACTGGCTACAATTGACCTTAAATTTTTTTTAAATATTAAATTTCAATTTAACCCATCACGGTCAATGTGTTAACGAACTGGGAATCTATGCTCACAGCGTGCCACCACACACAACCTACCCAATTAAAGAAGTAGTAACCCAGGAAAAAAGTTTATGAAGCTAGAAAAATTGGAGAAAAAAAGTCACTGCAGCTGAAAAAGACAACAGTGAACAAAAATAAGCAATCGGTAACATATAAAAATCTAATTCTAATCCAACAAAAGAAAAGCCTACCAATCCTTGAGATCGAGGGTTCCCATTTTTCCTGGGAGAGCTAATTCCCTTAGATACAATAGTTGCATCCATCGAACGGATCTTGTCCATATGATATAAGCTCGCACGCACACCAAGAGGGAGAGAGGTTGAATGAAGGTTGAATGAAGGCATTACCGTTGAATAATGCTTGAAAAAAAGGAATGACAGAAGAATCTCAGAACGAAAAGCGATAACGACAAAATTACACATTACACATAAACGAATTTTAAATGACGAAAGTAAAAACGAAGACATTACCATACAAAACAGAAGCCAAGGCACAATTCTCCGTCTTCTTTGCGACACGATGAGCACTTCTCTGACGACAATAAAGGCTTCTGTTCCATTACCGTCCAACCATCGCAGTATTTTCACTTGAGCAAGTGTATCCCCTTTGGCATGATGGACAGCTGATGAAACGGGTGTAAAAAGGTTAGAGGGAAGACTATTTTGCTCATTGAACTTAAATTTCACTCACACACTCACTAACTCACTCACTCTTACTCTCACTCACACTCACTCACTCTCACCTGAGTAAGTAGCCACAAGTCCATTTAAGTAGCTCGGTTGTAATGAAGCGTTCGATGAAGATGTCTCCTCTGCAGACACTGCTGGGGTCACTGCTCTCAGCAACTGCTAACATACGGACTATTAGGTGCGTCAGATCCCTCAAAAATGCTTGCTGAAGGTAAAAATAAAGTGTAAAAAGTTAACTGGAATATTTATAACAACAAAATAAATGAAAGAAAAGTAAACTGATTAATTTACAAGGTTGATGTGCATCAAACACAATTTTATCTTCTAATTCTAATTCTAATCGACGTCTTTCAGTAATGGAAATGCACGGACATATATTCACAAAATGAGCATCACTTGAGGCCAACTCATTTCCTGACTCGGACACCAGAGCGGTGACTCGCACTTCCATAAGTATTCATTAGATTTAGAGAGGAAAAACCTCACCTCCACAGCTGCTCTGCGCCGCCGGTTCTGCTCAGAGATTGCGGTGACTTACTGCCTCTGCCGGGCTCTTTGGCCTCACAAATGAAGTTAAAATTACTGCTGTATACCTGCACTGCATTACTGCACGTTCACTGCACAGCCAGCATTTGTGTCTCACGTGCACTACACAGCCAGCATTTGTGCCTCACGTGCACTGCACAACCAGCATTTGTGCCTCACGTGCACTGCACTGCACAGCCTGAATTTGCGCTGTCAATACATCCTAGAACCAATCCAATTGCTCCAAAAGTCAACTCAATGCATCTAAAAATTTCCGAATTCATTTAAAAGTTCAACCAATTCATTTACAATCCAATCTGCCAAAAATATTCACCTAAAACATCAAAACATCAAAGAATCCACTCAAATCATCTGAAAATCAACCTATCCATCAAATTTCACGCAAATCCAGCTCAAAATCCAAATTATTCCTCAAATTCTATCCAACTCATCCAATAATATCTTCAAACCATTCGAGAGTTCGTTCAATCTTTCCGAAATCTATCATCATGAGTTTATCAAAAACATCCATAAGTTCATCACTTACATCCAAAATCCATACAATCCCTACAAAAAACCATCCATCACAAGTTCTCTCTATCAGACTAAAAATCCTTTCTATCCATCCCAAATCTACCAAATCTTTCAAGTTCAGCATATCCTCTAAAATTAAATGAATCCAGCCAATATTTGTCCTATCTCTCTGAAAAAAAATTATATAAGTCTATCCCTTATTCACCTAATCCTTAAAAATCCCCAATCCACGCAAAATAAAGAAAATCCCATCAAAATGCATCCAATGCATCTAAAATCTCCCAATCCTTTAAAATTTACCCCATTGATTCGAAATCTACTCAATCTGTTAAAATCCACCCAATCCAAAAAAATCTACTCAACCCATCCAAAATCTACCAAATCCATCCGAAATTTACCTAATCCCTACAAAATCTACCCAATCCATACAAAATCTACCCAATCCATACAAAATCTCCCTAATTTATCCAAAATCTACCCAATCTATCTAAAATTTACCCAATACATCCAAAATCTACCCAATCCATACAAAATGTACCCAACCCATCCAAAAATTCATCCCAAAAATGTGCCCAACCCATCCCAACCCATCTAAATTTATAAAAAAACGCTAGAGTACCGCTAGGAAAATTAGGCTAACACAACCGCGCCGCGGTGTGACGTGTGAGCAGGTGAGCTGTCGTGTCTGAGCGACGAGTTTCCTGCGAAGCTGCAAAATTCAGCGAAAACAAATGAGCGCTGTGGTTATCTGCTGGAGGATGCAAGCGCCCCACAGCGAGCTATGTATGTCTGCTGTGTGTGTGTCGCTGTGGCAGAGCGGCTGTGGCTAGCGTGGTGCGGTGTCCTCAGTGTGCACTGGTGTGCAGTGCAAGATATGTGTGGTGCACCGCCTCTGTACCCGGCGTGCAGTGCACGATGTATGGGGTGCACTTCGGTACAGTGCAAGATGTGTGTGGTGTACTTCGGTACAGTGCAAGATGTGTGTGGTGTACTTCGGTACAGTGCAAGATGTGTGTGGTGAAGCGTATGATGTGAGGAGTCCACCCCGTAAAGTATTTCGATACAGTGCAAAATGTGCGTAGTGCACTGCTTCAGTGCATCTCGGTGCAGTGCGAAATGTGTGCTGCGCACAACGTCGGTGCATGTCGATACAGTGCGAGATCGGTCTTTTCTAAAGCAACGCTTGGCTCTAGTTTGATAACAAAACAAATTTTGAAGTCAAGAGACTCGAGAATGTAATTTTATCGCAGATTCTCGATAGGCTAGTTCATTTTGAAGTAGCCTTTTTATTGTACTGGCTATTTTATTTTATATTTTATTCTATTTTATCGTAGGCTTTATTACTTTATTGGCTATTTTATATGATCGCAGAAACTTGAAAGGCAATTTTTAGTGTTGATATTATAGTTTATAGTAGTTTAGACTATGTGTTGCGTGTGAGTGTGTGTGTGCGTGTGAGTGATTTGTGTAATACGTGAACGGTACATGAGCGTGTGCACGTTGCTGTGTGCATTGTGTGTGTTATTAACTATTCTGAACAGCAATGGGGAGGAACAAATATTCGTTCAAAAAAGAAATTTTTCATGAATCAAAGTCCTGACTAACCGAAATGAAACTTGTGCCCCAAATATGCGCTTCAAAATGCATAAAAGCTGAGTATGCTAGGAAAGTAAAAATAAAACTAATTGAGGAGAGCATATTCATTTTTGTATATTTTAGAGAGAGCAAAGTATTCCTACATATCAAAACTAACGCAGAATCACTTCTCATTTCTTCTTAGCATATCAGCTTTATCCGTTTCCACTGCAATCAGTCGACGCATACTGGCTTATTACTGACGACGCATACATCAGTCGACGCATACGACTGATAAACTGACAAATCTTCTGCAATTTTTTGAGCTAAATTGTTGGATTGCTAAGAACTTTTCTGTGTATTTTCTTTAGTTAAAAATTCAGCAAAAATCATCGTTGACCACCAGATTTTCCATGGATTCTCATAGTGTTGACCCTTACGCCTAGAAGCAAATGAAGCAATGATCCTTGACGCAATTTTAGGACGACCGAAATATGCTGAAGATTAATTAGAAAACTGCGGAATGACTCAAAGTTATGTGGACTAAATTAAAGGTCGAACTGACCAGTAAACGCGGGGAAATTCCCGCACTTTCCTAATATTTTTCTTATCAGTTTTATTTGTTTTCATTGCTTTATTTTCATTTCTTTGATTTAATTTCGAAGTTTTTATTTTCTGCCATGATCGTTCCTTTCCCCACTTTCCTAATATTTCCTGTTTTCATTTCATTATCATTTCTTTGGTTTCATTTCTAAGTTTTTACTTTTTTGTCATGATTGTTCTGCACTAAGTGGCGCTGAAGTATTGACTGACGACAAAAGTATGTAGGTGCAGCACACATCAGCTGCTGAGCTCATCAGAAGAGCAATTTATAAAGTTCTGCACTAAGCGCTGTCTATTGAAGGTAATTTAAGCCACGTAAATGCAGAAACTAATTTTTTACGAATGCTTTTTTGCCTACAAAATGCACAATAATTTTATGCATTCTTTACTTGATAAATATTCTTGATTACCCTAGCATATTCTTCTTCGATGCATCTTCAACCGGACATTTTGTCAATTAATTTCGTTTTAGTCGGTCTGAAATTAGCATAACGAACAATTTCTGGGTGTACGAACATTTGTGTCCTCCTGCTGTATGCAGATGCGTATAGACTTATACGCTTGTCGGCGTGAGAGCGAGAGAGGAGAGACGAACAAAAGCCTCGGAGAGAAATGAGGTAAATGTGAGGCGTTAACACTTTTACCTAACGATAGAGAGGTGTTTATCTCATAGTGTGTAGGTGTAAAAATCTAGAGCAAAGTGAACTGATTTCTCGAAACCGCCCTGTTGTTCTAGAGGCGAAGAATTTCAGTGTTCATTGCTCAATGTTTCCATATTTGTCGCTTATTTTTTGGTAAACTGTAAGAATATCGAGAAACACTCGTAAACTCCATTCAAATATAAAGATAACTACACGATGTGGATCACAACGTTCACTCCCGAAACGTTCTATTAAAAATTGCAGAGTAACCACGGAAGCATTATATGATATCAGATGTTACTTAATGCTGAGGAGGTAACGCAAGGCTTGTGACAAGAGTTACAGTGTTACAGAACCGACCCAGAACACTGCGGGCTCTTCCAGTGTTACAGAATACAACAATAACTTCACGTGATTTTCCAGTGTTACGGAATAATTAATAACCTAACCTGATTTTCGAGTGTGACAGAATAAAACAATAACAATATGTGATTTTCCAGTGTTACAGTGTAGAACACAAGCATCACATGAACTTACAGTGTGACAAAACAGACCTAGAACACCACTTACAGTGTTACGGAGCGGAACGCCAGACAGATTTGTTACCCCAGGAGAACCAAAAACTGGGTAGGAACCTTCGTTGACTTCAACAGCCAGCACTTCAACGAAGCCACCACAACGCGACGTAGCTTCAACAAAGCCAGCACAACACAACGAAACTTCAACAAAGCCAGCAAAACAGAACGTAACTTCAACAAAGCCAGCACAACATAAAGTGACTTCAACAAAGCCAGCACAACGCAACTCAACTTCAACAACGCCATCACAACGCAAAGCCTCGGGACGAAGATGAAGCTGAGCTGCACCACCCGCTGGGGGGTGTGTGTGGTGGGGCTGTGGCTCATCGCTGCTGCCGGCGCCGTGCCGCTCTCCGCCAGCGGCAGTGGAGGTGTGACTAAAGTAACAGGTGTAACACACAACAGGAACTAGAGAGAGGTGTAACATATACCAGGCACTAGTGAGAGGCGTTACTTACACCAGGCACTAGTGAGAGGTGTAACATATACCAGTCACAGGTGACAGGTATAAGATACATTTGCAACTCAACATGCCAGTATCCACGGTATCAAAGTAAAGCTGCCAATCTAATGGACTACTAAAAACCTTTTCTTAAACTTCACCTGAACATGTACTAATTCTAACTTTTGCTCCTAACGTAACGATTAACACAACACACATAAAATGTATAAGCTATTGTGTGTGCTCAATGTGCTGTGTACCACCTGTACTACACTTGCTTTGTGCTACGTGCTAAAGCTTCAACTTACGTCGTGTGCCTTGAACACGTCAGGTTAACTCACGTCACTTTCCATTTCATGTCTGACCACGTCGAGTGTATTATGCCACGTCAGGTCACGTCACATTGGGGCATTTTACTTGGCGTCATCTCACGTCTGATTACGTGAAGTCGCGCCACGTGAGGTCACGTCACATGAAGTCACGTCACATGAAGTCACGTCACGTGAGATCACGTCACGAGTGAACTCGATACGAGCCTTATATGGAAACTCTTCATTTCGTTACAATCTATGTTAATATCAAATTTGAGAAAACATTCCATAATCGAAATAATGTTTCGGCATTTCTAACGTTTTCAATTCAAAAAATTTTAAATTTTAAAACACGAATTTATCTTATTTTCTCTTCAAATATTGGTTAACCCTTTAACTCCCCCATTTTTATCTTCATATTACCGTTATAACAACCACTATCACTAAACCGACACTGGCATTAGGTAGTCACTGTTATCAAGATGGGGAAGGAACGAACTACCACTCGGCAGTGAAGCTCAAAGGACACATTAGTGAACAAATTGAATAAAAAGTACAATATATTATTGTTATTTTTGAAAAAGGACTGAATAGTCCAGTTGGGCGTTAAAGGGTTAAGCTCGGATAAGTTGCGGAGAAGAACTCGCCAGAGTGTACAAGGACGTGCTCTAAATCTAAGCTCCGCTGCGGCAGCCAGTAGATTCGTGTGAAGTTTTCTCTCGCTGCAGTTCAGTTACCCTTAGTTTTGATTGAACGAAGCTTCGCGACTTTGTTTAGTGATATTTATCCCCCTATTGAAATTTCCTTTATACTTGAAAAGAACTTATTGTAACAACGAAGCTTTGTGATGTAGTTTAGGGAAATTTATCCCCCTATTAAAATTTCCTTTACACCTGAAAAGAACGTATTAAAACATTTTTCACAGAATAATTTTCGATGTCTCCTGCATCGTCTGAATATCATAGAAGCCATCAAATATGATAGATTTATTCTTCACTTTTGATTGAAGAGATTTAGGCCACAAACTTCGATAGATTAATTGTACACTTTGGATTGAAAAATTCCCGAACATAAATTTCAAAAACTCGCTTCCCACTCGTATTTACAATGAAATTTACAAAAAGAAATATATTTTCCCTGCAATTTTTCCGTCATTCCCATCAAAGACCACAGCATTACGATACAACGCTTTTACTAGACTCCCTAAAATCTCAAGAATAAGCAGCCCGAAGGTTCTGCGTTATTTTAAATCAGAGTTTAAGTACACGGATACGGAACTCGTTCCTTCTCGGCATTGCAGAGAGAAGTTGCCATGTAATTTGCAGACGTGATCTTGCCTTGCAGCTGTGACCTGCACTACAGGAAAATTCCGATGCAACAACTCTGAATGTATTGACATCGCTTACGTCTGCGACGGCGACAATGACTGCGGCGACTTCAGCGATGAGCAAAACTGTAAGTGGAGAGCCTTATAAAGTATGAGTCATGTGCTTTTCGTGAGCAAAACAGCGATAATCAAAACGGTGAGTGAACTTCAGCGAAGAGCAAAACTGTGAGCGGAGTGCCTTCCATGAGTCACGCGCTTTGCGTGACGCCATGCAGCTTCGGGTATTTGAGCTTTGTAGCAGCATTACTACACCTCTGAATGAGTATATTAGCATCGGACATTAATAATACCAAATATGTATACAGTGTGTGAACAACGTACACATGGAGTGTACTTTGTCCATTACATATTACGATCAAAACTGCCAAGTGCTCTTCATCAATGTCGGCGAAAGATAAATGCAATTTTTCATTATCAGAAACTGCTCATCCGCATCAGCCAATTCGTACAGCAGCGCAAGGGAAAGAAGCCAAGTGTTTCGATGCTGGCAACTGCGGGATTGTTGCCGGGTGCAGACCACGAGGCTCGAACTCTTGCGTGTGTTTTGCCATTTCTGATTATATTTGTGCGTAGCAACTGTTTTTTAGGGTGACTTCTGACGTATTTTAAATAGTACCGATTTATATAAAGCATACATCTTTGGTTGCGTAGCAGTCGGATATTGAATACGGTAATGCCCATTTGTTCTCCAGATTTTTTCCTAACTGATTTTTTCGATACCCCAGTAAAATTCGGCTCATTAATACTGCAGTTCAATACGGTAACATGAATGCAGCCTGACAGACGTTATTGTGGCTTTTCCGCTAGTTTTATTCTACCGTGAGTGTACGTGTCCCTGCAGCAATTCTGTCTGTTAACTCCACTTATCGAAAGCGAATCACAATGTGTAGTGATGCAATACCGTCCACCACTGACACGCTAATCTTCTGGTATTGTTTACCACCGCAACAAGCCAATAGTTTTCGGGACGTTACCGAGAAGATCTGACGATGGTAATCGATCTTTCCGACAACGACAACTGTTGGCACAGCGTGTCGCTCTAAAGTCAACCTCGAATACCTTACTGCGTCATGCTGCACAAAACGATTGGAGAACTGCACCAATTTTTAATTGTTGCTACTTGAGTCGTACTTAAACTGGGGGTGTAAAATCGAATTTCGTTGGTATGAACGTAGTAGTATGTTTCTTTGGGAATTATGAACTGCTAACACCAATTTTCTCCAGAAATAGAACCACCATTAATAACATAAGCAGTAATTGAACGAAGTACAAAAATGAACACTGGAACCGAATTTAAATTTCTTTCGACCAATGCTTGAGTGGTTAAAAGCATAACTCGATATCATGCCTTGCATCTGCTGTACTTTATATATCACCGTACCTATTTTACAGGACGTCACCGCAGCACCTGTGGTGTATGGTCAAATTTTGAAAAGTTTCACTAGCGTAAGAAAAGCAATCTCCTATCCGCCAAACCCAAGTTCACACTGTTAATATTTAGGAATTATGGTCTCGAAATTATACTCGGAGAAACTTGATATTTCCGCTAAACTTAAGGCAGAACTCGGGGGCGCTAACTTAAACTTGGCTGAATTTTATTCGATCTGTGTATGGTTTACCGTCTCTCTCTCTGTCTCTCTCCTGCCCTCTCGCTTCTTCCGCCTGTAGTGTCATTTTACACTGGACAAACTGCACCTCTTCTGCAGATGCTTATCGCGGTCGCATAAAATATGCAATTTGACATAAATGTGTGTATATAGATATAATATATATATATACACATATATTAAAATTATCGGTAAGTTCTGCGTGCAACGCAATTTTAATAAAAACAAAAGGGCAAAAACCAGGCGACATATCATTTTTTAAAAAACCCATCTTCTGCTAAACCTTAGTTTAGCTGAAGATGGGTCTAGGCCCGAAACGTTCTAATTTTTGACATAAAGTTTTTTAAAAATAATATGTCGCCTGGTTTTTGCCCTTTTGTTTTTTTTTGTTTTTTTTGCACATATATGTATTTAAGCATATACATACGTGTATATACAGCCGCCGTTACCTCTATGCATGCCGTATTCCATGTATAACAAATGCTGTAAACAGTAACAATATGTGCTTGCTTTTCATATACAAACGTAATAATTATATTTTTAAACATTATAAAGATCAATATCGAATACCTGATCATAAAATCCGTAAATATCCAACTGTAGCAATATTAGACACGATCTTCATTCCTTCTACAGTTTTATTTGCAACACTGGAGTTGTTATTTAATACCTTATTTGTCCATGACCCTGCATGATTTAACTGAATTGATTCTCCATATTTCTCCCATTCCGCACTCGATGAAAGTTGTGTATTTGAGCAGAGTATACACATGTTCACACACATATATTTGTCGACAAAGAACGCTATGTCAAAATTTTCATTTGATGAGTTGAAAACCTCAGTCCTCGGAGTCATTTGCCAGAGACATTTTTACAGCTTTTATAGAACTGAATGTTGAACAAACCGCACACACGCACTCACGTCAATACCGATAAACCTATTTTGACAAAATTGCACATTTGGGAGATTTTGCTGATGGAGGCGGGGGAGCAAATAGAATTTTTTCTACAGTCCCAGGACATGAACAAAAGGGCCAACCTGCACCAAACCTGAGCAATTCTTACCTAAATTAATCGAGTGAATTATACAACAGCTCATTTTTCACCACTTGGTGACGCTCTCGTCACGTCAGCTGTCTGTTCCACGCATCTCGTTTTCCAGCCGTTCGTGAATTTTTCCTTGAGACGATTTTTTGACATTTAAATGAAGTATTCAAATCATTTTTCTAGAACACACACTGAAAAATTTAAGGTAATCGGACGGCCACTTTTTGTGCAATACCGAGAGAAAAAGAATGAAGGCCTAAAATTAGCACTTGTTTTGAGGAACAATGCAATGTAAGCATTTCACAAGTGAAAAAAAAAAGAAATAACTGAAAATGTACACGCATGTATGTATTTGGTAGAGTACTAGATATCATAAACTTCACTCAGTCCTGTCTCGTGCTTCAATATGGAGTAAATAAAAGTGACACATCTCTTTTCAATACATGAACGAGCGCATCCAATCCAAGAATTGAAATACAAAAGATCAAACAATCGTTTCATGAACTTTATGAATGTTATAAAGCTCATATATGATTTAATTTACTAAAAATGCATTGGCGATCGCCCACTCCAAGTCCATTTATGGCAACACTCATTTCAAATCTATTTGAGACGACGGAAACTCGAGACGAACATATGGCCTCAACGCAAACTCAGTCAGTATATAACCTCTTGCATGCAGGCAAGAATGACCCCCTGCATGCAGGCAATAATGACCCTCTGCATGCAGGCAATAATGACCTCCTGCACGCAGGCAATAATGACCTCCTGCACGCAGGCAATAATGACCCCCTGCACGCAGGTGATAATGACCTCCCACCCGCAGGCACCTGCAGCGACGGAGAGTTCCGCTGCAGCTCAGGCCGTTGCGTGGCTGCTGCCCTGCACTGCGACAGCGACAACGACTGCGGCGACTGGAGTGATGAGCTCGGTTGTGGTGAGGTGGTGTGGTGTGGTGTGGTGGTGTGGTGTGGTGGTGTGGTGGTGTGGTGTGGTGGTGGTGTGATGGGGGTGTTGGGGTGGTGTGGGAGTGGGAACTTATTTCGAAAGATAAATTTAATTACCCTGTGGAGGACGTTGTTTTTTAATTAAATAGAGGAGGGATGATATTTTATTATTATTTATTATGATTTATATTGTAATATATTATATTATTTATATTATTTGATTAAAGGTATTTTCTTTGTTACTTAGGCGAAAGCCTTTAAGACTTTCGTAACACGTAGGATCTAAAATCATGAAAATAACAAAGAACCTGTTCTTCCTGTCCAATTCTGCCATTTTTGCAAGAATTCAAGCGCTGATTACTGGAATTTTCGAATTTGGCTTGAATAGTGTTCAAATTTTCAAATGCTTTTCGAATGTTGTTTGGAGTTTTGAATGTTTTTGAATCGTGTTTTAATTTTCGACTGAATAGAGTTTGAATTATGAAATACCACCTGGAATGCAAGGTCTGGACACCAGGCGCCTACAACTTCAAAAGAAAGCATTGTGTAGTGCACATATTGTGCAATATATCATACTTTTTCCTTTATTTGATATCATTTTATGAAGGAATATTGCTCTTGGATTTGAAATATTTCAGTATTTCACAAACGACTTGAGCTTGAAGCATTCTAAAAGCTAACTGTACAAATCCTGAACTTCACCTTTACATTACCTGAACTTCAAGCTTGTGAGCATTAATTTTTTTTCGTATTTTATGAATGATATGAACTTCCCCTAAACTTGGAGCATTTCACAGACGGCCTGAACTTCAGACATTTCAACGTATCACGAACAATCTGAACTTCAAGCACTCAACATTTTCCAGCCGACCTGAAAATCACATAAACTTCAAACACTTCATCATATTCCAAAAGACCCGAACATCTGACCTTTGCGCCTGAATTTGAGTACGAGTTTAGGTCACTGACGCCACTTTACGAGCTGCGTACGAATTAACATTAGATTGAGTTCGTTCATTTTTTTTTGTTTGTTACACGGGTATTACGATACCAATGTGTTATCAGTTAAGGATGTTAATGTTAAGGTATTTTAAAAACCAATGTATCAACATCATTTCATGCTTGTACTTTATTGGAAATAAACTGTTTTTCTTTTCATTCTTTCTTTCTCCTAGACTCGTGCGGAAGAGGTTTCTTGTGCGGCAGTGGACGGTGTCTGCCCCTCAGCTACCGCTGCGACGAGGAGTTCGACTGCGAGGACGAGAGCGACGAGCGCGGCTGCGAGGGATATGGTGAATGGCGACGCCTAAAAAATTACTCACTAATATGTCATACTGTTTGACTATTTCCTATTTATAGTGCGATTTTTATTATAAAAAATTACAAGCGTAACTGCGGGAGATACGGTGAGTGGCGACACTCAAAAAAATTCCTCTCAAATGTCTCATGCAGTGTGACTATTTCCTATATGTGGTGTCATTTTCATTATGAAAAATTACGAGCGAGTATAAGAAACGTGTTTAGTTTTAAGTATTTTTCTTGTAAGAGTGAGAGAAATATATATGTGTTGGCCTAAAAAAATTACTCACAAATACGTTTCACTGTAGGCGCATTTTTCCCGTACGTTGCCGCTATTCTCCTAAAATATTAACACAATTTTCTCTATCGTTTCTCGTGAAAGTAATTAGTTGGATTTCCACGTCCGAATAATGAATGATGGAAATTCGCTGCAAAAAATAGAGGGATTGCAATTTTGAAGTCCATTAGAGTTATTTAATGATTCCCACGAAATTGGACTTTATAGAGCACTAAAATATGAACTGTTATTTTATAGTCACGGATGACACCTAAATTTTCGCTGCTCACTTCGAGCCTGGGTAACCTTTCACAGCTTTCGCACATGTTTTTTTACCACTCTCATTCAATTTTCACAATTTCTGTTTGAAATTCTTCTTCAAAATTCGTGAAAATGAAAATTCGAAACGAACCGAAGACGGCAGTGAATTGTGCTGTTGCATAACGCGCACGTCCTGCAGTACCAACACACTGTGCTCCGAAACTATTTTCTAATTTACACATTTATTGGCGATTGAAATTCAGTGCTGTTTGTGAAGTATATTGTAATTCGAATAATTCTCGTATGAAATTATTTTCAAAATACATTCAAAATTTATATTGTTTTATATATATATATATATATATATATATATATATGAAATATAATAAATATGTATAATAAAAGCCGTGAGTTTTTGTGTAATTTTTGGGTTATTTAGTTTCTTCAAATATATATACTCGCTTTTGTAGTTTCAGCTTCATTTTTAGTTTTCCCTTGGTAAATAATTTTGTTTAGAAAAAGTCCGCGACAGCTCACCACAACCACCTTAGCTCTGGCACCAAAGAATCCTTTCTTCGCTAACATTATTATTATTCATTAACCTGAACTGATTTTTAACGTACATACGAATTTCTCCAGAAAATCATGCATTTATTTGTTGATTTTATTTAGGTCGCTCACTTTTCAATAACGCAAAATTTTTCATGCTAATAAGAAAAAGCTTACCATTCGTATCATATTTCCGTACTTATTTGCAGTTCATTTCCAAACCAATTTGTAATTTCTTTCCGTTTTATGACCTATTTTATTTCCGTACAATTTCACAATTTATTTCAGTGTCTTTTCCTAATTAATTTCTGTGTTATTTCATAGTTTACTTCAGGAAATTTTGAAATCTTTTTTCGAGTGAATTCGTAGCTCACCCACAAATTATTTCGCAGCATTTATCCGAGCTATTTTATGTTACTTGTACAATTATTCGCCACTCATTTACTTGGTCACAATTTTATACGTGTTGTCTATTTAACAGTGTCTGGATTGAATAATCAATTAATCATTCATGTTGAGCCATTTTTTGTATGTATCGATTCTACCGATTTCCGTCAATACCTTAATCGATTAAATTTTCTTTTCAAAAAAAATAAACCTAACAGCGCAGTTCAGATAAAACTAAAACTCCATCGACTCTCTTAAAAAAAAGTTGATCTCGTTTTGAATTCAAGAAACAAAACGCAACTCTAGTTATTACAGAAATAAGAGCACTGTAAAAGACACCATTTTATTTTTAATATTATCTCGTGGTTATCAAGACCGTCATTTCCTACCGCTGCTGACGAAAGAAGCTCAGTGCTTCGCAAGATGCTATCATTAACTCAGACGTTTGCGGCTCGAGCATGCCTGACTCATTTTGCACCTAACATACTGCAACTTTCCGACAGTACTGCTCCATTATGAGGCTAACTTTGTACGAATGCAGGTATTCCATTTTATTTTTTAGCTCTTAAATGACCCATGAACGGTACACTCAATAAAAATACTCAAGCATTTTAATCGCGTCGAATATGCTCCCAAATGTGTTTTTAAAGTTCTCTGACCGATGGATAACATGCTGTTACTTTACGACATTACTGTCCAATTATCAGGCTAACTGGATATGCAAGCAAGGATTTAATTTTTTTACCCTCAAATGGGCCATGTATGGCACACTCGGCAAACATGTTCAACAATTTTATTCCTTATCGAATATGCCCCCTGATGTGTTTTTTCAAGTTATCTGACAAATAGCAGTTCCATACCTATTGTGGTGTCTGTCGGTGACAATCTGGTGCCAGCCTGAGAACGATAGCTGCATTGACAAAAATTCTGACAGTAGAGAGTTATTTCGTTCTTTTTCAAAAAACAGTTTCCTGTTACTATCCTTTTTTGGGCTTTCTCCGCTCCTGTGCCGAAGGTTCAATCTTGAGAGCCACTGATTCTGCCTTTTCTTACGCTCCCCTTGCCTTCGGTTGCTTCTCATTTCTCTTACCCTCATTTTCCACGTTTGTATTACATTCACTCTCACCTGCTACTACCTCCCTCTTTCATCTCATACATCGAGAGTTCAAAAACTCTCTTAGGCTAACTGGATATGTATGCAAGGATTTAATTTTTGCCCTCGGTTCGAGGGCAAAAAGCATTGAGCATTGAGTTCGAGTCTCGCGAACTCCTCGTACATTTATCTCATACAAACTTCATGATATGTGTCTAGGGCCTCAAATGGTTCGATTAAATTTTTTCTTTTTCTTTTCTAATCACTGCCTTCAATTACTCCCATTGCATTTTATTTATCAACTACTTATCGTTTTATTCTTCTGTAGTATTTCCATATTTATCAACACCCTTATGCCTCAATAACCTTTCATCCCTATTTTTCTTACCATATTACGCACGTTTTCTTAACAATCTTAACCCTCGTTATTCTCACCTTCTTATTCCCTTGATCTTCACACCAATGCCTTTATTCTTCTCACTCTCTTACTCTTGGTATTTTTCTATTAATTTCTCGTTCCAATCACCCTTCTGTCCTCATCTATCTCACCCTCTCACTCTCTTGACAATGTTCTTCTCCTCACACACCCTCATTCTAATCACTCTCTTGCTCTCATTCTTCTATTATCTTGCTTTCTTGCTCTCCTCTCATGTTCTTCTCAACATCTTTCTCTCCCTCTAACCACTCTTATATTGTTTCCTAACCTTCCATCTGAATCTACTGTTTCTATGCACACAGGATCCTGCGCTGGAACACACCTTGCGCATAGGATTACATTCCCTTAACTGCGTACTAAATAGTGCTTTCATCCTTCCTCTCTTTGAACATCTTTGTTGTGGTAAAGGAGCCTAAAACTAAATTACAATATAATCAATCAATCTATCTCCCTGTAACATCAGTCCATCACACCATCTCTCCCTCCCCTCTCACTCTCGCTCGGTTGCAGATCCGTGCGACCAAGGAATGTTCCACTGCGGCCAGTCCAAGTGCATCCCTGCGGCCTTCCGGTGCGACGGAGACAACGACTGCGGCAACTTGCGCGATGAGTTGAACTGTGAGTCTTGAATAAGTTCCACTGCGGCAACTTGCGAGATGAGTTAAACTGTGAGTTTTAAATAAGTTCGACTGCGGCGATGTGTAAAATGATTTAAATTGTGAGTTTTGAATAGGTTCGAAATGTTCTTGGTTAACTCTGAACCAGAATGAATTGGGTGATTACTTACAGGTAATTTTTCATCTGAATGAGGGAGGAATGGCTTCAGCTTTTTATCACTTAGAACATTTATGCGAATGAACTTGATTTACATTGATTCTTCTTCATTGTTATCGCCATAAAAGGGCTCACGAGGAACTGCAATCCACATCGGACCCCCTCGTCGAAATTTGTTTATGCTTTTGATTAAATGGGTTCGTTGGGTAAGTGAATGATTTGTGTGAACAGGCACCCAAAGAAACAGCTCGTGTTCGAGCTACCAGTTCTCCTGCCAGGACGGCGGCTGCGCTGCGGCGACCGCGCGCTGTGACGGCGCTGCGGACTGCGCAGACGGCAGCGACGAACTCAATTGTGCGTAAATACTCGTTACCACTGAATAATTTTAATCATTAACATAGAATATTAATTCTCCCCAAGAAAGATAACTCATTGCTGAGAATTATATTGCTCACTATTAAGAAAGATGACTCACTGCAGGGAATAATATTGCGCATTACCAAGAAAGATAACGCATTGCTGGGAATAATATTACTCATCCCCAAGAAAGACAGCTCATTGCTGGGAATAACGCATTATATTATGAATAAAATTCATGATCAATGAATATAACATATAAAATTTAGTTGAAAAATGACGTTCATTTTCATGTTCTTATTTATTAACCTGCGACAATTCTGAACTATTTAAAAACTTCAAAATATAATGAAACGCTGTCTGCAATTTTAAAAAGTTTCCATTTATCTTCTGGACAGTTTCATTACAAATTAGCAGCTGTAAAACAGAATCAGCGATTTTAAAATATCGTTCGGAGACCAAGCTTCGAATTCATTCAATAAATCCAGGCTGCAAAGCACTGACTCCTCACATGTAAAGAGCGGCAAAAAACTGTACGGAGAGGGCAGAATTAAACAAATTCGTGATCAAGATCAACAAAACGGTGAGTCACGACGACATAGCGTTCGACTGCTACGGTGAATTAATCAGGTTTGACTTGTGTTATTCATCTTTGTTATTAATAGCGCAAATCCGTGAATAGAAAGCCATAGCTAATATTCAGCCATTGATAAATTTCCTTGCAGATTGAGAAATCGGTCAGTTGTAGCTGCTGTACTGCTGATGTGGTGCTACTTCTCAAAATTTATGAATGCACCTCTTAATCTCTAAGAATTTAATTCCTGATAATTGTGAGGAGACTTAATCGACTTAACACTTTGACTGCGGCGAGTAAAACTGAAGTTTTGTAATCAACTCTAATTTAAAGGCAATTGTATTAAGTAATGTTGAAAATAGCAAACATCAACTGAATTATGTCCTCATTTAGCTATAATTAAGTATTAATGAAAATTGAATTAGTGACTACTGGTCGGTCTGAAGCATTGTAAAAATTCTCCCCGCGTACCACCGGTGGCAAACGTCGCAGTCAAAGTGTTAATCCTATTAGCAAGAGCCTCATTCATTTTGTTGTGAGAACCGTGTGTTCTGCCGTACGAAAAGACAACCAGGCCTGAATTGCGTCATGCATATTCAGGTGCCCTGAACACCTGCGGAGTGGTCGAATTCACGTGCGCGAACGGGCGGTGCGTGCGTGAGATGTACAGGTGTGACGGTGACGACGACTGCGGTGACGGCAGCGACGAGAAAGACTGTAAGTGCTGCCTGCGCTGCTCGCTGATACAGTCACGACCGTGTTGATCCATTGATCAGCGTGTAGATCAGCGTGAATATATATGTAAGTGCTTCCTGAATCCCTGATTGCAGGGAGATAAGGAACATCGTTTGTTTTAGATAAGAAAATGAAAATTTTTGGGTGATGACCTCACTCATAACAGCATTATCTTCATGAGTCAAACTTTGGGTGAATTACTTTTCATAAAATGATCAACGGCGACCACATAAACAAAATGACCAGCTTTTTAATTAATCACGCAAGTCCGTGAATTGAAAGCCATAGCCAATGTTCATCCTTTGATAAATTTCCTTCACAGATTGTCCAATCGTTCAGTCACGGCTGCTGAACTGGTACATGGTGCTACTTCTCAAGAATTAAGAGTGCACCTCATAATCTCTAAAAACTAAATTCCTATGTATTGTCATATTTTCATCCCACTTAATCTCATGAACAAGAGCCTAATTAATTACTGGCAAGGCTCAGCGCTCTTATAGAGAAAAATAGCCACAAATCTGTGTAGTTCATTTTCATTCTCTTTTCTGCCATAAAATTATTTTCATACATTCTAAAAAACTTCTTTGAAATAAATTCCTCTGAACTTCCAAAGTGTATATATTTTATGCATGTCTCATTCATTCAATTATTCATTTCGTCTTTCTTTTCTTCCTCCCTATTTCTATCTCCGACTAAGTCTTTCATTAACTTGTATCATATTCATTTGTACATCATAAATAATTCATTTTTTCACAACATTTTTACCTTCACCTGTATTTCAGTAAGTCTTATAACAGTCTTTTCCTTAGAATTTATTTAGTTTACTTCTTCTATGACTTAACAGGGTTTGCTAAATCCTATATCCTTTCATTTTAGCTTCACCAACTCATTGCCGAGCCTTCATTGCGTCACTCGTAATCTATTCATTCACTCACCACCTCATCCACCCACCGCTACATCAACCCACTATCGATTCCACGCACTACCGAATTCATCCCCTATCCCCCCTCACCTCCACTGATTCTATCCACCACCACATCAACCACCGCCACTACACCTACCCACCACTACCACACCCACCCACGACATCAACCCACAACAACACTCACCCATCACTACACCACCACCGCCTCCATCCACCACAACACTACCACCACTACCTACCCACCACAACACTACCACCACTACCTACCCACCCCAACACTACCACCACTAGCTACCCACCAGCACAACCACCCACCTAACCACACCCACACACCTAATCCCCCCTCCCCCCAGGCAGGGACGAGCGGTGCGGGGACCGGCACGCCTGCACAAACGGCAAGTGTATCCCCCCCAGCTACGTCTGTGATGGCGACGACGACTGCGGCGACAGCAGCGACGAAAATACCTGTTAGTGCTGCTGTGTGTGGGCTCTGTGTACTGTTGGTGCTACTGTGTGTGTGTGTTCTGTGTACTGTTGGTGCTGCTGTGTGTGTGTGTGCTCTGTGTACTGTTGGTGCTGCTGTGTGTGTGTGTGTTCTGTGTACTGTTGGTGCTGCTGTGTGTGCTCTGTGTATTGTTGGTGCTGCTGTGTGTGTGTGTTCTGTGTACTGTTGGTGCTGCTGTGAGTGTGTGTGTGCGTTCTGTGTACTGTTGGTGCTGCTGTGTGTGTGTGTGTTCTGTGTACTGTGAGTGCTGCTGTGTGTGTGTGCTCTGTGTACTGTTGGTGCTGCTGTGTGTGTGTGTGCTCTGTGTACTGTTGGTGCTGCTGTGTGTGTGTGTTCTGTGTACTGTTGGTGCTGCTGTGTGTGCTCTGTGTACTGTTGGTGCTGCTGTGTGTGTGTGTTCTGTGTACTGTTGGTGCTGCTGTGTGTGCTCTGTGTACTGTTGGTGCTGCTGTGTGTGTGTGTTCTGTGTACTGTTGGTGCTGCTGTGAGTGTGTGTGTGCGTTCTGTGTACTGTTGGTGCTGCTGTGTGTGCTCTGTGTACTGTTGGTGCTGCTGTGTGTGTGTGTTCTGTGTACTGTTGGTGCTGCTGTGAGTGTGTGTGTGCGTTCTGTGTACTGTTGGTGCTGCTGTGTGTGCTCTGTGTACTGTTGGTGCTGCTGTGTGTGTGTGTTCTGTGTACTGTTGGTGCTGCTGTGAGTGTGTGTGTGCGTTCTGTGTACTGTTGGTGCTGCTGTGTGTGCTCTGTGTACTGTTGGTGCTGCTGTGTGTGTGTGTTCTGTGTACTGTTGGTGCTGCTGTGAGTGTGTGTGTGCGTTCTGTGTACTGTTGGTGCTGCTGTGTGTGTGTGTGTTCTGTGTACTGTGAGTGCTGCTGTGTGTGTGTGCTCTGTGTACTGTTGGTGCTGCTTTGTGTGTGTGCTCTGTGTACTGTTGGTGCTGCTGTGTGTGTGTGTGCTCTGTGTACTGTTGGTGCTGCTGTGTGTGTGTGTTCTGTGTACTGTTGGTGCTGCTGTGTGTGTGTGCTCTGTGTACTGTTGGTGCTGCTCTGTGTGTGTGTTCTGTGTACTGTTGGTGCTGCTGTGTGTGTGTGTGTGTGTTCTGTGTACTGTTGGTGCTGCTGTGTGTGTGTGTTCTGTGTACTGTGAGTGCTGCTGTGTGTGTGTGCTCTGTGTACTGTTGGTGCTGCTGTGTGTGTGTGCTCTGTGTACTGTTGGTGCTGCTGTGTGTGTGTGCTCTGTGTACTGTTGGTGCTGCTGTGTGTATTTGCTCTGTGTACTGTTGGTGCTGCTGTGTGTGCTCTGTGTACTGTTGGTGCTGCTGTGTGTATTTGCTCTGTGTACTGTTGGTGCTGCTGAGTGTACTCTGTGTACTTTGGGCGCTGTTCACTGTACTGTTAATGCTGTTGACTCTGGTGCTGGTGCAGGTGACTGTACTGTGAGCACAACTGTTCAGTTTCAAATGCAGCATAAAATTCCAAATGAAGTTATATTTTTCGATCGAACGGTACATTGTTTACAAATTTAAGACGGCGGCAGTTTTCTCTTTATTTTCTGACTTCCACTTGGGCTAAAAGTACGGATATTAAAGTGGAAGAATCAGGTCAGTTTACGTCTGACGTACATTGTGTCGTTATGACGCGTGAATAACATTAATGTTGATTTAGCATGCACGTGGGTCATCTTCACATGTCTCCCTTTCAATTCTCGCGCTGGTTCAGCAAAGCTTTGAGAAAGCCATGGATCTACAAATTTTCTAGTTAGATTAGATTAGATTAGATTAGATTTGCACGTTTAAACCTCCCTAACCACAACAAAGGCATTCCAAAGAAAGGAAAGATGAAAGCCCAATTTAGTATGAAATTAAAGGAAAGGTAGAATCTATGCTCAAGGTGTGTTCCCACATAAGATTTCCTGCGCACAGAATCACTATGTTGAGAAAAAAAGGTCATGAAACAAGATGAAATTTTTACAAGAAAATAAGAGGGGCTCAAAAACAGGACAGCAGAGAACCGAAAGAAGATGGTCCGTGACAAAACGAAAAATAATTTTTATTTCAACGAAAAGAAGGCTTGCCTTACTTTCAGCAATGGATTTCACATTTTGCCTGCGAATGCTCATATCAGAGACAATACTTGTATCCCTCTAATTGGCTACGACTCTTCCTTATGCATGCCTTCATTCTAAAGTAGTTTGAATTGTAATTATTCTTAACCCATAAGTTCCCTTCCTTCTTTTTAAATAGTTCCCATCCTTCTTTTTAAAAATTTCCCATCTTCTTTTTAAAAGTTCCCATCCTTCTTTTTAAAAAGTTCCCATCCGTCTTGCATAAGTTCCTATCTTTCACGTGTAGGTTAGTGACAACACACAAAAGCCGAATCATTTTCTTTCAAATGATGAACCCGAACCCCAGGCACGGCAGTGACCTGCCCTGCTCCGCGCCTGTTCCTGTGCGGTGACGGCATCTGCGTGCGGGGGTCAAAACGCTGCGACGGCAGCGCGGACTGCGGCGACGGCAGCGACGAGGCCAACTGTACCCTCAGCGAAGGTGAGGCGTGTGCCCTCTGTGGCCTGCTGGAATGGTGACTGGGTGTCTAGGTCGAGTGTTGGAAGAATAATTTGGTTAACTTATCGGATGTTGGGATTCTAGATTTTAGTTTTGTTCCTTTATCGAATGTTGGAATGTTAGCTTCGTTCCTTTATCGAATGTTGGAATGTTAGCTTCGATCTTTTATCGAATTTTGGGATGTTAGCTTCGTTCCCTATCGAATATTGAAATACAAACACCAATGCGAATAACCACTTTGTTTGTTTTCACTTTACTCTTTTTGTCAGTTTCAGGACTGATCACTTTATCCTTTCACTGCCTGAGGAGCAGAGCAATTTATTCCTTTCATATTATTGGCATCTCTCTTTCAATTGCTTACTTTAATAGCATTGATATCTTTACAAATTTATTACTTTGATAGCATTGACATTTATCTTCCAACTTATTCCTTGTATAGCATAGACATCTCTCTTCCAATTTTGCCTGAGGGGTTGCCACTTCATTTCTGCATCGCGAGTGAGGTGAAAACTTTGCACTTCTATTCACTGCTGGGCTAATCCGTGACCACATTTATCGGATGAACAAATGCAAGATTTTTTACCCAAAAATGTACGGTCTGTTGAAAAATTTGAAGAATTTCAGCCCCCAACTCACTAGACGTGTTGTTAACATGGCAGCTGCAGAACCCTCCTCATTAGGCGTGTTGTTAACTAGACCCATAGCGAAGACTATTTTTAGTTATCTGTGAAAATTTATATAATTTGAAATTCTATCTTGCTTTCAGCCATTTAGAAATCATATGAGGACATTTTGAGATTCAGTGCAAACCTGCAGCTTCTTCGACTTGAATCGTTGATCGGACTTCATGATACTTGGCCTACTTTTTCCCTACCAGTAAATCAATGAGTTCTGAAATGCTGCTTTTTGCTGCGCTTTTTCAATCCGGTTGAGCGAAGGCAAAATTCTTCTCGAAGGACAATACAGGATGTCTCAAAAAATATACTCGCTCCTTAACTGCTCAGTTTTCATTTATTTTGTTTCGACGCGTGTTTATTGACATATACTGTACATATAAATTAAACGAGCTATGTCAAAGATAGGCATACTAAATTTAAGAAAAAATGTCATAAAAAGTTGCACTTAAAACAAAAACTAAAAGCGCGTGAATTTTCATCAGACCTAGGAAGAATATATTACTTGAGGCTACCCTGTCTTTAAATTTATATAATTTTCAATTCTTTATGACCGCAGCTCTCCTTTCTGTGCAGTGACGCCCTCATGCAGTCCAGGCCAGTTCCAATGTGACAACGGACGTTGCATCCTAGCAGCTTTCAAGTGTGACAGCGACAACGATTGTCTCGACAGCAGTGACGAGGTTAACTGTAAGTGGCAACAACTGCCTGGTAGCAGTGAGAGGTTAACTGAGTGGTAAAAACTGCATGGTAAATGGTAAAAACTGCCTGAACAGCAGTGGCGAGGATAAATGTGAGGAGCAACTCCATCCATTACAGTCAACAATAATATTTTTGAAGAACAGTTCAGTTTAATACCAATTTGCTCTGAGAGAATTTAGCAATTGTGTAATTTAGTAATTTAATCAACATCAAATAGGCAATATTTCATTAAAAAATGAGAACGATGTAACTGTGTTTACTGATTAAACGTTGACGTTATAATCATGACATAAGTTCAGCAATGTTCATTGACACAAAATGAAAGAAATAATGCAGAGTAAATATCCCTTGCTACAAATCGCTTTCATGCATTCCAAACTAGAATGACATTTTATCAGAAACATCAGCCTTCAATACGTTGACTGCGATTGGTTAAATGAAAGTTCAACATTCAACTCAAATTCAAAAACAATTGTGTTATCGATTATGAAAATAGCGAACATTAACCGAATTGTGCTTTAATCTATCTATTATCGAGTATTCATAAAATTGAATTTGTGACTACTGGTCAGGCAGCAGCATTATGAAAATTTCCTCAGTGTACCACCGGTGGCTCATATCGCGGCCAGTGGATTGAGTAAGTGAAATTCCCCAAACAGATGAAAAAAAATTTCATTCTTATATGTTGATATTTAATGATCCAGATTCAAAAAAAGTTTCTTCATACATTCTGGAATGAATAAAAGTAATTTATTTGCATGAATATTTATGGGAACGGAATTTCTCTCGTACTGTTTTTCCTGCATTCTGGAAAACATTGAGGTTTTTGCATTTACCAATATTCATGGAAACGGATAGCTGTAATCAATTTTTTCAATACACTCGAAAAAAATACAATTCATTTCAATCATGCTTATCAATGTTTGAAAAGGTAAACTTACGGAGAAACTTTTTTCATACATTCTAAAAAAAATAGTTTTATACTCAAATACCAACATTTGTGCATACTAAATTACCCAAGCTGTACGTGTGCTGTTCATCCGACAGGCACGTGCAGGAGCGACCAGTACGCGTGCACGTCCGGCAAATGCATCCCTGCTCGCTACAAGTGCGACGGTGACGACGACTGCGACGACGGCAGCGACGAGCAAGACTGTGAGTGCGACTCGCGCTTTCTTTGTCTGCTGATTGCAAAATTACAGGGCGTTAATTGGGTTCACACTCTCAGAGACAGAGTGTGGGTAGAACTACACGCTAAGTGTGTGCTGTACTAGCGTGTTGGAGCAGAACTATGGTACAGGCTGCAAAATATGCGTGCGGACTACGTCAAATGTGTTTACAAAAATGCGTGTGTATATGTGTGTGTACAGCTGAGTGTAGCGTGTTTGTGCATAACAGCTCGCTATACGTGTTCAGTGGTTTTGTTTGTGTTTGAAATCAAGAATTTTTATCTGCTGTCTTTCATTTTTTCCTCAGCTTCGTGGCAATAGGTCAACTAGAATTAGTCATTATAACTAATAATATTCAGTTCAATGGCGCTCTGCTCTTTGTAAATGGCCGAGAGCGAAGGATTCATCAAGTGTTTTTCTAAATGATTTTTTGCGTAAAATTTTATGTAGTTTAAAAATATTTTCGTTTGAATTATCTGACTTTTTTCGTGATGCCTTTAAGAAAACTAATGAGCTGTTCAAGGAGGTAAAATTTTAATTTTCATGGCTGTACTAGTGCACCCATGTTGCTAAGTTTGGCTACATGGATTACATTCACTGACGGCATCAGTTTTTCAATTGACGCACCCAGGAGGATTGTTTCCTTCATTATACTGTCTTTCATTTCCTACAACTTTTGTTGTATTAAACTAGTGTGTTCCTTACAAGCAGTGTTCTGACAATATTATTTACGGTTGCTTCTTGCCTATTGTAAATTTGAAAAATTATGTTTTGTCTTTCACAAGCCCGCCGTATCTAGATGCTCCTACGGACAAATCTCTAGGTACACTTACGCGTCCGCATCAAGATACACCAAAATAAATACGCTTAGATGCCTCAACATACATGTCTAGACAACTTCTGGTCTACGTGTAAGACACCTAAACATGTACGTACGAATAAATTACCTTGAAAAGTACATAATATTGAGCTTACCTTCAGCATTTTGTTATTTTTATTGGATTTTTCGTTTATTTTATCTTCACTTAGAAATGTGTACGTACGAACGTATTCCTAAAACATCAAAGATGCTTTTACTCAAAGATCTACTCACACCTGTTGCGACATATAAGCCCCCTACACGCTGCACATTCCCTCAGGCGAGTGCTCAGAAGACGAGTTCCGGTGCAAGAACATCAAATGCATCCAGCTCGGCCACGTGTGCGACGGCCAGGACGACTGCAGGGACGGCAGTGACGAGGTCGACTGTACGGCTGGTGAGGCTCCGTGTGCTCGTCGTTGCCGTGTGGTTAAAGAGCCCGCCCTTCCGTGAAGGTGTCGAGGGTTCGAATCCCGGCATTGGGTGGCGATTTTCTCCGTTGGGTATAGGGGAAAAACTCAAAGTACCATACCCCACGTTACCCAGGTGTCTGAAATGGGTACCGGTCTTGACAGGGGGAAACCGTCATGGCGTCCTGGTGTTAGTTATAAGGCATTTGAAAAACCAATGTACAAGGTGATATGTATCAGGCTTGATTGGAAATAAAGCATCCTTAGATGCCAATGTTTGTTTGTTTGTTTGTGGTGCTGGTGTGTGCAGCTGTGTGGCACCTGTGGTGCTGTTGTATATATATAGTCTGTGTGACGGGCGTGAGGGCATTTAATTGCCTCTGGTATAATTTAACAACAGTGAAAGATCAATTAATTTTCCATTGGGTAAGTCAAAAGGTATCCTCAAAATTAGTCACTTAATTAATCATTCCAGAATTATTTCGACAAGAATTCCGATATTTTTTGCATTAAAGCACGGGTGAAACTTTAATGCCATTATTTTGCTTGTTGAGTTCAACATGGATAATTTGATGCAATTCAGGTGCAGTATTTTGTTCTATACTCAGCAATGTTTCATCTTTTCAGTTATTTACTCTGCAAATAACAATGAACTGTGGTAGCGCTGGTCAACACCAAATGCTAATTTCTCTAGAACACCCATATAGCTGTAACACCATATATCTGAAATACTCACACCTTCAAAACAACCATACCTTCAAAACACTCATATCTCTAAAGCATTCATATTTGTAGAACACTAATAAACTTAAAACATCCATACCTCCTCAACACACATGCCTCCAGGATACCCAATCTCCTGAAAGAACCATATATCTCAGACAACCATTCATGCCTCTAAAATACCCATATCTCTTGATCAATCATACAGAATACCAATTCTTCTAAAATACCCGCTCCTACCTTTAAAATACCCTAGTACCTAAAGTACCCTTATACTAAAATCCTTTCAATTGCCACGCCCATACATTCTGATCTCTTATATTTTCATGATGGTAACATCACCAGCATGCTAAAATTACCAAAACATCTTTATTTCAACAATATATTTTTAACTCTGAGAATCTTGGTTTCTGATTAAAATTCATCCAATGAAAAGATATTTAAATACTGGTTCCATTATCCGTAGACTTCACATGCCCTCTCAGATTCGGGTAGTTTCAAGATAGTTAAATGCTGGAACCATTGACCGTAGACTTTTTTGTCCCTTTATTCCGAAGGACAATAACTTTGTTTATAATAAGTTTGAAGCAGCCGAAAGCAACATTTTCTTAAATGAAGAATTTTACAATAGTGTTACGAGCTATGAAATAATGTAGCTCAATGCGACTCATAGGTTAAGACTAGAATTTGAACAAATTTGAGTTATGATATCATGACCTAGGTATATCCACCCTTTTATATGTATCATTTCCGCCTTTTGCATCGTAGATAATTATTATATACCTATAAATGCAGAGATTTTATTTACAGCCGACACATTTCGCTTACAGCTGCGTGCCGCGGGTTCAGCTGCGGTAACGGCAAGTGCATACCGCTGCAGTATCGCTGCGACGCCGACAACGACTGCGGCGACGGCTCAGACGAGAGCGGCTGCTATGCCGGCTCCCATGGTATTGAGCTTATCGCTCGCATTTCCTAAGTTTTACTTTGTGTTTATGTTCTCGTAATTCGAATCTAGATAGTCTTTACTTCAGCGTACTTACCTTTCGCTTGTACTTATTGTGTTGTAATTTATTCTATTGTTGTTTGAGGTTTTTCATTTATTTCCTCTAGCTCTGAATGTATTTTAGCTGTAATGTGTTGCTTCGTTTCGTTTTTTCAATTTAGTCTTGATGAAACATCAGCAGAATGCCACATGCTTACAAGACGTGAAAATCTCGCTGAGTTATCTTTAAAATTTAGATAATGTAACCTCGATTGGAAGAAAATTTAAAAGTCACTTCCCAGTCTAACTTTTTCGCCGCCTGCATGCATGTTTTTCTTCAACAAAAGTGTAGTGTCATATTTTTCAATAAAAATATCAAAGGAATGTAATGTTACAAACAACCTGTTAAAGAAAACAATTTAAAAACTAATACTAAATTGTTCTGCTTCCCGCTTTGCATAATAGGTTAGCCTAATGATAAGCGAATCAGAAACAATAAACTAGTCAAGTGTTCAGAAGAACATTAACCTGCATGAAATCGGAAAACGCTCAGTTTTCATGAGATACGAAATTATTACTAAAGAAAGTTTAATGAGATTTTCATGTGCATCCTTCGAAATAAATTAAGACGTTGCTGATCAAGAAATCTTCGCTTGGTTTCAGCGAGTAACTGCTCGGAAAGTCAGTTCGCCTGTAGCAATGGGTGGGAGTGCGTGCCGTCGCTCCTCCGCTGCGACGCTGGCAAAGATTGCCATGATGGATCCGACGAGCTCAACTGCACAGCTGGTTAGCATTTTGTAATTGTTCTAATTTTTTTATCTCTGCTGGTATTAACCTTTCTTAGCTTACTAAAAAATCATTAGAAAGCTTTGTACTCATTACTCTCTCATTCCTTTTCAAAATAATATGCTATTTTCAACAGCGTTTCTGCGAGGTGTACCATATCGTATCATTAAAAGCGTCATTATCATCTTCCTGAAATACCTTTAAGAACCATTTTCCCTCCAAAGATATGACATAAGATAAATAACATGACTTTTCACCCTTTATTGCCTAACGATGTAAATTCTGAGGTATAATTTTTTGTCATCTTTCAGTCTCGTAAGAACGATCGTTGTATGGAACTCACAAACAAAATGCACATATTTCAACATATATTCCGTAAAATTTGCGACTAGTAAAATATAAAACTCGGTTAAAATTTGCTCTACGTTAATTTTTTCCCCCACTAGCTCAAACCCTGTTTTACAAATATTTTAATAAAATATGTTGTGATTTAGGCAGGATTTCTACATAATTTTATTATAATTGTGGCAGAATTTTAGCGAAATTTTGCATGATTTCGGCATAGTTTTTACGTATTGTGGCATAATTTTGTCACGAATTTTGCGCGATTACGACATAATTTCACCGTGCAGCGGAGTGCACGACGGGCTTCCTGTGCAACAACTCGCGCTGCATCGACGCCGCTTTCAAGTGCGACGAAGAAGATGACTGCGGTGACAACAGCGATGAGATCTGCATTGGTCAGAGTTACAGTTATAATGACAGAGAGTTTAAGTTATAAGCATAGTTACAGTTGTATTGTCTTACATGGTAGTGACAAATACAGTGCTGCATTGGTCAGAGTTACGGTTACAATGACTGAGAGTTACAGTTATAAGCATAATTACTCCTGTATTGTCATCCACGGTAGTGGCAAATGTAGTGTTGCATTGGTCAAAGTTACAGTTATAATTATGGTGCCGAAAGAACACTTGAAAAATGAGAAAGAAAAACAGTTTATATCTAAAGAAGTTGATTCCAAGATTCCAAGTAGGTAAAAATACATTGATATTAAAATAGCCATATCAACGTTTCGACAAAAGGACGAGAGAAAGTTCATTTGTAGTCGAATTTCTAATAATTATAAATCATGACGTAATTTCCCAGTCAAATTTTAAAGGAATCATTTTGCTCACGGATGGCGATAGAGTTGAGAGACAAAGATTATGAACAGAGCAATTAAAGTTGAGCGAGTCACAGAAACGCACAAACTTTAGCGATAGAGTTACAACTTTAACACGTTCACCCAGTTTCCGCGGATGGTAACGGTTGTTTTTGTTAGGTTGTAAGCAGCGAAATTGGAAAATCGACTTTACTGCTAGAATACGTTTTATCCTTCCTAAGCATTTGAAAAATACAGTTGTATGATAGCATTTCACCTCGTATGATAACAGTTATTTATTAGAAAGGCCGTAAAACAGATGAAATGTCATTCACTTATACCGGTTCGTGAAAGAGCAATTTACCGAATGGTACACATGTATACGACCCAATACATAGGGAACGTGTTCAAGGAGATAGAGTTGCTGCACCCTTCTGGATGGTGATACATGCAGTAAAATTCTAATTAAATCTATGTGTGTAGCACGAGTCGTAATTTGACCCATAGACGTCTCATTCGCAGCTCGTATTCCTGCGACTAACACAGAAACAACTTAATTGGCAATTTTGACCAAAAAATAATGCAGCTAAATGGCAAATATATTTTGTCGAAGGAGTAAAAAATCGATACTTTCTCTCGAGACTATCATTGCATGCTTAATGAGCGTGAAGTTGTACATACTCAGTATGTATTAACTTTTTACAGTTGAGTGCACCCAAGAGGAATTCAACTGCAGCAACGGCCGCTGCGTGCCGCTGCGCTACGTCTGCGACAGCGACGACGACTGCAGAGACGGCAGCGACGAAAGCAACTGTCCAGCTCAAGGTGAGTAGAGCTTGTATTTTGGTCATATATCACATGCATTTGGTCACATATCACAGGGAATTTACAGCATATATTACGATAAAGCAATGCTTGATCTTATATCGAATATGGCTTTTCCCCCACAATTTTGCCGTTACAATTAGTGTCTTCTTTTTGCGTTTAACTCCTTCTTCTAGTTTGAGTTCTCCCTCCTTAGTTATGCGCATCATGTGCCAGTTTCATTTAACCCTCTCGAGTTATTGTACTCCTTTCCCATTCTTAGAAATCCTTCTGCTAGTTCCATTTTGGCGTCTCTCAAATTCACTTTCTGATGTCACTTGTGTGTAATATCAACAAAAATAATAGTTACCGCTGTGTACCCCACTTAATGGTCTGGTCAAATTTTGTTAGAGTGCAGCAGCGACGAGTTCAGCTGCAGCAACGGGCGCTGCGTGCCGGCCAGGTGGGTCTGTGACGGCGACAACGACTGTCGTGACAACAGCGATGAGACGAACTGCACCAGCGCCCCTGACGCCTGTGAGTCTCTTCACTTCTTCTGACATACGAGTATGTCCTCCGCATGCGAATTTGTCTAGTGATATACGGGAATGTCCAATGATATACAGGTATATCCACCGCAAGCGAAAATGTCCAATGATATATGGGTATGTCCACCGCAAACGAGTCTGTCCAATGTTACACGGGAATGTCCAATGATATACGGGTATGTTCATTGACACGCTGGAATGTTCAATGATAAACAAGCATGAGCAATTATGTACGAGTACATCCAATGAAACACGAGTGCTTAAATTCTCATTGTAAATTATGATAACCATCATTAGCTCCTTGGAAGTCAAAGTTCAATAACCGCCATACTTAGGTCGGTCTATGAATAATAACCAGCTCATTATCCTCTTTCACTATTTCCATTCATAGCATTGATCATAGCTAAATCCATTTGAAGCTATCTACGTATTTTCAATGATGGCTATGATCGGAGCTAAATCCTTATGATTCCATCAACGCCGCTAAAAAACACAAATTGAGTGTAGGAAATTGCAATCAGGAAGTTTAGTTAAGATTTACGTCACGGAGATTTCGGTGTGTTCATCAGCGCGGTCGTGTGGCGATGACAACTTCAGCTGCGGCAACGGTCGCTGCGTGCCGCTGCGCTTTAGGTGCGACAGCGACAACGACTGCGGCGACGGCAGCGACGAACTCAACTGCACAGCGGCAGTCGGTCAGTGCTGTGCGGTGGTCCGTTTTGACGGCCTTGGTTGTCAGCCCTGTTGTTAGCCTTTATTGACAGCCTTGATGGTCAGTCCTGTTGTTAGTCCGTTTTGACAGCCTTGATGGTCAGTCCTGTTGTTAGTCCGTTTTGACAGCCTTGATGGTCAGCCCTGTTGTTAGTCCGTTTTGACAGCCTTGATGGTCAGTCCTGTTGTTAGTCCGTTTTGACAGCCTTAATGGTCAGCCCTGTTATTAGTCCGTTTTGACAACCTTAATGGTCACTGCTGTACGAAGGTCCGTTTTGACAGCCTTGATGGTCAGTATTGTAAGACGGTCTGTTTTAACAGCCTTGATGGTCAACCTTGATGGTCAATTGTGTCTCGTACTTAGTCTTATTCGTCCGTCTTGATGGTCTGCATTCTCTCGATGCTCCTCATACATCTGTTTGGTGGTTAGTCACGTACGATACTCAGTTTTGTCAGTCCTGACGGTCAGTCATATCTCATACTCAATCGTCTTTGCGAATTTTGGCGGAATTTTCTCAATTTGATGCAGATTACTTTGCTGTCGAATTTAGCTAAAATCCGTCGTCAATCGACCCCGAAAATAATTATTATATGTGCGCATATTCTTTTTCCTGTTACCAAGAAACATTTCGTTATTTTACAACAGTATTTGGTGGCCGTCTGGAAATTAATGCCTTGTAAGACCCTTGTAATTTTGAATGAGTGCACAAAAAATGCATAACAAATTTACTGCAGTTCCTGGATTGCTCGTCTTACGTCAGTATTAATGCCCGTTATCGACTTGAAAAACAATCGGATGAAAAAACGACACAAATAAAAAATATCTTTTCATATATCATCAAAACTGACCTGAGAGGCCTGCAACTCATAATTTTATTCATAATTATGTATCGTAAATCAAAATTCAAAAAATTGAAAATATTGTATCATAAGTCAAAAATAAAAAATTGAAAATTATGTATCGTCAATAAAAATTAAAAATTATGTATCGTAAATCAAAAATAATAAAAAATAAAAATGAAGTCTCTAAAAGTAAACATGTCGGAGACTCCGAAAATTATCTAAAATTAGGCACGCTGGAGACTCCGAGAACTACCTAAAATTAGGCACGTTGGAGACTCCGATAAGTATTTAAAATAAGGCTGTCACAATATACCAGGAACATAACTTGACGTAAGTTGCGTTACGTGCGTGCAGCTCCAGAGTGTGGTGAGAGCCGCTTCCAGTGCCCGTCTGGCATCTGCCTGCCGCGCTCCTTCATGTGTGACGGCGACAACGACTGCGGCGACAACAGCGACGAAGACAACTGCGTTGACCGTAACTATTTTTCCCTTTGCGGTGTCCGGTTTGGCGTACCGTAGCATCATTGCCATGGTAGAAAGACTTTATGCACATGAAATACAAACTCTCCCAATTAATTTTGCATACTTTTGTGCAATTCTTCCACCTGTAATGCAGTTTTTGTTCGCTGTAGTACAGTTTGTGACCCCTGTTGTGCAGTATGTGTTCTGTGATCTGCTTATTGTTATCTCTGGTGCAAATATTTGCGCCACCCGATGCACTTTATTGTATCTTAAGACATATTCATTAAAAATTAATGATCAAATATAATTATGTCATAACATTTAAATCCGTTTTAAAACATTTCTTAATTAGCCGACGTTTAAAATTCAAGTAACCACTCATATCCTTCTTTGAAAAACTTCTAAACCTGCCAACGTCTGAAAAATAGTCAAGTTGCCACTCCAACTTGAACTTTAAAACAGCTTCAAAATCTACCGACGTCTCAAAATTACTTGAGTCATCTCTCTCTCACTTGAATTTTAAGACAACTGCTAAAGCTGCCGACGTCTACGCTGCAGGGATTCTCAAACTTGTTCTCGCAACCTCACTTTGAGAACCCCTGCCTCTACAGACTGTGGCGGTGGCGAGTTCAGCTGCAGCAACGGCCGCTGCGTGCCGCTGCGCTACGTCTGCGACGGTGACGACGACTGCAGGGACGGCAGCGACGAGCACGAGTGTGCAGGAACAGGTATGCAACATCACCGGGATGTAGGGAAAACAGGATCCAATAAAACTGGTTTGTAGCGAAACTGGTACGTAGAAAGTCCCGGAAATAACGTAACTGGGGTATAACAAAACAAAGATTCTTTAAAACCTGGATGCAAAAAACTCTGGGTGCAGTAGAAAAAGGGTGCAGTGAAACCGGAATGTTACGAAATTGTGATGTAACAAAACAGAGATGCCGTAAAACCGGAAATAAAAAAAACCGTGTGCAGCAAAAAAGGGGTGGGAAAATCTTTCGTATTACTGATCGCGGCCTTGCATGTGAAAGAAGAAGCGAAGAAGCTTTCTTCAGATCGCCTGGCTTAGTTACCAGACAGATATTTGAAACCGTTAAATTTAGTTCTTTCTGTTCTTCGTTTTTTGTTGTGCAGCTGCATCTTTTCTTTTCGTTCTATTGTGTTTAAATTTAATTTTCTAGTAATTAAGCATGTTCGAGCCTCTACTGGACCTACATTAACATTGAAATCGCCTAAATTAATTAACATTACTCATGACGCTTTCGCGTACACAAATTAAATTAACTTAAACTTTTCTTACTCTGCTTGGGTAGCATGTCGCCCTTTAAAAAGTGGGTCTGGTACCTTTAACTGTTTTCTCTTTATTAAAAAGCAGTCTCTCTGCGCCTTAAATTCCTCGACCCGGCTCTTGCAGCCTCTTGAATAGGTATTTAATATTCAAGGAAATTATCAATCATTTGGTAAAATCTAGCAGAGATATATATTCTTGAAATCTTTAAATAGTGAAATCTTGAATTCAGTTAGGATATTCAGCTAAATCTGCGACCAGACTTATTAAAGCGCTGTGTCTCCCTATTCAGAACGATTCTAAACTTCCTACGGGCGTACCGTGCTGAAGATCGGCCACCTCCATTGGCTGCCATATACTTTAAAAAGTTAACGTTTTCGAAAACCTCGTGTCGAGGACCTTCGATCTCCGTTTTAAAGGAACCCTTGAATAAACCACTACAAAGGAAGCTGCGTACTGCTGGAATCCTCAGGATGCGTCTAACTTGAGTGCTGTTTCTCTGTTTGCACATCTCGGGGAAGCAACTCGCTGTTGTTTCCTAGCTTTCGTTCTGTTAACTAAAATAAACGTTCGAACAGTTGCCCTCAAGTTTTAAATCCTAAAAGGTGTTAGAAAACCGGGTCGCAACACCTGTTGCTTTGACGCAGTAAATATAACTTACACCGTGTGGTGTGGGGCAGCACAACACTTTATGGCATTAATTAACGTCCTGCATGTCTGATGAAAAGGTGCCTGCCTTCTGCATTGTGTGATTATCTGATACTTGTTTGCATGATGGATCCACTACCATGTGGATTGGATAATTCTTTGCTTAGCTGATTTGTTCCTTGCTTTGCTGTTTGAGTGTGATTTGAATGTAGATCTGTGCAACATGTACTGTTGCTGAGCTGTAGTGTTGCAGTTGCTAAAACACAAGCAACTGTAGGGCTGTGCAACACACGCAACTGTAGGGCTGTGCATCATACTCAACTGTAGGGCTGTACATCACACTCAACTGTAGGGCTGTACATCACACTCAACTGTAGGGCTGCGCAACACACTCAACTGTAGGGCTGCGCAACACACGCAGTTTAGGGGTGCGCAACACACGCAACTGTAGGGCTGCGCAACACACTCAACTGTAGGGCTGTGCATCACACTCAACTGTAGGGCTGTGAAACACACGCAACTGTAGGGCTGTGCTACACACGCAACTGTAGGGCTGTACAACACACGCAACTGTAGGGCTGCGCAACACACTCAACTGTAGGGCTGGGCAACACACTCAACTGTAGGGCTGCGCAACACACTCGACCAACTGTAGGGCTGCGCAACACACTCGACCAACTGTAGGGCTGCGCAACACACTCGACCAACTGTAGGGCTGCGCAACACACGCAACTGTAGGGATGCGCAACACACTCGACCAACTGCAGGGCTGCGCAACACACTCAACCAACTGTAGGGCTGCGCAACACATTCAACTGTAGGGCTGCGCAACACACTCGACCAACTGTTGGGCTGCGCAACACACTCGACCAGCTGTAGGGCTGCGCAACACACGCAACTGTAGGGCTGCGTAACACACTCAACTGTAGGGCTGCGAAACACACTCGACCAACTGTAGGGCTGCGAAACACACTCGACCAACTGTAGGGCTGCGCAACACACTCAACTGTAGGGCTGCGCAACACACTCGACCAACTGTAGGGCTGCGCAACACACTCAACTGAAGGGCTGCGCAACACACTCGACCAACTGTAAGGCTGCGCAACACACTCGACCAACTGTAGGGCTGCGCAACACACTCGACCAACTGTAGGGCTGCGCAACACACTCGACCAACTGTAGGACTGCGCAACACACGCAACTGTAGGGCTGCGCAACACACTCGACCAACTGTAGGGCTGCGCAACACACTCAACTGTAGGGCTGCGCAACACACTCAACTGTAGGGCTGTGCATCACACTCAACTGTAGGGCTGTGAAACACACGCAACTGTAGGGCTGTGCTACACACGCAACTGTAGGGCTGTACAACACACGCAACTGTAGGGCTGCGCAACACACTCAACTGTAGGGCTGGGCAACACACTCAACTGTAGGGCTGCGCAACACACTCGACCAACTGTAGGGCTGCGCAACACACTCGACCAACTGTAGGGCTGCGCAACACACTCGACCAACTGTAGGGCTGCGCAACACACGCAACTGTAGGGATGCGCAACACACTCGACCAACTGCAGGGCTGCGCAACACACTCAACCAACTGTAGGGCTGCGCAACACATTCAACTGTAGGGCTGCGCAACACACTCGACCAACTGTTGGGCTGCGCAACACACTCGACCAGCTGTAGGGCTGCGCAACACACGCAACTGTAGGGCTGCGTAACACACTCAACTGTAGGGCTGCGAAACACACTCGACCAACTGTAGGGCTGCGAAACACACTCGACCAACTGTAGGGCTGCGCAACACACTCAACTGTAGGGCTGCGCAACACACTCGACCAACTGTAGGGCTGCGCAACACACTCAACTGAAGGGCTGCGCAACACACTCGACCAACTGTAAGGCTGCGCAACACACTCGACCAACTGTAGGGCTGCGCAACACACTCGACCAACTGTAGGGCTGCGCAACACACTCGACCAACTGTAGGACTGCGCAACACACGCAACTGTAGGGCTGCGCAACACACTCGACCAACTGTAGGGCTGCACAACACACTCAACTGTAGGGCTGCGCAACACACTCGACCAACTGTAGGGCTGCGCAACACACTCGACCAACTGTAGGGCAGCGCAACACACTCGACCAACTGTAGGGCTGCGCAACACACGCAACTGTAGGGATGCGCAACACACTCGACCAACTGTTGGGCTGCGCAACACACTCAACTGTAGGGCTGCGAAACACACTCGACCAACTGTAGGGCTGCGCAACACACTCGACCAACTGTAGGGCTGCGCAACACACTCAACTGTAGGGCTGCGCAACACACTCGACCAACTGTAGGGCTGCGTAACACCCTCAGCTGTAGGGCTGCGCAACACACTCGACCAACTGTAGGGCTGCGCAACACAATCGACCAACTGTAGGGCTGCGCAACACACGCAACTGTAGGGATGCGCAACACACTCGGCCAACTGTAGGGCTGCGCAACACACTCAACCAACTGTAGGGCTGCGCAACACATTCAACTGTAGGGCTGCGCAACACACTCGACCAACTGTTGGGCTGCACAACACACTCAACTGTAGGGCTGCGAAACACCCTCGACCAACTGTAGGGCTGCGCAACACACTCGACCAACTGTAGGGCTGCGCAACACACTCAACTGTAGGGCTGCGCAACACACTCGACCAACTGTAGGGCTGCGCAACACACTCAACTGTAGGGCTGCGCAACACACTCGACCAACTGTAGGGCTGCGTAACACCCTCAGCTGTAGGGCTGCGCAACACACTCGACCAACTGTAGGGCTGCGCAACACACTCGACCAACTGTAGGGCTGCGCAACACACTCGACCAACTGTAGGGCTGCGTAACACCCTCAGCTGTAGGGCTGTGCAACACACTCGACCAACTGTAGGGCTGCGCAACACACTCGACCTACTGTAGGGCTGCGCAACACACTCGACCAACTGTAGGGCTGCGCAACACACTCAACTGTAGGGCTGCGCAACACACTCGACCAACTGTAGGGCTGCGCAACACACTCAACTGTAGGGCTGCGCAACACACTCGACCAACTGTAGGGCTGCGCAACACACTCAACTGTAGGGCTGCGCAACACACTCGACCAACTGTAGGGCTGCGCAACACACTCGACCAACTGTAGGGCTGCGCAACACACTCGACCAACTGTAGTGCTGTGCAACACACTCGACTAACTGTAGGGCTGCGCAACACACTCAACTGTAGGGCTGCGCAACACACTCGACCAACTGTAGGGCTGCGTAACACCCTCAGCTATAGGGCTGCGCAACACACTCGACCAACTGTAGGGCTGCGCAACACACTCGACCAACTGTAGGGCTGCGCAACACACTCGACCAACTGTAGGGCTGCGCAACACACTCAACTGTAGGGCTGCGCAACACACTCGACCAACTGTAGGGCTGCGCAACGCATAAAACGGATGGACTATGTTCAGCAATATAATAGCCGTCATCGATATTTTGTGTAGATGGAAATCATTGGATTATATTATATCAGCAAACGTAAAGCCGTGAATATATCTGCTTGCCCAATCATTACTAAACCTTCTTTGCGGGGATGCAAAGAGCATTCCTGAAGACTGTATTTACTATCAGTAACGGCACGCTCAGTTTAGGAATGAGGACCTATTTTACGCGAGAATTTAATTTCGTGTTACCTTTACGCGAGGGAATTTAATTCTCTCAGCAAAATGTTAGCAACGAAAGCAAAGGAATTAATAAGGCTTTGCTGAGCATTAGGCTATTATGTATTATGTCTTTTAAAGTTAATTTATTATTCAACGCTTGAACAATTTTAAAATTGGCTGAGGAAACACTTTACAAAAGTTTCTACTCTAGTGTGCGTTCTCGACGATGAGCTCGACTTAAACACTGGCACATCTCTCATGTGATCACATCACATTACTCACTTACTCAAACTCAAAACTCATACATAGAATCACTAGTGCATTTTTTATAATTTATTCATCTCGAATCGGTGCTCATCGCCTTGAAGAAGAAGCTGCTACTGCAACAGAGTCAACTCCTCCAACCAGCACGGATGCATCCTCAGTTTTATCCTCCGAGTCCACCACGACGTCGACGCAAGTGACGTCGGACGACGCATGTGACGGGTTTACGTGCGTCTCCGAAGACGTTGAGACGTGCGTAGAGTCGTGGCACCGCTGCGACGGCGTGTTCGACTGCGACGACAACAGTGACGAGGAAGACTGCTCAGGTGACTATGATGAATTGCATGCGTTAGGGAAAACTAGTGTTTCCGGTTCACATCTCTGCATGTAATATAAAAGATTCGGTGGAATAAGCTGCTGAATTTCGCCCGTCGTTCTCACCTACGAAGGCGAAATTGTTTTTTGAGTTATATTGTCAGTAGAGATGAGAGGATCTGAAGTAGGATTTTGGCTCTGCTGAAGGCGATAATTGAGTAATGAATGTCAGTAGCACCCATGAATTACAGCAGTAGTACTAGCGAATATTCATTCATACGAGTATTATTATTTCATGAATTAATCCATAAAGTTGGTCTTTGATTCTTCGAGAGCTCTGTTTAATGCAATTAACAGATACTCTAATGTGAGCATTAAAATAAGCTGCTGATCAACCATCACGTCTACATAGTAATGTTTCATTTCAACTTGCAAAAATGGATATTTGTTTGGGGAGCAACACATACATGATGTCTGAAAACTTATCAACATCTTTATATAGAACATATCCTGCACATATACTGCACCACACTGAAAGAAAACTAATTGAAGCTCATTATTTGTCTGTGGTTCTCGAACATGTTATAAAGGAAGGTCTAAATATCGTTCTGCCTGTCAGTGCACGCGCTGTCTAAGCTAGTCTAAGATTGAAAGCTTTCATGTTGCAGAACCACCTTTATTTCCATTAATACTCAGCATCGTGACACCAATGCATTTCAAAGACATAATGGCCTTCAGTGAAAGATTTTGTACTTCACACAGTGATGTTGAATATTAGATTAAGGATTTTGCAAAGTGTTGCAATTTTCATTGTTTTTCTTAAAATTATAAACCTTCCACTGATTAAAATTTCATTTTATACTGTCATTAGAAACCTAAACTTGATAAGAAACCTTTTCTATCAAGCGTCGAATCGAACACCTTACCTCTGACTATGCAGCAAAAATTGAGCACTTCGTATGTAGATGGTGGGCAAAAAATATCCTAGTCGCAAGCCTACTGGAGTGAACCTGTGTACTCGTATTTTCCGATGGAAATTCAATAATTTAGACAAACAATTTTTTCGAGTGTTTTCGATCTGTTTATATTAACCTCTCTTATAAATGAGTCTAAGAGCCCGGGGCAGGGGTTCTACAAGTGTCAGTCTCCGGTCTGATGGTCTCGTTTGGTTTGCCTTATTTAACTCATCTGACTTCCATGGCAATAATCCTGTTCCTTTCAGTGGTTTGGTTTTGGCACCTTCACGGTGTCCCACTGAGACTCCTTGTCTTTTCGAGAGTTCCACAATACTTTTATACTTCTTATATCGCATGCTCGTTAGACTCAGCTTTTTATGTCAATTATAATAAACATTTTAAAGAGGGCCTTGTATTGTCGTTACTATAATTCTTTCAGTCTTACTTATTGCATGTCGTTGAAAAAAGTACTGAACTTTCTGTGTTAAATAATTATGTATAAAATAAACTAATGAAATCAATTGACCCCCTGAAATGGGAAATGGGAATAAGTACCCTAAATAAATATAGGACAGACACTAAAGTTACTTAATTACAAATGGCTCGATTTTAAACTGCACCCTGAAAATAATTTTCCATTATTTTCAATATCAAGAGAAGTGAAGCTACGAGTTTTTATTAGAAAATGTAGGTAGATGAAAATGTATCTTTGGTGGATTTATTTTGATTCATTGAAATATTTTTTTTAAACTATGAAAATAAAAAACATAGTTTTTATGCTTCACATTAAAATACAAATTAAACAATAAAACATGATTGAAGACTTCATTGCTTGAATATTTTGATTACCCAATGAAAACAATAGCATTTTCTTCACCACTAGATTTCATTGTCTTGATTGTTTGATTAAAATAATGGTACTCAATCGACTACATTATTGTTTGATTGTCTGGACTGATTTTTTAAAACAATATTATTCGATTGATTCTTTGTTTCTTCAAAGTTTCTGTTAAATTGATCATTTGTTTTATTTGAGGTTCCACGACTAGATTTATGAATGCACAATTGCACATACTTCACTCCTCACATCGCCACATTTTCAAAGCTCAATTGATCGCTATTTGCCAATTATTTTTGAAGGCTAATTTAAAAAAATCGTTTCCAGTACTTACTTTTACAAATTTAAGGTTTCACTGGATGTTTTTTAAAATCAGTAACAGGCGTTTTTTGTTGTAGTTTGGTTGCTGAGTACCGCCACCGTGTTACACTGCAGTGTTGCAGTGCAGTGTTACAGTGCAATGTTACAGTGCAATATTGCAGTGTAATGTTAGTCTGCAGTGTTACAGTGCAACGTTACAGTGCAATGTTACGGTGCAATGTTACAGTGCACGGCCGTTCGCAATAGATTGCGCGAGGACCATAGAATTACACATATGCTGCTCTTTTCAACGAGTACATGTTTCTCATACGATGCGGCTTTTTTTGAGGCATTAGAATGGAGGCCGTTGGTCAGACGCAAAATTCCTCGTAACGTTTTATTCGTAGACACGGCGTACCGAAGTTATTTGGGAATATAACAATGCAACTTCTCGTGGCCGGCTAGATCTCCTGATCTTACCCCTTTGCATGGTTTTCTTTAGAAATAGGTACTCCTCAGAAGGCAAAAGATAGGCATTAGGCTTATGTTAAATAAGTCTGTCTTGCCTATGCTGTGGGGACTTGCGTCTCCAGGAGGGAAACTGTTAGATTACCTTTGCCATAGACAGGCTTTCAGTATTTCACGTCATACCACCGCTTGATGAAAGAAAGGTAACGCTAAGCTGGCATTGCCTGCTATGCCCGCGGCGCAGGGAGCTACTGCAGAGCCGGAGAGTTCCGGTGCTCCTCAGGCGAGTGTGTGCCGCTGCGGCTGTTTTGTGACGGCGCTCAGGACTGTCAAGGGGGTGACGACGAGGACTACAATTTCTGCACGAGAATTTCAGGTGGGTTAAGTGTGTAAGCGAATTGCATGTGCGTCTAGCTGTATGGTTAATTTCTATTGCGCAAATTTTTGCTAGTGAATGTCATGTGGGTCAAGTTATAGAAATGATTTTCAGGTGTCAAGTTGTGTAGGTAAGTGACAGGTGTGTCAAGTTCTGTAGATGAATGTCAAGTGGGTAAAGTTTTGAGGACGAACTTCAGGAGCGAGTCTTGAGCTTACATGTAAAACAACACAAATCTACCTTGGAAAAATGTTATTGACAAATAGGCTTCAGGTTGGTTTTCGAAAAAGCCCCAATGAAGCCTTTACATCTGTCACTGTAAACTTAATACGAACAGATAATTGGATAATATATGTCCGAATAATTACGCTGCAAACTAATGAATAATTTTATCTGTCTGAATAATTCTCACGACTTGCGGTAAGGTCACGAAAAAATATGCATATTTCCAGAAGTAAATTCTCCTTTCCCACCATCACGCGTGTTTAAGCGAGTTTTGGAAACTTAACTACTGTGCAGAAGATTGAACTGTCATCGTTTTGTATTTCAAGTCATTTCATTGCTTGATTAAAGAAACGTAACGCTAAGATGCAGGGCTAATCAAGCAGTTACAGTAGCTTCTCTGAGAAAAGAAAGATTTGTTTTTTTCCGTCGCACTATCGCTTCTCTAAACAAAAGGCGCAGCGTTTTGCTTGCTAGGTAAGTAGACGCATCTCCGTACCCAGGTACTCACCGTAATGGCAAGACTCGAATACTACACATACAACGCAAAGTTTTATTTTTCAGTAGCATTCTATTCCTGTGTGCGTTTTCATATGAGCATAAGTATTTACCTCCTGTCGGTTTACCTCCTGTCGGTATTTACCCGACTTTCAAATCTTACTGAGGTTTCTTACTCCCCCATTTTCTGATTTTCAGTCTGGGTTTCCCTAAACTTATGGTTCATTCTCAAACCTTATTGTGTACCTGTGCGTTGACTCCGCGAGAGGGCCTGTAAAAAAGGGTAACCTTAAACGTCTCTTGGCAGCAAAGTATCAGCGTCGTCGGAATGTGCTACGGAGAAAGAGTGTGGGGCCGAATATATCTTTTAGTGAATAAATATACAAATGTACGGCAGAATTTAGTGCAGATATTTACGGTGCAGAACAAACCGCGACCCAAAGGTTCAGCCTGTTCATATGAAATTTCTCACTTAGATTGTGTAATACTGGCTGAGGGAAAACAGTTAAATGTTCTTTTATACAATTATATATTCTGGATGCGTGCAATATGTCGTTTCTGCAATGCAGATTATGTTGTACAAATTTACCCAATGTTAGCATTGAAGCAGGGTGTGAACAGTGATAAATAAGCTAACAACCAAGCCTGCACGATCATCAGTTCTCTGGAGAAATTTATTTAACTTCACAGTTACATCCAGATTATTGCGCTTATTCTACTGAGTTTTCTGGCAGCGAAATGAATTTTGACGAATCGAATCATCGAATGTCATTTTTAATAATTATTTTGAATGTTATATTCAGTGTCATATTTCCGTTTCCTCGCGATAGCAACCCATTCATCAAACATATTCAGCCACGAAATAAAACAAAAACAATTTCCATGATGACCTATACAAAAAACAGTAATTTTAAAAATCACCTATGATTGTTTTCCAAAGGAGATTATATGTTTGGGCTTCCCTAACCACAACAAAAGCATTCCGAAGAGCGTAATCTCCACCAAAAGACGGACACCCAAACAACACACCTTGACAATTGCTCCCTAATTTCGGGTAAACGCCAAAGAGTTGAGTCTTCGTCAAAGAACCACCACGCAAGCAACACTCCCTTATAACTCAAAAAATGCACACAAATTTGGGGCAGACGGCGCCTCAGGAGGGAACTCCAGCCGTCGGGACGCCGAGTCCTCTGTCAGGTGCGCCGCGCCCTACACCGCCGTCAGGAGCATGTGCCTCCTGAGCATCGGCACGCCCGCCTCCTGGGCCGGCGCCAGGGCCTTCTGCAGGAACCAGCAGGGATATCTGGCCGACATCGACGCCCTGGCGGATCTTATATACATCATCCGACACCTCCAGCAGGAGGCTGGCGGTGGTGGGTGCTAGAGATGGGTTTTGGTGTGGTGGTGTGGGGGTGTGGGGGCGGTGGAGTGGTGATGTGGTGGTGTTGGGGTGGTGTTATGGTGATGTGGTGGTGTTGGAGTGGTTGTGTGGGGATGCTGGGATGTTGGAATGTTTTGAGGATATGTGCCTTGATGCGATGACGTGGTGACGTCACTAAATGTGATGTTGGGGCGGCGATATTCTTTGAAGCGATGTTAGGGTGGTGATGTTCTATGATGGAGTGTTGGAGTGGTGATATTTTTTGATGTGATATTGGGGTGACTTTGTTTTGTGGAGTGATATTGGGTGGGGTGACAATGTGCCTGGATATGATGATGTGTTGATGTTCCTTGATCTAATAATGACATGTTCATTGATGTAGTAATGCGCTTTTCGCATCGTGAAACAATTTACAGCGAGACAATTTATTGCGGAAGTGAACAGCACAGGACAACTACACCCTGGGCACGTCAACACAATTTAAAGGGATCATAGTAAATGGAGCAGAGACGAGAAATTTCCATTACTCACAGTGTAATTTTTTTCGATTATTAAATTTCAAAGCCTAATTTCTATTTATTCATTGCTCATATTTTTTGCTTTACTTTTTGTTAAATTTTTTATACGAGTAAAGAAAGCACATTAGAATAAATTAATTTAAGTTGAATCGATTCGGGCAATCGATAAGCTAAATTGGAATAAATGAAGTTTTCCTGTTAAATCGGCTTCTTTTTGACGATGTATAAATATATTAAAATTACATCAATAACTTTTTTTTCACCGCTTTCCCGCAATAACAAATGCCCTCCGTAAATTGAAATCTCACAGTAGGAAATTATTCGTCTTTTCATTTGCGAGGTGGCTTCAAACAATTTTGCCAATGAAAATAACAGCTGAAATTGAAGCAAGGCAGGGAAATGCTGACGCCAGCACATAGTCCCTGCCTGCCTCACATCACTCGAATCAACGGAGCCGAAGAATTGCGAGACGGAACTCCTTTCTGAGAGACACTCATAAAATATTTCCTGTTTTCCCGGTCAAAGGAACATTACCTGTGTTTATTCAGCATAATTTTGAAATATTCGTTGACTTATTGACTGGAACTGATAGTATTTGATGTTATTTTTGCCTTTCCAGAGCCCTTGACGCGCCCGTACTGGGTAGGGATGACGAACGTGGCTGATCACACATCTGCTGGCCCCAGCAGGCAATGGCGCTGGGTCACCGGCAGAGTCGAGCCTCAAGTAATGTGGAAAATTTATGAGCAATCCATTGTCAAACAATCAATACTATATAATGAAACGGTAGATGACTTGTTAAATTTAGAAATACAAAAATTATTTATTTGTACTACTACACCGTACGTCCCACAAAAACCCGAACAGAGTATTTATTTTCCCGTATCTGTAATACGCGTAGTTATTTCCCGTGTCAGTTGTAATCAGTAACACCGCATAATTTTGCTGGAAATTAAATGCTCATGGTATTCTTATGATGGTATTACTGGTACGGGAAAATAAATACTCGGTTCGGGTTTTTGTGGGACACACTGTAAAATCAAACGCCAAGTGCTTCCTTAAATGTAAAAATAAATCAACAAATTAATATTTATTTTTGTGCGCAATTTCTCCGACGGTATTAAAATGGGAATCCCATTGAACACATTACATTGGCGGGTCCATCTTGTTTGCTTGATCCGTCTCTCTGTCACGCTCATAAGGATGATGCTTGATGACCGTATCCGTGATACGAGTTTCAACAGTACCCAAAATATAAATAAAATAATTTTTGAAACGCGTGTGCTATAAAGATGGATATATTTGTTTGTCATTCACATCTGATACATTATAGATAATTATTTCTTAAATATGATACAACAAATAATTTGGTATAATAAATAATATTTTATTATTTACTGTATAGAATTATTTGCTATTGTATATTTCCTAAACACCGAATTTGAATATGTAAATACATAAGTAATTTGCACAACTTGAACATATATATAGGTAATTTGCATAATTTGAATATAAATATAAGTAATTTGCAGAATTTGAATATATATATAAGTAATTTGCATAACTTGGATATAAAAATAAGTAATTTTTATACCTTGGATATAAATAAAAGCAATTTGTATAATTTGAATATAATTAAGTAATTTCTATAACTTGAAAATAGTTAGATAAGTAATTTTTTAATTTTTTTAATAGAAACAGAAGTAATTTCTAAAATTTAAATAGGAATTTAAGTAAAACAGGAACATAAGTAAGTTGTTCCGTTCAGTTCTCGCCGCTGGTGCTGGACAACACCCCGGCGCAAGACACACAGTGCGGCTACATCCCCCTGGTCGCAGGCGGCCAGCACCTCGCGGCGCGCGTCACCACCGGTTCCTGCGACCAGCCCATGTTGTCTCTCTGCCGCACGCTGCCTCTCAACTGATATTTCCTTTTATTTCAGTTTTAGGTCTCATGTTTTAAAACGGCCGGCGGCATGTGTTGATAACTATTAGGTATTAAGTTAGCCGTTTAAAAATGGCCGGTGCTTCTAGATAATTATCAGGCATTACGTTAGCCGTTTAAAAATGGCCGGTGCATCTAGATAATTATTAGGCATTAAGTTAGCCGTCTGAAAATGGCCGGCATATCATGATAATTATTAGACATTAAGTTAGCCCTCTGCAAATGGCCGGCATATCTTGATAATTAGTAGACATTAAGTTGACCGTTTGAATACGGACGGCATTTCTTGATAATTATTCGGCATTAAATTGGCCATTGAGAATGACCGGCGCATCTTGATCATCTTTAGCCTTGACCCGCCGTTCAAAAATGGGCGACGCTTCTCGATAATTTTGAGCTTTCAAGCCGGCGACATAGAAGTGGCCAGTGCGTCGTGAAATTTTTTACCCTTAGGCCTGCCCTTTAAAAATGGCCGGCGTAGCTTGATATTTTTTAGCGTTATGTCAGAAATTTAATTCGCAGGGGCTGAGTAGCCCAACCATGAAAAGAAAATATTTTGTATACTGAATAATTGTTTAAATTATCCACCCTTCGTAAGCGTACGACCCATCGCTTTTCTTCCGGCACAAATTTGCTTTGAATATAAGCATACCCATGAGCAAATGGAGGAAACATGTAACAAAAAACTCACCGACAAGATCGTCATATAAGCAAATATATATAAAGTCCCATTAAAGATATTAACGCCGGATTGGTGTGACATTTGAATAGTTTGATTTTATCTATCCCTTAATTAGTCAAAACTGAACTGATTTTAAAACAAGAAACCTCTAACGCGAGTGGAACTCGGTTTATCAAAGTTATCATTCTTTAAATAAGGGTAGACTCTGTTGTTACAGAATTACTATTTCCAAATGAGAATCAATCAGCCATTCAGAATGCGCGGATATTTCTCAAATCTCTACACATATTTGCTTCAGCGAAGGACTTTGAATTAAGCAACTAATTTCGCTACTAAAAGTATATTTGAGACTAACTTAGTTGCGGGCAATAGATGGAAGGAAAACGTATCGGTACGAACGAGCGCTTCCGTGAACGTAGAAAAACAATTCGTACACTTCGATTTGAATGTCCTAGAATCACACAGTACGGAGCACCGCTTTTTAAAAACGTCAAAAAACGGCCTTGAAGTCGGGTGTTTTAGAAGTCCGTGAATCTCAGTAAGTGATAAAATCATACGATCATTTTGTGACCATCTTTCTGTACCTACGACTTGCTCTCCAGATAGAGGAAGGTTTGGGAATGACAATGGTGTTCATACATCGTTTTTGACATGTATGATGTTTTTCATCGTAAGGTTCTAGCGGCCTCATTTCATGTCACTAGTTTCAATTTTCTGCTTACATTACCTACTTAACTAAGAAGTTATACCTTGTCCATCAAGTACAATCACCAACTTTCGGAGTCATCAAATTTCCAAAAATCTAAGGACCAATTGGCTAATTTTGATTGTTTTAAATGTCCTCATTTTTCGTTTCACCTAGGCCGTGGAACTTATAGACATTGAAATTCAACGGACCAGAAATGCTAGCTTTAAGTTTTCAAAAGCTTACTTGTAAACCAATATTATATAGTAAAAATCAAAACCGAACATTTTTCGACACCTTTTTTAATTCAAAGTTGACATGGTATGATAAAAATGATGACGCTCATGACAGGATTTTTCAATGGGAATTATTTCCGCAAATAGTTGAGAAAGTTTTCAGTCGATATAGAATATCAGCACCTAATGCATGCCTTGCTTGAAGTACAGAAGTTTTTTCATAACCAAGCCGCGCTGTCACCAAACACAAACCAAATTCCTTAAAGTAGCCAAGTAGGTGTAATGGAAGGCCAGTGAAATCCCATTTTATTCAACAGCTGAGTTATTACCTGAAACAAATATTCTTACAGACTTAGATTCAACAAAAAGTTAACACATTCTTTACCATGAACTTTTCAACATGTGCATGAACAACAAAATAAATCGGTTAACACATGCTTCAATATGTACATTCTCTTACATCTTTTCTTACACGAACAATGTGTTAGGAATTCTGAGCACAGGCTCGAATTATGACCAAATGCTCATACGCATTAATATGAACAACCTCATAATACACGTTAGGTAACATAAGTTCATGCTCACAAGCATTAATATGAACAATCCGTTAACATATATTAAAAGTCATTGGAACATGCGGACAATTTTTAACACAAGTTAGGCATTATTCTCACATGCTGTCTCCTGAACAAACTTTTAACTCTTGCCTTACTCACCAAACCCAATTTCACCACGAAATCCATCGAATGAAACCTGCAAGAAATTCGAAATTATCTTCTCTCCCGACGTTACCGCTCAGTATAACAATAAATCAGCTGGAAAACATTCTCAAACATCGATGAAAACGCGAGACAAGCTACTTCATTGTCATCACTGGGCAGCCCACACCCTGCCCGCTAGAATTGCTGCTACTCGCATCTCCTTACGCTAAACTTTATGGTACAAACCATTCAGTAATACGCAAACTATTCAACATCTATGACATCAGCACTACACTTCACTGTACAGCTGCTGGCGTCAGCACTGCACGACTGCTCACGTCAGCACTGCATTACACAACTGCAGACGTCAGCACAGCACAGCACTGCACTGCACTGCACTGTACAGTTGCTGACGATAGCGCTGCATCACACTACACAACTGCAGACGTCAGCACAGCACTGCACTGCACTGTACAATTGCTGACGCTAGCGCTGCATCACACTACACAACTACAGACGCCAGCAATGCCGGCAGCAGTTCGCACAACGCAGAACATTTCAGCGCCTGAAGTTCGCATCTTTTAGCCGAACAATGGCACATCACACACCCGGACGCATCTAAGAAAAAATAAACTTCGCTACCAGTTTGTTGTCAGAATTCATTGTACCTGAATAATACCAAAATACACAACTGAAATACATGCTGCTTCGCAATAACGCAACTCAAAATATATTAAAAATTGAAAACACGTTTCTTCGAATTGATTTGTACAGAGCCATTGGTGAGGTTCATAGAAGATGATAACACGTAAATGAATTTCAATATAAGGTAACAAATTTTCATGCACGTCATTTTTTGCATGCTGTGTAATTTTAAGTTTCTGTGTCTGGTCTCCTTCACAGAATTAGATCCATTATTCTACGGGGGAGTTATTCGTTTTGTTTGTGTTGAAGGCAATTGAGGTTTGTTGCCATCTTAGAGTTCATGATGACAGAGCTCGCTACAGCTAAAGGCAAAGCTTGCAACAGCTGATGTAGGCACAGCTTTCTACAGCTACTGGAGCAACAGCTCGCTACCGCTGTTAAGGTTCAGCTTGTTACAGCTGCTGAGGCACAGCGTGTTACAGCTGTTGAGGTACAGCTTGTTACAGGTGCTGAGGCACAGCTTGTTACAACTGCTGAAGCACAGCTTGTTACAGCTGCTATAGGCACAGATCACTACAGCTGCAAAGCCACAGCTGGTTACCGCTGCTAAGGCAGAGCTTGTTGCTGTTGTGTAGGCACAGCTTGTAACAGCTGCTGAAAGTACAGCTTGTTACAGCTACCACAGTACAGTTTGCTAGAGCTGCTGAGGCACAGCTTGTTACATCTGCTAAAGGCACACATGGCAACAGCTGCTACCGAACATATCTGCGATAAGTATCGAGCTGAATATTCGTAGATCTAATAAGCATGGCATTAAATACGGCATTATAGAACATTTCACTAAAATATTCGTAATCACAGCCCCTTTAGGCTAACAAAAACAAGGGCAAGCCTCTTCAGGCACCAAGGTTTTCAATTGAGGAGCAAGGCCGGCTGCAGCCAGCAAAGTTCTTCAACACGCGACCTCCTTTTGATGCATTTGTGTACCATTAGGTAAATTGCCCATTCTCATTTCGGCGCCAAAGACTAACATTTTATCTATTTTGAGACCTTTTTAAAGAAATAGTAGGACGCGAGGCAAAATTTTATCTTGCAGTTATATTCTTCACATTTCTTAGAAAAGATTCTGCTACTCACAACCTAACTAAACAAACCGCTACAACCGCAAACACGCAGTCAACGTATTGAAGCGTTCTCTCGGGGTCTGTCTCGTGGACACTCACTGCGGTGCAGCAGTGCACCAGTACAATCATTTTAGCGAACTTTTAAGCGAGTAATTTTGAAGGCACAGTTTTCTCCACCTGCCGATTAAAAAGCATGCATGCATATGGATGCTTAGCAAACAACTGAAATATTTTGAGTTCGAGAATTGCGTTACCAAGAAGTGATGAATATTACGTCCTGAAACACGTGTCTCTACAAAACGTGGTTACATTACTGTGATAATTAATATGCATAGAGTTTTATGCCTAAGACGATACTCTGGCGTTTCCTCGATGAATTATAGAATTTATGGATTTATCTTCTTCTCATATTCAAGTGCAGGACGAGGGGACACTATTTCACTGTATTTTCAGCCCTACCTGCCCGCGCTGGCAAAAAAAAACGTTAACATTACGATTTGACGAAAAGGAGAAAGGAGACCAAAAGACTAAGACACTCATGCAGGAGGTGGGCTTTAAGGTACGCAGGGCTTCCTCCCGAAAAAGAAACAAGAATAAAAGATGCGGCGTTTCTAACCACATATCTAAACCCACAACAGACTCGTACAACAGGTGTAGCTCATTCGACCGTGGATGGCTTTAGACTATCACTGGAGGGGCTTTAACTATCATCATGACAATTCAACACGATAACTGCTTGGTGGCCACAGTCGGTTTGGCCAGGTTAGAAGTGCCGGAATTGACAGCCGTCTATGCCGTTTGATTACATTCTCATCCATCCTAAGAAGCTTCAAAAATATAATTGCTCGATAATATTTTAACTTGTACGCCATAGTCAATTTTAAATATAAGTTGTAAAATAATTCAAATGCTATTCATTGAAGCTGGTACATGAATGAATAGTTTACCTAGCGGTACATATTTGTACCAATACGTAGGCAGCGCGCTAAGCCTTCGAGTCACGGTCGCTACGTCCTTCACCGTAAGGACGCTCAAATTCATAAAGTATTTTAAGCCAGAAAACTCTAATTTATTTTTTTTCGGCCGTACTGAAAACTTTTTAAGACATCAATTTCTTTCCATATTTAGTGTTCAAACAAATACTCGTCTTTACTAACTATAGATCCATGTAGCTCAAAGTGTGAACTGTCGATAGCAAACGGTATGAGACATGAACGTAAAAACATGGTACCGCAAAAAATATCGATGCCTGCGACATCGCACGTTGAGGAGGTCATGGTCGTAGAACAAAAAGCTACTTTTTGTATATGGTTTCGCGTTAATAACTAGTTTTTTTGGTCTTACAATTAACAAAAGTTTGAGCTAGTTTCCCATACTTTGCAGTAACCATGGGACGAGCGCATGACAGCTTCACTGGTCATTGGTGGAGCACTGAAGGCGTTTGACTGCGTTTGTACACACTGTATGTATACCACGAGGTACCTTGCTCATTTATGAGGTACTTGAACTAGTAAATAGCATTTCAATCATTCCACTGCCTCTATTTAAATTAGACTATGGCACCCAACTTATAATGTTATCGTGCAGTTATATTTTTTGCCTACTTTTCAAGGACTGCGTTTCAATTGAAAAGACGGCCATTCAATTATGCAATTTCTAACGTAACCGACCGTAGCAACTACACAAACGCAGTTAACGTGTTTTAGTCTTTTGTGGATTACCTGACAGCTTCACTAATTATTGAGGAAAATATTTTATAGTCTTAGAATTTATTTGATTATTTTTTTTCAAGTCTTTTGTAGATTATTGAAGAGCTTGACATATCATTTACGGAGTATATGCATAAACTGTATTGAATATTTGTATTTGAATTTATGAATAGAAATTATACACTCAGAAGTTTTCCTCGTCTTACAAGGATTATTCGACAGCTTCACATATCATTTAGAAAAATATTTGAGAGCTTCGCAAGTCATTTGAGGAGCCCTCAACAGTTTTTTAGCATTTTATGTATTATTCGACAGCTTCACTCATCATTTAAGGAATATTTGCCTATTTTATTAGCGATTTAGGGAGTATTTGATATCTTCACACTCGCTACCTTGGGAGAATGTGAGTTTCAGTCACAAATTCTAGAATATTTGATGGTTTCTTAAATCTAGTTTGTTGCTTTCATGCAAAGCGACTTCAATGGTGATTTACCTTCAGACGATGTGAGGCCCATTTTACGCTGGGCATCTAGCAAGCTCACATGAACTGTTTAGCAAACGGTGTGCGAGACCGGTAGGTAGGAATAGCATTGTCACCTCGCATGCTAGATGCTGGATAAAGCGTGCGAGTTCAGTGTGAAGGCAACGGCTCGTAGTAGTGCTATTCCTACCTACCAGTCTCGCAGACCGTCTGCTAGATAGCTTATGCGAGCTTGCTATGTGCTGCTTTGCTAGCTCACTGTGAAATGGGCCTAATACGTTAGCTGCTGCTTGACCCACTGGCGACTTACTGCTGGTCACTAAGTGCGTTTAACTTGTACTCGTTAAAAAAATTATAACATTTTCCAATTAATTTTAGGTCGCGTGAAAGTTGGATAGAGAAATTGAGTTCAACTGGAGCTGAATCTTGAATTTCAGCTTAATCCTAGGCAGTTTAGGCATTAACTCAGGTAATCTTAAAAGAAATCGGAAAGCTTCGAGGAAGGAAAGCTGCAAATATCTTTTTAAATATAATTTGTTGGTTGTGGAAAGTATCTTTCAGAACGCCTAGGAGTAAAGCTGAAGCAATGTAGATATTAAATGGAGCTCCAGGGTCGAGTGACTGAACGCAAAATCTGTGAAAGTTTAAAAAAAACCTCGATGAAAAATTGCACATGGCAGTACCATGTTTACTCCGTAAGGAAAATTTTCCACTAAATAAATTTATGGCCGTTCATTGGGCATAAAATATTTTTTCAAGAACAATAAGAACGAATGTAAAGTTTTTGATCCATCAAATAATGATACTGATAAAAAATTCAAAGGGATTAGCACCACGAAATGGAAACAGCGGGTAAACTTAATGAAAGTACCTAAAAAAATTAATCAAGGTTTTACTGTGGAAATATCTGCGGAAGTCGCCGTGACAAAATTTACTACAAGCTTTGCAAGCATCTTTTTAAATACCAAATTATTTTTGTGAGTCACTACTTAGTTCTAGAATGGCTAAGTTCGCACACTACATCAATCTTAAATCTAGAGCTTTTGTTATTGAGCGGTCATCTTCTAAGAATTTATAAATAGATTGCAGTACGTAGATAAATGTACGAAATACGAAAAAGTCCTCATTCTTTATTGCTCCAAATACTACCCATAGTCTAGCGAGGCATGTTCACATATGGCATTGAGCTTTCGCACCAGGTGAAATGCACGATCAAATCTTTCGCACAATGCAGTCGACTGGTCCAGGTTGTTTTGAAACAAAATTTCGTTCGAAATATTGTTTTGGCCCCTAGCACCTTTCTTAATTTCCGAATCATTTATGAAAGTGCCATTTTTGTAGGTTGCCAATTGAACCACCACGTGTACCCTGCAACATGCCACTCAGCTACACGACTATACATTAAAGAAATGTTCGCACACGCTGCCTACACCAAAACATAAACGTAGTTCTCTAAGCAAATAGCAGTTGCTGACCAACATCTGCTCAAAAAATATACTGCTGACAGTTTCACCCGCCACACTCACAAAAAACATCAAAACATAGGCTAAAGTGTGACCATTTACCGTTTTATTTATAGTGGAATTGCTCTGAAGCTGCAACGAAAACACAAGTTCAAAGAAAACTTGACACAGCTCGTGCCACCCGAGAAGTTGTTCTATGTACGAATGAAGTAAAGTGCATGAATGTACCAAGGGTAAAAACATGCACTCATAGTCTTGCAATAAAATTTGTACACGTGATCCAGAAATGGCTCAATGGAAAATCAACAATTAGAAACCATTCCAGTGAAGCTCCACACACACACGCTTGACGTGTGATCAATGCAAGCCAATTTCTGGTTTACTGTCTTACTCTGACCTCACTCATCTCAGTGGAGTTTTTCCATCCATTTCAGATCGGACGTAGTAGAATGGTTCCGTTAATCCAAAAATTTAATATCATTCAAAAAATAAAGTTTTTCCAATGGCTCAGTTTTTTCAAATAACTCCGTTGAGCATAACGTTCAGCCATTCAAAAGTTTAGTTTCGTTTTGCATATCATGTACGTACGTCCAAAAGATTCAGTTCACTCATTCGTTCAGTAGGATTAATTTTTGAAAATATTATTTTAGTGTTCTTGAGCATAGTTCGTTTAAAACGTTCATTTTTTGCTAAAACTTCAGTTCATTCAACAGGTTTATTCAGTCTAAAATGATCCAGTTCGTTCAAAATGTCTCTTTCATTCAAAACATTCATACAACATATCTCAAATAACCGTGCATCTCAAAACAGCTTTCCTGTACAAACCCCCAATCTGGAACCTGCAAAATCGAGTTCTGTTGCCAGATAAGTTGCGGTTTGTCTTTTACCTCGGAAAAACTGAAACAAAGCACAAAGACTTGAAGATTTATAGGAAGTTTTCTAAATGCAACAAGTCCTTCTTAACTCAATGCAGCTCATGCAAGAGGAGAATTATTACACACAGTCTTGGAATCGATGCTGAATATCTGTATGTATGAGCTTTCACCATACTAGGAGATATAATAATAGACCCAAGTCCGCTTGCTTTCTGCAATTATGATTGCTTGATGGAGGCGCTTCTGAAGACAACGAAATTCAATTTATTGGTGTTTATAACGGGTCGATGGCTATTCAAAGCCATTAAAATGATTGAAGAGACTGTTGAAACACAATCAAATTACCACGGAAGAACAAACCAAGAGAATGCTATCGCAGTGAAAATTTACTTCTGTGTATTTTCAGTAAGGATAAATCTTGTGCACCCTACATCGAAAATAACATAGGAAATCAACGTTAAAAATTCTAGCTACGTTGATGGTAGCAACTCGAGACTTTATAGCCATACGTTCACAGATAACCGTACACTCTACACTTCAGGAAGATCCATAAAAATACAAAGTAGGAGTACATTCTGAGACTTCTACTGAACACAGTTTCACTGTTTTTCTTTCCACGACTGTTGCAATCTATACTATAATAAGAGCCGCGTCCGTCCGTCGGTCTGTCAGAAGCCAGCCGAAAGTGTGTGATGAGCGTATCTGGGGTACAAGCTCCAGTCCTATATATTTTGACGGGCCGTATTCACGCAGCCTTATCAACTCTTGATAGATTGCATTTTTTAATTTCTTACGACCTTTCTCTCATTTAGCCCTCTTTTTATTTCAAATATATGGGGGAGGACTACACCTTTTTCGATTCAAGTTAAAATATCTGACATTCAAGTTAAAATATCTGACTTTCAAGTTAAAACATCTGACTTTCAAATTAAAATATCTGACTTTCAAGTTAAAATATCTGACTTTCAAGTTGAAATATCTGACATCCAAGTTAAAATATCTGACATACATTTTAAAATATAATATGGATTACTTTAATAGAACTACATATTACTCTATGTTCCTACATATATTTGCAGATTTTTTGCATATACATAATCATAAATCATAAAAAATTTGCAGTAGAATGGATTGTAAATATGATACCAACTACGGTATGTAGCGTATATAAGAGCTCGAATTTTCTTTGCTGAATTATTTTCATTCTAACACCCATCATGACAATGGAAAAACTCGAAGTAAGCAACCTTCTCAGTTATTCGGAATCTGAAGCTTAACATACAACACGAGGAGTGAAGAGAGGAACAAAGCGTGGAAGATATAGAAGAAACACATACGAAAAACAAATGGTTTTGTCTGCAGCGGAAGATATCGACGGAGACTGGAGGAAAGTGGCCAACAATCATGGCGTACCAATAGCAACTGCATATGGTAGGATTCGAAAAGTTGATAAGGAAGTTAACAAACACGGAGGTGCAAGAAATACGAAGGTTGCACCCATACATATGCAGAAAATGATTAGTTATCTAGAAGAAGATCCTGTTATCACTTTAGTAGCAATCAGAAATAAATTATTCTAAGAAACAGGAGGATCAATAGCTACAAACACAGTGCATAGGCATCTTGACTGTCAACTTCATTCTGTGAAAAAAGCAAGATCGGAGCCATCAGAGATGAATTCCGAAAGTAACAAAAGAAAACGATCAGATTACGTGTCAAAAGCGATGGATTTTATTGAGAACGGCAAAACGTTAGTGTACATCGATGAAACAAATTGCAATCTGTTCTTAAGAAGAAGTTGAGGAAGGTCCAAGAAGGGAACTCGTTGCAGTGTAAAATCTCTAACTTCGAAAGGCAAGAACGTCCACATCACAGCAGGGATCTCACAGACAGGGTTAACGTACTGGGAAAGAAGAAGAGGAAGTTATAAGAAAGAAGACTGCTGCGAATGGGTCAGAAGATTACTACGAACAGTGTCAGAGGCAATGGAAAATGTAGTAGTAGTTTGTGACAACGCTCCAATCCACGTTAATTTAGAAATGGTTGAGCAAGAGCAGGAATTTCAGGGAGCCGCACTTCTAAGACTTGCTCCTTACAGTGCTCCTCTTAATCCTATCGAGGAGTGTTGGAGCGTTGTTAAGTCAGAGGCAAAGAAACTGCTCAATACAACACGTGAAGATATTTTGAGACCTCCTCCTCCAGGCATGACCCGGACTGAACATCGGCTGCAACATTTGGAAGGAATAATAGATCAATCTATGGGGAAAATCACTCCCACTTTGTGTATGAAAACGTGTAACCATGTGCAAAAACACTATCCAGCAGTTTTGTTAGCGCAAGATCTGAACATGGGTGACATTCCAACTGCATGAAATTATACATATGTAGTTCTTAATAAATATATCGCATTCTTATTCAAAATCTATTAGATTATTTCATTTAAGGATTTATCAAAGAAATTATATTCGTTCTTCTGTAGAGAATGGAACTTAAATATATATGGAAATATTTTAAACACCTGTATATTTGTACATAAAATAGATTGCATTAAAAAACTTCTGACGTGTTAAGGGAGCATTTAAGACTTATTATTTTATTAAAGGAAAAAAAAGGAAAAGAAGGAAAACGATAAAGGAAAACGAAATATTGTAATAAGGGCATTACAAACTTATTATTATTGAATTAAACTATGTACATGTGTACTCGCCTTGTGTTTTTATTTCCATGGAAGCATTTACGCATGTGAATTTAAAATTTGTAACTTAGATGTCAGTTATTTCAACTCGAATATCAGATATTTTAACTTGAACGTCAGATATTTTAACTTGAAAGTCAGATATTTTAACTTGAAAGTCAGCTATTTTAAATTGAAAGTCAGATATTTTAACTTGAAAGTCAGATATTTTAACTTGAAAGTCAGATCTTTTAACTTGAAAGTCAGATACTTTAACTTGAAAGTCAGATATTTTAACTTGAAAGTCAGATATTTTAACTTGAAAATCAGATGTTTTAACTTGAAAATCAGATATTTTAACTTGAAAGTCAGATATTTTAACTTGAAAGTCAGATATTTTAACTTGAAAGTCAGATATTTTAACTTGAAAGTCAGATATTTTAACTTGAATGTCAGATATTTTAACTTGAAAGTCAGATATTTTAACTTGAAAGTCAGATATTTTAACTTGAAAGTCAGATATTTTAACTTGAAAGTCAGATATTTTAACTTGAAAGTCAGATATTTTAACTTGAAAGTCAGATATTTTAACTTGAAAGTCAGATATTTTAACTTGAAAGTCAGATATTTTAACTTGAAAGTCAGATATTTTAACTTGAAAGTCAGATATTTTAACTTGAAAGTCAGATATTTTAACTTGAAAGTCAGATATTTTAACTTGAAAGTCAGATATTTTAATATGAAAGTCAGATATTTTAACTTGAAAGTCAGATATTTTAACTTGAAAGTCAGATATTTTAACTTGAAAGTCAGATATTTTAACTTGAAAGTCAGATATTTTAACTTCAAAGTCAGATATTTTAACTTGAAAGTCAGATATTTTAACTTGAAAGTCAGATATTTTAACTTGAAAGTCAGATATTTTAACTCTAAAGTCAGATATTTTAACTTGAAAGTCAGATATTTTAACTTAAAAGTCAGATATTTTAACTTGAAAGTCAGATATTTTAACTTGAAAGTCAGATATTTTAACTTGAAAGTCAGATATTTTAACTTGAAAGTCAGATATTTTAACTTGAAAGTCAGATATTTTAACTTGAAAGTCAGATATTTTAACTTGAAAGTCAGATATTTTAACTTGAAAGTCAGATATTTTAACTTGAAAGTAAGATATTTTAACTTGAAAGTCAGATATTTTAACTTGAAAGTCAGATATTTTAACTTGAAAGTCAGATATTTTAACTTGAAAGTCAGATATTTTAACTTGAAAGTCAGATATTTTAACATGAAAGTCAGATATTTTAACTTGAAAGTCAGATATTTTAACTTGAAAGTCAGATATTTTAACTTGAAAGTCAGATATTTTAACTTGAAAGTCAGATATTTTAACTTGAAAGTAAGATATTTTAACTTGAAAGTCAGATATTTTAACTTGAAAGTCAGATATTTTAACTTGAAAGTCAGATATTTTAACTTGAATGTCAGATATTTTAACTTGAAAGTCAGATATTTTAACTTGAAAGTCAGATATTTTAACTTGAAAGTCAGATATTTTAACTTGAAAGTCGGATATTTTAACTTGAAAGTCAGATATTTTAACTAGAAAGTCAGATATTTTAACTTGAAAGTCAGATATTTTAACTTGAAAGTCAGATATTTTAACTTGAAAGTCAGATATTTTAACTCTAAAGTCAGATATTTCAACTTGAAAGTCAGATATTTCAACTTGAATGTCAGATATTTCAACTTGAAAGTCAGATATTTTAACTTGAAAGTCAGATATTTCAACTTGAATCGAAAAAGGTGTAGTATGTAATAAAACTCAAGCAATTAGGGTGACCAAACGTCCAGACTGAATACTACACCTTTTTCACTTCAAATTAATCTATGTCAAGTTCAAATTAATCCGAGTCAAATTCAAATTAATCCGAGTCAAGTTCAAATTAATCCAAGTCAAGTTCAAATTAATCCAAGTCAAGTTCAATTTAATCCTTGTCAAGTTCAATTTAATCCAAGTCAAGTTCAAATTAATCCAAGTCAAGTTCAGATTAATCCGATTCAAGTTCAAATTAATCCAACCCTGAGTTGAGTTAAAAAATGACAAAATAATTTGTTAATATGAGGTTTAGTGTTATATATGTATCTATTGGATGTGATAAGCAAGACTGGTGTCGAGGATTTATTTACACTCATAGATATTTATATACGTGAAATTCCTCCTTATCACATCTATGAAATCAAATACATGCATGTACAAAATATTATCATTGGACGATATGTAGATTTAATCAATTATATATTTATTTACAATTCAATACATAAAACTTTTAAGACTTCGATAACTTTTATAATAATCATTTTATGAATATTTAAGCCTTGAAAGTATTATACATTGAATTGTGAACACACACAAATAAAATCAGTAAAAGTTAGAAACGTTGTTTCTTGTATCATTATTGTGTATTGTAAGTGGATCCAACATTTCTTCACATCGACTAACACGGAATTAGAATGGATGGCGATATTTATATTGCTAATGCAGTAATGTATCTGGGTAGTAATGTTCAAGTATAAATTGTAATCACACGGAATCGGACATTAGTACTCAGTGAATCGCGTTTGTATATTTCTTTCAAAGAATAAATCTACATATCGTTCAATGATAACCTTTTGTATTAGCATGTATAAGATTTCATAGATGTGAAAAGTGGAATTTCTCGTATATAAATATCTATGAGTGTAAATATATCCTCGAAATCAGTCTTGCTTATGCCATCCATAGATATATATTTAACACAAAAAACTCAAATTAACAAATTATTATGTCATTCTTTAACTCAAATGAGAGTTGGATTAATTTGAACTTGACTTAGATTAATTTGAACTTGACTCGGATTAATTTGAACTTGCCTTAGATTAATTTGAACTTGACTCGGATTACTTTGAACTTGACTTGGATTAATTCGAACTTGACTCGGATTAATTTGAACTTGCCTTAGATTAATTTGAACTTGACTCGGATTACTTTGAACTTGACTTGGATTAATTCGAACTTGACTCGGATTAATTTGAACTTGACTCGGATTACTTTGAACTTGACTTAGACTAATTTGAAGGGAAAAAGGTGTAGTTTTCGAAAATTTTGCCCTGTACATTAACAGTGGGAAATCGGTACAATATGGAGAGCTGCATGGCTCTTGGCCAAAGGTATCAACTTAAGAAAAAAAATTAACCTCACAGACGAAGAAATTTTCAAATAAATTGTGTTGAAGTCTTCCATAAACTGCATCAAACGTAAAGTGCACACTAGGAGAGCAGCATGGGCACAATATTTGAACTCTTTCTAGATCCATTCCCTAATGCAATACACTAGGCATCAACACTGAAAAGAGTACTTCTATAATTAAATTATTGTTTGGAAACTACCTGAATCTAGGAGTTCTTATAGTTGACTGCTATCTTGGAAGATTAGCATAGTGGTCCCCCCTGTGATTATTGAGCTTTTGAAGTCTTATCATTCTCGTCACTAGACTCCGCAGACCTAATGTCTTCTACAGCCGCACCCTTGAAAAGGCTTCGCACTGCGATGAGTAGAATCACGAACGTCCAAAACACGTTCAGGGCTAAGAGGCCCAGCAGCAACCCGTACAAGACGTACGCAGCAGGCATGAAGACCACTTTAGGAGCCTCGAAATACGCGTTCTTGAAGATCCAAAACGGGAACAGAATTACTCTGGTGCTGATCCAGACGATTAGGAACACCCCTAACAACACAGCCGTCGCTTTCTGCTTCTCGAGGTACTGAGTCATCTTACCGGCCTGCATTAAGATGTCCCCGCACTCGTGCACGAGGAGAACGAGTGACCCCAGCCTGATCAAGTTGCAGGTCCACGAAAAGCCGAGCAAGAGAATCGTGCACACGTGATGGACGTAGGAAGTGAACCCGCACCTCAAGTGCGACACACACAGCGCGCAATAGAAGCTGATGCTGATCATGTAGTACCACCACTGACCGTTGGTCAACTCATGGAGAGGATAGCCTAGCCAAGCGTAAGAGATGTTCCAGAGCCAAGGCTCGTCGTACATGATGTACAAGCCGTAAAAAGTAATTATGATATGATATGAAGCCAGGAAGGCTGATTCTTGGAACTTGTCGAGTTTAGTTAACCTGCCACTGTTATTTCTTTGTCTAATCCATCGTTCAACATCTCTCCTGGTCCATCCTAAAATTGACGCCGCCTCTGAAATATTTTTACTGGACAGACTACCTTCACAAAACATTTTCTCCAACAAATTATTTCTGGGCGGAGGCAAGTACTTTTTGTACTTGAGTCCTGCGTTCAGAGCAAAGGGCTTGAATAGGAACGGATTAAGAATATAGAATCTAACAGCTAAAATTAGTGCAGCGAAGATGATTGGGTAAGTGAAGAGGTTGCGGAACTCAGGATACTGTTTTTCGTCCGTCGACTGGATGTCTGCCCACGTGTAGCCTTCCGGCAGCCAGAAGGAGGGACTCCAGAACCAGGAGTCGAAGCCACGTCCCCACTCCATGAACTGCAATGAGTTGGTGAATTTAGATCCTGCTCTTAAGCTTGAAATTTTGAACTGGTACTGTATGAGTGACAGGACAGATTAAGAAGCGTGAAAGTTAATGTGGCAAATTCATTAGTAATAGTTTCTATAAATCAGCATATTAGTTCTTTTTGCAAACTCATTAGTTAAACTTTCTGGAAAGCAACACATTAGTTCTCTTTCTCAAGAAAAAAATAAGGTAATATTGTGCGCAACTGAAACTTAACTGTGAAGATAAAGATCATTAGGTTTCGTTGCGCATTCCCTATTCCCTGCAAATTATTTTCACCAGCAAAAAGAAACTTCTGCGATAAAAAAATTCTGATTATATGAGAATATATTGTCGAACCAATTTGATTTAGAAATAACGAGATTTGGAGAGAAGGGATATTGAGGTTTTGCTTTATTACAAACGTGAGCATAAAAGGAGGAGGTGCTGCTCCGTTTTTTCAACATCAATGACTTAAAGAGATGCGGGCTATCCCAACGGATGCATAATGCCTTCAACCAAGGAGCAGCTACAGCCTCGAGCTTTCGCTGTTCCACCAACTTCCTCTGTTGTTAGCTGTGAAAACGAGTCAGATTTAAACAAGCGTGTAGAGTAATGTTGCCTTAGATAAAAGATCTAATATCTCAACGGTAACAATTTCAATTAGGAGTTATTAAATATCATCTATAAAGACGATACGCGTCAGATATGAGCAAGCGTGCAAAGTATTTGTGCTTTTGATGAAAGATCGATTAAAATGTCCGTAAAAATTTCTTTTGACCGTTTTATAAAACGTTTCTCTCTTGAATATTTCTTTGCTGAGAAGCGCAATGAAATAGCTGTCTGGTCATTTGAACACCGCGTCTAGTACCAAATTAATCGCTACCCGACGGACGAAATTGATTAGACTTCAGCTCTCATTTTAGGAATACTGAGAAATGACAGTACGTGTGAGCGTAGTATATACACTAAATTAATAGGCGCCCGACAGAAGAAATTTATTAAAACTTCAGCTCTCATTTAAGGAATCCTACAAAATGACAACACCAGTGCACGTAGTATACACACTAAATTAATAGGCGCTGGCAGACGAAATTGATTAAACTTCACCTTTCATTTTAGGAATCCTGAAAAATGACAGTACACGGGCTAAGTAATTAATAATAAGTAAATAAGCGCCAGACAGACGAAATTCATTGAACTTCAGTCCTCATTTAACGAATCCTGGAAAATAACAAGACCTGTGAGCAATGTAAGCACTAGGCCTCACCACATGGCTGGCCGAGATGGCCTCGATGGGAGAGATGGGCGCGAGCGTGAGGTCTTCCACCGGATTTTTGACTCCTTCCATCTTTGCCAGCGCCTCAACCTTCTGTCTACACAACTATGATGGAAACAATTCTTCGGAATTTTGAGGAACTAAAATCTTGGAAAACAAATTTTTACTCTGAAAAAAATGAAATATTTTATGTGAATTGAAAATAACTTATTAGGAATCACGTGATAGAAATTGATCCTTAAGATCAACACGTCCGGAGTCTTACTTTAGAAATATCATATTCATAATCCCACGTCGCAAATAATCCTCAGGAACCACACTTTAGGAATCACACATTAGGAACCACACTTTAGGAATCACAAATTAGGAACCACACTTTAGGAATCACACATTAGGAACCACACTTTAGGAATCACTCATTAGAAACCATACTTTAGGAATCACACATTAGGAACCACACTTTAGGAATCACTCATTAGAAACCATACTTTAGGAATCACACATTAGGAACCATACTTTAGGAATCACTCATTAGGAACCATACTTTAGGAATCACACATTAGGAACCACACTTTAGGAATCACTCATTAGAAACCATACTTTAGGAATCACACATTAGGAACCATACTTTAGGAATCACACATTAGGAACCATACTTTAGGAATCACACATTAGAATCCCCGCATTCATCACACACTAGGAATTTTCACTTCACGTATGATCCCTCATTACACTTGTAAGGAGAGTCAGGTCTAGAGGAGGGGATAGAAATCCTCGTTAGAGAGAGAGAGAAAAAAAAAATTGGAAAAAATACAGAGGAAAGATTCACCAGGAGATAGAAATTAGAGATAGAGAAAAATTTATTCCCTGCATTGACCTGATCATCGTGAGGATAATAATGACAAACTGTGAGATTGAATTATTTCATTTAAAGTAAGCATGTGAGCTAAATAAATAAGGTGGCATTATTACAAATGAACGTGCGAGTGTGGCACGAGTTGATAATTCATAAGTGACCTCAATATGGGAACCTGTTGACCAAGTACATGGCTCAGCATTACACGAAGATCGAATACACGCTGGCGAGTGCACACTCCCGAAACATGAAATTTCCAATAACTCCTAAACATGAAATTTCCAATAACTCCTAAACATGAATTTTCCAATAACTCAGCACCAAATAGCCTGTATTTTTTGTGCGTAACCTCCTAACTGACGCCTACTTTCTGTGTTGGTGACTTGGTATTGACCCACGATTTGTGCTTCAAGCATCGCTGTAAAGTCATCTTCTAAAACACAACCGTGAATTTCACCCTAAACGGCACTTTTGAAGGCATTTCTTC